>JAZFAV010000002.1:10432500-12832500 GCA_037954035.1 Rosalia funebris | reverse complement strand
TCACTATTGCTCCTAATTAAAATATGCAAGTTTTCTTTAATTTTACCAATAATCGGACTAGGAAAAGGAAGTTGTAGCCATGTCTAGGATCAGACCATCAGTAACTACTACCTCATGCTTAAGGTGGTAGTAGTTTAAATACGAATAGAAATATAAATATAAAAACACGTAAATCATTAATAAATCACGTACCACATTACAATCGTTACCCAATATTTGTTGTAAATTCAAATCTGACATAATATGGATTAGTTTTTTGTCAAGTTAATTAAGGCGGAATTAAGTTAAATACGACGGCGTAGAATAAATTGATTTAAAACATTTCTTTCCTTCTTATTAATATATTACTGAACCCAATTCTCGTGATATTTTAATATACTAAGAAATACATGTTTAAACTTTTTGAATCTGGGTTCCCTCTAACATGTGTTTCGTATTATGTTCAATACCTTTTAATAGACTACAAAAGCTTGCAATTCCTTAGTATGTTATATTTCTACAACTAATTAGCTTTAAATCAGACACTGCAGAAATTCTTTGCATCTAGTTAACTCATTATCAAACTATGTACATCAAGACAATAACCACGTTACAATTGAAACAGTTTCCCATGGAAAAATATTCAACGCCAAGTTGTAAATTGCCCTCGACTGTCAGATTCATTAAAGCATTCTTAGAATTTTCAGGGAAAAAACGCTCAAGGTAGATATATTTTACTTCCACATCTGTATAATAAATTATGGCGATATATACATATAATATACATATTTATCGAGCAACTATTTCAAAACAATGACTAATACCATTAGAAATCTCCAAGGAATCTCTGCGATACTCGCTTGGATATGTAGGTATTTATGTATATGTATTAAAGTAAAAGTAATAATGGACAAAACAACAAACGAGAGAAAGTAAGTTGGAGTATGTAGTGCGCGCTTTGAACCTTTGGAGATAAATATAATCATTATATACCATTAGTTGAGGAACTGATATTGTGATGATAATAAGAATTACTATAATAAAGTTTGAAGCGCTATTCATCGTCTCTGTGGGACGCCACGAAATTATACCAATTATGTATCGAAAGTAGTGTTGAATTATCCTGATAACTGCGGCGGAAAAAAATAACAGGAAGCACTTGTACCGTACAGCGCATAATTATACTAATTTTGAATATTATTAAATAATAGTTTTAAAACAAAATACTTGACAATGATGTATTGAAAATGATAATGGATGTATTGAGAAGTGTAAGTTTTTTTTTCTCGAGGGGAAAATCTTCGAAAGACACCTGGTCTCTGGTGTTCTGTTATTGTTTGGCCAGGTAGTGTCGGATTCGTATACGCCTACCGACTAAAAACCCCCCGTTATCCTATCAGTGTGATGCTGAAGAGGAACCGCTCTCGCTTTACTTCTCCTCGGCATATCAATCAGGATACTTACTCATTCCCCACTTCCCTTTCCTCCTTCTCTTTCTCCTTCATGATGGACGTTACCATCTGCTCCACCACTGTCCATCTTTCTCTGCTCTCGAGCATGATTGGGATCATGTTGTCTGCAATTATAGCATGTCCTATATTTTGCTCTGCAGCTCTCCTTTCTCTTGTACACCTTTGCAGCTGAACACTGTGTGGCCGGCATCGTCGACCTCTCCACAGGACCAGCACCCTCTGCTCTCGCGTTTGCCTATATCCAATAGGTAGTCCGCGAAACAGCCGTGCCCAGTAAGGACCTGGGTTAAGTAATACCCGACATCGCCATGTGCCATTTCGCACCATGGCCTTATGTCCGGGATTAGCACCTTCGTCCATCTCCCTCGGGGCTCCGCCTCCCATCTCTCCTGCCAGTGTTCCCATAGGCTCTCCCTTGCTGCACCTTTGTCAGCGCCTCCGTACACCTCCCATCTCTCCCTTGCTAGAAGATCGATGGGTGGTATACAGGCTATCCGGCTACCAGCGTTGCCTCTGCCGATACAGTTCTGTATGCACTACAAACTCTTAGTGTTGCTCTTCTCTGGACTTTGGTGAGCTCTTTCCTCCACTTGTCTCTTCTCAATATATCCATCCACACCGGGGCGGCATACAGTAAGATCGACTGCACCACCCCGCTGAGGACTCTTCTCTTTGACGCCCTGGGGCCCTTAATGTTTGGCATCAAACGACCAAGGGCCGAGACAGTTTTCCCCGCCTTTTCTAGCGTCTGTTTGATATGTTCCCTAAACGACAGAGGACTATCAATCCAGACTCCCAGGTACTTAATACTCTGCTTCGGCATGATTTCGGTATTCCCTACTCGAAACGTGATGCATGGAAGCTTTCTCCTCCTTGTCAGGAGGATTGCCTCCGTTTTATCCAACGCCAGAGTCAGTTCCCTATCTTCGACCCATCTCTTGATCCTCTCAACAGTGAGGTTGGCGTTTTCCCTCACGTCGATGTCACCTCTTCCGGTAACGACCACCGCGATATCATTAGCGTAACCTAAGATCCTCACTCCTTCGGGCACTCTGAGTCTAAATACCCCATCGAACATAATGTTCCATAGGGTAGGACCCATAACCGACCCCTGTGGCACTCCACACGAGATTCTCCTCCTCTCGCTACCGTCCCCGGCCATCAGTATCAGGCCTCTGCAGGACAGGTAGCTGGCGATCATGTTTACAACATACGGTGCTATTTCTAGCTCCCGCAGCCTCCCCATGATCTTTCCCCATGAGGCTGAATTGAACGCGTTTGTCACGTCCAAAGTGATAAACGCGTACAAATGCTTGGACTCCCACGCCTCCTGTGCAATGGTTTTTATGACCATGACAGCATCCACCGTAGATCTCCCCGCCCTGAACCCGTGCTGGTTCTCCGACAGGCCTTCCTTTCTCTCCAGCTCACCTAGGAGTCTTCCTAGGATGAGATGTTCCAGGAGTTTCCCGAGCACATCGATCAGACATATCGGCCTGAAAGATGTGGGGTCCTCCACCGGCTTGTTCGCCTTGAGAATTAGAACTAGCCTGGCCATCTTCCATCCCTCGGGAAAGTCGCTGCTCCTCATGACATCATTCATGATTCGCAGCACCTCCGCATGATATTCCTCCACCACGGCCTTCAGGATCTCAGGGGGGATACCGTCCGGACCAGGCGCCTTGCCATTTTTAATCTTGGTACAAGCCCTTAGCAGTTACTCCTCCGTAAGCGGATCGAGATCTGCTCCTGGAGAAGTGTAAGTTAATATCAGCTTATAGATGAACTATTCTAAAGAAATTTTAACTATGTTTACAAAGAAGAGCAGAAAAATTCAAAACTCTTAGCAGATTTCAACACGATGGGTGATGTTTTGAGAAAATTAAATCTTTCTAAAAGTCTGAAAACTGCTATATCGGACCGTCCACGAGGTGCGCAGTAAATAGGTTTAGAGTAGTCTTTACTCAGTCGAATTGAGACCTTTGCAGAGTGGATATCGATGAATATGTATTGAATGTGAATGTACGCAGAGTTTGATCTGGCCGCACACAAAGTGTATCCTTTTCCCTCCCATTGCTGCCCCACTCTTTCTTCTACGCATACCTAGATAATCTCGCACTTTTCCCTATTCTTGATGAGCAGTACCAAGAGCATAATTAACAAAACTGTGCCTATACCTAAGTATAAAATGTATACAACTGAAGAAAGAATGCTTTATTCAATCCACTCAAAGGAATTCGATATTGTTAGAGAATTACAAACAAAAACAAATGTCACACTTATATCGGGTACAACATAGACGAAGATTTATTAAACAATTTAATACAGAAATAATGTTAAATTTAAGAGGTCCTTCAGTTTAAAAAGTATATAAGTGTTATATTATGCAACACTATTTTAATTGGCTCCTAAAAAATGGTTCCATATTTGGTGTTCGAATTCTACCTTACGTAGATATGCCAATTATTTATCGGTTATTATGGCGACAAAAAAGAAACAATTGAATTTGATATTGAAAACAGTTTCTATAGATAGACGTAAGTCATCGTAAATTATCACCATCAGATGTTCGAAAATGTAGAGCAAAACATGGATAATGGTTCGTTTCCATGGTTTGTATAATAATTCTTTGCGTGTGCGTCACAGGTAATAATCGTATGAATCAATCAACTGACATTTTTGAACAGTGTCGTGCCGAACACATTTTGGGATAACAGTTAATACACTACAAATCCGTCAACGTATGACAGAGTAATGAAAAGGTTCTCCACAAAAACATTCAATGGAAGTTATATTTCCATCAAAATAAATTAAATGAATTCAACAAAAATCAAAATAAATGAAACAAAAATGAAGTAAATTTTACAGAAATATTGAGACACCAATGAATCAAATTCTACAATAAAACTAAGATGTGACTTCATAATTGCATTTTGTTCAGCGAATTATTAATTGTCTATGCCGTACGTAGTTGATTGAAACATATGTCGCTAGACATACGTGCTGGTAATTGTGGCATATTAGTAACAATTGCGAGTGGTGTAGCATGTGATCCGTGCGTCGGCACTAAATTGATACTCGCGCAAAGATCCATTATATAAAAATGTATAAGGAATCCAATGCGTCTTAATGACCATATTATTACTATCCCTACTATTTATAACATTAGATACAACTAAATAATCCAAAGATTAAACAGAATATATGGAAATTTAGAGAATCAATGTGGATAGTAAAGAAGAGATAAACATGGTATTTAAGAAATTATTCCATGTGGAAGGAACTTAGAATCGGAGACCTATTAAGTGACCTTTACTATCGATCAGCTGACAATCTCGAAACGCGAGAATAAAAACATTTTACGTAAATTTAACTGACTCACAATACAAAAAAAGAAAACAAGTAAAGTAATAAGAAAATAATAAGAAAGAATCATTTTCAATGTTGAGTTAGATCAACGTATTCAAAAATAATACAACCACACAAAAAGAAAATTCTGATTTGCGGGTCTGACCATGTTAATCAAATGTGGTTGGGGTCCCTGAATCCGAATCCGAGGTCTATTTAACCCCATCACATCAGGATAAACTTCAAAACCCCATATTGCCATAACCTCAAAAAACCCATAATTTCAGATATTATTCAGATAGGTCTTTTGAAGAGAAACGAACTCGATACGGCTCGAATAAAGAGAACAATTAAAATATATGCATTTTATCCGCAGCTTTACCATACAGCCCATTTAAGGGGTACATGATGTATAAAACCCGATCATGCAACCTACCCGTGGTGTACATCGGAGTTTTAGGGTGAAGGTGTTATTATGACACAACAGTATGTTTCGGGTGCTTGAGACAATACAAAAATTGTGCGAAAAATGGTGCAATGACCATAGTTATGCGGTTATTAAAATAAAGTAACTTATCAAGTTAAATGTCTGACGTGGTTATTGGAGTTGATAAATTTTTGGTTAAGTGGGTTATGGGGTTTAAGAGCTTACAACTTAAGATTACAACTTCATTCTTAGGGTTATATGCGTTTAATAGCTTAAATTATGCATTTATTGAGGTTATGGTAATATTCTGATGTGATGGGGTTAAATAGACCTCTGATTCGGATGCAGCAACCCCAATAATATGTTAAACATGGTCAGACCCCCAGATCAGAATTTTTTTTTATGTGGCTGTGTGATTTTTCAATTATAACTACAGCATTTTGAATTTGCTTTTATAGTTTACGACTTTTTCAAGACCGGATTCGTTAATTGAAATATTTTAGTTGACGCGCACCACGTACGCCTGTCGTCCTATAAAATTCGGAACACTTTCGATCTCTTCACGAAGATCGCTCCGGTCCAACAGTTGATTGTGTTTACAACTGCGAATCTCACGGTCGACGTATTTGACCCGCGGCTACGATTTCCAAATAAACCAAAACGTAACCGAACATTCGTATATATACAAATTTAAGTATTTACGATTTTCACCGGTGACTCACTTGTCATGGAATGTGAGGTTATTATATTGAAGAAATTAATCGAAAGAAATTCTCATGTCCACGGGGTTTCTTGCATCAATATCATTGTTCGGTACTTTCATTTAGTTTCTATTACAGTTTGTAGCCGCGTGAAGGTTAATGTTACCCGCGTAGCGTAAGTACGCGAGAAATTTTTCTTGAAAACACAAAACATAACATCGTAGATATTTTGTCCTTATACGACGAGAAATAAAAACCTGGCATAATATTCTCAAAATATAATGGTATCTCCCACAAGTAGTGTAAGTGATTCGTTGATATCCATATGACTTCGGATATTTACAAATAATTCTTCTTAAAATGAGGGGATTTAGTCAGGGACGTAGCATACATGGATGAGAGTGATGCGTCGCATCCTTTAAAAAATTGTTAAATTGGTGTTATTTAAAAGTTCAATCGATTTATTCGATTACTACAATTTTTTAATTATTTTAAAGCGACCGCAAACATACATTATTTACTTTAAACGTTACCATCAACTTTTTTATTTCAAATCGGCCGTGAAGGCGCCCGAAATTATTGGACTCCCGCGTTACTTGCTGCAGTGCTGAAATGCGATGATCTACGTTACATCCAAGCTACGCGTTAGATGGGCGAAAAGATCAGTGATCTTACGCAGTCAACAGTGGAACCTCATTTTTTTAGTAGACTCTAATGGTCAACTATGGTAAATATTGCAGGTTTTAAAGAGCTTATTGGGAATGCGATATTTTTTTTGTTTTTCACCTAAAAATCTTGTATTTTCCTGATGACAAAAATCGTAACGTATGTAAAAAACTGATTAAGATTTTCTATGAGGAATATCGAGGTTTCAAAGAACCCACTGAAGATGTGGTGATTTTTTTTTTATTATTTCTTCCTGACACTGATTTTATATCTTTAAGTTGACTTAGTAGAAACTCCAAGAGTTGTCTGTGGTGAATATAGAGAGTTTCAGAGAGCCTACTGGGGGATGTGGAGATTTTTTAATTGCTTCTCCCTAAAGATCCTGTACCTACTTTTCATGAAAATTTTTATAGCGTCTATAGAACAACCTTTAGTGGGCTCTTATCTTTAGGATCATCTAGTTAAGATGCTACGGACTATCTGTTTGTAGTGCATATCGAGGTTTCAAGGAGTCTTCTAGGGGTGCGCTGCTTTAAAATATTTTCTCCCTAAAAGTGTGCTTTTTCCGTGAAAAAATTCGTAGCGTTTGTAAAAAAATATTAGGGAGATTTTATCTTTAGAGTGACTTAGTTGAGACTTCAGGGGTTATATGTGGTGAATATTGAGGTTTCAGGAATCTAGTGGAGGTGTTTTGATTTTTAAGCAAAGAAAATATCAAAAACAGAATACTTTTACTTTTTATCATTAAAAAAGTCGTAGCATTAAAAACATTATTAGGGCTGCCTTATCCTTAGAATGCCTTAACAGAGACTTGGTTGGTGGGTTGTCTGTGGTGAATGTTCAGGTTTCAAAGAGTGTGCTGGAGGTGTGGTGATTATTTTGTATTTTTACTTCCTAAAAATCTTCTTTTCATCACAAAATTCGTAACGCCTGGAAAGAATATTAGGGCTGTCTTATCTTTAGGGTGGTATATGTGGTATATGTTGAGGTATTAGAGAGCTTATTGGGGGGGTGAGGTGGTTTTTTTTTGTCTTCTTAAAATTCTTGTACTTTTTCATGGAAAAATTCGTAGCTTCTGGATAAAAGATATTAGAGCCGCTTTGTCTTTAGAGTGATTTAGTAGAGACTATAGAATACGTGATGAATAATGTAGTTTCAAAGAGCCTTCTGGGTGGTGGGGTGATTTTTTTCTCCCTAAAATTCTTGCACTTTTTTTCATGAAGAAATTCGTAGTGCCTGTTAAAAAAATATTAGGGTGGTCTTATTTTTAGGGTGACTTAGTGGAAACTGTAAGATGGTCTGTGGTGAATGTCGAGGTTTGAGGAAGCTTAATGGGAGTGTCGTGATTCTTTTGTATTTTTGCTCCCTAAAAATCTTGTACTTTTTTAATGAAACAAATCATAACGTCTGCAAAAAAATGATTAGAACAGCCTGATTTTTTAAGTGCCTTAATATAGACTCTGAGGATTGTCTGTGGTAAATGTCGAGGTTTCAAGGAGCCTATTAAAGGTGAAGTGATTTTTTCTTTTCTTCTTAAAAATTCTATACTTTTTATGAAAAAATTCGTATCCTCTGCAAAAAAATATATTAGGGCCGTTTTGTCTTTAGCATGACTCAATATACGGACAATGGATTTTCCGTGGTGAATAGTAAAGCTTCAGAGGGCCTACTGGGAGATGTGGTAATCTTTTATCCCTAAAGTTCTTGTACTTTTTTAATGAAAAATTTCGTAACCTCTCAAAATAAAAATATTAAAGTTGCTTTATCTTTAGGATGAATTAGTGGAGACGAAGTAAAGGTCGTAAGTCTGAGTAAGGATTATGTATGGTGAAGGTTGAGAATTTAAGAGCCTACTTGTGGTATAGTTTCTTTTCTTCCTAAAAATCTTACTACTTACGTACTTTTTACGTACTTTTTTGATGAAAAAAAATCATACCGTCTATAAAAAAATAATTAGGGCGGTCTATCTTTAGAGTCACTTAATAGAAGATCTGTGGGTTGTCCATGGTGAGCATCGTGGTTTGAAAGAGCCTGCTAGGGGTGTATTGTTTTGTTTTTCAATTTGCGTTTCTTAAGAATGTTAATACTCCTAATACTTTTAACTGGCAGTTTCGAACAATTAACCTATACTCGTATAGTTCTGAACACCTTTGAAGACAATATTTGTATTAAAACTATAATTCTGAATTTAGTCATTGTTAGATACATATACACAAATGCTATACCGATCTTGTACATCGGTATAGTAACTTTTTGATCGCTGTACCGACCGCTATATCGAAGATTTTGTCTCCATTTCCATTTGTACCATAATTTTGTTTATCGAAACCCTTTCATCAAATTTATTTCGAAACATAAAGACGTGAAACCATATAACAGCAACCTGACGTGGATATAAGAATTATGTAATACAATACTTATGCAGTCCGCAACCTTGCTAGAGTAACGAATTCTCCCATGATCAGCCGATCCGCTTTTCACAGGCCAATAATTCAAGGCCTCCCAAACAATTACTCGAACACCACTCCAGATCTTGCGTCTCTAAAATAAAAGAAATCGACTAAGTAAGTCATTAGTAATGGCCGTGAACATACCACCAGAAAAATCGCGGCTGACGCCATATATCATGGCTCACGCTTGGGAAAATGATACACGTGAGACGGACATTCCTATGGTGTATTCTTGGTGGATATAAATTGCCCCTAATGGCCCTGATATCGAATTAATAAGCCATGATAAATGGCTAATTCGAGGTACCGACTGAGAATGTAAATTATATTTTTCTTGCGTTGATTGTGTGGTCAACGCAATGAATCAACTGTGAGTAGAGATACATTACTTATATTATGGACCACACACGTATGGCAATGCGTCTTCTAGCTAGGACTAGTTGTGTGTTCCATTTTCTTAGGTTACAGCTTATATCGTCAAACTTAGTTTATTTATTTACAAAGTTTACATGCATATTATTTTATATATAAATATGTCAATTATCTGTCACTCCTAAGATTATTTGAGCAAAATATTATATGTTTGACCTCCTTGTAGCAAAAACTGCCCTTTTAAGGGGGTATTCTAGTCTAGAGGCATAAATTTTGGGCGCTTTGTCGAGCTTGATAAAAGAATATTTTTACCATTAATTTTTTACGACATATTTATTTAATGATATTTTGAAATTATACAAAAAATTTTTGAAAAAGAAAGGAAATTAAATAAGCTATAAGCTGGTAATGCTGGGAGTAAAAAAGGGGATGTGTTGGTTGACATGATGGCGACCCTTCTGGTTATTTGAAATAAAATTTAAAAAAAGATTCTTAATTAGTAAGAATTTCGTTATAGCCGGCCGGCGTATGTCGTTACAAAATTATTTTCCTTTTTTTCTTTTGCAAAATGGCGGCTGTCTGAAAAAATGCATTCTTCGCCTCTTTTTTTCATAATTTCTTATTCTTTAAAATAGTAAAAAAATTATTTTGATACAAAAATGGTAGGGGCCGATAGAAAGTTATACATTGAAAGTTGTTACAAAATTTGAAGTAAATCGCTTAAATAGAACCTGAGATATTATGTCAACCATGTTGAAAAAAGTGTGCCTTCTTCGACTCCAAAATATATATTTTCGGAAGCTCGTTCTGATTTACGAGCAGTTCTAGCTTCCTTAAAGCATCAGAAGCTAGACTTGCGTAATTGAAATAGCTATAACTCCGTAAATTATTGGAATTTTAAAATTTTCCGTCGACGATATATTGCTAAAGGTCTAAACTTTAAGAATATGCAAAAAAAGATTTTTTCAAAATTGTAAATCAAAAAACCCCTTTAAAATATTTAAATAGAATGATGTACAATGCTTCATTTGAAAAGGTATTCACCATACTGACAGACACGTTTAAAGACCCTGACTGAAGTACAGATTTTTATTTAAAATTTTATGTTTGAGCTATGACATCATCATCATAGTCCTCTCTAAATTGTTACTGTCTTTTAACAAAACTAATTTCTTTTGAGTTTTCCGAGTATACCGTTATCTTATATTCGAGTTTTCCTATTTATCGTGCATGACAAAGGATATTTTGTGAGTATATAATAAATACGATCATATTTTTAGCAGAAATTTTAAAGTTCAAAATGTCATCTATGAATAATGTGATATTGATTTGGTTTATTAAAACAGACCCATTGTATTGACAAACTCCACAAGAAATAGTCCAACGTAGTTGAATCAGGTAAACGTGGTAGCTATTTAATTGATACCTCTCGCCCTTTTTTTCTGTCATGAAAAAATATCGACAAAACATGACAGGACATCAACACTGCGGTGATGACCAAATTTACGTCTTGTTGGAAGCAAATTCTTTACTGGAGAACATCATCATCTTCATTGTCAAGAATTGCAAAAGCCGGAACTAAATCAAAACGTAGAAATTCTAAATATGCTGTCAATTTTCTGTTAAATGAGTAAAGCCCTAAAAGGTGACTTCCTCTCATACAAGTCCATAAATTTAAAGTTTGGATACATAGAAATCGAGTTTCTTCGCCTAAAACCTCAAACTACAAAGGGAAAGGTTACACATAAAGACGTAAAGATAAGGACAAACATAGCCATGTCCAGGGGGAGGTACCAAACTCCCCCGGTTGGGACTTGAACCCAAGCATACAAAGACACTCCAATACTAAGCCCAGTCTGCTACCCCGGACCACAGTATAAATAAGATTGTGGCAGTAACCTGTATAGGAGAATACAACAGATCGCCCATCCATGTATTAGCCGCGAAGAAGCGTGCTGTACTTTTATAATTTCGGGTTTAAAAATTGTCTTAAGTGTCCATCATATTCTTCACTAATATTTACTTTCCTTTAACATATCTATAGTTATGATGTAACACTATATATTAACAAAACTGCATGCGCCCATCTAACGTTAATCATGAAATTCAAGCAATATTTTCAATTGAATTTTTTCACTGTCTTGAAACCCTTATTCTACTGACTTGAGTCTTGTCGACATAAATCTATTAAACTACCAGTTTCTGAACATTTTTGAACTAGTCTTCATGCTATTTATCTTTAAATAGGTGGTATATTTGAATGTTCTTGTCTAAACTATTGGCCTCCTCACAATATCTTAATGGGACACCCTATCTGATCTGTATGCCCATCGTATTCTCTCGTATATTTTTCTGATCATCATCATCGTGTTCTTTGTCTTCTTGATAAAAAATTTAAATATGTTAAAGGGGTAACCCTTACTTCAAAAAGGATTGAATGGAGAAGTACCAAATCGCTTCAAAATAATATCATTTTAAAATTAGGAATTCACATATTTCAGGATTTTACATAATAGATTAATGTATTTGTTACGTTTAAACTGTTGTATATTAAGCTGTTTATTATTGGTGATATATTAGAACGATAAATAAGTTAATTAATATTTGCAAATGCTTATTATGTATAATCCTTCAAATTTCACAATTAATAGACAGAGGAAAATCGTATTTCTTTGAACACGTCCTTGTATGACTTTAATTTAAAACATCCTTAAATAATTTAAACAAATATGGGATATGTACAAGGTCTTTACAAAGTGAGAGATTTATTTTTAACAAAAGTGAAGTGTCGACAAAATAATTCGATTGACTAATACTTAATTAGTAAAAGTTTCTTATAAATGGTTGATAGAAAACGTTTTCAAAATGTAGAAATTGTTTAATGTAAATCCAGACACTATTAAAGTATACTATATTAATAAAAACAATAGTAAAGAATATCAACATGACCATTTTTGTCAATGTATTGAACATTATTACTTTTCCGCACTCCACTATACGCGAAAAAGTAATGTAACCGTGTAAAGAAAAAGTGAAAAAAACAAATTTTTTTTTGGGTTTATTTTTCGTTTCTTCGGCCTAAAAATAAAAAAAAATGGTTTTTAAAAAAATTTTCTGTGTGTGTCGTTGTCGTTGTCGTTGGCGTTGTCGTCGTCGGCATTGTCGTCGGCATTTATTCTTGTTAGCACGATAACTCAACTCAATCGTGTCGGATCGATCGGGTTTGACTGATTCTGATTGGGGACGTCTCCCAGACGACACCTATTGATTTTGAGGTGGATACAACACACTCTACCATGTACATGGTAGAGTGTGTGTCATGAGAAAGTACAATGGTGGACTATTTGAGAATTTTTTTTTTTTTTTTGTTAGCACGATCACTCAATTAAATCGTGTCGGATCGATCGGGTTTCGACTAATTCTGATCAGGGACGTCTACCAGACGATGTTTATTGATTTTGAAGTGGATAGAACACACCCCACCCTGTTCATGGGTCATGAGAAAGCACGACGGTGGACCATTTGAAAAAAAACTGTCGCATAAAACACATATTCTGCATTTATGTGTTGGTTTATTTTTTTTTCGGCCACTCAATGTCGAGATAGAGATGTTCTACGTGCGGAAAAGTCCGTTTTAAGGTTTTAAAACTGTTTATTTAATATAGGAATGTCAAATGTTACCGTACACTGCAACATTATGAGTAAGGGCGGATTTATTCACTCGGCATTTTCATTAACATTTTCACTTGCATTAAGCTATTACACTAGGGACAAGGAGAAGGTACAGAGATACACACTCGTCATTTCTCGTTAACTAATGCACACCTATATGTTCGTTTGTATGAAAAATGACATAAATCATAACCTTTATTTGCGATTTGCAATTTGTTTCTACACTTAAAATTTCAAGAAAAGCTAAAAATTGCGTAAATACTGTCACGCCTCTAAATTCAAACATAAAAATTAGGGTTAAAACTTAGAAAAGACTCACACATTCGCAACGTTATTCTCCACTTTCATTTACATTAAAGTTGACCATCTCTTAATTAAAGTTTAAAATTAATTTAAATTGCATAAAGGGAAATATTGATATTGATATATTTCTTAATGCAATTTCAAAGTTAATGAAATTGTTTAATAAATACTATAAAACGTTATATTATATTTGCAAAACGTTTGTTTCTTTTTTTTTATTTTTATAGTGTTTTATTTTTTGTAATGGTGTAATATTTTAACATATTTCTATTTATTTTGATGTTTCTTATGCAGACTCAACTAGACCGTACTTTCATAGTAAAAACATTTTTACGATAGATACATTAATTCATGAATGTTCTCTTAATGGAAACACTGCACTTTTCCTCGTAAATAGTGCAAGATATTTTATTTATCGCTTAGCGTTATCAACAAATCAAAACCTGTCGTAAATTGTTAGCCAGAGGCTGGTAAAATTTACTTAAATAGGATTGGAATGCCAAGGTTAATATTCATTAACAAAACAATGGTCATATTTTTAAGAATAATCCACTCACAAGGAATCTCTGATGAAGACAATAAATACTTAAAATTCCCATCTCTCTTTAAATAAACAATGTTGAAAAATAATTGTGGGGATTACTCGTAAAGTAAACAACAGAGAATTTCATAATTAATTAATTTACATTGAAACTTATCGAATTTATACATAAATACATTTATTATTATATTATAAGCTATATATATTACATATTCAATTTGTAAGTCTGATTTATTTTTTCCTGATTCGAATATAATCGCTAAACAGCTATTAAAGTAATTTAGACATAAATAATCAAATACCGCACTGACTCACTATCATCAAATTTCCTTGGAATTAAAAGCTTAGAGATTTTCGGCAAGGTTGAATACAGAAATTTAAACCTTATACACCTATTTAGTTTACTTCGACCACATTCGCCATGACTTTGTGATATTTTCGTTCTAGTCATAGAAAGGAGTATCTCTAACAATATACGAGGTGTGTTCAAAAAGTAACGGGAATTTTGTAATTTCGCGAGTTATATTAGTCCGATTCGCCCGATTTTTTCGTTGTTGTATTGGTAAACATGTTTGAAAAGTATCTGTACATCTTTAGCCATATAGGATGTTTAATCTGTTATCATATGTCAAAAATGTTACATGTGTTCTGGTATTATCGGCGATTATTTATTTATTTAAACAATGGATAAGAGAATTACATTAAATTTTACTATAAGAATGGAATAAAGTGCAGCAATGTTTTAGAAATATTAAATATTGCTTTTGGTGAGTCTGATATGCAATCTGAAAAAAACGTCCGGATTTGTGGCGAGACAATTCATGGTTCTTGCACCACGAATTTGAAATTTATAATTTTTTTGTTTTCATTATTAACAACAAAACAGATACATGACATTCAGAGGGCGGTATTTGTAATGAATTGCAAGGAAAAATTATCATTTTCACTTCTCTTTCTCGCACGAAACAACCCCCGTTTATGAACTAACAAAACATATATCAAAAGGTAGTTACTTACAGCTGTCTATAAAATGGCGAATGCGCCAATGCTAATGTTGATGTATTTTGACCGTAACTATTCTAAAATAACCTCAAAAACATGGCGTAAATAGCTCCAAATTTTCTTAAAACAGTATGTTATAAATGTACCATACTTTTTTACCAGATATCATTTATTCTTATGAAATACAGACAGTTGGTAAGAACAAAAAATGATCTTTATAATTAAACTTCTATCATAATTTTTACCAATTGTAGACGAATTTTAATTAAATAGTGATTCAATAATTTATTATTGAATCACTACTTTACAGGCTTAATTCATCATATTATTAATTATCTCTTTTATAACTTTTTAAAGGTTTTTTTTTTAATTTTAATTCCAGGATGACGAACCGCCCGAAATTACATACTGTGTCGTGGAAAACACGGGTACTCTTACTCTTCAAGCCATTACCCCCACCCAACCGATGCCCTCTCAGGAAGAACTTGATGTCAAATTTGCAGAACTAGTGGTAGGTTGATAAAACAAATTTTCCTCAAAAAATCTAATAAAATTGTTAGCAAAATATATAAATGAAACATCTGTAAATGTTTAATAAAAAATTTATTAATGGTATATAATTCTAACAGATCTGTACCTGCCATTTATACTGGACATAGGAAACAATTTTATTATTTTTATTATTCGATTAAGTCATAAAATATAGTAGAACATTTATTTTTATGGGTATTCAACACAGTTATGTTCTATTTATATTTGTGTAAATTAACTTATTATTATTTTTATTAACATTATAAAAATAGTATTATATTTACTACTATGTCAACTTAGTATTCTAAAAACTGTAGTTAGTATTCTAGTTTATAGTAACTATGTGAATAATATCAATAAAGATTGGGAGGCAGCCTGGCATTTACTTAATTTTTTTTCTCTTTGTAGTGGTGTTGAGAGCATCACAATATTTATATAGCTCTAGATGAAAAAATTAAGAGGTGTTAGGTCTAGAGATTTTACTGGACAAATAATAACTCTGTATTTGCAATTCATTTATATATAAAATTTATATATTAAAATTTAAATATTAAAATTTATATATTAAAACAACCTAACATAGAATATTTATATATTCTATGTTAGGTTGTTTTTCTACCAATATGTGACTTTGCAACTTTTGAAAACATTTTTCAACAGCAGAGCAAGAATTTGTTTCCAAAACACTGAATACACGATAGACAGAATTATTACAATTAAATTATTCATTTTTCGTATTTTACATTTTATTTGATCACTCCATTTCTTTGGCTATGTAGATGATTTTTATGAATAAACTACTTTTGTTCGTTGGGTATTATCTTATATTAAATTTTGACCCATAGACATAGGATATAATTTAAATTTGCTTATGGAAGAGACATTTTCCATGAACAACTTGGACATACGAATTTCTCTCGACATCTCCAAAAGATGACCGAAAGCTTAATTTAGCTTTATATTTTTAAATTTAAAAAATTAATATTTTTGCAATTCCTAATTAATCTCTTCGATATATCTTCACCGATACCGAGAATAAATCTGAGATACTTTTCTTGATATAGCCGGGATGTGTCATGTTTTAATTAACCTTACTATCTAATTAATTTGCAAAATAAATAGGTTATCTGAATTTGTATTAATAATTTTAAAAACTATTGGGAATACCTGTACCTATATAATTCAGCTTTAACTACGCAGATATTTAATGTTAAACGTTAATGGTTTCTTAATAATCTAATGCTCTGTTTATATTATTCGCAGAGTTCTGTTCATACAATGTACTTCTATTATTTCACAAAAAGTCAAGAAGAATGGCTTTAAGGGTCTATAGGTCTTAATTTTTAGTTAAGAAATAATATTTATTAAACTGTATGTTTTTTAATTATCGAGTTTGTCACACAAAATAACTGTAAAATATAAAATATCCAAATTAACTAAATTAACGTTTCTAATTCCGGCATAATTGGAAGTGACAAACTGATCAAATTATCTTATATTATTTTCATAATTTCAGTTAGTAATATTTATGAGATATAAACTGCAGAGGAACTGTTCTTCTTATATAAATCATAAAGCTTTTTCAGACTAGCCACCATCGCCGAGATCCGGCCCTGGTCTTAAAAAACCTACGGTGTGCTTTAGTATAACCATAAAAATAGTTACAAAGCATTGTTCTAGTTAGTTCGCTTCCAATTTTTATTTTACGGTTTCCTTAATAGCGTAATGATGATAATTACTGACCAGTCAGGTTGCACAAAAACCCATCGTCGGTCATCTTAACTCCATAAATATCTAGTTATATATAACAACTCATTAAGTATTAACTATCTTACAAAAACATTAAGTAATCGTTAGACATGTTATATAAAGTATTTTTATGAAATTTTACTGGTACAATGGTAGTAAATTTTCCGTTCTACGATATTCAAAGCAACAGAGTTGCTGTTACAATGGCTCGGTGGAAATAATCCTTTTTTATAATGTTGGCAACACTCAAAATTTTTCATAATTTTATAGTAAAAAAGTATTGTTAAATGGTAATATTTTAATATCTTCAACCTCCTTAATTGATGGAATTAAGAGGAAAGTAAATTACATAAGTAATGAAAATACCAATACTTACGTATTTTACTATTCATTAACTTCTTATAAACACACTGTATATAGTCTGTTTCACCTGTAGTTAAACCGTCACGGCGCCGACTAACTGAGAACGAGATAAAGTATAGCCCATAAATAGTATTTTTGTATTTCTTATATAGTTCCTGGATATGATATGGAATCCCAATTAACTTCTAATAAGGAAACGCGTTAAGGAATTAATTAATATTATCATTCTGTTAAGTAACGTTTATTGCTTTCTAGTAAAATATTTCCTCGTGTGCGAAGATTGAGCAGGCGATAAAATAATTTATTATATAATTGTATGTTTCACGAAGAAGCACTCGTAACTCTTAGGCTATTACTTATTATTGCCATCAACTGGCTTTGCCGTTTTGCAAACTCTTACTATGAACATATACAGAATGTGTACGTTCATACAGAATGTCTCATTTTAAATGCGACATCATTTTATAAAATAAAACATTAATTTGTCTAATAAGAAAGTGCCCTTTTAGCGATATCCTTTTAGAAAATAAAACATGAATTTGTCTAATAGAAGAGTAGGTAGGAACCTTTGAAGTGAAGACAACACCAAAAACACCAAAACACTATTGTTTTGGTGTTTTAGAGAAAACTACATCAGTGTTGTCTAATAGAATTTGTTTAATCTTCTAATAGAGGACTACATATAATTGCCACCCTCTTCTATTGAACAGATCAAAACATTTCCAAAAAGGAATGATATGAGTAATCCATCGTTATAAATTTACTTATGCCCGCCAAAATTTCTATTTCGTATTTACAATGTTGTCGATTTGTTTACAATCTTAGTTATTCCTGAAAAAGGACAGGAACCTGCAATACAGCAACAAAAACAAGACCGAAATCATCATCATCATGAGGTCATCAGTCCTAAGACTGGTTGGACGCTAGCCTCTAGATTCTCCTATCTTGTGCTAACCTACGCATTTCGCTAATTGTGCTACAACCTACATCCCTTACTATTTGTGAGCAGTAGTCTAATCTAGGCCTACCTCTGCCTTTCTTTACTCCTATTTCTGCCTCCAAAATATCGCGGACTATTCCCCCATGTCTCAGCAAGTGGCCTACCATTCTATCTCTTCTCTTCTTTATGTTTTTCCACATACTTCTTTTCTCGTCGACTTTCTCTAATACTTCTTCGTTTCTAACCCTATCAGTCCACGGTATTTTCATCATTCTTCGGTAACACCACATCTCAAAAGCTTCTAATTTCTTCCTACTTGCTTCCCCTACCGTCCAGGTATCGCAACCGTATAGCGCCGTGCTCCATACATACGTTTTCAAAAGTCTTTTCCTTGTTTCTAAGTTTATTACTCCCGAGCATAAAAGTGCTTTCTTTTTGTTAAAAGCTACTCGACCCTGCGCTATTCTTTGTTTTATATCTTTATCGCTTCTTCCATCCCAATTTATTTTACTTCCTAAATAAGTGAAGTCTTTAACTTCCTCCAATCTTTCATTATTAATTTGTACTTTCGTTTTTGCTCTGCTCTCGCGCCCTCTGCACACTAACACTTTAATTTTGTTTTTATTCGCCCTCATTCCGTATTCCTCTGTCAACACTGCCCCCATTTCGTTCAACGCTGATTCTAATTCCTCTTTACTAGATGCTAATACTGCTATATCATCCGCGATTCTCAGCATTTTTAGTTTCTGTCCCTATACTTTAATCCCGAAATTCACTCTATCTTTTACCACATTAATCGCCTCTTCGATGTACAGATTAAAAATTAGTGGTAAGAGTACATCCTTGTCTTACTCCTTTCCTGATACCTACTTCCCTTCTTTCCCCTTCTACTTCTATAACAGCAGTTTGCTCTTTGTATAGATTGTGTACTACTCTCCTATCTCTATACTTCATTCCCGCGCTCTTTTGTATCTCGAACATTTTTTCCTATGTTACATTATCAAAAGCTTTTTCTAAATCTACAAATCCTATATAAGCGTTCTTTCCTTTTTCTATTGTTTTCTCTAACATTACTCTTAGCGCCAGAATAGCTTCGTGAGTTCCCCTATTTCACCTAAACCCGAATTGGTCTTCTCCTAATATTTCCTCCGCTCTATTTTCCATCCTCTTCTGCACTATTCTGGTTAAGATTTTTGACGCGTGGGAAATTAGGCTAATCGTTCTAAAGTTCTCGCATTTGTCGGCTCCTCTCTTTTTCGGTATAGTAACGATAATGTTCCTCTTATAATCCTCCGGCATCTCGCCCGTTTAGTATATGTATTTTACCAGTTCAAACATCCTATTTACTACTTTCTGTCCCACACATTTCAAAATTTCCGCCTGTATTTTTTGTTCTTTAGCCCCCTTAGTGCTATTTCAAATTCATCCCTCGAAACCGAAATCATGTATCGAAAAATTACTCAGTATACTCAGGGAATTTAGTTTTGTTTATCTCCTGATGATGTCAAAATCGTTACATCGACTTACATGTAATATTTCGCTGTTCACAGAAAACTGATCTCCTGTTTTTTTTTAACCTTAATCCTACCTGAAATATTTATTCACAAATGACTGCTCCATGTGTTCGTTTAAAATATAGTCTATAGCCATATTGTATTCGCATTGTTGCATTTATCGAATAAATAATCGTGATTAAAAAAGGTTTTGCGTCATAGAATCGATTAAGTTTATAGCAAAACGATAATTGGATTTTGTAAAAGTAATTAAAAAAATTAACTTATGAAACTATCTATCTTTTTTAACTCTTGCCATTGTTTCTTAGGAGGAACTCGATTTGACAGCCCCAAACAAGGACGCTATGATGAGCTTGCCTCCACAGAAGAAATGGCAGATATATTGCTCAAGAAAAGGAGGAGAAGACACCGTGGACCAAACACACGCACCAGAACACTATGTAGAAAGACTACGAAGTTTATCAAAAGTAGGTAAAATCAGGAATGTCTTAACCACAGTTTCATCATTCGTTCTTCAGTTACAGTACCCTGAATCCAACACAGACGAAGAAGTTAGAGCTAGGACGAAACAAATCGATGGACTGAAAACGGCGCTACGAACTTCCACGCACAGCTTTGTGATAAAATTCATAGAACTCGAGGGCCTTACAGCTTTACTGGATTTTTTGGAGAAAATGGATTACTTCACTGCCCAAAGCACCATTCACACAAGTATCATAGGCTGCTTCAAAGCCCTGATGAATAACTCGGTACGTATTCATAGTTTCGAGTATGTTCACCTTATCTTACAATCCGTGTCTGATTTTAGACTGGCAGAGCCCATGTTCTTGCACACCCGACCAGCATAAATACTATAGCTCAATCTTTGAATACTGAAAATATAAAAACTAAAATAGCAGCCCTGGAAATTTTGGGCGCCGTGTGTTTGGTGTCTGGAGGGCACAAAAAGGTACTGGACGCAATGTTGCACTACCAGAAGTATGCCTTTGAAAGGACGAGGTTTCAAGGAATCGTCAACGACTTAGACAGATCTACAGGTACAACGAGATACAATTTTCATGTTAGTTCAATTTTTATAAGTATACTCTATTGGTTTCAGGCATCTACAGAGATGAAGTGAATTTAAAAACAGCCATAATGTCGTTTGTTAACGCAGTCCTCAACTACGGCCAGGGCCAAGAAAACCTCGAATTCAGATTGCACCTTAGGTACGAATTTCTAATGCTGGGTATACAGCCGATAATAGATAAGCTGAGAGGCCATGAAAATGAAACGCTGGATAGGCATTTGGATTTCTTTGAAATGGTTAGAAATGAAGACGAGAAAGAGCTGGCTAGGAAATTCGAGCAAGAACACGTCGACACTAAAAGCGCCACTGCCATGTTCGACTTACTGAGGCGAAAATTGTCGCACACGGCGGCTTACCCTCATTTAATGTCCCTCCTTGAGCACTGCATTCTCCTACCCCTAGACTACGGGTCCCACCCCCAGCATTGGCTGTTGTTCGACAGGATAGTCCAGCAGATTGTCTTGCAGCAACAGGGAAGCAAGCCAACCGCCAAGGACCCGGACGTATCCCCTATTAACATCAACGTTAAAGAAATGGTCCATCTGCTAGCTAAGGAAGAAGAATTGGTGGCTGCAAGGAAACGTGCTGAGGAATTAGAAAAAGAAAATGTTGATATGTCGAATAGACTGGCCAAGAAAGAACAGGAACTAGATCAGAGGACACAAGAAAAAGAAGATATAGAAACTAGCCTGACCAGGATCAAAGAGAGATTGGAAAAGGAGACGAGTTTGCATATAGAAACGAGGCAAAGGTAAGTGCTTAATTAAAAAAAAGTAGTGTATTAATTATATCTTCATAGATTGAACGAATTGGAATATAGAGCAGCCGACTTAGACCGCCAGGTCAACTGTGAACGTGGGGAGAGACACAGACTGGAAAGGCTCGTCAGCTCAGGTTCCATCCCCGACGACGCCAAAGCAATAGGTCTAAACAAATCTCTAGAAATAAGCAACGTCGAGTGTAGAAATGAATTTGTAACCATACCCCCACCACCTCCGCCACTTGCACCGCCACCTCCACCGCCTGGTCCGCCAGGACCGCCTCCACCACCTTGTGCACCGTTGGCACCTCCCGTGGAACCTCTGAAAGTGGAGCAGGTGAAGAAGAACATTCCACAGCCCGCGTATCCCCTGAAGAGCTTCAATTGGTCAAAACTGCCTGACACGAAGTTGAACGGTACCATCTGGAGCGAATTGGATGACAGTAAGTTGTACACCACCATGGAGTTGGAGTGCATCGACAAGCTGTTCTCCGCGTACCAGAAGAACGGAGTGGCCGTAAGTTGTTTTCCGTTTCATTCGCGCGAGAAATAACGTGGACTTTTTTGCAGAACGAAGGATCGATAGAGGATCTTCGACAGCTGGGGAAGAATCGTACCAAAGTTTTATCGGTGATCGACAGTCGACGGGCTCAGAATTGCACGATATTGCTGTCCAAGTTGAAAATGTCCGACGAGGATATCACCAAAGCGATACTGAGCATGGACAGCAAGGAGCAGTTACCTATAGACATGGTGGAGCAATTGTTGAAGTTTACTCCCAGTTCGGAGGAGGCGGCTCTTCTGGAGGAACATAGCGACGAAATCGACTCGTTGGCTAGAGCCGATCGTTTTCTGTACGAAATATCCAAGTAAGTACTTATTTTCCTATTTACTCACAGAAATTAAGTATGGAGAGTTATACTTAGGAGAAAGTCAAGCAATTCAAGACACTTAAAAATAAATCGACAATTTAGGTAAAGAGATACAAATGAGAAAATATTTATTATAGGATAATTAATATGGTTTCAATCGAAAGAAGACAACTGTATCTTTTTTACGATATTTCATAATTTTTCAAGTTCTGCAATATAAAAATAATACCCATTATACCAGTGTTTCATTTTTCCTGAGCAAATACCAACTTTGGTTTTTCTCAGATGGCAACTTATATTTTTTATTATTCTCGGTTTCTGCAATAATAATAAAGAGTTGTTATGTTGATACTCCTATGAGAATATTCATAGTCTTCAAGATGGTTTTATATATATATTTTTTCATCAAGTACCTAGTTGAATTCTATCACTCATAGTAGTTGAAATTCCTAGGTTATGCCAAGCCCCAGTAAAATTGTTTAGCCAATTCTTCAACTAGTGTGATTTTTTAAAGCGATATCAGGAATTGGCCTGTGATACAGTTCGAAAATAATATTATCAAACATGATATACAATGTGAAAAATCTTGCTCATTTCAAATGGAACACTATATACACCTCATAATTACATGCGCTACTGAAATATCTACAAATTTCCTATAGTATTCCTATATGGAAAACTATAGGAAATTTAAATAATAATAATAGCTGCATTGAATCTTTTTCTTAAAAATTCAATTTTATAAATGTAGATATAATATCTTGTAAAAATTATCAAGATACTACTCATGCGCAATTCCATTTACATCCAACGAAATTAATACTGCGATAGTTAAGATGTATCTATTACCTACATTTTTTCGATGAGAAATTTGTGGCGGTTGCTCTCCAATCGCTTATAAAAGTCGGGCCTGATCTCGTTCGGATGGTCGGTACAGAAACACTCAATGTTTGCCGTAAATATCGTGAATGCCTTTACCTTCAATATTACCCTTTAGACTTTTACCCAATCCTACATAGTTCTTAAAAATTAAATAGAATATTTAACGCCTTTACTAACCCTTTGTGAATATGGGATGCACTTGTACTGAGGAGCACCAACTTTTATATATTTCTATCGTAGATCACTGTCACTGAATTTCTAAGTCCTTATCGATTCATCTTTCACGATAGCGAAATAATATATAGCCTACTCTTATGCGGAAGACTCGCACTACTACCCACACAAACGTTGATAATAAACTAATGTGCATATTTCAGTGAAAAACCTATTAAATATAAATTTCAACTATCCACTTAAATTCATTTTTGTCACTATACGGGATACAGAAATGCCAGATTTGTTGACAGTTCTCATCCGATTGAATACTTCTTTCGAATGTGCTTTTCTTGCCCGACTCTCCCCTCGTTACAAACGCTTCTGAGACAAATATCCAAAATAAAGACTGAATATAGACAGGTTAAGAAAATAATGAATTTAATTGAAACGAGAAGGATATAGCTCTGAAGAAAACCTACGTTATCTACTATGGGTTAAGAAACCGTCCAATTTAAGTCACCCTACGAAAGTCGTAGGTCACGCACGACATCAAGAGATTCTTCTCGTCTCAATCGAAACTCCTAACATTATAATTAATATTGCTACGAACTTCGAACAGAGTTCCTCACTACGAACAACGACTCCGCAGCCTGCACTACAAGAAACGCTTCCAAGTTACCTTAAACGAAATATTACCAAGAATTACCAGCGTCATGGAGGCCTCCAGGGAGGTTTCCAGATCTCGACGCCTCCGAAGGCTCCTGGAAATAGTCCTGGCCCTTGGGAACTACATGAATCGCGGCGCCCGCGGCAACGCTTCAGGCTTTAGACTGACCTCGTTGAACAGGCTAGCTGATACCAAATCGAGTGCCGCCAAAGGCACCACCCTGCTTCATTACTTAGTACAAATACTAGAGAAGAAGGTATTTTTTCATCGTGGGTGTTTATACAACGGTATTGATTGTTTTTTTTTTTTTTTTTTAGTTTAAAGATATCCTTCGACTCGAAGAGGACCTGCCCCATATTCGCGAAGCCGCCAAAGTGTCTCTGGGGGAACTAAACAAGGACATGGCGCAGCTCAGGGCTGGATTGAAGGACGTGGCTAGGGAAATCGAGTTCCACCGTACCCAGAGTCCTACCGCGAACGACAAGTTTGTGCCAGTTATGAGGGAGTTCCAAGCTACAGCTACTTGTAGATTAGCAGAAGTGGAGGATCAATACCAAGATATGAAGGTACGATATTTTTCATTAAAATTTCTTGTTAACTTAACTTTTGTTACTATGTATTATATCCACTATCGTATATCTATTATGTATTATATATCGTATTACTATGTATTATATGCTATCGTATAAAACTAGAATGCCCATATGAGAATATTTAACCAGGTTGACCCTCGCGCAGGCTCCAAATGAGTTTGCGTATTATGAACATCTTGTGGAGCGTTTCAAAAGTTAGTGATTTTTCATATACTACATGGATAAAGTCAAATCGAAAATACAAATCGCGAACTTAAAACAGTTAACTTTAATTTAAGAGAAAATAACATAATTGATACATTATTCATTTTTTTTGTGTATACTTTTATTTATATTTTCATGGTAATGTTAATTTTTTATAGTGTCTTGTACTAATATAAAGTATAACAATCAGTAATTAGATCTAGTAATTATTTAATAGTAACACTTATTATGTGGAAAATATTCAATATACTCGCTAATGTTAATTTTTGAGGTAGTCTACTACTCTATTCTAATTCATTGTGATGATAATAATTGAGAAATGAATTACAAAAGAAATTATTATAAAATGATAATCAGATAATAACGTGTTTAAAATGTTATTAACAAAATAACATTTATATAGGCACAAAAATACATTTTATTTTGTAATATAATAATATAATAGTTACAAAATTTAAGTACTTTATAAGACAAGCTTTTTATATGCTAAGCACAAAATATTTTTATATATTACCTAAATCTTTATTAAAGCCTCAGACAAGTTGCTTTAATAAAAATTGTGTCCTTGTTATGCAGTTAGCCACAATGTTACAGCTTATATAATGTATAACTATCAATGATTTTTTTCTAAAAAACGAGATATTTTGGCATTCCATTCACCACTGTATACAATATTTTATTATGCTAGGCACCTAATGTAACATACATATGTACCATTGGGAAAGAAAATAATGAGACGCTCCCCTGTAATATAGGCAATAAAATTAATGATTCTGTTGACCTCAAAATTCTGGCACTGTCTATTAGCCAAGAGAGTGATTATCATTAAAATTGAATAATTATTTTCTATATTCCAGGGGATGCTCTCTGGAATTGAGAGAGTAACATTCTATTATTTCTTGACGGTTCATATGAAGATGCATAATTGATAAATTTATTCCGAAATTTATTTTAAATAAATTGCACTATATCACTTATTCGATAAAGGCAAAATTTTATTAAAGCTTTACACCTAGTTCTCACACAATTTTCATATAGTCATACGTATTACACAAAAGACAAAAAAAAAATACATAATATATATTCACTTAAACCACACAAATTTAAACCATACCATCATTGAGAGTTCTTATAATTAAAGCAAGTACGTTTTTTTGCATTTTTTTTTTTTTATTATCAGATTATCGCCATTATTGTAATGCATACTCGTATATCTTTCAAGTCATTAAGCTTAGATTCTAAATAGAAAGAAAAGCCACTGAATGGATGTTACGTGAACTAGATATAAGACGTCAAAGTCGCATGTTTTACTATACAGAGAATTCACCAAAATGTAACAAATGTATAGAGCATACATTTGTTACATTTTGGTGAATTCTCTGTATAGTAGAGAACAGAGTAAATCCGATTCGATTCTGAAATACCTCAATTCAGTACGGTGTAAACAGTCACTTAGTGTCTGGCGCAAAAAAAGAAACAAAGTTTTTGTTTCACCTTTGCTTTTTTACCAAGATTTCCCAATATTTATAGGAATAATAACTTGTTTATCAAATTCCTCTTCCAGAGAATTGAAATATTGGTAGGCTTCTGTTAATATTACTGACACTTATATTCTGACACTAAATTACGAAAATAAGTTCTAATGTGTTCTAGTTTAATCTCTACTTTTAATATTTTTGTTCTCGTTGTATAAACTGGAACTTCGAACAAATAAAATAATACAATTCCCAATAAAGTAATAAATGACGAAAACAAATTGCATTGAAGGCGAATTAAGACAAAATAAATACATAATACAAACACAACTTAAATCGATAAAAAAACTGTTATAAAAATATTTTTATTCTATTTGGAAAATGATATATACAGTATATTTAATTCCAACGAAATATGTACTGTACAGCACATATGCAAACTGTACTATTTCTTATTTCTTTGTACTATTACATATTTGTATTATTTCTTATCATTTGTACTTTTGAATATTTCGATCAAAATTGAAAATTAGCAAATTATAGTAAGTTATCTTGAATAGAGTCGCAGAATTGAATAGTACAGCATCCACATGATTGAACATTGTACACTGAATATCATCTACATAATATATGGATAATGCGCATGTGCATTTGTAGCCAAGTGCGATGTAGATCAAGATCCTATTGGACTTAAAAACTTTATTGTGCATCATGGACTATCAACGGTCCATTTAGAGTTTAGAAATCGACGGTTCTATCTACGTAACTAGAATCTTCCGAGGTTATTGTTTCAATTTTTGAATTGTCATGGATTTATTATTTTCAGACCCGATTCGAGAGAGCCGTCCGCCTGTTCGGAGAAGAATCCGCGAACGCCCAACCCGACGAATTCTTCGGAATCTTCGATACCTTCCTGACGGCCTTCGTGGAGGCCAGGCAAGACAACGAAAACATGAAGAAACGCCAGGAGGAGGAGGAAAAGCGCGCGAAACAAGAAGCGGACCTTAAAAAATTAACGTTGGAAAGGAAGCACAGCCGGGAAGGCATTCTATCTTCGATCAACAAAAGTTTGAGCTTGAAAAACGGCGAGAAGAACGGCGAAAAAGGCGAATTTGACGACTTGATATCGGCCTTGAGGACGGGAGACGTTTTCGGAGAAGACATGGCTAAGTTTAAGAGATCAAGGAAGAGTAGAATAGGCACGGCGAATTCGCCGCCCAGAAGAAATTCGGCAAACAGGGAAGATAGTAGGGAACGCGTCGTTAGTACGGACAGAAGATTTGTTAAAATTTAAATTGCGTGACAGTTTTAATTCAGTTGAACTTAAATCGAGGATAAATTATCGTTGCGGTTTGTACGGTTTTACTTGACTAGATGTTCTTCATGTACAAGGACTTCTATCTCAATTTGAGTAAAAAGGGTATATACAGGCATATACTCGTCAATGATCTGTTTTATTATTTTTGTGATTATTTATAATTGGACCAATGCTTCAGTAACTTTAGATACTGCTATTTTATGTATGTACATAACAGCCAAAAATGATTATGAAGATTAGTGTTCTCAATATAGGACATTTTATACATATATGAACGTTTTATAAATTTTTTATTTGTCAAAGTAGCCTTTTACCGTCCGCCAATGACGGCAGAACTTTACGACAGTAATTTTATGCGCCTAGTATAATATAGATCTACCATATTAACACCATATTTATCAGGAATTTTATACCACGTGGAATATGCTTCGACACTTTAACGTTTTCAGTAGGCATAATACGTTTCAATGGCGTAGTCAGACGAGTGTTTTAATTTTTTTAAATGTACCTTAAAACGAATTAGAATGGGAAACTTTAAGGTGTTCGAGTGAGATTGAATGAGACCCCTGTATGTTTGGAAAATGTAGTTGCGTAGTTTCTATGTTTATACACTCTTAAATTTAGCGAAATGATTGAACTATGCATTGAAATGAACTGATATATACATTTTAATGTTGAAATATAATATTGTTAATTTATTTAAATTGTTGTTTTATTCTATGCGTAAACGATACATGGAATATTTTTCAAATAAAAGACGCTGTTGACCAAAATAATGTTAAGGTGGGTATACATATGCGCGCAGCTCCGTCTGCGCGCGTTATGCGGGTTCTCTAGATTAGTACGATGTTTTCAAGTTGAGCGCGAACCGCATGCACACGGCGCATCACGATTCACTTCGTGTCGGTTTTTTCGAACAACGCTTTGTGTGTTCGAAGTACAGATTTGGACGGGAGCGCGAGAGGCTCGTTGTTTTTGCTACGCGTCCATTCAGCGGTAAAAATGGAGTGGTCGGATGAAAGTTTTCAAATCCATATTAATCTCGATACCATTCCATTTTTTAGACAGGTTAGTGTGCCACCAACGTTTTCTTTTTGCACAAACTTGCCATTATCAAGAAAGCATCACTCGTCACCGAAACGGCGTAATTTTTATCGCGCGATAGAGACATGATTATCTACAATACAAAGTGTCTACTAAATGTTCGTGGGTTTCCTCTGCGGAAGGTTCTCCAAAATAAATAATTTCAACAAGCGTTGACCGAGCAACGAACGCGCGGCGCGCAGGTTTATACCCACCTTTAGGCTAAGCGCAAATTGAAACGCGTATAGAGCGTGTGACGCGACACAGCACAGCGCGTGTTCTTGTAACCTATAGGGTTCAATGCAACAGCGCAAATTGAAGGCATGACGCTAGGTAGCGCAGTTCGCGTCTGCTCTCGCTTGCGCGGCGCTGTGGTCGAGGCACAGTTTCACGCGCAACACGTGTCACAAGTTGTTCCGCAATAGTTCTTTGGATGCGGACGGTACACGAGCCAACATCAAAACTGCGTCTCAACATGCGGATCACCACTCTACGCGAGTGGCACGTACTCGTCGCGCCACGTCACTTCACACGCGCTATACGCGCCTAGCCTAACTCTTTGGATGCGGGCCGTGTGCGAGTCAACACTCAACATCAAAACTGCGTCTCAACATGCGGATCACCACTCTACGCGAGTGGCACGTACTCGCCGCGCCGATCGCGCCACGTTACTTCACAATCGCTATACGCGCCTCAATTTGCGCCTAGTTTCCCTGACTGTAAGTGCTGCGACGCAGGACCGAGTCTATAAATATACAGTGGTGGACAAAAGTTAAGCAATCTAGTGAAAATATATGTTTATTCGATAAATAATAGAAATAGAAAACATATTTTATTAATCTTCTTACACATAAATAATCTTTACATTGTGTGTAACTAACTGATCAATTGTTGATGTCATAGTAACAAAAAACAAATATTCATAAATTAATACTAAAACTAAACACTTATTACGATAGCGATATAAGTCAAGCAACTTAAGAAAGTTATTAAAATAAACAGTTTTCAAACCTTAAAACGGACTTTTCCACGCGTACAACATCTCTATCTCGAAATTGAGTGGCTGAGAAAAAATAAACCAACACATAAATGCAGAATGTGTTTTATGCGACAGTTTTACTTTTTCTCAAATAGTCCACCATCGTACTTTCTCATGACCCATGGACAGGGTGGGGTGTGTCCTATGCACCTCAAAATCAATAAATGTCGTCTGGTAGACGTCCCTAATCAGAATCAGTAGAAACCCGATCGATCCGATACGACTTATTTGAGTGATCGTGCCAACAAAAACAATTTATCAAAGAGTCCACCATTGTGCTTTCTCATGACCCATGAACATGGTAGAATGTGTTCTATCCACCTCAAAATCAATAGATGTCGTCTAGCAGACGTCCCCGATCAGAATCAGTCAAAACCCGATCGATCAAACACGATTTAGTTGAGTTATCGTGTTAACAAAACAAATTTCTCAAATAGTCTACCATCGTGTTTTCTCATGACCCATGGACAGGGGGGGTGTGTACTATCCACCTCAAAATCAATAGGTGTCATCTGGAAGACGTCCCCGATCAGAGTCAGTCAAAATCCGATCGATCCGACACGATTTAGTTGAGTTATCGTGCTAACAAAAAACATTTCTCAAATAAACAGTTTTAAAACCTTAAAATGGACTTTTCCGCGCGTAGAATATCTCGAAATTGAGTGGCCGAGAAAAAATAAACCAACACATAAGTGCAGAATATATATGTGTTGTATGCGACAGTATTACTTTTTTCAAATAGTCCACCATCGTGCCTTCTCATGACCCATGGACAGGGTGGGGTGTGTCCTATCCACCTCAAAATCAATAGATGTCGTCTGGTAGACGTCCCCAATCAGAATCAGTCGAAACCTAATCGACCCGACACGATTTAATTGAGTGATCGTGCTAGCAAAAAAAAATTCTCAAATAGTCCACCATTGTACTTTCTCATGACCCATGTACATAGTAGAGTGTGTTATATCCACCTCAAAATCAATAGGTGTCGTCTGGAAGACGTTCCCGTTCAGAATCAGTCAAAACCCGATCGATCCGACACGATTTAGTTGAGTTATCGTGCTAACAAGAATAAATTCCGACGACACAGCAAAATTTTTTAAAAACCATTTTTTTTTTTGTTTTAGGCCGAAAGACGAAAAATAAACCCAAAAAAATGTGTTTTTTCACTTTTCCTTTACACGATCACATTACTTTTCCGCGTATAGTGGAGTGGGGAAAAGTAAAAATGGTTTTTAAACCATTTTGTGTGTAGTTGTCGGCATGCCGTCGGATCGATCAGGCTTCGACTGATTCTGGTTGGGGACGTCTCCCACGCGACACCTATTGATTTTGAGGTGGATAGAACACACTCTACCATGTACATGGGTCATGAGAAAATACAATGGTGGACTATTTGAGAATTTTTTTTTCTTTGTTAGCACGATCACTCAATTAAATCGTCTTGGATCGATTGGGTTTCGACTGATTTTGATTAGGGACGTCTACCAGACGACATCTATTGCTTTTGAGGTGAATAGGACACATCCCACCCTGTCCATGGGTGATGCACGATGCACTATTTGATAAAAGTAAAACTGTCGCATAAAACACATGTTCTGTATTTATGTGGTTTATTTTTTCTCGGCCACTCAATTTCGAGATAGAGATGTTCTACGTGGGGAAAAGTCCGTTTTAAGGTTTTAAAACTGTTTATTTTTCTTTTTTTTAGATTTTAGGCCGAAAAACGAAAACCCTAGAAATTTTTTTTTATACGATTACATTACCTTTCCGCGTATAGTGGAGTGCAGAAAAGTAAAATAATAAGTTACAATTGTGAATTAATATAGTGTAGCATGTCCATTGTTTTGTATTACAGCAGCACATCTCTGAGGCATAGATGGTATCAAATTGTCTATTATTTTGGGAGAGATCTTGCCATACATTATAAAGAGCTATGAAGAATTCTTGTCAATTTGAAAAGACGTTGTTTTGTAGAACTTGCCTATCTAGAATAGCCCACAAATTTTCCACTGGATTTAAATCCAGAGACTGAGCCGGCCACAGTAAAACATGTAAATTATTGTCTCTAAACCAAGCTTCTATGCTTTGCTGTATGTTTTGAATCGTTGTCATGCTGAAAGATCCAAGGTAATTCCATTTCCCATTCTCCCTATACTTAAACTGATCCATTATACCCTCTATTTTAAATAATGGTCCTACCCCAAAGCCGGAGAAACAGCCCCACACTAATACATAACCGCCTCCATACTTTACACTTTTTACTGGTTTTTTTCAGAAAAGAAATCAATTGATTGGTGAATCCAATCCAGTGAAGATGGTGAATCCAATTCACCATCTGCAGTGCTCGTCATTTCAGCAAAGAATCCCATTCCAGGTCAACCCATAATAATAAAACAACACATAAGTAACATTTGGTGGTTTATTATAATTCTTCAACAAATGCTATATTCTAATAGCGCTTACAGAATCTAAAAAATAACAAACTAAAATTCATCTTACAATATTTTATATACAATAATAGCGTATCAGGAACAATAACACTGTACACGAAAGAAAAAAAATAATAAAATGCCTCTTTCGAAAATCACAATAAAATTGGATGATTTTGCATTCACAAGGGCGGAAATAGTTTTACCAGTAAAAGTAAATATGGACTCTGAGCTCTTCCTGGAGGAGTCAAATAGAGGTTTATTACACTTTTTCAAAACAGGTGTCCAAAAAAGCGTAATGATAATAAGTTAGCAATGAAGGACAGTCACGTATTACAAAAATGCAAAGGCAAAATCATAATTACCTAGGGCCGAATTAAATGTGTATAGTATATCAGTTTTTGTTGTGTGAGATCAGCTTTAAATTCAATTATTTATTATATGACAGTTTGAAATAATGTCTATTCACAGATTGCTGATTCCTTTAAAAAGAAATCTAACACTGCTTATTGTTTCATATTCATCTTTGTCTCATCCCATACCCATTGTCTAACTTCTTGTCAAAATAAACATAAGTAAACAATTGCCAAAACAAATGCTAAAGAATTTGAGGACTCAAAACTAAAAAAACTCATTTCACCTATAATACATTTTTTCCTTATTGGGTATACATTTAATCAAGCAATACATCTATTAAATTTGCAAGCTAAATTGCTCAAAAGAAGCCTTCTACCTAAAATATTTTTTTGCAATAAAATTATGCTAATAAAAGTCTGGACAAATAGATGTTTTTTAATAAATCGAGAATATACAGAGTATTAGATCTTGTTTAATAAATTCAGGACAAATTTATTAAACTGCTTTTTTAAATATAAAATTGCACAACGAATGCATTTTTAAATAAATTTGTTTTAATAAATTACATTAAATATAGGATATTTAAAAAAATTCTGAGTATAATAAAGAGAATAAAGTCTGAGTAAAAAAGAAGAGATCCAATTTCTCCAAAATGTTTGTAATTTTATGAATACCGGACAAAAACATTTTTCCTAAAAATTAATTTTCTTAAATCAATTTTTAAAATTTAGAAGTTCCGCAAAATGCAATTTGTTATTTTATATTTTTCACAATAAGCAATGTATTGTTCTCATCGCCGATATAATGGATAAAAAAGTATCTCTGGGTGGTGAGCAGTAGGGTTAAATGTATAGATAAGTTGAAATATGCAAATTTACTTACAGAAATATTACAGGATGGCCATATTATTGATTAAAAAATTATAATTATATTATTTGTTACCTTTATAGTGTGAATTATGATATAATTCGAAACAATGCAGATGAAATCAATATATAACAAATGAATAAGAAAAAATTAGAAGCATTTATTATTCGGATGAGGTTTGGTATAACACCATGGTACCTCTAAGAATGGGATGGATGAAAATAAAAATGTATGGGAGATATGCCTCCAAATAAATAAAGCCGATTAACCCTTCCACGCTACAAAACTATAAAAGGAAGGGTGGCTAATTGCCTGAAATGATGTGGCAAAGAATCAAATGTCGATTATCACCATGAATATTGAATATATTGATGGTATATACCCAGACATATAGATATACTATAACTAGAGTCAACCCTGCTCCATATTCTCAATTCCTCTCCCATCCTTGTGAAGTGTGACACATTTGAAGGTTTCTTATGAGTTACTTTATGCCCACTATATCATGGCGGTCAACTATACCTACAGCAAACAAATAAAATCGAATACCCTGTATACAATCTTTTTAGTGATGAGTTATCTTACACAGAATTATCCATATCTTCCTCCTAAGGCTACATTTAACTTCACACTTTCATATACTCTTTGCTCATTACCTTCCTCATTTATATCTCCATTCTAAAATACGAGAAAAGATACTTTCATTCAAACCGCGCTACAATCCTTTAAACCCAATTCCGTCCCTGTAATTAATAGGCAACTCCAACACGTTCCGTACCTGTATAACATCATATATCATCGAAAACAAAATGAAAACACAATAAATCATACTGAATGTATTTGAATTGAATTTTCAAGTGTGACAAATCGTCAATAACCTGCTGTACCTTGCAACTTATTTACACTTGTGGTGTGCAGAGTCTATTTCAAACTGCGGCAAAAATATGCCAATTCAAATATATATTTAATATATAAAAAGTATCGGATAAATTATATACAGGATGCAGTAAATAGTTTTCGGCTATTTCTATTCAGCTATAGCTTAGTAATGATTAGTAGTAACTTCTTATTAATGTAATAATCGTTAAGTGAAATATATTTTAAGTTTTAGTATTGAGTGAACAGTTCCTGGAACAAAGTGTTCTAAAGGTGTGGATTTTTTCTCAGAACGCATCTAATGATAAACCTCATAGAACGTTATTCTACTTTAAATTGGTTCTACTCTAAAGTACTCCACTACCATGCAGAAATTGTAGATTAAATGTTTACTACAGATAATTTCAATAAGCGATTGCATATTTTGTCATAAAGAAGAGGAAAGAATTTATATCCACCTATCAAAAAATTTTAATAAGTGAAAAAATATTTAGGTGGCGTCAGAAATAGGAAAAGTGGTCAAACATACAGTCAAATAATCTGGTTATTTCCATCAAACGATGCCGAGGAACGACGTCCACAACTTTAAAACACCCCATGTGCCATACAACCCTTAAACTATTTTTGTACTCTTTAACGTAACTACAACATCGCCACCGATAACATATTGCACTTTACTCTTTTCGTTAATCGCTACAGCATAATGAATAGCTGTCAAACTGACCACTACGCCCTGTATAGGTGTCTCTGTCTAAAAATTGTTACATATTCATTATAGTTTTATTAATAAATCTGAAATCATAAATAAAAATGTTAAAAACAATAAATAAAATTGTAGCACTAAAAAAATAAGTCACTATTGTGTCTCAATCACATGCGCTAGTAGCTAATAGTGGTTTAACATTTTAGTTTGGGGGCGAATTTTTACATCACATAAAACATCTTTTATAACAGCACTATCTCCTCTTCTCCCCAAAGAAACTAGGATTTATTGTCAACACCTGAAATAAAATCATGGTTCAAAATCCTGAAACAAAATACGTGCCTCAAAAGTACAGAATTTCTGAAGGGAAGAACATTTGTTATCAAAAATGTATGCAATATTAAATCTATTCAGACACCACCAAAATGTTTTAAATATTTTATTTTTTTAAATAACTTGTACATGCCGGAAAATCAAATAAATATATGTATTGAGTTGGTTACATTCCTTCAGTGACAAGAAAATTTATTTTTTTAAAATTACATATTTTGTTAGTACCATCCTCTGATATTCCCTTCTAACTTTATTTTAAAATTCGTAAAATCACAGAATAGCCATGAATGTATTATTGACTATTATATAATATAATATTGCATGTATGACTAACTCTCGGTGTCTATAGGTGTGGGGAAAAAAGTAACCCTAAGTTGTTATGCAATGGTAAATCTGTATTTTAGTGATTCACGATAGTCAACAAATACCTCTTAAAAACTTGAAACCTTGTAACTTTTTATCAAAATAAGGTTTTCAAAATCAGTACCAGAAATATCTTTAAAGGAGTTTTTAATATGAATATTATCAAGACCACAATCTAAGGCTACAGTGGCAATACCTATTTGAAATGGTTTCTCCGACCAAGATGTTCAAAATTGGTATCAGAAATATTAAAAAATTCTGCACAGCATTAATGAAACTCAGTATGAATATTGTCAAGACTACAATCTACTATTTGTCAAAGTAGATTTTCGATTTTTTATCGAATTGTAGTGGCAATATCTACTTACAACTTGAATAGATATTTGTTGAAAAAAGAATCAAAATCGGTTCTAAAAATATCTGAAACTATTGGACCGATTTTAATGAAATTTAGTATTTTCAAATTTTTATTAAAGTGGTAATACTTGAAATACAGTGGAAACAGGTTTCTACTCCAATCAAGGTTTGGAAAATCAGTCCACAAATATTTCAGAAACTACTGAATTAATTTTAATAAAATATAATTTTAATCACTGTCAAGACCAAAATATATTGGTTTTTTAATATTTGTTTTTTATTTTAACCAAAAATATAAATCTATCTAAAAAATATATAAATGAGCTTTAATATCTGCTTTAATTTTTCAAAAATTTATGTATTGATAATTACCTACAAGAAATACGAGTGTCTTTATTTACTTAAATGTAAAAAAAAAAATTTCAGATAAAAAATAGCAAGTCTTATACTAAAACGTAAGTCACTGAAAACAGGTCACTATACTCTGGTTTCAAAATTGTAGGCAGTAAGTAATTCGCTCTTTGTTTGCCTGCTATAATAGGCACATAAGAGAGACAAGGCACGTGCCAACTGTCTGCGTGCGACTAAAGATAGCAGAGATCACAGTACAGGGAGCAGTATTTACAATTTACAAGTAAAACAGACACGAGAATTGTTGAATCGTATTACCGGCTCACAAAAATAGTGTTCTATACCTTACTGCCCACTATTTTGAAACCGGAGTTTAGAGAAGGGGATACCACAATACCCCTTTTCAAAAAAGTACAGTTTTCTATATATAAAAATTTTTGAAGAATATGGTGAAATATATGTAATAACATTTAAGTTAATTTGTTAATAAAAAATACCTTCACTCAAAAAATTATTCATCAAAATTTCGAAGCCTACCAAAGGTATGTAATGTAACACCTTAAGTAGTCTGACAAAATTTTAATGCAAGAGAAAATGCATAATATAAGAAAAAAATTCTAAACTTTGAGTGACATTTATACAATTCTTGTTTATAATTTTTTCATACATTTTTACTACTGTTGTTTATCTACAAACTAAATAAAATAACTTTTTTTTTAATTCTCTGCAAATATTTACAATTTTACATATTTCTATTTATCCCTTGATTTTACTGGTCAAATTTAGAATTTTTTAGATGTATTACATCGTAACTTAAAATTCACATGATTATTATAATTGTTTATCCTTTTACTTACCCTTAATAACAACCGGTATATCATAAATGTTGCATTTTTCTACACAAAACTAAATTTTGTACAAGTTTCGACAATTTCTAAAAAGCAAACGACCTTTTTTTGATTTTTAGATATGGACAAATTTTATTAAAAAAAAAAAAATAAAAACCTGACATAGTGCTGTTTCCAATTTAACATTTTAACAGCTATATATGAAATATTTTAAAAACAACGATATGTAAATGAATTCAGTAGGTCTTTAATAAAATTGCTTAAGTTTAATACAGTATTGTAAGAGTTGGACAGGAATCCAAATCTACCTGACAATTTAATATACAGAATTTAAGAAATGGATTGCAAAAGAAATCCTGCAAAACAGAAACAAGCAAAAAAAATAAGAAATGAATGTTTTTTTTTTATTTTTTATAAAAGTATGTTTTCTAAACTTTGTTTTATATGAAAGAACAATTGCAATGAGCAAAAGCGAAAATAATTAAATATATGTTGCTATAGTCGTTAATTCGGGTTTAGGCGAAATAGGGGAACTCGCGAAGCTATTCTGGCGCTAAGAGTAATGTTAGAGAAAACAATAGAAAAAGGAAAGAACGCTTATATAGGATTTGTAGATTTAGAAAAAGCTTTTGATAACGTAAGATGGGAAAAAATGTTCGAGATACTAAAGAGCGCGGGAATGAAGTATAGAGATAGGAGAGTAGTACACAATCTATACAAAGAGCAAACTGCTGTTATAGAAGTAGAAGGGGAAAAAAGGGAAGTAGGTATTAGGAAAGGAGTAAGACAAGGATGTACGCTATCACCACTAATTTTTAATCTGTACATCGAAGAGGCGATTAATGTGGTAAAAGATAGAGTAGATTTCGGGATTAAAGTACAGGGACAGAAACTAAAAATGCTGAGATTCGCGGATGATATAGCAGTATTAGCATCTAGTAAGGAGGAACTAGAATCAGCATTGAACGAAATGGAGGCAGTGTTGACAGAGGAATACGGAATGAGGGTGAATAAAAACAAAACTGAAGTGTTAGTGTGCAGAGGGCGCGAGAGCAGAGCAAAAACGAAAGTACAAATTAATAATGAAAGATTGGAGGAAGTTAAAGACTTCACTTATTTAGGAAGTAAAATAAATTGGGATGGAAGAAGCGATAAAGACATAAAACAAAGAATAGCGCAGGGTCGAGTAGCTTTTAACAAAAAGAAAGCACTTTTATGCTCGGGGGTAATAAACTTAGAAACAAGGAAGAGATTTTTGAAAACATATGTATGGAGCACGGCACTTTACGGCTGCGAAACCTGGACGGTAGGGGAAGCAAGTAGGAAGAAATTAGAAGCTTTTGAGATGTGGTGTTACCGAAGAATGATGAAAATACCATGGACTGATAGGGTTAGAAACGAAGAAGTATTGGAGAAAGTCGGCGAGAAAAGGAGTATGTGGAAAAACTTAAAGGAGAGAAGAGATAGAATGGTAGGCCACTTGCTGAGACATGGGGGAATAGTCCGCGATATTTTGGAGGCAGAAATAGGAGTGAAGAAAGGCAGAGGTAGGCCTAGATTAGACTACTGCTCGCAAATAGTAAGGGATGTAGGTTGTAGCACAATTAGCGAAATGCGTAGGTTAGCACAAGATAGGAGAAGCTGGAGGTTAGCGTCCAACCAGTCTTAGGACTGATGACCTAATGATGATGATGATAGTCGTTAATTAATAACAAAATAATAAAGATATGAAAAGAAAAAAACTGAATAAATTATTTAATGATGAATATTGTATTTATTTTCAAAAACTTATGCAGCTTTTCAATTATCTAATACTTATCTTTTAACAAATAAAATTGACACAAATCTAATTTCAACACATTTTTCTGCAAATTATTAGTGCTATGAACTATTAAATCAATAAACCTTTCTTAAAGAAATTACATTTGTCCATGTTAGAACAACTTAAACCACCTTTTCAACTAGTAAGAGTTCTTTATTATTTAACTTAACAATAATAGTAAAAGTTTTTGATTAGTTAACATAGGGTCCCTCTACAAATGTTTAATATAAATATATTTTTTTAAATCTATCTCTTGAACCCCAATAGCGATTTTAACAAAAATATGACAAGGGTGCATTGTCATATTTTTAACCTAATAGGGCATGCGTATAGGGCTTCATTCGCAAACTTTAGGCTACCTAACACCACTAACGTAACTTTCATAATTCTTACTGCATTTGTATTCAACATAGAACCTAGACATTCGATGTTCACCTAACATATTTTTATATTGTGGATTGGGGGAACTCCGTGGCACAAACACGAGGACAACACGTTTATACTTACAGGATGCTTCTGTTAGACTTGACTTAGGATCCGAGTCTGAACTCTCCTCGGCCTTCTCATTATTGTTCGCTAGCTCCTGACTATCTTCGGTGAGCCGCAATGCCAACTCCAGGTCCCTCAAAATTTCCGTTTCCTTAGGTTCAATTAACGAGAACCGATGGTGGAGGGCTGTCAGGTGGGCGAAGGTGAGGTTCAGATGGGCGTGCAGGCCCAACATCACCACCTCCTTAAAGTGAGCGGCATACAGGTGCGCCACCACGTGAAATAACAGTCTAACTATCTTTCTCACTATTGACTCAAAAGACGAGGGAAATTCATTAGCTAAAATACACGATACATTCGTGAAATTTCAGAAGGACAATATAAATATAATTTAGATATTAAATGTTCATGAGATTTAAACACGTTTCACGTTGAATAACGTACCGTACTTCGTAGGAAAAATAGTTTCGTCACTAATAGTTTTTTGAATAAACGTCATCACATAATCTATATACTGAGGTGCTGCTACTTTTGTCTTCTTCCCCTTTTCGTCAAACCATAAGTAAGTCCTGGAAAATCCATAAGTAAGAAAATTACTTGTATTATTAATTAATTATATTGGTGGTGAATTTTGTTCCTTATTTCTTCGTGTATAATTTGAAAAAGGTTAATAGGATAAGGTAAGAATGAGCTATCTACGAATTAATACCTACATGACAAATAGAGTGAGTCAATTTAATTACCATATTACTCACCTTTGGCCTGGACCTGTCATATCTGGGCAACCAGATGGTGTGCAGAATTCACTAACGGTACCATATACTAAGTTTACATGATCAAATAGGGCCATTGCTGAAAATATAGAAAATAAAAAATGCCTCCATGCTTTCAAACAGTTCTAATAAATCTCTTTCCGCAAATAATTAAATAAAAAATATCTCCATGCTTTGTAAAGGTTCTAAAAAACCTCTTTCCTCAAATAATTACAACCAAAAAAAAATATATACAATATAAAAATATAGAATCATTATCCATACATTTATATATGCCTGGATATGTTAATGAGTTATTAAAGCTTCAACTTAGAGGAAAAAAAATTAAGTGGTAGGGTGTAATGTTTCTAACAAATCTCGACCAGTGAGAATCTAGCAGTGTCTACTTTCAGAATTTGCTTTAGTATGTGGTCTTAAATTAGCTACTTTCAGCATATTAATTTTCAGCCAATTAATTAAACCCCCTGCTTGGTGTTTATCATGTAAAAATAAATTCTGCATCATACTTATTCTAAGAATACTATACACTTGATTCGGTTACGTCAGTTGTTGCAAGTAAAAAATCTATTTAAAAATACTCAATCGCAGTAGCCAGACCCATTCCAAGAGTAACTAGCACAATAAGCAAATAATATTATGACCTCTGAACCTTGATATGAGCCATTGTTGTCAGAATCACCGACATATGAGTAGGGAGATTATCATAAATCAATATAGATTCAGTGATGTATACAATATGAATTTACATATATGCGGTAAACAAATAGGTCATATTCAACCAAGTATAAAATAGAAATACTTTTAGGATCGGGGAATACGCTGAGCAGAAGTCAAAAGTTAATCGCTCTTGACCAAGTTAAAATCAGTGAACATAAACAAAAATTATGTTTTCTCTATTACATCTTATTTGAACATATATTTAGTTCAAACAGAATAACACTATGATCATCTTCTTTCTAAATAGCAATGGCATTTTGTTATAACACCAACAAAATAATTATACATGTTTTCATGTAAACTAAAAAAGTTTTACGGCTAGACGAAGAAAATAGTAAGTAAAAAAAATGGAAGTAATACATTTTGAATATCCTATTCTTATCATAGATCCACTTTTATGAAAAAATATATAAACGCTACCTTAGTCAGATAAATGATTTACCCTACAATTGTTTTAATGTTAAAATGTTTATAAAAGCTAAAAACAAAAATTATAACACACTATTGTCATTACTTAGAAGACCCCCAGAAAATCTAAACAAAGTGATTATGCTGACTCCTCTGTTAAACGGTGTATTGAACTAGACCCCGTGCCCTTTCAACTGCATAATTTATTATACTTATCGTGTTTTTTTTTTTTTTTTTTTTTTTTGTTTGCTGTACATTGTATTATTTATTATTCAGATGGCATTAATCCAAGTCAAATAGAGGCGAGAATTATTTATGGGATTGACACGATTGATTTCATTGGTTGTTATTTATCGTACATATCTTGGTAATATTTTTTAGAAAAGCAAAATAACATCACAATTTCATTTTGGTCCTTTATCAAAAGGTATACTTTACAGAGGGTTACAAAATGTACCTAGTAATTTAATTAACTTAAAGATAACAAATTTTTACATTGTTTAAAACACTCAAAAAAAGGCCACATCACTGTTTAAATCAATTACTTAAGTCGTTTACATAGTATTAAATATTTCATGCAATAATTCAATTATACAGATAAAAAGAGACATACTGTGTGAAGCTAGCCATTCGTTATAATCTAATCCTGCAGGCAAATCCACTAATAACCTCATGTCCATTTCTGGTAATTTTCTTTCTAATACTGTCGCCTCTAAGTATAATTTTGAGTCTCCACTGGATGCTGAGTCGGCGCCTTCTTTTTCTTTACGCCTTGCTTTCCTGAAAATTAATAACTTTGTATCCTTCGGCTTTATACAAATACTTTCATCTGAACCCACATTGAACTAAAAACATATCACCCTTAAAGGGAAAAATTAGTCAGATTGAAACTAAGTTTTTTATGATCCTAATAAACTTCTAGATATCTACTGTCCATTACATATGTTGGATCTAAATCATGTTGAGGAATAATAAGACAACGCAGAAAGAAAAGTAAAAAATGAGAAATGTTCTTTTTCAAATTTACCTTTAAATTTAAATACTTAGATATTAACAGAATAGGATCCTCTCAACGCCAAATGTGATATCACAGTTTAACACCCTTACCTATTGTTTTCTCTATTAATTCACATAAAATATCATTCAGAATTAATATTTCAACATTTTAAAAGAAATATAGTAAGAATACTTAGTATTACCGACAAAAGCAGCTAGTAAGGGACTGTTCCTCAAAAACAATAACACGCGAAGTATTATCAATTTTTACTTTTGAAATTGTTCTACTTAGCCACATTATGACTGGAATTGAGAAGTTTTTCCAATTCCTCAGCTTCATTTGACTAATAAGATTAAATTTTATGAGGCAGTGAAACCTGTAAAGGCTAGTAAAAGCAAGACTTTATTGGATTTTCCTGTCGTACACAACCTAATAAACTTTAATTAAAAGAGACTGTGAAAATTGACTAATTATATGTTTGCTCTTCCAAGACTTCTTATATTACCTACTTCATTAGAAATCAATTAAGGTAGATAACAAAGAACACAATTTTGATTGTTGTAATGGATCATGCCATGAGTACCTCATACAAAATTAAATCAATGTAATATACATTACCTTTATTTAGCTTTTTATTAGCCAGACTAATTAATGATGACCTTTACAATAAAGTTAGACGTATTATTTTTCAAAATCAATTAAATAAAAAACAAAAAAGATTATTTCAATTATTAAAAAAATACTCACCCAATAAACCAATCCACGGTATCGCGGAGGTACTCTGGTAGTCGCTCCAGTTTGATAAATTTATTTTAAGACCAAAATAAATAAAATATAAACAAAGGGTGAGTTCCAAAAAGTGTCTCCACTCAGCTGATGGATTATAGTTCTTTTTAATTCTTACAAACACTTGTCACAATTAATACACTATATTTTTTCTTTATTTTTTTCGATGTTATTTCTTGAAACAAACAAACTATGGCACTTCTTTTTCACCGTAATAATAAAAACAAATTATTATTCTGTTTCGTTTTATTATTCAAAGAAAAATGAAGTCATCCTTTTGCAAATAAACTCCATATTTATTTCTTACAAAGCTGCCAACACTGTGAAAATAATCGTAATAATGTAAGAACAATTTTTCTGTCTTCCTGTGAATAAATAATCGTTTCTTTTAACATTGACATTAAATAATATTTATGTTAAGTTGTATGTATTATTTAAGCTTAAACTTCTGGGCAAAAAATATTTTAAATTATTAATAATTTAGGGATTTAACTTTCAAATATTGGCAATTTATCTGCTTGTCATCTGACAAAATAGGGAGAATTGTCAAAATCCAATAATATATTGCTATTTTTAGATAATAAAATAAATGATAATTTAAAATTAAGTAAATAACGAAAAATAACGTTATTAACGGAAATTTATAATATGTGTATTATTTAAGTTCAAATGGGTAAGCTTTTCACATTAATTATATAATCCTTTTAATTTATTATGGTACATGTAGAAGACTTGTATGTATTTACAGAGGATTCCCAAGATACGTTAGATTTATCGAATAAGAAGCTCAAAAAGTTGAACAAACCCACCCCCAGTGAGTCTCAGGTTATTAACTTAATATTAGACGATAATGAGTTACAGCGTTTAGATAATATTGATTCTTTCACAAAGGTGCAGAAGGTAATACATATTTGCTATAAGGTAGAATTATTTGTCTTACCTATTAAAAAAAAAACACCGCGTTTATATTGACAATATTTCAATTGTCTATATTTTAGCTTTCTGCAGTTCACAATCAACTTTTGCGAATGTATGGTGTCTGTCGGCTCCACTCACTTCATACTTTAAATCTTGCCCATAATGGAATACTTACAATTGAGGGGTTAAAAGAATTGGTTAACTTAAAATGGTTATGTTTGGCTGGAAATAGTATTAAGGTGGTAGTTTCTTTCTATATAGGGTGCTTGTTGTTAAGTTTGGCTTAATGTGTTTTTCTGTTAATATAATTTCTAATAACAAAATATTTAAAAAAATGTTTCATTAAACAACAAATTGTGCTCATAACCATACATGTTTTTTTCAGACTATTGAACATTTAAATACAAATGTTAATCTAGAACATTTAAATTTATCAGAAAACAGTATAACTCACGTAACAGATTTATCGTTTCTAAAAAATCTTAAGGTAATTGAGAAGTTAAATTAAAAAAATATATTCCCTACGTCTATTTACTTTCAGGAACTTTTTCTACATAAAAATAAAATTAACCATTTAAGCCAATGTGATCGTTTTTTACCTACAAGCTTAACTACACTAACCCTAGCTTATAATAATATTGGAGACTTAAACGAAATATCGAGGCTTGTTAATCTTGAAAGTCTAACAAAAATTTCCATTGCTAACAATCCTTGTGTTAACGTGACTGGTAATAATATGTATCCTTTTTTAATAACATGGGAAATGTTGGTAGAATATCCATAATAACAGTCGGACAAAGTGATCTTTATCATGTGTCTAATCAAATTTTTGTAGGGTAGTTTTGAATGCTCATTTCACTTTTTTTTTTGAAAACGTGTGTTTATTTATTGGTTTACTAGTTTATTCTTGTCTTGCAAGATATTTTATACTTTAGATAGCTTTATTATTTGGGGGTTAACACACAAAAATTTATAATGTATTAAATAGATGCCAAAAATGTAATAAGTGTTTTGCCACTTTTACCTATTGTTTCCATGTTAATATTGACTATAAAAACGCTTTGATAATAGCATTGTGTATTTATGTTTGTATTTATACTTTTGAAGGAACAGAAAATATGGATATACGAATACAATATATTTATTTAAGTGTGGCCTCTGATATCATAAACTAAAATCATAACTTACGGGCAAATTAATATTCAAAATGTATTAAATTTTTTGTATATATATATAAAAAGAATGTTTTTGATTTTCAATTTGAGAACTTATTTTTTAAGTACAAATTATTAAACACTTGACTTGGTTAAGTTGCTTCATCTGTCAAATTCAAAATTTAAAGTAACGCCACAACAAATTCGCATCAAGAATGAAAAAGTTAATGCTTCTTCAGTAAGGAAAAATATATGTTAGTTTTGGCTTCCTATGAAATAGATGCTTCCTTAACATACCTCAGAGGCTTTGACTACCGTCCATTTGTCATTAACTGGTGCTTAAATGTAAATGTTATAGATGATTATGTTGTAGATGCAATTGAAAGGTAAATCATTTCTGTCCATAGATTCTAGGGAAATACTGGTCTACAAAATATATTCCATCATTTGATTTAATCATTCATTAATCCTCTGCATAATATTATGTCTAGTTTAAGGGCTGAGTGGCTGTATTCACAAGGACGAGGCAGGCACTATAGGGTAGGAGATCAAAAAGAATTGACACAATACTTAGCCACAGTCTGCCCATTGACTGGAGAAACGTTAGAAACAGAGGAGGATAGGAAATTGAGATTAATTTTAAGCAAAGCCCAACACCACCAGCAACAATTAAGGGAACAATCCTCTACAAATGGTAAGTATAATAGCTTTCACCCATTTTTAAAAAGTTTATATTTATTCTACTCATATATTTCTAGTTACACCTAATCCGTCTCCAATGTCAAGGAAGAAATTACACCCGAATAAGCAATCACCAAGACTAAATGGTAGGCTTGTCTCAATGTGTCATAGAATTATTACATGCTCCTTATTTCAGCCACAAGGTTAAGTAACAAAAACAGATCTCCCGATCGAATGGCCTCGAGTTGTTATAGTACGTTTAATGAAATAGATAATCAATCAATCATGTCACACAGCCTTGATCCCACTTTGCTGAGGCATAGCGTTGGGTCTAAAGCATCTAACGACTCAAACAATTATATTATTTCTGAAAAATGTCTAGGTAAGTGTGACGTTTGAATGAAAAAATTACATGAGAATGGGGGGATTGAAGGAGTGGATAAATTTACAGAGTGTAGAAAATGTTAGGAAATTCAGCATGTAAAAGAGTATAAAAAATGTATTACTAATATACAAAAAATTTAAATATAAAACATTTTAGTGCTTTTATAAAAATTAATAAGATGTTAATTTTGATAAACTCGATTGTTTGAATTGTTTATCGATTTTTTGATAAAATAAATAAACAATTTAGGTCACAAATTTGTAACTTAAATCAAGTGTTTGTAAGAAAAGTATTTGTAAATGCCAAAAAAATTGCCCTAGGCAAGTTTTTTTGCACAAATACTACATAATTAAACACCTAATTCTTGATTACTGACATTAAAACACATAAGTGCCCCAAAAAAATGTGATTGGCAATTGTGGTAATTCAAACTACTCCAGAAGTTGGCAGTAGTTAATTATAATGCATAATACTTAAATCATCCTTTCCATGCAGAAATAATGATTGTAACTACTTTCCTTAACTTATAATATGGATGGGTATTTCAGGGGTAGTTAGATAACTGGGTTTTTCTATATAAAACATTATTTTTCATAATTCGTTTATCTATTACATAATGCAATTATTTCAAATTAAAAATCAAAATATCAAATAATGGTGGACTAACAGTAAGCCCCAGTGAAACTATAGCTCTTTTTTGTCATAGACTATAATGTTTAGCTATAACCGTTGTTTATAAATAAATCATTAACATTTTTTACTCACTGAATAATTGAGAATTAGTTCCTGATTTGGATTTTATTGTTTAACAAAATACAACTTTTTTATTAATTTTCGTTTTCAAACTTAAATTCACATACTGTTGATATATCGACTAAGTATTTTAATTATTTTCACTCAAATATTTCTCACAGTAAGTAACCTGTGTTAAATAGAATTCAATTTTTTAACTAAAATATGTAGGAATGAAAATTAACCTATACTACACTATATATTTACACTTCCTGCTGATGTGACACATCCTGTATAAGCATTATAAACAATGTTTAATGCTGAATATTTCCCTTAACCTGTTATTGGTTTTTTGATAATACATATTCTGATAGATTCCGAGCCTATAAACAGCCCACTTCAAGCCTTATCAAAAATGGTACCAGTACCCGAGTCCTTGATGAGTCCAGACTATCGCACACCGCCATTAGTTAGTCGCAATGCCTCGATGATTTCAACCGCATCGACTCTACCATCTGCAATTAATAACAAATCCACACCCGCCAGGATCATGCAACCAATACGTTCACCAAAATCCAACAGATCAACCCCTGGTAGGGTGCGGAATCATTTGAATTCAGACATGCGAAAAAGTGGTTCTCCATCACCAGCTAGACAGAAGAAGATCGGCAGCGGAATTTTAAAGTAAGTGCTTGCAGTGTATCGTGACGTTTTAAAACATATATTTCAGTAAGCAAGAAACGAACAAAAAAATGTCGATTCTCAGGAATAAATCTCCGAGCAGTGAGGATGAGTCTGAGATGTGCGATTCCAAGTTGCAGACGATACAAATGAAGGCAGAAGAGCGAAGATTACAGAAGGAAGACGTGACGAGTAATAGCAGTACGGACGATAAAGTCGAACAAGCAGCTATTTTCATACAAAAAATGTGGAGGGGTTACTTCACGAGGAACAAAAACAAAGAAATACAGGAGATGTTCAAAGAGCTACAAAGCCAGAGAGCCAATCAGTATATACAGTGAGTAGCGCCATAAAATACACAGCAAGATATAATCCGAAATTTTAGGAAGCTAGCCACGGATATGGAAACGACAAAAGCAGCTCTAGAAAGTGAGAGAAAAATCCAGATGCTTCAGACTGAGGCTATCAGTGCTCTGTGGAAGAAAATATCATCCCTGCAGCCTACAGAAGGAGAGGGACAGAGTTCCTCTGGCTTAAACATGACAAACTTGTCCATGAACAATACAGAAGTTGTCAAAGAATTAGCACAAACGTGCACGATGCTGCAGACACAGGTATGTCTTTATATATGTGCTAAAAAATAAAGAAATTGCCATTTGGTTTTGTATTATCAAATAATTGTCTAATTTTAAAGTATTGTTTGTCTACGCATAAAACTTATTATGTATGTATATTATTAATTTTTGTAGATACAACAGTTACAAAATTCAATGCAAGACATTGTTAAGGTGATGACTGTCTTCAGCCAAACTGCTGGTATTAGCCATCAGCTGAGGGAGAATGGAATCTCCACTCAGACGGATATCATTGCCGTCCACACACCCCAGGTGGGTTATGAATTATTCTAACATCCTAAAACTGCGTTTTATGTTACAAATAGCGTTATATAAATTTATAGCAATATCCAAGCTTTTAAAAAATTACCATATCAAGAAATATACTATATAATGACTTTGTGGTAAACAAATATACACAAAAGAAATAGTAACTGATTTAAGGGCTACAATTAAAATATTGCGGGCTGTGGATGAACCTAGTGCCAATAACTATTGTGTCAATATTGACTGACTATAGGGTCTTTCAATAAGGACACTCGATTTTTAAACATAAAGAAAACAAGTTGTGTGTGAGATATCCACTCAATCTTTTTTTTATTTGAAAGAATATTTTATGGCACTAAGTATGGAATATAAAGTCGTTGAAATGTCCGCTGCGGCTTTGCTTGATGGCACGTATTCGAGAGGTCCAATTTTCGATGACCTTGTCGCATGAATCTGGCTGAATTTGCTGAATGGCGTTCGTTGACTTTGAGGGCATCAATTGTTTGCGGTTTATTCACATAGACCTGCGATTTAAAGGTCCAAAGGAAGAAGTCTAAAAGCGTTAAATCGCATGGTCTTGGTGACCGGCTCAAGTCGCCGCTGCGCGAGATAACCATGCCCTCAAATCGCTCGTACAGAATGTTCATCGTGGCATGCGCTGTGTAGCACGTGATGCCGTCCTGTTGGAATCATATGTCGTCGGTATCCATATCCAGTTTAGGCCACAAGAAGTTGCTTATCAACGATCTGTAACGCTCGCCGTTGACGGTTATGGGAATGCCAGTTTCGTTTTGGAAGAAGTGCTGACCGATGATTCCGTCAGACCAAAATCCGCACCAAACAGCGACTTTCTCGGGATGCATTTGGTGCTGGTGTATATCGTGTAGATTGGTTTCGTCTCAAATCTGACAATTTTGCTTGTTCACATGTCTATTCATCCAAAAATGGTCGCTAAAGGTGGTCATCCAATCGGCGAACACACGACATTGTCTATAGTCGTTTACCTTAAGTTCCCGGGTCAGTTGGATTTTATACGGGTGCCGGCCCAAATTCCAAAGTTGAGGTCGCAGAAAGGCCAAGTTCTTGTGAACGACGAGAAATTCACTGCTCGGTTTTTCCCGTACACGCTCCGAACGTTTCTCGAATTGTCTACTGACTTTGGAAATAAAATTTGATGATTGCATACGTTGTTGAATGCTGTAACCTTTCATGATGATTTGCCATACACTCCTGAACAATTCACAACAAATTTGACAGATGTTGCTTTAACAACATGGCCGCTATAACCTAACAAATTTCGAGCGTTCCTATTGAAAGACCCTGTATTAATGAAATTCAGTTTAAAACAATTTATTGTTTCAAATTGAACCACACAACACTCTGTTAGAAATAGGGCTTTATTGCTGCTAAATTTAAATCTCTAAGATGGTCAATGTGAACCAGCAAAGGAATCGTTTAAATTACCTACCTAGAAAAGATGAATAATAGTAAACAAGATAAAAGTTTCAATTTCTAAGTCTGAAATACCTAAAAAATATCCTCAAATATTCTCGCAAAAATGCTCAAAGGAGTCCAAAGGAATTTTAATTTTGTCATCTTTTGAAATACTTTGGTTTTATGTACAGTGATGTAGAGGTTACTAAAACTAAATTGCATATCATTTTTCGCGTACTCCCCTCTCCCTTCACTGCACCGCGGATCTCAGCGCAGACAGCGCATACGCATTGCTGGTTACCGGCACGCCGACGCGAAGAATGATATGCAATTTTGCTAGCCTTACAGCCTTAATGGATGTTTCGCCACTGAATTTAATGATTAAATTAGATAATTAACAGTTTCACTTTGGTATTTTATTAATGAAATATTAAGACATTAAATTAGGAATGACATTTATGGATATTAAAATTGTGTGCCTGAGTCAATTACCTTAAAAGTTTTGTAGCATTTACCGCAGTGGCTGTTATCCTAAGGGAACCACTATTCAATTTCAAATCTACATAACCATAAACATAATGAAACTTCTTTCAGGGTGACGCTGCTAAGATATTTCCTTTCCAAAAATACCAGTTGCAGTCTCGGCCCTCGTCGCTACCCCTGCCCGTCCACCAACGTAAACGAGAGAATTCTCAGGGTAATAGCAACGCCGAGCTGCAGCTATTTGCGGGCAATCTAGTAGACGGGGTGATAAAAACCGTATCGGAGACTAAGGCCGACCTCTTAGGCCACGATACCACTGACATAACGGTCACCGATACGGACAAACTGAATGAGCAAAATGTCGAAAAGTGCGATGTAGCATCTTGAACGCTAAAGTCTAGATGAGCTTGAAGTGCATGATGTTAAATGTAATAAATAGTTTGTGTTTTGTCGATGAGAGAATCGCTTGGCTAATGTCAATTGAGTCGGTTTAGTGAAATGTTCCTTTGATTTCCTTGAGATTTTTTTGTGCACTTTTATTTTATCATAAAATATTGACTTGTATAATAATGATATATCTGAATAATTTCATCTTTTCAAGCTCATGCGATGAATAGTTAAGCAGATAGCATAAGCAGAATTAAGTCACAACTTTTAATCCACAAATTATTTATAAAATATACCCATTTCACTTGTTATTCACTAAACTTCTCGGTTACCAAAGGCATATTAATTTTAGTCAGGTCTGATTTTCTACATAACTTTATATAAATATTCTTCATAGGTATGTATCTTACAAAGCCACATTTATTTTTTATTCTTTTGTTGGCTTAAATACTGAGCGATCTCTAAATTGAGGACGGTCTACATCTCAGTATGAAGAGTAGTTTTTTATTCTTTGTGATATTTTATAATGGTAAGATTAAGGGTCAGTTAGACACCTGTTACATATAGATATTTCTTTTGTGACCGATTTTGTGATAATTTTAAGAGATTATTTTTAATTTATTGATGATTTAAGACTATTTTTGTCTATAAAGTTTGCATGTTTTTCTACTAATTACAGAATATACTCATATTTTCTACTAATTTTAATATGCAGGCACAAAGTTAACGATATGAATGCAATGTTTGAGCTTTAAGCAATAAATGTTGACGCAGAATAACTTTTTTTATTTTAAAGGGATCTACATATGTAATTTACGAATCCTTTATTCTCTATTTTAAACTGTTCATTGCTATGTGGGAAATTTAAGGTAAGTTAGACATTCTTTCACAAAAATTTGTGTGAAGTACCGTGCAAAATATCACTATATAGCATAAAAATTATAAAAACAGTAGTTAACATAATTCACAATCAGCTACAATTAGCTGATTTAAAAGTCTGTATTGAGTAAGCAGTTAAAATACCTCAAAAACTGAGCTAATCAAAATAGTAAATTCAAAAGCCTATGTGACAAAAATATGTAATAAATATTGGGGCATATTAATGCCTTCACATATACAGGGTGTCAGTTTTGACACGTGGAACTCGAAAGATCAAATGAACACGTCAAAATACTAGTTTTTTCTATACATTTAAACCTAAATGGGTGTCAATCGATATCTTATCATGTATACATTTTGAAGTACATTCTCCTAGATGAATCCAAGAACTATCAAAGACAGTTCATTATAATATTTTAGGCATTAATTTCTGAGGTATGGTAATCCTGGTAACTGAATAATTTGTAAAAAAAAAAATCTTATTTTTAAGTACTTTTATTGACTAGAATTCAAGTTTTTAAGCATATAAATACAATAGTCTATACAAGATAATGTGGAACTTCCATCCCACTTTAAAAAATATATACAAGTATACACATAACAAGGTTTAAAATAAAATTTATGCAAATATTAGGTATGCACGTTGAACTTTTTCTCTATATGGGAATATAAGTTGTTTTTTAAACATATCTCAGCATAAGTGTCGATGAAATTTAAAGTAATAATTATTTTTCAACAAAATCTGGGATTTACACCATATTTTCGTTAGTCGTGTTAATTATTAGGCTTATACAAGATTCGGTGGCAAAAACGCAAAGGTTTGCAAACAAAAATTGCGGAAAAATGGTTCCTCACCAAAGCATATTTAAACTGCTTTGACAAATATTTATAAAACATTTTTTTAGACAATCTATAAATGTTTTTTTTTCTGAAAACTACAAATTTAAAAAATACAAAAAGGGACTCTTGTGGTTGCCTTGATAAAAAAAAAAAACAGTTTACATTATCAGTACAAAAATTATCGTTTACAAATATTGCACAAACCATTTTGGAGATTTTGGGTGGGCCTAATCTGTAATTGTTTGGAAAATATTTCCTAACCTTTTTTGCATTTTTTTTTATCACGAGATTAAAACATAGCTTTGTTTTTTACCACATTTCATACATTTTATTACTGTAGTTTCAGCTCATAATGGTCTATTTTCAAACTTAATTCACATGGCACAACCATGTGAATTAAGTTTGAAATGGCCCGTTAACGACTGAAACTGCAATATGGTATTAAAAACAGTAAAAAACAAAGTTTTACTCATGTCATTATGATTAATTATTACAAAGTAACGGTTTCAACAATCCAATATTTTCAAATTTTGATATGAATAATCATACCACTTACCTTTCTATATGGACCATAGATACATATAAATAGAATGAGTTTAGACCATTGTGTATCAAAAATTATCAGTATTATTATTCCAATATATCAGATAAGAATAGACGATTTTGAACAGAGATAAACAAACACAAAACAAGTAGACTGCATTATCAAATTTATCTATCGTTTGTTGTATTTTCATAAAATTTCAATTTAATGTACTCTTTCAGATTTAAACTTGCATAAATTATTTTTGAAGTATCTGAAACGGTGCCAATACTAAGAAATTTAATTTAAGTTCCTATTTCATATTTATTTCAAAATGCAAGAGGCGTAAAACTCTCTTGGCAAGCTTGCTATTACAGTTAAAGTGCCTTGTGTGAACATCATAACAAAACTCAAATGAAAAAATTAAAAGTATGAAAAATTTAGCAACAAGTATTATGACTTGTTAAGCTTGCTAATTTGTTAAAGGGATGTAAAGTTATAAAACATTTATTACCTCAGGAGTCAAGGATAAATTTTCATGAGTACACGTACTTATCTTGACTTGTGCACATTTTGTGTACTAAAAATTATTATCTGCAGAATATTTCATAGAAAAATGGTATGAAGAATTTGCAACAACTGCTGATTGAAGCTACTAAAGGAGAAAAGACAGTACACAGTAAATTTAACCGTTTTAAATTTTTCAACCCTCAACCAAATTTTATAGCCACTTTAAATTTTATAAACGCTTGCTAACTATTAGAATGAAAGTTAACTCAAACTAAATAGAAGCTCTGGGCTCATTTTTTTCTATATACATATCTATTTAGGTTTTTCTAAGGCGAGGGAGGACCACTGTGCTGGCTACAGATTTCCATTTCCATAGGAAATAATATCGGCATAAAGTTAAACGTGCATATTGGAGCTGTGGTACATAAACATTACTTTATATATATATAAATTTTAATTTTATACACCAACATTGCTCATAGAATTTTATTTGGTACTCTTAAAAATTATAACACCAAAACTAATACATTTAGAATTTAAGGCGTTTTTTTATTTATCAAAACAGGATACATGTTCCTGTCGCTGTTTCATGTGTATTTACACTTGTATTGGTGATGTAATGAGATTTGTAATTGAGCGATTCTTTATTAAAAGGGTGCTTGAAGCAGTAATGGATAAAATTGTGTGGTGGTGAAGAAACGACTAAAATATTTTTTTTGTTAACATTATTTAAATATTATGTAAAATATCGTGACAAAACCAATTATTGTTTAACTCACCACCTTGTTTTGTATACAATAAATGGTATAAATTACTTTAAGACTTACTGACCTACTATTTATGAATCAACAAAGTAAAAATTAATTTTATGAAATAAAGCAATAAGTAATATTGTAATTAAATCATTTACCTAATAAATATTAGTATCAAAACAAGTTTAAATAATATAAAATGCTGACGGCTACAATGATAGAAAGAAGGGAATATGGTCCTTCTTAGATTCAACTCAAAACATCTTGAATAAAAGCTTATATCAATATATTAGGGTGAGCCGTAATTACTCCTGTATAGGTTATGGATGCATTGAAAAATTGTAAATTGTCAAAATACTTCAATACTGGAAATTCTACTCCTCATTAAAAAAAAAAAAAAAAGATTGTCTTGGAAGGATATTCTTATTGTTTGTTAGAATGGTTTAGATTGAATAATATAATGCTTTCGAATTTTGATAGTAAATTACAGTTATGAATCATAAATATGTTGTTTTCCACACATGCATAACTTTCGTAAAATATAAATACCAAATATATTTCTTCTGAATTCTTTAGTGTGATGCGTATATATCATATTGTGAATATCATAATTTTAATATAATGTAAAATAACTCCTTATATGTTTTATTTAATAAATCTTCAAAAAAAAAAAAATCAATCATCCTAAAATTAAATAACAATATATCAATCACATAAATTATGTACAAAGCAAGGAATATAAATTAAAATTGCACTTATCTACTGTGTTGTAAATGGAACTACAAATTAAATTATTAAAAGCATAAATTAAATAAATATATACCTATATAAATATCTGGGAATTAGTTTTACAGCTGAAAATTATAATATAATGAATAGCAATTCAGTACAAATTTGTTGTAATATATCTTATATGCGAACAACGCCAAGTGTTGGCAACAACCCAGCGAACGTTGCCTAAATAACAAAATATGTCCCAAGAATTTCTTCAAAACTCCTGAATGTGAGATTATTCTTAAAATCTTCAATACAAAAAACAAATTTGACTTTTGCTTTGATTTTTGAAGATAAAATTTCGCAAAATTATGTTTATTATTTTAATTACTAATATATTCGAATATATTGAAGAATCTATTTGGATAGGTATTATTTTCTTTCATTTCTTGGTGAAACTATCTTGCAAAGAGAAAGTTGGTTTTTGAACCAATTATTCTTTTGTTTATTTTATAACCACCTACATAAAATCGCCCCTGTCATTAACTCATGAATATTTATATATACACCATCAAGTCTTGGACCCCCATATATTTCAACTGTTTATTTTGTTTTCGTTGCTAGGCAACAAAGGCGAGTTATTTAGCTCTCAAACAAAATCAAATAAATTGCTAGATAAAATATTGTTGATTAGTTTTTTTTTTTTAATCTCCAGTTTTATTGCATATTCAGCAAAGCGACTGATACTTTTCTTTCGTTATAATGCCAGGACGTGAGGTTTCCACATTTAATAGGGCAAGAATTATTGCTTTGCATGATGCATGGACATTCCAATCATGGGATATCCGAGATGTTAGTCATTCCTAGATCTTCTGTTGTGCGAACAGTGCATAGGTATCAAGAATTAGGGACAGTGGAAAGAAGACGACGTAGTGGTCGGCCTCGAATGTCAAATGAACGGCAGGATCGGTATTTGGTTCAATATGCCCGTAGACACCGAAATGCTTCAGCTCCAGCCCTCAAGGCTCATTTTCAAGGTACGTCTCGCCTTGTTATATCGACCTCTACAGTTCGAAGAAGACTCCATCATGCAAATTTACGTGCAAGAAGGCCTTTAAGGGTATCCACTCTACTTCCACGGCATCGTGCTTTCAGTGGGCACGGAAACATAGTGATTGGTTTTTGCAGACCTTATTCATGGATGAAACCACAATTGGACTGGTGAGTGATGACAATAGGCAAAGGGTTTAGAGAGAGCCAGGTCGTCAAGAGACTAAATTTTCCCCGTGAAGTTGCTCCCTACAATGGTTGGTGGGACAATAATGTTTTGGGGAGGAATAGTGTTCAATCGCCGTAGGCCGTTAATTCCCATAAATCAGAATATATCAAGTCAAGTTTATATTGAAAGTGTTATCAGGCCCATTACTTATCCCCTACGCGACGGATTAGGTAACAATTTCATCTTCGTGGATGACAATGCCAGGCAACATCGCGCAAGAACGGTTCAAGAGGTACTAGAACAGGGAGATATTACCCCATTAGATTGGCCAGGTAACTCACCAGATATGAATCCTATTGAGAATATGTGGGATTTTGTTTCTAGAGCAATTCGAAAACGCATGAACCCACCCCAAAATGCGGAAGAGTTAGCTGCAGCCGCAATAGACGAGTTTAACAATATTCCTCAAGAAATTATAAACCGGTTGATTGCTTCAATGCACAGGCATGTCAATATGTTACTGAGAAGCAGAGTATATAGGTTTGGGCCTCATCAGCCACTGATCGCATGGGTAGTCCCTTGGCGATCCCCTCTTATCCGGGTCATTATCCAAAGATGCTATCCCATAAAAGGAGCAATTTAGGCACGTCCCTCGCCTTAAAACTCGCCTCCTCTAGGATAACAGGGGTCCCTAATATAAGATACCTCTTCTCCTCCAGTGCGGGGCAGGTGTAAAGAAGATGAATCGAGGTTTCCTCGTCTTCTTTACAGTATTTGCAGTCCGGGCTATCAGTCAGCCTCAGCAAAAATTTACTTAAAAATTGCAAATTTTTCTCATTGTTTTGTAATTGACTAAATTTTTTAAAATTGTCCCTATATTACAAAAAAATACATTTAGGAAAAACGTACTTTGAAAAACAAATACAATATTTAAAAAAAATTATTTACTAATACAAAACCTTGGGGGTCCAAGACTTTTGACGATGTGTGTAGCTTCCCAGATATCTGATAACCTTGTGCTTAATTGGTATTGTTTTAATTAGTAACTTATTAATCCAAAATGTAACCCTTTTTTTAATATCTGGAAACTAAAGTCTGTTAGAGACTGGATTTTTAAAACTTCACCAGATAAACATACCTTTAATTAAAATTGCCCCAACAGAACTTTTTTAAATATCAACAATGTTGTCAAATATTAAGTCATGCCCCAAGAAAATAATTAAAAGTTTTCAAATACTCGTATTGTAGACATCACGTTCAAAGAATGATACTGGCATCAACCCTCCCTCACAAATAAATTCCCAGCAAAAATTATTAACAAAAAATTAAGTCGTGGTAAATAGTGACGTAGCTTAAATGAAAATATGTTTAAAGCCTCAATGACTCACCCTATAAAAGGAATGCTTTCTTCAGTACCTTAGAGCCTTAGAGAGCTAAAAATAATTTAGAATCACATGTACCGTTAATCCTCTACGTATTCAGTCATATCTTTGGAATAAAGAGGCCGTGCCCTTTCATACGTACTGAAAGTTCTCTTTGTGCCTGAGCAGGGGTTGTTGTTCGATATTTTTGTCTAGATCAAAACTCGTCAACCAATCATTCATTTCCGGCTTAAACATGCCGAAGCAAGAACATTCGAAAAATTCGATGAGGTTCAAGAGGGGACCCTTGCTGAATGGGCTCTTGCCGCCATTCGCGATGAAATGATTATAACGGCCCCGATTCATCGTCTCGTTCGTTGTCATTCCTAAACAAGTTATCTAAAAAGAAAATTATAATTTTTGTTTGATGTATTGATTGCGCATTTCATTTAGTACGCATATTCTTATTAACTGTTAGATATATGAATTACTTTACAAAATTATTTTTAATTTCATGTACTTGCCTGGTATAACTGGCAAATTAACAACATAAACACCCAGATGCAGTGGAAAAGAGCGTTCGCGGCAACCCAAGCCACCCACGTGTCGCATTGTCCAATAGCAACGATGGCTTTCCAGAAACCATCAGAGGTCGAAGTTATATTGCAAGACGGCTCATTTTGCCAGTATTTCACTGAACCGTACAGCATCTGGGCGCACATAAACACTAGACATGCCAAAAAACCTATAAAATACTTGTGATTCCTCGAACCTAAAACGTTTACTATATAGTTTTTACTGTGCAAGGAAATATTCAAAATTGAAATTAACCTATACAATTAGCTACCCAAGGGCAATGGTGATCAAACCTGGCAACGCAATGATTGCACACAGCGCAATGCTTTGACCGCAAAGGCCGACGCACCAAACAGGCAGAGCAAAATGTTGACGGCTCAAAGCCCCCTGGACCCCTTTCTGCCAATTCAATTATCGTCTAAAAAAAGACATCTTTTTTGCAACACTTGAATATAAACGTACTAATACAAATACTTACTCTGAACTGCATATGTTGTGACGTGTTGACGACGCCTGCATCGCCAAGCCACGACTTTAAGAAACAGTACCACAACAGACTGGAGCTGCCAAGGAAGAAAACGGTGATCAAGATGCTGGTGTACGGCATGAAGTATATCACCCACGTAAAATAGAACCAAAGTTTCGTGGAGAGGTATATGCTAAGCGGTAAGAGGGCCATGAGGCGGTCATCATATAAAATCTGACCCACGTAATGTATCACTATGTACAAACACACTAAGAGGAATATTTTTATTAAGATTATTAGGTTTGTGCCTAGAATTGCGCCCGCAATGTAGAAGGCCATGAATGGCGTCCCGACCATACACCACCACCTCAGCCTCTGAAAATTCAAGAAGCACAATTCCATAAGTTTATTAATACATATATTTAATATACGTATATAACACAAATTTTCCTAACTCATGATATGAATACAAATTTCTAACAGAAAAGAAATCCGCACTAGGAAAAAATTTGGCTGATTTTAAAAAATAACTAAAAAAGTTCACCACTCTATGAAATATTATATTATATAAACCAGTATTCTCGCATAACTACTTCTAATACAAAATAAACTTGACGAATTAATATTCACTGCTTATTACATATTTAGTTTAATACTACATAAATATACATTCAAGTTATTATATTTCATAAAAGATAATAGAAAAAACAAAAACTTTATTTCGTACTATACCAATACAAGTTATCAACTTATTTTCAATGTATAAGAGCAAGAAATCATATACCAAATAAAAAGTACATAAACTTTTATTTTAATTGAAAATATGATCAGTGAAATTTTAAAAATATATATAACTTACCTTGTCTTTTGTTATTTTATATAAAAAATTCCTAGAATTGGAGACAAATGTGTGTTCCCTTATTATATCTGAAACCTTCGGACTCACCCAAATAGACCCTATTTCTGACTGTAACATAGAGAGTGGGGTATCTCCTCTATGATTAGGAACATTAAGACTAGCATGACCCTAAAATAAAAAAAAAAATGCTATATACAGTACAAGAAGTACAAGTAAAACATTATATATACAAAGAGAGAAGAAATAATGGCTTATGAACGAAATATATTTAAAAGCCATATTGCTTACTTGCAAAATTAAGCTTGATATGGCTGTGGTATTTCTAGCAAGAATTGCCCAATGCAAAGCAGTATTCCCTTGTTGGTCTGTTAAGTTTGTAGAAGCTCCCAGAGTCAAAAGCAACCTAGTAGGATCTAAACTGCACATCTTCCAGACTGCCCACATCAGAGGAGTCATACCTGAACGGTCGGCTAAATCAGGACTGACTCCCCGTGCTACGAAATATGCAACCTAAAATACAAAGGGGATTAACAGGCATAATTTGACTAAAATAAATAAACATACCAAAGCTGTATGGCCAAACTGAGCAGCCAAATGTATACAGGAACACCCTTCTGCGTCCCGAAGTGTGGGATCTGCCCCGGCATTCATCAAAATCACTGCTGCATCAAGATGTCCTTGTCGAGTCGCCCAGTGCAAAGGAGTGGTATTTAATTCGCCACCCACAGCATCCACCTCTGCACCTTTCTCTATAAAAAATACCATGATTTCCTTACGGTTATTAATAGCAGCCCAGTGCAGTAAAGTAACCGTTTCACTATCTCTTTCGTTGACATTATACCCAGCCTCAACAAGTTCCCTTACTCTGGCAAAAGCTCCATACTAAAAAAGCTCATTATTAGTGTTATGATATACAATACTAGTTACTGTATAATCAATACAGGTATCTAGAGATAAATATCAGAAGCTTGATAACTAGCGTTTTAAATAAGGCTCCAACAATCACCACTTCAGAATTTTTGCGTTAGTAATTGATTTTTACAGCCAAAAATATTCTTAGCCCTCCAGGTAATATAATATAAAAGGTTTTTATTTCAATGTACACAAAGAAAACAAAGATAATAATCAGATAATCACCTGTGTAGCTTTTACTATATCAAATCCACTATAATCATGTTCTGTAGCTGGAACAGTCGGTTCCTTGGATATTAAACTATGACAATCACGATCTGTTTCCACACAACCGCCAGCACTTGCGGCTGCTGCCCCACAAGCATTTTGGTACATTTTTGCCCCCAAAATCTAGGGCTACTTCAGCTATAATTTCTGACAAATGAAGACATAAATAAAATACAGGTTAACTTACGACATTTGACAGTTGATATCATAATCGATACTTCGGAAAAAATCGGTGATAACGACAACGAGACGAAGATTGTTTCATGGTTCATCAATCACCATCATCAATAATTATTAATAATACTTCTATTATGGCTAGATATTTTTGTCATTGGTAGTAATTTGTAATTTAATTCAGTAAGTTTTTTTTGTCGTACAATTCTTGGTTTAATATCAGTTCTTAGCTTTGTCGTTTCCTATTAATGGTACTTTGTGTATCATATAAATCAAGTTCTATATACATCACATAACTACCAAGCCAATTACAATAAGGTAATTCCATGTCTTAATTACAAATTGCGTATTGACTATATGGCATAATTTCAAATGAAAGAGTTCGTGTTATTTGTCATTGAATTTTACTTGTGCTGTGGAAAAAATCCCAAGAATTAGGGAAAAATTCCCTATGTTGGCATCACTGGCACGAATACTATTGGTCGGTGGTTGCAGATTCTCGGCTGCCCCCAAGGATTGTATAGGGAGTAGGATAGCTAGATCGGCCGAATTCTTTGTCCGCGGTAGTGGAGATAGTGAGGTCACCGCGGACTACGGGTTATAATATTCATATGATTTTATTGACGTTTCCTTCTGTTTTAATCTATTTTAATTAGATTTTGAAATGGTATAGGTATAATTAAAATATATATTAGTTTTACATTAGGTAAAGTATTATAATTTGAATTATGTACAGCCTTTTTGAAACTGCTATTAAAATTAGAAGCAAGTGTATACTCACAAGAAACAAAATGTTTTATGGGCTGTATCTGTTCTTAAAACTGCAATGCTGTTTCTTGATAATAAACTATATTTTATGCCTATTAGGTAAATAAATAAATGATTAGGTAGGTATTTATTAATTATAGTTTAACAATGTAAATAGGTAGTTATTTTATCATTATTTATTTATCATTTAATTATTAGAATATTTTAGGTACTAGAAGGAATACAGATGTAGGATTTTAAATAGTATACAATATTAGAAATTTTATTACTTGATGAATTTCGTATTGTATTTGCGAAACTGTTGAGCTACTTTCCCCTGCGACAAGCAAACTTATCTCTTCCTTTCTTTGCTTTTCTTGATGTAACTTATTTTTTTTTTAAAACCTCTTCTCTCGTTCTGAAATTGTACTTTTTGGTTTATTTGGAAGATTTAATGTTGGTACAGCATTTTTCTTTAAAATCACCCGCACAGGTAACTCTATATAAACATAATACGTACATTAGATAAACAATATTTTACTAGTTTATGTTTATCATATTAATACCTAATAGTTCATTTCTCATATCACATTCATAGTCTGTCTCAGTAAAATGAACAGAGCATACTTGGCTAGTATTAGGATTCCACTCATCGGCTCGCCTACAACGTCTTATCCATTCATTTCGGATTGTAGTTGTCACAAAATCAGTTCCTTTTGGAATACCATGGTAAACTATTCCGGGATCAGTAATTTTCGTGGCAACACGACAGTTGTCGCAGCCATACATTGCACAACGACGTCCTGGCATTTAGGTTACTGAAAACAGATACACATGCCTATTAATTATAAATAAATATAGGTATACTGCATTACTTAGAGGAAGTTGTTTATATAAAATGTGTATATAAAACACATTTTGCTATTATGGTGTTAGTTAATAGGGGTACCTATTAAAAGCAATATAGGTACATATTACACTGCCATTAAGTACTTATTACGTACTTATAGGTATTTTATTTTTGTACTTATATCAGTATATCATACTTGTACATATCATTTACCTACACAGAACAAATAAATCATCTAATTAATTAAATATTTAAATGTAATTAAGGTACCTATCTATTCTACCCATATACCTACCTCCATATTTTTACTACTGAAAAGTACATATATAAAAGCTATTATACCTTATTAGGTAGATATAAGTCAAATAACAGATCTATTGTTAATCTATTGAGCACTATTAGTATCCTCTATCTCTACTTTTAGCCTTATTTTTTAAATTATTTCTCGAAATCCCACCGAATATTTCGTCAGATATGGAACAAGTTTTTAGTCATTAAATAACATTCTGCTATGTGCTCAAACTTAAATCAATACTTACGCAAACAATAACGTTCCCTTTAATATCACTTCACCACTCAAATGCACAAAAAATATTAAATATTATTCAAATTGCCTGAATTTACACAGCACTTTTGAATACGTTTAATAACGTTTTAACGGTTATAGTCCGCGATGACGTTAAAACATGTTTTAAAGGAGTGGGGCGCTGTTTACATTGATAATCAAGCAATCGATAAGAGATCGAGCAATCCTATTCCCTATACAATCCTTGGGCTGCCCCTGGTCGCTAGACGCAAGTTGTATATGTTATTGTCAAGAAGACTAGAGAGGAAGGAGACATAGCTCCTCGAAAAATCAGTGGTGAGGGTGGCACGAAAAACGTCGGCAATATGGCAGGCTCGCGTAGAAGCGCGCGGGATCTGCGCATGCCGTTTATCCTCATCTATCGCGGTTTCTCTCTCACACTATCAAAATGTGGTTCCATTGAGCCACGATCAGGGTTCTTGCAGGAACAATTCTCAACGCAGCAGTATCTCGACGCTTTTGACATATTCAACAGAAAAACTGGAAACACTCAAAACACAACAAACAAAAATATCCTCAAATAACCTCGCTCGATTCTGCGCAATGGCCGACATGATGAAGCACACCACGTGATCACAGTGCAGACGCTTTTCGTGCTACCCCCACCACTCGAGTTATGTCTCCTGTTCTCTAGCCTTCTTGGTTATTGTATATACAAGGTTTACTGGTGTTGTATTGGTCAGTGTCAGTGGTATTAGGTGCTTTGTAGGGTACGTATATTATATTACAAGTATCAGATGATTGTTTTGAACGATATAAGCCTACAACGTTTTAATTAAATAATCATTCAATTAAATACTAAAATAATAATGAAAAAATAATAAAGAATAGTAATGAATAAATAAATACTACAATAAAATATAACAGTACTAAAACTCATTTTTCAGGAGTCTATTGTTAGTAACACAAGATTAATGTATATTTTGAAGCCTACAAAACATAATAATATTTTGAAAACATGAGCGAAACAAAAGCAAGAATTTGTCGTCTATGCCTATCTATATTTAATGAAGATATTCATTTCATTAACGACCTGCAAATAGAAATGCTACATATAATTCTTCCTGAACTGGTAAATTAGATTTTTTATTTTTGTTATTTCAGTTCATGAATATAAATTCATAATAGTTTAAAACATAACTTACCAACATTTTTATGTAAGACGCTCTAATAAACAATTGAACTATTTCAGAACCTAAATTTATCTCAATTTGTTTTCTTATGCTCAAATTGCATTACAAATCTGGAAAAAACTTTTTCCTTTAAATCCGATATTTTGGAAATTGAGGATAATATCCATGGCTATAGAGTTGACCATCAAGACCAGGTTGACTTAGAAAAAATTATAGGTATTAGTGATACAGCACATGGCACATCAACAAGTGGCAAAATATGCAGGACCTGTTTACAACTGATAGATGATGATTCCTTTGAGGATTTATGTGATGAAAATAATCCTCTAACAAACTTATTACGAACGCGCCTTCCTGAAATGGTGAGTTTCTGGATACATTTATGTTTAAAAAAGTGAAATTTTTCGATATACATACATATGTTCAGAGGCTATATAGAACTTTAGTTAGTAAACAAAAGTATTGATCCATCTAGCTGTGTTGATAAATAGTGAAAATAAATTATACCTTCGAAGAGAAATTTAAACCTGATTTTATATCAAAAGAAACCTTTATTTATAATTAATAATCTGTTTCAAACTCAGCTCATAATTTGAAAAGATGGTAAAATAAAAATGTATACACTAAATAATATAACAAAATGTAAGATGCAAAAGTATTCATCCACCTTTCACAAAGTTATCTACGCTGCTACAACGGACCTTGCTAATATTTTGTGGGATACCCCTTAGCTGCAATTATTGCCTGTAGCTGTTTTGGCATCGACTGGACGAGGTTAGATGTTATGTTGGGTGAGAGTTTATTCCATTCTTCCATAACCCATTCTTTCAGATGTTCTTTTTTTCTAATCGGAGTTTCCTATATTTCGCTTTAGGTTTGCCCACAGATGTTCTATAGGGTTAACATCCGGAGATTGTGGTGGAGTAGAAAGAACGTGGAGCACACCTTATATAAGACATTCTTTTATTATTTTAGCGGTATACTTGGGATTGTTGTCGTGATGAAAGTAAGAATTCCCAGCTACATGCAATTTCTTTGCACTTGATTGTACATTTTGCAGTAGAATACATAAATACTGCCAGCGATCCATAATACCTTCAACAAAATAAAGATTGCCAACTCCTGTTGCTGCCATACATCCCCATATCATGACTGAACCTCCTCCGTGCTTCACCGTGGGGTTTATGTTTTCTTTCTGAAACTCTTGTCCTGATTTTCTCCATACACGTATGCTTCCAGCAGTATCAAACACACATATTTTGCATTCATCACAGAATATTACACTGTTCCAGAAATCAGGAGGCTTATTTACATATTTTTTGGCAAACTATTCTTTTCTTTCTATTCGTAGCATTAATCCAGGGCTTCTTACGTGCATTGCATCCTTTAAAGCCACATCTGTGGATAGTATGGCGAATGGTAAACACATTTAAAATTTCTCTTCATAAGTGCTATTTATTTTAATTTTTGGTTGAGCTACCTAGGTGGATGAATACTTTTGCTTATCAACTGTACATATATGTTCAGAGGCTCTAGGAACAATCAATACAAAATCATTGTACATAGACAAACAGCAAATAATTGATATATTCTCGCCCTTTTGAAATTTACTCGACAACAAGAAATATGTTTTATGATAAAGAAAAATGAATTTAATATAAAAAAGAACTTGTCCTTACCTTTTCTGCTTTTACATAAAAACCAACAGAGGTTATAAATTTAAAAAGTTATCTACATATTCCTTAAAAGGTCAGATTAATCTTTACAAATAGAAAAACAAGCAACTTTGCCTTTTTAAAAAATTAAATGTACTTTTTTTCAAGTAGGGTAAATAACACAACTTATTGAAGAAAATTATACAGTGTGATCTAAGAGTTGACCCTACACTGCCTGTGTTTTCTGATTCTAAACTGTTGAAGCACGGCAGAAACAGGCTTATACTGCTTAATTACATGTAAATTAATTTTTAAATTCTTTGTGGTGATCATATCACACTGCATTCGATGAATAAATAAAAAATTTTAACAATTTGTATATTTTAAGTTATCTAGACAAGACCAATTCTCATTATATAAAATTAATCTATGTATTTAAAAAAATTTTAGGATATCCATTTAACTAAAAATCCAGTGGTATGTTGTGAATGCAGAATAATACTAGAAAAGAATTTTAATTTTGTCAGTCTTTGTTTAAAAACTGAGGAAAAAATTAAAACCTATTTGAAAGTTAGTAATCAAAATGATAGTATAGATTTATATGATGTCGTACAGTATATGTGGTCAAGAGATGTACAAAATACCCAGTGTTTTGATAATACGGAAGTCGATATTAATGTTAAAGATGAGGACATAATTCAATCTAGGATGATTAACAATTCCTCTACTCAATTCAACAAACGTATGTTGGTCAACCTCAGTGATGATGAATTAAACAGTAAAAAGTCTAATGAACATGATATTTATGTTATTTCCGATGATGATGAAAATAATAAAACTAGTAAAACTAATGAGAAAACACCTGAACACCCGACAATGAATGTATATAGGAAAGTGGTGAATACTGAAAGTATTGAACTGTCTAATAATGGTTATACCAGTTCAGATAAACAAAGGAGAGGAAGTTATCTGACTGCTGTGGAAAAAATGAAAGCCAGGGCTACCGATTTTGAAACGATGTCAGATAATGAGAGTGTATATTGTATGGAATCAGATGCTAGCGATAAGAGCGACGTTATTCATTTAAATGATAATAAAAAGAGAGTTACCCGTAATCATAAAAGGAGATGTAGTAATTTGCTTGCTTCTGAAGCAAGAAAAGTTACAGAAGTCGACTGTGATATAGTACCAGATAACAGTATATATAGTATAGAATCAGACAGTGATGATGATGATGATAACAGTATTCATTCAAGTAAGGGTAATGGAGCTGCACAGGCAAAAAGGGATGGAAAAATTAGTGGAACTGAGTAAGTTGAAACTAGTTATAATTATGTTCATACTAAAACAACACAAATAGAAAAACTAAGCTTTCAATAGGTAAATAAAATATTAAATATGTGATTAAAAGTTATAATTATGTTCAGTGAAGAGTAAAAAACTTTCAAAAAAGTGGTTTTTTGTATAAAAATCAGTCACTCTGTCCATTGTATAAAATTATAATCTATCTTCACAGAATCGCTAGAATTGCACAATATTAAATATTAAACTGTTCAAAATTAGTAATAATGTTTCCTATTGCGGTATAAATGTAGTATATGTTGTATTTCTTGCTAGTACTGGCTTAAAACAGAGATTGCACAAGACCTTGAAAATTGTTTTATGGTAATTATTATTTCACATACAAAAAATAATGACGCTTCTATATTTTTGAATATTTCCTTGTAATACTCAGGGATACAACGAAATATTGAAATGATTTGTATTCAATCGTCATAAATAAAATGTGGTATCATGTATTTCATATAGTTGTGTAAGTGATAGTGTTTATTATTTTTTTATATAATGTTATATGAATAATTTCGGTAAGAAAGTAAATCCATTAATTCATCACATTATATTTTGTTGTAGTTACAATGCAGTATTGATTATCTATTTAAAATTGGATTTGTTTACATTATATTTTAGGCAACCAGGATCCAGTAATGACCTCTATTGCAGATGGTGCAAAAAAGCGATTGCAGGAAGCATTATCAGGCATGCACTCGTATGTCCCTATTTACCTGCCCTACGCAAGGCAGGCATCAGTGAGAAAGCACCAAAAAATAAGTCACATAGAAATACTAAGAATAGAAGAAATGTAAGGAATATAGAAGACAACCGTAAACCAGTAAAAAATGTAGAAATGGTAAACAGAAGGCCAGTAGAAGAGGAAACTAGGCCAATCTCAAAAGATAATATACCACCAGTTATTGTACAACAAATCCCTTCAGATCCTTTGGTATATATAGTAATATTAGGAGGTGATGGTATTCCAGTCAAGTCAGCAACTATTACAGGCGGATTACAGACTGCGTTATCAGTGAGTAAATCCTCCATGTTGGAGGTTCAAGGTTTTCCGACTCCAAATGTTAAACCAACAGGTGTTAATCAGCCCGTACAACTACCAACGAATGTATTTAAAATAATGTCGGAGCCACAAACCTGGGGAAGAGTTGACAATGAACCAACCGGGAAGACACAACAACCAGAAATTCAAGAAGAGACACTCAATCGAGATCAGCCTGTTCTAACTAACATAGAACTAGTCGGACAAACACAATCGTCAGACAAAGTCGATAAAGAAATGCAAATGTTGCAAACCGGTATGAGAATAAGAAATGACCAGCCACCAATGGAAGTACCTAACATGGAATCAAATATGCAGCCACTATTGCAGACTAATGAATGGATAAGAAATAGTCAACCGTTAACTCAGTTACATGAACTGTCAGACACATCAAGACCCACGAATATACCAGTTGGACAAAAGCAAATACCGGAAGTGATAGCAGAATTAACACCAGATACACCACCAAAAGTTATCCAAGAGGCTTGCCTTCAACCATCAATTAAGGCTTTTAAAAAATCATCACAGTTAGAGCCCACAGTGAATACTAACAATGTCACTAATCAGAACCAATCGTTAGTGGACACTCGTGAAACATCATCAAATTATAAACTACCACTGAGAGTTTGCAAAAAGAATCAACAGCCAAAGGACATACCTAATATAGTGTCAAACGCAGATCAATCATTGAAACTCAATAACAAATTGTTGTCAGAATTGTTGTCAAATCCACCTTTGAGAATGAACAATGAAATATCCGAGTCAGCATTGAACGTACATAAACTGACACTAATCGAACTATTGAGGACTAACTGTAGCTTAACTGAGAAGAGCTACCACCCATTAACATCAAACCTAGTGCCCCAATTAAGAGCCAATCATGATATCACTGAGAAGGTTCCAGAAAATATAGATAGAATTTCTCCAATGTCGGAACCATCAAAAAACACTTTTGAACCCCTTGACAAAAATCAACCACCATCAAACTTGCCTAATGCAACTACTATTCTGGAATCATTTTTAAAATCCTATACGAAGAACCAGTCATCATCTGAGGTATTTGAAATGACGTCTGTTGGTTCTGAATCGAAATTGAGAACTAACTCTAACTCAAATGCTCTAGAATATGAGAAGAACACTGTAACTGATAAAAATCAACAATTAAAAGTACCTGAAACTCACCCTAACTTAAAACTTCTATTGACTACTGACAACAAACTAGTTCAGAAGCGTCAGTCACTATTGCAGCTTCCAGAAGTTATGAAAAATCCAGAGTCGTCGATTAAAATCATTGACCTAACTGAGGAGTGCCAAACCCAAGCAAATATGTCTAATCTAGATGTGTTATTGAAAGAAAACAGTGAATCAATTGAGAGAAACTGTCCTATAGATGTACATCAAATGGCTTCTTACCTAGAAGCACTATTAAAAGCCAACAACAAACTAGCTGACTGGGACAAATTACTACTAGATGTGCATAAAAAGACATTTAACAGTGAATTAACAAAACAGAACCGACCTCAAATGAATGTATATGAAACAACATCTGCCCTAGAACCATCCTCCATAACCAACAATAAATCATCCGAGAAAGATTCGCTTATTGAACCGTACAAAACGTTGAGTAGTGTCGACTCAACCAACAATATACTAACCAAGGATAACCAACCAAATAGGTCTGTAATCACCTCACATTCAGAATTACCATCGAGTAATAATAGAGAAATAACCAAGGGGGACCAGCCTCAATTCAGTGTAGATAAAACGATGTCCGTTGTTAAAGCATCGTTGAACTCCAGCGATAAACTGACTATGATAAATGAACCACTAGTTAGTGTACTTAAAATATTTGACAGTGAATTAGCAGAAAAGGACAGACCCCAAATGAATGAGTATGAACTGATATCTCTTCAAGAACCACCCACCCTCACCAAGGAGAACCGACCAAATGAATTTGAAACTACCTCATATACAGAATTACCATTGAGAAATAAGAGAAAAATAACTGAAAGGGACCAACATCAATTGGGAGTAGATAAAAGGATATTCAAAACAAGTGATGAACTAACCGAATCACCAGTGAATGTGCTTAAAACATCTAATAGTGCATCGAAAGAAAGATACCAACTTCAATCGAGTGTGTATGGAAGGACATCTGCCCCCGAACCACCTTTCATCATCAGCAACAAACCGATTGAGAAACATCAACCACTTATTCATTCACCTAATAAGTTTGATGTATATGAAACCAATAATAGACGAACCGAGGAGAGTCAGCCAAATCAGTTTGAAATTAATTTAAGTTCAGGATCACTATTGAGAAATAACAATGAAATAACTAATAGGAAACGACCCCGATTAAGTGTGGATAAAATGACTCCTAATATGAAACCAGAATTGTACATCAGAAATGAGGTAACCACAAGCAATGAACCATTAGATGTGCTTAATACAATCTTTCACCTACATTCTACTAACAATAAAGCAACCGAAAAGGGCCACCCTAAACTGAATGAGTCTATTTCAAACCTAAAAGCATCGCTGAAAAGAAATAGTAGACTACGCAAGAAGAACCCAAAACGAACGAAAGCGCATAGAATGACATATAGCCAAGAACTACAGTCAGGCATTAATAATGAGCTAGCGAGAAACAAACCACTGTTGGATGTGTATCAAACAACATCTAACGTAAACCCAACCAACAATGAATACTTAAAGACCCAACCACCAGTACGTATGATGGTCCCACATTTACAACCAAGTGTTGCAAACGATGAAGGATCTTTCTCACATGTGTTACCACAGAGGCCAACCTTTGAGTTGTTTATGTGCTGTTACTGTGAATACAACACTAGGTTATTTGAACGGATAAAAGCGCATACAACGCCAAATTGTCCCAAAATGAATGTGGTTCATGTTAATGGGCAACGATTGCCAGAATTTTATGTAACTTATTATTGTTTAAAATGTGTTTTACCATTCAATAGTAACTATGCCCTTCAGTGTCACTACTTCAACTGTGTCAATAAGGACAAACCTGATTTTACCTATATCAAAATCTATAGTACATATTATTGTTTAATATGTTCTTTTGAGTCTAACAATGAGAAAATGGTTACAATACATTATGAAAAGAAGATATGTCGTCGGTTGTAATACGTTGTAAAGGGTGGTCCAACCAAAACGCATGATGTTAATTGTAAATAAAGCAAAAAGTTTTCAGAGAATTATCTTAATATTTTTTATTATGATAGAAGGATCTATGACAATTATGTGTGAAACAAAATATCGGCCAAATGTTCGCCACGGCTTCGGTGGCATACCTCTATCCGATGGTCCATATTTTCAATGACTCTGAGTCATAATTGAGGTTCAATGTCGATAATGTGCCGAATTATCTCATCCTTTAGCTCTTGAATTGTTCTTGGCTTATTGATGTACACTTTTTCTTTTAAATATCCCCAAAGAAAGAAGTCCAATGGTGTCAAATCACATGATCGTGGCGGCCACTTAACATCGCCACGACGTGAGATAACACGGCCATTGAATTTCTCGCGCAAAAGTGCCATTGTTTCGTTGGCTGTGTGGCAAGTGGCACCATCCTGTTGGAACCACATATCGTCCAGGTCCATATCCTCAATTTCTGGCCCCAATTGTTGGGCACGACGACGAGTCGAGGTTGACGGCTCTTCTGCTACACTATTGCGAACAACAGCAATGTTTTCCGCAGATCGAACTGGGCGAGCATGCATAAGTGTTTTCACATTTCCTACAGACCCGGTTTGCTCAAATTTGCTCACAATTCTCCCGATTGTGGACACATTTGGTCGATTATGCTGACCAAAAAAGTCACGAAGTGCACGAAATGCATTTTGATTTGAACGCCCATTTTCGTAAAAGGCTTCAACAATCTTAACGCGCTGCTCAATTGTATACCTCTCCATGGTTGAATTTGTCAAACACTGGAGCAAAGAAATGTCAAATTAAGTTGGGCAAAAACTTGACTCACAGTTAACATCGTGCATTACGGTTGGACCACCCTTTATAATCTGAGCTCTATTTTATCTTATATTTGGAAGATTTTTGCAATTTCAAAATAAAATGTGTCATTTTTTGTATTGCTACTTGATTTTTAAAGATACAATATTAATTAAGCGAAGAAAGTTTTGAGTAATATTAAGAACCACATTATTTTCTCCACTGAATCGAACAACATCCTAAATGATGTTTTGTTTTCTTATATTAATAAACATTTCTGGCACCTCAGTAACATTTTCAACCTTTTGTTGTGATTCATGAAAATTTTATTTTCTAGTTAAATTTTTTATCCCCAATAGAAAAAATCCAATGGTGGAAAGTGTAGAGGTTGAGCAGCCCAGGCAATTGGTCGTCTATTAAACATTCCCATATTATCCTGTAGTTATAAGGAAAGCAGACTTATGTTACTCTATAAGGTTTCTAAGTTTTCTTCGACTATAATGCGATACATTGTATGAAAAATGTCTGCAGAAATTATGAATATAATTTAACACCATTTAAATTATAATTTTAACAAAATATGCTAATTATTCTAATCATCTAAAAATATTTTTGGTAATTTCAGATTAGTTGACGATTTACTGAATCATACATTTGTACCAAGTTTTCTCGTCCTGTTAAATAAACACAATAATCTCTAATATGTGTATTAAAAATTCTACAATTTGTTACAATTACTTTAGGATGAAAGCTATTATCTTCATTCCTTTTGTTAATGTACAAACTTAAAATAGCTCTTGAAGTTTCTTTTAAAATGCACTTATTTTAGAAATATTTTTTTTGTTTCAATTTCTGTTTTGGATTTCAGTGTTTAATAACTAGACTATACAATTTTCTTGACCATCGAATTCATGTAATGAAATGTTAGTAATATCAATACGATATACTGTATGATAAGACATTCTTCCTAATTCTGAAAAAAAGTTCAGATGCATATTCAAAATTTTAAAGACCTCGGGCAAGAAAAGTAAAATTTTAAAGTTAACCACTTTACATATCACCACTACTTAGGGAATAAAGAGTTATCAAGAAATGCCATTAGTTCTTCTATAACCCCCTAACATTATCGGGAGAGTAATAAAAATGAAAATTTAAATGTCTAGTTTGAGATAAATATCTTGAATACAACAAATATTTTGTTCTGCAGGCAGGATTAGGTTCTTAATATTTGCCAAAATTTTCGTCGTAGCAAAGGTACTATCCTTTCAAAATTGAGAAATGCTGTATTGTGTGGTGGCACTTTGGCTTCTGCAGTTCGTATAGAGATAATCAGTAAGGGTGTTTTTTGAAAAGGACTTTATTTTACATTATTGTATGTACCATATACAAATACCTTTTAAATAAGTATGGGCATAGGGTCTGTATTTTATAACTAAGTCGTTTAAAAAACAATATCTTCATTACAGGAGAAATGTCTCATTTTTTTTTGTCAGAAAATCAATGGAAAGGTGGAAGTGAACCAGTTCCTACAGTTAATTTGCTTCAATTTGCTAACTACCTTCATTATTTTTGTTTAATTTCAACCTATAGTTTTTTTCACAGAAATATAAATCTACAAAGCTACTAAAATTTATTACATAAATATTAAGAAAAACAAAAATACCTATACAAAAGTTCTAGTACAAGTGTGATGACAATTTTCTATGCACTTTAAACAAAATGTTCATGTAAAATAATATTTAACAACAAATTTGGGTTTTCTTTACAGTGTCTCATTAATAACAAAAAATTTCCAATGACTGCCATAGTCTTATATTTATTCCAATTTGAATAAGTTGATGATATTATTAGTTTACCACATTGGTAAATTACTGATCTAATTAAGTATGTCAAATTGAAACAAAACTGTATTTGCTAATTGAAAAAAATTATTCTATGTGAAATATCTACTATCTATATTTATTAAATGGCTGTTTTCGTATGTGTGTTACGAAATTCTTAGATCGATGTACGAAATGCTTTTCATTCGAATTTCGGCATTTTGACAAAATCAATATAGTAAATCGACCCTTGTGAACAACGTAACTTTATTTTTATCCGAAGCCTTTAGAAGCATGCTCCGGAGGTGCCTTAAGCAGATATAAAATAATTGTTTGTAAGTAAAGTTTTTATATATTTATAAGATATTTATTCTTATTGGCAAGATCTCCTTTGTATATGATTTTAATGACGCATGTATTTAAATTAGTATTAATGACTTATTAGACTGAACTATTTTAAGTTAAGTATTAGGGCTAATGTAAGTAGAATCAGACATTTCTCTCATATGTCTACAAAATTATTAAATGTTATGGGATGTTTAGGTATTGTAGTCTTTATATTTATTCTATTGTATATATAAAGCTAACAGAGATGTGAAGTGGGTGAATGTAACTTAATTCTGAGCTCAATTAACCTTTTAATGTACAATTTGCAGCTATTTGGAGTGGCTGTTATAGGATACTTGTAAGTAATATGATCTTAATAGAGCAAGTAATAATAATGACCACTAATCATTATTATTATTTTCTCACCTTCAAATTGTCTGCCTTAAAAGAAGTTACCTCGGATTCAACATTCGTTGACTTCACCTTTCGATTCATCTCAAACGTTTCCGTAATTTTGTAAAACTTTCTGTGATATTACACGTGCCTTTTACTAAAAATATAGCTATACGAATATTATACTTATCACGTAATTTATCAAATAATTAGTCGGAGAGTTTGCAATATATGTTATATTCATTTAATAGTACATTCATGAATAGATATTGTGGTTATCCGATTCAGCTGATTAACAAAATTCATCAAGATTGTTAGAGGTCGATTATCTATGTTATACATCTCGATCTCGGGTCGATTATCTCAACATTTAGACGTTTTATGGTCAATAGTTTTCCTTCAATATTGACAATACTATTGAAACTTATGAAAATGTAATTTAAAACATATTGTATATATTCAACAATATGCAAAATATAATGTTCATTGTGTGAAATAACATTTTCATTCCAGTTATTAGAAATAGATCAAGGTTAAATCACAATGTGTAACAGTTGGGATGTGATTTGTCAATTAAGAGTTCAGCTATTTATTTGACTTTGATTTGGAATCCTGGGAGAGCTTTGGAGCCTACGATTCAGCTACAAAAAAACAGGAGATCAGTTTTCCATGAACCCCAAAAAATTATACATCCACTGATATATTCGCGCAATTCACGAATCGACAATTTTATTTGTTGAAAACTGGTTTTCTGTTTTTTAAATGTAAGATTACAAAGTTCAAATCGCAGCAATATATGGGCATAAATTTGTTAGTTTATACTTTATGCTGTTTAAGTCTTCTATTACTCCGATTTTTGGGTGTGTTGCATTTGCTATTACTCTAATATATATTTAATTGCAACCTTTTAAGACTGATTGTTTCATTGTTAAAGTTTATTATATTTCACTATATTTTATTTAACTGTATTGCTTTTAAAAAAATTTACATTGCTCTATTCTTCTCTCATCCTTTATAATAATAAGTGAATATTTTTTCCATAAAAGTATTTTCTATAATTCTTTATCTATATCTGCCAAATACATAATAATGCTTTTAAACCTAAACTTTTCCTCACATGGAGCTTCAACATACTCCATGGATTTTTTTTAAATCCTTTTCAGGCATGTTTTGTGTGTAGTCGTAAGAATTTATATCAATCTTCTGTTTTAAGATTAATCCTAATTACGCTTTTGTTTATGTTTTTAATCGTCTTCCACAATATATATTTTTTAATTTTTATATCTTAGGAAGATATATTTTCTATTCATTTTTATGATTTATATTGAAATTCAAATTAATTCATCCCAAAGGTAAAAATTCTATAGCTATAGCTGTAATTTTTGACAGCAATGGTAAATATCGCTCCTGAGACAATTATTTAAATTTTTTTGTTACCATGTAATTAAAAATGGCCAGTAACTGTAAATTAATTATTTAAATATAGTGCAAGTTAGTAATTTAGCTCAATTTTTTTATTTTACTTTTTAAGTTCTTTATTTTTGTGATATTAAAAGCTCATGCTCATTACCTCATGCTCAAGCACCTTATGTTCATTGACATCAAGCTGGAAACAAAGTTTTTAAGATTCTTTAATCTATAAATAAATTCGTTATAACTTCTTACTTTAATATATTCAAAAGACAATGATTATGGAGACTTCAGAGAAAACCCCAGGAACAAAAATCATCTAAAAACTGATCAATATCATAATAGTATTCTCACCAACAAAAAAAAAAAAAATTGTGAGGGCTTGGCTTATGTATGCGTAGAGGAAAAAGTGAGGCAGCATTCGGAGAGACAAGGATGCACTTTACGCGCGGCCAGCTCGAACTCTGTGAACATTCATACATACTCGATATTCACTCTGCAAAGGTCTCAATGCGACTGCATAAAAACCATGCTATTTACTGTGCACCTCGTGGGCGGTCCGATATAGCAGTTTTGAGACTTGTTCCTATTCTTGACAAACTGTACACATATGTGTGGTAAAGGTATTTAAAGTGAAGAAATTTGGGCTCGAGAAATATATAACTTTGTTAATTTACATAGCATTTGAAATTTGTTTTTATTCTCTAGTCTTCATAAACTTCAAAGACGATTTTATTAAATAAGTGTCTACTATTACCTTTCATATACGTATATATTTTTCGCTATTTAGTTAAAAAGTAAATAGCAAAATAATATACACATATATGAAAGGTAATAGTAGAGACTACTGTCTATATAGAATTGTGGCTTTTCTGGAAACGTGATTAAAAATACTAATTAGATTAAGTCTATTCTCTCAAACATCAATCAGTACTGATATTATTTTAATGGTATATAAAAATCTTTGATTCTGTATGTATTATTTTACGAATCATTATGTTTACATGTTATAAATATAATAAATTAATATAATACACTGTTGTTTTTATATCCTGCTTTATAAAATCAATCCATTTGCATCCTATTTAAATCAAATCCAAATATAACATATAGTGTTAACTTAATATAAAACATCCAGCCACTTATGGATGACCAAAGTTACGTATAATATCAAAATTAGTGAAAAAAAAATATGTGAAGCAGTTTGTTTTTCGTCAAAACGATGTTTTTTAAGTTTACGATTCATCTAAAAGAAGTTTAAAGCTCCCTCCAGACTGTCGCGGAGTATCACGAGGTTGAGCGAGGCACGAGAGTGTGGAGAAGTTGCTCGATTTGCCTCGTGCTTCTCTTGGCCAACTTCGCTCCAGAGGCGGTCTTTTGTACCCGAGCCAAAGAGACACGAATACGAGGAAACGAGCGAAACGCCTCCACACTCTCGTGTTTCCTCGCTAGTCTTTCAGTGTATTTTGCAATTTCTTTCACTTAGTTTATACCGAAAATATTTTTTTTATTTGTTTACCAAAAATATTAATTTTTAAAAGTCGTTTATTTTAATTTGTTTTTTTACTTTAAAGTAAAATTGTCAAATAATGAGTGATTGGTACCAAGAACTTCAGTTAATTTCTTGAGACTTTTCAAAGGAAACCATATCATGATGTCAACATAATTATAATAGTTATATGCACAAATACTAGGAGCTGCAGCATCTATCAGTTCGGTGTCAGTCATGGCACCGAGGTGCTCGCGAAGTAAGGTGATAGTGTGGATGTGAGTTGCTCCGCGATAGTCTGGGTCTGGAAGGTGCATAAGATTCATACAAAAGACTGGATATAATTGAATATGCTATGACAATTTGTATAATAATAAAATCTCACGTTTTGAACTAATAGGTGACTCAAAATTTAATGCCCTTTGTTCATAATAAACAAAATAGACGTAAAATATAATGTGTAGATGTGTACCATCTAAAGTATTTTTTTTTTATTATTATTCCAACAGGAAAAAATCCCAATTGCAGGAATAAACTAAATATACAGTAACTAATTAAAATAACAAAAAAGAGAAAGAATGTCAAATAGTACAATTAATAAACCTAAGCAATACGGTAAAAGGTAGCTACAGCGCCAACCAATGTACAGAATATGTACATTGTATATTCATATCCGAAATTCGGCGCGTGACCATCTGACTCGAAGTTTGCAATGCTATTGGTCAAACGCCCATAAACTGCGGGAAGCTCTCATGTCGGTTCTGGTACAGGTGCGTACTGTTAAGGTGCGTCTAAACATGCAATACCGAAGCATATTGTAACGCCACCTCGTGACAATTTAAAGGGCTCACAGCGTGACGTCGTAGCGCAACATCAGAGCGTTCCGTTACTTGTCGGTTTTTCAGCGTCACATTAAAGGCTTGTACACATGTCTGAATGGGACTACAACGACTACGATGGATGGAATGACGTGGTGTTGCGGATGAGAAGTATGTGTCCTGTTGCGATACGGTGTCACGATGGTGAGTTACGCGTCGACGTTACGATACGCTTCGGTGTTGCATGTTTGTTTTCTGATTGTTGTATTTTATTTAAATGTCGTAAAATACGGCCCTGGTAACATATGACGTACGTGCGTCTGTATTCATTTACTGAATCTCGGATTCTGAATTGACTGCAAATGTGTATGGCTTCTGACTGATATGCTATTAAGATTTAAACTTAAGGAGATTTATCTTGTGTCTCTAAGGGTAGCCTTGTTTCGTTTCTAAGTTTAATTTCATTATAATTTTGTATATTCCCACTATAATGGGATTAGTGATTATTTTATTAAATTAATCTGTTGTTGTAGGGTAGAAGTAACAATTTTAAATGATGAAGTTAGCAAAACCAGTTATTGTAAATGTCCTAGTTGCACTAAGGAAGCCGCTTTCGTAGTAAAGAACATGGTGAAGATATACAAATGCACTCATTGTACCTGGGAAATAGTAGATAAGAACACGTTTGACGAACACTTTTTGAACTACGAAAACGTCATTATAAATGTTGCCCCTTTTCGATGGATAGACAAAGACGTTAAGGTATTTAATTGCATGAAGTGTATATTCCAAACGCAAAACAAATCATTTATGTCAAAGCACATTGTGAATTATCATATAGAAACAATTCCAACGTAAAGTTATGTGCACCGTTTGTTTAAAAGGGTATAAGGATAAAGACAAAATTTTATGCCATCCAACATCAACTATAATAATGTATAAATTAGGACTAATGATCAAAAAGGTTACGATTAAAAAAGTTACATTTAATGTTCTAGACTTCTATGGTGTTGTTGAATTTGACTAAAGTTGTTTTTCCCTAGTCAACTTAATTTTACCTTTATCTACGAGATGCAATTATAGAATGAAAATTGAGTCGAGTTTAAGTTTTAATCATCTCCTGATGATGCAAACTGATTTGCGAAATGCGCGTCGAGTAACGTGTGATTTTTTGGCATTCATAGGAAACGACATTAAAGATTAGGTATTATGTATAAGTAGGCAATTCTAAGGAAGTAACGAATTTTTTTATTTCATACAAAGTTATTAAAAGAGCTATAACATGAAATAACCCAGATAATAATTCAATTATTAATAAAACTAATTCAATTATTTAATAAAAAAATGTGTAAGTAAATTTAAATCTGATTAATTCATTATTATTACTTATTATTAAAATTATTTTCCATTATTATATATACAGGGTTCTATAAATGTGTCATATGTTATCATCAACATTTTTTTTAATGGCTGGCCCATAGTTTTTTATTACAGATACAGTGATGTAAGATTTGAAGAATATAAACAGTAAAAGTATAAATTTACACCTATCATCAAGTGAAATCTTGTATACACAAGAAATTCCACAATTATAAAGCTAATATGAATACAATTTTTATAAAAAAAAAATCATGTGCAGCACAGTACACGTGATAAAAGTGAACACTTCTTTAGAATAGAGATTGAGAGAGATTAAGAGTGAGAGATTGAAAGAGAGAGAGAGAGAGAGAGAAAGGGAGAGAGATAATTTCAAAAGAAATATAACAATATAAAATTTGTGTAAAAAATATTCGGTTCATTCATTATCTACACTATCATCGGCTGGTGGTTCGATTGGTAATACTGATATGATTGGTTTGTGATAACTAAAATATGAAATATATGTTCGTGATTCGATATTTTCTAGATAACGTGTAAAAATTGCATCTGTTTTTGTTCCGGATTTTGTTGTTGATTCTTTGGGATTGTTATTTATAAGCAGACCAAATGTTTCTCGAAGAAAGTTAATCAACGTCACAGAATCATTGGATCCGAAATTTACATTGAAATCTTCCCCGAGAATCAAAGGGATTTTGTCTTCGCCTCTTCCAAGTGCATTTGCACCTGTGTGGCTGTAAACCAGTAGGGAGCGGTGAATGAAATATATTAGATCTTCTAGATTTTAACAAGTTAATCGGTTCAAGGATATTATCAAATAATCACAGAACACAGATGTAAATAACGTAAATAATTACAAAACACAATGATAAATATTCGGTACACACGCGTGCTGCTTCAACTGTTAATATATAGCGTCTGGACACGTACATCTATAACGCGCGCATGCGCGACAATAAGGAGACGCAGATAGCCTAAACTGAAATACATATATGATGTATATGTATATCTCTTTCTGTCTATGTTATATTTTTTTTCTCTCTCGTGTAACGAAATCTAGAAACGTTACATTTTTTCCAATTCACTCTCCATTCTCGTCAAATATCAGAACGCCGCCAAAGAAGCATTCACTTCAATAATACCTGAATTAACTGTTTTCACAGAGGTGGACAGATTGAGGAAGAAATATTGTTGACCATCTTGAACGTAACCACAGCTCATTTGTTAAGAGTTAAAAGAACATAAACTTCTTAAGTCGTTATAGATTGATTAATACATCAGGCAATTGAATCATTTCCCCTTTATTTTTTAATAATAAAAAATTGATAAATTTTTAGCTTACCAATCTATGCATATTTATATGTTCCTCAAGTTGCCTCCAACTTTAACTCATTATCATTTTTGAAAATATGGCAATACTTCCACTTATAAGGTTTTCCATTAGAGAAAAAAATCAATAACAAAAAAGAAAATATCTTTTTATTGATTTGGTATTAAACCTGAATTTAAAATTATATTTTTTGACTTGAAAGTACTGACGTGTGTAATCATAAGTTCAATATAATTTTTTACTGTGGGATTTTGTTTTCCACTAACAACAGACACCTAATATTAGGACCAGTCCAAACTGAACCTGAACAAAGTTTTGGTAATAGATATCAAGAGGTAGTTTTTAATTAGTTTTGATCATATCCCGATTATGCCAACTTGGTTGGCGAAACGCGCGTCGAGAAACGGATGATGTTTCGGTGTTCGTGGAAAACTGGTCCCCTGTTTATGTTCCTGCATCGAAGGTTCCAGCTTCTTCCCAGGATTGAAAATACCTTGTTTAAAATTCCATTTTATATTTTGTTTTAATTATACAACACAATTAGTCATTTTATGTTCGATAATCGAGGTTTAAGTCGATCAAACAATTAGGTATTTTATTTTATATGGTGCCCATCTTGTTCCTCCTACAGCTTCGCTAAATGTTATCTATCTTCTTATCATTCGTACACCCCATAAAACTAGGTACACACATGCTCCGATTTTTATAACTAAAAAAGAAACACCAATTAATTGGTATTTGTGTGGTAAGTCTAATTTTTTAATCCTTGATATATATAATATAATTTTTGTAGTATTTCTAAAGAATAACTTATAACAAAAACAATATTACGATTTTAATAATTTCATATATTTTTGTTACAATTGTAGTCTATAAAATTTTAAATACTTCATTAAGGTATATATTACAGAATACCGAGTTGCTTCTTCAGAGAGTACATCGCTTAATGTTTAGTTATCATCTTATTACTTTTAGAACAGTAACTACGATAAAAACAACAGTGCAAACTTTAACAACTAAAAATAAGCAATATGTTGGTCAAATAAGAATTTCATGAGATTAATACTTACGTTCTACTAAAGGATTTGACGATTGCATTTTTGATTAATTAAACCGAGGATTGTTAACTAAAAATGGATTTTTTACATTGTATAATTTTATAAATGACGGAATGACGTTACTGAACCAACTTGATTTTTTTACTCATAAATATCGACCCTGTGTTAAATATACAGGTTGTCACAGAATCACAACCACAGATTAGGTATATAGGATTCTTTGAGAAAAATTAAGGTGGAAAGATTTGATTTATTATTCCTGTTAATAATTAAAAAATATATAATTATGTCATAATTGAATAAAAAAAATGTTAATAGCTTGTTGACGAAGTACACTTTTTTTTAATATTGTAATATATAGTATGATATACAGGATGTAAGAAGTATAATTGCCATTATTTTAACAGTTGATAGTTTGGATTTGAAACAAAAACGTGTTATGAAACATGGTTAAGCATCCATGTTTTAAAACACTTTTTCTCTACCATCTACAAGAAAAAAAAGTGCAAACTACCTAATTATGGGTATACTAATTACATCATAGGACAACAATAAGAGTAAAAACTGCAAGATATCTGGAATTTCTCAAATAAGTAATAAAGAACAATAAAAATTATTTTCTACAAATTTAATTATTTTGAACATGAAATGTTGCTGTATTATTTAAGGAATTCCACAAATATTGCAGTTTTTATGTTTATTTTTGTTCCATAATATATTATACCTGTTATATAGAATCCTCTCTTATATTAGGTTAAGACTTAGATTAATACTGTATTTTATAATATTGTAATATACATTGTAACAGGCCATTAGCATACAGGATGTTATGTCCAGAAAACAGTATACCAAAGTCATTGCGGTTATCGCGTAACTAAAAACCTTTTGTGCTTATCATAAACTTACATTGTATTTTATCGCAATTATTGCAACTTGCTAAAAGTCTTCAAGAAAATCACTTCTTAGAAACATTCCTGCAGCATCAGCAACAGAAATGTTTTAAATAGAGAAACAACCATTAGTAGCTTCAGTAGTCGATAAATTCAGTAATCAGCAGTAGTTAGTAATCTTCAATTAGTCGTCGAGTAAACGTCGAATAAGTCTCAAGTTAAAAGTATAAAAACCGGTTACTCCTTTTTTGACATAGTAAAGTGTTGAAAATCGTAAATTAAAAATAAATTGTTTTTAAAAAGTTAAATAAATAAAAAGTGATATAAAATACCTTTATTTTAAAAGAAGATTTACAAACTGCTTTCTCTCGTACGTGATAGATTTTTTCATAAAACAGTTTTTTGAATTTTTTACATCCCAACTATCAACAATTAAAATAATAGCAGTTATACTTCTTACCTTCTCTATATTTGAATTTATAGTATTAAATTGTGTGAAATTTTTATTTTATAGAATGTTAATCCCAAAATGATGTTCCCCATTATACTACTTCAGAATTTTTGATAATCTAGGCTAGTTTCCAGATATTTGGGAAATAATTGAGTCGAAATGCATTGTAAATTAATGTGACTAATTTATAACGCTTTTCTGATATATATATATTTTTTGAGAGTATTTTATTTTTATATTTTGCAGTTAATAGACGAATATATAACATCACAATAACCGAGATAGGGTAGTATTAGTGAATCGCAAAGTAACAATTTTTTGTCACTATTAAGCAATTCTTTTTGCATATACAATATGTGGTACGATTTTTGCACCGAACTATTTATATGAGGACTAAACCTCAAAGAGCATCATCTAGAATGGGGCCCATATTTTTACATTTATAGGATCAAAAACTAATATTCTTAATGGAGTTTCGAAAAATATTAACGAAGTAGGAAATCTCAATTCACCTAATTATACCATCATTATAGTCATGTAACTGCAGAAGAAATTACCAACAAAAGATTTCTTCGATGTAATGTGTGATTTACATAAATATGGGTTATATCTATCCATCTTTACACCTTCACACTTAAACTAATAAAGAGTTAGTTCGTTTCATGTATTTACGTTAACCTACAATAAAGTTCGATCTTATATTTGACGATACTTACAGTAATTTAATATTAAAATTTATAGTTAAAGCAACAGATCACGAAAACACGTTTACGTCTACTTGCAAATTCGATTCGGGCCATCAAATTGTTACTTTATTAGACAGGTCAACCATAAAAATCTATCCATGCCTTCCAAACAATAGAAAGCGGACGCCTATATTCCTCCTTCATGTTGTAAGTATTATTTCAGGTCGAGAACCTTTGAAGTACTTTAAATGGTCGGTGGCCACACCCGGGAGGGTCTCTTAAGATGATACCACAAGGGGAACAGGGTAGTTTTTTTTGTACACATTTGGGGGCCTCAGTTGTTACAATGGCAACCGGTAATATTTTAAAATCAAAAACTCCATATAACGCCTTTTTGTACCTATTTGCCCAGAAAAAGCAATAATTGTATACACGCTGGCACCGACGCCGACGTTGTGAATTTATTAAGAACGAGGGTATATTTTTTATCTACACTAAGGCATATTATTCTCCAGAAATAATATCCAGCGGTGCAGATATATGTATACTGATTTTTAAATGAAATTAAAAATAATGCAGCTATCCCTGATCTATTTTTTTTTTTTTTGACAAAAATAATGTGTAAATAAATATATTTTCAATATTTAATTAATCATGTAATAATTTATATATTTTTTCAATTTCTTGGCCATAGATGTGAGTTATATTTGACCCGTTTTGGTTTCTTGACTTTTTATTTATTTAATTATTTTTTTTAATATTTGCCTACATATTCAATTATTTAATATTACTAAAGTTATTAATATTCTACTAGAAATCAGCGGCGGCTCGTGACGAAGACTTTGGGGGGGTTCACAAAGTTTTTTTTTACTTGTGTTACATACAAGTACAAAATATTCATATTTTAAAATGATAATAAATATACTTCATTTTGTTTTTGTTGATAATGTTTAGTTACCATTTTGCAGGATATTTCTTGCATGTATATCTAACAAAAACACGGGTGTAGAGTATAGTAAAGTACCTAGTTTATATTAACTTGATAATAACCAATATGTTAGTTTTATAGAACAAACACAAATTAAACACAATGTTTAAATAGAAAGTCCATTCTCATTTCTTTGAATTCTGCGAATTTATTGATATCTAAATTATTAAAATCGGGATTCTCTTCTTTTTTTTTTTTCTATTGACAGCATGGCTAACGCAGATAATCGATCTTCATTCATAGTTTTCTTAAAAATGTTTTAATTCGTTTTAATGTCGAAAAATGTCTTTCTGCTTCTGTAGTGGATATCGGAATTGTTACTATAATTTTAAGCAGACCATAGGTTGTTGAAAAAACTTTCTGTGGATTATTTTTGATAATGATTTTCAGGCAGTGTACAGCTCCAAATAGATTTCTAAAATCTGGTCTTTGATAAATTATTTCTAGTTCAGTTTGAAGTCTATATCAATCCATTATACCAATTTTCACTCAACAGGATTCCGCAGTTTCCAGAGCAAACAGTATACACGGAAAACAAAACAAACTATTTCTTATTTCACAGCCGCACAGCCAATCATAGTTTTCATATAGTTCTATTTTAAATAGTCCCTTAAAATCTCTTTTTGTCCCTTTTGTAATTTGTGTTAAGTTGTGTGGAATTGGGCCGCTCTATATTTTTCACCTGAATTTTTTCTTCCAGTGTTAATTTTCTAAAAGAGTCTCTTAAAAATTTCACATTATATTTACACTTTTCCTCAGAATAACGTTCAGAAGAACATTCCGCTACCGTATACATTTTTCAGGATTATTTATAAATGTTCTAAATAAAATTTTGAAATGGTCGAAAACTCACACGCGCGAAATTGTTAATACTATGGACGAGATGTAAACATTGTATTATTCAACCTGTTAAACGCATGTCTGGTGAGACCCACAAACATGTGTACATGTGCAGTGCACTAACAAAATCATATCGGCACATGAAATGTGTGCCATATAGGATAGAAAAGGAGCGATTTTTAGCACCAATTAGCTGGACAGAGAGGTACATAGAAAATCATCCCTTTATCGACGGCACATTCGACTAAGCCACAGACCGATTGAAATAGGTACGTTGCCGGTTGTTGCGTGATATCATTAAGAGAAGGAATTTTGGTTTTGCCAAATTTCTCGTGAAATCTGTAATTCTGGAGGTTTTGCTTTATTATTACTTAAAACATGGAAAGAAGCATATTCGTGAGACGTTAATTAAATACTTAGTTTATAAATCAATGAATAGGAAATAAATAAATCATAATAAATATTTGCACTGTCATCTAATACTGTCAGTGATTATGCACAATAATTGAGCACATTAGGAATTATATAATGTGCATAAATACTAAAATCATCGGTGAGTAACTATAATATCAGAGACATTTCGGTAATATTGATAATAACTAAAAATTGAAGCGGAATTTTACAGCAATGATGTGCGATTAACAGATTATGCATTAGTAAGTGCCACCAAAGCTCTACTTTTTTAAATAAATAGATTTTAGTATATATTTCTTGTATTGTGCAATAATTAATGCCATCAAAGCTATACTTATTTAAATAAATAGATTTTGGTATATATTCTTCTATTTTATCTACATCAAACATTTCAATAAAGTCACCGACGAGAAAGTATTACAGTTTTTGTTCAGCACCAAGGTATTTGATTTGTATAGACACATATATTTTTTTCTTGAAATAAGGGACAATGTCATTTTATGGGCTTAGTAATAAATCTGTCTAAAGCGCCATAAAATACGTTGAACAGCTCGTGGACCAGGTTTTCTGTGACAAACTTTCACAGTCGATAGGAAACGTTTTTTATGAAAAAATATCCATCTAAACAAATTTCCTAAATTGCTTTGTTTTCAATATACGTTTTAAAGTTTTTTTTAACAGTGTATTAACAATCTTATTTTCAGAATTAATAACTAAAACTAAACTAAACAATAATTTAAAACATTAACAAAAAATTCCTATTTTCTTGAACTGATTGTGAGTGAAGGACCCAGCCACAAAAAGTCATTCTTTTCTCTTCGTCTCCTGGATGTAAGTCTTGAACAGGTTGTAGGTGAAATGGACGCCTATGATCTCGTCTTAGAGTATGAAGTACATTGAATTTAGAGGTGCAGAGAATACGAAAAGCTATACGGGAACTCGTTGTTGGATCTCTGTCATCACTCATTTAATATCCGTCGAGAAATTTTTCTTTGTTGTTGGTTTTGGTTCGTATTATTTCGATCCCCATGTGAATTTCCTAAACCTTTCTCTACTAATTGCTGGTGAACTCCTGTGAACACATTACTAGGATGTGTTTGTTCTCTGCGGATATCTCCTTCTGTATTCTCTAGCGGCCGCCCTTGAGTTTCCATTAGCAAATCCATACACAAAATGGATATCCGCTATTTCTCGATTTGAAAATCTATACGGCATTTTGACACTACTGGACAAGTCTTATGTTAAAATTGTCAAAGGTTGTCATAAAAACCAACGCCAACCAGGTGTGGCAAATATTGATTATCTCGAAAAGTGACAGAGAAAAAAATTAGAAACTGAAAAGAATTTTATACTTTAACACCTTGTATATTGAAAGCAATTTAGGAAAATTGTTTATATGATTTTTTTTTTCATAAAGAAAGGTTTCCTATCTACTGTCAAAGTTTGTCACGAAAAACCTGGTCCACCCTGTATATGTAGAGTTGTAGGAGACAGGTAATAAAAGTCATATTTGAGATGCCACAATACAAAACATCAAGGCAATCTCCGTTTCTGATGAAGCTATTCGAAAAGTAAATTAATTGGCTAATTACCGTAAGAGTTTATGTACTTCAATTGGATATGTATGTAGCATTCGTGTGAAGTGGGTGCACACAAACTGTCTTAAATTTTAGTCGAAATGGTAGGTGGTAAATCATTAAATTGAATTAAAATAATAAATCGGTACTTTAGTTTTAAATAAATATTTTCGTCGAAGTTTTTCTTTTCATACATCCTTATGGCAGACTTTCATACATGTATCAGAATAAATATTAAGATGTATATTAGGTATGTAGTACAGTTTTTTTTGTCTGAAATGATCTATAGATAGAAGAGAGAAATGTTCATGCTTTGAACTTTACAGGGTATTCTCTTACATCCTATATAATATCCTTATTAAAGCATATCAGCCATCTAAGCAGATGGACTACAGTAAGGAGGATCCTTACACAAACACGATTTTATAATATAATATTTAACAAACAAAAAATAATAAGATTTTTTGGTAGTACAACGAAAAAGCCTGATTGTATGTCTTATAGTATTATTGTCATATTATAATTGTATTATCATACTAATTATTTCCCAATATTCATTAGTGTATACAATCCTTCTGCATCAATTATCGTGAACATTTTACGCGTGTCACGGATTCAGAGAAGAATAGCTATTATTATTTTCTCATTCGCATATAAGATCTGATTTTCTGAGTAATTATTGATGTGTTCATGGGGTATTTGTCGGGGCAATTCGACTCGGTATTCAATTCGGTATTATATCGGAAATTAGGACATAAATAAAATTTGCCTATAATATCCACGTCAATATTCATTTAAAATAATTAGCATTAATAATAATACGGTTAACTAATTCTTGAAAATCTTCTTATGGAAGTACTTCTATCTAGTGGAATATACGATTATAATCCATTTTCCAGGTGACCATTCAAGATTGTAAGAGAAAATATATATTTGCTTTATGCAGTTTTCGGATGAGAATATCTATAGATTGCATGCGTTTAGGATTTTTCCTAAATGTGTTTCTGTTTAGTATTAAGTGAATTATTCTGATATACTAGCCACCTAAATTATGTACTTACCAACCTGTCAGCTTTGACGTAAATAGTAGGTACCATTAAATCAGTTCTTAGCATTCTGTAGAGCAATGTTTTACAGTTATATAATTTAAAAAATAATCCTTCTAATTTCTACATTTTCCATCGTACATATTAGTTAATATCCTCAGGCCTTAATTAACCTGATACATATATATCATTATTATGCGTATCCAGTTATGTTAAAAATATTCATATGAAACCCTGTCAGAAAAGAATGCCAGTTAAATAGTCGCGTAATTAATTAAGAGTATAAACATACAACTAAATTTTATCTTATTATTATAGACATATTAGATATTATATTTATAATACATATATCGCTCGCAAAACGTGCCTGAAAGAAATACAATTCAATATGCCAGGGACAAATTACATTGTTTTCTAGTAAAATCATAGTTCCATGGATATATTCATCATCATCATGAGGTCATCAGTCCTAAGACTGGTTGGACGCTAACCTCCATCTTCTCCTATCTTGTGCTAACCTACGCATTTCGCTAATTGTGCTACAACCTACATCCCTTACTATTTGCGAGCAGTAGTCTAATCTAGGCCTACTTCTGCCTTTCTTCACTCCTATTTCTGCCTCCAAAATATCGCGGACTATTCCCCCATGTCTCAGCAAGTGGCCTACCATTCTATCTCTTCTCTTCTTTATGTTTTCCCACATACTTCTTTTCTCGCCGACTTTCTCTAATACTTATTCGTTTCTAACCCTATCAGTCCACGGTATTTTCATCATTCTTCCGTAACACCACATCTTAAAAGCTTCTAATTTCTTCCTACTTGCTTCCCCTACCGTCCAGGTTTCGCAACCGTATAGTGCCGTGCTCCATACATACGTTTTCAAAAATCTCTTCCTTGTTTCTAAGTTTATTACCCCCGACCATAAAAGTGCTTTCTTTTTGTTAAAAGCTAGTAGAGGGCTATAGCTAGTTCTGGAACTCCCCCCCACCACTTTATATGACGTCACGGACGACCTTGAGGGGCCACCCTGGTCAAGGTCATCTATCCCAAGATCGCCTCAAGGTCATCTAGGTCAAGTCCATATGTTAAAGGTCATCCCGGCCAAGGCCATCTCAAGATCATCTCGGTCAAGATCATCCCGTTCAAGGTCGTCATGTCCAAAGTCATCTCAAGGTTATCTCGGACAAGGTCAGCCCCGGTCAAAGTTATCTCGGTCAAGGCCGCCTCAAGGTCATCATGACCTTGTTAGAGGTCACCTTGATATTGATCAATATCACCTGCGAAAGTCACTTGGTGGGGGTTATTTCAAAGTCAATTTCATAGTGACCAATCACAGATGAGATATTTTGTTTAAAAGTGTGGACGCGCTTCGGTTAGCATCATACACACAGCACATTGTAAGGTTCACTCTTGTTCAGGGTGGTCTTTTAAATTTAAGTTCTAATTATATTCAAATTTAATTAATTTAATATTCTAATTTAATTAATTTAATCTAATTCATTCAAATGATTAAATATCAATTAGCGACAATTAGAGGATTCAATTTTATTTCATTATTTAAAAAATAAATAGTCCGGTTATGTTAGGATTTGAACGCCCAGCCTTTGGGTTTCCAGCCTAACGCTTTCAGCGATGAGCTATCGAGGTCTTAAGCTATTAGAGTACGAGGGTCGGGAGTATGGCTGCACTAAAGAAAATAATAACTGTGGCAGCACTAAAGAAAAAACTGTTGACGTCACTCACATAATTACTTTAAAATTTCTCAAATACAAATCGGTTAATATACGAGGTGGTTTTTTAAACATACACAGTACTTGATCGTAATATTTACAGGGTGGTCTTTTAAATTTAAGCTTTAATTATATTCAAATTTAATTAGTTTAATCTAATTTATTCAAATGATTAAATGACAATTTTTTTTATAACGGGTGTTTTATATTAGGGTACATTTTACTTTAAAATCTGTAATAGTCGACGTGGGTAGTTGTATAATGGATCCTTATGTAGACAAGATTCCCCGTTGAACAATAATGTCGATTAGATGACAAACATATTGTTTACGTAATTTTTTATTTTTATAATAAGGGGTTGAAATATCTGTTAATATACAGGGAGGTCTTTTTAGATTTTCACAGTACTTGGTGTGTCGTATTTACAGGGTGATCTCTTTAAACTTAAATTGTATTTTAATTATATTTAAATGATTAAATACTTTTTCTGATAATGGATGTTTCGTGTTAGAATGGGGTATGTTGTCGATGGCATTCAAAATGCTATCAAGCAGTGTATTTTAAAACGTTTATGGTATAAGATTAAACTTTGGTATATGAATTGCTTGATGCAGAATATGGTATTTTGTGTACCGATACTCTATTGAAAATTGATTGAAATGAAAATATAAGAAAATGACAGCGAAACAATAATATGATAAGTAAATATAATATTTATTACATATACTTTCTAATAATCCTTACTATCACATTATCATCAAAACATTATCATTCAGAAAAAAACTCGGTAAATTGAAGCCATTGGAAGTATATTTTTGATAAAATATGGTATTTATTCTAAATTGAAAAAGATACAGTTACATATGCATACCCCCTCATTTGACCATATGAAATATGAAACATATCACATAAATTAGACTAAAACTACTAAACTACCGGATCCAAAGCCGAAGCGGTTCAGGAAAGGGTTACCAGTATTGAATTCTGAAGGGCATATATAATACGTACAATAAAATAAACTGTTGGGGTTATTTATTAGCTAATAACATTTCAAGCGAGGCACTATATCATTTTATTATGAACTATAATACATGCGGTTTTCCCCTCATTTTCCCCTGTATATGTGAAACTACAGTTAAAACTATAAATTTATTTTGGAATGACACTTTCTTTTAAGCAACTTTTTCCTTACAAACAACTACCAAAATATACTGTACCATGAAAATACCATGTATGTTATTATTAAATAGAAATTCCACCGATGCTATGTATCTTTTACACGTCCCCAAATAAAAGGATATATTTGCCCAGAATAATGCGACGTAGATATATGGCCACCCCACTTCCATCAAAAACTAATATTCTTAATGAAGATTTGAAAAATATTAACAGAGTAGAAAATCTAAATTCAGCTAATTATACCATTATTAGAGTCATTTAACTGTAGAAGAAATTACCAACAAAAGATTTCTTCGATGTAGTTTGTGATATATAAATACGGGTTATATCCATCGCTATACCTTTTCACTTAAACTAATAAAAAGTTAGTTCGATTTATTTATTTACGTTAACTTACAATAAAGTTCGACATCTACAGTGTTTTCTATCATATATTTAAAGTTTACAGTTAAAGAAATATATATATTGAAAACACTTAAACATCTACTTGCAAATTCGATTCAGGTCATCAAACTGTTACTTTATTAGACAGGTGAACGATAAAAATCTGCTTTCTAAACAATAGAAAACAGGCTTTTGTGTTTTCCTGTTATTGTCGTATTATTTCAGGTTGTAAAATATTGAATGGGGCTGGTGCGTATACCTGGGCAAGTCTCTTAAGATGATACGATGAGCATAGCCGGGTAGTTTTTTTTTATACACATTTGGCGCCTTCATTTGTTACAATGGAAAACTGACATAAATGACTTTTGTACCTTTTCACCCAAAAAAAGATATGCAAGTCGGCGCCGACGAGACGTTGTGAATTTACTTAGAACACGAGGGTATATTTTTTTGTGCACACTAAGATATCAAGCGGTGCAGATATATACTAATTTTAAATGAAACTAATGAATCAAAAGGACAATGTCGTTTTGTCGGCCTAGTAATAAATTTGTCTAAATCGCCATAAAAGACAGAAGGTTGACACGCTTGTCTATTATTTGTTCTAAATTCCCTTACCATACAAATGTTTACCGCCATATAATCTCGATAGTACATCGGATTAAACTATAAATTGTAAAATAAAGAATGAAATACATGTATTTATATAAATATTATCAATATATTTTTATGTAGATATCAAAACTGCTTTTGCGTTCAAGTAATATTTTTGCAATTTTGATATTAAAATATCACAAAAATGTATAAAAAGTATATATGGTTTATTAAAGCTTATGGAGATAGAAAACTGATATAGGAAAACATGCTAGAAATTGTGGTTACACGTTAGTGTTATGAAACCTAGCGTACATATAAATTACAACTCGTGTATATATGTACAGTTGTGGGAGAGGGACAATAAAGGTCATATTTGAGATGATATAATACATAGGAATCATCGTCAAGGTAATCCCCGTTTCTAATGTAGCTATTCAAAAAGCAAGTTAATTAGCTAATTACCGTAAGAGTTCTGATGTACTTCCATCAGAACTCTTACGGTAATTAGCTAATTTGATTGGATATGTATGTAGCATTCGTGTGAAGTGGGTGCACACAAACTGTCTTAAATTTCAGTCGAAATGGTAGGTGGTAAATCAATAAATTGAATTAAAATAATAAATCAGTATTTTAGTTTTAAATAAATATTTTCGTAGAAGTTTTTCTTTCCATACATCCTTATGACAGACTTTTGTACATGTGTCAGATTAAATACTAAGATATATATTAGGTACGTAGTACAGCTTTTTGCCTAAAAGTTCGACTGGGCACAGGCTTGAAGTCGTTATTATATTCTGGGGTTTGAGTTCCAAATGAAAATTATTAATGCCATCCTTTTAAATGTAACCGTCTATTTTTTTTCTTGAGTAGTACGCCAGTATAAAGTGAAAATAAGATGGATTTATACTTGTATTACGTACCTATATGGGCGTTTGTCCGTTTAAAATGAATATAACTAAGTATTTTGATAAAAAAGCAAGAAGATATGAAAATTTCTTTTCATGTGCCCATCCAACTGCAAGAGTTTTATTTCTTCGATTCTCTTCGCACTGTACTTATAGTAAATAATATCTTAATTACATATTGTATTATATCGGAAATTAGGACATAAATAAAATTTGCCTATAATATCCACGTCAATATTCATTTAAAATAATTAGCATTAATAATAATACGGTTAACTAATTCTTGAAAATCTTCTTATGGAAGTACTTCTATCTAGTGGATAATACGATTATAATCCATTTTCCAGGTGACCATTCAAGATTGTAAGAGAAAATATATATTTGCTTTATGCAGTTTTCGGATGAGAATATCTATAGATTGCATACGTTTAGGATTTTTTCTAAATGTATTTCCGTTTAGTATTAGGTAAATTATTCTGACATATTAGCCACCTATGTACTAGATTGACAGAACCTGTCAAATTTGAGATAAATAGTAGGTACCAGTGAATCAGTTTTTAGCATTCTCTAGAGCAATATTTTACAGGTACATAATTTAAAAAATAATCCTTCTAATTTCTACATTTCCACCGTTCATATTAGTTAATATCCTCAACAATGTTGGTTTAATTAGTAAATCAGATACGGTTTATTCCCCAAAGGCCTTAATTATCCTGATACATGCGTATTATTATTATCCGTAACCAGCTATGTTAAATATATTCGTATGAAATCCTGACGGAAAAGAATGACAGTTAAATAGTCGCATAATTTAAGAGTATAGACATACAACTTAATTCTTATCTTATTATTATAGGTATATTATATTCTACATACCTATATTGCTCACAAAACGTGCCTGAAAGAAATACAATTGAGTAAGCTCTGGACAAATTATATTGCTTTCTAGTAAAATCATTGTTCCACGGATATATTCATATTATTATACAAAATCTCTCTATAACAATCATGATTCACTTAAATTTAACTTTCTATCTAGAAATATAATGTAAGTGTTACAAATTTGCATAATTAATTAATAGTATAGACATACAACTCAATTTTATATTATTATTACTCGTATAGGCATATCATATCTACATATATAGCAAAACGTGCCTGAAAGAAATACAGTTGAATAAGCCCGGGGCGTAAACATATGTTTGTCATTTAATCGACATTATTGTTTAATGGGGGAATCTTGACTACATAAGGATCCATTATACGACCACCCACAACGACTTTTACAGACTTTAAAGGAAAATGTACCTTAATATAAAACACCCGTTATAAAAAAATAGTCATTTAATCATTTGCATAAATTAGATTAAATTAATTAAATTTGAATATAATTAAAAATTAAATTTAAAAGACCACATTGTTAACACCACCAAGTACCGTGTATGTTTAAAAAATCATCTCGTATATTAACCGAATTGTATTTGAGAAATTTTAAAGTAATTATGTGAGTGACGTCATCAGTTTTTTCTTTAGTGCTGCCACAGTTATTTTTTTTTAGTGCAGCCATACTCCCGACCCTCGGACTCTAATAACTTAAGGCCTCGATAGCTTATCGCTAAAAGCGTTAGGCTGGAAACCCAAAGGCGGCGAGTTCGAATCATAATATAACTTTTTCTTTAAATAACGAAATAAAATTGAATCCTCTAATTGTCGCTAATTGATATTTAATCATTTGAATAACTTATATTAAATTAATTAAATTTGAATATAGTTAAAACTTAAATTTAAAAGACCACCCTGTAAATACTACCACCAAGTACCGTGTATTTTTATAAAGATCACCTCGTATATTAACAGATATTTTAATCCGTTATTACAACAGCAATAACACCTTTTACGCTAACACCTATCTGACGGTTCCTTTGATATATGCCACCCCAGCGCCTATTAGCGCGTGCCCACTAACCTCTAAATAATAAATGTGAGATTAAAGAAGTATAAGTAAATTCCAATGAGCGATATTGAAACACTATTCAGAGCCTTCTTTCGACTTTCACAATTGATTACCCTGTGTTTGAACACAAGTCGGACATTTTAAAGTAATTATGTGAGTGACATCATCAGTTTTTTCCTTTAATGCTGGCATACTTGTTTTTCTCTAGTACAGCCATATTCCCGAGCCTCGGACCCACAACAGCGATCATGCGAAATAATTGTGAGGTCGCGGGTTCGACTCCTCCAATAGCCTAGCTATTGGAAGAGTCGAACCAATTCTCGAGACATGACCACTTCTCACTCGAAGAGGCCAGATCAATTCTCGACAACGTCAACGCTTCCCTAGAATTTACACACCTGTCGATATCCAATTAACACCTGTGTGGCGGCATCCTTTGATCTCAATATGACGCGTGCCACTAATTAATACATATGCCATTTGTCACCTTTGACGCTAACACCTCTCTGGCGGCATCATTTGATCTCAATATGACGCGTGAGGTGATCTTGACCGAGGTGGCCTTGGCCGGGGCGACCTTAATCGAGAAGACCTTGGTCAACGTGACCCTGACCAGGGCGACCCCCACAAGATCAACTGTGACGTCATAGAAAGTGGTGGGGGGAGGACTCCCAACCGGTATAAGCACCCTACTATCGTCAGGTTCATATTTCAAGTTTAATTGAAATGTCGCCATGTTTTTTTCTCACACGAACTGAGAATTTCTCACACGAACTGAGAATGACATCACCTCTTCATGTTTTTTTCTTAATGCTGCTATGTTTTTTCTTAATGATGTTATGTTTTTCTGCCGCCATGTTTTTTCTTAATGTGGTCATGTTTTTTTCTTAATGACGTCATGTTTTTTGGCTGCCATGTTTTTTTCTTAATGCTGCCATGCTTTTTCCGCACCCTCTGGTCATTGTTGAACACCCACAAGAACTCTTCGCAACCCTCTGGTCACCCCCACCCACATCTTTGGTCACTTCCGATGAACACATGCCATCCGCATCAAGGGTGGTCTGATAGCGGCAAGAAGTGGTCTGAGACTGGCTTTATACTACTACTCTTGTAGGATTTGATATTATTTCTAATTTATGAATGAAAATAGATTTTAAAAATTCCTAAATGTATACGTCTAATGCCGAAATACCAATCAATTATTGCGAATCACAAGTTGTACAAGATTATTCTTATAATATACAAAGTAATTTTATAACCAAAATTAAAATACACGTGCGAAGTCACTTTTCTGTATTTCTGATTAAAGTTATTTCTTCAAAAGTTTGTGCGTTCTTTTTAAAAACGTGAGTGCAGAACCCAAGCAATGAGTCTCAACCTTCTGTCTTTTATGGTCCATTATGTAGACAAATTTATTACTAGGCCCTTATTCCATGAAAAAATATATATCTATATAAGTCAAATACCTTGGCACGGAGAAGAAACTAATTGTAAGACTTTCTGTTCGGTAACTTTGTTGAAATATTTAGGCGTTTCAAAAGGTTGTAAATTCGAAAGGCCATTAAGTGATTATTTTATTAGACAGGTCAACAATAAAATCTACGTTCCTGACAATAGAAAACAAGTCACTATATATTTTTATTTACCTATATTAATCGTTCATCTTACAACTGTTATAGCGACGTCTGGATTCAGGTCGAAGACCTTTGAAATCGTTTATGCGAATAGTGCACACACCCGGGGGGTCTCTTAAGATAATATGATAAGCGGAGGATAGAAGAGCGACACCGCGCAGTATTTAAGCGCATTCAGGAACCACCCCAGTTAGCGCCGCAAGATGAATGGCTAACACTAAAATCCTAAAATTAGGAAAACCATATAACGACTTTTGTACCTATTTTTGTCCCAGTAATTATACACCTTAGCTTTACGATACATTTCTTTGGGTTGTATGCGATATACGATAATTGTCTTCTAAGATACACAACGCTCAGGCCTGTAAAAACGTGAAGGAACGATAAAATTAGTTCACATCTGTACGATTGCGACATCTGTCGTAAGATACGTGTATCACTTACCTTGCGATAAAAATCGCGTATTTGATGTTTCTGCGAGAAATATCTTATCGCTCTGATGTGAACCCCGCTTAAGACATATTATTCCCTAGAAATAATATCCTGCGGCGCAGATGTATACTAATTTTAAATGATACTAGAATAATACAGCTATCCCTGACCTATTTTTGTTTGCCAAAAATAATGTTTAAAAAAATATATTTTCATTATTTAATTAATTATCTCATAATTTATATATATTTTTCCATTTATTGACCATAGGTATGAGTTATATTTAACTGGTTTCTTGACTTTTTATTTATTTAAATGACCGAATGTCCAATAAATCAATATGAATAAAATATCCATCATTGTACATACATATGTATGTATATGGTTTTTTTGTTCAATGATCTTCATAATGTTATGTTTTAGTTTTATGTATATAACTTTATACGTTATACGTTTGTCATTTAAGAAATTATCGAAATAATCCTAATGCGAGTTAAAGCGAATTTTTGGATACTTTTTGAAGCCGAAGATGAAGAAGCGATTCACTTTAATATTTTTAGGATAAACATTGAAATACTTTAAATAATATTAATGTCAAATAATTTTGTCATCATTTTAAGATCGTCTGTATCTGTAGAACAAGGGATACATTATAGTGAATACTTATAAATATAGTCGATATATATATATATATATATATATATATATATATATATATATATATATATATATATATATATAATAATTAATACTGTAGAAGAATAATAAAGAAGCAATGGAATACTATAGAATGTAAACAATAGTAAGGTACATTGCTATGTGTCATAATACGAAGGTATGTTTTCCCGGTTTGCAAATATTTTTCATTACAATTGTCTTGAATCAACATTAGAAACTATTAGATTTGAAAACTGTTTCATATTTATTATATCCTTCAATCATAACAAAAGCAAAGAAAATGTATTTTTCTTGTAAAAAATGTTCAAGTGTATGAAATAATGAAAATACTCTGCTCTACAGTCTCTACTTGAAACATTTACAGAAATCATCCAATGTGACCTTGGGGGACTTTGACCAAGGTGACCCCCACATAAATCATGCGAAGTGACCTTCACAATGTGACTCACAAAGGCAACCTTCACAAAGTGACCTCAAGGTTAACTGTGACGTTATAGAAAGTGGTGAAGGTAGGACGAGCAACCGCTCCTCTACTAGTAAAAATATATAGTAGTAAGGAAAATTACTGAACATGGATATCTGCCAAATCCTTGGACAAAATATCATAAGCTATGGATAATAGTCAAACTGAATAACTCTTAAAATTGGGGAAAGCAGTTTTTACTTTCTAATCATTACTTTCCGATAATTTGTTTGTATGTATAAATAAATTTAAATAAAACAAATCATCAGAGCACATAAATCTATATTAGACATAAACGTTATAGTAAACACATGTAATACATGATCTGACGAATAAGAACAGTGTACAAGTAAAATTATTGGTTAAAAGGCACAAGTTGGAACAATACAAAAATTGAGAGTCTTCATTATTAAACATATTTTAGAAATAACAAAAAAAAACAAACAAACAAGCAAAGGTCGCTTGGTTTTGCATTGAGATTCGGTGATTCCGTTGCTTGCTTGCGACAATTAATATAACAAAATTAAAAATGGAATGTAATAGAGTAATATTTAACAGACATAAATACCTCTGTAATACACCAGTTCCTTCGAACTGTACAATTTAATAACACGAAATAAAAGTAACAAAAAACAAAACAATATTTACTTATTTATAAAATGGTTTGTAATCTCCACAAATACAAATCACAGTGGAATTAATACAAAACCAGCCTATGACTAGAAAAATATATATATATATATTAGTAAGCCATTCTGCTGTAATCAATTTTGGCAGAAATAAGGTGTCGGACTAAAGGTCCTATTGGTGTCTCAACTCACTTTCTTTACTAGAAACCACAGTTATTAGATATTTGTGTAGATAAAAAAAAACAAAAGACAACTAAAACGTATAAAAAATATTAATTTATCTTATAAGGGAATGACGGCCTACAAGATTTAGCTAAGGTTATCTATACATTCAAAAATTTGGCCAACTTGGTAAACTTTAAGAGTCATTGGACAGAGAATATTCACTTAGGGTATTAAAAGTTACCCTTTTTTGAGTGATAGTTGATCGTTATTGATGTTGCGTCGAGTTCTTTCTGTGTTCAGTATTCTGTATGTGCTTAAACTTACCTTAATGTACTTCAGGAACTCAAATAATAATAAATAACATATAGGTATTCTTTTTTATAATTCAAAAGTAATATGAATTTAATAATATCTAATTTTTCATTAAATAAATTGAAGCCACAAAGGAAGACAATTAAAAAAATATTTATTTTGCATTTTTATGTCTGCAATTTACAGTTTGTGGGGATAATAAAAATAAAATATGTCATTATTGTCATTAACTAGAACTTCACAGAATTTTAATTTTTATCTGATCAAACAGCAAGAAATGGCATTCACTTTATTTAATTGCAAATTGCATTTAATGGCAAATTTATTTTCTAAATTAAGTCAATGATGAAAAGAAGTAGAACAAAAATAATAAAACACCATTCATCAGTTACTAAAGAAACTTGAGAAGTTGCATATGACATATCCTTTACATCATTTTCTGTCTTTTTCGATTTTGAAATGAAGTATATAAATTGTTATATAAATTTGGTTCAATAAAATAATTTGTCATTTTATATTGATGTACAACATATTGTACACCATTTATTAGTATGGTGTCAATATGTATTTTTGTATTCGCATTGAAATAAAACAGTTGCTGTTATAAATGAAGATTTTTAGGAACAGGATCATAATAGCAATATGGGAAGGATTAGAAATGTTCTAATTCTAAAAAAGAAGACTGTCCTTGTTGACTTGCAAACTCTAGTGGTTTTGTAAATCGACCTAATTTAATTAAAATAGGTTTTTTAAGTTAAAAGTTCATTTGTGTAAAAGTGAAATGTGAAAGGAAAATTATTTTAAATATAAATTAATGAAAGTTTACAGTTGAGAAAATATGCCATTAAAAACAAGACACACCTAATGTCAATTAATTTTTCAAGAAATCTCGACCACCAGAATCATTATCCAGGAGGACGTTTTTATGTAAGATTTATCATATGTAGTCTTTAAGAGAAAGGTATGAAGAAACTGCTAACAATTATGTAAGGCTTGAATTGGATTGATTGCTGCGTGAACAAAAATAATACTTAATTACTTTAGATACTAAATAAGTTATCATTTAATTTTTTGTTTAATCCTGCAATTATTCATAATAAATATCTATAGAATTTATTAGAAACATTATTTTGTAATAATTTATATAAATTTGTAGAAAAAATATGTGTTTAAAGTAAGTTTATATTGTTAGTATAAAGTAAGATAATTTAAATTGGAAGTCATCGAGTTCAAGAGTTTCTGTAAAAAAAAAAAGGTCCAATCGTATCGAATCTGTTTCTTTGCATTTAAATACAACACTAACCTAGTCTAAAAACTTTTAAGCCTTTTTTCTTAATATAAGTAGAAAATCTATGTTTCAATTATTATCATACTATCCTCTATTAATTGTATGACATAGCATATACACCTTTGCACCTATTATAGTTTATAAAAATCAAAAATGAAATTGTATATTCAATTGTATATTGTATACTCAAGCTATTTTCAGACTCGACTGCTTCAAATAAACTCTTCACAAACTCTTCTTTTTCTCACCAAGGATCGCCAAATAATTGAATGCTAGTTAATTCATCATGAAACTAGTTCAGGGGTGAACTATCTTAATATAGGCCGTAAGTTGAGTGAAATTTAACCAGGTGGGTATGGCACGATGAGTCCACTTAAGTATGAGTGCCGGTCCTAACAGAACCACATTTTGTCATGATGTCTTCATAACAAAGGATTCGCAACCATATAGAAGTGGACCACTATAAGATGTAAGGGAATAACGATTGTTTCTATTGCATTTCTGACTACTCGCATGTATATGCAGTCTTAACTAATCAATTCTATACTATGTAACAATGATTTATATTAACAATTACTAGCAACAAACACTATTATAGCAACATCAATGTGACAACTCTGGTAATATAAATAAAATAGTAAGCTGCAGAAAACAATATGTTGAAACAGGAAACTTCAAAGTTTATACTGGTTAAAATGAAGGATAATTTTAGGTATATTAAAATGGAGACTGAAGTTTGTGTTTACAGTCCAGGTTTTCCCTTTGGTTTTATTTAAATATAATGCAAATTAATGTGATAAGAATGCGAAAAAAAATTATTAAATACTTCTAAAATTTGAAATCTCATTTAGGATCAATATTTCTTACTGAATAATTTATGTAGATTTTAAATCTAATCTGTTCTTTTTTTCCACATATTAGTATTTTATGGCCTCATATAGAAATAGAACCCTATACCTACAAGTTGACCAAATATCTCATATTTTACTTGAAACAGACAGAACTCCAAATATTAGTTTAAATGCATCCCTTTTGTACATAGTATGTAGGTAATTGAGATTTCTATGTCTAGTTGAGTTTGAAAACAATATATGATATGATATAAACAAAGTGAAACATGTTATTGATAACATTGCTAAATAATCAGAAACATAATCACGAAATGGCGCAAAATATTTAAGTAAGTTTGGCAACGAGTAATTATTTTTCACTATTCTTTGTCTTAGACGGTAATATATTCTAAGTTCATTACGTTATTATACATACATTTAAATAATTTATGAACACTATATACAAATCAATTAATAAAATCTCTAAACTGTACAGCAAAAGTTGTACTCCCAACGTATCTTCTCGAAGCATAAAAAAACACTAAATACAAAATATATTTACAAAATAATGTTACAAACTACCTAGTCTTTAATACGTTATAAATATTAATATCATTAGGTACATTACATTTCCGTTATCGAATAACAAATTTAAAACAGATTAACTTAAGCCTTTAGATACCATTTTTATAAAACAAAACCACATCTTTAATGCCATCAGGATGCTTAACCCATTTTTCTTTATATGTCAAAAATCATTGTGGTGTAGATCTTTGTAACAGATGAATAATGAACATCGAAATAGGAAATAATTTCACTCGAAGAAAATATTCCCGAGATAATTTATATCTCGGAAATATTTTCAATAATATACATTCACTAAGAATTTAAGTGGGGGACATAATAACTGTTAAGATAGTTTTGGAGATTTTCAGTTTGTGTGCAGTTTGAAGAATGTGTAATACGTATAGTATTACGATGTATTATACGCCATAAAGTTCATTCGGCATTTGTCCTGAATCGGCGTACCGTATGCGGCACTGATGAGAACTAATAAGTTCGAAACAGCTGTATGTCGTTCGGTTCCGATCCGGGACAAATGTCGAATCCTACCTGTGGCGGGTTTTATTTTTTGAAACTTTATCTGATCGTGCAGAAACACGAGAAAGGGGCCGAGGATCGCTTCTGGGTATAATTCAATGCCTGGCGGGGCTTTAGCCCGAGGAGTAGTTGTTTCCTAGAGCGATTATGTAATAGCTTTGCTATTCGGGAACTACTTTTATAACCGCTTGGCGGCTTGGTGGTTCCTTTCTCGATTTCCAACTTATATGTTACTAGAAGACTGTATATAATATTCTAGATTTTACTATTGTGAAAGGTAATGTATTATATAATGGAGGATTTCAAAATCACAAACAAAAATATAGTAAGATTAATTCTATTTCTCTTCTTGATAATATTAGAGAGAACATATTTTTTTGGTATTATAAACTGTGAAACAAGGTAATATCATTTTATATTTAGGGGATATCAATAGCAATACATTAAATTATAGAAACTGTGGTGGATAAACGTCTTGTAATTATTAGGAAAGCATAGGCTAACATTTTTACATGTACCACCAAGAAAGAAAGTAATGAAACACTTTCCATACAATCACCTGAAATATAAATAATACTAAATTAACTTTGTTTAATTATCCTTTTGGTGCATAGAGAGCATAATCATTCTAAAATAATAACGAATTCAAAAAAAAATTTCATCCTTCATTATAACGTATCGAAGGTGTCTCATTCCATTTTTTCTTTATAGTGCTATCAAGAAAGAATGTAGTGTGTCACTTTTGATACATTGTATAAATTTAAATGAACTAATTTTTGAATTAATAGAGTTTACAGTTAATAGTTGATAGGGGGCATAATTAATACGAAAATTAATTAATCAATATATAGGGGGCATAATTATATTATAGGGGGCCATATCAAAAGTGTCTCATTACATTCCTTCCTGATGGTACATATGTACATATTTCTTTTTGGGGTAGTCCATATTGTTGTTAAGGCATTGTATTATTACTGTAAAGCAATGGAGCATGAACAAAATGGATTGATAGTTTGGTGGCCAATAACAAACACACAAATAATTTTTTTTTTTTTGAAAATCAAAGTAGAATATGTGAATAAATAGAATAATGAGAAATGGAATTGTAAAATTTTATACTACAAAGATAGTCTGTATTATTTTATAAATTCCAGCATAAATGATTATTCATCATTCTTATTTCACAGTTTTTCCAAATTCTATATATATTTTTTGCATTGTATATATTGTCACATTTAAACTTTTCCCAGAAAAAAAAAAGAAAATAATGTACACACACCGTCAAAAGTCTTGGACCCCCGATGTTTTGTGTGAGTAAATATATATTTTTTAATATGGTATTTGTTTTTCAGAGTATGTTGTTTCTAAATGTATTTTTTTGTAATACAGGAATATTTAAAAAAAAATTTCGTTAGTTAAAAAACAATGAGAAAAAAATTTGCAATTTTTAAGTAAATTTATTATGACAAAAATTAACAAAACATATTTTTTAACAAATTAAACTACAACTTAATAGCCAGTATGACCTCCTCTGTTTCTCAGTAACATATTGAGATGCCCGTGCATTGAAGCAATCAAACGGTTGATAATTTCTTGAAGAATATTGTTCCATTCCTCTATTGCTGCTGCAGCTAACTCTTCCGCATTTTGGGGTGGGTTCATGCATTTGTGAATTGCTCTAGAAACAAAATCCCACATGTTCTCGATGGGATTCATATCTGTTAAATTAACTGGCCAATCTAATCGGGTAATCTTTCCCTGTTCAAGTACCTCTTGAACCGTTCTTGCGCGATGTGGCCTCGCGTTGTCGTCCATGAAGATGAAATTGACACCTAATTTGTCATGTAGGGGATAAATAATGGATCTGATAACGCTTTCAATAGAAACTTGACTTGTCATATTCTGATTTATGGGAATTAACGGCGTACGGCGATTGAACATTATTCCTCCCCAAAACATTACTGTCCCATTGTAGGGAGCAATCTCACGTGGAAAATTTAGTCTCTCTTGACGACCTGGCTGTCTTCAGACCCTTTGCCTAGTGTCATCACTCACCAGTCCAATTCTGGTTTCATCTGTGAATAAGACCCATCGCCACTGCTGCAAAAGCCAGTCACTACGTTCCTGTGCCCACTGAAAGCGGGCAACTCGATGTCATAGAAGTAGAGTGGGTACCCTTAAAGGCCTTCTTGCACGTAAATTTGCACGATGGAGTCTTCTTCGAACAGTAGAGGTCGATATAACAAGGCGAAACGTACCTTGAAAGTGAGCCCTGAGGGCTGGAGCGGAAGCATTTCGGTGTCTACGGGCATATTGAACCAAATACCGATCCTGCCGTTCATTTGACACTCGAGGCCGACCACTACGTAGTCTTCTTTTCATTGTCTCTAATTCTTGATACCTATACACTATTTGCACAACAGAAGATCTAGGAATGACTAACATCTCGGATATCTGATGATTGGAATGTCCATGCATCATGCAAAGCAATAATTCTTGCCCTATTAAATGTAGAAACCTCACGTCCTGGCATTATAACGACAGAAAAGTATCAAAATCGCTTTGCTAAATATGCAATAAAACTCACGAATATTTAAAAAAAATTATAACTAATTAACAATATTTTATCTAGCAATTTGTTTGGTGTTGTTTGACAGCTAAATAACTCACTTTTGTTGCCTAGCAACGAAAACAAAATAAACATAGTCGAAATCTGTAATATTGGGGGGTCCAAGCTTTTGACGCGTGTGTATATTGTGCATAGGTAGCAATTTCTGGTTATTTTATAAAATGGCCTTGTGTACAAAGGAAAAAAAGAGTTTTATAAATAGAATGGTTTATACAACACAAATCAACCTTTATTTAAATTTTTATACAGATCATTTTATCCATCTGTTACAATTCTCTAATATATAACGAAATTTGTTGACACAAAGTTATTTTACACTTTTCAAAGTCCTCATTTCTTTCCAATTCACCAATGGCAGTGAGAAAAATAATGCTTTTTAATTTCACCTTCTAAAATTGTATGCTAAAATAATAAGTTTGTTATTCCATTTTAAGTTCTTTTTGTTTAATGCCGCATTTGTGAACCATGTTTAATTTTCAACTATCACAAATTTGAGAATCATATATGGCGAATCACAATTTAGCTAGTAATTCAAATAATCATTCCCTTTTGTTTCAAGTATTATCCAAATAAATGAAAGACTCAGATCACTGGTTCGACAGGACAACAGTTTTTTTTAAACTGCATTAATGCTGCATAAAAACATAGCTCTATTTTTCATAAAAATACACAAAACCAAACTTTATTAGTCCAAAGCATCGCCATTATCAATCCTTAATCAATTTGAATTTTGTTGACTAGAGTTGAGAGCACATTTTGGGCCTTGAGTATCTTCTTGATTAAATTTCATTACTTAAATACCATTACATTTAAAATGAATGTTTTTATTTTCACACACCTCATTCATTTAATTTTTCTATACCACAATGGGATTTCTCCAAAAGAAAAGGCCTAAAGTCTTTCTTAATTTGTGGCGTAACAACTAAAAAAAATATGAACATTTGTTAGCAGTAAGGTCAAAATTATAATTTAAGTCAGGATACTTAGGTTGCATTGACTAATTGAATGAATGACACCTAGAGAAAAATTCAAAATTAATTCCCTACATTCCCTAGTAGATTCACACTGTGATTCATTAACTAATCACCAACATATGCTAGGCAGCTTTTTAAGTCTTAGAGTCAGATACACAATAGTTTTATATACTGCCCCTAAAATAAAATTCATCAAATTAATGTGGACGTTTTAAGGAGAAACTTCTGGGACTTGTTAATTTTTATTTTCAAAACATGTTGGAATTATTTTCAATCCTTCATCATCAACCTATTAGGCCTTAACAACCTTAATATGTTTTAAAACATTTCTTTGCGCTGAATTCAACATAAAAAATCTCCGATGCAGCTTCATTTTACTTTCATGGCAGCATAAATAGACAAACGACAAGATACTGGAATGACATAAATCCTCATCGATAATAAAAAAATCAATTTCAACCACAAAAGGTGAACATTTTGAGCAGGAATGGTGATATAATTTTGGGTACCATATTTCTTTGAGGCAAATGTGAATGGAGATCTGTATTTGAATTCATATTGCTCTATTTAATTCTTTTGTTCTCACATGCTGATGAATTCGATTTAGTTCATGAACGTATTTGGTTCCAACAGGATGATAGAAGATTTTTACAAATGGCTAGCAGGTAGGGAGAGCAGAATAGGCTCCAAGATCTCCCAACATAACCCTATTAGATTTTTATTTATGCGGTTACCTGAAAAGTGAGGTCTACACAAGTCCCTCAGAAAGCATTTAAAAGTTTAAGATTAGAAAAAGGCAAATTCTGTCTGACACAGTTATGTAGTTCTTAGTAAATGATCCAGAGATAAATACAAAGACTTATGCTCTCAGCTTTCCCCTTTGGAAAATGGAGAAAGATTTCCTCAAAACAACTCAAATATACAATGACATCTAATACTGAGCCCAAATTGCCACTCCACCACAGTACGAATGATATTGTTAAAGACAACCTTATAGAAAAAGTCACTACTTATAAGTGATAATAATTTATAACACGTAATACTTACAATAAACAAAACATTAGAATGTAAAACACAACGACAAATCTAAACTGAATTGATTGTACCTATATCTATTCAAATATATCAAGTCTACACGACGACGTCTCGACTGCGACAGAGTCACTCAGGTAATACTAGTAATGCAGTAGTCAAGGTGGACAACTTTAATAATGAATAATCGAGAATCCAAATTTAATGTCACATATTAAGTGGCTCCAATTAGTAAGCACTCTCATTATATATAACCCTTCTATTTCTATCAAAACTGCAACTATTAATTATCCACTAAAGTTCGTTCTGTATAGTGCTGTTGCCTTTCTCGTGCTTTTGTATTGTCAAAAATTATAGACTTGAAACATTATTTGGACAATCGCATTGGCTCTTATGTCTGCCTTAACGGCTGACTGAATAACAACGACGACAACAACAACGAAGACGACTTTACTACAAATGTTTTGTACTAGCTTGCCTAAGTAGTACAACTTCTTAATTGTGATAAGTCGGTTGAGGCGATATCTCAATAAATTTATGAATAGAACATATTTTATTGTTAGCCTTCTTCTTCAGTACCTTCCACATTTTATTCCATTATTATATGTTTCCAATTTTAATAGTATAGGCTTTTTAACTGTTTTAATAAATATAGTTTAATTAACTTTTGAAAAGCTGGCAATAACCTGTAATTTGTAATATTAGACAAATGTCATGGTTTATTTCCCGTAATGTTAGGATATATAGATTTGCACATTCCTTTTTCACATGTATTGTTTTATGAATGAGAACAGACTTTCTGTTTGAGATACTATCTAAATTTTATGAAAATATCAGCATTTTCATTAATCTTATTAAACTGTTTATATTTGCACTGTTTACTATTCCACACTGTTTTATGATATACCCAATAGGAGTTTTGTGTCCACAAGTATTTGACTCAGCTGGATCCAGTCGAGCTTCAACTTTTTAATTAGCTAATCCAATTCATAATTTATCTACAATACTATTTAGACAGTTAGATATTTCAATATATGTACTATTTGCTTATGCAAGTTCTGTTTCACATGCTCCTTCTTCATTAGACTTTCTGTATCTACCAGTTATTTGAACTACTTACATTTAGCACAAATTTCTATTAACTAGGTGAACTATCCAAATACATTTGTTAAACTGATTGTGAATAAGAATAAACTTTTAACCCCTACAACTCTGGTCAACAATTATTATGTAAAGGTTCCTGAAACCTTGGTTTTGTGTATGGAATTATGGTCTCTAATGGAACAACCTAAATACTTCCTCATTGTGCTTGGTTAAATCAAGGTAAATGTAATGGATTCACGTTATAAAAATAAATGAGGTAATCAGTGAAAATTAACTGGCACGAGTGTTTCGACTAACTTCATCTTCAAGCAACATATCACTTGGTCTAATCACTAATCTCTACTATCACAATTAACAACAAACATCAATACAGACTATGCTAGTAACAAGACTTAAGTTACTAATACCAAATTGATGGGCCACCTTTAAAATTTGATTGTCGAGGGTATCAAAGACTGCATTTCTCTTTTCAGACACGGATTTACGTCAAATTAAGTATAGCACTTGCTTGAGTTAACCTAACGGTCGTGGAAACATTTATTCCTTTTTTTTTTTGTCCTCGGGTTACTTACATTCTGCTGGGAAAGGAAATACTAGTGTTTTGTACGATGTTTGCTTTCGTCGGGTTTTATTCATAGCACCCCACTCGATTCGCCTTCCACTCTTGCCAGACGTGTATCAAACTCCTTGATGAGGGCCGCCTTAGCCTAAAATTAAGTATCATATATTTATTAGAACATAAATGGAATAGTCAACCCGTCTACTTACCTTGTCCCTTTGTTCAAATAACATATCTTTAACAATGTCGTGCTGCCGTTGTAGCTCTTCTCTGCGGTTCTCAAACAATTGACCTAATTTTTCTCGTTCAGAAACACCCCTGCCAACAACTGCTGTCACCGCTTCTCTTTTCACTCTTGTGAATTGTTCCCTATTTCGATGTTTTTTTGCCAACGCTTTGACCTCCTCTCTATGGTCAGCCTGTAGCTTTCTCATCAATTCCGATGTTTCTTTCTCAAATTGATCCTAGAATAGAAAAACAGATTACTCCAAACTATATTTTTTATGAAGACACGCTATTATACCTTTATAGTTTTTATTTGATTTGTCTGAGACGCTCTCATCACTTTTTCTGCTGTATTATAAATTACTTCATGGTATTTTTCCCTTAATTCTTTCTCCTGCATTACAAACTCCTTATTGATGGCTAACAGTCTTTCAGAATGACTCCTGGGCAATGATGGTTTCTCTCCGTCGCTACCACTAGTTTCAGGACCATCGGCGACGCTCGTCAAAGGTTCCGCACTCGGAGATTCGGTGGAAAAGACTCCACTAACACTGAAAAGAAAGTAGGAGTACTTTAAGCCCATTGCCATTAGCAGGAATATAAGTTAACAACAAATCATGGAACAAACAACGTAACATGTCTCCCTGATGAGAAGAAGTGAACATGCTTGACAATAGAAAAAACCATAACGATCTCAGAAGTGAAGAGAGAGTGCAGTTGTTAACGTGCAAAAACTTGTCTGTGGTGTTCGAAAACTACATAAAAACTCACCATTTAGGGCATAGTCTCCAAACACCAGTTTGTTGTTCAGAAAAACTGATCTCGTTCTCCGTTCTTCAAAACGGTACCAATTGTGATAGGACAATTTTATTATTTGTTCAGTATGAGGAGTAATTTTGTACAGAGATCGAAACAGTAAAGTTAGACGCAGCAAGATTTTTAAATAACTTAACTATAACTGTCATATCGTTTACGTAAGCCAAACAATAAAAGAAATGAATGAAAGAGAGTTTGCTTGTCATTCAATTGTTTGTATGTTTCAGAGCTTACTATGTATTTGTTTGGCTGCTGTTTAAAGTGTTGGTTGTGTTATTTATTGTATATACAAATACTTTTATTAATCTAGTATGAACAACTATACACTGATACCTTTATCGGCTAATAGGCTGCCTAAATATAAAGTTTTAGAGCTTACCTAGTGCACTAGTCAAGATAAGTTAGGTGCTAATCTAGTAAAAATTTAATACCAGCAGTTAACACAGTGCTAATTAATAATGAGCATTAAAGTAAAATTAAAAAACTCCATATTCTAACTTTGCATGTTAAACAACTCAAAAAGAAATACACAAGTACAATCATAGAATTTTATGTGCAGCTGAATTAGGATAAAAGTTTCCAAATGAAAATGCTTTTATCCCAGTGTAAATTTGACTTTATGTTAGTACCGTAAGCTCTCCCTACAGCCTACATAGAACAGAATACCGAATAACTACAGAATAACCTATTAATTTTTACTGTGTTAGCAATTAAAACATATTGAGTGCAATGTTTTAAAGTTATCAGCATTATAAGAAAAATCTATTCTTAATTATTAGTTTCTTTAATTATCATTAGTAATTAATTTTAAATATTATTTTTAAATATTTAATTGTTAATAATAATTTTAAAATTACTATTAATAAACTAAAATATTTATCAAGAGAACAGTATTTAATATACAAGTATAATTAAAACCAAATATTTATAATATGAATTAAATAAACTGCTTCTATAATAAGATTAAATTAATTGAATTACCAAATTATAGTTTATATTATCCTGAGTAAATAAAAGCAAATAACAGTAACAGAGGTTTATAAGAATTATAAATGTTCTTAACAACTTGACAATTGTCTGTTCTAAAGAGGCGAAAATAAAGACAGTGATATATATGTATATAGATGTAGATTACGTCAAATAAATTTATGAAAAATATCGATTCAGGTTGGAACTTTTATCTTCATTCAGCTGTACACATTTCTAACTTTCCATATAATCACAGAGAGCTTCTTAAATTCAAAGAAATCTTATAGCCCATACGTATATAATATATAGTATAACATTGTATATTCAAAGTTTAAGAACTCTATGCATAACTGTGCAATTATATTTCAGCTTTATATATTATTTGAAAATTTGAGGCCTTAATGAGCCATAAAATATTAATATTTTTTTATTTAATAATTTTTTATTAAAAGCTTTCCTAAATAATAAAATACTTCATAGAGTTGGACTGATAAAGGTTTTAGTTTTTCTTAATTAGATATTTAAGAAATAGTTATTTATTCTGTTGTATTTTTTACAAGATAATGTGTATATTTTCTCTGTTAAAAACCTTCTTAACATAATAATATATTTTTTAAGTTACTACATTATTTATATTGTAACTCAAAGGAGTTTAAATAGATTATAACAGTATTGAAAATATTTATACACAAATTTTTCATGCCGAATTTGATATCTTGAATAAGTTTAATAGGTTGGTTGATGTTTAAAGTTGCAGTGTTTATAAATATTTTTGCCAAAACTATAACAATGAATCATTTTGTGTGTAATATTTTGACCAAGTAGTTTTCATATTTTACAGGACATCAAATACTGAGTTGACACATTATGTAAGGTACTAAACACTGAATTGGCCCTGTGGAGCTCTATAAATAATCTAACAGGGTGAGATTTTAATATTTCTATTACAATATTTTCCATGCTTTCTGGGTTGTTAATAATTTCACGACTATTTTCAGATTTGATTCAGGTTTTTATTTAAACCATAAACATAAACACGAAGCAGTTTATGTGCTATTCAAGCATTTTATTTGAAAATAAGGAGTTCTAATAACCTTATATTCATACTTTAAGAGCAGTTCCAATATTAATTTATTTTAATTGTCATTTGATAAAAACATGTTTTTTAATTTCTATTTGTATTTTTTTTTGTTCCGTAGTACAAATAAAATTTAGCTTTTATATCTACGCTCTTCTCTTATGTAATATAAAGCTGAATAATACCGTCAATATATAAAAATGTCAATTTCCATTATCTGATATTCATTGATATTAAACAGTACTATTTCATATATTTTATACACAACTGAAAACTCCCCAAACTATTCAGTACTAGATAATTGAAAACTTTACTTACATATTCTTGCTGGATAGCCTCTTAACGAGCTTCATATTTATCAACTTAGATCTCTTCTCAGAGAAATCCCCTGATTTCTGGGTGTTTAGGGTCATCTTCTTTTTCTCGTGCTTTTTCCTCAAACTCTCCAACTTCTTATCCAATTCTAGTTTCTTCTCTTTCACCAGTTTATTCTCCAGAATTTTTTCCAACGGCTCAGCTATAATTTCCTCCACTTTTTCCTCCTTAATCTCAATCACCTTATTTATGGAATTCGTTTCCACAGCTACGGTAGTCGTAGACACTGTTGTGGGTATGACAGGCACTTCATTTTCGGTGATGTCCACTGACGAAGCCCCCGTGCATATCGAAGGGCGTTGCGCTGGGCTGCCATTAGTGAGTGCTCCTTTATGGACTTTCGTCAAGCTGTTTTTATGTTCATCGTTTCCTTCTGCCGGTTCCATGTCATCGGTGAGCACAGCCAGCTGTTGCTCGCGTTTCTCGAGGTCGCTCTGGTATTTTATAGGGTTGGCGAGGGCTTCGGCGAAGTCGGACAGGCCATCAGGGACATAGTCCATGACGACCACTTTGAGGAAGAGCGTCGCTAGGGGTAGCGGCTGGCCGATTTCGGTGCGCAAGTTGACGTGGCGGTAGCCCGGACACAACCCTACTACGGGGAGGATTCTGTGGCCAATGAACTTTCCCGATTCTTCATAGGCTACTATCCTGATGGACGCTAAATCTGGTAACACTACCTGTAACATACAAACAAAACATTAGCAAAATTATGATAATCCGATTCCTTATAACAATTCTCAGCAAGATAATAAAATCGTTATAGTCGGCCTATATATCTCCCATTGTGCACAGACTTTTATGTACAATACTGTAAATCATATAAATAAATGATGTTTTATTGAATAAAGAAAAAAGAGATTTCTTAAACGAAGCATTAAAAAAATTCCCCCCACAATTCATTTAATTGTTTGGAATAATTGTATTATTTTTATTTAAATTTTTATTTGAGATCTACATATTTTTGGAATGAAAGAATGTTCAATTCTAAGAAAACATTAAATTCTATTTCTCTTATTCTGTCACTCTGAGATGACATCTACGTCATTCGTATCATTTCATAAATGTTGTGAATACTTACTTTCTTAAAAACGAATGGCTCATCATCGTACACGGGGTTGATGCCGTTATTGGGCACAACCTTCGTCCTGAACCGTTTCCGCACGGTGTCCGCCGGCAGGCCGTACATCTCGACTTCCACGTAAGTCCCTACTCTCTTATCAGTCAAAAATTGTCCGGATATCACAGTAATTTTCACAGTTCCAGCTATGATCCCGTCCACCGTCGATTCGGCGAACGGGTAGAATCGTCTGTCGGCCCGCCGCATGAACTCGGGCTTCAACAGGTAGCCGCTGCGGAAGTTGTACTCGAAGATGCCCAGGTTGAGCTGCATGGCGAGGTCCAGCGTTTGGTAGTTCAACGCTACCAGCTGGCAGCCGGCGTTCCAGAACACTTGCGGCATGAAATTGGACGAGTCGAACCTCGTGCCCGCCGGGTAGACCCTGCTCAGCTGGTGTTTGTTGTAGTTCACGAACTGGATGGGGTATTCCTTCAGTAACGACGTCGCTTGCTTCTCGTCGAACGAGGACATCTCGTAACTACGATTTTTTTCTAGAACGGAACATATTTAATAAGTTACGATGAGATAATATCAATGAGACGAGACGACTCACTTTTCGCGTTCTCGAAACTAGAAAAGTGGACTGGCTGTACGTAGTTAACTAGGGCAGATATTTCCGCTCCCGCTTCCGATTCCATAGCCGGGGCTGGCTTATGTTCGCCTCCTTCAACTACATTTTCGACAGGTGCTTCACCTTCTACCTCCATGGGTTCTTCTTCGCTAGAGGTGTCCTCGTCCTCATCAGTTCCCGTTGATTCCTTAGAGCCCTAAGGTATAATAATAAGAACATTTATTCTATTAAAGATTTGCCCTATTAAGATTTATACCTATCTTCTGTAAGTCTTCACATTTACAGAGGATAGGTATGAATTAACATACAGGGAGCACGTAAAGGTTGGAACAAATTCTATAAAATCATTACCGGGCAAGTATATTTTTTTACATTTTTTAACTGGTTGTTTATGGTACACGTAGTATATTTGTCCAGGTATTGTATGTATTAACAACTTTGTATTTGCCAAAAAGTTCACAATAATTGCTTTTGGCAGAATATGCACATTCATAGATGTATGTACACACAAGAAAAGGTAGACAACTGTTTTTTTTTCTGAAGCATGGTTCTTGTTTTTCTAGGTGGAAAATACTTTGTACGTGCTTTCTCTAGTCTGAGGATTCTGTAAGCCTCAAGAGAATTACCCCAGAATGTAATACCATATGATTCTATTACAGTTGTATTCTATGCGAAGGTTTCTTGAAGCTGAATTTTAAGGAGTGAGTTTTGTTTGTATTGATATTTAGGTCAATCATGTAAATAAAAAAATAACCTAAATAAAACATCATTTCATCAATATTTCATATGCATTTTTCTATCTTTTTTTTCATATGAATTTTCCTGGATACTTTGATTGTGATATACGAGGGAGGTTCAAATATAAACGAGAATTTCAGGCGGCGTCTTGGAAGAAGTAGAGTTGGGTTTGTTACTGTAGGAATTGTGGGGGGGGGTAATGGGAATCTGTTAGTATGGCGTTTAGAGAGATCATTTAGAGAACGTTAGTGTGGCAATAGCAAAGATGAGCAAGAGCAATGTATGCCCGTCTGTTGCGCACTCCATCATAATTTAATTTTTGATATGGGAGGGTGAAAACACCCTTTCATAGCCATAAATGTTTTATTGCACAAAACATTCTTTAGAGTGTGTGTGAGAGAGAGAGAGAGAGAGAGAGAGATAGAGAGTTGAAAATGAAACCCATGATCATTCACGATAAGTTCGTCTTCAGCAAAATTCCGCCTTGTTGGGTGTTACGCCTTCTTTCACAGGAACAAAAAACGCCTTGACATCTATCAACGGCTTCTCGCACATTATCGGGCTAAGGAAGGCCCTTTCCTTAGTCACATTGTGGCTTGTGGGGAGAGCTGAATTCATCATTGCACACCCGAGAGCAACTAGACGAGCAAAAAATAGCGAAAACAATGATAGTCCGTCGTCGAAGAAAACCAAAAGCATCTGCTAGCAAAGAAAGTTCTCGTCGCGGTTTTCTGGAACTCAAAGGTGTTCTTTTACTGAATTTGCTTCATGATCAGAAAACAATTAGTACTGCTTATTACTGCACTCTCTTGGATCAAGTGACAGCCGCTTATCGGAACAAAAGACGACGACAACCCATCAAGGATGTCATTTTGCTTCAAGATAATGCCAGGCTCCTTACAGCAAACCAAACGAGTCGGAAATTGGAGAAAATCTTCCGGGAGATGCTTGAATACCCACCATACAGTCCGGTCCTATCACCGTGTGGCTTGGACCGTTAAAATGGGTTTTAGGAGGGCAGCGTTTCAACGATGATGCCGAGGTGGAAGCGTTCCTGCGTAGTAGGCCCGAACCCGCCTTCTCGTTTTTAACAGTAATGGCATAAAAAATCTCAATTCAATGGAAAAAAATATTATATTTGAATGTCCCTCGTAACTTTTAATGGAAAGCTTGAAACCAAAAACATTGTACGGAAAATGTGGCATATGTAAGGAATACAGCATATTAATTCAATCAATTGATTTCAAATAAACTCGTAATCATAATCTTCTCCAATATGCACTGTATTTGCATTTTTAATTTCAGATTTTAATATACTATTTAGAAAGAATGTAATGAGACAATTAATATGTTCCCTTATTATGATCAATAATAGTTAATTTTAGCGTTAGTTATGTCACTGATTAATAGAGAACTTGACCATTTTGAAATTAAGAGCATAATTGACTTAAATCACTGTAAATTTTATTTATTATTGTCTACATTTCAGGTGAATATATCGAAAGGATCCTATTACATTCTTTTTCAATGGTCATGACATGAATTATTATTTATGAAATAGACAACATATTGCAGAAAGTTACGTTATAAATCCATTAGTTATGTATTGGAATTTCTTTATGCCAGAATGAGTATCTGAAGAGATGAGACTGGGGAATGATGCGGCTTTTAATTTATTTTTTAAACATTTTCAATTAATAATTTCGATTTAGGTGATACTTATCACGTTAATAAAAATGTTGCTTGGCAATGTAACAAGTCAATTTTGCAATGTTCACCTTTAGTGCGTTTGTGTTTAAATTATTATTGTGATGTTAATAGTGACTAGTAAAATGAATAAAGACAATAATTTTTAGATTATGGAGTAATAACTTTATTACTCCATGGTCTAAAAATCATTATCATTCATTCAAATTGTTGTATTTAAATGAAACTATTGAAATTCAGAATCAAAATACTATGTAGTACACTGATACTTTCTAAAACTTCAAATTGTTAGGGAAAGGTTTTACAAAGAACTAAATTGTATTTACTTCTATTACATACCTGTCTTGCTTGTAAAGGAGGTGCATGATGAGGAACATCCCCATTTCCTGTCTGCTCGATAGCCTGAGCTTCTGGCGATGGTGTTACATTCCTTTTATGATGATGGTGATGGTGCTTCTTCTTATTTTTTATAATTATTTTCTTTTTTAAGGCCGATGGAGGTGGCAAAGGGTTACCTAAAATAATTTTATATTTTCATTCAAATAACGCACTATTCTTTTTCTTCTGGGTTTTACTCACCAGGTTCCAATTTGAAATTTTCTAAGGGGCTGTCCAGCAGCATATCTCCGAATATTTCTCGACAATAATTGGCTATTTTCGCTTGCTGTCTTGGGTTACAGTGGTTTTCGAAAGAGAGCACGACAGGGTAGTCCGAGGTTTTAAAGGAACTTTCAGCAATCGCTTCCAGCACCTCCTTCGCTGATATTTCAGGTACAAAAGTGTAGCCGTGGTAAATGACAGGTTCATCAGTTCGGCCATTCCAAAAATCAAGCTCGACGCATCTAGGTTGATAAAAAAAAAACAGTTTTATGAACATGAATAAAAGAAATAAAAGAAGCGATTTTTTTCAATTTGGATAACATTTTTAAATTCAAAATTGAAAGTATAAGAACCCATTGGGACCATTTCTAACTCGAAAAAGTAGTAGTAGTGGCTTTAACGCCTATTCTAAACAACCTTCCAGCACTGCTATGATACTGGTAAAAGCGTTGGAACCGCCGTATTGTTTCACAAGGGGGTTACATTGTAACCCCCTTGTAAAGTAACATAAGTAGTGGCAATGTTGATTGTATTTTTTTAATAAAAATGTAAAAAAAAACACTCATTATTTTGCGACATAATAAGCTATATTCTATATAGCTTATTATGTGGTATAAGCTAAGATCGACGTTTTCCATTTCATGATCATCTTTGATCAATATAATTTTATATATTGATTGGTTGGGCAAAAGTGTAGCGGAGATGGCTTTATTTTGTCATGATAAGTATGGGGTAACCCAGGTAGAACTATGGGATTTGAATTGCGTGCGATATGTGTATTGCCAAAGATAGGGTGTCAATATTTAACGACAAACCATACAACGTCAAAATACCGCGATTAACAGTTCATCAAGGAATAATTTGTGTACAACTGTTTTATTTATGAAAGTGAGCGATCATTTACAGTTGCATTAAGAAAAATTCGCAGAAAATTAGGAGAGAATAAAGCGCCTACAGAGTTAAAAGTTCGTAACTTAATCAAAAAATTGAAGAAACGGTATCCGTCATTGATAAGGCAACATCAACACGTCCTCGTCGTTGTCGTTCAGATGAAAATATTGTTGCAGTGAGAGAAAGTGTATGGGAGTATCCAAACACATCATGTCGACGTCTTGTATAACAATTGAATCCTTCAAGAGTCACCACGCATCGAATTTAAAGAAATATGTGCATCTGTTAGCATACAAAATTTAGTTGACACAACAATTAAAAGTTACAGGTCATTTACAACATCGTACATTTGTTAATTGGGATTAGAAAAGAAATCAATGCTGATTTTTACAACAAAATGTTATTCAGTGATTAAGCACATTTTCATCTTGACGGATACGTCAACAAACAAAATTGTCGAATTTGTGCTGAAAACCACATGCTGTTCACGAAAAAGAAGTTCAGGGTTTGAGGCGAATTTTGAAGTGGTGGAGTAATTCGACCATACTTATTTGAAAATGAAGATGGTAATGCTATCACAGGCATGTTGACGTCGTATGGTTTATAGATGACAGTCGTTAAATATTGACGCCCTATCGAACTGAGACACCCTATATTTATACATATACAAGGTTTTTGTATTTTCATTGTTTCTCAATAAAATAACTATTTTGGTTATATTACCAATATACAGCTTTGTTTTTATTCGTATCTGTACAAGAGAAATATTGAATAACGCCCCGACTTGTATTAATACAAACGCCTCTGTATTAATTTCTGAGATTCCGCGTTTCTAGAAACGTTCGCGGATCCCGAGTCGGATAATAAAGGGGTGAACCAGCGGGTCGAAATGTAACAGAATATTTTAATAACTACCCGCTCAAGCTTAAACTTTCCCCTAATAGAATTGGACTGCATGCGGTCCCTTAATTACGCCCGACGCCACTGCAATAATCGCCAGCTTGTAATTTTTTCCTCTGGCAACACGACGAGTTTCCGGTCCTGTCACTCGTACAGCAACGTAATCAAATTTCTATCATGGCATGGAGAAAAATTCGTTAGCAAAGCGAGATTAAATTTCATAAATACACTAGTTACTACGAGGAGACGGTGAATGACGTCAACGTAATGTGACGACCAACCCCTGCTTTCAGACTGACTTTTTTTGACTTTCGTTAAAAGTAGGTAAACTATCCGAGGAAAATATGTAGGAACTGGCGCCTTATTCTTGGAGTTCTTTACGCGATATCCTTATGTAATATAATGTAATATATCGCATACGAGAAAGAAGAAATATAAATACATAGATAACCATTTAAATATATGATTGGATGCTATATCAAGGAGACAATACAAAACAACTTTATTCTATACACTGCCGGGTTCTATTTCACTTGAAATTGAAAAGGAGCTGCTTGCTCTTGTGTGAGTGGTAACGAACTGGGGGCTCTGATATCTATCTATTACTACAATATATTACAATACGATAATACACGTTACTATAATGTATTCTACAGAGATGAGAACGTGTTGAACATGCAGACCCGCGCCTAGTAGTTAAATTTTATATAATACAAATAAATAATTTGTCTTTATTTACCTCTAGATTCATTCATGTATACAAAATATATTAAATTTAAATATAAATTAGGTAATGGGTGAAGTGTGAATATGAAACTTTTTCCACTTAATTCCGTAAGAAAAGCGTGTATATGAAACAAAATATAGAACTCTATTTCGAAACAAAAATAAAATTCATTATAGTTAAATAAACTCCTAAAATAAAGACTTTTCTGCATGTAGGACAATTCTATCTCGAAATTAAGTGGCCGAGAAAAAATAAACCAACACATAAATGCAGAATATGTGTTTTATGAGAGAGTTTTACTCTTTTCAAATAGTTCACCCTCGTGCTTTCTCATGACTCATGAGCAGGGCAGGGTGTGTTCTATCCACATCAAAATCCATAGATATCGTCTGGTAGACGTCCCTAATCAGAATCAGTCAAAACCCGATCGATCCGACACGATTTAATTGAGTGATCGTGCTAACAAACAAATTTCTCAAATAGTCCACCATTGTGCTTTCTCATGACCCACGAACATGGTAGAGTGTGTTCTATCCACCTCAAAATCAATAGGTGTCGTCTGGGAGACGTCCCTGATCCGAATCAGTCAAAACCCGATCGATCCGACATTACTCAGTTGAGTTATCGTGTTAACAAAAAAAATTTATCAAATAGTCCATCCACCGTCGTGCTTTCTCATGACCCATGGACAGGGTGGGGTGTGTCCTATCCACAAAATCAATAGGTGTCGCCTAGGAGACGTTCTCGATCAGAATCAGTCAAAACTCAACAGATCCGACACGATTTAGTTGAGTTATCGTATTAATAAAACAAATCTCTCAAATAGTCCACCATCGTGCTTTTTCATGACCCATGACCAGGGTGGGGTGTGTCCTATCCACCTCAAAGTCAATAGGTGTCGTCTGGGAGACGTTCCCGATCAGAATTAGTCAAAATCCGATCTATCCGACACGATTTAGTTGAGTTATCGTGCTAACAAAAGAAATTTCTTAAATAGACCCAAGGGAGGGGGTGGTGTGTGCTATCCACCTCAAAATCATTAGGTGTCGTCTAGGAGACGTCCCCGATCAGAATCAGTCAAAACCCGATCGATCCAACACGATTTAGTTGAGTTATCGTGCTAACAAGAATAAATGCCGACGACAACGATGACACACACAGCAAAACATTTTTAAAATCCTTTTTTTTTGGTTTTTAGGCCGAAAAACGAAAACTAAACCGAAAAAAATATTTTGTTTTTTCACTTTTTCTTTACACAATTACATTACTTTTCCGCTTATAGTGGAGTACGGAAAAGTAAAAAAATTGACGGTGAAATTGAATCATATGAATTTGACTTAAGTAGCTTTAGTTCTTATCAATGCTTCCATTCGTCTGGGCATGCTATTGATATCAAGTGGTGAATGGTTTCCTGAGGATTATTCTCTCATTCGACAAAAACGACCTGTTCGAGTTCCCTAAGAGTTATGGGCGCAGGTATGTGGCACCTAACTGATCGCATCCCACAGATATTCTATGGGGTTAATATCTAGGATTCTTAGTGGCCAGTCCAGAGTTGGAATGTTTACAAACCGAAGGTAGTCCAATACTTCTCAAGGCTCCAACGGGGGGCCGAGCGTTATCCTGCATAAAAATGATATTGTCCCAGATACACGGGGCTAATGGCATCACATGTTCTTCTACGATGTTTTCCATGTAGAAATGTGCATTCATGGATCTCCTCCGTATAGGAATAGAGATCCCTGCGACAATCGAAACAAATTCCTCCCCAGAACATTATTGATCCGCCAAAAAATGGGATCCTGGAAGAGGTATTAGCGAACCTCTCTCCTAGTCTGGATCAGACTCGTTCACATGCATTTGGCAAGTTAATACTTACTTTTGTTTCGTCTGAAATAAAAACTCGCTTCCAGTCGTCAATGGTCCAATTTACGTGTTTTCTTGCAAAACGCAGTCTATTAACTTTATATTCTCTGGCGAGCAGTGGTGCAATGGTTGGTCTTCTACTGTTTAATACTCCTTCATTAAGCTTTCTCTTGACCATTTGTCCAAAAAATGTTACACTTCAAGCTGCTGCTAGGGCTATACTTCTATCTAGGCCCTACTTCTGTCTAGGTAAATAATGAGACCGAAGAAAGAGACGTAATTGTTTTGAATACTATTAATCAAAATCTGACGTTTTCCTCTAGTAGAGCTATTGCTGAGTAAGAGGGTTCTTATGACAAATGGTTAACGATCATACAAACTACGAAAATCTCATGAGATATGTTCTAAACATAATATCAGATAAATGGAGTTTTGCGAATTTGTAACGGACAAACCGAATAATTTAATCGCTCTAATCATAATCCTTCAATCATTCGATATTGGCCTCGAGAAAGTTTCATAGATTTGTTACGTTAAAAACTCGATATACCCAGGCAGTAAATACATGGAGTGGAATGATATGATTGGTCCATTTTTTATTAAGGACATACTGATTGGTCTTATATACTATCTGATGGATCTTTTAGAGGATCAAATTGTTCCGGAAATTAGTTGGTATGCAGGGTCACGATTTGATAAGGTGTGGTTTCGACAAGAAGAAAATCTGAACCCCATTCAAATACCTTCCCATACCCTCTATTAAGTGGGTGGGAAAGGGCTAATACTCCGGCAGAATTGTGACAGAAAATAACAAACGCATTTCACGAATTCGGCCCTATTTTTCTTATTATTTAGACAAAGTTCTTATGAATGATTGGGCCACTTCTTAGCTCAAGAAAGGTGCTTATATGAATGTTTGTTGTAATTGACTTTCTTCTCTAGAATTATATTTTTATTGTTTTTAATAATGTATTGTATGTAAAGATATATTCTTATAGTAACACGTCTTATGGCAGTCTCTCTCATTCAGCTACCATTGGTGTTATACAAGTAACTGATTATTTAATTTTGTCAATATTCTTAATTAGTCAGTCTTAATCCAGTCAAAAGCAGAAATCGGCATCTCGGGTCTTGATGGCTGTTGCCAAATCAGTATTTTACAAGTAATTGTAGCAGATTTTTTGAGGTATTAATTTTTTAAGGTTTACTATTAAATATCAAGTATTGCAATAAATGGAATAGTCGAGAAAATATTTATTTTACGCTAGAAGCCCTAGAAGTTCCAGATAAACTCCAGAGAGGGCAATAATTTCTTTTATGATCACTTATTAAAATGATACTGTTTGGTAGCCACTTTACAGCCTGTATTACGATTGTGGCCATTTGTTTTGCTTTTAGACTTTTCTATTACACTCTAAAACAGAAATAAGGCTAAAAACGTATCGTTGAGAATTTGTAGATAATTCTTAATACTTGATTTGGCAACGCAGATCAATGTACAACGTCAATCTTGAATTTCAATTTGTGCAAATGTAGGTAAGTTAATTTCCCCCATTTTGACAAAAAAAAAATCAACAAATATTTGCCTAGTAGCCTGCCGCTTGCTGTATATACTATGTTAAGTCTTCGTTGTTCATAACTCCCGCATATAATACGGTGACACTCGGAATATCGGGTATCTACCCGATATTTTCACACTTCCGACAGTCTTATATAGTGTATTTCACGTTTTAGTGCAATATATTGTAATTAAATTTAAAACTGTTAACACTCACCTACACCCCGCCAGCAAACACTGCCTGTACATCTCTGCACTCGACTTCCCCGTCAGCTGGTGCCCAGTTAAGTACGTGTTGTGCGACGAGTTAATAAAATAATGCGCCAGCGGTTGGTCCATGTCGTGGCAGAGATCGAATTTGCTAGCGGCCATAACGTTGTTATCCTCGGAGAGAAGGTAGCGCAGGAATCCTTCGAAGGAGAGCTGGCCCCTTTGGGCGTTGTACTTGTTGGGTTCGTAGAGGGCTATCAGGTCTTTCGCTCGAGCTGTGTCGGCGTAGGGATGTAGGATCTCGTTCAGTCTGGGGTCCCTCTGCGTCTTGTTTAGGAAGTCGACGAACTGGTGAGACGTCATCACCTTTTTCGAACTCACGCTGGAAATGATTAGAAGGTGATATGCAAAATGTCTGGCAAAATTACTAATACCACGGTACCAAAATGATATGAAGTGAATCATTGGCGACAAGTGGATTCAGGGGTGTTTAGATATGCAACAACGAAGAGTATCGTAACGCCGACGCCAATCGATCCAAGTATCGTAACTTACCATCGTGACCCAATATCGCAACAGGACATCGATACGTAACAGTCGTTCGTAACACCACGCCGTTCCATCCATCGTAGTGGTTGTAGTCCCGTCCATACATGGAAGGGAAATGCGGAACGCTACCGTGGTACAAGCCTTTGATGTGACACTGAAAAACCGACAAGCTACGGAACGCTCTGATGTTGCGCGACGACGTTGCTATGTTACGCTGTGAGCCCTATAAATTGTCACGGGGCGGCGTTACGTTAAGGTGCATCCAAACATGCAACACCGAAGCGTATCGTATCGCCGACGCGTAACTTACTATCGTGACACAATATCGCAACGGGACATACTTGTCACCCGCAACAAGACATCGACGCTTAACATCGGTTTGTAACACCAGACCGTTCCGGCTATTTGCCAAATAAAAAATCTTAAAAACATACCCTAGCTTGTTTTTATGGCTAGACTCAGGTAGACTGTTCCGTTTATCGGCAAGATAAGAGAGTTTTTTATTTGGCAAGTAGCGATGAAATGAATAGTAAGACGGATGCGTAACGCCACCGCGGTACAAACCTGTGATGTGACGCTGAAAAACCGACAAGCTATGGAACGCTCTGATGTTGCGCGACTACGTTACGATGTTACGCTGTCAGTGAAGGCGCCACGGGTAGGCACGGGTGGGCGATTTTGCCTGGGGTAGCGTCCAGGCAAAATCCTTTTCGCCCAACCTCTTATAACACCACTATATCACATTCGAACATAACATAATATATTTAACGCCGTCGCCCACCCTAGATATTTCCTGCCTATTTTCGCCCAACCGCAAAATAATGCTAGCGTCGCCACTTACGCTGTGAGCCCTTTAAATTGTCACGGGGCGGCGTTACGATACGCTTCGTTGTTGTATCTTTGGACGCGCCTTTACGCTTCGTTGTTGCATATTTGGACGCACCTTTACGCTTCCTTATTGCATGTTTGCACGCACCTTTAGAGTGAAACGAAAAATGTTTCTTTTGAGAATAATTGCGACCTGGCAATTAAAAGGTGCTTTTTGGTGTTATTAATAACTGTGCAAATACAAAAAATGGTACCTTGTCATTTTCAGGCTCCTCAATAGGGTTAATAATGTTCTTGAAAAAAGATTTCTTTATACCACTTCACTGTTTACTATTTTCGTTAGGTTCTTTGGAAAATGTTAATATCAAAGTTGACAAGAAATGTCTTAATATATCACAAATCAATGTACAAAATTTTAAAACGATATTTGAGTAAAAAAAAATTGAAAGATATTTTGATTTCCTTAAGAAACCTGTAGTTTCTCAAGGGAGTGAAAATACGTGCTTTATACGATTTTTTTTCAATCGTCGTATTTATTATTTTCTCTTTATATTTAGTTATAAAAAGATATGTATGGTAAATACGATATCTTAGTTATTCTCCATTTGAAGTAATCTGATTTCGTTTTTCTTAATTTTATACGTGCTTGAATAAATCCATCCCCGTTTTGCTGGACACAGATAGCAAATAATGCCTCAGTTACAAGAAGCATGCATCATTCAACAGCTTGGGTGTTGAAAGGAAAGTCCGGGAAATCAGAAATACTTGAAGCTGATGCCTTAGTTGCAGTTAAGAACATATTAGCTGTCATTGGTGGCTCAGTGACATTTACTTCATTGCAAAATATCAATTCCGAGTAATGTTTGTGTCAAAATTTATTTTGGATATCATAAATTCTCGTACCACCGTCGCGTCGTCTTAACAGCCCGTGGCTTAAGGATACGTCGGATACCAAGTTCTCTGTATTTTGGGTCCTCGTCCTCATAGTGTCATAGTGTTGACGGGTCCGCTAATAACTCATTTACTACCGAATTATAAAAATAAAGTAGCCCCTATGAGTGAATTATTACTAAAATTTGGTTTTATAGTTGTCATTTTTTTTTTGTTTTGTTTTTTTATAACATTATGCAACATACATAATGTTTAAAAACATTGCTGCAAAATCTAAAGGAATTGGTTAAAAACACTATTTAAAATATTTTTGAACGAAATTTACGTTACGTTATAGTGCACATAATAATGTTTGGTTTTGATTTAAAATTTCATTTTGTATTTGTTTTTATTTCATTTTATCATTTCTCGCAAAAAGAAAAATATTTTGAAAATCCCTACTAAAGAGAAAGTTCAGTTACTAATTTTTATAGATCTGCCTATTTCTGCACATATTTCCGTCTTTACTTTACTCCTAAAGCAGACATAACTTCTAAGTTTTTTCATATTTTTGTGCGTTTGGTTTGGCCCCACTGTGCGGCAACTGACAACATCATCAGTAACACACTTTATAGAGCTGTTACTGTCATCAGTAACAGTACACTTCATATTATTTCGGCACCGAATTATAGCGTTAGTGAAGTGCCAATTTATTACTTCTGCAAAGAATCGTTGGAGGCGCTACAATCGAGAAATGCTGCATATTAAAAGTAATATGACGATTCGATGTCATTATCATAATAATGATAGTGGCCATTGTGTCTTTGTGTGACTATAATGATCATGATCATTGTCTTTTTAATAACAATGTAATATTAAGAACATCAGCATTTCTCCATAGTAGCAACCATGATAATGTCGATAACTCTTTAATTTAACTTCTTTATGACGAGGAACGTTAAACGACCAACCCGCAAATTCTACCTAGTTTATAACAAATTCTTGTACTCTTATAGTTAATTACTGCACTTATCTGTACTATAAATAAAAATTAGCGTACTTACATTTCGTTGAAAACCCTCTCCACCTCTGTCCTCTTGGTAAGCTGTATGTAGAAATTAAAAAACGTTTCGAAATCGAAGTTCTGTGGATTTATAGTATCAGTTTTCCCCGTCGAAAAACCTAACGAATGTAAAATCGACTCGACCCTTTTCTTGTCGTCTTTGCTTTGCGCGAACATTTTCAGTACACTAAAAAAAATACTTACAATAGCAGAATATAAATGACTACTAAATGTAATTTCTTAATGAAATCAATCAATAACAGTTGAATCGGTACAAGCTCTTGCCACAAATGGGTATTCTCCTTCAGTATTTGATCTATAGGAATAAAATTTGCCAATCTTAAGTTGTTCTTTATATGGAATGCAATTTTGTGTCAGTAAGATCACGAAGAAACATTGAACTTCATTTCAGGTGTACCACAAGGATCAAATCGTGGGCTACTTTTAATTTACCCATTTACAAGTGACATTCTCTGCAGTTTGAAGAGATTTATTGTTAAATGTGGTTAATTTCGGTTTACTGAGAATTGAATGATTTCACATTAAAATACCACCAATGGAATAATACTTACTTTTTTACTGGAATATTTCCAGATTTATCCCTAATTAAACTAAGTTTAGTATACGCTTTGAATAAATACATTTTAGTTGTGCCGTTAATTTGATTTAAATTATACGCTAAACTTAAGAGGGAGTCCGTCCACAGCCTGGCGATTTCTTTTCTTGTACAACAAAAATTTAAAAAAGTAATATTTACAAAGTCATTGGCACAACAGACGGTGACAGTCTTCTCTTCGAGCGTGTCTTGCGAACCCATCGTCACTATCTGCCTGAGTTTCGGATCCTGGAACAACGAGAAATGAATGTTAACAACACAACTGCTTTTATTAATGCCGTAGGAACGAAAAAACAACACGTTGAGTGTTGCTAAAATTTAAATAACGTAATATAATTCTGGAAATGTTACCATCTTTAATAATTCTATGCCAATTATACACACCATAGAGCATGGTGATTTTTCGAGAGAAGACCAGGAAACAGTGTCCTGGGCCACAAGATTATATGTCGCTTGAGGCGTTTTTTGTCAACTAAGTTATCATCAATAGGAGAATCAACTAAATTTAAAAAAAGGTTGTTTTTACCTCCTTCCCCTAAAGCGTCAGGCTTCGGATGGGAAAGTTACAACGACAAGCACACCTATACTCAGGGAGAGGTGCCAAACTCCCCCTGTTGGGACCCGAACCCAAGCACAGATTGACATCCCAACACAGGGCTCAGTCCGCCATACCAGACCATAATATGAATCATATTGCTGCAGCCACCTTTATGGTTATATACGGTAGGTCACCCATCCATGTAGTGGCCGCAGAGCAACGTACTGCACCTTCATACTCCCGCATCGGACAACTGACCTGAATGGCCACCGTATTCCCAAAGTGACTCCATAAATCGTTTAGACGGATCCAAGGATAGTTATTGATACTGCTGAAGATACCTCTAATGGTGGGATTTACATAGCAACTATACTATAGTGTATTTCTCTCAGTAATGCCTTTTATTCCTATTAGTATTATGATTATTTATGAATGTACCATGTAACATTACAATTAATACGAACAAATTTAACGTGTTTTAAGCAAAAATTTTAAATAATGGTAATAATCTCCAAAGAATTTTGTTATGATAATCAACATTCAAAATAGATATAGGGTGTCTCAACTGGAACTATAAAATTTGAATTGCACGCCATTTGTATTCTGTTAAAGATGTGGCCGTGTTCTGGTAAAGAAGGGCTGCAATGTGTAACGATTATCATCTACAAATCATACGATAGCGTTCCCAATTTACTGTGATAGCATTACCAGCTTCTTTGATTGGACCATAATGACACAATAACATAAAGTCCATAATGTTGTAATCTACATTATGGACTTTATGTTATTGTGTCATTATGGTCCAATTATTCCACCACTACAAAAAGTGCACCAAACCGTGCATCTCTATGGATGCATTTCTTTTTCGTGAGCATTTGGATTGTGAGCGCTCCAAATTCGACAATTTTATTTGTTGACGTATTTGTTGACGTCAAGGTGAAAATACGCTTTATCGCTCAACAATATTTTTTTTGCAAAAACCAGCATCACCTCCGTTATTTTCTAACAAATGGTCCGTAACTTTTAATTGTTGTGTCAACTGAATTCTGTATGCTGACAGATTCAGATCTTTATTTGAAATTCGATGCGTGGTGGCTCTTGGAAGATTCAATTGTTGTGCATGACGTCGAATTGATGTGTTTGGATATCCCAAGTGCATGTACACTTTCTTTCACTGCAGCAATATTTTCATCTAACCGACTACGACGAGGATGTATTGATGTTGCCTTATCAATAACAGAACCCGTCTCTTCAAATTTCTTGATTAAGTTATGTGCTGTTAACTCTGTAGATGCCTCATTTTCCCTAATTTTGTGCGAATTTTTCTTAATGCAACTGTAAATGATCGCTCACTTTCATAAAACAGTTGTACACAAATTATTCGTTGTTTAACTGTTAACTACGGCACGTTGACGTCGGTCGTATGGGTTGTAGATGGCAGTCGTTAAATATAAACGTCCTATTTTTAACAGAATACAAATTTAAATCGTATAGTTCCAACTGAGACACCCTATATATATATATATATATATATATATATATATATATATATATATATATATATATATATATATATATATTAAGCTATATATAATCTGAACAATTGTGTAAGTACTTGAAGAGAGTATTTGGATTGTTATTTACTTTGAAAAGGAACGAATTGTTGTTAATCTAAACATAAAATCTAATATTTACATTGAATTACAATTAATTGACAGGATTTATTAAACAGTTTAAATAAAATCCATTCTCCATCTCCATTAGAATATGAGATTTATATAAATATTTAAATACCTTCCAAATCAGGCCATAGAAATATGAAATTAAAACGTTATAATATACAAGTTTAAAAATAAAATATCTATGACAAAAAATAAAATGAACATTATGTGTGGATGAAATTATTAATCAGAATCATTTGAAAGAAATAGTAGTTAGAAAGAAACTAGATTGATATACTTTGTAATAATAACAATAAATTCAATTAGAACTACATTTTATTACTATTGCGCTATATAATACAATAACCACATAGGAAACGTAAAACGAACTCCAGGATTTGATCTAAAAATATGTAAAATAAACATTTTTATTCATGGAACGTATTTTAAAAGTAAATAATAATATTGTTGTTAAAAACAATAATAAATTGTCATTTTTGTAAGAAGTCACTTAAGACGTTTTTACATATTCGAATTTTATTGTGTCTACATTCAGAATACATTTTATACGAATACGAATTTTATTGTGTCTACATTCGGAAGAGAGGAGAAGGCGGATAGATGGAAGCAGTACCTAGGAAATTTATACGAGGGTCAGGAATTAGGAGAGATATTAGAGGAAGAATCTAGCATCGATAGGGAAGATGTAGGAAAACCTATATTGAGAGAGGAATTTGAAATAGCACTAAGGGGGCTAAAGAACAATAAAGCACCGGGTGTAGATAAAATACAGGCAGAAATTTTGAAATGTGGGGGACAGAAAGTAGTAAATAGGATGTTTGAACTGGTAAAATACATATACGAAACGGGCGAGATGCCGGAGGATTATAAGAGGAACATTATCGTTACTATACCGAAAAAGAGAGGAGCCGACAAATGCGAGAACTTTAGAACGATCAGCCTAACTTCCCATGCGTCAAAAATCTTAACCAGAATAGTGCAGAAGAGGATGGAAAATAGAGCGGAGGAAATACTAGGAGACCAATTCGGGTTTAGGCGAAATAGGGGAACCCACAAAGCTATTCTGGCGCTAAGAGTAATGTTAGAGAAAACAATAGAAAAAGGAAAGAGCGCTTATATAGGATTTGTAGACTTAGAAAAAGCTATTGATAATGTAAGATGGGAAAAAATGTTCGAGATACTAAAGAGCGCGGGAATGAAGTATAGAGATAGGAGAATAGTACACAATCTAGGTATACAAAGAGCAAACCGCTGTTATACACGTAGAAGGGGAAAGAAGGGAAGTAGGTATTAGGAAAGGAGTAAGACAAGGATGTACGCCAATATAACCACTAATTTTTAATCTGTACATCGAAGAGGCGATTAATGTCGTAAAAGATAGAGTGGATTTCGGGATGAAGGTACAGGGACAGAAACTAAAAATGCTGAGATTCGCGGATGATATAGCAGTATTAGCATCTAGTAAAGAGGAATTGGAATCAGCGTTGAACGAAATAGAGGCAGTGTTTACAGAAGAATACGGAATGAGAGTGAATAAAAACAAAACTAAAGTGTTAGTGTGCAGAAGGCGCGAGAGCAGAGCAAAAACGAAAGTACAAATTAATAATGAAAGATTGGAGGAAGTTAAAGACTTCACTTATTTAGGAAGTAAAATAAATTGGGATGGAAGAAGCAATAAAGATATAAAACAAAGAATATCGCAGGGTTGAGTAACTTTTAACAAAAAGAAAGCACTTTTATGCTCGGGGGTAATAAATTTAGAAACAAGGAAGAGGTTTTTGAAAGCATATGTATGGAGCACGGCACTATACGGTTGCGAAACCTGGACGGTAGGGGAAGCAAGTAGGAAGAAATTAGAAGCCTTTGAGATCTGGTGTTACCGAAGAATGATGAAAATACCGTGGACTGATAGGGTTAGAAACGAAGAAGTATTAGAGAAAGTCGGCGATAAAAGAAGTATGTGGAAAAATATAAAGAAGAGAAGAGATAAAATGGTAGGCCACTTGCTGAGACATGGGGGAATAGTCCGCGATATTTTGGAGGCAGAAATAGGAGTGAAGAAAGGCAGAGGTAGGCCTAGATTAGACTACTGCTCGCAAATAGTAAGGGATGTAGGTTGTAGCACAATTAGCGAAATGCGTAGGTTAGCACATGATAGGAGAAGCTGGAGGTTAGCGTCCAACCAGTCTTAGGACTGATGACCTCATGATGATGATGACATTCAGAAATTTGTTTAAGCGTATTTTTGATTGATTCTAATAACATGGCACGTACTTTTGACGAAAATATGAATATGACCTTAATTATTGGCCAAGCTGAAAGGCACCTACATGCAGTTAAAAGAATTTTCAATGACAGATATCTCGATCGTCTTGTGTCTAGGGCACACCTACGATAGATAGTGCAGAAGTTTTATAAAACAGGTAGTATCAAACCTGAAAAAAATTACTAGATGCTTAGGCATTGCAGAAAACAAACGAATAAATACATACTGTGACTGAAACAGTTGTGAATCCCAAAACAATTTACACCTTAAACTATATCTGTTTGTGGAGTATCAGCAAAAAATGCGCAAACGATTTTAAACAAATAAAAGTATCTCCCCTACAAATTACAAATGGATCATCAGCTCTCAGAAGATGATCCCGATCACAGACTTGTGAAACGATATCAGGAAAAATAACCCACGAATCTGGATGTTCAAAAACAATTTGTTTTACCGATGAATTCACTTTTTTCCTCAATGGTAATCTGACTACTTAATACACTATCCTGACTACTTATACACTTCCAAAAAAAGTCAACGGAATAGTTTATACCCACATACTTGGACTTGCAGCAAGTGCATTTATTTTAAAATCATACAGACCTACAAAAAAATAAAAGTTCGGTAAATGTGCTAGGGAATAAAGAATAAACCATACTTATTTCTTGTATTTCTTTCCCGCTAAACACGAACAAAAAGTCAGAATTAGGGGTTACCGATCAAACTTCTAATAAATACCATAAAAATCGATCTGCCACAATGTTTCTATAATCAGCATTTTTATTATTGAATACAAATTTAGTTGACACTTCTTCAAAACTTAACTATGATACCTTTTCTTGATCACTCATAGTTGTAACGAATTCTTTATCTTTAAGCAACATTTCTATAGGCAAATAGCATTAGAAATCACGAATCTCATGATATGCTGGCTTCTATATGACGAAAAAACTTTTATAACCACATAGTTTTGATAGCGCACAAATTTACGCTGAAAGCAGATTTTTGCGTTATTTTTGTCGTTCAAGTTTTTGTTTTTTACACAATCGGTAAGTACCGTCAGAAACCTGCTCCCACTGAGTTTTTGGACTGCGATGAAACTATCCTAAAAATGGGATGTGTAGAATGATTCGTTTAGTCTACATCTTCGTGGTATCGAAGCCAGCGAAGGCGCGCTGTTTTGCAGAGAAAACCAACAAAAAAGAAGAACAGAAACGAAGCAGAAATCTGTTACATAGATCATTTGAAGACAAACGTGTGCGCAAACGAAAATCAATATAAGAATACCATCATATAGAGAAAAAAATGCTAGATTAAGATTTTTATCGGTTTTTATGGTTTTTCTTAGAAGTTTTATCAGTAACCCCTAATTCTGACTTTAGATTCGTGTTCAGTGGGAAAAAATACAAAAAATAAATATAGTCTGTTCCTTAGCACACACAACTTTTTTTTGTGGGCCTGTGTTATTTAAAGATATCTGGTACTACTTTTTACTTTTATAATTTTGTTATTTGTGAATCAAATTTATTGTTGTATACCGGGCGATAAGTGATGAGACCTCCAACTGGACTGCTTTAGTAATTGAGATTTTCAAGTACTTACTGCTAATTACTGATTATAGTTTTACTATTAGTATTGTAAAGAATGAAATGACATCTGCTAGATATCGCTTACACACTTAAATAACTTATAGTATAGTTTATTCCATCTCTATTGGCTAGATAAAAAATTCCAAACGGCTCTTATCTCATACCGTGGCTTGTTTTTATGCCTAGACTCAGGTAGACTGTTCCGTTTATCGGCAAGATAAGAGAATTTTTTATTTGGCAAATAGTGACGAGATGAATGGTACATTACCAAATTAAATCATCATCATCATTAGGTCATCAGTCCTAAGACTGGTTGGACGCTAACCTCCAGCTTCTCCTATCTTGTGCTAACCTACGCATTTCGCTAATTGTGCTACAACCTACATCCCTTACTATTTGCGAGCAGTAGTCTAATCTAGGCCTACCTCTGCCTTTCTTCACTCCTATTTCTGCCTCCAAAATATCGCGGACTATTCCCCCATGTCTCAGCAAGTGGCCTACCATTCTATCTCTTCTCTTCTTTAAGTTTTTCCACATACTCCTTTTCTCGCCGACTTTCTCCAATACTTCTTCGTTTCTAACCCTATCAGTCCATGGTATTTTCATCATTCTTCGGTAACACCACATCTCAAAAGCTTCTAATTTCTTCCTACTTGCTTCCCCTACCGTCCAGGTTTCGCAGCCGTAAAGTGCCGTGCTCCATACATATGTTTTCAAAAATCTCTTCCTTGTTTCTAAGTTTATTACCCCCGAGCATAAAAGTGCTTTCTTTTTGTTAAAAGCTACTCGACCCTGCGCTATTCTTTGTTTTATGTCTTTATCGCTTCTTCCATCCCAATTTATTTTACTTCCTAAATAAGTGAAGTCTTTAACTTCCTCCAATCTTTCATTATTAATTTGTACTTTCGTTTTTGCTCTGCTCTCGCGCCCTCTGCACACTAACACTTTAGTTTTGTTTTTATTCACCCTCATTCCGTATTCCTCTGTCAACACTGCCTCCATTTCGTTCAATGCTGATTCTAGTTCCTCCTTACTAGATGCTAATACTGCTATATCATCCGCGAATCTCAGCATTTTTAGTTTCTGTCCCTGTACTTTAATCCCGAAATCTACTCTATCTTTTACCACATTAATCGCCTCTTCGATGTACAGATTAAAAATTAGTGGTGATAGCGTACATCCTTGTCTTACTCCTTTCCTAATACCTACTTCCCTTTCTTCCCCTTCTACTTCTATAACAGCAGTTTGCTCTATGTATAGATTGTGTACTACTCTCCTATCTCTATACTTCATTCCCGCGCTCTTTAGTATCTCGAACATTTTTTCCCATCTTACGTTATCAAAAGATTTTTCTAAATCTACAAATCCTATATAAGCGTTCTTTCCTTTTTCTATTGTTTTCTCTAACATTACTCTTAGCGCCAGAATAGCTTCGCGAGTTCCCCTATTTCGCCTAAACCCGAATTGGTCTTCTCCTAGTATTTCCTCCGCTCTATTTTCCATCCTCTTCTGCACTATTCTAGTTAAGATTTTTGACGCATGGGAAGTTAGGCTAATCGTTCTAAAGTTCTCGCATTTGTCGGCTCCTCTCTTTTTCGGTATAGTAACGATAATGTTCCTCTTATAATCCTCCGGCATCTCGCCCGTTTCGTATATGTATTTTACCAGTTCAAACATCCTATTTACTACTTTCTGTCCCGCACATTTCAAAATTTCCGCCTGTATTTTATCTACACCCGGCGCTCTATTATTCTTTAGCCCCCACCAAATTAAATAACCAACAAAAATAATTCGCATGCAAATACAGGTCGCGCAAAAGTAAATAATTTAATTAAGAAAATCTGTAATTCAAATAAGCTTCCGCGGTACTATTTAATTAAATTAGAAAATTAATTGAATCGCATTTAAATCAATACGAGGAAAAAAGCAGCAGATTAATAGGTTTCGAATAATGCTGGAGGCGTATCTGATGTTTGAATGGATTCAGCAAATCGCCCGACGAGGTCGTGATTTTGGAAAATCCATATTCCTCAAGTTCTGTTTTCAACAGATATGCTCTGTGATTTGTTTTAGCGATGCATGGGTATTTATAGATTTGACATGGTGTTTTGTTATAGGTACCGGTAGGAAACAAAAATTGTTCTCTTAAAAGATCTGAGTTAGGCCTAAACATTGGAGGATATATAGTAAAGGTTGTCTCATTTGTAATTATAAGATGTGATTTGTGAGTAAAACTAATATTTGCTAAACTGAGGTTTTTTATTCTTCAATATAAAATGGAGATGATACGGTTACACAAATGGAAAAGAATATCGTTCATATGGTCGCGTCGACTCATCTGGCATGATGTCACTCTTTTAGCAAAATTGTCCATAACACGGGAACATACAACTGGTTCTATTTTCTGATTAATACATTGAATGCTCTTGAGGTCATTGACTGTTGTTGGCTGGGTGGCATACACTTTTCCTTTGATATAATCCCAAAGGTATAAGCCCAGTGGTATTAAATCACATGATCTTGCAGGGATATTGATATCAGCATTCCACGAGACAACATGATCGGGAAATTTGATATGCAACATAGTTATGGTTGCACGTGCTGTATGACACGTTGCACCGTTTTACTGAAACCACAGATTTCAAATTCAGACCATCAATTTGGTGGCAAAAGAAATTATTCAATATGTCACGATAACGCTGATTTCAAAGCTTAATTTTCAAAAAAGTATGGTCCAATTACTCCACCATTCCAAAACGCATATAATTTAATATACGCATTAATATAATTCGTATATAGCATATAATTTAAGATGATGCATGCCAGGTAAGCTTCTAGATTTCCGACGCCTTTCATGGTTGGAATAATTTAGCCTTCATGAGCTCTCAAAATGCATCTTAACTCATCAAATTATCCTTTTCTGTACATAGTTGTATGCTATTTGTTAATATTGTTTAGTTAAGACATTGTACAGGGTTATAGCGGCCATGTTGTTAAAGAAGCATGTGTTAAATTTATTGTAAATTGTTCAGTGGTGTATGGCAAATCACCGTTGAAGCATATACCGTTCAACAACGTTGATTACGTGATTTTTATCCTCGCCACAACCGTCCCGCCGAGTCGACTATTCGACGTTTGGTGGCCAAATTCGAGTCAACCGGTTTGATAAATAATCAGCCAACACTCGTACGTCACCGAAACGCAAGGTCTTCTGAAAACATCGCTGCTGTGAGTGAGAGTGTACGAGAAATCCCGAGGCAGTCAATTTCTCGTCGTTCACAAGAACTTGGCCTTTCTGCGACTTTAACTTCGTGAATTTTGCGTAGGGATTTGGGCCTGCACCCGTATAAAATCCAAGTGATCAAGGAACTTCAGATAAATGACCATAGACAACGCCGTGAGTTCGCTGATTGCGCTGTGGAACAGTTGGAAGTTGACATAAAATTTACCATAAAAATCATCTTTAACGACGAGATCTATTTTATGGATGAATGGATGTGAACTAGCAAAATTGTCAGATTTAGGATGATACCAATCCACACGAGATACACCAGCACCAAATACCTTCCGAGAAAGTCACTGTTTGGTGCGGATTTTGGTCTGGCGGGATGATCGGTTTGTACTTCTTCCAAAACGAAACTGGCATTGCCATAACCGTCATAGGCGTGCGCTACATATCGATGATAAGCAACTTCTTGTAGCTTAAACTAGATGATATGGATACCGACGACATGTGATTCCAACAGGACGGCGCTACATGCCACACAGCGCATGCCACGTTGGATATTCCGCACGAGCGATTTGAGGGCATGGTTATCTCGCGCAGCGGCGACGTCAATTGGCAACCGAGATCGTGCGATTTAACGCCTTTAGACTTCTTACTTTAGGGCTATCTTAAATCATAGGTGTATGCGAATAAACCGCAAACAATTGATGCGCTTAAGTCAACATAAGGAACACCATCCAGCGAATTCAGTCTGATGTATGCGACAGTCATCGAAAATTGGACCTCCCAAATACGTGCCATCAAGCAAAGTCGCGGTGGGCACTTGAACAATGTTATACTCCATATTTAATGCCGTAAAATATTCTTTCAAATAAAAAAAATTGAGTCGATATCTCACACACAATTTGATTTATTTACGTTTAAAAATCGAGCGTCCTTATTGACAGACCCTTTATATACAACTCAATAGTGCAATAAAAATTGTACATTTTTAAATTTTATGCATTATAATATTCTTTCATTAAATTCCTAAAATGCCAATAAAACGATTTTATTAGCATATATTCACGCACAACTCCATATTAATACGATGTCCAATTATTCTAATGGCTGGTCTCAGGAGTTCACCCTATATAAGTATAAAGAATGAATATTGTAGTCATAGCGTATTCTATAAAAACTGAAAGTTTATTACACATCAAGCCTGTGGTATACAAGCTTTAAAATTTTTATTCTCTTAAAGAAATTAAATAGGATACTTTGATTAAGTTTACAAAGTTTACGTCCTTTTAGAAGAAATGCGTTTGTTCTAAATTTAATTGCTACAGTGGGAAGCTGTCTTGTGGAAGATCATCATTACCTCCTCCTATATTACGTTGTTTGATGTATTCTATTTGTAACTTTACTAAACTGTTCATCAAATACGACAAAAAAAAACAGCTTTCAGATATAACTCAACGATGGATCCAGGATGATGAGATGAATAAAAAATAATGCATAATGTACACAGCAAACTTGTCATTGGTATCACAAAACATTAAAGAGAGGAATCATGAAAAGGTAAAAAAAAAAAATAAACTACGGAATCCTTTCATATATTCTAAAACTTAAAAATAAATCTAACGAAGAGCCTTAATTATTTATAATCGTTCCATGAGGAGAAAGATTTATTTTTGTCTGCTGATGAATAGATACTTTTTTTTAAAAAAACGCTAATCAAATTAAACCGCGTAACTAAAAATAAAATCCCGAAGTAATGTCGCTAGAGGAGCTAAAAATACCCATCAGCCTTTAATAGCGCTTATAGCTGTCTCAATAAAAAGGCAGTTAAATCCTTTATGAAGTCATAATTATTGCAACACCGCCACTGTTGATCATGCAACCAATCATACCATGTATTTCGAATTGGGTTAATTTTAACAAATAACGATGCAAAACAGATTTCAGTTGAGCATTATGGCATTTTAAATTCTGCCATATTTATGTAAGATCTATTTTAAAATTTTTAGTCTAATATTCATTAATCTGGTATATGTACAGGGTGGGGCATAGGAACCTGATGATTTTAAATTGTTGTTTACTGGCGACTGCGACTACTGAACTGATCATGTCCAGTATGAGGAAGGGCCCACAGCTCACATAACACCGTTTTAGTCAACATGGAGCTGTGGCTTGGGCAGTATTGCGTGTTTGCGATAGAACAATTTTTTTTAACCATGAATCAGCTATTGAAACTAAACGAAAATTTCGTATACATTTCGAAATGCCATGTCGTTCCTAGCCGTAACATGATACAGTTATGGGTGCATAGTTTTCGACAGAGTGGTTCTCGTTAAAGAAAGAGCCACCAGGTTCTATTCGTATCGTGTGACTCATGAGACCATCGGACATGCGAGAGCAGCAATCCAACAGAGTCCAAGCATTAACGGAGCTCATCTAACAGACATTTTATCAAAAAATAAAATGGGTTGGAATTACCTTTGCTATGATAGAAAACGCCGAATAAAAACTTTCATATTTTCAACGTTATTTTATTTTAAAACCCATCAGGTTCTTATGCCCCAGCCTGTATGTAAACTTATAATGAATATTCACTTCCATAAACGCCTACTTCTCTTTACAGTTTTGTATTAATATTTCATGCAGGTACAGTCAATTGCAAAATTCTATCGTATCCAATATACATCTCTGTTTTCTCATAATTTCATTCATAAAGCAGAGAAAACAAAAATTATTTACGTTTCTGGCTCAAAAATAACTCACATAATTTTAAAATGGTTTATTACATTACACACGTTGGACATTCTTGAGAGATATATTTTTAACTAAACAACAAATAGTGCAAGGATTTATGAAAGGATTTATGAAACTACGAGATATGTTATTTCTGACTATCTGAGTGGGCTACGCTCCATGATATACCGCTGATATATTTAGTTAATTTAGTAATATAAATCAAACTATTAGAATCTGTGTCCTTTGCTATAGCAGATGAAAATTATGATGCCACAATTTTAAATTGGCGTGTAATAAATAAGTAAAGCATCCTCGCTATGTACCCTTTTAATAAAAACGTGATGTATAGTTGTCATCAGTCTTGCCTAATTTTATTTGCTAGTTTCTTCAGTTCGATATACAACTAGAAAAGGAAATTATACCAACTTGTACCGGGGTGTCAAAAATAATCTTACTCAAAGTTAAAGATAAAGAGAAAAATCTGTGTTTTGGATTACATCATCTTTTTGAAATAATTCCATCAATTTAAACTGCGATGCATCATTTAACTTTGTGATTGGAGAAATTCGAAGGTACCTAAGCGTAAATTAAATGAGCATTATTTTGAGCATTTCTTCAAAATAAAGTCTATTTGATTATAAAAAGACTGCTACTATCAAGGAAAGTCCAGCGATCTTTCAAAACCCCCAAGTTGAAGCAGATTTACAAAGTATTCATAACAATTACAAGGTGGCAATAGAAAAATTAAAAATCCTTCCTTGTCGTTAGTGGAGTCACTACAAATAGTGGATGCTGTACACACAGATCCATGGTTCAAAGGATGCTAAGTTTGACACTGTTTTAAAAAAAAGATTCATGTTTTTCAGATAGATTAAAACAAATGTATAGTGTTTTTGCGTCTAGAGATCAGTTATATAATTGTAACTATTATTTTAATTATGCCAATATTACATAACTAGATGCCGAACGATTGTTCTCTTCATATAAGAGAATTATTTTCCCCATGAACATCTTTGGCTAAAATAACTGTAAAAATTATCTAATGCTGTAGAGATTTAACCGAGATAATCTAGTTGATAATACTGTTTAAGAGGGGATGAGTGATTTATAGTGTTGTATAAATAATGTATTTGAATTATTTCAAAGGCGACGCCTCTGGTACGCTGATGAAACAAGCGGCTTTATTTATTACTCGTTAATATTCAGCTATTATTAAAACGAATATCGTGTAATTTTTTAATATGCTCGTATATAATGTAATGTAATTTTTAAATCAAATGTACTCGAACACGAATCACTTTGCCGGAATAAAATCAACGCGCATTGTATGTGTATGCTTTTGAAGTTAATTTCGTAATATGAATGAAAATAATCATCTGTGCTTGCATGAGAGAGAAAATATTTCAATACCAAATCGGGACTATTGTTTTAATTCAATCTATTCCATCTAAATGTCTGTTCAAAAATATTTTGCAATTCCATTATCTCGATTTTTATGCCTAGCTGTGAGTCAATTCAAATCTATGCTGTGCTACAATAATATCCTTTATAACAAGAGAATGAAGGATGTTCGCATCGATGCATTAAAATAGCTGACAAACTAATCAATTTGATGCATTTTTCATGAAGTCTGAATATTTTAGTTACATTCGTAGATCGATTAATGTGATAATGATGTTATTTTGAGCTATTTGCATTTCATCTGCAATCATATATAAAGAGAATAGTTCGATGAGGTGAGGAGGTCGTCGATTTCATCGACGTTTTCAATTTGGGTCAGTATGCATACTCCCCTCGTGCTTCTCCATAATATTATGTTTGTGTATTTGAATGTTATTTTTCTCACTACTGCATTTTTCTGAATAACCATCAAGTTTATTTTTAAAATGAGAATAGTATACACTAGTTAGTTATTAACGTAGAAAATTGTCCGTGCCAACATTATTAGTTGGAATATTGACACGGACTTAGTTTTCCACAAAACACTATACATTATACTCGCCGCGCATTTCACCAACAAAGTTGGCATCATCTGAAGATGATTAAAACGAATCTTATACTAACAATGTATCCCATTTATACCTAAATTATTGTTGCCGCTCAGTGAGCCCTGACCGTCAGGGTTGCAGTCCAGTGAATCGTGAGTAACTAACCACTAAAGGGGGCTATGTAAAATAGGCCCTCTGTCACTATTCATACTATATTTACACTTTGCAATTTCTAAACTTTCAAATGCATCTAGCTGTCTAGTATTTCTTACATTCCTAATTAATCTTAAGTTGCTAATACCTTACGGTTGTTCCCGAAGGCATGGCCAACACTGGACTTATCTGTTCTACCATATTTGAGATACGTCATGTGCTCTTTGAACCTGGTTTGAATAGATCGTCTGGTCTGTCCAACATACCTTTAATTACTGTCGTTACATCTGATTTCGTAAATCCCCGATCTGTCATTTGTGTTAATTTTGTCTTTTGGGTTGCCCAAAAGTTGTTTTAATTTACTTCTTGACGAATTAACTGCCATCCCTATATCTTTAAAAATCCTACTAATACCACGAGTGAATCGAGAATCGTAAGAAATATATACATATTTTTCTGGATATTCCCTTTCACTCTGAAAGGTCGAGGAATGTCGAAATGTTTCTTTAAATTTACGTTTCCTAATAATTTTTTCAACTATACCAACAGAACATCCATTACACTCACCAATATCCTTGATTGGCGCTTTTCTTTTTCAAACCTATCTTTGTTGAGAGGAAAGCTTAGTAGGCGATAGACTAGAAAATTGAGGCTCGTCATTTTGTGTTGAACACAATGTTGTGGGAATCATTAGGGATATATCTGATAGTACTGGTGTCTGTTCTGTATATATCAAATTCTAACTTACTTTAACTATTTCTAATAACTAGTACATCCAAGTTGTATAATAAATAGTACATCTAATGGTAGTTGCTCATTGGTTTCAACTTCATATGTGAATTTTACTGACGCGAAACGGTTATTTAATTTGGAAACAAAGTTTGGAAAGGAATATTGACGTAAAAGTGAAGTGTTACAATAAACAAAGAAAGACAAAAGAATAGTACTTCCTATACCATACCGTAAAGAAAAATATTAGTTTAAATGTTTCATGTAAGATGAAAAACCGATGACGAAGAAGTTATGGTCCAATTCACTCATGGGCACACCTGTAACTGCTTAATCTAACATATAAAAAATACGTGTGGCTATCAATCACACCCAGATTTCTGTTATGTAAGGTCCAACACGTCGTCTGCGAGCCACCTGTTATAAATATTTCCTTTAACGTCCTGGATATGGTGAAGGCAATTCAAGAAGTGGAAAATATTCAGCTCTAAAATCGAACTATATGTATTATGCTAAAACACAATTTTTATTATTATCCTGTGTGATATTAAAACGTGTCAGAAAAGTGGATTCCAAATATTTTGGAATTGATATTTTCTGGAAAACATTATTCAAGTTACGATTTGGGACTTAATTTGGGAGCACCATTGTCTCCAACTTTTACAAAAAGATCTATAAGGGCTTTATATTAAAAGCGATAATTCAATTTTCATTTGGAAACGATCACTATCTTTCGAAACATTTTGAATCATACTGTAATAAATTACATTACACAAAAAACCCATAGTTTAATGGATATTATGAGAATATCTTTATTTTTGCAAACTATCCACGATATGTTCCATACTTTGCTAGGACTTTTGCAAAAACCTCATGAGAATGCCAATATAAACCAGTTTAAACAAAATATTGTTGCCTAATTCGAAAGCATATTAGTAGTAGAAAAGTCGTTATAGGATGTGATCTAAAATGTGTGATTAAGTTGGAAGGGATTAAGTGGCCCCATTTAAAAGAACACTTCGTAAAACGTGTCTTTTTTTAGTACGTTTCAGCATACTATCGACGTTGTGGTGGGTAGTAGTGCAAGTCTTGCACTACTAACACCGCATCGTCAGTCTTCGTATATTGTCGTTATCTTAAAACGATGAATATTTTAATAATAATGATGATACAAAATATAATTTATATTTGATTTAGACCATATACGTCTCTCTGTGATTCAGCATTATTGCAGAGTTTCCGTTTATGTATACTGCTCTACAAAACGTCAAACTTTCTTACACGTATTTTCTGTGGCACTTCATAGACTTTTCACAATTTAATAATGTTTAACAAAAATTCTACCTTTAAAATGGAACATCGTTAATACTATTGTTGTTAATAAAGATTCAAGATATTATTTTAGAGACTGAAGAGCGCTACCTTAGTATAAACCTATTTCCGGTGATCTACAATAAATAACTTCCCTAACCAAAATACTACTTTGATCTCATTCTATTATAATATACTTATGGCTATGAGAGTTTATTATAACCTTAGCTCCTTGTAGAATTTAAGTAATTTATAGTAACAAGAAAGTTGGTTGTAATATATCAGACTACATTAGAACTAGATGGATTGGTCATATTAATAACTCACACGTACATAAATTATATTTCTGTTGTTTTTTTTTACATTCATCCATATATTTTAAAGCTGACCAAGACTATAATTCTCATTATTAACTGTAGCCAACACCCAACGGTTTCTAAAAATGATTTGTTACGGCAAAAAAATGCGATGAATATATACTTTAATTGCTTTATCTGGGAGGATATCAGTTGTCCATTTTTTACCTCATCTATATGTGGCACTTTAAAAAATTCCAAATTATTTTACCTTCATTCGAACAGACGAACTACGTATGTATTCTCATAGCCATATCCAGCCAGATTCTTATTTATATATTGTAAGCCCTACGGCAACCGATAACAGTTTATTAAGATTGCGCCATCCCTTTTTTATACAAGGTATGAAAAAGATATTTTCTCATTTATTTTATAGGTGCAAAACACTGAACGATAAGATTTGCCGAGCGTTTTATTAAATAGTCGTGAAAGGTGAGAGTGCAGTGAAAATATGTGCAATATAGTGGACGTATATAAATAGTGCGCGTATATATACAATTTTTGGATATATTTTGTGATTTGTGAGTGATGGAAACTGGTCTAGACGTCTGGAATTAGGGAAGGAGTTAAATAGGTAAGTTAAGTATTTAAGTAATTTAGTTTTAATTAAAATACAAAATAGATTTTGAAGAAAAAATTAGCAGTCGAACGAGATTATTCTTTTTCAAAATGGGGATGATACACATAGTTCGATACAGATGTTGCATATAAAATTTCATGGAGAATAAATATAATGACTTTCTTTGTTAATAGAAAGTCATTACTGACTTTGTTCTAAGTAAAAAAATACTTTGATTTAGCTAGATATAAGACAGATATATGAATAAAAAGCTAACAATCACAATAATAATTATATTGGTGGAATTATATTGCCTATGAAGTAATTACATACAGATGTATAACTGTTAATTAAGTAAAGATATACGTTTCTTTGCAGGTAGGTTCCGAACGAGCTGGACACCGTTTTCCGTACAAGGTAAGATTTTCTCCTGTAATATGTAGTATAACTGAATAAATAATAAAGAATTACATAGAAAAACTACTATAGCTGAAGTAATCGATGTACTTTTTGTCAATTAACCTAATATCTGCAGAGTTTGAATATAAAAAATATAGCTTATAATTAACGGCCACCAATATAAGACGTTGACATCTATAAGAATAAGTTTCGTAGTTTCCTGTATTAGGTTAAAGCGTCATTCGACTCAATGGAGTCTGGTTAGAAATACATGGATAATTATGACATACACAAAAGTATAATTTATGTACGTGTGAGTTATTATGGCCAATCAATCTATCTAGTCTAGTCTGATAAATTTCAACCGCCTTTGTTACTATAAATCCCTTAAATGCTATAAAGGGCATATATATGGGCTAACATTTTAATAAATTTTCATAGCCCCAGGTAAATTATATTAGAATAAAATCAAACGTAATATTTTGGTTAGGGAAGTTATTGATCATTGATTGCCCGAAATAGGCAATAAAAACGGTAGAAAACGGAAGGTGGCAGAAATAGACTCCCGGAGGTATATAAGGTCGGACAGTAGCACTTTGTAGTCTCTAAAACAATAGTCTTGAATAACTAGTCTAGTCTTTATTAACAACAATAGAAGTAATGATGTCCTACTTTAAAGGTAGAATTATAGGTTAAAGTTTTAGGAAAGGCTTAATATTTATTAAATAGTGAACCAATGATGACACCAGAATTTAAACGACAAAAATTTGAAAAAATATATCAGTTGTCCTCGTACGTAGTCAAAATTTTTCAAAACATCATTTATTAAGAATTATGAATATTTTGCTTTGATTTATCATCACCCTGTAGAGCAGAGTCCAATTTTTGTCATTCTATACATGTGAAGAGTTCGATTGATTGTAGAATCAGAGGAAAGTTATTTGCATATATTTAAAGCATGTTTTGAACAGAAGCTTAAAGGTTGCGTCTCTGTTTCTTTATTTTTTACACACCCAGTAGATTTACATTCATCTCTTTACTAGCAATTATTTTGGCCCCGTGATTTTAAGTGTATCAACAAATTACACCGATCAACATGAATTTTGAATCTGGCACATCAGATTTGTATTTCTTCCACATTATTAAATAAAGAAAAAATTGTTTCACTGGAAGAAGTTTGCTATTATATTGAACAGAATAAGTTTACGGTTTTAAATAAAATTTACCTATTTTCATGCGTTTGTTGTATATAAAAATGAAGAAAAAACGTTTTGTTAGTAATTTTGATCACTTCTATTTAGGAAATATGAAAATAAAACAATAATTCCGCATTATAGAATACATTTATTGGTTTAGAGATGAGTATTCTTCGTATTTTTTATGTTATTGGATGAACTTAAGTTTAATTAATTTAGTTAAGCAGTTAAATTATCAAGCATAGTTGACTTAAGCTTAATGTAATTTTCTGCTTCTCATTTCTAAAAAGAATGTGAACTACTATTTTAAAGCTGTCCCAGCTATGGATATTCATCACTGGGCATTTTTAATTTGTGGTCCAACAAAAATACGGTTTTAACTTTGTCTTCGGATAATTTCGGAAACAAATTCTTCAAACATTGAAATGCTTCAGAATGTTGACAGAGTCTTTACAAATTGTTTCATAAGGCCTAATTTTATATGCAAAGGAATATCAATACTTGTTTAGATTTATATTTTCAATATTTCCAGTGAAACAAATAGAGAAGCAGGTAGCAGGCGGTCAATGAATAAATTTAATTTAGTATAAAATTGTTGGTTGATGTCCTAATTTATAAAATATGTTCATTCATGGACAAGCTACTGATATGAAATATTTTATTGTATAATTTATTATAACATTGTGATATTTCTTTACGGTGTTTGTATTTCTAATAGATATATCAGAACACGCATAAGTCCGACTTTGAAATATCCGCAATCAAATCCGGGGTTTATTGATCACAATAAAAAGGAGGAAACAGGATATTCAAAAAAAAAAAAACCAAAAATAAAGATAGCCTTGCAGATATTCATTTATAAAAATAAGCTTCGCGTGTTCATGTCCATTAAAAGGAATAGCTCCGCATTATCTCTATGCTTCTATAAATTGTCTAAAACACGTTATCAACATCTCCATGCTAACGAAAGCAAATTGATTTTTTCCACTTTGCATATTCCTTTATATTACCTCAATCTTTGTCACGGCATATTGGTTTATCTCATTTACTTAACGCCCTTGAGCCGCCGCCTTCAGAATCTAATCGGTATGAACCGAGAACGGGGTGTTAATATTCTTAATGAATTGCTTTTATCTATGAGGTTGATAAAAGGAGCAGTTTCGGCAATCGATTTAACGCCAAGAATAATCCGTACCTACTCTACGAATAATGATATTGTAGACGTTTTAACTACAGAGAATAATCACATTTTTTTTTTTTAGATACGAATTGATTTTGTTCCTTCTTAACGTGGGTTTTTATATTTGTATGTCATTGTTAAATAATTGAACTATTTTAGTGCCGAATATTAAAAAGTGAAATTGATTGTTTCCTTTGTTAACTTTTATAATTATAGTTTATTTCATCAAATAAAAAAATCTCAAAAACTTCCGGTGCCTTGTTTTTATGGCTAGACTCAGGTAGACTGTTCCGTTTATCGGCAAGATAAGAGTTTTTTATTTGGAAAATAGCGATGAAATGAATAGTACTAGTATGTTTACAGCGCACATAAAAAGTTTCTTTTTATGATAATAGATACAAATAAATATAATAGTTTCAAAGTGATATATTTGATTTTTAAATAATCAAGAATCAAACTTGTTCCTGGGTACCGTTACTAATTCACTGATGGGTATTCGTACTACGATTAATAATACTGATGAGTATTCGTATATTCATCACAGCCCCGGATCTAGGGGGGGAGCAAACCGGGGTACCTGCCCCAGGTGGAAATTTAAGGGGGCGCCAAATTCATGTTTGAAAAAAAACTTGTTTCACTAAAGCGTCGTAGCACTCAGAGCGCGTCGTACTATCATGTGTTCATTTGAGGTTAATATTCATTTCGAGCTAACATTCTTCGATAAATTAATAAAGTTAACGTCGAAATACAGAAATAGAACATAATCATTTCGCGTCCTGTGGCACTAGTCAGAGGCGGCTGGTGTATAGGTGCTGCAGAGCTGCAGAACTGCCAAAAAAATTAGATATTTGTATATTTTCGCGACATAATAATTACTAAAATTTATTAATAAAATAATTTGGTTAGTTGGTGCAGCTAACCAAATTATTGCATTTAAGTCGCATTCTGCCCGCCGTCCTCTATTGAGTAGTAGACCAGATGAATTATCTGGGTCTCTACGCGAGCGCGTCGCGGTACATTGAACTGGGCCACACGAGGTAGTTCTCAGCACGGCTCGGCACACCCGTCCTCCCCCTCAACTCCCGCGACAATCCACACTTGGCGCTCGTAAATGCGCGAATTAACACGGTCAGTGAGCTGTATTTTTTCCAGCTAAGGCAACATCAGTGAATGTTTACTCCTTCCTACTCGGGCGGGCGTAAATCGTACCTATTTCGTATTTCGTGTTAATTTGAGATTTTAAATACTGTTTTGTGAATTTGTGTAGTGATTTATTGTACTAATTATTAATATTTATATACTGTGATAGTGACAATGGATTTAGTTTATAATTTAGTTCATGTGAAGCGATTTTGTAAATACTTTTATGAAGAAAAAATTGATTTAAAATACAATGGTAGGTCATTGCCCGATATTGTTATTGATACTGCATATAAACGTCAATTTAATAGAGACATTTATTCGAAGAACAATTGGATTTGTGGGTGCAACAAAAAAAATGCGTTATTTTGTTTTCCTTGTTTACTTTTTGGCGGTAATAAAGCATGGACGGAGGTAGGGGTGACAGATTTGGTGCACTTATCTGAAAAAATAAAAAAGCACGACAACTCCAAAAGCCATCTACATAATACAATGGAATTAGCTTTATTAGGAACAACTAATATTAAAGCGCAGCTAGATTCAGCTTATTGGATAAATGTGCAAAAGCATAATGATAATGTGACAAAAAAGAGATACGTTCTGTCAAAAATTATAAACTGCATAAAGTTTTGTGGGGCCTTTGAACTGGCGCTGCGAGGACATGACGAAGCTGAAACCTCTCAAAACCCAGGGATATTTCGTGGTTTGATAAATTTTTCTGCTGATCTTGATGTAACTTTAAGCGAGCATCTACAAAATGCTTCAGTATTTAAAGGAACCCCTAAAGAAATACAAAATGATCTTTTAGACTGTATATTAAAAGTATGTCATTAAGAAATAATTAAAGAAATTAACAAACCTTCATTTTTGGCAGTTATGGCAGACGAAACAACTGATGTATCTGCAAAAACTCCGTTAGTGGTAGTTTTAAGATATATTCTCGATGGTGAACCGATTGAACGTTTTTGGACATACCTGAAACCCACAAAATGTGACGCTGAAACTCTTTTGGAAAATATTTTAAGTGTTATAGACCCTCTAGTAGAAAATTCACCTTACAAGCGTTTTCTCTTAACCAAAGAATATGACGGCAAACATGTATCTTCAAAAAGGTATTAAATTCCAAAAAAATTTCTTGTGAAAGTCTATATTTTTGTATAAACGGATTTTTCTCCTGCGGCGCAATTTTTTGCGGCCCCTACGGCGCCAGTAGTTTGGATACGTTTGAAATTTGCACGCGGGCGGCCAATACCCTAGGATCGGCCCTGTGCAGAACACCCGTTTCATTTCATCACGAGCCGTCACTGGTACTAGTGCTAGATCATATTAAGATCCTGCAAGAAATGAGAGAAAAACCAATAGAATATTGGATCGAAGAAGCTGCACCTACCTGTATCAGAAAAGTTGGGAATTGTGCCAGTCTTCAAAACAAGGGAATTTCCAGAAGGAAGAGACAACACGATGAAATCTGCGAGGACGAATCAAGAATACTATACCCGACTTCAAAGATATAAAAGTAGTATTTGACAAAATTTTAACACAGGGTAGAAAATGAATGAAAATTTCACCTTCTTTTCACCGGCTTCAAAATTGGAGCCGCCAGTCTAGCTCGAAAATATTCCAGAGACTTAAACGCAGTTGATATCTGCCAGGAACTCGCCGTATTTAAAAAGCAAGCTCCACTTGTAATCAGAATCGACGAAAAGACAAGTGCATTAGACCTGTTGCAACGTATGTTGACATGACTTGCAAGAAGCTTTTCCCAATACTAGTACAGTTTTAAGGATATACTGACCAGTGTATTTATGTGTTTTGTTCTTTACCTCATTTATTATATAAATATTTACAAATGATTATGAACTTATTTCAGTTATCATATAACACACAAACCATTAGAAAATCGAAATAATTCACTCAAAAACTTAAGTCTAATTTAAAATACTATAGCTCCTAAAGAAATCGACTGATTTTAACTACGAATTTTTCTTTAAAGCTGATGATTCAGACTATAAGAACTGCAACCTACTTATAATTTTATATTCCTACATTTATTACACAGGCTATCAAAATAAAGTATGTAAGGGGATATCCTGTAATTTAGAAAAAAAAATGAGACCTTGGTCATAACCAATTTTAATCTTATGTGGCTCGTTGCAAAACTGAATCTGATGGCTTAGGAAGAGATTGAAAGTATTTGCTTATGGGTTCAATCGAATCCACCAAAGCACAGAACAGAAATTACATTTAGAAGGTTCACTCTACGGTGGTACTTTTAAATTTCGCTTACAAAGGCATTGCCGCCATGCAGCTGTTCAGCGGCGGCACCGAACTAGTATATGGGGGATGCTTCCTATGATCCTATACATGCGCCGCGTCCTATTTAGCTTATATTCACTGAACGACATGACTGGGAAGGCGGTGAGGGGTGAGGCGGGAAACTTAGCGGGCGGAGCTTAGAGTGAGCCTTCTAGTTGTAATTTCTGTTAGGTGACCAAAGGAAGGACCATGACCGCAATAATTCAGAAATTGGTTTGCTTGTTTGGTATGCTTGACAATATCAGTGGGACTTGCGAATGGTTTCATAACCTAAACTCCAGGAATTTATAGGAAAGCAGGAGGTTAAATCATTTTTCGAAATGTTGGCGCACAAATTTTTTGTAACTATTGTAATACCTTATACCACCACCACCACCACTAATTTAATATTTAATTTAACACTTTATTTTGAACCAATATATAAAAATGAAATTATAAACGTACCACAGCTCTCTATGGTTTGAGTCATCAAACAACAAAACAAAACAAAACAACAAAAGCTTTTCTTAACAAAAGACCAATTGTTGCATTCAGTCAACTTCCTTAGGAGCTACGGATATTTTACACAAGGTTAACATTTTTTGGTGATTTTTAGCCAGCTTTTACTTCTCTTGCCAATTCTAATATTTTATCTTATATAATCTTGGTCATTCTAGCATATATATTTCTATCTGGTAATAGACCTAGACTATCACCTAAAATTTTATATCTGATTTAGTCCCTTCAAGTTAGACAAATTATATACGTTAAAACGCATATATATATATATATATATATATATATATATATATATATATATATATATATATATATATATATATCCGATCCGATAGGACTTAAACCTTGACGAAGTTCTAGTGCAAACTGGAACGGGTGGGTCGGCTTGCGCGTTTTAATGATTTAAGGAGCCATACCATAGGTTTAACCATAGTGGGGGGGTCCTTATTGAAAAACCAGACTAAGACAAGTCCCCGAAGGAGGGCAGCAGCTCTTTCAGTAGTCATAGTGGCAGAAACCGTGGGGGTTGGTATGGTGCTATGACACACACGACTGCGATGTGGAAGGCAAGAGGAAACCACCACATTATAATCCTCAGAACAGCTAGCAGAAAGCTTATCCTAAATTAATGATGGCGTCTCCTGGGACAAAAAACTCCGGAGGTAAAATAGTCCTCCGTTCGGATCTCCGGGTGAGGACTGTTCCGGGAGACGTGATCGAGTGCAATAATAATAGGAAGTGTAGCATTTCACGAGTCGGAGCGTGGAATGTCAGAAGCATGAGACAGGCAGGGAAGCTAGAAAATCTGAAGATAGAAATGGATAGGTTAGGATTAGATATAGTAGGTATAAGTGAGATGCGCTGGCCGGAAGTAGGAGATTTTTGGAGCGGTGACTATAGGGTAATACACACAGGATCGGTAAATGGAAACGCGGGAGTAGGGATCGTTATGCGGAAGAACGCAGGACAGTGTGTAGATAGCTACCTACAATACAGCGAGAGAGTAATGATGGTTAGGTTAGATTCGAAGCCAGTGGAAACAGTAATAGTGCAAGTATACATGCCTACTTCTAGCCACAGCGAGGAAGAGTTAGAAGCCGTTTATTCGGACATAGAGCAGGTAATAGGATTTGTGAAGGGCCATGAAAATTTAGTAGTAGTCGGAGATTTTAACGCAGTCGTAGGTGAGGGGAAAGAAGGAGAATTTGTAGGGCCTTATGGATTAGGAAACAGAAACGAGAGAGGTAGCAGACTGATAGAATTCTGTGAGAAGCACAAGATGGTAGTCGCGAACACATTGTTCAAGAATCACGTTAGGAGGCGGTACACATGGAAAATGCCAGGAGGGATAGACAGGTATCAGATAGACTACATTCTGGTTAGGAAGAGATTTAGAAATCAAGTAAAAGACTGTAAGAGTTATCCAGGAGCAGATGTAGACAGCGATCACAACTTGGTAGTCATGAAAGCTAGATTAAAGTTCAAAAATCTGAAAACCCGGAAGGATAAGAAACGTATAAATGTAGACATATTGAGGGATCAGAATATGAAAGATAAGTTCCAGGAGAAAACAGATCAGTTAATAAATAAAGCGAGTAAGGACGAAATCAAGAACGCAGAAACTGAGTGGGAGGGTATCAAGAATAGTCTAGATTCCGCGGCTACGGACGTTTTAGGACACGATAAAAGGGAAGCTAGGAAGCCCTGGATAACGGACGAAATCTTAAACTTAATGCAAAAGAGACGAGACTACAAAAACAGACGAGACGAAGAAGGACTGAAAACGTATAAGGCAATAAAGTGGGAAATCATTAGAAAATGTAGAAAAGCGAAAGAACAATGGATGGAGGAGAAATGCAAAGAAGTAGAAGATAAGTTGCAAGTAGGTAAGACCGATGAGGCTTACAAAATAATTAAGAGGAACTTCAGGGATATAGGAACAATAAGTAGAAATGTTAGGAGTCAATCGGGGGACATACTGATAGGAAGAGAGGAGAAAGCGGATAGATGGAAGCAGTACTTAGGAAATTTATACGAGGGTCAGGAATTAGGAGAGATATTAGAGGAAGAATCTAGCATCGATAGGGAAGATTTAGGAAAACCTATATTGAGAGAGGAATTTGAAATAGCACTAAGGGCGCTAAAGAATAATAGAGCGCCGGGTGTAGATAAAATACAGGCGGAAATTTTGAAATGTGCGGGACAGAAAGTAGTAAATAGGATGTTTGAACTGGTAAAATACATATACGAAACGGGCGAGATGCCGGAGGATTATAAGAGGAACATTATCGTTACTATACCGAAAAAGAGAGGAGCTGACAAATGCGAGAACTTTATAGAACGATTAGCCTAACTTCCCATGCGTCAAAAATCCTAACTAGAATAGTGCAGAAGAGGATGGAAAATAGAGCGGAGGAAATACTAGGAGAAGACCAATTCGGGTTTAGACGAAATAGGGGAACTCGCGAAGCTATTCTGGCGCTAAGAGTAATGTTAGAGAAAACAATAGAAAAAGGAAAGAACGCTTATATAGGATTTGTAGATTTAGAAAAAGCTTTTGATAACGTAAGATGGGAAAAAATGTTCGAGATACTAAAGAGCGCGGGAGTGAAGTATAGAGATAGGAGAGTAGTACACAATCTATACATAGAGCAAACTGCTGTTATAGAAGTAGAAGGGGAGGAAAGGGAAGTAGGTATTAGGAAAGGAGTAAGACAAGGATGTACGCTATCACCACTAATTTTTAATCTGTACATCGAAGAGGCGATTAATGTGGTAAAAGATAGAGTGGATTTCGGGATTAAAGTACAGGGACAGAAACTAAAAATGCTGAGATTCGCGGATGATATAGCAGTATTAGCATCTAGTAAGGAGGAACTAGAATCAGCATTGAACGAAATGGAGGCAGTGTTGACAGAGGAATACGGAATGAGGGTGAATAAAAACAAAACTAAAGTGTTAGTGTGCAGAGGGCGCGAGAGCAGAGCAAAAACGAAAGTACAAATTAATAATGAAAGATTGGAGGAAGTTAAAGACTTCACTTATTTAGGAAGTAAAATAAATTGGGATGGAAGAAGCGATAAAGACATAAAACAAGGAATAGCGCAGGGTCGAGTAGCTTTTAACAAAAAGAAAGCACTTTTATGCTCGGGGGTAATAAACTTAGAAACAAGGAAGAGATTTTTGAAAACATATGTATGGAGCACGGCACTTTACGGCTGCGAAACCTGGACGGTAGGGGAAGCAAGTAGGAAGAAATTAGAAGCTTTTGAGATGTGGTGTTACCGAAGAATGATGAAAATACCATGGACTGATAGGGTTAGAAACAAAGAAGTATTGGAGAAAGTCGGCGAGAAAAGGAGTATGTGGAAAAACTTAAAGAAGAGAAGAGATAGAATGGTAGGCCACTTGCTGAGAAATGGGGGAATAGTCCGCGATATTTTGGAGGCAGAAATAGGAGTGAAGAAAGGCAGAGGTAGGCCTAGATTAGACTACTGCTCGCAAATAGTAAGGGATGTAGGTTGTAGCACAATTAGCGAAATGCGTAGGTTAGCACAAGATAGGAGAAGCTGGAGGTTAGCGTCCAACCAGTCTTAGGACTGATGACCTAATGATGATGATATATATATATATATATATATATATATATATATATATATATATATATATATATATATATATATATATATATATATATATATATGCGTTTTTGGCTGTTTTTTCGGTTTTTTGCGTTTTTCTGAAAAACTATGCAATTTTGGGAAAACATGACCTGATTTGATGTTGTAGATTTTGCGGTTCTCCACAATTTTTGTTCTTTCTATTTTTTCGAAATTCTGCTTAGTTGCGCCGTTAGAGGGCGCTGAAGTATTTGTGAGCTGTTTTTCGATTTTAAGCCAAAACTATGCATTGCAGAGAAAAATATCAAGAGATCAAAATTGTAGGTATAAAAATTTTCGATATATTTTGTTCTTTTGTTTTTTTTAAGTCGCACGGTTTTACCACTAGAGGGCGAAAACAGTTTTTTTTTGTAATACTCTTGTGCCAATGAAAAAAACACTCTAGAGCATTATTTTTTATTTATAGGCAAAACTGCATTTTTTAGAAAAGTTCAATCATAAAAAGTTGGAGAGGAAAAAACGTCCTACAAATTGTCTTACACTTTTTTTACAAAAAATGGATAGTTTTGCCTATAAATAAAAAATAATACGCCAGAGTGTTTTTTTCATTCGCACAAGAGTATTACAAAAAAAAATAAATAAAACGGTTTTCGCCCTCTAGTGGCAAAATCGTGCGATTTAAAAAAAACAAAACAATAAAATGTGTCGTAAATTTTTATATCTACAACTTTGATTTCTTGATATGTTTCTCTACAATGCATAGTTTTGGCTTAAAATCTAAACAGCTCAAAAAAAATAATTCAGCGCGCCCTAGCGGCGCAACTAAGCAGAATTTAGAAAAAATGGAAAGAACAAAAATTGTGAAGAATCGCAAAATCTGCAACATCAAGTCAGGTCATGTTTTCCCAAAAATGCATAGTTTTTCAAACAAACGCAAAAACCGAAAAAACGGCAAAAAACGCGTATATATATATATATATATATATATATATATATATATATATATATATATATATATATATATATATATGTCTATATCTAAAAAATAACCCCTTTTTTATTATGCGCTAGGTGAAAAATATGTTGAAACAACCCCAATACAGCTTTTTGTATAGGTCGCTTAGTTGTAGGAAAAATTTCCCTCAATTTTCCTAATTTGAAGGGACTAATTCTTCAGATTAAAACATATTTACACTAACAGTGTTACAATGTTGCATATATTTAGACGAACCAATGCGGATTCTTAATGTTGACTGGATAAGTATCACATATGAGTTGTTATAGCTTATACGTACTACGCATCAAGAATAGGAAAAAGTGTGAGATTCTCTAGGTATGCGTAGAAGAAAGAGTGAGGCAGCATTCGGAGGGAAAAGGATGCACTTTACGGGCAGCCAGATCGAAATCTGTGTACATTCACATTCAGTTTCGTGAAATTTATATTGAACTGAGAACATCACATTTCTCTCATAGATCTACGGCCGAAGTGCTTAATAAGCAGTCACCAATTTGTAAATCTTATTCTGAATTTTTTTAGAAAAATATTTGATTTCATACTAGTTTTCCACAAAATCCAAACCACTATGAACTATACACTCGACGCGCGTGTCACCAACAAAGTTGGCGAAACGCGCGTCGAGTGTAGTGTATGGTGTTTTGTGGAAAAGTAAGTTAGTGATATCTTGTATATATTGTACATATTATATTTACCTACAATTGCAACTAATATAACAGAAACCGTTTACATTGTATTATTACCGAATATCGTTTATACCAAAGTGTATCAGGCAGGATACGATCACATTTTAAACTATCCAAAACCTATAGATGGAAGGTAATACCTTACCTTCTGTCAATTTTATTTATAGTGTCCATTAGTTGTTCGACAACCACGTAGCTATTTATAAAAGCCTAGCAGTTAGAGAGAGGTAAAAAGATTGCTCGTAAAGGTTACGTCCTTTGGGAAGCACGAAAGTATGTTTTCTGTAAAGGCACTAAAAGCAATACAATAAAAACTTTTAATAGAAATATTTCCCTTCGCGGCATCTATCGTCTGATGCGAAGACACAATACCGCCCTTTTATGGGATACTAAAAAAGTTTATTATAAGAGATAATAGAGACAAAAGCTTTACTAGTAATCGACTTGTTATATGGCGAATTTACACGTTAATCACAGGGTCGTAACCGCGGAATTGCCGACGGGGGATGGGAGTTTAAGCTTTTCAAAGTATTAACGTGGATATCGTCTTGCATAGGGAGAAATGGCAGTGAAGACACGTCTAGACATCCACGTTTCAATGTGATTGAAAGAAAACGCAGACGTTGGAAAAATGTGTTAGTAATTGAGAAGGGATACTTTGTTAAGAGGTTGTTATTTATTGGAGTATCTCGTATTCGTAACATGTTACTTTTTTTTTGTTCCTTATGACGTGACTGTGGTCAATGTCGTTCAAGTTAGTTTTCGTTCAAACGTGCACATGTATAACGGTATCTGGTTTGTTCTTTTTACATCGGTCTACTTTTGGAGCTATCATGGGCAGTAGTGCGAGTCTTTAGCATTTTATTACATTGCATAGTATTTCGGAATCGTGAAATATGAATCGACAGGCATAACGCATTTCGTTAGTGACAGTAATTTACGCAATTATATAAAAATTCATGTGCAACTCGGTAAGGGTGAATCCGGTATTCATAAAAAGTTAGTGAGAACGTGAAATAGATCTCTGCAATCCTTAAAAACAATACATGAGTAGGCGCAATTGTTTCGTGACGGCAAGACGGACACTAGAGAGAGTTGAGGTGGTGGTGGAATATTATGAATGCATTGCCGTAGTAAAATATATTTTTATATTGCCGAAAATATTGTACTGTCGTTGAGATTTCTCTCTAATTGGAAATTCTTACTGCAAATGTACGCCATTTTCACAGAACACCTGAATGTGTGGAAGTTGTAGGGTAAGTCGTTTCCTAGAGAGGGTATAATCGAACAGGAATATGATACCACTTCCCACAATTTCTGTGTTAATTGAGAAAGTATCCACGATATTTATGTAAACATTGATGGTGAATGATATTTGCGAGGTGGTTTGTCAATTCCCCGAATATGACTGGCTCTGATTTTGGTTGACGATCGAAGAGTAACCGCCTTAAATTCCTCAATCAGCAAAATGTAGAATATTAGGGCCTGTTAATCATTTCTATGGAGCAAAGAAGAAGCAACATTCATCTCCATCTCCACGACAATGCCAGTAAAGCTCGCAGTAAATGCTCGTAAAGTTCGCATTGTCAAAGATTTTGCTGCAGAACTGTATTTTGTACTGCAACCAACTCTCTAATATCACAGGATTCGCAAATTGAAGGAAAGGTAGTAAGCTCTCCTTCAGCATTACAGGCAATAATATGTGTAAGTTTTACTTACACTATCACGCAGCTACTTTTTGTATGCATTTTTTTACTAAGCGCATGTTTGCACGACTTTTAAACTTTCTTAAATGCAAGTTAAATCGCAGAGCTATCTCAAATGCGTGGCTACAAATATTTACGTTTGCGACCTTTGGAAATGATGTGTACGAATAAACATTTGGTCAGTAGTACCATTCTATCTATTGACATATGTCTTGAGAGTTCAATTAGGAAAACACCAGTGGCGGCTGATTAGGGGTGGCAGGGTGGGCAGTGCCCACCCAGCTGTTTCCTAGAAGAAGAGGAACACACAGTTCCAAAGTTCGTTATTTATCGTTTATAGAAATTAGTGAAGATATAATTATGTAATATGTAATTAATTAAATACATTATATATTACATAACAACAATAATACAATAAAAAGTCCTGATTATATATACTAATACTAACAACGCAACCGTGGTGGAAAATTGCAGTGCAAGTAAGTGCAGCAATTCACCCTTCTAACCGTGGAACTAATAGTTATCGTGGTTATGCCTAGCGTGGTGGGTGCCGGGCAGGGTGAGCAGCCATGCTTTTTGCCTTTCTGGCTTTGTACATATGAGACAGCGCAAGCGCCTCGCACAAATAAAAAATTATATTTATTGCTTTAATAAATAAATACAAGTAAATAAGTGTCTACCAAGATTAGTTTTAAAACTAATATTGATATTATTGACATCGGTATACTTTCAACATCCCTTGAAAGTTTAAATTATTTCACAATAATATAGAAACATGGGAATCTGGAATATAAAATTAAATAAACAGTAAACACATGAATATAATTAATTAGTTAATAGAATTACGAATGATTTGATTGATTTGAAGACATAAAAACAAAGTTATATACGTGTAAACTACATGAAACAATTTGAAACACGGGCACAACTTACTCGAGTCTCGAGTAAGCTGTGACACGGGTGGGCTAGACCACCCTGCTGAAGAAGACTTCGGCAAAGCGGGGAAGGAATCGAGAATCTCCGATCAGTCCTATCTCCGTATTTCCGAGTTCAGTTTTCAGAGACTTTGTAGAACGTTGTTTATCTCACAATCAGCGAGGTCTGTACTCTGTAGGTTAGGATTTTCAAAATTTTAACGGTTCTTTAACAATAATTACAATAAATTAGTGCCGCGGTCTGTCTGTGGAAGTTGGTACTTTACATTTGTGTTTGTTTAGTATTGTATTTATTTAGTATTTATACCATGGCGAACGTGAGAGAAATTTCAACTTGAAAGCTGAAAGAATTTTAAATCTTAACATATACTTGTACAGTGACTAACATAGAGTGATGAGTCAAAGTTTTTTTTTTTACTATATTTTACTTCATTATTTGGCACTATATAACCTACTAATAGCTAGTTGTTGCCCACCCAAGACAAATCACCACGAGCCGCCACTGGAAAACACAAACTCATATCGGAAGAATAAATATTGCGATGATTACGAATTACTCTAATTACGTCATAGTTATCTTTAAGTCACGCAAAAACATGAATGATGGTTTTTGAGTTAACGAATTATATAAACACTAATTTCAGTAACGTTCACATTATTCGTAGATACAGAAAAGTCACTAGATTTTCACTATTAACTTCGATAAATTCAAACACGTTGATCAGTAGCATCATAATTATCGTAGCTGAATTTTTGTTGTTAACTTAATGATTTAACAGCAACTTAAGTTAACATCAACTTATCTTAAGTTAACTTACAGATTTTAACACTAGATCAGTATATACAGAGTGCCCATTTAAAAGTGGGGCACCTCTGAAAACTGTTTATTTGTTGGCCAATTTAACCGATTCTTTTAAATGTTAGGGCCTCAATTATTCGACAGGGGTGTCAAATTTTAAGGTCCACTCGGATTTTTTCGAGACCAAAAATCTAAAATAGTTTTAGTATTTGTTTATCGCTAATCTGCCTACGCCACTGAATATAGGACACCTTCAAATGAGTGTGACGGAAATTTAACAATTTAAAAATTGTTTCTAATAAAAACACTAAAATATAGTCTGAAATAACACTAAAAATAACATAATTAAAATTTATGTTATCCAAATATTTGGATAATGTATTGATAATTTGAATAAACCCTCGTTATGTAAATCATAACTTATATATTTTTTTTATAATGTTCCTTTAGACCGTTATCAGTTAAATTGTAAAAAATTTTAACCTACGGTAATTCGTCATATTGGCAATTTTTATTTCTTTAACGACGGTTTAATTAGATGAATTAAAGGAATATTATTTTTATTAACAAATTTACAAGAACAAAGACCAAGTAATGAACTATTTTATGGATAATTCGCGAGACACTTTAAGAAGTGCAAGTTTGAACCGAAATCTACCACGTGAAACAATCAGAAGACATTTTACGAAGTATAATAATTATTATTTTAACAAATTACTACATTACAATTAAGAATTTACCAATTCTTCGACAAACGTTAATTCCTATGTAATTCGATATATTTCCCCGTTCTTTGTTCTTTGCCTTAAGTTTAGATAATTGATTTTGTATAATTTCTAATAATGAGCAAAAATAGCTGAGCAGAACCCGTTTCTTCAAATTTATTGATTAACTTATAAACTATTAACTCTGTAGGTGCCTAATTTTGTGCAATTTTTTCTTAATGCAACTGTAAATGATGGCTCACTTTCATAAAACAGTTGTATACAAACTATTCGTTGTTAATCGCAGTATGTTGACGTCGCATGGATCGTAAATGATAGTCGTTAAATATTGACGCCCTATCTTTGACAGAACACAAATGACGCGCAACTCAAATCCTATAGTTCCAACTGAGACACTCTATGTAAATATTTTTATTTCTACTTTCGTCAAAATCTTAAACTTCTTTAGACGATATCCTACAGACTTACATTCTTCTATTCGCGTAGGGCACCAACCTGAGAATGTTTTATACCGATATTCTTTAACATGATGTACTTTAACTTTAACTAATGTACTTTCTAACATGGAATAAATTGATCACGACATTGGATATTTCACCTTCACGATATCGTACTCTAAATAAGCCAGTAACACATTTACAGATATATTCTTAAGTTTCTTTTCAATACACTACTAAGTCATTATAAGCCGTTTCATATCGTCTTGCAGATTTCTGAGGAATAAGTTACGATACTGCACTTTTTCCGACTCTCGAAACTTACAGACAAATCTTCATCAATTGAGAAATCCATTTCGCCTTCCACTTCATTCATACTTTTCTCGACAGGATACGCATCACAAATGATAGATCTACTAACAGATATGAGAATTATGGCGACCAGATACAAATGGCCTTTGATCTAATGTCTATGATTGTTACCTACATAACAGATAATCTAATCGATCCCTATTTTTACTATACACCTCAAATTAATTTATCATAAATGCCAAAATTGTACTCCTTTTTCACCCATTTTTCGCCGTCGGAATTTTTACAACATTCCGAAGCAGTTTCCTAAAAAATATTCTTTGATACACGGTTGTGTATCAAACTTTTCTCTTTTAGAAACAGTTTGTGTATCAAACTTTTCTCTTTTAGAAGTTTTCCAGGCTTCTTTTCGGCAATAGTAATTTCTATACGTTAGGGATACATCCTGTACGTATAGACTTCCAGTTGGTATGGAACAAACGGCCTTTCAGCATGATTTACAGTCGTTTCGAATCGACGCATAATTTTCTGCATTCGGTTCCCGGCAGTTAATTCCAACTCGGCCGTGCCTGCTCGTATGCAAGATTATTCCTGCCACCATCACTCCATAAAATACACGTGTGTATCTACACAATGGAACTCGAGGCATTCCAGTAAATGAAATAGAACGGCGATGGGCGTAAAACGGCAAACTATGCTCACAATAAAAACTCCATTATTCCTTTCATCCATTACGGCCGTTTGTGTGTTGAAATTATCGCTCGGCTGCAGCACGGCCGGCGCGGCGGACGCGTCTATTCTGGTTTTTCATTGAAACATCACCGTATTGTGTGGGGAAAATAAACATTTTGCGCCAGGTAAGTTTGCTTTATTAGACAAAGGAGCACTAATAAAATGTTTCCAGTCAAACAGAGGCAAGCAAACAGTTCCATTAATTTTGTTTATCGTCGCAGTCGTTTTATTGGGAACGTTGCATGAGGGATGTGGGGTTGAAAGTGCACGTAGGGAGACACATTTAAAGATACAACCACGCAACGTGCCGTAATTAACAACAGGATCTTTGCTAACACATGTTCGTCAACTTGCTCAGAACTGCTGTCAACAACTTGAGGTTTTCAATCATATTATGATCGTCCAGCAGTTGTGATGAAATTTTCTTGCTCTTGTAATCCTGAGCAGTTTCTGAGTTATGGTTTGTACTACAGTGCAGTCTACTGCACAACTGATATGCTAGTTAATGTCATTTGGGAATAAAATCAGTGTTTATATTTGGACAATTTGCGAGAGCACTTCCTACGCTGTCTGAAATATGGTGCAAAATTTTACAGCAATTTTACACTAAATAGGGTACATATTGGGACACCAACTTAGTGTGAAATGAATACCTCAAGATCGTGGTAGAATTTTACTACTCGCTGGTGTGAATTTTCATACCAGTAATGAGTAAAATCAACGTAACGTCTGGCGGAAACTTCACCACCATTATAAGCTTTGTTCTTTATGTACACCTTTTAGTACATATTGTACAATGAAGGAAAATAAAACGCCTTTAAAATAGAATACATATTATTACAGGTTTTTTTTAATATACAAAATTAATTTGTTTATTGCACGAATGCAATATTGATGTATATTATATGTATGTGCTAGTGCAAGTTTTAATCCAATTCCAATTAAGTATTATGATCCTATCTTAACTTAAATGTTCTTTCGAATTAATAAGTAATAAATCTGCTTCGTTTATATCCAGATGTTTTTACTATATTCTATATACTAGTATTATTTACTAATAATTCTTGTTTACTAATAAGTCTTTACTAAAGATAAGAATTATACTTTAAACGGTGTTAACGTAGTAGCAACGTAATCATGTATCCAATTATTAAATTCATTATTTAATAATCAGAGGCATTCAATACCAATGGGAAATATAAAACATCACTTGCTACCTACACATCGAAATCCGCCAGTGAATTTGTCAAAACTAAACATATTTTTTTTTACTTTTCCGCACTCAACTATATTAGCGGAAGAGTAATGTAAATGGTGTAAGAAAAATGGAAAACAATTTTTGTTTTTCGTTTATTTTTCGTTTCTCGGCATAAAAACAAAAAAAATGGTTTTTAAAAAATCTTGTCTGTGTGTGTGTGTCGTCGTCGGCATTAAAATTTCTTGTTAGCACGATAACTCAACTAAATTGTGTCAGATCGATCGGGCTTTGACTGATTCTGATCGGGGACGTCTCTCAGATGACACCTATTGATTCTGATGTGGATAGGACACACCTCACCCTGTCCATGGGTCTATTTGAGATTTTTTTTTTGTTAGCACGATAACTTAACTAAATCGTGTCGGATCGATTGGGTTTTGACTAATTCTGATCGGGGACGTCTCCCAGACGACACCTATTGATTTTGAGGCGGATACGACACACCCTACCCTGTCCATGGGCCATGAGAAAGCACGATGGTGGACTATGAGAAATTTTTTTTGTTAATACGATAACTCAACTAAATCGTATCGGATCGATCGGGTTTTGACTGATTCTGATCGGGAACGTCTCCCAGACGACACCTATTGACTTTGAGGTGAATAGGGCACATCCCACCCTGTCCGTGGGTCATGAGAAAGCACGATGGTGGACTATTTGAGAAATTTTTTTTGTTAACACGATAACTCAACTGAATCATGTCGGATGGATCGGGTTTTGACTGATCCTAATCGGACACATCTCTCAAATGACACCTATTGATTTTGAGGTGGATAGAACACACTCTACCATATTCATTGGTCATGAGAAAGCACAGTGGTGGACTATTTGAGAAATATTATTGTTAGCACGATCACTCAATTAAATCGTGTCGGATCGATCGGGTTTCGACTGATTCTGATTAAGGACGTCCACTAGACGACATCTATTGATTTTGAGGTGGATAGAACACACTCCATCCTGTCCATGGGTCATGAGAAAGCACAATGGTGGACTATTTGAGAAAAATTCAAAAAAGTAAAACTGTCGCATAAAACACATATTCTGCATTTATGTGTTGGTTTATTTTTTCTCGGCCACTTAATTTAGAGATAGAGATACGTGCGGAAAAGTCCGTTTTAAGGGTTTAAAACTGTTTATTTTATTTACAAATATAATATGTATTAATTTTAATAAACTTCGCCATGACAATGACTATGTTTGCTTTTTATGACAGACAAACCATTTAGGCATATGTTGATTATTCAGAAATCATTAATAGGAGCATTTGCTTCAGGTTTTAACAATTATTAATAATTATTCTTATTGGGATTTACTTGTGACTGAAAATATAAAGGGTCTATTCGGTTTAGCATATCAAAAATGTACTGACGTATCTAGTATATTTACCTACTTTAACTTTTATTATATTGCCCCTTGCTTGAAGTGTTATGACAACTAATTTCAGACCTCTAACTTCACATGTAAAAGAGATATCGGGGTGATAACTCCCAATGTTATAATGGAGTTTTTCTTCTGAAACAGTGAAAAAGAAATGTTATGTACATCTATATTTATAGTACTTTTTCGTAGTAGTATTTTAGTCATAATATTGGCTTATTTCTTAGTGTAAATAAGCACTAATAATTACTTCTTTGGGGGTGGTTATTTATAACAACCTCTCGAGATCTCGACACCAACCAAAATGTATAATCATTAATTAGTCAGCTATTATGTTTAATAATTACAAGTGTGAATTTTATCGAATATAGTAAGAGAAAATCAAAACTAATGTTACTCATATATAAAATGTGTATTTTGGTCCAAATTGCTTATCTGTATACACTGACTGATTATACATGATTGTATTGGTTAGTGTATCTCGAGGGGTTGTTATAAAAAACCACTGCAAAAAAAAAATAATTGCTTATTTCGCACTTCTAAAGATACAAGTAAGTCAAAATAATGAAAAAAAGATATTGTATACTATAGAACTAATAAATATATAACATCCCGTTTTTTATTTTATTCAAATATATCTCATAGTTTCAGAGAAATATTATTTTAACGTTAAAGATTGTCACCCCTATATCTTTTTTACGAGTAAATTTAAAGGTCTGAAATTAATGAACAGTTTAAGCATGGGGCAACATATAAAAACTTAAAGTAGATAAATATACGTCAGTTCCCTAAACCTCATCGACCGTTTGGTAATATTTTTGGTAAACTTTATATATTATTATTATTATTAAATAACAAGTAGACAATAAATGAAAAATGACGGATACAAAATATATATTTATGTTACCTTGTTTACTTCATTTTCGCGGAACACAACTAGGTTAGGTACATAATTATAATATATTTGGTGCAATCATCCAGTCTGTCAGTCATTATTCAATATTCTGCCATTTTGGCAAAATTTTGTAGTAACTTACTAATAACACAATATTTTTTGTCTTCTTGATATATAGCAGCATTTGGGCCTCTACTAAAAGTGGAACTGTAAATTGTAACAAACTATACTCTAGTATTCAAAACGTGTAGAAATCGTGTGGCAAGGGTGCCACAAAGGGTCATATTCAACTGCAGCATCGATTCAACAAAGAAGCATAACATTCTGTGTTTTAGATTACTTTCTGTTCAACTTTTTAATTTTTTACGATGTATTATTTGATACACGTTTTTATATTTATATTTTATTGTAAATACTTATTTTTATTAATATTTTTTTGTTGTACTATATACTTAGGATTGCTGTATTAATAACACAGGTCTACAAATTTTGACATTTTGAAAGTTGATTTGGGTTTGGGGTTGATTTGAGTGATTATAAGTGAGTTATTTACGCTGATTTCATATTTATCTTTCGTTTTTGCCCCTTACGTAAGGTTTTTGATCAACTGAATAATCAAAATAAATTAAAAACTAAAGGAAAAATTGCACTTTAATAAATTTTATATTTAATAAACATTAAAAAGATAGTAAAAAGCAACAATACAAATAGCTTCGAGTTTTTAATTTCCTTTTTTCTTTCTTTGAAAATCTCTCCCTTTTTGCTTTTTGCTCCCCACTAACAGCACCAAGATTTTCTGGAAAGTAGTCCAGATAAGCTCGCAGAAAATGAATTCTTATGCTCATATTACAACCAAGTTGCTTAAACTTATTTAGCATTTTCTTGACAATTTCCTCATACTGCGGATGTTTATAATTTCCTAAAAAATGTATGTTACATTTTTAAGGCATATCCAAGATTCTTTTTCAATTTCTGTCATTATTTCTTCAAAATGTTGATGTTGCATTAATTCTCTTATTTGTTGTCCTACAAAAACGCCTACCTTTAATTTTGCTTCAGAAAGAGGTGCAAATTGGCCACATAAGTACTTAAAATAATTCCCATTTTTATCTATAGCTTTTACATATTACTTCATTAATCTTAATTTAATATGAAGTGGCGGCAAAAGAATTTCTTGCGGATCAACCAAATTTGCATAAATAACGGTTTTTGGACCAGGTCTTGAAACAACCAGGTATAACAAAATATATTTGGTAATTTTTTACAACTTTTAGACATTTTTAAAATGAAATAAAAAATAAAAACACACGACGCGATGTCACAAGTAAACGTACACACCTTAAAAACGTACTACAGCGACTATGTCCCCCCCTCTTGTGTGTACGTTTCAAATCGATTAAACACAGGGGCGCCGCAAAATCAAAAAAAGTTCGATCTTAAAATCTTTGTTGGCCTGTTTTATTATAATCTGGGTTTTATGCAATTCGTTATAATTTGCTACTCTGTAAGTGATCCTTATCTGTCGCTGTCGGGTAGTGTACAACTAATTTAAATAAAAATATATGTTCACTTTACGAATAAAAGCATATTTACGGTATATATTTTTCAACTATAATTTTGATGGTACCTACTTACAACGAAAACTTACGTTGCCATTTTCATCATGACGGACGCTCCATGTTTTATTAAGCAACACCGTCAAGGAAGCAAACAAAAACGTATAAATCAGTCCACGATATTAACTACCCCCTTTCATTAAAACTAAAAATAGCCATTCAATCGATTGCCCCTAATTGTGATAAAATTAACACTGGAGAATAAACACGCTAATTTGTAAAGAAGCCCTGATGTCTTGCAAACGACATCGCCTAGAAAAACATCTTGACAGACACGAAAACACGAAGATTACGTGTAAAAACTTTTTTCATCTGATTCCTATTTATAGTTCGGTTGCATGCAACACTCAAGGGTGCAGCAAATCACGGGGATGCCATGGCATGTTCATAAACGTCGAGCAAAGAACATCTAGGGGGATGGAATGGGATGTAATACCATACATTTACGAGTTTTTCTAATTTAGTTGTCGTTTAGTGTAGCTGAAAAAAAGGTATTGATAGGATTTTTATATACACTGCTAGACAACTTACGCATCAGCAAAACCTTTCATTATTTCTTATTATTTTTTTAAGTTTTGAATCCTTAAACATTTTATTGATATTGAATGATATCCTCCATCAGTACTGATAAATAATTACAATTGTTTGACAGATGTAAAGTGATATTGTGTAATTGTTTGTTAATAATACATTTAATGTAGTTTAAAGTGATTTGTAAAAGGCAATAAATTCAGTTACGCTAGTGATGTTTTTAAAATTTAATGTCGTCAAATCAATGAAACACTTTATCCAGTAGACTTAGAGTAGAAGAAATGAATCGTCCATGCACCTTAAGAGAAGATGAGGCAGTGAAACCGGTAACTCTGGTTAACGAGGGACGTAGCCAGCGATATGTGGATAATTTGTTAGAAGTTAGAGCATCAACAATTAGTCGAACAGTTAAACGCTTGAATGAACTTGGAAGTTACTGTAGAACCCCAAGACAAGGTCGCAGGAAGTCCACAGGTGCAAGAGATGAGCGATGTTTTATGCAAGTCGCCTGAAGAAACAGGCATTCTACCAGTTTATTACTAAGCAGAGCCCTAACAGCAACGTGAAATGTGGCAATTTCATTACGAACGGCCAGAAGAAGCCTTAATGAAGGAAGATTGGACAGAAGAAGACCAGCTATTGAACAACTACTCGCCAGAGAATATAGTTATTAGACTGCATTTTACAAGAGAATACGTACATTGGACCATTGACGACTGCAAGCGAGTTTTGTTTTCAGATGAGACAAAATCAAGTTTTAATTCATCAGATGGACGTCAACGAGTCTGGCGGAGGCCAGGACAGAGGTTTGCTGCCTGCAATATCTCTCCGAGCAGATGCGGCTGGTGTATAGGTGCTGCAGAGCTGCAGAACTGCCAAAAAAATTAGATATTTGTATATTTTCGCGACATAATAATTACTAAAATTTATTAACAAAATAATTTGGTTAGTTGGTGCAGCTAACAAAATTATTGCGTTAAAGTCGCATTCTGCCCGCCGTCCTCTATTGAGTAGTAGACCAGATGAATTATCTGGGTCTCTATGCGAGCGCGTCGCGGTACATTGAACTGGGCCACACGAGGTAGTTCTCAGCACGGCTCGGCACACCCTTCGTCCCCCTCAACTCCCGCGACAGTCCACACTTGGCGCTCGTAAATGCGCGAATTTACCCGGTCAGTGAGCTGTATTTTTTCCAGCTAAGGCAACATCAGTGAATGTTTACTCCTTCCTACTCGGGCGGGCGTAAATCGTACGTATTTCGTATTTCGTGTTAATTTGAGATTTTAAATACTGTTTTATGAATTTGTGTAGTGATTTATTGTACTAATTATTAATATTTATATACTGTGATAGTGACAATGGATTTAGTTTATAATTTAGTTCATGTGAAGCGATCTTTTTAAATACTCTTATGAAGAAAAAATTGATTTAAAAAACAATGGTAAGCCATTGTCCGATATTGTTATTAAGACTGCAGGTGTTAGCCGCGGAAAAGCATATAAACGTTAATTTAATAGAGACATTTATTCGAAGAACAATTGGATTTGTGGGTGCAACAAAAAAACGCGTTATTTTGTTTTCCTTGTTTACTTTTTGGCGGTGATAAAGCATGGACGGAGGTAGGGGTGACAGATTTGGTGCACTTAACTGAAAAAATAAAAAAGCACGACAACTCCAAAAGCCATCTACATAATACAATGGAATTAGCTTTATTAGGAACAACTAATATTAAAGCGCAGCTAGATTCAGCTTATTGGATAAATGTGCAAAAGCATAATGATAACGTGACAAAAAAGAGATACGTTTTGTCAAAAATTATAAACTGCATAAAGTTTTGTGGGGCCTTTGAAATGGCGCTGCGAGGACATGACGAAGCTGAAACCTCTCAAAACCCGGGGATATTTCGTGGTTTGATAAATTTTTCTGCTGAGCTTGATGTAACTTTAAGCGAGAATCTACAAAATGCTTCAGTATTTAAAGGAACCTCTAAAGAAATACAAAATGATCTTTTAGACTGTAAATTAAAAGTATGTCATGAAGAAATATTTAAAGAACTTAACAAACTTTCATTTTTGGCAGTTATGGCAGACGAAACAACTGATGTATCTGCAAAAACTCCGTTAGTGGTAGTTTTAAGATATATTCTCGATGGTGAACCGATTGAACGTTTTTTGACATACCTGAAACCTACAAAATGTGACGCTGAAACTCTTTCGGAAAATATTTTAAGTGTTATAGACCCTCTAGTAGAAAATTCACCTTACAAGCCTTTTCTCTTAACCAAAGAATATGACGGCAAACATGAATGTTCTTCAAAAAGGTATTAAATTCCAAAAATTTTTCTTGTGAAAGTCTATATTTTTGTATAAACGGATTTTACATAAAAATTCTGAAGTATCAGGAAAACGCGTGACCTTGAAAATTTTCAAAATTTTCGTCTGTGGCGTAATTTTTTTGCAGCCCCTGCGGCGCCAGTAGTTTGGATACGTTTGAAATTTGCACGCGGGCGGCCAATATCCTAGGATCGGCCCTGTGCAGAACACCCGTTTCATTTCATCACGGGCCGCCACTGTCTCCGAGGATCCCATTTTTTGATGAATCAATGAATGTTCTGGGGAGGAATTTCTTTCAATGGTCCCACAGATTTGGGTCCTATACGGGGGAGATCCATGAATGCACATTTCTACGCAGAAGAACATGTGACGCCATATGCCTTGTTTGTCGGGGACAATTTAATTTTCACGGAGGATAACGCTTGGCTCCACGTTGCTACAGAGAGACTGGACTACCTACGATTTGTGATTATTCCAACTATGGACTCGCCAGCAAGAAGCTCAAATATGAACCCCACAGAATATCTATGGGATGCAGTAAGACGATCAGTTAGGCACCACATACCTGCCCCTATGACTCCTAGGGAACTCAAACTTAGGGAAGTCGTTCTTGTCGAAGACAGAGCTCCTCAGGGAACCATTCACCACTTGATCAATAACATGTCTAGACGAATAGGAACAGTGATAAGAGCTAGAGGAGAATCTAAACGCTACTGAATTCAAATTCTTACAATTTAATTTCACCTCCAATTTTTTTTCCACGGTTTTTCGTTAACACCGTTTTCTGTCAATTTGACAGTATTATTATTTCTATTGTTCTTCATGTTTTTCCCCGATAATACCATTCTAATTTGCTAAACATTAGTTGAATTCATTTAATTATAATATCACGTAGGTACTATGATTTAAAATTTACATCTTCCAGAAAATAAAACTAATAATGTGAAATTTCTCTGATGCGTTAATTTTGTCCAGGAGTCTATTATCTATAATGACTAAAAGTCCGTGACCTCTTGGTTTCTTTTAAATACTTATATTTAGTCCCTTCAAATTAGACAAAAAATCACTGATTTTGAGAAATTTCTCCTACAGCTAAGCGACCTATACAGAAATTTGTGTTGGGGTTGTGTCAACATAGTTTTCACCTAGCGCATGATAAAAAAGGATTGTTTTTTTCTAAACATATATATATATATATATATATATATATATATATATATATATATATATATATATATATATAAATATATATATACAGGTTGTAACATAAAGGTTAGGAATAAATTAAAGGGTGAATTTTTCAGTAAAAAAAAAATAATTTTCTTTTCATATGAAGTTATGCTCTACGGGTTTTCGTTTCCAAGCTACAGGGCGCTAAAAAATTTGAAAGAATTTAGTTTTTCTCTAATAACTTTCGATCATTAGAAGATAATGGAACGAAATTGTAGCCGTAGCATAATTTCATAATGCCCTAGTAACAGGAAAACATATACTTGACAATGTTTTTGTTCCTTTATTTGCCTATGTTAGCAGTGGGAAAAAATGATGTTTACAAAAGTTTTAATTACGGGAAAATGACAAGAGAAACAAATAAAATGCAAAATAATTTTGTTTAACATAAATAGTGAATCTTAAATAAATATTAAAAAAATATTTTTACCAGTGGCGTATCACAGTTTTCTTCGGAAAACCATGCGGTACAATGCGTACGCATGCCACAGAGTAACTTACGAAGTCAATCTTTTTCGTGTTATTAGGGCATTATCAGATTAAGCTGCACCAAAAATTTCGTTCTATTATCTTCTAATGTTCAAAAGTTATTAGAGAAAAACTAGATTTTTTAAAACTTTTTATCGCCCTGTAGCTTGGAAACGAAAACCCCTAGAACATAATTTCATTAGACAAAAATCTATTTTATTTACGGACAAATCCACCGTTTAATTTATTCCCAAATTTTATGTTACAACCTGTATATATATATATATATATATATATATATATATATATATATATATATATATATATATATATATATATATATATATATATATATATATATATATGTGTGTGTGTGTGTTTTTGGCCGTTTTTTCGGTTTTGCATTGTTCTGAAAAACTGCATTTTTGGGAAAATATGACGTGATTTGATGTTGTAGATTTTGCGATTCTCCACAATTTTTCGTCTTTTCATTTTTTCGAAATTCTGTTTACTGATCTTACTGATTTTAAGCCAAAACTATGCATTGTAGAGAAAAATAGCAAGAGATCAAAGTTGTAGATATAAAAATTTCCGACATATTTTGTTGTTTTGTTTCTTTTAAGTCGCACGGTTTTGCCACTGGAGGGAGAAAACCGTTTTTTTTTTTGTAATACTCTTGTGCAAATGATAAAACACTAGAGCATTATTTTTTATTTATAGGCAAAACTGTACTTTTTAGAAATGTTCAATCACATAAAAAATTGGAGAGCAAAAAACTTCCTACAAATTGTCTTATACTTTTTTTTCTTTACAAAAAATGCATAGTTTTGCCTATACATAAGAAATAATGCGTTAGAGTGTCTTCTTCATTCGCACAAGAGTATTACAGGAAAAAAGCAAACGGTTTTCTCCCTCTAGTGGCAAAACCGTGCGACTTTTTTTTTTAAAGTCAAAATGTGTCGGAAATTTTTATATCTCCAACTTTGATCTCTTGATATTTTTCTATACATGCATAGTTTTGGCTTAAAATCGAAAGAGCTCAAAAATAATTCAGCGTACTCTAGCGGCGCAACTAAGCAGAATTTCGAAAAAATGAAACCAAGAAAAATTGTGGAGAGTCGCAAAATCTACAATATCAAATCAGGTCATATTTTCCCAAAAATGCATATTTTTTCAGAAAAACGCAAAAAACAAAAAAAACAGCCAAAAACGCACATATATATATGTCTATATCTAAAAACAACCCTTTTTTATCATGCGCTAAGTGCAAATTATATTGACACAACCCCAACACAACTTTTTGTATAGGTCGCTTAGCTGTAGGAAAAATTTCCCTCAATTTTCCTAATTTGAAGGGACTAATTATTGTTTAGAAAGTTAATGGTTTCACTTCATCTAGTAATTTTTAAAATTTAAGGTAACATTCCCACTAAATCCCAACTTTATAATAATTGCCCTCCTTTAATTGGCTGCACGAATCGTAACGTGAATATAGTCTATTAGATGTTGCCTTATCAGAACACAGAAATTATACTGATAACTAGAGCTGCCGACTCCGATGCCTTATCATCAGTGGTGGCGCTGTTGATTTTTTTTTCAAACAAGCATACCTTTCTCGCGGTTTAAAATCTGTAGCGCTCTTTACACGCCATCTACTCTTTTCAATGATTCGCCTAAGGATAAAGAAGTATTTTGTAATTTGTTTATGGCATTTGTTAGTTTTTCGTAATTACTACGAATAGTTTTTAAATTTTCTAAGAGCAGTTTATTCTTCAGCGTCGAATTATGAACTTTATTTTTGGTAAATTTTGCTCCTCTAACCATTGCCTCCCCATAATATAAGAATTAGTTGTGGAGGTTCTGAAGTATCAGGGTACTGGTTATAAAATTCGTGAGTGCAAGTGGAAAATTTGAGAAAAATCGCTTTGGTGTGGACTATTAGTGCATCAATATCTGGTTAACATTTCTGCTGATAGATGTAAGTCATATTTTCAATCAGAAAATTGCCATATTCGCTACGTACGCAACATCAGCTCCGCGTAGTGTTCATAATTTTGTAAGCTGTCATGTGTCCGTCAGAAATTCTGATTAAATTAGTAATATTAAAATTGCACGTAAAATCTATTAAACTTAATTCCACTGCATCAATTCGTGTGGACAAAGACCTTAGCAAGGTTCTTCAAGCGTTTTCTTTCAATAAAGGGATGAATGTTTCATAAGACATACAATATTACTGGTATGTAGTGAAATATTTTATTTTGACCATTATTTACAAGCGTTGTATTTGGAAAATACTGCTGCTGATAGCAATAATGTGACACATGAAAAACGAAGTTTCACTGGAAAAGATGTAGGCAATGTAATATAGATTTTATGTAATACCAAATAAATATAAATAAAAAAATGAATAAAGAATAAATATAAATAAATAAGAAGAAGTGTTTATAAAGAATTATAAGAATTAATATTGACTATTCATAATAAATATTTATTTTTTATTATTATCTTAATTACCAGGGGTTGTAGATTTATCAATACACAACAAATATGTGCAATGGCATTCTGACATGGGCACTATTGTAAGTTTCTTGAGTTTTCTCTCCTGAAAATTCATTTTTGTCCTATAGAAAAGGTGGCATAATTATCCTCACTTGCTTCCAGCTTCGTCCAAAACTCATTTAGTTCTGGAAATCCTGTGCCCGTCAAAATAATGTCATCATCTTCCAAATAATTTATTAATCCAGATTCTACAGTCATTTGTGAATCACTATTCCTCCCACCTGCCACTTTCGACTTAAATGGAATAAAACCTCCAGGAGTAATACCAATAAGCAACTTCTTAGTAAATCCCTTTTTGTCCATTTCTATCCATTTCTTGCATTGTACTAATTTCTAAGCTGCCGTAGGAAATCGATAAAATTTGAATTTACTATTTCTACCGGTATTATTACAATCTACAATACAGCTACTATAATGGCCCATTTTTAGATTCTTTTACGAATTAACTTTTGTATACACACATATGACCTGGCAGTCTACTACTGACAGCCTACTTTAATGCAATTTGTGTCTACTGCAAGCGCTGCCATCGACTTCTTTATCCCCAGCTCATACTCTGCACACAGCGAATAAACTTTTTCACATTGTATGCAAACAATTGCGTATTACCGGAAACTTTCGGCATTTTTATGCTATACCAAAGTCACAGATACGAGACTTATACGTAAATATAAATATTTACACTGCCACAATGACCAAAACAATAGATGACCAAACATAACGGTAAAGCGAAACTGAATTACTTAACTGAACCTACATCGATTCAAATGCCTCGAGGCAAGTGAAATATATTTGTAAGTTTTACCTACTAGGCACATTTATAATTTCAGAATTAACGTGACTATTTTTGTTTCTATTCCAAGTAGTGATAAGTGGCATAGGTATTGTTAAAATAAGGTTCTGTTGTTATCCTTTTATCTGATCGTTCCCAGTATGTTACATTCAACATTGAGTAGACACGACGGAGTCACGACATTGTAGTGCACAATCTGGACAGAATAATGATGGGGGTTGTTTAGTTAACACAATTTTTTGCAGATCAATAGATCTAAAGAGCTTTTTCAAATACACATGATTACTTTAATCTTACGTATCGTCAGAATTAATATCTTGATATATATATTGATCTCTGAACTGCGAAGTGGTTATGAAATAAACGTAATTCATTCGTTACGTTTCTTGCTCTCAATTTTTAGACTGGATTTTCTGTGGGTATTTCATTAGAAATAATTTTATCGCTTCACAGGATAGAATGCAATCCATTTATCGGTTTTCGGCACTGTGCCCTATTGTTGACCTATTCCGTGTCGACCCGTCGTCGCCAATGGTGCCCTTCGCTGTTTCCCTTCGCCGTATATCCTTCAATTATTGCTGCACGAACAGCTCGCCAAATGACATAGGGTTTTATTCGTTAAACTGCTATAAAAATACCTAAGACGTTAACATTCGATGTAACGTAATTTTCTACTGTTCTGGTCAGTGGGATTGCCGCTTGACACGAATATCACCGAAAATGGGAGACGATTGCTTAAACTTATCCAGCATTTTGTTGACAATTTCCTCATACTGTTTCCATGTCCAAGATTCTTTTTCAATTTCTGTCATTTGTTTCTTCAAACTGTTGGTCCTCCATTGATTTTCTTATTTGTGGTCCCACGAAAATGCCTTAATTTTGCTTCAGAAGGAGCTGGAAATTTTCCACATAAATACTTAAAACATTTCCCATTTCTATCTATAGTTTTTACATATTGCTTCATTAATCCCAATTTAATATGAATTGGCGACAAAAGAATTTTTTTGCGGATCAATCAAATTTGCATAAATAACGTCTCTTGAACCAGGTGTTAAGTTTGTAACAAAATATATTTGGTGTACTTGTACAACTTCTAGGCGTTTTTAAAACAAAATAAAAACACAGGACGCGATGTCACGAATAAACGTACACACATTAAAAACGTACTACGCCGCTAATGTAAATACCCGAATAGTATGAAACCGGAATATGCCCACCAGCCAACTCTGTTTCGGTAAATCCCCCAACACTTGTGTGTATGTTTCAAACCGATTAAACACAGGGGCGCCGCAAAGATTGAGGCAAAATTTAATTTTATAGAACCTCGATTTTAAAAACTACAAATTATTGTACAATGTACATTTGTAAATACTGGTGCGCTATGGAAACAAAAAAAAACAGTGTTTCTGTAGTTTATGGTATGTAACTAAACCAAAGTCAAAAAAAGTCTGATAAAAAAATCTTCGTTGGCCTGTGTTACTTTTGAAACACCCTGTTCATCGATTTAAATAAAATTCTACCTCGAGTCTACCACCTCTACCGCAGAATCTCAAAACAGTGATCTGAGCAGACATACAGACGACAGGCAAAGAAGTGTTTGCAACTCATGTTAAATTCAAGTAATCTCGCGTACCGGAGAGTGAGACACGCCATTGTGACTGATCGAGTTTACAATACACAATTCGCGTCCGCGTACGAACAAACAATTTTCTTCGGTTAGATTCTAATAATAGACCGTTTTGCTATTCCGCTCAGAGATAATACTTTCATTTTAAGGTATTCTAACTTTCGGCATTGTGGCGTGGCGGATGTCGGATGAATGTCAACTAGATGTGCAGGACTGCTCGAAAGGCGGAAGAGTAACATTCTAGCCATGAATACAGATAAGCGGGTCACTTTGACGTCTTAGTCGGGAGCCGAACTCGCTTCCTCTGCGATCCTCCGTCGTGAAAAATTAAATTCCAGGTTTGGCAGGATTACAAATAGAGTGAAACTTATAGACCAGTTAAACGGCTGCGGGCTTAACGAAAATACAAGGTGGCGCGACAAAAAAGTTAAAGCAGCTAACACGTTGCCGATTTTAATGTAGTTTATCCGGTACAGTCCGGTCTAAAAATAAATGCGCGGGTAAACATAAAATATATGGAATATCAGTTCATTATTTCTGTTCAGAGACTTGTACTCTACACAGACACTGCATGTATACGTATACGTACAATTACATGTTTATTCGTTCAAACTAAAGACATGGCAACGTTGCATTCTATCTTATACTTAACCTAACTTTAATGTATTTCGGAGCGTGAAAGAAAATTTATAGAAAAATTAAAAATGAATTTTTGTCGTGATCAGTTGCGGGACAATAAAAGAAAATTTTCAAAGCGTAAAGCAATACAGAAACGTTTAAATTGTATTGCATAAATGAATCAGGCAAAAAGTAACCTAAACGTTGGATGATTTAAGCTGTTGTGAGTGTAAAAATGTTCTTTCACTTGAAAAAATAAAAAAGGAAAGTCGTTTGGGACTAAATTCAATTTTAGATATTGTTGGTAACGAATGTGGAGTAATAACGTAAGTGGCAACTGGTAAAATGCATGCAGCTGCGTTGCCAAACGCTAATTGACAACTTCTCGACTTACGGAGCAAAGCTTAAACTGGCATATTTTAAAAAGGTTTATCTTTCCAATAAATAGGGCAACAGCCATTTTTTTTTAAATTTAAAATATTCATAATAAACTAATGTATAAATGTGTTATTTTTGGAAAAAATATATAGAAAAGTTTTACAGTTATGATGTAAAATGTGTAACTTTTAGTCAATTGGTGCATTTAAACCATGCAAAAAGTTCCAATTTTGATGGTGAATATCTCCTTTATTATACAGGCAAAAATTTTTCATGTAAGCAATTTTCTTTGGGAAGTTTATTCTTTATATTTACCCGAAATTTGATGAAATTGTATAGAAAGGTGGGTTTCCGGAGAAACTACCTTAAACTAAAAGGCATCTCACATAAGCAAGGTGATGGAAATGTCCCTTGAACGTTCTTGATGAAATTTTGTATGTAGGTAGAGCGTCGAAAAATTAGAGACATATGGCTGGCCATGAACGATCTAAGGAGGCGAAAACAACTTGCCTTCGAAGTCACCCCTCAAACACCACAATATTTGACCTAAGAGGGACTTTTAACTAATATAGGGAGAGACGAAATCCTTCTCACAGACAGGAGGGGGGGAGTGACACTTTTCAAACACCTTTTGAGTCCAAGGCGGCTATTTTCACTTATTGGTGGCAATTTATTTACGTGTACAATATGAAAAAATAAAACTTGCCTCTTTTTGGATTTGTTCGTCATTCAGTTACAACAAAAATAATTACACAGGGCAAAAAAAATTTTGTGATCGGACTTTTTTTGGCTTCTTGGCTTAGTTACATACCACTAACTACAGAAACACTGTTTTTTGTTCCCATCACGTACCAGTACTTGTAAATATACATTGTACAATAATTTGTAATTTTTAAAACCAAGGCTCTATAAAATTAAATTTTGCTTTAAACTTCGCGGCGCCCCTGTGTCAAATCGGTTTCAAACGTAGACACAAGTGTGGGGAATTTACCGAAACAGAGTTTATCTATGGATATATTCCGGTTTCATACTACTTGGGTATTTACATAGTCGCTGTAGTACGTTTTTAATGTGGGTACGTTTACTCGTGACATCGCGTCGTGTGTTTTTATTTTGTTTTAAAAATGCCTAGAAGTTGTAAAATTACACCAAATATATTTTGTTATAAACTTAACACCTGGTTCATGAAACGTTATTTATGCAAATTTGGTTGATCCGCAAAAAATTCTGTTGCCGCCAATTCACATATTAAATTAGGATTAATGAAGCAATGTGTAAAAGCTATAGATAAAAATGGGATTTGTTTTATGTACTTATGTGGCAAGTTTCCAGCTCTGAAGCAAAATTAAAGGAAGGTATTTTCGTAGGACCACAAATAAGAAAGTCAATGCAGGACTAACAGTTTGAAGAAACAATGACAGAAATTGAAAAATAATCTTGGATATGCTTTAAAAATGTAACAGAATCTTTTTTTAGGAAATTATAAACATCCGCAGTATAAGGAAATTGTCAAGAAAATGCTAAATAAGTTTAAACAACTTGGTTGTAATAAAGGAAAGAATTTATAAGGATAAAAATTCATTTTCTGCATGCTCATCTGTACTAATTTCCAGAAAATCTTGGTGCTGTTAGTGAGGAGCAAGGTGAAAGGTTCCATCAAGACATAAATAAGATAGAAAGGAGGTACCAGGGTCTATGGGATGTGGCGATGATGGCAGATTTATTTCTGGATGCTGAAAATAGAACATCCAACGAATGATTACACAGGAAAAACTGCAGAATGAAGTTTTTTGTTAAAAGGGGAGGGATTTTCAAAGAAAAAATAAATTAGAGATTCAAAACTATTTGTATTGTTGCTCTTTACTATGCTTTTTAATGTTTATCAAATATTATGTTTATTAAAATGTAATTCTTCTTTTAGTTTTTAATTTATTCTGATTATTCAGTTGATCGAAAACCTTACGTGAGGGGCAAAAACGGAAGGTAGATATGAAATTAGCGTAAATAACTCACTTATAATCACTTATCAAATCCAAATCAATATTCAAAATGTCAAAATTTGTAGCCCTTCGTTATTTTTAAAACAGTGAAATAGCATCATCTAGTAGTAGCAATGCGTCAGAGTTTAAGGTCTTTGCTTAAATTGCTTCAGTGTGCTGTGTACTTTTAAAAGTATATCATATGTGACAGTTAAGGTCTATCCACACTGTTGAAAATCTACCGTGATAGAATTTTACCAATTTTAATGATGCGAAAATGATGTAAAACTTAATGAACTATTTATGGTATAAAATAACACCAGTGTAATTAGTAAAATTTTACACATTGCAAACTTTGATACATTTTAGATATGAAATTTATATTAATACACCACAATATAGTACACTTTACTTCCGCGTGGGATAGTTTACAATCACTGCGTAGTTAACTATTCTAAAATACGCATACATATAGCATATTGACACTGTTGAAACGTGAGGCAATATGGCAAATCGTAATTTCTGATTAATTATGCCCAACTTATGCCCAAATGTTGTTATGTGTCTTAAAAGATTAACATTATTTGCCAAGATGACAGAATAATTGAAGTGTTAAATTATGTATGTACCTAACCTATTTGTGTTTCGTGACGATGAAGTAAACACGATGTAGGTACTATAAACGCATATCCATCCATATTGTATGTCATTTCTCATGTAATATCTGCTTATTATTTAATAATAATATATAAATTTTACCAAGAAAAATGTTTATTCTCAGCGAGAATAAATCCCAATAAGAAGAATTATTAACAATTATTAAAACCTCATGCAATACGCCTATTTACGATTTCTGAATAATCAACTTATACCCAAGTGGTTTGTCTGTCCTAAGAAGCACACATAGTCATTGTCATGACCAAGTTTATTAAAACTAATAGATACTATATGTATGAAAAATATGTTAAATTAATAAATTCACTAGATGATTTCGTTGAGTAGATAGTGAAGTGATTTTATATTTACCATTCTTATTGTCCACTTACTAATAACACAATTATATTATCAAGAATGTACCCGATTTAGTGTGAAACTGGTGTTAAATTTTACATCATATTTCAGACAGTGCACGATCTCTACTTTAATGGGATTTGAGAAGTTTAGGAGTAGTTGCTAGTATGAATAATTTCTGCGAGTGTTGTTTTACTCATCATAATTGGCCAAGTGTCATGAAATAAACAGCCTCATTTCGCAGCTGAAGTATTGTACAATTAGTACACAAATAAATATTAGCGTTAAATATAAGTTAAACATTCTACCCGCTTAATTAAATAATTATTATAAATGGGTAAAAAAGCGTGTTGTGAATTTAATCACTTATAATGAGAAAATGTTTCGCCAAGTGGCGAAAATATTTTTATTGTTGAAACGTGTCGATTCCTGCGTGTTTGCCAACAAAACATTTACCCGTATCTCCATTGTAAGTATTACTTTATATGTATGTTCTGTAATTAGGGTTGATGGTCCTCATAATAGTTTACATGCATATACATATATTTTTATTACAATTCTTAAACGCGATGTTCCTCACTTTGAATACAAGTGATTGTGAAAAATTTACAGTAAATTTACATATAAAAGTACTATTATGAACTGCCCGTCAAGAATAGGAACAAGTCTATCGGACCGCCCACGAGGCGCGCAGTAAATAGCCGAAGCTGCCCTCACTCTTTCTGCTACGCATACATAGAGATATCTCACACTTTTTCCTATTATTGACGAGCGGTAAGACACATTAACAATACATTTTTTACACTCTCCTCACCAAAATATATATCATGGATAAATTCTGCATAAAGCTTTAAGACTATATAGGACACTGAAGCAAGCAATTAATTATTTTTTTTTCTCATTCATTCGTATTTGATACAGGCCGAATATATGTTTTTTTTTTCGTTCGATGCAAAATCAGCAACGCGTTAAATATTTATGTTTAAAATCTCAAACTGAACATAAATATTTACATCGTGCTTTCTCATGACCCATGAGCAGGGTGAGGTGTGTCCTATCCACCTCAAAATGAATAGATGTCGTCTGGTAGACGTCCCTAATCAAAATCAGTCGAAACCCGATCGATCCGACCCGATTTAATTGAGTGATCGTGCTAACAAAAAAAAATTCTCGAATAGTCCACCATTGTACTTTCTCATGACCCATGAATATGATAATGTGTGTTATATCCACCTCAAAATCAATAGGGGTCGTCTGGGAGACGTCCCCGATCAGAATTCGTCAAAACCCCATCGATCCGACACGATTTAGTTGAGTTATAATGCTAACAAGAAATTTTAAAGCCGACAACAACGACACACACACACACAGACACAAATTTTGTAAAAACCATTTTTTTGTCCGAAAAACGAAAAATTAACGCTATAAAAAATGTTCCATTTTTCTTTACACGATTACATTACTTTTCCGCTCTGGTATAGTTAAGTGCAGAAAAATAAAATAGTTTCTCTTTGTTGTGATTGAACAAGAAAAAACCCAAAAAAGGCAACTTTTGGTTTTTCATGTAGTATGTGTAAAAAATACAACCCTCCATAAAATTAAAATAGCAGCTTGAGAGGTACATAAACTGTATGAAAACCTCCACCCCCTTCGCGAGGGATGCTGTTTCTTTATAAAGTGATTGTTGAAAGATTGTTGAGTGATTGTTGAAAAGCCGATGCATCCACAAAGAGTGACTGTTTGGTGCGGTCTATGGGCTGGCGGCGTCATCGGGCCGTACTTCTTCGAAAATGACGTCGGCCAGGCAGTTACTGTGAATGGTGTTCGCTATCGCGAGATGATAACGGACTTCTTGTGGCCAGAAATTGAGGATATGGACCTGGACGATATGTGGTTCCAACAGGATGGTGCCACTTGCCACAGAGCCAACGAAACAATGGCACTTTTGCGCAAGGAATTCAATGGCCGTGTTATCTCACGTCGTGGCGATATTAATTGGCCGCCACGATCATGTGATTTGATACCGTTGGACTTCTTTCTTTGGGGATATTTAAAAGAAAAAGTGTACGTCAATAAGCCAAGAACAATTCAAGAGCTAAAGGATGAGATAATTCGGCACATTAACGACATTGAACCTCAATTATGTCTCAGAGTCATTGAAAATATGGACCATCGGATAGAGGTATGCCACCGAAGCTGTGGCGAGCATTTGGCCGATATTTTGTTTCACACATAATTGTCATAGATCCTTCTATCATAATAAAAAACATTAAGATAATTCTCTGAAAACTTTTTGTTTTATTTACAATTAACATCGTGCGTTTTGGTTGGACCACCTTTTATATTAGTTAAAAGTTCCTTTTGAGTGAAATATTATGGTTTTTATGGCCAAATATGGCCAAGTATGCATTTTTGAGGGGTGACTATATCGAACGCTATATCACCCCCATAAACCGTTCCAAAAAATACGGGTCCCTTATTTGTCGATTACCTACTTATACATATAGAAAATGTTATCAAAATTGAAGCCAGGCAGTGTCGTCACATTGCTTGTTAAATAAATCCAATGAAATTAGAATCAGGAATGAACACGGTTTTATTTACGAGCTTAAGCATAAGCAGCTTTTGTAACATACTTTAGTACATAGTAATTGGGAGTTATTAAAAATCCTGATGTTAATTCTGCATGTGAAGGATTGTATGTAAAAATTTATAGTTTCTTTGATAAATTTATTACTGTATATAAATAATTTAAGCATAAATAACCAAAGTTTACCATCGCAACAAATTTAAGAAATTAAGAAAAAGCACCTATCTGATCTCATTGAATTCAAGATTCTACGGAACATTATCAAAGCATAAATAGCTGATGCTTATATTAACTATTTAACATCGATTCAGCAAAACAGGTTTTTGGTTTTATGTTCAGTGTAAGAAAAGTTCGACGCATATTCCATCAACGGTTTTCTGCAATGAAAAATCGTTTGATGTGCCAAATAAAATTGCAAGCGAATTTGCTAGATATTTTTCCAGTGTTTTTTTCCACTGACGATGTTCAGACACAAATTCTGACAATCACTCAAACTGTATCAATGTAGTAAAATTTACAGAAATACATATTTATCAGTCATTATAAAAAAATACTTAAAAACAAAATGATCTGTGAGGATGATCAGATCCCGAGCATTCCTGTTAAAGATTGTCCAGGGGACTTAGTAGATCCCCTTGTCATTTTGTTTAATGTGATACTCTTTGCACCCACGTATCCTGAGGATTGATGAAGAAAGACCGAAATATCATTATAGGTCCATATTTATCATGGTGTGTAACCCGTTTTACCTTCTAATCAACATGGGTCGTAGCAAAACGCTCCACAATAAAAAATTTGGCAGAATTTACCCAGATAAACGCAAATCTCATAGATAATAAATCTCAAGTGGATCTAATACTGATTTTTCGAAAGCCTTTGATAAGGTGAATCATAATATACTAATTTCAAAATCAGAATTATGTGTATTCAGTAGTAATTCTTTTCAGTTAATCAAATCATATTTATCCAGACGTACATTATTTGCTTCAAATAATGGCTTTAAATCCGAAACCTTCTTGGCGTTCTCTGGAGTACCTCAAGGCTCAAATTTGGAACCATTGTTCTTTATATTATGTATTAATGATTTGTCTCCTAAGTAATGCTTATGTCGCATTATCTTCTTTTGCTGATGACTTAAAATTATTGTTAAACATAACCTGCTTAGACCACTACTTGAGATTGCAAAAACTCATCGACCTTGTTCTGTTATGGTGTTCGAAGAATAAGAAAATATTAAGGATCTTGGTGTTTACTTTGATCTATCTCCGGGTATATCAACCATGTGGTTCTTAATGTATATAAAACCTTTTATTTCGTGATTAGAAATATGGCATCATTTCATAACACTGCTACCTTAAATATTTATATTTTGTATTAGTTCATTCGAAATTAAAATATTGTAGCCTTCTTTGGTATCCTCGGTATCTAAGTCATGTGAATCAACTTGAAAATATTTAACGACATTTCTTAGCGCATTTGCGATTTCGCATAGGTAATTATTATCTAGTAAGCGATTACGACCATACTCTGCCTCAACAAATATTTGACATCCAGTCATTGAACTCTAGAAGGGTGCTTACTAGCCTCTCATTTTTATTTAAACTCTTCCATAATTGTAGAGATATTTCTGCATTACTAAGCATGTTGAGTATAATACGTATATCTAGACTAGCCTTCATACTTCAAGAGGAAAGTATGTTTTATTCCCAGACTGCAAGAACTAACGTGCTGTTTAATCTACATCTAACTAAACATCTACAATGTCCTTTACAAACAGAGCTATAAGAAGTGACTCAAATACAGACATCTAAGGAATCTCTGAAGGTACACATACAAACCGTAGTACAAAATATACTGCAATGCTTCTGTAAGGTAGAGTAAAAAACTAGGTAAAAGACGATTTCAATCCAAAAAGCTAATTACCAAAACCCTATGTTATTCTTAACACGCTATGAGGAACATTTCTGCCAGAAAAAAGTTATTTAATCCATATTTCCCTTCTGTTTCACTTCGACCTCCTCTCCTGTATTCTCCTTTTTTACGGCTAAATTAAATGAGGAAAAACGCGCGACTGTTCCATTACCATATTCGCGTAAATTCGCGGATAAACTCTAGCGTCCAACACGAAAAAATCATAAAATCAGAAAATGGGACGGTGTACACATAAAAAACAGACACTAACAGAATGAAATACACAACAGCATGTGTAATATACATACAGACGGTACCCACAGCTTTACCGCCCGATGGGATTCAACAAACATAAATCTGTCAGTGGATAAATAAAATCTCATTTCAAACAAACTTTCGGGAAAATAGTGCATTTACTACGTTACTATTTATTGTTTTATGCGAATAGTGTAAACGTCATAGAAGGTTGGGTCTCAAGGTAGTTTCTTAAATATTTGTGACCGATTTAGATAATCGTAAGCATACCGTGGCACGGAATTTTCATACAAAACTCGTTGGTTACTTATCCGTTCTATTTTCATTTAATTTAAAATACGTAAATTTTAGTAACGTCAATGGAGTTCTTTCCATGTGATTTGAATCCTTTGTAATGCTAATTAAACAGTTAAGAAACTATTTTAACAGAAGTGTTATCGTTCTATACACATCGTTAAGAGACAAGGAGTACTCTACAGGGTATTCCTCTTTAATATTTTACTGCCAATATTTTAGGTAATTCTTTAGATAGAAAAAAAAGTATAAAACAGTATAAAAATAAATAATCAGTTAACAATTTTGAAAATTAGCAAATATTCAGTAATACGATCGAACTTTAGTTAATTTTATGCTAAGAACATCCTTGTACTATATAGTAATCTAAATTTACAATGGGGTTTTTGCATTAAACTACCAACCTGTTTAGAATATCTTAATTCTGTCTATCAAAACACCAAAATATTCGACGGACCTTAGATGCTTTACAGATCCTGAAGGATCTCTAAAGGATCCTTCCTAGAATCATTTAGGATTCTAGAATTTCAGATCTTTAGATTGACTGTTTAATTAGATATTAAAACAGAATCAGTAATAAATATATTCTATGTTTACCAAATATTAATAGTTTAGTTTTACTTTCATTTAAAAATAAACTATGATCAGCTGAAAATTTTGCTATATATATATTAGATAAATCGGAATTCATTTTCTTGTATTGCTTGTGTATATATCACTTAAGTGGAAAGCATAATACAATTGAGTATTATCCACATATTCATGAGACGAACAAAACTTAAGATAGCTATTGAAATCAGCAAGATGAACGGACAACAATAGAGGTCCTAAAACACTATCCTGTGGCACATCTTTCAGATTATAAGAAATAGTGGAAACTTTGTCAGCGAATACAGCTCTTTGATTTCTGTTATAAAGACAGTTATGAAAAAAGAAAAGAGCAATATCATTATCCATTATATTTTAAGTTGGCACACAGGATATCATGGTTAATGGTATCAAACGCTTTAGTGGAATCAAGTAAAATTAGACAACAGTTCATATTACCGTCACAGGCCTTAAATAACATATGTTATGTAACAGACTACCTATATGTTTTTAAATTTCTTATTTGCATCGCTCCCAAAAATTTACAAATATATACTTTTGTATAGTAATCTTTATTGCTAAAGAAGATCAAGAAGAGGAAAAATGAAACTGTAAAATATTTTGATTGCTATGTATAACCCCAAATCTCAAATAATATGAATTGAGTTCGAATGTTGCAAAAGCAAATTAGGCGAAGATTGCATTGATATAATACAAAGTTATGCAATTTTGCATTATATTGATGATCGAGTTTTTACTCCGATTTAGATTGTTCTCGAAACTACCAAGAGATGGCGTTTGGTACGTTCTAATGCGGTGGGACGTAGCAACGTCTACTAGATGTGAGCCTCATATGTCAAAGGTATACTCGCTTAGATTGCACTGACGAGACCCAAGATAAGGTCGAAACCGGTCTACAGTTAGCGATATCCTGAGATAGGTGACACTTTGCATCTTCCTTGTGGTTTCGGAGTCCGAAATCTGAATCACTATATTTTAGTGCTAACTCTATTAGACAGAATACGGCAAATTTTGTTATTTAATTCAGCGTTCGGCGTTTCGCATATAGCCAGGAGAATAGCTGTTTTGATTTAATTTGTTTAGTCCTTATTATATAAGGCATTTGTAGATGTGGTGGAGTATAATCTTCTTATTTCAGTAGTTTGAAAATTACCCTCTGTGAAGTAAAACTTTGCATTATATTGATGATAAAGCAGTTATAGTAATTTGGACAGAATATGGAAATAAGTATTTTAAAAATGTCTTGGTATTCGACCGTTTTCTCCACAACTTTTTAAACGCTCTGTATATAATTCATTTATCAATCTTTCTTTCCTTTTTTTGAATTCTACGATATAGAATTCCATCTTATCTAAAATAGTAGAAAGTCTTAAAGTATCACTTAAATAAGCTCTTAATATACAAAACCATTCTCAAACTAATATGGGTATACGGTATGGGAATCTAGGGATGTACCAGCAAATCAAACATGACAATAATACAGAGGAGCCAATCGAAAATATTGCGAATGATCACCAATGCCTCATGGTGACATGGAGACAATTCATCAAAACCTGACAGTGCCATACATCAAGAACATTATAAAACAAAATATGTATTAAACACCATAGTAGACTAGAAAGCCATCCTAATACATTCTTAAACGCTCTCCTGAAACCACAAAATGCAAGAAGACTCAAGAGAAAATGGCCAAACGATCTGAGGAAATATGAAGGAAGACTTGTCACTGAAGCAGACCATGTCAATGAAGAACCACCCGGTTCTTAAGTCAGCGCATTAGCTTATAGACTATTTTTGTAATTTTAATTCTGATAATAAACCAATTATAAAAAAATCTTATCTAAAAACATCTTAAGTTATTTTTTCGTATTTCAAGATATTGCTCCTGAAGTAATAAACAAAAACTCCGTTAGTAAAATTTTTTCAGCAGTTTATTGATGTACTTACTCTGGATATAAGTATTACCATATAATATATACGAGTATATGGAAGCTATATTTTTTTTTTTCAATCTTCATTACAAAAAAGAATTAACTGAACTTTTAAATTTTTCTGAACTTTGTCTAAAATATTTTAAGTTTTAAGATCAAATGCTTTAAAAAACGCTTCCAAGGTAAATATCCTGGATCATCTTCATTTTGTATTAACAATAATTATGTAAAATTAAACGCCTTCCTGACTACAGCCAGTAAAAAAACATTAAATAAACTATTACTTTATTGGGTGACAGACAATATAGAAATATAAAGCTAACTATAACAATTAAAAGTGACCACGAAACTCCAATATTCAACAAATTTACACCAACTCACGTAATTTGCTGGCTTGATGAACATTCTCTCGAAATTGAATAAAACGTATTCAGTCGTGTATTTTCAATTTTCAGGAGCAGTATTCATTTACTTACTAATTGATTGTTTCTATAGAACAAAACCCATTAATAAAAATTGCGATTGATATGAAACGATTGTTTTGGCATGCAAAGTTAAATAAAGATATAAAAATTGCTCAGTAACGTACAGACTTCTTCACTATAATTATTTAGAAAGTTCATGAATTAATGTTTTTGAAATATCATTTTTTACGAATTATTTTATACAAACTCCTTGCATTTCTGTAGGCGGAATTTATGTAATGTGGGAAGTTTGGCTCAAATTTTAAATTATAATCTGACAATCACCTCTGAACAATTTGGACAACTATTCACATTTTTTTTTGAGTCTATAACGTATAATCTAAATTTTATATATTTAAAAGTGAAGTTTCATTATTAGCTTATATAAATATATCATGTATAAACGTATGTTAACCTGTAAACCTATAGCACGTTTATTAGTTTTATTTCTTACATTTCTTATTGAAAGTTAATATAAATATGTCATATTGAGACATACAGTGTATATTTATATAAAACTCAATGTGATATAAATATAGAAGCATCATATCACGATCTACTAAAGTAAATATTAATGAAAATAAAATAACGCCTGTACTATTAAAAAATCGAAAAATATAGTATATGAGTAGCCATCACAACTAGATCTCCGGAGATATAGAGAATAATAACCCCCCACCCAACTAATAATTTACCCCGAAATTAACACATTTATAATTAATAACTATTTTTATCCCCATCCTGAAGCTGTGAAATATATTTTTAACTGTAAACTTTATAGACAGGGCTTAAGGATGGTTTCTGGCATAATTGTATATAAACATACCTCAGAAGCTAAGTAATACAAAGAAATAACTAAAGAGCTTCACGAAAGAAAACAGTCAATTTATTGAACTTTATATTTTGTTAGAACTAATATAATTAGGCTACATTTTTTCAATTAACCCCTCACTGATTAGCGCGTCATCAGAGTATGGCCATTCTAACATATGAAGGTAGTTGTCCTCTGTAAAGCGATGTGCAGATTTATTTGTGTCAATATAAATGAAACTTTTAAGAGAAGAACAATCTATTATTCCAATATCAAAGCAATACTACAGTCCACAAATAATATTATGCCTCATTGCCACTACAGACTTTATTCACCAGGAATACGCAGGTATGCTGTTAGTTTACGGTCTGCGTAATGAAAATGATGGAGCTGTACGACAGGAATATACAATAATATTTCCAGGGTTAGCTTTAATCTTAGGTCGATTTTATCGATGTTTGGATTATATTATTCATTTATTTTCTCACAATAGTAACACAGTCTTAACATCGATTAAATTAATATCAGATTAAAATACAACCAGGTCAAAGATTCAAACCTGAATCAATGGACAAGATACAGAACATCAACGTCAACTGCGCTAGCTGTACTCGCCCTGGCCCTAATAGCTTATTGACATAATCCAGTGACATTCTATCGTAGGGGACATTTTTTTATCTATTATTATTCAGATTGCCATACGACTTAAGCTTTAGGTCTCTAGTAGTGGTATAATACCTGTTAAAGTTATGGCAAAAATTATTCTGAAACCCTGTATTACATTGCTGTACACATACACACAATAGTAGTCCCAAAGAACCTTTTGTTAATGACAGAACTCATCCTCTATAGTTAGTGAAGAAAAATCAACGTGATCAATTTGATGAGAATGAAATTGAGAAAATTGAACTGAAAAAAAAATCAATTATATTAGGATATATTTACGGGGTTTTAATGGAAAAACATGTGGAATGTTAAAATTACTGGATATCTCAAGTTATATTACTATAAGTTTACAAGACGGCTTCAGCCAGCCAAAATTTGATATTTCTTTCTCAACTAAAAAAACTGAGGAATAAGACAGGAAATCCATATCAGAATTAATAAGAACCTGCGAATAGTAAAACTGTTTGTAAGTACTCCAAAGAATATGAACAATCAATGGAGTAATGACAGTCAAGCGTTAATAAAACCCGGAAAAGTGTTTATTAAACAGACAGAATGCAAAACAGAAATGGATGACTCCTGAAATACTCCATCTGATGAATGAACGAAGAAAAGTTAAAAATAATTATAATGAAACAAACAGATTCAAAACGGAATTAGAACAGAACAAAAGCAACGGAGGGCTGGTATAAGAAAGAATGGGAGAAATACAGGAATTATAGAGTGTCTCAGTTGGAACTATATTTAACGACGACAAACCAAACGAAGTCAACATGCCTATGATGGCATTACACGCTTCATCCACAACAACATGTGAATTTCAGTACCCTGAATCGACAATTTAGTTTGCTGACGTATCCGAGATGAAAATGTACTTCATCGCTGAACAAAATTTTGTTGCAAAAATCAGCAGCACCAGCTTCTTCTCTAACACCCAGTTAACAAATGTACGATGTTGTAATTATTGTGTCAACTGAATCTTGTATGCTGAGAGATGCAGATCTCTCTTTAAAATCTGATGCGTGGTGGTTCTTGACAGATTCAATTGTTGTGCGGTACGACGTCGAATTGATGCTATAAGATACTCCCGTACACTTTCTCTCACTGCAGCAATATTTTCATCTGTCCGACCACGACGAGGACGTATTGGTGTTGCCTTATCAATAACAGAACCCGTCTCTTCATACTTATTGATTAAGTTACAAACTGTTAACTCTGTAAGCACTTCATTTTGTCCTAATTTTGTGCGAATTTATCTTAACGCAACTCTTAATCTTAAGTAATCGCTCACTTTCATAAAACAGTTATACACAAACTATTCGTTGTTGAACTGTTAATCGCGGCATGTTGACGTCGTGTGGTTTGTAAATTACAGTCGTTAAATATTGACGCCTCTATTCGTTAAATATTGATCTGATTTAACAGTCGTTAAATATCGATCTTTGACAAAACATAAAGGCAGGCAATTCAAATCCTATAATTCCAACTGAGACATTATACAAACGAAACATGATAAATTTAACTTTTATACGAAAATACAAGCAGCCAGATCTATTCATGCACAAACATGAGAATATAATTTTAAAAATTAAAAAAAAACATACTAAAAACATAACAGTAATAGTGCAAGTATACATGCCTACTTCTAGCCATAGTGAAGAAGAGTTAGAAGCCGTTTATTCGGACATAGAACAGGTAATAGGATTTGTGAAGGGCCATGAAAATTTAATAATAGCGGGAGATTTTAACGCAGTCATAAGTGAGGGGAAAGAAGGAGAATTTGTAGGTCCTTATGGATTAGGAAACAGAAACGAGAGAGGTAGCAGACTGATAGAATTCTGTGAGAAGCACAAGATGGTAGTTGCGAACACATTGTTCAAGAATCACGTTAGGAGGCGGTACACCTGGAAAATGCCAGGAGGGATAGACAGGTATCAGATAGACTACATTCTGGTTAGGAAGAGATTTAGAAATCAAGTAAAAGACTGTAAGAGTTATCCAGGAGCAGATGTAGACAGCGACCACAACTTGGTAGTCATGAAAGCTAGATTAAAGTTCAAAAATCTGAAAACCCGGAAGGATAAGAAACGTATAAATGTAGACATATTGAGGGATCAGAATATGAAAGATAAGTTCCAGGAGAAAACAGATCAATTAATAAATAAAGCGAGTAATGACGAAATCAAGAACGCAGAAACTGAGTGGGAGGGTATCAAGAATAGTCTAGATTCCGCGGCTACGGACGTTTTAGGGCCCGAGAGAAGGGAAGCTAGGAAGCTGTGGATAACGGACGAAATCTTAAACTTAATACAAAAGAGACGAGGCTACAAAAACAGACGAGACGAGGAAGGACTGAAAACTTATAAGTCAATAAAGTGGGAAATCATTAGAAAGTGTAGAAAAGCGAAAGAACAATGGATAGAAGATAAATGCAAAGAAGTAGAAGATCCAAGTAGGTAAGACCGATGAGGCTTACAAAATAATTAAGAGGAACTTCAGGGATATAGGACCAATAAGTAGAAACGTTAGGAGTCAATCGGGGGACATACTGATCGGAAGAGAGGAGAAAGCAGATAGATGGAAGCAGTACTTAGGAAATTTATACGAGGGTCAGGAATTAGGAGAGATATTAGAGGAAGAATCTAGTATCGATAGGGAAGATGTAGGAAAACCTATATTGAGGGAGGAATTTGAAATAGCACTAAGGGGGCTAAAGAACAATAAAGCGCCGGGTGTAGATAAAATACAGGCGGAAATTTTGAAATGTGCGGGACAGAAAGTAGTAAATAGGATGTTTGAACTGGTAAAATACATATACAAAACGGGCGAGATGCCGGAGGATTATAAGAGGAACATTATCGTTACTATACCGAAAAAGAGAGGAGCCGACAAATGCGAGAACTTTAGAATGATTAGCCTAACTTCCCACGCGTCAAAAATCTTAACCAGAATAGTGCAGAAGAGGATAGAAAATGGAGCGGAGGAAATACTAGGAGAAGACTAATTCGGGTTTAGGCGAAATAGGGGAACTCGCGAAGCTATTCTGGCGCTAAGAGTAATGTTAAAGAAAACAATAGAAAAAGGAAAGAACGCGTATATAGGATTTGTAGATTTAGAAAAAGCTTTTGATAATGTAAGATGGGAAAAAATGTTCGAGATACTAAAGAGCGCGGGAATGAAGTATAGAGATAGGAGAGTAGTACACAATCTATACAAAGAGCAAACTGCTGTTATAGAAGTAGAAGGGGAAAGAAGGGAAGTAGGTATCAGGAAAGGAGTGAGACAAGGATGTACGCTATCACTATCACGTATATCACGCTAATTTTTAATCTGTACATCGAAGAGGCGATTAATGTGGTAAAAGATTTCGGGATTAAAGTACAGGGATAGAAACTAAAAATGCTGAGATTTGCGGATGATATAGCAGTATTAGCATCTAGTAAGGAGGAATTAGAATCAGCGTTGAACGAAATGGAGGCAGTGTTGACAGAGGGATACGGAATGAGGGTGAATAAAAACAAAACTAAAGTGTTAGTGTGCAGAGGGCGCGAGAGCAGAGCAAAAACGAAAGTACAAATTAATAATGAAATATTGGAGGAAGTTAAAGACTTCACTTATTTAGGAAGTAAAGTAAATTGGGATGGAAGAAGTGATAAAGATATAAAACAAAGAATAGCGCAGGGTCGAGTAGCTTTTAACAAAAAGAAAGCACTTTTATGCTCGGGGGTAATAAACTTAGAAACTAGGAAGAGATTTTTGAAAACGTATGTATGGAGCACGGCGCTATACGGTTGTGAAACCTGGGCGGTAGGGGAAGCAAGTAGGGAGAAATTAGAAGCTTTTGAGATGTGGTGTTACCGAAGAATGATGAAAATACCGTGGACTGATCGGGTTAGAAACGAAGAAGTATTAGAGATAGTCGGCGAGAAAAGAAGTATGTGGAAAAACATAAAGAAGAGAAGAGATAGAATGGTAGGCCACTTGCTGAGACATGGGGGAATATACAGAAATAGGAGTGAAGAAAGGCAGAGGTAGGCCTAGATTAGACTACTGCTCACAAATAGTAAGGGATGTAGGTTGTAGCACAATTAGCGAAATGCGTAGGTTAGCACAAGATAGGAGAAGCTGGAGGTTAGCGTCCAACCAGTCTTAGGGCTGATGACCTCATGATGACTAAAAACATGGTGCATATAGTGTAATACTGTGTAAAAACTCCACACAGAACAAGAAAAAACTGCAACCCAAATTTTTGTAAAAACAAATAACGCTTCCCCATTTGTTGAGAAATCCCAGCCTTCACGATAGGGTTAGAAACGAAGAAGTATTAGAGATAGTCGGCGAGAAAAGAAGTATGTGGAAAAACATAAAGAAGAGAAGAGATAGAATGGTAGGCCACTTGCTGAGACATGGGGGAATAGTCCGCGATATTTTGGATATTTTTCCATCTGCTCTTTTTTCGATTTTAGTATGTTACTTGTATTTTTCTTAACCAGCCACGAAAAGGCAAAATGACAAATTATCAAAATCATGTATGTATCATTTTATGTCAAAAAATACAAAAAAACTATGGTGAAATATATACTGTAATACTTAAACAACTCCACATAGAACAAGAAGAAAACTGCAACCCAAATTTTTCTTAAAATAAGTAACCCTTCCCCAATTCTTGAGAATTGACTACACAAATTATAATATGCATCCCATTTGTTCTTTGGTTTTTGTCTAACTTACGTTACTAGCTCAACGTTTTTCTTAGCCGGTCGCGAAAAGGCAAAATGACATATAAATATTGACAAAATCATGTATGTGTCATTTTATATTCCAAAATTAAAAAAAACTATTTTTTATCACACTGTAACCACTATTTAAATTCTTAAGTAGTGGATTATTACGTATATTTTCCACCACGCGTAATTTTCGCCTCTTATATTCCGCCGCACAGGAAATTATTTCGTATTAATAATAATTTGTTGGATCTTAAATATCAAGACGACTTAGAGCATCCTTGAAATATTTAATATTGCGGTCTATGTATATGATGTGCACCGAAAGTCTAGAATAAAATTATTATTTCTCCACCTCTCACCTTTCGAAGAAAAATAAACTTTGTAATCAGATTAATTGATTTTTCGGATACATCGACTAGTTTTTTTTTAATATACTTTTTCGATGCATTTCTTATAGTCATTTGTTTTCGCGTCATAACGTCATCGAAAAATGTATAATTTTAATGCTTCCGTCACTTTCGAAGAAGAAAAATAAACTTTTTAACAAAATTAATTGTCTTGAAAATAATTTTGATTTCCTTTCTTAGGAATAAATTCTATAAAACTCTTGAGATAGTTTTTAACACAACACTCTTTGGGCAAGTTAATCGTACTTTTTTAATGTCACATATTATTCTTTTTACTTTCTTTTAATTTATGATACAATCGAAAATTTTTCTGAAAGATAATCCATTACATTCCTTTTCTAGTTTGCCTTTTTAATTTAATAATGGAACATTGACACATTGCAAAAGAAAAGCCAAGACTTAATAGTGAATCGAAATTATTTTTAAATTAAATCTGACAAAAGAAAAAGTCAGATTAGCTGCTCAAAATGACGATCACTCACTAAGTGATAACGACCACGATGATAACAAGATTCTTGTAAAACGATTTTAATTTTATTGGCGTTAAATGTTTCGGTTTATTTAAGTAAACTTTGTCCTTCAAATAGCTCCACAATAAGGATCGTTCGGTGATCTAGTAGGCTGCTTCGTATTTCAGGCGCCTTTCAGAAGAAAAGCGAGAATTTAATAGTGAATCGAAATTAATTTTAAGTTAAGTCTGATAAATGAAAAAAATCAGATTAGCTGCTCAAAATAACGACCACTCACTAAGTGTTAACAACGACTTTGATAACAAGATTCTTGCAAAATGGTTTGAATTTTATTGGCGTTAGATCTTCGACGTATTTAGGTAAACTTTGCCCTTCAAATAGTCAAATAATAAATATGTAGTTAATTATCAAATAGGATTATTCAGTGATCTAGTTGGCTACTCTGTCGACAGTATTCTACTAATCCATCGATTGTATTTGGGTAAACTGCATTAAGGTATGCTTGTGTAAATACATAGTGAAACAAGGCTTCATTCTGTTGATATCAGTGTTGTTCTTTGGTAATTCCGGACCTGCTTCGTTTGGATATAACAGGATAATGTATGTGTCAGGCCATCTCGAAAGAATTCTAAGTACCGATTTTCAGTCGAATTACTGTCAAAGAAGTAAGGTTATATGATTCGATCGCCGACAATTTTAGATTGCGTTTACTGCATCCAATGTGGATTCACTTTTCCCTATCACGGCAATTTTGTCAATTAAAGGTATCCGTAAGGTGAGATGTGGCTTGATAGGAGAAAACAATTGACCCCGACACTAGTGGATGACCGCCTAAAAGGCGGTTTCAGTATCAAAATTGGACTTTACAATCAAAATTACTCTAAACTAGTTCCAGTACTAGTTTCATTTTGTAGGGATGTTATTTTCCTTTTTCAAAAGCCGGAGTATTGACTTTTGACTTATGTTATGGTTCAACTGAAACTAAAAATGCTGAGATTCGCGGATGATATAGCAGTATTAGCATCTAGTAAAGAGGAATTAGAATCAGCGTTGAATGAAATGGAGGCAGTGTTGACAGAGGAATACGGAATGAGGGTAAATAAAAACAAAACTAAAGTGTTAGTGTGCAGAGGGCCCGAGAGCAAAGCAAAAACGAAAGTACAAATTAATAATGAAAGATTGGAGGAAGTTAAAGACTTCACTTATTTAGGAAGTAGAATAAATTGGGATGGAAGAAGTGATAAAGATATAAAACAAAAAATTGCGCAGGGTCCAGTAGTTTTTAACAAAAAGAAAGCACTTTTATGCTCGGGGGTAATAAACTTAGAAACAAGGAAGAGATTTTTGAAAACGTATGTATGGGGCACGGCACTATACGGTTGCGAAACCTGACGGTAGGGGAGGCAAGTAGGAAGAAATTAGAAGCTTTTAAGATGTGGTGTTACCGAAGAATGATGAAAATACCATGGATTAATAGGGTTAGAAACGAAGAAGTATTGGAGAAAGTCGGCGAGAAAAGAAGTATGTGGAAGAACATAAAGAAGAGAAGAGATATAATAGTAGGCCACTTGCTGAGACGTGGGGGAATAGTCCGCGATATTTTGAAGGCAGAAATAGGAGTGAAGAAAGGCAGAGGTAGGCCTAGATTAGACTACGGCTCGCAAATAGTAAGGGATGTAGGTTGTAGCACAATTAGCGAAATGCGTAGGTTAGCACAAGATAGGAGAAGCTGGAGGTTAGCGTCCAACCAGTCTTAGGACTGATGACCTCATGATGATGATGGTTCAATGCAATTTACAGTATGTCAATATTCTTCTACTTAATGTATTAATAGTAGATTAAGTTTTGTTTCTTCCTTGATGGGTCACCCTATTCTTGGCGAGTCTTCACATTGCCTGTTTCGCGATACTTCTCTTCAGTCTTACTTACTGTTGATGGTGTAAGTGGTGTTCTATTGGCAGTATTTCTCATTAAATAAATAACAAACTTTTGTCCGTGTTCTACAGACTTTCAGGATGGTTTCTGGCATAACCTCATCAGGGTAGTAACCCCGTTACCACAGAACTAAAACTTGAATTGTAAAACAATCCAATAGAAACCAATAAAAACCCCATGACACAATGCCATGGAGTTGGGTCAATAAATTGTTAGGTTCAGGGCGAATAGAGATAGGGCAGTTGACGTTGATATTCCCTGTTCTGTCGACTATTGTTTTACACTAATCTCTCCATTTCACTAATAGCGACTGCTTTTTTTGGCATGTGGAAAGTTGAATTTTAAGCAAGTGACTTATTTTGATAATAATTATCGAGTTGGAGCAGCTACATTAGAATGAAGTATACACTACAGTTATTTTCGTAGCGTTATTTTTTTTCTTGTGGAAAAACACTCTTTCGCATTTTAAAATACAGACTTGAGACTGTCAGCGTCAAATTGCTGGTATGTTTAAAATTGGTTAAGAGCTTGTATTTTTGACGTCGCTCAACCTTTTTAATCCAAGATTTATTTAATCGATGTTAAGACTGTCACTATTAAATCAACCTAAGATTTAAACTAGCTCTATAAATATTCCTATTCCTAGAAAGCTCTAGAAAGCTGTTCCCGTGGAACAGATACACTATTTTCATTACATAGACCATAAATTAACAGCATATCTGCGTATTTCTAATAAATAAAGTTTGCCATTTTTAATATTGCTAACTTTGAGTCATTACGTTAACGCGGCCTTACATATATAATTTGATAGACAAACTAAACTCGGCTTATCTTCGGGAATTCGGGAGAGATATGATACTTCACGACCTCACACGACATAAGCAATGTAAAGAAAGAGTTTCAGAAACCATCCTGAAACCTTATACTCCTCTATCACCTCACCCAAGTGCGATTAAAAATTATATTTATCGTTTTTCACATAACTTCATAAAAATGGATGATCCTAAACTGAAGATTGCATAATTAATTAAGAGTGTAGTGAGAGCCCATGACGTCATCACGCCAAAATAAACCAACATGCAAAATCCACTAGGTACAGCAAAAAGTGTACTTGTGAAAAACTAAATCGACGTGTCAGATGATATTTTATGAAACGTTTTAGAAATAATGAATTTGTTCCACACTTTTGGCGCGTACTGTATAAGTTATAAATCATTTGCGGGTCACTTTATAAGACATATTTGGATATAAAAAAACACCATTCAATAATTCAATAGGCGTGCTCTAAACCACTTATCAGGAAAGCCTCACTCTCGAGTATTTCTTTAAACGACAGATCAACAAGTCAATAATACGTCTTCATACGAAAAATTTAACGACTGTGCATCACTCAAATGCATTCCTCATTTTATTTGTTGTCATCGTCCCGGGCACTCGACAAATATTGCAATACGAGGATGCGCTCTCAACTCTTCGGTTGTTGACAGCACGAGTATGCAGTAACTGCAGTTATACAGCATTCGCATTTGATGCACGTATGCAGTTGAGCGGAGTAATTCATTAACAGACGCACAAATAAAATAAGCCGTTCTCCTCGGTCTCTGCTTCGCCTCTCCTTTATTAGTTACATTTACTGAGCGAAGATTTAATTATGGTAGGCGAGAAGGAAGTTTTTATTGGACGGAGGTGTTAAACAGATAAATACAAAGAGAATATTTACAGGGTGGAGGCATAAACTGTAATAAATTCTATAACCCGGCTGTAAAGGATTTCAATACAAAACCCTGAGACAAGTTGGTTATTGATTATGTTCGTCCAGAATTAGGGGGTACGGAACTTTTCTTATTTTCATCCCGGTAGACCTAACCGCCCCTAACTTTTGTCTATCAAATGTAAGGGTATATATCGAGTGACACATCATTTGAAAGGTCTCATGAAGATGAATACAATTCTCCCTCGCTTTCCTTAAAACATTTCTTAAATTTCTTAAAATTATTTTTCTTAAGCATATAAAATGAAATATGTACCGCTTCCTTGTTGTTTCTGTTTTTTGTTATAAGTAATATTGATCATACACATTTCGTGTCTTGACTTTTTTTATTTTGTCTTATTGTGAGTTGCTCTCTTTAAGCAGGCAAGCAGGACTGATTTAAGCCCTGCTTAAACTCAGTTTAAAGAAATTTGTAAGTGTTTGTTATATTATCTAGCATTTTATCTTTGTATTAGTGTTAATTTTCACGCGTCCTATGTCTTTATGATGCAACCTTTAAATACTTTATTGCAAAATGTCTTATCTGTATAACGCAAACTGTTAGTATTGAAATTTAATGATGATCCAGATGTACAACCCATTGACGATCAGTAACATTAGTTGACGATAATTTAATTATGTGAGGAATGTACCTAAACAGAGGCAAAGCATTGTTAATGACGAAACTAAATTAAATGTTTTGTTAGCTGTTCAGGAAAACCTTGCGATTCCATCTCGACAACTAGCTCATTACTATAATGTAATTACTACAATTTTAAAATTACCGAAAGAAATATAAATGCACCCTTACGAAATACAAATGGTTCAGGAAGCTACTGAAGATGACACGGATTGCAGAATTGAGTCTTGTGAGTTGGTTGGATGATGGAGTGTATTATCCATAATTTGATATCTTTGGAATTGTTTTTTTTTTAAGATGAAAGTATATTTATTCTAAATGGCTTATGAACGCGGTAAAGTCATACCGAACGTTCAGAAAAATAAATGTGTGGGCTTTAATATATTGTTATTAAACACACATGTCCACAAAAAAAATTGTGTGTGTATGCTAAGGAATAAACCATACTTATTTTTTGTATTCTTTTCCCGTCAAGCACGAATCTAAACTCAGAATTAGGGGTGACCGATGAAACTTCTAAGAAAAACCATAAAAACCGATATTTGCCACGTTTTATCTGTAATCAGAATCTTTATTATTGCCTACAAATTTAGTTCACACTTCTTCAAAACTCAACTGAAAGTATGTTGCCTTTTCTTGATCACTCATAGTTGTAACGAATTCTTTATCTTTAAGGAAAATTTCTATAAGCAAATAGCATTAAAAACTATGGATCTCATGATATTCTGGCTTATACGAGTATATGGCGAAGAAACTTTATAACCACATAGTCTTGATAGAGCACAAATATACGCTGAACACAGATTTTTACGTTATTTTAGTCGTTCAAGTTTTTGTTTTTTACATGATCGGTACAAGTACCGTCAGAAACCTTCTGACGGTACTTGTACCACGGAGTATTTTGATGATGATTGATGGACTTATCAGATTCGCTAGTTCATTCTCAATAATGTCAAATAATATAACACTCATGCAGAACTTTGAGTAGATATAGGGACACTTGAGCGTGGGAAAATTCTGATGACCGTGGGAAAATTTGTCGGTACGCGTCATATTGAGATCAAAGGATGCCGCCAGAGAGGTGTTAGCGTCGAAGGTGACAAATAACATATCAATTACAATCAATTAACAGTCGGCGGGGATCTTCGGCGACATATATCAAAGGAGCCGCTAAATAGGTGTGATAGTTCGCACGGTGGAATTTTTTTCTCGCATCCTCTATTGGGCGCAAATTTGACGTAGACACGTTTGACATATTGACGTTTCTTACACGGACTCTAAATGTTCTGTTCTGCAGGAAATTTCTCATGAAACAGGGAAGATTATCTCGGAGGCATTATGTATGCAGCACAGGATATTGTTTCCTCTGATACGGTATAGCCTCGTAGGTTTTTTCAATACCAAAAAACATTGAGACTGTGTGGCTCGATTTGCTAAAGTTGTTTAGTATTACCTTCTCCTCGTTGTACGAAGAGAAGGTACATTATCTGTTGTTGAGCGATAGTCTCTAAAATCCATTTAAGACTGCGAGCCATATTTTACTGACCCAAACAACAGGTTAGTGAGATAAATCAATAACTACCAAATCTGGCTTTTTCCTAGTCTTAGACGAGGAATAATGATTGCCTCTTTCCACTTGACAAATCCTTTCAATCATATTTTCTCAATAAGCAATTAATCGATTCATAATTCTACAAGCGATTTATCGATTCTACATTTAAAGAATCGAAAAGCAATTCTTTAAATGTAGTTCACGTATCATTTCATAAACAATACAGTCCGATCGCTGGAGAAGTCTTATTATTTTTTTATACGTTTAAATATACTAATATTTCTCTCCTAAACGTTACGATATAGAATATTTTAAAGCCAATCTCATCATTAGCACACAAACAATAAATATATGAAACAATCATTTCTATTTACGTAACGAAAACCTTGTTAACTAATATATATACGACAATAATTTCACGCCCATCTAGAGATTCTTATTTATGGCGAAGGAAATGGGAACAAAATTGTTCCCTGCGGAACACCCAAATAACCGACATTTTGCGATTTATAGTAACACCACCTCGACAATTTTATGCATAGTGATGAACCTCAAGGCCTTTAGAACAATAAACTTTTACATTAAAGGAATATATGCATATAATGTCAAAGATTACCTTTGGTATTTTTGCGTGTCGGCCAGTCCTTGTATCTCGTATAATTGCAATGTCCAGGAGGTCCATTTCGTGATTTTGATCGGCCCAGTACAAATAAAACCCATTAGGGTCCACTCGCAACGTCACAGGGGTGCCCACGCCACAGTCCTGGAACGAATAGCAACATTGCAATATAATTTCCATCAACGTTCTCCGTCGTCATATATATTTTTTTATTATAATGAATATCCTTAAAAACAGTCACGTTTAGAACTTAAAAGGTCAGACTAAAATTATAAGATCAAAGTTAGGTTGTATATTCTGAAGCACGAACCAACTTCTATGGTGATCGATTTAAACTCTAAATTCGAGCGATCTTATACTGTAATAAATTAAAAATATTCAGCATTCCTCCGTCTTCGAAACATGACATCTGACAATTCGTTGCAAAGGAGAATATGTACACCTTTTAACTTTTTTTTTCCTATCGAAATTACGATCAACAATAAAAAAAATAGTACAATGTTTGATTCCGATTTATCAATCAGCCTTGTTTTACTTTACAATTATATAATAATAATAAAGATTGTTTTACAGAAATGCATTCGTAACATATAATATAGCAAAAATGCAATTAATACAAATAAACTATATTTTAGACAAGTGCTGAGAATTGCATGTAAGATAAATTGACAATTAGAAATACAACAGAAAAATTTAATACAATAAAATCAGAATAAAATAAAGCAAAAGAGTAGGTAAATAGGTCTTTTTAATTTAAATTATAGGTGTAAATAATACTGGAATTTAATATATATGGTGCATTATACGGTGCTTTTGTAAAGCAATGAATACATTTGTTAAAAATTCTAAGAAAATAACGTTTGGAAAGAACTCTTGTACCCATCAAGTGTTATTTTAGTTACACATTTTTTAAAACATAATTAATACATACAGGGTGATTTTTGTAGGAGGTTGACGTCATCGATTATTACGGGATGTGAAAGAACATTTTACTTTTCCGCACTCAACTATACCAGAGCGGAAAAGTAATCTGATCATCTAAAGAAAAATGGGAAAACATTTTTTTTCGTTTATTTTCATTTTTCGGCCCAAAAACAACAAAAAATGGTTTTTAAATAATTTTGCCTGTGTGGGTGTGTCGTTGTCGATGTTTTAAAAATTTCTGCACGATAACTCAACTAAATCGTGTCGGATCGATCGGGTTTTGACCGATTCTGATCGGGGACGTTTCCCAGACGACACCTATTGATTTTGCGGTGGATAGAACATACTCTACCATATTCATGGGTCATGAGAAAGCACAATGGTGGACTATTTGAGAATTTTTTTTGTTAGCACGATCATTCAATTAAATCGTGTCGGATCGATCGGGTTTCGACTGATTCTGATTAGGGACGTCTATCAGATGATACCTATTGATTTTGAGGTGGATAGGACACACCCCACCCTGTCCATGGGTCATGAGAAAGCACGACGGTGGACTATTTGAGAATTTTTTTTGTTAACACGATCACTCAATTAAATCGTGTCGGATCGATCGGGTTTCGACTGATTCTGATTAGGGATGTCTACCAGATGACACCTATTGATTTTGAGGTAGATAGGACACACCCCACCCTGTCCATGGGTCATGATAAAACACGATGGTGGACTATTTGAGAAAAATTTGCCGATTTTGCATGGAACGAAAAAAAAAACATGTATTCGGCCTATATCATATACGAATAAATGAGAAAAAAATAATAATTTCATTCGATCACAAACGTATCGATACGGCACTGAAGAAGTCGCCAATGAAAAAAATAAAACTGTCGCATAAAACACATATTCTGCATTTATGTGTTGGTTTATTTTTTCTCGGCTACTCAATGTCGAGATAGAGATGTTCTACGTGCGGAAAAGTCCGTTTTAAGGTTTTACTTTACTTTAAACTGTTTATTTTTACATACGTCACGGCAATAGTTACATTAGTGTGAGTACTCGTATAGGTTAGATAAAAGAGACATGATGAAAAACGATTTCGAACGATGCAATTGCAAAATACGAAATTTAATAGCAATAGTTATTTAAAAATGGCGGCCTGACAGTAGCTAAAATAATTAATATATTCTATTTGCACATCGTAAAAAACTTCCGGGGGTACCTATACGTTGTATTTCGTGACAAATTCTTGATTTTCAATGTTCTAAATTCTCCGGCTTAGTAACGTATACTTTGATTTTTAAGTATTCCCACAAAAATTTATGACATGTCAAATCTGGTGATCTGCGTGGCTTCCCAATAGATCCTCTTCTCCCTATACAATGATTCGGAAACATCCTATCTAAATAAGCGCGGACAGGCGCTGAATAATGGGGAAGTGCACCACCTTATTGAAAAAAAATCAGATCTCGAAAGATCAGATGCCTCTGCATCTGAATATAAAATTATTATTGCAGGAATAAGGTCGTCTCAAAGAAACTCCACTATCTTGCACTAGTTAGGTTCACATCAAAAAGATAGGGACCATAATTCTTCCGTAGACTATGCCGCACCACACATTCACCTTCTGGGGATTTTGTGTGATACTCCATTACCCATGGCGAATTCTGAAAGGGGAACGTTTTCAAGTTTTTATCCAATAGCAATAAAAACATCATCGGTCGCTAAGCCTTCTATCAAGCAACGAGCGGTGCACAATTTGAACATTTATTTTAGTTGATTTTTTAAATAAGAATTGTCATTCAATTTCAATAAAATCGTTTATCTTATTTTTTTTAATCCAGCCTATACTCACGCTAATGTAATTATTACCGTAGCATATGTAAAAGAATATGCTCTTTCATATTCCCTAATAAAAAAATTCCAAAAAGTAAATGATTACCATTTAAAAAATATCGATGTCGTCATACCTCCTACACGAGACACCCTATATGTATTAATTATATTTAAAAAAATTCGCAACTACAAACAAAATTTTAACTACAAACAAAGTTTTTCCCAAAAGTTCTTTCTTGAATTTTTAACGAATTTATTCATTGCTTTACGACAGCACTGTATACTTGTTTCAGATTAATTATTTTACGAATTTGTTATTTGTTTTGTTAGAATATATTATGTGACTAGTTTTAAATTTATTAAAATAATTTATGTGTAATATTATTTGGTAGTGCATTGTGATATGCTTTTATCTGCTAGCATATCACAATATCACAATGGATATATTCTGATGCTGTATTTCGATATCATAAGGCTGTTTATTACAGTACTAAGACTGAATAATATAATGAAAAAAAAATGATATTAACTGTTGAACATTCATTCAAACTAAACTATATACTGAGAATGTTAAAAAGGCAATTATTGAGTTTGATAAATTAATGGTAGATGCCGATCTTAAACTAGTTGGTACACTTTCTTGATATGTAGTTGTTAAACATACATGTTACCACCATATACACTTGCTGGATTGCTGATGTTAAATTGCTGATGAGGTTTTTTTTCTGTTCGATGAAATTTTCTACACTAGGCACAAAAATTAAGGGATATAAAATATCCTAAACTTTTAGGTGATTTTTAAAGGACTGTAACTTGGAGAAAAATAGTCGCAGCACAATTTATAAAAAAGTAAATCGAAGCTTCAAGTATTCAGATCTTGATTTTTCACTTCAGTTTTTGAGTAATCATAAGAAAACCATCGGAAAAAAATTCCAAATTTTTGCTTGTCTTTCAAAGGGTCCACAAACTTTAATAATTTTTTTCCATGATATCGTCATAAAGTTTTTTTAGAAGATTTTATCCTCTTTAATTTGAACTGTCTAAAATCCTTGTACAATTATTTTTCGCTGAGTCGTCGTTCAAATCAAAAAAGTCAGTTTTGACTGTGGAAATTAATTACTCGGAAAATAATGACCGTTCAGAAAATTCAAATAAAGTGTTAAACACTGAAAAGTATTCTTTACAAGTTGTAGTTATTGGTTCCTGATAAAATAAAAATGTCTATTTAGAGATATTCGCTTAACTTGGAATAACTTTGCAAATAATGGATAGACCAAGGATGTTGACTATGTCTTTTCAACCCCAAAGTATCCCAAAGAACCCCTGAAGATTTCAAAGTGCTGCGATTTTTTTGTCATTGTGCTCAGAATGATTGAATTTGTCGTTTTTGCTAAAAATCGATTTAAGGGTGAATTTTTCATTTTTTATTAACTTTTTGAGGTTGAAAATATTTTTTAGCAATAATCCCTACTTTTTTATCACAAAATATTAATTTTTGTAACACAAAAATTAAAGGAAATGTTTAAAAAAAAATCAAAAACTGACTTTTTTGCTTTGAACGACGATAACTCAGCGAAAAATCATCATGCAAGGCTTTTAGATAGCTCAAAGTAAAGAGGATAAAATTCTCTAACAAGGATTTATGATAAAATCGCTGAAAAAAAATGTATTGAAGCGCGTGGACCTTTTTGGAGCAAGCAAAAATTTTAAAAGAAAAATTCCGATAGTTTTTTGATTACTCAAAAACTGCTGATGGTAAAAAATGAACTCAAGATGAAAACTAGAAACATGGATCTTCAATTTTCTTTTTTTAATTGCTCTGCGGCTATTTTTCTCAAAATTACAGCCCCTTGAAAGTCATCTAAATATTTAGGATTTCTTTTTACATCCATTAATTTTTGTGCCTAGTGTATATAGCTTTCTGCTATAGTATACCTATCTAACCTCCGTGTCGTTTCGAATCCAAAATCAACACCAGAATCTGCTAGAAATGAAGCAGATCTAGATGTACTAGATTAAAGAAAGAGGCTATTCTTTTTGGAATTTTAGCGAAGGTATGAACATTTTCTATTATTAAAATTGTCAGTGCCTGTCTTCTATAGGTTCCGCTTAATCCAATATTGTAGCTACTTTTGTAACTAACAATGTTTTATCTTCGATTGTCAAAAACATGTCCAATAAAGATTGCGAAATCTTGTTCAGTAAAAATTTTAGATTTTTTAAGTTTCTACTCATCTGAGGCTTATGCCTATTAACTATTAATTCATTAGGCTTCAACAATGCGATAAGATGTATGTACTTACTGATGTCACATTTTTTCTATTCCTTCTTAATAATGAAAATCATATCTAAAGAGAAAAGGAAGAGAGGTTTTTTTCCTTTGGATAAATATCTAAAGTACGCCAGTAAAATGTTTTCATGTTATATTATTCGTATTCTTACTTGTACACCATTCCCCGTAACAAGTAAACTCAGTTTCATATAAAACTCGTGATGTTTTTGGTAGAAGAGAACCCATGACAATTTTCAGCAGTTCAGCAATTACCTCTATATCGAAGGATAAGATATCATCATTACATCTCTCATTTTATAAAATTACGAGTATTCGATAAGAAAATTCAGAAATGCTATTTGGACACTTTAGAAATATTCTTTCACAATATACAGACAATTCGATCGTTATCAAGGAAATATGTTAGTAACATATAAGTTGGAAATCGAGGAAGGAACTACCAAACCGCCAAGCAGTTATCAAAGTAGTTCCCGAATAGCAAGGCTATTACATAATCGCTATAGGAAACAACTACTCCTCGGGCTAAAGCCCCGCCCGGCATTAAATTATATCTAAAAGCGATCCTCGACCCCTCTCTCGTGATCAGACAAGGTTTTAATAAATAAAACCCGCCACAGGTAGGATTCGACATTTGTCCCGGATTGGAACCGTACGACATACAGCTGTTTCGAACTTTGGCGATAGCAGGGATAAAGAGTGCTTATGCCTTGACCGGGAATCGAACCCGGGTCTCCCAATTTCCGGTTGGTTGCTTTGACCGCTGAGCTATCAAGGCACACTCATTATCTTTGCTAATGCGTCACTACAGTACAGTATAGTACTCCCTCCCTAGAGACATGGTTTTATCTCGATACAATTTAACGGAATGTGACCGCGTTCGCCATTCTTACGAACCATTGTTCGGTAACCCCCGGACTGTAGGGCGATGGATAGGACGGGAATCGAATTCGCGAATTTGAGATGTAAGGGAGGTTCGATGTACTGGAACGAATCACATCACGTCGGGGTCACCACTTTGGCGATAGCAAGGATAAAGTGTGCTTATGCCTTGACCGGGAATCGAACCCGGGTCTCCCAATTTCCGGTTGGTTGCTCTAACCGCTGAGCTATCGAGGCACACTCATTATCCTTGCTAATGCGCCAGTTTAATGCGTCACTACAGTACTCCCTCCCTAGAGACATGGTTTTGTCTCGATACAATTCAACGGAATGTGACCGCGTTCGCCATTCTTACGAACCGTTGTTCGGTAACCCCCGAACTGTAGGGCGATGGATAGGACGGGAATCGAATCCGCGAATTTGAGATGTAAGGGAGGTTCGATGTACTGGAACGAATCACATCACGTCGGGGTCACCACTTTGACGATAGCAAGGATAAAGAGTGCTTATGCCTTGACCGGGAGTCGAACCCGGGTCTCCCAATTTCCGGTTCGTTGCTCTGACCGCTGAGCTATCGAGGCACACTCATTATCCTTGCTAATGCGCCAATTTTAACGCGTCACTACGGAACTTATTAGTTCTCATCAGTGCCGTACACGGTACGCCGATCCAGGACAAATGCCGACTGAAATTAATTACAATTAGTATACTCGCTTTACTAAAATCATATATTTAGGTACGCTATCTACGCTATATATTTAGGTAAGCTATCTACGCTATATATTTAGGTAAGCTTTTAGTTTAAATTTAAGTACCTATTAACATAAAGCAAAATTTCAGCAACACGTTGACAAAACTCCGACATGCCAGTCTTACAACTACAGAGTTACATTTACCAACCATTTAATGAAATAATAAACTCATGCGATGCCTTGTTGAGGGCTGAAGTTGTAGACAAATACTTTTAATGATATCGGATTGTTTTACATCTACTCTACATGAAATGAAATGCCCTACTTTAAACGCTTGTTCAGCTCCCTTTAATAGAAGGACTTGACCACACAAATACGCCAAAATGTCGGATATTAATAGATCAACTTTAGGCATATGACTTTTAATTGTAACAAATACCCTTTGTTTTATTATGTTTACAAATCTGGGACGTGTTCTTTCAGTTTACGAGACTTTAAACAAATAGCTCCAAAATCAAGATTCTGTGTACGAATCAAGCAACGTAAAACTAATTTAAGTGTTTACACGTTTTATGACTATTCACATGACAATTGGTTATTTAGGCTTCGCTGCTAGCAACGCCAGCTATTGGTTCGTGATTTTCCCAGTACTGAAAATTACGGCAACTTTTTCGATTCATATCTTGTCACTGCAGAGGTGAACATTAATTTGATTTTTTCTTTGAAATATAAATAATACAATCAGTAACTGAAACAGTTAATTATCTCAAAGAATTAAGTGTTAATATAAACATGTTTAACAACAGAGTACACGTTTTCTTACTGAAAAAGTGGATTGTTGGAAAATTTATTAAAAATGTAAGTACGATTTTCCTGCATAATATAGTCCATTAAATAAAAATATCTCGCTCGTACAAAACAAGTCTCCGGGTTTATAAACATCCTGTATGTTTTCCACTCAAAAAATTGGCCAGACTTAATTAACTAAAAAGATACATCCCTTATTTCAAGCCATTGCGGATTCATTAAATATATCTTGGCAGTAGAAGAAACTATATTTTTTTGTAAGGAACCGATACATAAAGTAGAGAAATAAAATAACTAATAAACTATGATGGCATGTGTTTACGATAGAAGTTGTCATTTCCTTCTACCATAACGGTTTATCATATTCGTCTATGGCAATAAATTGTTGGAATAGCTTATATTTTACTTAGAACTGGAATGTTTTCGGTTTGTTTTTAAATAGGTTAATTAATTTTGACCTGGGAAAGATGACATACATGCAGTGAATTCCTCATTTCACAGCTGGATGTCATACTTGATTTACTCCACTATCACTTACGCAATTTGGTTGGTTTTACATAGGTTAGATTAGGTTAGGTATAGTCATATTTAGGTTTGGTTATATTTGTTTCCTTCCTTCTCTACATGTACAATTTTAAATTCTTCGTTAAAAGTATGGTCTGCTTCTATTAGATGTGTTGCATATGTTAATAGAAGCAGACCATACTACATAATAGAAGCAGATCATTAAAATTAAATTTATTAGAATATTTAGAAATTAATAAGGCAAAGAAATTTGTTATATCAAATGACCAAATAGAAAGAAACTCGTTTCCGTTATTCAATTTATTTTAGTATTTACATGCTATCCAAAAATCTTAAAATTTACAGATACCATCTGTTGAAATTTTATAACTTAATTACAATAGTTTAATAGTAATAGACCTAGAATTACTCTAGTTATATAAACGCAGTTCCACATTGTAAGATTTAGTCTATGTACTCAATATCTCACAAAGCCACTGAGTTGGCGAAACAATTGTTATGATTAACAAATAAAAAATGAAAATCTAACTAGTGAATGTTTCAATTTTGTATAAATATGGATTTTATCAAGTAAGGGCTCAATCAATTGGGAATAAAAAGTATTGTCACATGCTTTTATTTTATACAAAATCATTAAAAAGAGAAAAATGCACATTATCCATTAAAGCTATCTCCAGAACTGTGATCGCAAATTATAAAACGAAACGTGAACCCACATTTATTATCCCATGCAACGCAATAATATCTCTAACTAAATCCCCTAAGTAGTTGATAATACGAATAGTAGATAACACTTGGCACTGGAGCGACAGTAAAAAATACAAACTGACGCGAGCTGCCAACAAATCCTTCAAGCTTTGCGGCTGTGTTTTGATTTAAATTTAGTGAAAGAAAGAATGTTTGAGTGTCACATATCTGGAACGCTTCCCGTAACCCAATATTTCCTTGGCAGAATTCTCAGTTGAAGTTCATACGTTATTGGATTAGCTCATCGAAATTTATACTCCTTCTAGATTCGTCATATTTTCTTTACTTAGTTTATTCTGTTGCCACTTTTTAAGAGCATTTAAAGTATACAACATATGATACAGCCTGACATATAAAGAACAGGGTTAGCTGAGATTCTAAAGTAATAAATTTTTTTAATTGTAAATATGAAATTAAAAACATTTTTTATGATGTATGGACTTATTTTTACGGTTTAATTATATGTTTTATTTTGATTACTATTTAATTAATTGTTTGATAATCGAAAAATGCTGACAACTAAATATTGGAACATGTTTTGCTTTTCCTCGCGTTTCTTGAGTTTTATCAAGTTTTATAAGCCTAACGCGGTTAGGAGGTTTTGAAATGAAACATACGGGTAAGTAGTGTGTCAACAAGAATTGTCACGCGTCATTTGAGTATTAATAATTAACAACCGTCAGTTTTATTACCAGTAAAATACAATAATGGTACGTGGGAAACCTACTGATCCAAAAGTGCGAGAAATTATTATTCATCAGTACCACAAAGGGAAAACAATGCGTGAAATTTCCAGTGAATTGACTATAGCAACAACTATTGTGTTTAATATAATTAAGAAATATGGTGAAACGGTCAGTATTGATGTTCGCGGTAAAAGCTCAGGCCGTCCAAAAGCTGTTTCTCAAAGTAGTGTAAGGCATTTAATTAGAATATGTAAGTCGGCAAAAAGAAATACACTAAGAAGAGTTACCGCAAGGTGGAATAGAGAAACTGGGATGAATGTTTCCAGAGAATGCTGTCGCAAATATATCCACAAGAGCGGTCTTAGTTTTTATAAGGTATGTTTGATAGGTACTTCTTTGCGGTATAATTTTTTTATTTTTTGACTTACGAGTGTAGGCCAAAGAAAAACTATCGTTGACGGAAACTCAAAAAAGGAATGGTTACATTTGGGCCAAATCAAAACTTTCGTGGACCAAACATAACTGGGACAAAGTTATCTATAGCGACGAAAGCAAATTTGATGTATGTGTGGGAGATTACCGAAAGCGTGTAATTCGGGGAAAAACAGAAGTATTCCATAAGGATTGTCTCAAAAGGACTGTAAAGTTTCCACAGGGCATCATGGTGTGGGGTTGTATGTCGGCCAAAGGGTTGGGAACTGTACACTTTATTGAAGGCATAATAAACGCAGCCAAATATCAAGATATCCTTGAACATTCGCTTTTACCAAGTGCAGCAAAGTTATATCCATCCGGAGATTTTATCTTTCAACAGGACGGAGCCTCATGATATACGGCTAAATCTACCAAAAAATGGATGGGAGAACATGACATTAAAGTTTTGTCACATATCTATAGCAGCCCGGATCTTAATCCAATAGAGACACTTTGGCACAAAATGAAACAACGCCTAAGAAATAATCCTCAGCGTACTTTACCACAACTACGTGCTAAATTGCAAGAAATATGGGATAGTTTCACCCCTGAATTCTGTGAAGGCCTAGTTGGTACAATGCCTAATAGAGTTCAGGTTGTTATTCGAGCTAAGGGCGACTTATTATTACGCCTTATTAATTTTTATTTTAGTTTGTTAAAAACCACTTGTTCCAATATTCAATTGTCAGCATTTTTCGATTATCAAACAATTAATTAAATAGTAATCAACATAAAATATATAATTAAACCGTAAAAATAAGTCCATACATCATAAAAATTGTGTTAATTTCATATTTACAATTTAAAAAAATTTAAATAAAAGAATTTCGATAAACTGGCATTTTATTCGCAAAGTAACTGCTTGTTCTAACATATAGTTGTTAGGGATAGACCACGTTCCTCTAAAACACCAAGCTGAGAAGGGGGCGAATATACACAGAGACGGGGCGAATTTCGTAGTATAGTCTGATAAATTGCAACCTTGGTGTTTCTATAAATCACTTAAATGGTATAAAGGACGTACATACGAGCTAAGATTATAATAAACTTTTATATTTATTTCATTTCATTTCAGTTTCATTATATTTTAATAGAATAAGATTAAATATAGTATTTTGGTTAGGGAAGTTATTTATTTTTGATCGCACGAAATAGATAATAAAAACGAAGGTGGTAGCAATAGACTTCCGGGGGTCTATCAGGTTGGATAGTAGCACTTTGCAATCTCTAAAACAATAATCTTGAATCTTTATTAACAACAGTAGTAATAATGATGTCCTATTTTAAAAGTAGAATTTTTGTTAAATAGGTACTTGTTGTATTTAACAACAAAATTGTGAACAGTTTATGAAGTACCATAGAAAATATGTTTGCGTATACACATCGATTTAAATCGCAGTAGTATCGGTCGATCTAAACCACATTTACTTTGTTTAAATATACTACTATTTTAAAAAGAATTCAAAATAAAATATTCTTTCAACGATTTTATAAAATTCTTATGCTTTACTATAACATGTCATGAATTAGTTATTACCGCTTGTATGAACAAATGTATTAAAATGGAAGGTCAGTACTCAAATGCCATAAAATTTGCTATAAAATACCTCCTATAAGTATGATGGAATTTCTACTACGTTTACAATTATACTTAAATGTTAAAAAAACCCGCTAAAGCCAAAAATATATATATATTTCACGGTCCGCAATAACTTTTAACGCGTGTAATTTTTATATTAAGGTAAAATGAAAACATATTAAAAAAATTATGTTTCATAAAAGTAGGTGTGTTTTGTTACATACAAGTTTTTGTATATGCTTCTGAACCTAAGAAGAAAATGTCATATCATTCGAAAGGGAATTTCAGATCTGATTTAATTTCACAAGAATGTTTATTAACAATAGCAAAAAAATAATCCGACACGTATGTATGTCCAGTACTTATTGTCAATAAGGTTGCATAAAACAATTTAGTTTGGTTCCATGGCTAAAACCAAATAGCTGACTTTAAACACATGTAAATTTAGAAATATATTGATTACACTAGGCACAAAAATTAAGGGATGGAAATAAAATCCTAAATTTTTAGGAGATTTTCAAAAGACTGTAACTTGGAAAAAAATAGCCACACAATTATTTAAAAAAAACCAAGTTGAAGCTCCAAGTTTCTAGTTTTCAGATATTGAGTTAAAATATTTACCAGCATCAGCATTTTTGAGTAATCATACGAAAACCATCGGAAAAATACAAATTTCTTCTTGCCTTTCAGAATGTCCACGGACTTCAATAAAGCTTTTTCAGTGAGTTCATCATAATTTTGTTTTTAGATAGTTTTATCCTAAAAGTGTATTTTGACTGAAGACGTAATTATTGGTCTTTGATAAAAAAAAATTGGTTTGAGAATGTTGATTGAAAAAAAGGCAAAAAATTGTGTATTTTAGGATATTCGCTCAACTTGGCATAACTTAGCAAATAAGGGATAGACTAAGAATGTTGACTGTTTTTTTTTTTCAACCTCAAAGTATCCCCAAGTAACCCTAAAAATTTCAAAGCACTGCAATTTTTCTTTATTGTCTTCGGAATGATTCAATTTGTCGTGAATTTAAGGATGAATTTTTGAAAAATTATTAAAACAACAAAAACGATTATGCTATTCTAGGTTCTTATTACTTCCATACACCAAATTACAGCCTTTGTATATTATCGTCTAAATGGATTCTAGGGTTCAAAAGTACCGTCGATTCAGTTTAGTTCACGAATCAAGAGCGTAATGCAGTTATTTATAATGAAAATCTATTCCCGGAAGTGTGAATTCGCCTCGATTTTATTTTAAAATGCACCTGTCTTTGCTGAACTAAAAACAGGTTATGATGTTCCTGCAGGTAGGGTAGAGGTAAGCACCTCGTTACCTTACCTGTCCACCTTAAGGACAGTAAGGAGTCATGACTATAACTCATTATTAAATTCTGAACATACAATTACTATTTACTGAAAAAAAATTGTTTGAGCATTTTCGAATAGCATTTGCAGAATTTACTTAATCTTCCCTTATTTTACAACTTCAAGATTGTACATCTCAGTGAGGTAATTATTGAATTGGTCTTCTTGTGGGTAGTTACTGGTACCCAAATTGGATAGTGTGGGGGAGCACCACGTTGGTGAAATTATACTTTATCAGTTAACACTAATAAGTCATTGTTAAGATCATAAACGGAGATTTTTAGTTTAAAATGTGACCTGAAAGATTTAACAGATCCATTCTGTTGAATATGAAATGCCCCATTTATGTCAAAAATACAAAGAAAAACTGACGAGTAACTACAAGAACAATATTATCTAACAATAAGTCTAGGTAATATTCAACTGTTGAATTAGCCTTGCTTTATCTGTTAATTGTCATCACAACAGGAATACATCGAGATCGTAAAAAAACGAGACCGACAAATAACACGCAAAAGACCCAAGAATACGTTGATAAACAAGATAAAACTATCCTCCAGAATACGACAAGGGGACAGCCTGAGTCCGCTACTTCTGATATAATGAACGAAATAATATACGAAGTCCATAAGGGCGGTAATGGTTATCGACTGGGCAAGATAAAATAAAAATGCTCTGCTGCGCGGTCGATGCCTTGTCTGAAATAGGGGATGACTTGCAGCGCTTATTATATATCTTCAATAACCAGGCACAAAAATATAAGATAGTAACCTGGAAGAACAAAACAAGATCACTAATGATATTAAATAAAAGCACTGCGTGTGAAACTATCATTAGAAGTTTTTAGAATCGAGTGAGTTATGAGATTGTATACCTAGGCAACAAAACAAACTGCGAACATTTACAAGAACTACACTCGCAGCCCAATAAAGCAGCCGCCATCTGCAGACATAATATAGAGAAATAGACCGAATTCCAGAATACAAATTAAGAACATATAAAACATACATCCGACTAGCCGTGACATACGGGGCCAAAGCAAGATCTGCTTAATCTACAGGGAATAGAATCGTCAGAAGGGCATAAATGAAAACAGAACGTCATGCGTCAGAAGGATGTAGGGCATATGCTTAAGGACAGAAAAAGAAGCAAATAAATAAGAGAAAATGTAAATATGGTCAAGAGAATGGACCGAACAGGTTCCAATAAATGGAGGACACATTTCTTATACAGCAACGAGGAGGTACTACCCATCAAGAATAGGAAAATGTGTGAGATTCTCTAGGTGTGCGTAGAAGAAAGAGTGAGGCAGCCTTCGGAGGGAAAAGGATGTACATTATGTGCGGCCAGATCGAACTATGTGTACATTCACATTCAAAATATATATTCATCGATATTGACTATGCAAAGGCCTCATTTCGACTGAGTGAAGACCAGACTATTTACTGAGCATCTCGTGGGTGGTCCGATAGCGCAGTTTTGAGACTTGTTCCTATTCTTGACCAGCAGTATAAAACAGGCTGACCCATAGGAGGACTCCCAGATATATGGAGAGATAACTGACAATCCACGCCACAAGAGCAGTAACTTAGAAGTTAAACAAGAACGTCCATCAGAGGAAGAAGAAATTTTGTGGAAATCAATTTCTCTGTTTTTCAAGTTTGGTGTTTATAGAGCAGGACAGCTTCTTTTCTTCTATACAGGGTATATAACGTGCGATACTTCTTGTCCTTTATCTAGCCAACTTAGGCTGAGCTGCAACTTGACGAATAAACGCATTGGGGTTACCTCTGAAAAACCCTTGAACGAATTGAATGCTTTGGTCTGTACTAATACTATCAACCAGATCAGTGCAACCAGTGTGCAGATCAACCGGAGCAACTAGGTCTTCCATCAAATGAAGCGGCAGCCTTTAACTTCTGAGTTATATTCGAGTAAACCAAAGGTGTGATAAAATAGGGCCACGTTGTTTAGCATGCTAGAAGCTAAATAAAAATATACTATCTAATGTAGCCAAGAAGAATACTTTCCTTTTCTGTTGTGTATGTATAGCTTTAATAACTTCAAATGGTTATTTCAGGCTGAACTCCATGTTTACAACTGATCAACAACATCTACAGAGATCATATATATTAACAACTGTCTGTAAAATATTGATTTATTTCCTTTTTACTATTACTAAACTTTATTTTGACATTTAAATAATGTATAATGAGAAAATCAGATTTTTTCTCCCAGATTCAAACGAAAGAAATTATACCTATTATCCCTATCATATACATCTTATTATACCTATTATCATCTTTAGAACATCTTAAAGATGATTGGTTTATACTTTTTAATATGTCAAATTTTCAAAAAACCTTATTTTCTCGTCTTCAGGCATAATTTAAGTGAAGACTAATTTACACAATTCTCCACTTTTACTTTTAATAGAAAATTAAACATTGTATTTCATTTTCGATGAAATTGTATCGCTATCTCTATGTTTATCAAAGATGCGTACTGGTTAAATCAGGAAAGTTGGGGAATATTAAAAATAATTTTATCCCATCCACAGAAACGACAGATTTTTGTATCTGAGATATTTACCTAAAATAAATTCCATATTTACAGCTACGTACTATAGTTTTCAAACAAGTACATTTTTATTTTAGCTAACGTGCTTTATCGTATCCAAAAATGAGGTATACAGAAAACATAAAAAATATACACAGAAAAGAAGATTAGAAGAATTTTTCTTCTTCTGAAAATTTGTGTTGAAAAGTATTCTTTATTCGAATAAGAATGGATTATTGTACGTTTTTGTTAAATATGTAAATTATATATTCTTATTTTTAAGAAATATGTTTTGGTTAATACACTAATAAAAAATTCTAAATTTTTATGTGATCTTCAAAGTGCTGTAACTTGAAGAAAAATAGTAGCGAAGCAATTAAAAAAAAAAAAGCAAATTGAAGCTCCAAATTTCTAGCTTTCTGATAATGAGTTCAAAATGTTTTACCATCTTTACCAAATGTTTTAGCAGTCTTTGAGTAATCATAAGAAAACCAGCCTTTTAAAATTTAAGTTCGTCCCTTAATTTGTATGCCTTGTGTATTTTAGTGACATGAAGAAATTGGATCCAAATTAAAGAAATTCTACACTATATGTGATTCACTAAAAATATTAATGAATAATTAATTGTTCACTGTATACATAATTACACAACTTTTTCAAGTCAGGATTAAGTTAAAAATATATATTTTTTTAAACCTAGACTATAAAATAGATTTTAGATTGACAAGAAATTACAAATGTAAATATTACTTTTACTACGTTTGCTAGTTTTTACTCCGATTGCCCCCACACAGCTACTACGTTTAAATATCCCACTCATGATGATTTACGTGACTGCATATGCACCTGTACTCTACAGTCTCCAAATCGGATTCGCTTTTATGAATACTAACTTATATAGAATTGAAGTTCCATGTTGAATATGTTTCGCGAATTGGGAACTGCGAACAAGGCCTTTGTCGTACGTATTGTGTCTCTTGTACTGAATTTATTGCCTGAGATTGAAGCACTATTCTTTCTTAGGGAAATAATTCAGCGGCTTAAGAAAAATAGAACTTTGTCAAGGTAAAACAGTGCACGCTTAAATACAGAAATATGAAAATATTTGGAAAGTGTATCAGTTTTAACAGTTATTTATCTATCAAAGTCAAAGGCAGTATATTAACAACCATGAAGCCACGTAAAAACTCTGATTCGTAGGTATGTTGTACATATACACGTATAAAATAATGTAGTGGCTATAGGAAAATGTACAAAACTCGAAAAATACAGCAACTTGTTAATAATTAATTGATTTAATCGGCCTTGAATTTAATAAGTGAATTTGAGAAATCAAAATTTCTTGATATCACAATTACAAACTCTCCAGAAGAACATACTTTTATGTTAACACATTCTATAATTCATTCATTTTATATAAATATTTAGGAAGCATATGGAAATTGTGAAGCAAATGGTGGGATGCACGGGATCACGCCAATGCAATCACGGTTAATTGCCTTCAAAGTACTAAATGCCACAAATTCAGAGACAATATTCGTAGTTAAATTTGTGGACAGCAATCTAAGAAAAGTATGTGGCCACGATTTGGAACAATAAAGGACGTGTGTTACTCTACACAACAGATGTAGCTTCTTACAGGAAGGTATCTGCAGTGCGCTTACGAAACGTATAAAAATATATCATTTTATTGCATGCAACATGTTCATTACACAGACTCCACGGTCTTACAGAAACTGTTAGAGACTTACTTCTATCCTCCAATCAATGAATTAATAGCCAACGTGAAAATATTTTTAAAAGCGCCGCCTCGAAGAAAATGATTTCAGGACGAATTGGCGAATGCGCCATTACCATCACAGCCTGTTGTAACGCGTTGGGGCACTTGGTTTAGAGACGATAAGCTACTATTATGTTCATTTTAATGATGTAAAGAGATGACCGAAACTAAATGCAAACGAAGCACTTTCTATCTCACGCTCAGCAGGCGTTCGATAACCCAGCTGTTTGAGAATATTTAATGTACATACACAGAAATTTTGCAAGAATGTATTTGACGATAATTAACTTTGAGTGCACACCTACTTCCCTTAGATACACAATGGTTAACGCGATAATAAACATTTTACTTGACCTGAGCCAACTCCTTTTTCGGCCAACAGAACACTCTGCTAAACTAAATTGGAAATGGTTTTACAACACACTCCCGGATATTGTACACTGTATGATATTGTGGATCTCCTCGTAGGTAAAGAGATACACTGTTCTCGACCTAACATACACATGACCTCCTTGAAAAACTTCATAAATTTTAAATATGCTCCCGTTACCTCTGTAGACTTTGAAAGGCACTTTTCCGTATACACTAGGCACAATAATTAACGGATATAAAAAAATCCTAAATTTATAGGCGATTTTCAAAGGGTTGTAACTTGGATAAAAATAGTCGCAGAGCAACTTTAAAAAAGCAAATTGAAGCTCAAAGTCAGCAGTTTTTGAGTAATCATAAGAAAACCATCGGACTTTTTTTTCCAAATTATTGATTGCCTTTCAAAACATCCACGGACTTCAATAAATTATTTTGAGTGATTTCATCATAGTCTTTTTAAGTAGTTTTATTCTATTTAATTTGAGTGGTCTAAAAGCCTTGTACTATGATTTTTCGCTGAGTTATCGTCATTCAAAGCAAAAAGTAAGTTTTGACTTTGCTAATTAATTACTCGAAAAATGATGATCGTACTGAAAATTCAAGCAGGGTTTTAAAAACTGCGAAGTATTCTTTATAAGTTGTAGTTATTGTTTCAAAAAATAAAACCCTTTCTTTATCTTTACGATCTCTGTCAGTAACATATAAGTCGGAAATCGAGAAAGGAACCAAGTTCCTTTCTCGATTTCCGACTTATATGTTACTGACAGAGATCGTATCGATAAAGATGTATACGCCATAAAGTTCATTCGGCATTTGTCCTGAATCGGCGTACCGTGTACGGCACTGATGAGAACTAACAAGTTCGAAACAGCTGTATGTCGTTCGGTTCCGATCCGGGACAAATGTCGAATCCTACCTGTGGCGTGTTTTATTTTTTGAAACTTTATCTGATCGTGCAGAAACACGAGAAAGGGGTCGAGGATCGCTTCTGGGTATAATTCTGGAATGCCTGGCGGGGCTTTAGCCCAAGGAGTAGTTGTTTCCTAGAGCGATTATGTAATAGCTTTGCTGTTCGGGAACTACTTTGATAACCGCTTGGCGGCTTGGTGGTTTCTTTCTCGATTTCCAACTTATATGTTATTGTAGTTATTGGTTTTTGATAAACATCTGAAAACTAGAAACTTGAAGCTTCAATTTATTATTCTTAAATCGCTCTGCGACTATTTTTTTCCAAGTTTCCATTTGAACATCATCTAAAAATTTTGGATTTCTTTTACATCCCTTAATTTTTATGCCTAGTGTAAATAGATTTTGAATGATGGATGTTAACGTTTCCTTCCTGAACGTGCAGAACAGATTACGCTAATATACTGGAGATGATACAGGCAATGTTGCCATATCTTTCCTTTTTTCAGAAATCATGTTAGATTTATTATTTTAAATAACACACACTATATATTATATTTTATTCGTAAAGAGCTGAAAAATGTTTTACGATAGGTTAACAAAAATTTGACATCATATCACACGAGGTCAGATAAAAAAAATGGTGAACGAATTTTTATAGCAGAAACTGCTGACTCTACATCTATATGAAATAATGTGTCTGATAGCAACAACGCATTAACATTATGTTTTGGTTTAAGTTGCAAAAAAGTGCCCAAGTTTAGTGATATGAGCGATTTAAAATCGGAAATGAGTCGGTTGAAGATGAGCAACGGTCGGGACGGGACGTCCTTCGATCTCAAAAACAGACAAGAACATTGCAGAAGTGTAATCTCTGAATATTATCATACAAGGGCGAGGTGTGGCACACGCCGTGCGACACCTCGACCCTGTCTGTCCATATCCGCCTTACTCTCCGGATTTAGCACCATGCGGCTTCTCGCTCTTTCTAAAAATCAAAACTGTGCTGAAAGGAAAACGTTTTGACACCATTCCTGACATTGAGAGGGTCACGACGGAGCAGCTGGAGGCCCTTCCGAAAGAAGCCTTCGAGAAATGCTTCGAATCATGGAAACAACGTGGGAATAATTGCATCGCTATCCAAAGACAGTACTTTGAGGGCGATTAGTTCACGCACGGTGTCCTGTATGCGCCTCAGGCTTTTATGTTATGTACAATTTACTCGGGTACATTTAAAAAAAATAAACATAAATTATTATCTGTTTAAAATTCTGTCTCACTATAATTAAAAAGTACATTTTGAGTAGAAATAATCAAGGTTTAAACTCGTAGGAACAAGTGAATAAAGATGAAATAAGTACCGATGTAACTTAATAGCCATAAACTATCCCGTAACCAACCCCTGAGTAATAACTCGAGTAATAAAAAGTTAAAACCGCGTAATTATTGCCGGCTATGATTGCGATTTCTCACAAGTAGAACGCTGAACGTATTATTTTTCACTATATTAATCTTCAAAACATATTCAAATAATTCATATTGCAATTTTGAATTTGCACGCTATTAATTTTGTTTCGTACAAAGGTGCGCTGACAACATGTTTACATTATGGACGTTGACTCGGAGAACTCGCGAAAGAGAAAAGGCTATTTGGAAAATAATCCAGATAGCGGGCAGACTTGTCTGGCGAGAGACCGAAATAGACCCGAAAAATTTTATTCCGATTCCAACCTGTTAGCCAGACTTCACGTCGGATATCTCCCTCTGCGTCGTAAAGCGCACGATAAAAGTTCGAAAAGCTAATAAATGTAAAAATTAAAGTAAATTGAGAAGCGTTTTATTGCTTTTACAGACTCTGGGCGAATAAATATACATCGTTTAATGTCAGGTGTTATGTATTTCGAAGATTTTATTAGCAATATTTAAGTTTTTTAAAGTCTCGTCAAACAAATAAGAGAATTTATTACTGATTATTGAGTTTCGCGAATAAGAGTGGCTCAGATTACGTTTTCTTAATTTTTATCGCTTCAATTTCACTCACGTTATAGGGAGAAAGGGCCCGTCATTCTACTGTGATTGATTATATGGACTGGACAACAACAGGTTTTAGCAAATTAGGACTCGGGAAAGAAACATTTTTCAAGAAATATGTTTCGCACACTTTACACTGTCTAAAATATGGTGTAAAATTGTGCACCAATTTCATACCAAACGGGGTACAAAGGTTTATATATAGTTTACGCAAAGCCATGGTAGAATTTTATCACTCATTGGTGTGAATTTTCATACCATTAATAGAGTACAATTACCACGACGACTGATGTAAACTTAACCTCCTTTTGGTGTAAGCTTTAATTCTACTTTGCACCCTTTACTGTCAATATCTTTCTGGATCAATTAATTTTCACAAAATAAAGTTTTTAATATTAAAATTCGATCCTAAGGAAGCAGCTGCTATAAGGAAAGTCAAACAACAGCCAAAGTTTGACACAGTGTTTCTGTGTCTACAGATAAGTTTCATAATTAAAGCGATCATTTTAAGTATGCCAGTATTACATCGTTAGATGTCGAACGGCCGTCATTTTCATCACGAGAACATCGCTAGTTGAAACAACTGAAGAAACATACCTAATGTTGCAGATGAAGTACAAAACATAACCAGGTTTTATTGTAATTTGAACACCCTTGCATTACGTATTTTATTTTATTGAATTATTACGAAGCCATGAAAGTGACGCCTCTGGTACCCTGACGAACTTGATATTATCGAGCTTTCCAATTAAATATTCTGATCCTACTATGATGTGAATATTATTCGGGATTAATAGGTAATAAACGTGCCTCGTAATATCGAGTAAAAAGCTTTTAAAATATTTACTAATAATTATTCTTATAATAACGAGAGGATTTGGTCCTTACTGAAAAAGCAAACTCCAAACTTAAATGTATCGTTCTAATGTAATGGTAACGGTATACATATAAAATTCGTTATTTAATAATTGGATACATTCTTGATAAGATTAATATGATATTATTAATAAGAATGACAGATAAAACTCACATCACTTTACTACAGCTCACCAAGCATAGGAACAAGTCTCAAGACTGTGATATTAGACCACCCACGACGTGCGCAGTAAATAGCCCTGTCTTTACCTAGTCGCATTAAGACCTTTACAGAGTGAATATCGATGGATATATGTATATGTGCACAGAGTTCGATCTGGCGGCGCGTCAAGTGCATCCCTTTCCCTCCGAATGCTGCCTTCATACATAGAGAATCTCACACTTTTTCCTATTTTTGATGAGCAGTACCTACCCAACCAAATCTTCCAGCGACTTCAAAATCTGTCAAAATTTAAGGCATTTTTCAGGCATTTATTATCTATTAATTTTAATAAACTTGTCCACGACTCTATAATTTTTACTTCTTAGGATAAATCAACCATACCGGCATAAGTTGATTATTTTATTTTTACAAATATACAGTAAGTCGCCAGAAAGATAACTCTAGAGAAAATTCTTAACGGGAATGAGTAAAACAACTACTAAGGTTTATAACACTATATTTTAACAGAAACGTGACTGCAGTTTCGACAATTCTTATGTCATTTTCAAACGATAATTCAACTAAGAATAAAATACAAACATTCTGTTCCTATAGTATATATTATCCAAATACAGAGACTACCTAAGTGTTATGACAAGAAACAGGTAGTTAAGGTTTACAAGAAAACGTGTTTCATAAATGGTACAACCCCGACCATCAGATTGTGGGAATTTCCATGAATATTATTAAGAACTATTATACAGGGGGTTAATTAATTTGGGTAACAGTAAAAAGAGGAGAATATAGTATATCTACTTGATAATTTAACAAACTAATATTATCACTATGATTGTATTTACAGATTTCTATTGCTTCTAACCAATTAAGTTTTAACTTTTGCTGGCATAGTGTAGGAACCATTTATGAAACAAGTTTTCTTGTAAACCTTAACTACCTGTTTATTGTCATAACACTTAGTCTCTGTATTTCGATAGTATATATTATAGGAACAGAATATTTGTATTTTATTCTCAGTTGAATCATCGTTTGAAAATGACATAAATATTGTCGAAACTGCAGTCACGTTTCTGTGAAAATGTAGTGATATAAAACTTAGTAGTTGTTTTACTCATTTTCGTTGTGAATTATGAACTACCATAAAGTAACGGTTTCCTCGATTAATTTCTAGAGAAAATTGTTTATATTTTAAATATTAATTATTACAATTATTTAATTATTATAGTTTATCTGAAGATGGTTATCAAAACCGAAACATCGAGAAAATATTAGTTTCATTTTAATTGACCAAGGTCTGAAGAAATAAAAGACAAATGAAATATTATTTCCATAGATAGGAGATACGATAACAAAATATACTTTGATGGTTGCAGTTATTCGATATACTCTAGAATGTAAAAAAAAATGTTAATTACGTCACTACTCGTGTCAAGTTATAATAAAAAGTAAAAATAACGAAAAAATCTTTTATTAAGATCTGTTAATTTTTTTCTTATCTTAACTACTAAATATTTCAATATGTCATGTCGTTCCACCTTGTGTAGACACATAACGTTTAACTCTATCATTTTAACATAATTAAAGTCTCTTTGGGGGACAAGTTCTATAAAAAAAGATATTTCTTCCAATTAATAAAACTCCCTGACACCCAATATTAGATAAAAAGTAATTTATAACCTCCATTAATGAAAGTTCTCGCCGGTTGCCAAGGAAAACTGACAAAACCATGAGCCCGTACCTGTTTGATATTAGTTTAACTAAACACATACATTTTTTTTTAATCGATGACTATTAGTCATCATCTTAACAGTATCTCGATTGAATATCGAATTCTGCAATTCCGATTCACCGGCAAATGGGGGCACTTTGATTAATACATCAGAGGGTGCAGCCCCTTCGGTGTTCCGCAGTTATCCATTGTGCTCGAATAGAAACCGATAATTTCTGACGTTGTTTTCGATCATTAATTTTTACTAGGAATCAGCGCTTTCCATTGTGTGATTTAACACAAAATGCAGGTTTCTTTTGGACGCAGCCCCTGTAATATTAACGACGGGGATTGAGTCAAATAACTATTCGGGTCAATTTTGATTTGTAACATTACGAAGCGCAAAGTTGGTAGCTTATTTCTGTTATACCGTTGCTGAGAAGAACACAAACTGCTAGTTCAAAATGTTCAGTTAGTTCAGGACTTTGTTTTTAAAAATTATTAGTTGAATTTAATTTTTCACAAACTGCGAAACAAGAATATCATATAACAATAACCAAACTATTAATTATTCAAAATTGAACAACTATATATGCATACTACTAGGTTATCCAGTCATCCTCGCTCTTAATAATTGTCTAATTTCTTCAAAGCTCACTTCCTTTGAGCTTACGTCATTCAGCTAAAATTCTCCATATTTAACTATCTATTTGATGATCTGTTTTAACAAGGTATATTAGTGGTTTCTTATTTATCGTTTATAAGATAGAGATGTTTTTTGACAAAAATACAAATAAAGTAAACACGATTATATTTTTGTTGAGAATTTTAAAAAGAATCTCCATTAACAAACTGACAGCTTCGATTTAGGGTCTATTAAAGTAGACCGACAATTTTAAATAAGCTTACAATAAAACAAACCAAGGGGGGTCAAATCAGGTAAACGTGGTGGACATTCACTCGATACTCGTCACTTATCCACCTACCATTGAAAATATCGTCAACAAAGTACCGAACGTCAACACCAAAATGAGGAGGAGCTCCGCCTTGTTGAAACCAAATTCCTTTGTGGAGAATAATCATCCTCATTGTTTTCCAATTGTTGGAAGTAAGCCAAAACTTAGAGATTCTAAAAATATATTTCGCAGATAATTATTTTAATGTAATGCCCTAAAACGAAAGAACTCCTATTATTCCAGGCCTATCATTACATTTACTTCATACTGACGTCGACTATAAGACTCATAAATTCAATGAGGATTCTCCTGAGATCAATATCTATAATTATGACGATGTACTGTTTCATTCAAGGAAAAAGTCCCTTCATCAGAAAAAAAATTAACTTTCTTTTTTTAAATAGGGATTGAAGTAAACTATTATACTAAATGTACTTTGTGTGGTGGGAGGGTGGATCTTTTATTTTATAATAAAGTTCTAATTGCAGAATAGTTAATATAATGTTATAAGCCCAGTTGCCTAGTAGAAATTTGAGAATCTTCTTGAACTTCAAGCAATACGTTTAATTTAATGTTTGAATGACTTGAGGTTTGCCTTATAGAAGTAAATCTTTTACACTACCAGTTTCTGAAAATGTTTGAACTAGCCTACTTACTAGTAGTCTTAAAATAGGTCGTGTATTAGGATAATTTTGGTTAAACAACAGACCAACCTCCTTGAGAGATATTAATCTGTTGTTACATCCAACATCCAATTCATTAATACCCAATTCAACTTTCTGCAGTTCAGTTAAATGATCCATTCTTATTCACACTGTATTGCTTATTAAATGCAATTTTTAAAAGCTCTGTTTAAGAAAACCAACTTGGTAGGTAACAATAACAAAATAATTAATCAATTTAGTGATCTGATATGTTTCCACTAGTTTTGATGTAGAAGAGTTTTGTTTCTGTTTTGCCTATTGGCAAAATATATCTTAAGACATAAATTTACATTCTTCAAACAAACATGGTATTATTTACGGTCATAAATTTGAAAATAAAATAAACGTACAGTAGGAAAGTAATATTTAGTCAAAATATCCATGAGATCATTAATACGAGATACCTTTCCAGCTGCTAAAACACTATTATTTTTCTGTGCCCTGTATCTTATAAATAGTAAATAGGAAACCCCTAATATGGGACACTGTTGTATTGCTGTATTATTGTTAAAAAAGTGGGGATTACAATTTAAAAAAGACGACGATATCTGAAGTCTGACGTGCAAATCAAAATTTGTTAATGTTTTTTTTTTATAAGATTGAATGTATTTGAGAGTTTTTGTAAAATTATTCAGCGAAAAAATAATGAATATTGTGCGAAATTTTATCGTCACGCTGCATACAGTACGCGTCTAAAATTAAAGAGGAAATTAAGCTACATTGTTCAGTAATTATCTACTTCAAAACCTCGATGTTAGCGATCTGCGTAGCGCATACCTTAGATTTTAAGTAGTCCCATAAAAATATATCTAAGGGCATCAGATCTGGAGACCGAGGAGACTGCTCTCCTCGATTGTACATCGGCGTCCAATCCACCTATTGGAATACTGTTCATTGAGATAAACTCTTACTGTGCTATAATAATGTGGAAGATCACCATCCTGTTGAAAAGATATTTTCATATCTCGAAATTCATCAGGAGCTTCTCTAGAATCTTCAAAATTAGCGGGTCTCAATAGCATATTGCAACATGTCTAAATACACGTAAAATTTTAATTTAAAAACGCAGATCGAATTATGTGATTGCCTAAGATTCCTGCCTTCACGTTGACTTTTTCTGATGGTTCTCATAAAATATATGAGGAGTTGTATGACTTCAGTACCTTACATTCTGAGTATTCATATTACCATTTAGGAAAAACGTGAATTCATCAGTAAAAATTATTGTTTTTGAATATCCAGGTTCACGGTATATTTTCTTGGCTATCATTTAACAAAATTCGTTATAGTTGTAAATGCGATTGGTATCATCTTCTGTGAGCTGGCAATATGTTTCTTTTTTTTTATTTCAAACCCTTTGCATAGTCTTTAGAGATCGTCTACAAACAGCTGCAGTTGAGATACAAATTGTGTGGAATTTACGACTGGTGCAGAGACAACATTTATTTATTGGTTTTCTGCAATGCCTGAGCATCCTGCCTCTTTATCCTGAATTCTACCTATTCTGTGAAACTTCTGCTATATCTTTCGTATAGTCTAGATACAGGGCGATCAGGATATTTTTCCTTGAAAATTATTTCAGGTGCATGTAGATTTCTTCCAGACTAGCCAATAATTAACTCGAATGAATCACACGAGTTACTGTCATGTGCCAGTCGGTCAGTAGCTCGCATCCAAGTTCTTCAACATTTCTTGTTTTTACTCGTTAGTCGCCTTTCCCAATCACGCCACAAGGCAGCAGCTCGCATGTGACTCGGACGTCTTTACGAAACGTCAGTAGCTGGTATGATCGGACCCGCGTCGGGTGCGTATACGTGTTTTTTGGATCAATTAAATTTAAGAGTATTTCCACTTCTGTATGTGTCACTTTCATAACTGCTATATTCTCGGGGATCTTCATTAGGCTCGGTGCACACTTGCTGCAAAAGTTATCGTGATACTGCATCATTTTCAATCTGCGTCTTATCGGCGTTCCTGCGCACACTTTCACGATGATATGCCTCAGTAACAGTCTTATTTACCACCAACCGAAATGGATTGTACACGCGCCCAAATATTTAAGAAGAAAGTTGTTTCTTCATACTTAGTGTATAAGTACATAAATCGTAAATAAAAAAGTGAAATTAGAAAAAGGAAGTACTGGATTCATCCATACAACCAGTGGCGGCCAGTGTAATTTTTGTCTGGGGGTGCAATCGATAAAATAATAACAAACGAAAAATTAAAATAAACTTACCAATGTCCAAGCCTGAGGTTATTTATATAGAAACTCCATTCGTCTGTTCTTGTAATTCGCAAAAGCGTCAATTAAAATCCATTATTAAAATGGATTATTAAAATCCAGATTGTAATAATCTGGAATCGCTGCAATTAGCACTTCTTCATACTTATCATGCAAAGTGAATTTTAGTCTGTCTTGCGCCATTGTATTTCTCAAAAATTTTTTAATTCTTTTAAGCGTTGAAAAACAGCATTCACTCTCAACACTTGTCACGGGTACGGTACAAATTAATTTTAATAATAAAACAGTATCACTAAAACAGTCCGTTAGGTTTCGATCTATAAATAATTGCATAATTGCTAAGCAACTTGCTGCTTCACGAAAATCTTCCCTGCTGTATATATCCGTTAATTCACTTTTCAATTTAACTTTGTCCAAAAATCCATAATTTTTCGTTACATTGTCAAAATCTTGAATGGGAAATTGTTTCTCATAGTCACTAAATTTATTGGGGAAAAATAGTTTCAACGGTAACAGGTATTCTCTAAACTCAAATCTGTTTTTAGTTTGGGTAATTAATATACCTATCATACACTTCCTTAGTTCGTGCAGAAAATGATATGTCATTATGGGATCGGATTGGTTTTTTTTTTCAAGCGAATTTGAGGAATTAGTTGTCCGGATTTTTATAATTGCGTCTTCAAAATTATTCAAATAACTGCTTATCTTGACAGAATCCAATGATCGAGACTGAAACCCTTTAAAAAGGGTTTCACAATGAGACATGACCTTGGCGAAAAACGCGAGCCAGTATTTAAAGTTATCGTTATTTAAATAATCCAATAACATTTGAGCCTGATTTTTTGTATTGTAATCATTTCCCGCAATGTCAAAAATACATTCTAAGCATTCTTTTAACAGTTCAGCATTTTCAGAAATGGTTCGTACAGTTCACGTATTAAAATTCCGTTATATATTCCACCGAATATGCCTCCATTGCAATTTCTTCCCTCTCGTTGTGGTTATAAAAATACAAACAACACGTGACCACGTAAACAGCCCAGATTCAACAGACAATACAATGCTATACAATACAATACAATAAACAACCTGACGCAATACACTTGCGCCAAAGCTTACACAAACTTTGTTTTTTGGTTTACGTGGCCGTGCAGTGCACGCAAATCTTATATACATGCGTATAGAAATCTCCTGTTTGATGCGCCCGAGTCCTCTCTTTCTAACGCATGGTTAAACGGTCCTCTGATGTGTGTTAGATGAAAACTGAACGCGCTATGTATTTAGAGTTACAGATTTGATATCCCGTAGATAAATCTGATAAATTCTAGGACTGGCGACTCTCGCGACATCTAACAAGCTGTAAGTGAGACTGTTAGATATCGGAACATTCTATGTATAATGATAATGTAATGTATAGTAAACACCTAATAGGTATTTTTGGTAATTTTAAAGGGAGCTCACTGCACAAATGCACCTGTAATAAAACCGCCACTGCATACAACAGCGAGAGGTACTTGAAGGGAGTCTTTAATGTATGCTTGATGGATCTCAGGGAACATCTCAAATTACCGGATACGTTTGTACTTTGTCGATGAAAAGTTCGCCATCCATATTTTCATCAGACATCGTGAAGAGAGACTTCCACAAGCTCGATAGAAGATACGACGCTGCGGCAAACTGCCAGCTATCGGAGTACAGGAATGTGACGCGCGTCTCACAGGTACCTGCGACAACCTCGATAACTATCAAGAGTGACGCCGACGTCAGATAGATATCGGCTTCATGTGGGAATCCCAACATAACCTTGCTCTGCATCTCCTTTTATGCGATTGAAAATGACGCAGTGTCCCGAAAACTTTTGCAGCAAGTATGCACCGACACTTATAACGGGTGTCCAGAAAGGGTAGGGGGTATTTGTAGATTCAATAAAAAAAAACTAGAAGTCAGAAAAAATATTTTTTTTGTTAATTTTTAGACAAGGTTTTGGAAAATTAAGTACTAAAGATTATGTTCTCCAAATGTTGAACCTCACGCTGCTGGCACTCCTCTAACCGTAAACGGAAATTAGCCACCACGCGTCTACCCATCTCTCTGGAAACGGCGGCCATTTCGGTGCGAATGTTGTGCTTTAATTGCACTAAAGTTCGTGGTTTGTTTACATACACTTTCTCTTTAAGGTATCCCCATAAGAAATAATCAAGAGGTGTAAGATCAGAAAATGGATTCGAATGTTTGAGAATACCAGTCCGACTCTAAAAATTCGCGATCCAGGTCGCCCGTGCTCTGTTCGAACCCCACAAGCGATTGTAGAAGTGAGAGTTTCAGTGCGTGAAAATCCTTTTCAATCAATTCGCAAACTCGTAACCGATGCGGGTTGCCTATACAATCGTTTTGCCTCATTTGTCGCTCAAGGCGGATCCATTCCAGGTACGTATAGTATAGAGTTCACTGGCACTGTGTATCCAGGCCTTTAAACCAAGTAATCTGCGTCATAAATGAAAAGCAGCACAGCTTCTAGTAAGCGGCACTTTGTAATTTAGTAGATGGCGTTTGGCAACTTCTAAAAAACATAAAATTTCCAAAAAATTAAAGTTTTGCCGCCTTAAACCATTTTTCTGCGGCTAAATGTGGTTTATTTTCTTTAAATGTCACTTATAAATCAAGTTTTATAATCTTATTAATAAATTAGTATTATTTTCTAATATGGCACTTAAGATATGTCTCTTATTAGTGTTAACATTAATAAAATGTTCACACATCAAGGTATCCAGTGAAACCCACATATTGACAACTGTGGTTATAAATTATTATTAACCAACTTACTCGGTATTCTAGTATAATATTTCTTTGTATAATTTTGAAAATGCTCCTGTGTTTACATCTCGGTGGCCACCCTGTTGACACAGTGACTCCCGCGTGACTAATAAAATTCTATAAGTCGCATTCATTTTTATGGAAAACCACCTCTTTATATGGACGAATGAGTCGATATATTCGTGTTCGTCCCCGAGAACGATTCGAACCATTTTAATATTTTCCGGGCACGTGTGCCGAAGGATCGAATATCGCTAGGCAATTGATTTTCCGGTTCTAGGGGTAATTAATTTTCCCACACATCAAATACGTTCTCCACCCACATCGGGCTCTCCCCAGAATACGTATTGACCGTATATCGGTTATATATTAGGAGCCTTATTCATAATATTCCTTTAATAAAATCGTAAAATTCTAAATTAGCATTCAGTAATGTAAATATTTCGCAGTTCTGACGCATACGGTTACAATGAAAATACACGTAACGTCAAAATCTCCGAATATCAAATGCATGTTATTGTTTTCCATTAGCATTAAGAGATCGTGGTGTAAATGGCGTAGGTTTTTCCGATAGAACGGGGGAGTGAAAATACCGATGTTTTTGCCAACAGGTAAACATAATATCACTTTACGGCTTAATGGTTATTTATACAGGATCAACTGTGGTCGACATTAATGTTTTTGAAAAACAATGTTGCCTACACTGTACACTACAGTTTCGGCACTGGATACATATAGGTCAAATATCACAGATTCCTTATAGAGAAGTACTTCCAGATCTACATAATGAGCTGAATGATCGGGCAGAGTACAAAACTAAAATTGAAAAGGAGATCGATTTAGATGTAAGCCTCAAAAACTATAGGATCTTTCAATAGGGACGCTGGAAATGTGTTAGGTTATAGCAGCCATGTTGTTAAAGCAACATCTGTCAAATTTATTGTGAATTGTTCAGTGGTGCATGTTAAATAACCATAGAAGGTTATAGCGTTCAACAACGTATGAAAATTATCAAACTTTATTTTCAAAATCAGTGATCCGTTCGAGAAACGTTTCGCATATTACCTGACTTTTATCCTCGTCACAACCGTCCCGCCAAGTCGACTATTCGACGTTTGGTGACCGACAGCCAACACTCGTACGTCACCGAAACTCAAGATCTGTGTTGCGATAAAGTCATCGAAATTGGACCTCCCGAATACGTGCCACCAAGCAAAGCCGCAGCGGACATTCGAACGACGTTATATTCCATGCTTAATGCTAAAAAATATTCTTTCAAATAAGACAAAAAAATTGAGTGAATATCTCACACACAACTTAGCGTCCTTATCGAAAAACCATCATCATCATCATGAGGTCATCAGTCCTAAGACTGGTTGGACGCTAACCTCCAGCTTCTCCTATCTTGTGCTAACCTACGCATTTCGCTAATTGTGCTACAACCTACATCCCTTACTATTTGCGAGCAGTAGTCTAATCTAGGCCTACCTCTTCCTTTCTTCGCTCCTATTTCTGCCTCCAAATTTTTGCGGACTATTCCCCCATGTCTCAGCAAGTGACCTACCATTCTATCTCTTCTCTTCTTTATGTTTTTCCACATACTTCTTTTCTCGCCGACTTTCTCTAATACTTCTTCGTTTCTAACTCTATCAGTCCACGGTATTTTCATCATTATTCGGTAACACCACATCTCAAAGGCTTCTAATTTCTTCCTACTTGCTTCCCCTACCGTCCAGGTTTCGCAACCGTATAGTGCCATGCTCCATACATACGTTTTCAAAAATCTCTTCCTTGTTTCTAAGTTTATTACCCCCGAGCATAAAAGTGCTTTCTTTTTGTTAAAAGCTACTCGACCCTACTAATCCTCCGGCATCTCGCCCGTTTCGTATATGTATTTTACCAGTTCAAACATCCTATTTACTACATTCTGTCCCGCACATTTCAGAATTTCCGCCTGTATTTTATCTACACCCGGCGCTTTATTGTTCTTTAGCCCCCTTAGTGCTATTTCAAATTCCTCTCTCGATATAGGTTTTCCTACATCTTCCCTATCGATGCTAGATTCTCCCTCTAGACTCTTTACAATAAAATCGACGCAATAATTACAAAGCTTACTAAAATTCTTGTGGGAGCAGTACAATACGCCACCATCCAAGCAATTGATCAAAAACGTATCTACATACAATATTTCACTCGAGATAAAAAGACTCATATCAATAAAGAGATGAGCTAAAGCCAAATGGCACAGGACCCAAGCTCATCATCAGATAAAACTGCACTAAACCGAGAAACTAACCACTTAAAGTTAAAATTAAAAGAAGCGCAAGAAAAGTAACACGAAGAATATGTCAAGAAACTCGAATAGATTTGATAACTCAATCTGGAAGCCGATCAAAAATAAGAATAAACTCAAAAAACATATTCCACCAATACGAAATGAAGAAGTGCAACACATTGGTGCAACACCTGATGCGACCAAGAAAAAGCAATTACGTCTGCTAAATATCTTGAGGAAGCATTTACTTCAAACGATGCTACTACAGACGACAAATAGAAAGAGATTTGGCTAATGCGTCCCAGAACACACCACCCACCAAAACTGCTAAAAAGACTCCCATAAAAATAAATCACACTACTTATTTATCTATTTAATGCCATACTAAGACATATTTATCTATTATTGGCATAAATCAATGAAAACTGTTGAAATAATATTAATACCTAAACCTGGCAAAGACCTGACCAAAACTTCATCATACCGGCCTATATAAATTTGTTATCCACAACATCAAAATTTTTCTAATGACTTATATTTATTGTAAGTACATCATATGGTGTATTTAGTATGGTATTTTAAAAATAAATCCACCAGTAAGTCTAGTGTGCCCTAAATTTTACCCAAAAACTAGAATAACATGTTCTAAGGTTTATCGATAACCCTATATGATAAACAAAGTAAGAGACAATGGCTATCACCATGCAATTTTAATAATAAATAGGTACCCTACCCTATCAATACACGATACAAATATACGACGCTTTGTTGTAATTGATTTGAAGCTTAATTGGTTTTCTAATATTGTTCAGTGGAAAGTGGGTCGAGAAGGCGGTCAATAATAGGTTATTTGCAAATGTGCAACGTCCGTGATTTACGGTGGTAAATCGAAAATAAACTATCGTAAATCCCACATAAAGTTTAATGTTTCGTATAAAAAATGGACATTACTTCGGGGGACATTATGCAAATTTAAATAGAATTTAAATACTTTCACTGTTCCCAAACCAAAAATGTGTGCCTCTACAAAAATAGAATAACATTTTCACCATTCGTTTTCAATTTCATTACAATTCATATAAACTTAAAACTGGAGAAAACGAAAATGTGTATATAATAAATACTAGATAGGTAGTTCACCATTCTTTGGACAATATAAACGGCATAGTACACATGCACTAAGTCCATCGTATTGTATTACCTCCATCAAAGCCGCCATTTTAATGGTAACGCAACCTCACATCTTTAGCTGTTCAATTGCGTGGATGTATTGAAGAAGAGGCCTTGATGGTAGTCGACGTAGATGAACGGCCATTTCTAAAAAATAATTCTCCAAGAGCTTCTCGTTCTGTTGAGAGTGTAGGACAGCCCTTTAGGATCTTTTTCGCTGCCGAATCCTCCAGATTGAACACATACACAACTATCACTATAATCTATAACTTGTAGATCCTTGTTTAGGAAAGCCCTATCAGTGTTCCTATTAGAATTTGTAAATTTGTATACGACATATCCAAGCAGTAGTGTGCTAGTTTGCTGCAAAATGTATCAACATATTTGTTTGTCAACAACTGCTGATATTGGCCTGTCATTAAGGCGCTTAATCGTGTAGTCTGTTATCATGGAATTTCTAGTAACTTTTCGAAGAGCGTGGTGATCCTGGCCCTAAAAGAAAAGCTCCTAGAACCCTGATGTTCCAAGGTATCCACAACCTCATTTCTACTATTCCCTAAGGAATTACCGTTTACCTAGCATAAAGTTACTCTATTTGTTTGACCCTTTGCATTTCAGCATCAAAAAGGAATTAGTTCTGCGATTATTTAGGACCATTAAGGTGGCCTATCAGTGCATACACTAATATTCTTTTGATATAATCTATCAATTAGTAATTTCTCTGATCGCCTGTAGTACCCCCATAACCTCAACTTAGAATACTGTCGCATGGGCGTCTAATGACTCACTGAAACCATAGGTTTTGATTTTCACTCATATCCAAACATATCCAGAGCAATCCAGCATTTTTGAATAATGAGTGTAGGCCGATAGGGTTCAGGGAGTTATTGAAATTCAGTCTAACCTGACAGGGGAGACTTGATCCGCGCCTACTTCCCAAAAAAGGAGTTACTTACTTGCCTCCTCCAGAACGTATCGTTGCCTCGCAATCACCCGCTCAGTTTCTATAGACGGCCTGGAAGGGACTGCCTGCAATACCAAATTCGTCCTTAACCCATTCTGTTCTATACACAAGTCAAGAGATGTGAGGCTCAAAATGGTTTCTAAAGCTCCTGTAGACTAGTAATGGATAGATAAGCCAATGTCTGTATGTGTTATTAAAGTGTTTTTTAACCTGACTCTGGGTCACTGGATAATTACTCCATATGTTAGCACTAGCACCACAAGAACTGTGTATATCCAAAAGATGGTATCGGTTTAATCCCCAATTTCACGACGGCACTGCTGCAGTATAGCACATGTTTTGTTCATATTCTTATTTACGTGGACTCGCCAATTCAAGTTATGATCGAAAATAGTACTATTTGCAACTATTGCGCTAAATAATACAAAAAAAAAACGTAATAACTACTGTACACGATTTTCTCGTGGTCTTGATACATGAACAATTGAAACAATGAACTTGTGTGTGAATTTTCTGTAATACGTTTTGAGTGCAATGAGTTTGCGCCCTCTACATACACAAAGCGTTGACACAAGGTGAGTTTTTGGACTGTACATTTATTTTAACCACTTAATGTCTATATATATAGTAACTGATTATAGTGAAAACTATTTTTTAACATCACCCTTATTAATGGAGTTAACTGCAAAACAATTGCTTAACATTTTGAGAACCAATGATTTATTGGATCCAGTATATCCATGATGCAAGTTAGATCAAACGTACAGCGTCCACTATTCCCAAATCTATACATTACATTTTCTTCCTTTATTTTTTGAGCAAATGTAAGAAAACCATCAGACATAAAATTTCACAAATTTTTGCAATGTGGACCTTTTGAAAGGCAATTTCAAAAGGTCCACGGAATTCAAAAAATTTTTTCAATGATTTCATCGTAAACATAAAACTTTTTTAGGTTGTTTTATCCTCTTTAATTTGAGCGGTCTAAAAGCCTTGTACAACGATTTTTCGGTGAATTTTCGTCGATAAAAGCAAAAAAGTCAGTTTTGACTTTTGAATTTTTTTCATTTTTCTTTTTTTACAATAGTTAACATTTTTTGATGAAACAATATGGATCATTGCTAAAAAATACATTTTTAACCATAAAAAATTAATAAAAAAATGACAAATTCTTCCTTAAATTGATTTTTAGCAAAACCAACAAATTCAATCATCCCGAACACAATGAAAAAAAATCGCAACTCTTTAAATATTTTCAAAATTTCTTTGGGATACTTTGAGGTGAAAAGAAACAATCAACTAATCCTTAGTCTATCCATTATTTGCAAAGTTATTCCAAGTTAAGCGAATATCCATAAATACGCAATTTTTTACCTCTTTTTCAACCAACATTCTCGAACCGAACGTTTTTTTTTTATCAAAAATCAATAACTACGACTTGTAGAGGATACTTTGCAGTTTTTAAAACTCTACTTGAATTTTCTGTACGATCATTATTTCCCGAGTAATTAATTACCTAAGTCAAAACTAACCTGCTTACTTTGAATGACAATAATTCAGAAAAAAAATCATGACAAAGTTTTTATACCGTTCAAATTAAAGAGAATAAAATTATATAAAAAAGCTATATGATGAAATAGAGCAACTATTTTTCTCCGAGTGACAGGCCCTTTGAAAATAGGCACCTAAAAATTTATCATTTTTTTACATCCCTTAATTTGTGTGCCTAGTGTATGGTATCATAATAGTGTTCTATAGGGTAAAAGATGCTGATAAGAATATACATACAACTCCAAAGATTTACCTTGAATAATATAGAATAGTAGAATTGAATTTTAGGAAAAACCTACTCTAATTTCGATACGTCATTTGTAGTGCGCCCCTGGATTATGCAACCCTTTAGTTCCGATCGCATACAGCCGGTCGTGTGGCGAGCGGAAAATAGCAGTAGCTAGGTGTCGAGCTATATCGATTGGAAGCGGTAGTTATATAGCAAAAAGCCCTCGCTTAAAAGTTGACTATTAGATTGACATTTTAACGACCAATAGCTAAATAATTCTTTGTGTGCCCTTCGACCACCGCCGATTGAAAATGAAAAGGCCTTTCTAGCAAGATCTATCGCCTCCCCCAGTTTTTCCGGCATTGCCTTGAATATCTAGATTGAAACCGGGGCTATAACGGAACTTTTATTCGGGTAATCCTAATTTAGAATCTATATTAACTGTGAAAGCGAATACATTAATTTAATCTAAAGGTATTTATATCATCCTTTTAAGTAAAATCCATAGTGGTCTCCCTCATTTTTGCCCATCGTTTCTATATTATATGAACAAAAACGACACTACTCCTGATGTGATTTACATTTAAACTAAAATCATCGAAAATCCAAAGCGATTAGACAAATGGTTTTGGAGGGGTGTGACTTTGAAAAACAGTAATGAGGAAATTTTTAAGTAGAGTTAGTTGAATCTATATTTATATAATTCTTTTAAACAAAATCAATAGTGTCCTCCTTAATTTTTGTCCATCGTTTCTATATTATACAAACAAAGACATCATTGGTCCTGATGCGGTGAGTTTTACATTACAGAAAAAAAGCATATTTGAAAGAGTGTGACTGAAAATATTGGAAGAGGAAATTTTTAAAAAAAGTACACTACACACAAAAATTAAGGGATGTAAAAAAATTTTAAATTTTTATGTGATTTTCAAAGGGCTGTAACTTTGAGCAAAATAGTCGCAGAGCACTTTTAAAAAAAGAAAATTGAAGCTCCAAGTTTTTAGTTTTCAGATCCTGAAAGTTGAAGTTTTTTGAAAATTTTTTACCATCAGCAGTTCTTGAGGACTCATAAGAAAACCATCGAAAAAAAAGTTTTTTCCAAATTTTTGCTTGTCTTTCAAAAGATCCTCGGACTTCAATATTTTCTTTCAGTGATTTCATCATAAATATTTTTAGATAATTTTATCTTCTTCAATTTGAGCGGCCTAAAAGCCTTGTACGATGATTTTTTACTGAGTTATCATCGTTTAAAGCAAAAAAGTCAGTTTTGACTTCAGTCTTCTTTTGTTTAATCGTTTTTTTTACAATAATTAACATTTTTTGATAAGAAGATACGGATTATTGCCAAAAAACATTTTTAACCTCTGCACTACACTATATACTACACACTACACTTGTAGTGTAGTGTGTAGTGTAGATAGAACAATAAAAGAACTAAACTGGCTTATAGGTTGAAAATCTTCATTACCGATAGAAAACAAATTGTTAATTTACAAAGCAGTAATCAAGCCGATCTGGAGGTACGAAATCGAACTTTGGGGTTATGCAAGCAAATTAAATACAGTAATAATTCAACGAATCTAATCTAAAATCTTTAGAATAATCGCAGACGCACCCTGGTACGTATTTAATCACACCCTTTGTACACATCTCAAAATACCCTAAGTAAATGTAATCCACGAAAGAAGTTCTAAATACCACAACAAATTCGAAGACCATCCTAATCCACTACTTCCGGAACTACTATGACCCACGAACGCTAGAAGATTAAGCACATCCCTCGATCTATAAAATTGCATCGCTAGATGTCTACGACCTTTAATAGCATATTGAACTAGTTTTATGTACAAAACAGCACATTAGCTCACATATTTGTATATTTTCTGATAGCTAATAAATACTAAAGAAAAAACACTTTTGAAACTAATTGGTTTCAACAATATTTTTCAATTTTTGTTTTTTACATCATTTCCATAGTTATTATTATTATTATTATTATTCTATCTATTATGTCTTCTTCTACTTCTGAATGTTGTTTCCAGCTCTTTTCCTTGTGTTATTTCATCCATATATTACTAGGAGCGTTGTTTCATTCAGCTCATCTAGATGTAATTCTATTTTTAGAAACCTTTCTGTGATACTTGTTCTAATCCAGATATATTTTTGGTTTTGCTGTTTTATTATGCATCCTATTCCTTCTCTTGATTTTTGTTTATGATTGATTTGATTTCTTACAGTAAGTGTTTTCTCTTCTTCTTTTATTTTAGTTTGTTATTCCCATCAGTATGTCTAGATCTGCCTCTAATTCAGAATCATTCCCTGTAATGCTTCTAAGTTCCATTACACTTGTGCTCATAGGTGACTTTTCTGCTATTGTTCTTTTCTTGATGTTATTATTTTCAGTAGTCTTGGGTATTTTGTCTTCTGCCTTCAAATCGAAGTCTACTAAGTTGATGTGCTTATTAACTATTCATTATTAACTATTAATTTATATTTTATGTATGCTATATAAGCTAGGTTTCAGACTTTGTTGATTTACTAAGTATTTCTGCTTTCTTATTTCCTGAAGATAACTTTATTATTATGCCTAAATAAATTTGTTTATATCAAACAAACGCTATTGTCAAGATAAAATTATTTAGATTAAAGTAAAATAAATCAAAAGGTTATTATTTAGTACATAGTATTGGTACATAAATTTAGTACATAGTAATGTACTAAATCAATACTGCGTACCTCTTTTATTTCAAATGTGTTTTTCATTGCAAAGTCAATGAATTACATTTTAATATATATTCAAGTAACTTATATTACATTATGTTATATGGGTTTGGGCCTCATCAGCCACTGATCGCATGGGTAGTCCCTTGGCGATCCCCTCTTTTCCGGGTCATTATCCAATAATGCTATCCCATAAAAGGGGCAATTTAGGCACGTCCCCCGCCTTAAGCCTCGACTCCTCTAGGATAACAGGGGTCCCTAATATAAGGTACATCTGCCCCGCACTGGAGGGGGCAGGTGTAAAGAAGATGAATCGAGGTTTCCTCGTCTTCTTTACAGTATCTGCAGATCGGGCTACCAGTCAGCCTCAGCTTGTGTTTATATGCACTCAGGCTACTATGGTGGCCCGTAATGATTCCCACCAGAATTCTGACTTTGTGCCTGTTCAATTTAATGAATTCTTGGGCCCATTTCTCAATCTCTGAGTATTCGATGAAGAGTTTGGTTATTCGACAACCCATTACTCCTCTCCATCTTTTATTGTGCTGGTCTCTTGCCCAGCCATTCATACGGTTTCTAATCAGATTCCGACTTATTCTCACTGCAGTTTCTGGTCCATAGAGGTTTTCCCTGGTCCCTAGTCTGGCAAGGTCATCTGAAATTAGATTTCTCTTAATGCCATTATACCCAGGTATCCATAGGAGTTCCACCGGCCCCTTCCCTGCCAAGTGGTTCAATGCTTCATAGCAATTTTAGACCAGCTTCGACTTTGTCGTTGCTGAATTCAGGGCTGCCAACGGCGCCCTGCTATCCGAGCAGATACATACCTTCTCCTGGGTCCGATTTTGGTCGGCACCCAGAACACCGTATGTAATTGCAACTAGCTCGGCCTGGAGTACGATAGTGTATTTGCCCAGGGGGAAGGTTTTTCCTATCCCATCGCGTCGCCTATACACCCCCGCACCCGCTCTGTTCCCACTCTTGGTTCCAATCGTGTACCAGATGTCTCCATTGGGCGGTAATCCAGCTCGACCCTCCATCCAGTCGGTCTTACTGGTGAGGGTGATCTTATATTTCTTGTCAAACAGGAAGTGGACACCCGTACTGTCAGAGGGCATCCATAGGAGTCCCTCCTCAGCAAGTAACTTATGTAACGTATCATTCTATTATATTAGTTGGGTTTTTATAATTACATTAAATAGATAACAATAACCCTAACTGGTATTTATCTACAAAACCAAGTAAGTACACATTATCTCAACATGCATTTCAATAAATAAAAAAATTGTAGATCTGATCACAAAAGTATTATGGTAGCACTATACAAATAATACAATAATTTTTTAATTAATGTACGCCAAGTTTACGATAAACGAATATATTTTTGATACAGAAAATTTTACAAAATATTTAAAGCTTAAACTGACTTATGTTTTTGCTTTAGAAAAATAGCCAATCTAAATGTCGTTTGTTGGTATTAAAAATTAATTACGAGCGTTTAAAATACTTTTTAGGCGGTCCGACTCCTGTCAAAATATTTAGAAATTGCACCGTTGACTGGGCATAATACAGATTGCAATACATTAACATGAGATACGCGTTGTTAAAATATGCTGTTTATGAATATCTTGGGAGATTAGACAAATGTCTGTGAAGTCTTAATAAACACTGTAAAATCCGTAGAGTTGTGTGAACGCTCTTTCATAAATAAACTATAACGCTTCTATATACAGAATCATCATAAATTTTATTCGCCTTTTAATAGGTTTTTCGCGCGTTTTATTTAGATTTATGGCCTGAGCATTTGTGTTTGTCAGTTTTACAACAAAAAGTAGTATTTAATATATAAATATTAGGCGATATGATTTTTTGACATTTCGTCCATAAATGGAAACCAAACCGCCCACTAGTTGTCTATTTTTATCACCTAATGATTTAAAAGCTCTTAGGATTACACCAAAAAAATGCTCATTATAGCTACTTCCACGGAGTTTCTGTGTACTTTTAACTATAGCAATAAAAACGTTTTATTATTAATTTCCTTTTTTTACGAGAACTAATCAGTGACGGTTCGTCCTGATCACTAATAGGAACAGAGAAAGGACGAAATTATTTTTACTTGATTTGTTGTTATAATGTACATAATATATAATACAGAGAAAATTATTCAGTTTAATGATCAAATTTCGCATGAGTTTTTAATTCATATATGTTCTCGCGTTTTCCTAGTACATAAATATCAATAATAAGGCTATTGTAAGTGTATTTATTTACATGGTTATTTAATTTTGGAAATTTTGTTGATTTTCCACTCTTGTAGTGGGGTCTGGATCTTGTAGGGATCTGCAGGAATAGAATAGGTACAGTGGAATTGTCTCTATTATTTTCAAGGCAAATCAAATAAGTGACTGCATTTTTTTTTTTAAATGAAACACCTTATTTACATATTTTAATGTACAATATCACAATATCATGTAAAACTACGATGGTAGTCCCAGAAGTACCCGACCTAACAAAGAAAACACAATAAATTTGGGAAAATATATCTTTATTTTTCTACATAGTCTCATTTTAGCTCGACACACTTTTCCCATCAAAATAGCCATCAACCGCAAACTCCACCTCTTTATTGTTGACCAATCTTTTACCACCGAGCCATTTTTTCAAGTTTGGAAACAGAAAATAATCCGAGGGAGCTAAATCTGGCGAATAGGGTGCGTGAGGAAGAAATTGGAACTTTAATCGATTTTGGCCATCGCGATAACGATATGTGAACTGGTACATCGTCTTGATGAAACAAAGCTTCTTTTTCACCGGATGCAGCAATTGTTTTCTTGATTTCACCACACTCAAACGCTACAATAAGTTCGCATAATATTCGCCGTTGATTGTTTTTCATTTTGAAGATAATCAGTGGAAATTAACCCACGCTCATTCCAAAAATCTAACGGCATATTCTTGCAGATGGAACCGTCTTCGCCTTTTTGGAGGCGCTTCTCCCCTTTCAGTCCATTGTTATGACTGTTCCTTCGTCTCAGGTGTGAAGTAATGGATCCATGTTTCATCCTTGGTTATGAATCGACGCAAAAACTGGGCTTTATTCCTATGAAACATCGCCAAACAGTCGATTGAAACATCCTCACGACGCTGTTTTTGATCCATTGTGAGTAATCGGGGCACCCATCTTCTGCACGACTTTTTCATGTCCAACTTTTCAGCCAATATGCGATGTACAGTACACTTTTTGAAATGCCTACCGTGTCTGCTAGCTCACGTGCTTTCAGTCGACGGTCATCCAATACCATTTTATGGATTTGGAGGCCTTTCAAATGAAAGTATTGTATCACATAACGATGACCATCTTTTCCCATGTTTATAAATTCACTGAGAGCGTTCATTATTGGTAACTGCCAAACAGATACTAAACAACGTAGCCTCGTATATTGAAATATAAATAGCTTTTGAACGTTTAGAAGAAACGTTACTAAAAATTAAATTGAAACTATTAACACAAAGTATCAAAATATATCGTTGAAAGCAAATAATATGTAATTTAATATTATCAGCTTGCTGTTAAGAGGAAATTGAAATGACGAAGGCTATTTAAATTTATCGAGGAACGAGATAGATAGTACGGGCACTTATGGCCCCGATTCCAAATTCAAGAGAATACCACCCGAACAAAAATATAACTAAGCGACAAGGTTGATAACATTAATGGCAACAGCTGTCACTGGTTCTTTACACAGATCTAAGGTATTTACGAAAGTTGTCCTATCGTGTCAACTTTTTGAGTTATTGACGTGTTTGTCACTGTTGTTTCGCAAATTTACGAAAATGGTGTTTATGCTGTTGAGTAATAAAGATATTATTGTAATTATACTAAGGGTACATACATAATGATATATAGGGTGTCCCATTTAGAACTAAACATCCGGAATAACTGTTGAAATAAATATTTTACAAGACTACTGACACGTAAATATTTGGGACATTTTACTGCATAAGCTTTTGACATAATGTTCGTTACTGTCAGTGAGATCCTCTCGTCTGAAGATATGCAAATGGGAACATAGGTAGATACATCTATTAATTTTTTTTAATGTATATCCCTTTCGATTTATTTGGTCACGTTGTCTCCTATATTTGTATGTTACGTTAAATATATCAAATATTTCTTTTCTATTTTTAGTAATATCATTAGACTATATATTTGGTTTTTATATATTTGAGAATTTGTTTTATTTTTAATAACATTGAATGCTTCATATAGTTTTATCATGGTGTTTTTGCGAATATTCTGTAATACTGCTTTTTTGTTATTAATTTATAGTATTTCTGTATGCTTTATATTCTTCCTCTAATTTTAGCGTGACATGAAGTAAAAAAAAATTTTAATTAACGTCCTTTTGTGTCCTCTACACTAATAGTAACATACTCAACATCACATGCAGTGAGTACGCCTGTATGGCCGCACACATACGGGAATAAGCCATAAGATATCCAGAGCTAGTTTTAATCTTAGGTTGATTTAGTGATCGGGGTCAAAAATACAAGCTCTTAACCAATTTTAAACATGCCAGCAATTTAAAACTAATGGTGCACAAGCGTCATAGGGTAGAAAAATGAAAAGGGGCAGTCATTTTTAGTCGGTTAGGCCGACCGTAATTACCAGGAAAACGCGATAACTTTTAGTGATAAATTTTCTAACCGTCAAACGACAGGGATGTTGGAAATCTTATATTGAAATTCCTTGAAAGTGATTCTGTACAAAATAAAAAGCGTTCCAGTAGAAATACAATTACTAAAGACGAACGATCTTTACCTACTAAAGGCCTTAACCTCTTTCTTAACCTTGACTAGGACTTCCTGCAAATACTCGGTCCTCCCGAATCCTAACACACACCTCATTCGAGGAGATATTTTTAATTGATTTTTTATTATTCTAAAATATTTTAATACAGTCTGTATCTCTAGTTTTACACGAATAAATGTATGAGTAAATTATTGTTTCTCAAGCAGTTTTTTTAGTAAAGTAAAATATCTTTGACAGCTTTATATCCATTAATTTTCGATATTTTTTTAAGTAAATATTTTTTTAAATAATAAAATAATTCCTTTGAAGATTTTTTTACACATTTAGCCGCCCAAGAATAGACTACTATTAGGTATATTAAGAGTGCGAAAAGTTGTCATCAATGATTTATGACTATATTACAAATACTATTCTATTTGCCAACACGATGTGCTCTGGGCAATTAAAATGATTGGGCCCAACAACTAAGTAATGCAACGCTTCAACGCGAACGGCAGAGCCACGTGGCACTTAACTTACCTCTGAAGGGCGGTAATTTTAGACGACTAGACCTAAAATGAAATAATCGAAACATTAACCAGAAGGTTACTCTGATAATTGGGTAGTTTTAACCTTCTCCTGCTCGATATATCTCAAACGTCGACGACAACTGTTGAAAGGTTTGGTTTAATGAAATGTTAATTAGTTTATATTTCCGGGATGTAACGAGAAAGAACGTGTTAATTGAATCCAGCCGCCAAAGCCGCGGTAACATTTCATTAGCTACATTTCATTTCATTCGCGTGTTGTTTTCAGGACTTGGCACTTCTTGGCTAACTTGGAAATTTTAAATATAATCAAAGTCGAACGTTAATACAATGTCAAATTCTGTGATGTTTTAACAAAGGGGAACTGCGTAAACGTATTTCAATTAGAGGTCATGTTAGATATATTTTTGTCAGACGCCATTTAAACTGATCAAACATTTTTCAACGGTAACTATTGACGAGGTTTCTAAAACGGCTTTCCATACATTATTTCGTAATTATGTACTTACCGTTGTTGACTATGAATAATAATTTAATCAGTTCTGGTGGAATTAGCGATGAACTTATGACGAAGTTTTCCTTTAATCATACTGATATAAACAAGTCAGGTAGGGTCCTTTTATCCAAGAACTGAAGCGAATTAGTTACAGATTACTGAAACTTCCGCTATTCGTAACGTGAGAACAATATTGTACCACAATCAAACCTACCATTCACATAATATTAAAAGGGATGTAGTTCCCTATAGGATATAGTCGATGAAGTAAATTTCAAATAAGTTTAAAAGTTTCATTCACAAGACACGATACCATTCTATTTATATAGTTAATTGACTTTTTACCCAACCAATACTCATTTACTACAGTTATGATAGTTATTGAGCTGCGAATAGTTAATAGAGAAAAACACTATTATTATTCTACAAAATAAAACAAATTATAAGTGCCATAAATAAGGTACAAGTGAATAAAAACAAGAAATTATTGAATATAAGCTAAATATTTTTGCAAGACTTGCATTTCTTGCAAGATATATCTTGCAAGAAATAAATAATATAACCCTAAATTGTGGAACAATAATCAAGTGATTTCTGCCACGTACTTCTTGTCCTAGTCACTCTCAACAATATAAAGGTACACTACAGGTACAAGATTATCAGATATTATGACAATCGAGCCAAATATTCGGCATTTTTCACTGCACTTTCACTTTATGAACAACTTGATAATTAGTTTTGTAATGTTTTTTTTTCTAAAATAAGACAATAACACAAAAGTAATCTTAATAAAAATTGAAAGAATATGTTCTTAATAACTATTTAAGAACATCGCTTTTGGTAGTAACATCCCTATGCATGTAACATTTTATAACAAAACAAGTATCTGAAGTCAACAAGATTGAGCCTATTTCGCTTTTATTTAAGCACGTTCTCAGTCTCCGAAACACTCTTTCTTTCATTAAAAGTCGTGAATGCTGGTGCTTATAAATATTTTGATGCATGTTTGTCTAATAGAAAAATATTGATGATTATTTCTCCACCATGCATGTGAAAAAACATTGATCAATGATAAATATAGGACTCCATTTCAGCATATACACTTCTTAACTCGTTTTAGTTTTTTTAAAAAGTCGGTGCTACTCTTGATAATATAAGGGGTCTCAGTTGAAATTGAATTGTGGGCCATTTGTGTTTTTCCAAAGATAGGGCGTCAATATTTGGACAATTGTCATCTACAAATGATACGACGTCAACATGCCGCGATTAACAGTTCAGTAACGAATAGTCTGTGCACAACTGTTTTATGAAAATAAGCGATAATATACAGTTTCATTAAGAAAAATTCGCACAAAATTAAGACAAAATGAAGCGCCTACAGAATTAACAGTTCGTAACTTAATCAAGAAATTTAAAGGGACGGGTTTTGATAAGGTAACACCAATACGTCCTCGTCGTGGTCAGTTAGATGAAAATATTGCTGCAGTGAGAGAAAGTGTACGGGAGTATCCAAATACAACAATTCGACGTCGTGCATAACAATTGAATCCGTCAAGAGTCACCACGCATCGGATTTTAAAGAAATATCTGCATCTGTCAGCATACAAAATTCAATTGACACAACCATTAAAAGGTACAGGCCATTTACAATGTCATACATTTGTTAATTGGGTTAGAAAAGAAAGAAGGTGATGCGGATGCAACAAAATTTTGTTCAGCGATGAAGCACATTTTCATTTTGACCATATTTTGCGCAAAACCGTTGATATTAGGAATTATAAGTGAAACTTGCCTTTAAGAGTTCAATGTGTTCAAAGAGTTCCACAATCTCATCACCTCCAATTACATTCTTTAAAAAGACGTAATATTCCCCTACATAGACTGAAACTTTAAGGAAGTCAATTTCTATGTGTCTAAACTTTGGAAAAATAAACCATTAGTTGAGATATTTTATCCAAATATTGATGAACAAGTATGGTAAGCAGAACTTAGTACCCCACCTCTGATGTTACAACATTCATAGATGGGTGAATGGATGGATTAAAGTCACCAAAACTAGTAAAGATTAACCCCGTGTGAGTTTCAAATGCCTTTTCTAGGGGGTTTCCAAAGGGTTTTAGTATAATTTTCTAGGAAAATATGCTTTTTCTTCTGTAGCTCTCTGTAGCTTCTTAAAAATTTGTTTGATGAAATTTTCTTCATCGTTATAATTAATTATTACGTTATCCTCGATAAAATTTGCTATCAGGGAAATTATGCATTGTTTAGACCCACATAAATGGTTTATTTCATCAAACGGTGAATCAATTTCAGTTGTAGGATATAAATTGGTATATATTTAATTAAAAATATGGACAACTTGAGGGTGCGGTGTACATCGATCCTCATAAAACCAACCACAATTAAAATTTGTATTCTCGAAGGACTTGTGTGTATGTATTTTTTTATTAGAATATAAAAAAAATATTACTTAGGTAGTGAGGATACGAGTATATAAATATTACTGATGCAAGTGATCATTCTGAACTGTAAAATTAGTTTAAATTGTGAACAGTATTTGAAACTGAATATTAAGAATAAAAGAAAGCTACGATATAAGTACATGATGAGCGTGTTTGCAAGAAAACAGATGTAACTTCAGTATGTTTAAAATGTTTAATAAAAAAAGTAAAACTATTTCCCTAAAAAACTCTTCGATGGCATTATACATATATAACCCTGATGGTTTGCCATATACCACTTAACAATTCACAATAAACTTGACAGATGTTGCTTTAACAACATGTCTGCTATAACCTAACAAATTTCGAGCGTCTCTATTGAAAGATCCTGTATAAAAAATCCAGTCATGCGACAAGTATGAGGATATTATGAAAAGCTAGTGCAATTACACATTCATGGGCGTTTAGCAAAATGCAATACCACCTTAAAATTTATTCTGCTTAAAAATTACTCCTATTAGTAAAGTACATTTCTATAATAATAATCATTGTTGGAATTCAATTCGCCTAAAAGTTTTATCAAAGGTAATAAAGAAAAGAAGAACCTATGTAGACGATAATTACTTTAATTACAATTATCCAAGGAATCGAAGGATCGCCCAACTACATGTATTGAAAGTAACATTAGCGTACATATATTGCTTTAATTCACTTTTACTTTCCTGAAAAAAGTAAATTATCAGCTCATAAACAACTTATTTAACAAAAGGAAAAGAAAATGGACTGCCAATGGATACAATTTTGAACATTCATTAAAATAAACTATTAGTTCCTGCAGACGTATTTTATTATCAAAGCCGGTTCTAAAATGTAATTTTTTTTAAAAAAGGTACGTAACTTAATTCAAAATACTTCTTCGATACAGAAAATGTTGTTCTTCGAATTTTCAATAATAAATGCCAAATTTGGTTAACTTGTAGTAATAGTAATAGAAAATAGAAACTAGTAATAAAAATTCGATAAAAAATGTGATTCTTGCGAAGCACTATGATTCTTCAATAAATAAACAGTTTTAAAATCTTAAACCGGACTTTTCCGCACATAGAACATCTCTATCTCGAAATTGAGGGCCCGAGAAAAAATAAACCAACACATAAATGCAGAATATATGTTTTATGCGACAGTTTTACTTTTTTCAAATAGTTGACCCTCGTGCTTTCTCGTGACCCATGAACAGGGTGAGGTGTGTCCTATCCACCTCAAAATCAATAGATGTCGTCTGGTAGACGTCCCTAATCAGAATCAATCGAAACCCGATCGATACATGATTTAATTGAGTGATCGCGCTAACAAACAAATTTCTTAAATAGTCCGCCATTGTGCTGTCTCATGACCCATATACATGGTAGAGTGTGTTCTATCCACCTCAAAATCAGTAGGTGTCGTCTGGGAGACGTCCCCGATCCGAATCAGTCAAAACCCGATCGATCCGACATGACTTAGTTGAATTATCGTATTAACAAAAAACATTTCTCAAATAGTCCACCGTCGTGCTTTCTCATGACCCATGGACATGGTGGGGTGTGTCCTATCCACCTCAAAATCAATAGGTGTCGTCTGGGAGACATTCCCGATAAGAATTAGTCAAAAACCGATCGATCCGCCATGATTTAGTTGAGTTATCGTATTAACAAAACTAATTTCTCAAATAGTCCACCATCGTGCTTTCTCATGACCCATGGACAGGGTGAAGTGTGTCCTATCCACCTTAAAATTAATAGGTGTCGTCTGGGAAACGTCCTCGATTAGAATTAGTCAAACCCCGATCGATCCGGTACGATTTAGTTGAGTTATCGTGTTAACAAAAAAAATTTCTCAAATAGACCCAAGGGAGGGGGTGGTGTGTGCTATCCACCTCAAAATCAATAGGTGTCATCTGGAAGACGTCCCCGATCAGAATCAGTCAAAACCCGATCGATCCGACATGATTCAGTTGACTTATCGTGCTAACAAGAAATTTTAATGTCGACGACAACAACGACAACGACGAAATACACAGACAAAATTTTTTAAAAACAATTTTTTTTTTGTTTTTAGGCCGAAAAACGAAAAATAAACGAAAAAAAATATTTTTTTCCATTTTTCATTTCACGATTACATTACTTTTCCTTAGTATAGTTGAGCTTAGTATAGCTAGTATAGTTGAGTGCGGAAAATTACAAATTCACACGAGCGAATGGTAAAATTGCAGCACAACACTATGGTCCTTGTGGTCCATTTCACGCTAAACTGATGGATACAATTTTACATCACATCTCGGACAGTGTAAGATTGAACGTGTATCTGACAAATATTTGAAATTGCCAGTGAAAAACTGAGTAGGTTGATTTACGTTAGATGAGCCTAGTTGACCAAAACCTAAAAAATTGTGGCTGTTTAGTTAATCTAGTAGTTTAATTGAGCTATAAATAAATTCAGTTCTTGCGTTTTATCTACACAAGCATCCTGCAGGTACAACCCGATATAGATATCGGACGATAAAGGCCATCGTAAGACATAATTTGCGAACTGCATCCGCCATCGTGGACGCCCACGCGAACGCGTTTCATTTGGCCCGTTTCCTTTTGATTTCCAGTCATCTATTAGACCTCAGGAAATGTAATTTTCGAGTTATAATGGTAAATTTCAGTTATGAACGAGATATTCAATAGAACGCCACATACTCACGGGAAACATATTGACATTGGGCCGACAAATAAATCACGGCCGCGAATAAAAACTTATCGAAAATAACACGTCAAATCGCGCCACATCATTTATTTCTTATTCAATCTCGCCGATATACGTTTGCTTTCGGAATTAATGAACCAACGGATCGTCTCGCAAAACTGATAAATTAACCTTCCAAGCGTGTGTGTAGTTAATTTCGATTTGGATCTCGGTTTTGGGAATAAGCAGTAATGTGGGGTTTTTGTGGCAGGGCGGTCTATAATTGTTCTTGTACTGTGTCACACATTTCAGAACCTAGCACCAATAGAAAGAACGCTATTTTACTTTTCTGCACTCCACTATGCGCGGAAAAGTAATGTAATCGTGTAAAAAAATTGTTTTCTAGGGTTTATTTTTCGTTTTTCGGTCTAAAAACAAAAAAAAGGTTTTTAAACCATTTTGTTTGTGTATGTATGTCGTTGTCGTCGGCATTTATTCTTGTTAGCACGATAACTCAACTAAATCGTGTCGGATCGATCGGGTTTTGACTGATTCTGATCGGGGACGTCTCCTAGGCGACACCTATTAATTTTAAGGTGGATATAACACACTCTACCATGCTCATGGGTCATGAGAAAGCACAATGGTGGACTATTTGAGAAATTGTTTTTGTTAGCACGATCACTCAATTAAATCGTGTCGGATCGATCGGGTTTGGACTGATTCTGATTAGAGACGTTTGCCAGACGACATCTATTGACTTTGAGGTGGATAGGACACACTCCACCCTGTCCATGGGTCATGAGAAAGCACGATGGTGGAGTATTTGAGAAAAATTGAAAAGTAAAACTGTCACATAAAATACATGTTCTGCATTTATGTGTTGGTTTATTTTTTCTCGGCCACTCAATTTCGAGATAGAGATGTTCTACGTGCGGAAAAGTTCGTTTTAAGGTTTTAAAACTGTTTATTTTATGTAGTAACCCTGAACGTCATCAGGAAAATATTACGAAGTATTAGACGAGAGTATAAAACAATTTGGTGAAGTTGACGACTATGTTCGTAAAAAAAATAGTCAGCAGAGCGATCTTCGGCATCCTATAATATATTTCCAATTATAAGTGCAATCGCTATGTCGGAAAAGAAATTCCTTTCATTACATGAGTCCATCTTCTATATACATCAAAATGAATGTTTGTCTGTATCTCTTATGCCTTCCTAAACCGTTCATTCGATTGCGATGAAACTTTGGGGAATGGTTGGACGCATGCCCGCGAAGTTAGTAAAACTATGTCCCGATAGATGGCGTGCGCCTCGTTTCACAGAATGTGTGTATTTCATATTGTTTAGCGGCAGTTCGTATGTTTTCGGTGTTGCATCAATTATAAATAGCGGCATTTCAGATCGTGCGTGACGTAACAAGTGGTGATCGATTAAATGTGATCGTGCTAAAAAAAAATCTCAAATAGTCGACCATTGTACTTTCTCATGACCCATGTACACGGTAGAGTGTGTTCTATCCACTTCAAAATCAATAGGTGTCGTCTGGGAGACGTCCCCGATCAGAATCAATCAAAACCCGATCGATCCGACACGATTTAGTTGAGTTATCGTGCTAACAAGAATAAATGCCGACGACAACGACACACACAGCAACAATTTTTTAAAAACCATTTTTTTTTGTTTTTAGGCCGAAAAACGAAAAATAAACCCAAAAAAAATTTAGTTTTTTCAATTTTTTGTTAGACGATTATATTACTTTTCCGCGTATAGTGGTTTGCAGAAAAGTAATAAACATAACTTAATATTTTTTAAGCGCACTTCATTTTCTGCATTAGTAAATTGCACCCGTGCAAAGCCGGGGCGCGGGTGGCTAGTGGATTATAAATAGTGGCAAAACGCGTGAAAAATAAACCCTTGGCTGTGCATAAAAATCGTCGCAAAAATTGTTTTTATAGTCTCTAAAAATTATAGTTATGTACATCTGTAAATGTAGGACATTCACTTATACAAACGGAACAACAAATAAGTATTAAATTGTTGTAGAAAACATTTATTTCTTGCTTTTTAGTTACTTTTTTCTGAAGTTGTTTTTTTAAATTTATTATTTTACAATTTTAAGTGACCTAATTTAGACCTACTAAGGATGTTTTGCGAACAAGAAAACGACGGCTACTTGAAAAAGAGAGTTCCTTTGTGTATCTTCGAAGTCCAAGATTCAATACCATTTAATTTCATAGAAATTAAATGGTATTGGTCCCATCTTAATTTCATAGAAATGAAATTAAGATGGGACCACCTTGGAACTATACTGAACCAAGGTAAAGAGAATAATTAAAATCAGTTCATAAACATAAAAGTTATACCCGAATATACATAAAAAAATATATACATATACAGACTAATTGAGAACCTCCGCCATTTTTTTAAGTCGGATAAAAATGACTGCACCAACAAAATACTGATGAATTACAAACATATAGGCAGTTGAAACTAACAGTTAACAATCCTCTGGCAAGACTACGTCGATTATTTCTTATTTGACAGACTCTACTGTTCCTGAGTGAACATATTTTCATTTTGCGTAATGTTCTGTAGAATTGTGATAAATGTTTCAGACCCTAACCCAATACATTGTTCTTAAATTGTCGCAAATCTACCATGAGAAACAATGATGGCTCCTCGAGCTTACGATAGACGTTTACTTTGTCCATTTCCCCAAGAAATATCGCACAACTGAACCAACCTTTGAAAGGCACGACGTCTTTAACGTATCATAAACTTGTAACGATGGCCGTTTAAAGACCGTCACGACGGTCGTAAACAAATGAAAAACCAGCATAAACGCTGCCGCTTCTTCTTAACGCCGTCTGGAGTGTGAGACCCCTTGGCGTAGGAGACTCCAGACAATGGCAAAATGGCCACGCACTCGAGATCTAGTAAACCCGCGGGCGTTGCTTTTTCAGGCGGATTCATTACCGCAAATGGGTGCTCCGGAGAATCTTACATTTTTCCCTTTATTCTTACGTTTTATGCCCGCGACGGGGCGGTCGAGACGTAAAAAAATGGATAGAAGTAAACGGAACGAGGTCAGGAGTAATACATCTAGTGGCCTTGTTGTGGATGGATATATCGCGCGCGTGGGAGAAATTCCCAAGATCAACGGAGCCCCTATTTTGTTGGGAGAAAGTTCAGGGAGACAATTAGAATAGTATTAAAATAATTTATAGGCAGTTAGCTCCAGTTCCGATGACGCTGGCGGGACAATCGTGGGCTAGCGGCCCGGAGGCAAATTAAGGGTGATATTTCTTCTTTAGCCCCACAAATAATAGTCTTACAGGAGATCAATAACACATATGTATATACGAGGGGCACTATTTATATTTTGAGCCTTGGCAACACTAAATGTTGTCAGACGACATCTGACGTTTCTAATAGAAAGTTTGACATTTTTGACCATATGCTTCTTCGGAACATTTTATCATTTAAGCGCGATTTGTGTTGTTTACATTGATTTGAAAATTGTATCTCAGCGAAAAAATGGAATTAACTCATGGAAATGTTCGTGCAATGATTCATTACGACTTTCGACGTGGATTATCAAGACAAGAGTACATCGATCAACTTATTTTCACTTTTGGCGATAAATCCCCATCCTCTGCCACTGTGAAATGCTGGTATAACGAGTTTTATCGTGGCCACCATTCGTTCACTGACGAAAGTCGTGAAGGTCGTCCAAAATCAGTTGTTGTGCCAGAAAACATTGATGCTGTGCAAAAACTGATAAAGCAAGATCGTCATGTGACATACTGTGACATTGAGGCAACTTTAGATATTAGTTCGACTAGCATATATAAAATACTGGATGATCATTTAGTTTGTTCTCATTGGATCCCACATAATTTGAAAAAATCTCAAAAATATGCTCGTATAGATTGGTGCAAACAAATGCTTAAGAAATAGAATGGCGGTGCTTCCAAAAACGTATATAATATTGTAACAGGTGACGAATAATGGATCTATGCGTATGAGCCGGAAAGTAAACAGCAGTCGACTGTATGGGTGTTTCAAGATGAACCAAATCTAACAAAAGTTGTTCGCAGCACTTCGAAACAAATTATCGCCTATTTTTTCGAAAACGCTGGTCATGTGGCAACAGTGCCTTCAGAGGAACGTAAAACGGTCAATTCTGAATGGTACACAACCATTTGTGTGCCGGAAGTCTTCGGTGAAATACGGAAAACGAACAAGCGCCATCGGATCATTCTTCATCATGACATTACGAACTTTCACACGTCTCGTCTAATAACCGAATGTTTCACTCAAAAAATCGAATTAATGGGTCATTCGCCGTACAGTCTTGATTTGGCACCCAATGATTTTTTTTTTCTTCCCGAACGTCAAAAATAAATTGCCTGGACAACGACTTTCGTCGGCAGAAGAAGCCGTTGATGCGTTCAAGAACCATGTTTTGGAGATATTTCAAGCAGAATGGAAAAAATGCTCCGACAAATGGTTCGAGCGCATGCAAAAGTGTATAGATCATGAAGGAGAATTTTCTGAAAAACAATAAAGTAATTTTCAATGACAAATTAATGTTTTTTTTTTATTATTAGGCTGAAAATATAAATAGTGTCCCTTGTATAAAAAATTTGAATTATGAACACTTCGAAAATAATATTTTTTTAGATATCAAAAAATGGCCTGATACACCAAGGAATTCCTTATCATAAAAGCTCTTAATTATATATTATACTAAAACATGTTTTACATTTTTTTTGCAAGGGTTACATTAAAATTTTGTGACATTACAAACCATGTCGATCTTAACAGCACGTTAGTTCTTGCTGTCTGACAGTAAAACATATTTTTCTTCTCGAGAGCCTTGTCTAGGTATGCGTATACTAAACATGCCTAGTAATGCGGTTGCATCTACACTATTATGAAACAGTTAAAATAAAAATGAGAGGCTAGTAAGCACCCTTGCAGAGTTCAATGACTGAATGTCAAATCTTTGTAGAGGCAAAGTCTGATCGTAACCCCTTACTGGATAATAATTGTCTATGCAAAATGACAAATATGAAAGCTATTGAATATTTTCATACGACTAGGATACCAGGGATACCAAATAAGGTATACAATACCTCATTCTACAAGGTACAATACAATATTCTAATTTAAAACGAACTAAAACAAAATATATATTTACAAAAACATTTTAAGGTAGCAATGTTATTAAACGTTGTTGTGCTTCTTATCACGAAACCAAGGGTTTTTAATGAATTAATAGCCATATCATTGATTTGCTCAACGAACAATAGTTTATCATCAAAATACACACCAACACCCTTAATATTTTCAAAACCTGTTAAAACGGTAGCACCAAGAGAATAGGCATACACATATATATATATATATATATATATATATATATATATATATATATATATATATATATATATATATATATATATATATATATATATATATATATCAATGGTTACTTCTGTAAGCTATACAAGCAAACTTTATATATGTATCTATGTTTACTAATAGTTTAAGAGAGAATGATGAGTCTTTGTAACCTCAGGTGATAATGTAAGCAGGTCTTTAGATGAGAAAAAAAAATATGGTGCGACATAAACATTAGAGACAAATCGATAATAAATAAGATAAAGAATAATGTTGAAAAATTGGAGCCTTGAGAGGGTATTACAGAGGTCGCTAAGAAGGTTTAAAAGCCATTATATGACACAAATAATGTACGCTTAGATAAATGCAATTACACAATTTTACTACAGATTTAATCAATATATCCAAAAAGTACCTAGGTCTTGAATATCAAGGAAGAAATTCCGTTATACAAAAATTCAACAGTTTAGTTATTAATAGTTAGATCTTAACCCAAAATAAAATTTGGATATGTAAAAATGCCTAAGTAATTTTTCGTGATTTCTATCAGAAAAAAACTTGACACTTATACACTAAAACATTATTTTTACACTTTAGTGTATGTCCTTTATGCACTATATGTAAATGCAGGTCATAAATTCACTTCCGTTACACATGGGTGCGCTCGTCATCGTATTTATGTGTAACCTTCCCCTCCACAGCTTGAGGCTTTAGGAGAATAAGCTCAATTTCCGTGTGCGCAAACACATAAGCATAAATATTCGTGTGTTATAAAAATATGTGACCTTATTTCCCTCATATGCAGATACATAACCAAAAATGTATATGTACAATTAATTCGTTTTTATCACTCTTTACTTTAACAGCCTGCATTTGCAGTAAGTATGACCTATTTATATACGAAGATAAGATAACTAGTCGTAAGTCTATTGAATTTTTATTTTTTCTAAACTCTAACCTACTTTTCGAAGAATTATTGTCGTAATTAATTGTGCCTTAATTACCAAATTAAGAAACAATTAACGGAGAATTGTTTATTCATCACAACCACTCAATTGGTATTTTTATCCGATGTTTTTGTTTGTGCAATTTTACTAAAGAATCACTTACTTACTTCACTTATCAAAAAATACACTTAACATAATATGATGACAGAAAAAAGAGAGAAAAAACATATCTATGATATATTTTTGTCTAGTACTAGTTTGAAGCGGCAAGACATATGAGATGAAACGTACCGATTTTCTGATGCTTTTTGTAAATACTTATTGAAGTTGAACAACGGTATTTATTTAAAATCTGCCGAAAGATATTATACAAGAGAGCGGAGTGAATTGAAAGCTATAGTTTATTTCAGCATCATACTTTACTTCCCAGTGATACAGTCTTTTTATATTCTTGTATCTTACGTTACTCAAAAGTTGTATAAGTTTCCGAACTCAAGGATTTCACTTAAATGAAGATACATTTGGATATAATATGGGGCGCAAAATGAAATGTAAAAATCAAATCAAATCATGTATTTTTTCTAAACTCTAACCTACTTTTCGAAGAACTATTGTCATAATTCATCGTGTCTTAATTACTAAATTAAGAAACAATTAACGGAGAATTGTTTATTCATATCACAACCACCCAATTGGTTTTTTTATTCCATGTTTTTGTTTGTGCAATTTTACTAAAGAATCACTTACTTCACTTATCAAAAAATACACTTAACATAACATGATGACAGAAAAAACATATCTATAATATATTTTTGTCCAGTACTAGTTTGAAGCGGCAAGATATATGAGATGAAACGTACCGATTTTCTGATGCTTTTTATAAATACTTATTGAAGTTGAACAACGGTATTTATTTAAAATCTGCCGAAAGATATTATACAAGAGAACGGGGTGAATTGAAAGCTATAGTTTGTGTCGGTAACATACATCGGTTACGTCCCAATGATACAGTCTTTTTACTTTTCCGCACTTAGCTATACGCGGAAAAGTAATGTAATTGTGTAAAGAAAAGTGAAAAATCTAAATTTTTTTTGGGTTTATTTTTCGTTTTTCGGCCTAAAAATAAAAAAAAATGGTTTTTAAAAAATGTTTGCTGTGTGTGTGTCGTCGTCGGCATTTATTCTTGTTAGTACGATAACTCATCTGAATCGTGTCGGATCGATCGGGTTTTGACTGATTCTGATTGAGGACGTCTTTCAGACGACACCTATTAATTTTGAGGTGAATAGAACACACTCCACCATGTACATGGGTCATGAGAAAGTATAATGGTGGACTATTTGAGAATTTTTTTTTGTTAGCATTATCACTCAATTAAATCGTATCGGATCGATTGGGTTTCAACTGATTCTGATTAGGGACGTCTACCAGACGACACCTATTGATTTTGAGGTGGATAGGACACACCCCACCCTATCCATGGGTCATGAGAAAGCACGATGGTGGACTATTTGAAAAAAGTAAAACTGTGGCATAAAACACATATCCTGTATTTATGTGTAGGTTTATTTTTTCTCGGACACTCAATTTTGAGATAGAGATTTTTTTTTCGAGATAAAGGTTTTAAAACTGTTTATTTATATTACTGAATCTTACGTTACTCAAAAGTCGTATAAATATCCGAATTCAAGGATTTCGCTTAAATGAACAGACTTTTGGATAGAATTTAGAGCGCAAAATGAAATGTAATAAATCAAAAAATTCAAGCTGATTCTACTCAACAAAAATATGTTAATTTTGAAAACTATTTTCTTCCTTATTTAACACGTCAATTTCTCCGCATATAATCTTCGTGAAACAGTAATAGTAACGAAGTAGCGCGAGTTACTGCTGATTTTTTCCTTCAGAGGTTAGGGAAGGATGCTTGAGTTTGTGTACGTGCACGCTCAATACACGACTGAGGTCTTGATATTATTGATATTTGGCTTAAAATTATAATGCTGGCAATGTATAGAAAGAGCATCACAAATTAAGTAATTTCTTATCATTCAGATACCCAGACATGGTGTAATTACGTTTAATAATTTATTAATAATATTGTTCCACTTATATCTATTAATTATATCGGTAATCATTATTACGTTCAGTAATCAGTATATGATAATCTTATGCACATTTTATTGCAGACAGATACGAAACTGACTCTTTCTTATTGTTCTTTTTTTAACATTGAATTGTTTTGTTTTGTTGTTTATATATTGTTTGAAAATATTAATTTCATTTTAGGAAAATATCAAACAATATCTGAGAGATTCAAAGATAACAAGTTTTTTGAGGTTACTGGGTCTCAATGTTACTACGTATTTAATTTTATACAAGTTTACGCAATTTATTACGTATTACTTTGTGTAATAGGGAATACTACTATCAAGAAAAAATTATTGGACGTTTCATACACAGTATGTCCTTAAACTGTGCAATAAAATTCATCAAATTAAATGAACGTTTCTCGGAGAGACTTCAGACATGTCGATTTTTATTTTCAAACCAACATACATATGTACACTCATCAAGAAAATGGAAAAAGTGTGAGATTATTTAGGTATGCGTAGAAGAAAGAGGCAGCATTAGGAGGGAAAAGGATGCACTTTACGCGCAGCCAGATCGAACTCTGTGTACATTCACATTCAATATACATTTATCGATATTCACTCTGCAACTGAACAGCATTTACGGAAGAACTAATTGTGTCAGGTGGAATTTCACGAACAATCTCTTTGGTCTTTGGTCCTGATCAATTCACGTAAATCCTACTTCTTAGGGAATTCCATTGATATAAAAGCTAAAGTGGTTCTGTCGCGAGATCTTCTGGGCCATTCTACTATCTCTCGTCTGCCTATCCATCTGTTCGCAAACATTTTATGTAAAACTCTACCAAGATGGTATGGGGATCTTGGTAGAACGTTCATGTTCAAATACGTTCATGAATAATCTTGAACTAAATCGGGTTCGTCATCATGCAGGATTAATTCGAATTGAAAATCATATAGGTACACGTCTTGGTTCACATTTGTCTCGGACAAATATGATCCCAAAATTCTATCGCCAATTGCTCCCGCTCAATCACTTTTTTTTTGGTCTTTGCGAATTTATCTTTTGTATCTAATGAAAATGTATGTAATTCCAGTATCTTGTTTGTCTATTTACATTGTCTTTAAGGTGAAATCTGTTCAATATCGCTTTACAATATTCCAGAATTCTTCCACCATCATCATTATTTTTAATTTGTTTGTTAAGTCATTAACGCAAACAACTAGCACCTGTTTTTAATTCCCTATTACTACTAGATACCCATTCCAATAGATTTTTGTTGAATATTTGTGTTGTTTATTAACCAAATTTCAATTTGTTCGATTTTTATTATTGGATTCGACACAAATAATGTTTTAAAACGAAGTATCTACGCGGTGTATTTTATATGTGAAATTTTAAACTTGGGGTTGTCAGGGATTAGGGGGTTGATGATGAGGGTTAAGACAGGGGTTGATTTGAAAATAAAATTCGACATATCCGAGGAATATCTCCAATAAACGTTGATTTTACTATGATGATTTGTATTCCAAATTTTAGCGACATACTGTATACATACCATAGTCTGAATTGATAAAATATGCGATCACATTCGCTATTATTTGCCTGCTTTTCAATATTTCACACTCTGTTACGTTTACTTGAAAAATATAGTTTGTTGCTATGAATACATAATAAACTTATTTATGTACAGGGTCTTTCAATAGGGACGCCAAATGCCAAATACGAGTCAATCAGCCAACACCCGCACGTCACCGAAGCGCAGGTCCGCTAAAAACATCGCTGCTGTGCGTGAGAGTGTACGGGAAAATCCGAGGCAGTCAATTTCTCGTCGTTCACAAGAACTTTTTCTGCGACTTCAATCTGGCGAATTTTGCGTCAGGACTTGGATCTGCACCCGTATTAAATCCAACTGATCTAGGAACCTAAGATAAACAACCACAGACAACGTCGTGTGTTCGCTGATTGGGCTCTGGAGTACTTGAAAGTTGACCCAAATTTCGCCAAAAAAATCATCTTTAGCGATGAGGCCCATTTTTGGATGAATGGATATGTGAACAAGCAAAATTGTCGAATTTGGGATGATACCAATCCACACGAGATACACCAGCGCCAAATGCTTCCCAAGAAAGTCGTTGTTTGGTGCGGATTTTAGTCTGACGGAATCTAAACTGGATGAGATGGATACCAACGGCATGTGGTTCCAACAGGACGGCGCTAAGTGCTACACAGCGCATGCCACGATTAACACTCTGCACGAGCGATTTGAGAGCATGGTTATCTCGCGCAGCGGTGATGTGAACTGGCCACCGAGATCGTGCGATTTAACGCCTTTAGACTTCCTCATTTGGAGCTATCTTAAATCGCAGATCTATACGAATAAACCGCAGACAATTGATGACCTCAAAGTCAACATAATGAACGCCATCTAGCAAATTAGTGCGACAAAGTCATCGAAAATTGGACCTCCCGAAAACGTGGCATCAATCAAAGCCGCGGCGGGCATTTGAACGACGTTATATTCCACGCTTAATGCTATAAAATATTTATTCAATTAAAAAAAAAATTGAGTGGAAGTCTCACACTCAACTTGTTTTATTTACGTTTAAAAATCGAGCGTCCTTATTGAAAGACCCTTTAAATGATAACTAAAAAACCAATTGAAGCTATCTATTGAAATAGTCTAATTTGCAATAAATGATCAATCCCGTCCCTCATCAATATTTTGGTTATAGTCAGTGTTCAAATAAATCTATTGCATATTTTTGTTTATTTATTTTGCCAGGAAAAATAACATATTGTATCAGATTGTTTCCTGAATACATTTCTGGTGATTTCGCAAATCTCGAACCTATTACTATCAGGTGTCCCCTATTAAAAAATATGTTGACGTCAGAGCTTTATCAAATATGCTAAAAAAAAACACAACTGGGTATATTTAAATAATATACTGATGGGTATTTGAGATGTTTTAAACGAAACAAACAACAAATAATTTTATTCTTGACATTTATGACCTGTAACTGTATAATTATAAGTAAGTAACTGTAAAATAAGATTCGATAATACAATTTTAACAATAAATATAAAAATGTACTTTTATGATGCTAATTTCTAAAACTTTTGCCAAGGAAGAAGAAATAAGCACTTCACCTATTTAGGAGAGTCATCGGAATTTATACACACGTTCGTATGTTAAGCACCCTATATAATGTTTGATAAACTATATTATGGAAATATGACACATTGGAATTGATTAAAGTGTATGAAAATAAAATAACTAAAGGGAACATTTGCGGCAGTATATTTATGGTTGGCTGGCAAAAATATTTCTAAAAACCATTCCATATTTTCATACCCGTAGTTTATTTGTGATAGCTGTTGGTGCATGATATTAATGATACGATATAAAATGAAACTAGTAACTTTATAGGCATTTTAATCATGTTTTCCAAGTATTTGCGAATCATAACGGGACTAACTGCATATAATGTTTTATTAATCTATAAATTCCATAAAGCTATTTCTATTTCCATTTTCCTTATCGTACTTCCCTATTAACAATAAAAATTGTGATAAATATAAGGATATTTGATGTGCCGGCACCAACCCAATACCTCACGTTGCTTTGTCTATTTCGTTAGAGAAAGCAATATCAGATTGTTTGACGTTTTATAAAGGGTGGTCCAACCATAATGCACGATGTTGTGAGTCACACCTTAACGTCAAGTTTTTTGCCAAACTTAATTTGACATTCCATGGTTTCAGTGTTTGACAAATTCAACCATGGAGAGGTACACAATTGAGCAGCGCGTTAAGATCGTTGAAGCCTTTTACGAAAATGGGCGTTCAAATCAAAATGCACTTCGTGACTTTTTTGGTCAGCATAATCGACCAAATGTGTCCACAATCGGGAGAATTGTGCGCAAATTTCAGCAAACCGGGTCTGTAGGAAATGTGAAAACACCTGTGCATGCTCGCCCAGTTCGTTCTGCGGAAAACATTGCTGTTGTTCGCGATAGTGTAGCAGAAGAGCCGTCAACCTCGACTCGTCGTCGTGCCCAACAATTGAACATCTCACGAACATCACTGATGCGAATTTTGAATAAAGATTTGAATTTACACGCTTACAAGGTTCAATTGACTCAAGAGCTGAAGCCTACTGACCATCTCAAGCGTCGTCAATACGCCGAATGGTTGGTTGAACAGACAGAAGTGAATGGTGACTTTATAAAGAAAATCATCTTCAGCGACGAGGCACACTTTCACCTCAGTGGATTCGTTAACAAGCAGAATTGCCGCATTTGGGCAAATGAGAATCCACGAGTGATTGTTGAAAAGCCGATGCATGCACAAAGAGTGACTGTTTGGTGCGGTTTATGGGCTGGCGGCGTCATCGGGCCGTACTTCTTCGAAAATGAGGTCGGCCAAGCAGTTACCGTGAATGGTGTTCGCTATCGCGAGATGATAACGGACTTCTTGTGGCCAGAGCTTGAGGATATGGATCTGTACGATATATGGTTCCAACAGGATGGTGCCACTTGCCACACAGCCAACGAAACAATTGCACTTTTGCGCGAAAAATTCAAGGGCCGTGTTACCTCACGTCGTGGCGATGTTAGTTGGCCGCCACGATCATGTGATTTGACACCGTTGGACTTCTTTCTTTGGGGATATTTAAAAGAAAAAGTGTACGTCAATAAGCCAAGAACAATTCAAGAGCTAAAGAATGAGATAATTCGGCACATTAACGACATTGAACCTCAATTATGTCTCAGAGTCATTGAAAATATGGACCATCGGATAGAGGTATTCCACCGAAGCCGTGGCGAGCATTTGGCCGATATTTTGTTTCACACATAATTGTCATAGATCCTTCTATCATAATAAAAAATATTAAGATAATTCTCTGAAATCTTTTTGTTTTATTTACAATTAACATCGTGAGTTTTTGTTGGACCACCTGTTATAAGATTTTTCATTGATGTTATTTTCATAGATTAAAATTAAATCTCTGGGTTAGTACATACTCACACTAGTGCATTTCATTTCGAGGATAGATATTTTACATATAGTAGTTATATAATTTTATCGCATCTATAAATATGTTCGTATTTATCAACTATTGCATAAATATTTTCAATAGTGTATTTTTAGCTCGCAGACTTCATCAAGGTAAATTGTAATGGATTTATCAATAGTACGTCTGGAGAGCCGCCGTTCTTAAATTACGATGTGATTGAAATCTTGACAATTTCCCGGGATATTTTCATCTTATAAACAAGCGAGTATAATACGGAATAAATATCGATTTAACACATGACGTCACTAACAATTATAGTGTAGAACCCTCCTCCGCGTTCAAAATTCATCATCAAAACAGGGGTTGCCAACTAGGTATATTTTTTGAATAAGCAACGAGCTCGATATACAGGCTGGCCCACGACGTTTTAGACAAGCTATATCGAGAACGCTTAGCACGATGGAAATGATTGGAAGGCTTATATTACAAGCAGTGGTACGTCTTTTTCTGTGATTAAATTTTCTTTTCGGTTTTCTATTGTCAATCATGTGCGGTCAACATCAAAATCTTCACTGAGATGCCCTGTATGTTATTATATTTTCCACCTCTGTTACACGAGACAAACTCGGCTAGACTATGTTTGTAGGTATTTTATTGTAAAATGATAAAAACATTGACAGTTGAAAAAAATCATGTACTATTTTTGGACTTATGGGAAAATGAAATATGAAAATGTGATATTTATAACATTTATTGTATAGAGTGTGTCAGTTGGAACTATAATATTTGAATTGCGCGACATTTGTGTTCTGTCCAAGATAAGGCGTCAATATTTAACGACTGTCGTCTACAAACCATACGACGTCAAACAATGAATAGTTTGTGTACTGCTGTACTAAAGAAGAAAAAAGTTCGCCAGGAAAACATTTCACGAATGAAGTAAATTGTGTGGAATCTAGATTTAAAAATTTCAGTTTAGAAATTTCACTAAACCGTTCACTAATGTTCAAAGAAATAACGTCCAAAATTTCATAAAACAATCGTGCGTAGGTGCTTTTCTTATCTTCTTCCGGAATTAAATCCAAACGCATTCTTTTACTTGGTGGTTGATTTTCTAACACAAATCTGTCCATACGGTCCCAAATGTCACTAAACCCGTTTCTCATTTTTTGAATATGTGATTTGAAATTGACGATCTTTTTATTGCAGTAACTAATATATGATATTTTTGGCTGTAGAATTTTAAACAGATTCTCGGAATGTGGGAATATTGCAGAAAACACTGCTAAGAAAAAATCGCGCAATAAAGTTAAAAGCCCTCTAGCACAAATAACGGTTTCTCGATTCCATTCCTCATTTTCATTTTCCATAATTACCTGAAAGTGTTTCCAAATCTTCCTTATGTTATGGCGACAGTCATCAAGATGCGTTCACATAATCGCATAACTGAGTCCGGAAATAACGACAACACCCACTCGAGGTTCCACTGTTGACTGCGTAAGATCACTGACCTTTTCGCCTATCTAACGCGTAGCTTGGATGTAACGTGGACCATCGCATTTCAGCACTGCAGCAAGTAACGCGGAAGTCGCGGGGGAAGTAATTTCGGCCGATTTGAAATAAAAAAGTTGATTGTGGCGTTTAAAGTAAATAATGTATGTTTGCGGTCGATTTAAAATAATTAAGAAATTGTAATAATTGAATAAATCGATTGAACTTTTAAATAACACTAATTTGCCAATTTTTTAAGGGATGCGAAGCATCACTCGCATCGATGTACGCTACGCCCCGGGACAGAATACAAATAGCGCGCAATTCAAATCCTATAATTCCAACTGACCACCAAATAATTTTAATAATGACGTTTTAATAGTGTTTTCCAAATATTTGCGCATCATAACGGGACGTTCTGTATATTACTTTTATTAATTATATATAGAATTCTGTAAAACCATTTCCATCTTCTCCCATCGTATTTATTTTTTAACAATAAAAATTGTGATAGATATAAGTTTATTTAGTGTGACGGCACCAACCTTTCGGTGCTTTTAGAAAAATTAAAATCGTAAAAGTGCCGCATAAACTGAATTTATAATGTAATAATACGAAAGTTACGGGTGTATTTTTATAACCATTGAACACACATAGTCGCCGGATAGGAATAAGACGTAATTTATTGTGGTAATTTATAGACCCGAAGTTTCCGAACTTTTGAAAACGCGGATCAAAATAACGTGTTCATCATATGTCGATTCTATGAAAGAGAGTCTAAATCTGTCAATGAATTTTGTGTATAATAAAAGGCCCTCTTGTGTTTATTCCTTAAGATACGTTGCAGTTTTTCCGCTCATAAACCTGATTCGGTGAATTAAAAATTTTCTAAAACTAAAGAGATTCCATTCCGTTGTAGAAGGTAATTAATTAATTATCCGTTGGATGCCACTACTCTTTGACAACCATTACAATAAGTTCACATATGATTATACAGTCATTTACGCAACCCGTTCGTTAAAAGTTTTTGGGATTCCAGTTTCTTAGAAATTCTAATAATTTGAGGTTAGGGTTAAGGTCACAAAATTCTGGACACCCTGTGAATAATTCAAGTAATTGTTGGATATGTGTAAATATACATATATTCTACGTATTTACCGTGGTATAAAGCTTACAGGGTTTCCTTTAAAAATATGTCACAGTTGTAAAAATACTTCTTTGTGTTAACCCCAATTTTTTCTAAAAATCAGAATAACTCAGAAATGGTTAATTTTAGATATTATATGGTGTCGTAATTTGAGCTATTCTACATTGTGCTTAAAAGAATGTGAGTTTCCATTTAAAATAAAGAAGTTGGGACACGCTTTCGGTCAAACTAAGTTCTACAGGGTTGCCAATCTCTCACATCGATAGAATGTATCAATTTGACCCTAATCTAAAATTTTCAGAATTTTACAAGATGAAACACCAAAAGTGTTTATTGAAACCGTTGCGTAAATAACCCTATACGTAGATATTTACAAATAAAGAATAGGCTAGAATTCGATACAAAGAATTGTGACGAAATAATGTATGTTATAATTTTTCAAAATCAATGCTTTGTTCATTATTAACAATTTTTAAATCAGGTAATTAAACTACTTAGTAGCGGCTCGTTAGAAGAGGCAGGAAAAGCTAACTCTCATATTAAGAAGAAAATATTTTAAGATTAATGTAATACACAAACCAAAGTTTACACAGCTTTTTGTGGATGATTTAAAAAACTAATAATATCTTTATACATCTATGAATATTTGTAAAGAAAGGCACACAAGGAAAATCGACTTTTTGATGGAAACAATTTTTTTTTTACTCCAAAGAAAAGTTTCTTTTAATATACGCAGTAAAATGTGTATAACAATAAACGCCACGACGCCACGCTCGTCATAAACTATTGACCTACTCTCAAGGCTCTTAACAAGTGGCTGGGGCAGTAAAACTTATCGCCTGTGATAATCGCATTTTTACCCATACGAAACAGATGGGCCCTGACTCCGAGCACTAGCTAAACAAGGGTTTCTACTTTCTAATATTTGCACAACTTAAAACTAATATATACAAAAGTTCCATCACGGCTGTCAATAAGCGTATGTGGAGCTACGTGTGCCCACAGTACCGACAAGACACCACATATATACAGTGCAGATAAAAGAAAAAAAACTATGGGGTACGAAAATGGATTCAGAGAAGAAATGAACTAGGAGCCACTAATTATCTTCTCAAGGAAATAGCATTAGAAAATCCTAAAGAATACTTCTGAACTTTGAAAATGATTGAAAGTCATTTTATTGTTTCGTGGGAATCCATCCAATAAACTGAACCATTTTACTGGTGGAATGTAAACTGTCAGTCCTGAATTTTTTAACTACTGCGAATAGGTTGATCTGAGATCTGAAAAGAAATCGAAAAAGAAAGATGAAAAGAAAACAATATAGAATATTTTATATACCTACTTGTACTAACTACTTATATATGAATAAATCAACACTAACCTGATATTTTTTATTTTCAATTGAATTTCCTTCTCACTCACCAAATCCAGATATGTTCATTGCATTTTCCAAATCAACACACGTAGATTGCTTGATATGTTTTTTGTAAAGCTCATACTAAATATTTCGCAATAAATTTCGAAGTTGTATCGTCGCTCCAACGAAACGACATTTTTGCGGCAGCTAATGAAGTCGACTAAAATCAACAGGTTCACACTTGTTTGGTGAATGAAGCACGATGCAGTGATGCGTGGTGGAGACCTTACTCGCCCAAAAATATAGAATAAAATCCATCGACTCGACTAAATCACTTACTAAACTAATCGACTAAAATAAATGTTGTCGTTCAGGCACGTTTAGTTACTAAATTACTCGCCACTCGACTAAATTACCAGCATAATCCGAACCAGGCTTTAATTAGTTAACAGAGATGTAATAAAATCAAACCCATTATTCCGCGTTTATCGTAAATTCTTAGTTTATAATATTCTATTCTCCATATTTCTATAAAACCCTGCTAGTGGTTTATAACAATTTAATATTCGACAAAAAGAAAACTCAATCAGAAAATAAAATTATTCGATACGAAGTGAATCGGCAGCCGTGTATTTGCGCTGAAACCTTCCTCCATAAATATCTTGCTTTGCCACTTCAGGGCTATATCCGTCACTTAAAAATTTCATCGAATACATAACGACCTGAAGTGGCCCGCAATTTACCACCCACTTTAATTATCGTCGATAATAATTCACTACTTGGATGGATATCTGTAGCCATTTTCAGCCATTAATTAGCCGTTATCTATTATCTAAACATTTCAGGATACAACAAATTAGCCATTATCTAAACACACACACTTATAACATTATTAAATGACGGTTTACCTCGCGTATATCCAGTATTAATACGTATAGCTTTACATGGCGGTTTTGGGTTTCAAGATACGTTAATACTTTCGTCGTTTTCATAAAAAAATGTAATAAATAATTTGACGTATAAATTGGCATCGATCGTTTACATTTTCGTTGCTGCTTTGCAGCGATGCTTCACAATTATTATGCTGCCTTTAAAAATCGTTAATGGTTCGTGCTGCTTGAAAATTAAATCATGCAATGCACGTCTACAATCCGTTCCTCTCCCTCAACTTGGGAACTGAGAGACCTAAAAGATCGAATAGTAGCATAAGTACATACATTAAAGTGTGTAGAAATCATATTTTCGTTAATAAATTGTTATATAATCATCATTTCAAAAAATAAAACCCGCCACAGGTAGGATTCGACATTTGTCCCGGATCGGAACCGAACGACATACAGCTGTTTCGAACTTGCTAGTTCTCATCAGTGCCGTACACGGTACGCCGATTCAGGACAAATGCCGAATGAACTTTATGGCGTATACATCTTTATCGATACGATCTCTGTCAGTAACATATAAGTCGGAAATCGAGAAAGGAACCACCAAGCCGCCAAGCGGCTATCAAAGTAGTTCCCGAATAGCAAAGCTATTACATAATCGCTCTAGGAAACAACTACTCCTCGGGCTAAAACCCCACCAGGCATTGAATTATACCCAGAAGCGATCCTCGACCCCTTTCTCGTGTTTCTGCACGATCAGATAAGGTTTCAAAAAATAAAACCCGCCACAGTGTAAAAATCGCAGAATTGAGCTCATTTACAAAGAAAATTAGGGAAGTTTTCAAATTAATAAAGTTAATAAGAATATCCTCAATATGAGATAAATATTTATCTCATATTAAATATAACATATAAATATTTATCTCATATTAGGGATATTCTTATTATTCTTATGATTATCATTATTTTTATGTATGGTGCACCCCCAATCTTAGGATCACGCACCGCCACTGGCGGAGTAACAAACGTTGGTCAGGGTGCCGGGTCATACTGGTATCCGGGAGAACGAGAAGGTTGACAAGCAGGCCTGACAAGAAACCGAGAGGGGTTTTGACAAGAGGGAAATCTGGGAATAGCTTAGGATGAAAGACTCAATTGCTGGAGGAACACTCAGGGATGCAGGCAGGCTAAGCTGCTGCTAAATTTGATGTCTAGCGGTGACTGGACAGCAAAGCGCCTGAGGGATGGTAGAGGAAGTGTCTGGAAACTCACGGGATTGTTAACAGGACACTGTTACCTTAACTATCAGCAAAATCGGCCTGAGTGTCAAAATGCAGAAGGTGTGAAAGAGACTATTTCACCTCTTTTGAAACGGGAAAACCACTCAAACACTTGAGTTTTCCCAATAGCATCATCCTTGTAAGCCATTTTTAACATTTCAAGAGTTTCTGTGCCAGTTTTTCCGAGCAAAAAGCAAAAATTTACGACCACGCGCTATTCACGAGAATCAAAAAACGACGAGAACAAAAAACAACCCTCACTAAAAAATTCACACAAACCGAACGGAATCTTCTTTAGGGGCGACGCTTGACTTACTGACTCGGGAATGGTAGTTTTATACGCTCCTAGTGGCAAAATGCGGTACTACAAATATTCCGCCCACCACAACATCAGTTCGGTTTCCTTTGGGTACCCCCTCGTACAACTGGATTGTTTCCATAACGCTGATGTTTTTCACAGCTAGTAATACGTCAAATACCCATTTCTCACATAGTTCAGTATATTTCATAATACCTACAAAACTTGTTAATATACTCTGATAATAATATTTCTAATAGCTTTTCCATTTTCTTACAGCGAAGATTAGTTGTTGAAAATCGTCTGCGAATCGTCGCTAATCTTGTACGGGGCGATAAAATAAAGGAGATAAAGTGCCGCAGTAGTTTCACAGCCATATCCATAAATTAACTTGCTTGGTAGTAATTCCACATAATTTTATAATTGCCAGCTTTCGTAAAGGATTGTATTTCGAGGATTCTTAATATGTAAATATTTACGCTTTAGAAGAAAACTCGCAGAACTAAGATGTTTTAACGTTAGTAGCGGGTGTTACTTTCGAAATTCATTTATAAAGTAAATATTTATTGTATGGCAATTGTATTCGGAGAAAATAAGGAGTCTGACGGAGGTTCAACGACCAGCCAGCTGAAAATTTCATTTTAATCTCGATTATTGTAAACTAAATAATATAACGTTGATACCCACTCAATTTCATTTTGTTTTCCGGCAATTCATAATCAAAACATTTCTATGAACCAGCATAAAAACGGAATATACATAATGGGGTGTTGCCCTGTCTTGTTCAAATCAGATACTCAGTTCAAATCAAATATTCAAAATCAAAGGTCGGATCTAAAGCATTTGGTAGTATCTAGGACCTAGACCTTAAGACCTAGCCTATTTATGTTAATTCCTCGCAAAAATGAACCCCACGATCTGGATTGTCTTCTGTTAGATCTTTTTTAAAAAATAAAACCCACCACAGGTAGGATTCGACATCTGTCCCGGATCGGAACCGAACGACATACAGCTGTTTCTAACTTATTAGTTCTCATCAGTGCCGTACACGGTACGCCGATCCAGGACAAATGCCGAATGAACTCTATGGGGTATACATATTTATCGATACGATCTCTGTCAGTAACATATAAGTCGGAAATAGAGAAAGGAACCACCAAACCGCCAAGCGGTTATCAAGGTAGTTCCCGAATAGAAAAGCTATTACATAATCGCTCTAGGAAACAACTACTCCTCGGGCTAAAACCCCGCCAGGCATTGAATTATACCTAGAAGCGATCCGGGACAGATGTCGAATCCTACCTGTGGTGGGTTTTATTTTTTAAAACCTTATCTGATCGTGCAGAAACACGAGAAAGGGGTCGAGGATCGCTTCTAGGTATAATTCAATGCCTGGCGGAGCTTTAGCCCGAGGAGTAGTTGTTTTCTAGAGCGATTATGTAATAGCTTTGCTATTCGGGAACTACTTTGATAACCGCTTGGCGGTTTGGTGGTTCCTTTTTCGATTTCCGACTTATATGTTTCTGTTGGATCCTCTGTTAGATGTGTAAATTTAGTTCTTAACTTCATTAAATGTATTCCCAAAAAAATTAATGCATGGTGTCAGACTTAGTGATCCTAGCGGTCATCTCACAGACCCAATGTTTCCGATTGAGTTATTTCCAAAATATTTTAATAACTATCCCGATATTATGACGTTTCACATGAAAATTCAAACTAACTGCACGCCGAAAATAACTATTTGGTTCTTGTTAATATATTACGTTAATGACTAAATCGGTTATTCCCTCCAGGCGCAACAGAGAGGGCCTAACAATCGGTATGCTACCCGATGTCTGTCTATAGCGACAACATTGCTACCGCATATTACACTGAGGCCTATTTGGGTTTGTTTTCAAATGGTTGCTGTTTTCACTATTTACGCAGCCTTGAATTTTTGTGTTTCTATTTGTGTGGTAACGTGAAATTTAACATACTGCACGACAAAAAATCCAGACCAGAATTACTGCAAATCTGAATTGATAGTGACTCGAGTTGGGAGTTGTTTCCTGGTCTGTTATTAATTCACTGGTCTGCAAGAAATAACTTTTTTTTCCTTATTATTATTAAGCATGATTATTATAGGTTTAATGCTTCTGGATCAATTAAGTTATAATTCGTTCCAAACCACTAAAAATCATTAAAACAATTTAACTAGTTGTATATTAATAACATTTCACTCTGTAATTTTCTTCTATTTTATATATTCTGTTGGAAGTTTCGCGGCGAATCGACCAACAAAAATCTGCAGGCATTTCTTCTGACCATTTCCCGTTGTATCGTCTCTCTATGTGCAACATATCTTGATGAAATCTTTCTCCGTATTCATCCGATACTAATTGGAAAGAAATCTAAGCGAGAGTCCAAAAAATTAATTTTAAGGGACATGTTGCATTTCAGAGCTTTATAAGAAGAAAGAGGTTCTCGGATGATTTCCTGGTAGTTCTCAGCCTTTTTATTGCTAAGAAAATTATGACACACTTCTACAAAAGCGGTCCATGCTCTCTTTTTACTTTATTCAGCTTAATTTTAAAACCTACGTCGTTCATAAGCTCTCGTATTTGCGGACCTACAAAGATTCCTTCTTTCAATTTTGCATTTAAGGTAATTCGGGGGAATTTTGTTTTAAGACACTGAAAGCCTTCACCATCCTTTTTCATTTCTTTTACAAAGTTTTTTAGCAGACCCAGCTTTATATGCGGTGCATGTAGAAATTTTTTTTTATTTTGCACTAAAGTTTAGTAATTTACATTTTTGACTCCAGGGGTCAGAATCGCTATTCATGGCCAGTTTTTACTACGTAGTGTTTATCTCTTGCGCGACTGTCTTATTCGCATAAAAAACAACAAAATTTGATGTATCTTCCTTGCAGTCCGGTTAACATTACTACAATTTTTAGTTCCACAAGTTTTAGTATTGTGATTATTTAATTTTTTCCAGTAACAACTTCATATTTCCATAGTTTCTTTCGTGTTTCTTGCATGTGCGAGGGGGACTGAAGGATATTTATTTCCATTATGAAGCAAAACAGCTTTTAAAATCGCTTTTGTGTGTACATATACCGTTTAAATGGATTAAAGTAGCGTTAATGCAAAAACAAAACAAATACTGAATATTGAGAAATGAAAAAAAAAACAATTAAAAAAATATATACGTGATAGTAAAAAATAGAAAGCAGATATACATTCAGCACGTTGTCATATTCATAATATTTTTATTTAAAGGAGGATTTCGTTGTAGACCAGTGGTATTAATTCGTCTAAAAAAAGTAATGTAAAAAGACATTTCAAAAGCTATACTTCACGATCACAATCATGATGACACTATACTTTTCTATGACCCCACGGTAGTTCTTTTGGCAAGTGATATTCCGTTATATAAACTGAAGGAACTTACAATATGCCAATTTCTACAAAAAAATATGGACCGAAAACACCCTAATTCAACTATACTAACAATAAGAAACAGATATGTTGATCAAATATACCAGAACGTATTGCGAAACATTCGCAACCACGTTGGGGAAAATTGTCTGCTTTTTATTATAGACGAAGGAATTGACGCATGCGGCCGCTCAGTCACAATGTTTTTAATTGGTGTGTTAAAGCCTAAAGGCGCGTCCCCACTATGCCGCGGTTTGACAGTTGGCAAGGCCATTTATACCAACAGTAACGTAGACGTGACCGTTGGCACGTGCCAACGTGACGTAGTGGAGACGCGCCCTAACAATGCTAGTGGCAGCCGTTTAGTGGCTGAGATATTATACAGAACCAACCACATAACAATTCTAGATTTTTTAAAGCAGATTTATTGTTTTAATGTGTACATTCCGAGGAATGTATTTTTCCATTATACTTTCCCAAAAGGAAAATAGAATAATGTAACACTATTTTGCTACAAAAATGTTTAGCAAAGTTTCCAAAGAAGCCCCCGTAATATATGTAAAGAAATGTAAGATTTTATCATCAATAAACTAAGAAAACATGTACAATATCAGAATTTTTAGATTTGAAAAATAGAAAATCACCTAATTAGGTGATGGTGAAAATTCCTGAAAACAATTCTTAAAACCGATAACGTGTGCTGTTCGAAAAATGTGTTTGTCTTATAAAATTTCCATATTCACAATAAACTTAAGTAGCCTCGATTATCTAGGCAATATCTTAAAATAATATTTTGCAAGAATGATTTTAGGTTATTTTTAAGCTAATATAGTATCATAATTATATACACATATCATTGAGAAGTAAACATTTCTCCCAAGTTAGTTTGAAAAATATTTTGTCTTATTTATCTTGCCTCATTGTTTGATATATTATGTTTATTTTGAGAAATATTGGATACACATTTACGTCAAAGTACGTTCTATAACATATTAAATAAACATGTGTAGTCTTTAAAGAAGTTCAGTAGACTATTAAGAGTTATTGCAATAATCGTAAATTCTCATAAAGGGTGGTCCAACCATAATGCACGATGTTAATTGTGAGCCACACCTTAACGTCAAATTTTTTGCCCAACATAATTTGACATTTCTTTGTTTCAGTGTTTGACAAATTCAACCATGGAGAGGTACACAATTGAGCAGCGCGTTAAGATTGTTGAAGCCTTTTACGAAAATGGGCGTTAAAATCAAAATGCATTTCGTGCACTTCGTGACTTTTTTGGTCAGCATAATCGACTAAATGTGTCCACAATCGGGAGAATTGTGCGCAAATTTCAGCAAACCAGGTCTGTAGGAAATGTGAAAACACCTGTGCATGCTCGCCCAGTTCGTTTTGCGGAAAACATTGCTGTTGTTCGCGATAGTGTAGCAGAAGAGCCGTCAACCTCGACTCGTCGTTGTGCCCAACAATTGAACATCTCACGAACATCACTGATGCGAATTTTAAATAAAGATTTGAATTTACACGCTTACAAGGTTCAATTGACTCAAGAGTTGAAGCCTACTGATCATTTCAAGCGTCATCAATACGCCGAATGGTTGGTTGAACAGACAGAAATGAATGGTGACTTTACAAAGAACATCATCTTCAGCGACGAGGCACACTTTCACCCCAGTGGATTCGTTAACAAGCAGAATTGTCGCATTTGGACAAATGAGAATCCATGAGTGATTGTTGAAAAGCCGATGCATCCACAAAGAGTGACTGTTTGGTGCGGTTTATGGGCTGGTGGCGTCATCGGGCCGTACTTCTTCGAAAATGAGGTCGGCCATGCAGTTACCGTGAATGGTGTTCGCTATCGCAAGATGATAACGGACTTCTTGTGGCCAGAAATTGAGGATATGGACCTGGACGATATGCGATTCCAACAGGATGGTGCCACTTGCCACACAGCCAACGAAACAATGGCACTTTTGCGCGAGAAATTCCATGACCGTGTTATCTCACGTCGTGGCGATATTAATTGGCCGCCAAGATCATGTGATTTGACACCGTTGGACTTCTTTCTTTGAGGATATTTAAAAGAAAAAGTGTACGTCAATAAGCCAAGAACAATTCAAGAGCTAAAGGATGAGATAATTCGGCACATTAACGACATTGAACCTCAATTATGTCTCAGGGTTATTGAAAATATGGACCATCGGATAGAGGTATGCCACCGAAGCCGTGGCGAGCATTTGGCCGATATTTTGTTTCACACATAATTGTCATAGATCCTTCTATCATAATAAAAAATATGAAGATAATTCTCTGAAAACTTTTTGTTTTATTTACAATTAACATCGTGCGTTTTGGTTGGACCACCTTATATAAATAATTTTCTAACAAAATTCAAAATCGGAAAAGATTTCCATTCAAAGACCTCGACAGTGTTGAAAAGGGCAAATCTGAGTAGTTTTAATTGCGAAATGCTATTACAAAACCTACAAAAACGCTGATTCAATTGCCTGCCAGACCAGGACAGGTAACATCAGGAGAAAGAATAATTATTTAGCAATATTTATCTGTTTGAGTTCTGCACACGCGTTTTTAAAAAGAACGCACAAGCTTTGAGTAAATAACTTTAATCAGAAATACGGAAAAGTGACTAATTATTCGCACGTATATGCGGCACGAATTACAAATAAAAAGTGAATTATAATTATAATAATGCTCTCGTCGTCGACGCTGGTTATTGCTGATATCGAGCTTCCTTATTTTCCTTTCTAGCTTGTTGCTAGTTGTGATGGCACGTAACTCAATTTAAAAATATCGTACATAGCGATGAGAGTGGAAAAAAAGCAACTAGAAAGTGAAAATTTCCACCAAATCTAACGGAATTAAGCTAATAGTCCAGTTGGCGACCAATCGGAAGTTTTTGATACATTTTATTATAACTGCTTCTACTTAATTGATTTGTTACATTTACATTTAAAGGACGTGTTACAAACTTTATAAAAGTACTGTATATGAATATAAAAAATTACAAATATTAAATGTTATTTTCTGCATTTAAGAAATCCCAAATCCATGAATAATAATTATTTATAAATACGTAGGAGAAGTTAGAAGATACAATAACTCAGTTGACTTATATGACGTAGGTACGTAGTAAAATTACCATTATAATAACATTAAGTTAATTTTATTTAAATCATCGCATATTTTCTCCGCATTTTAAGCAAACTTCCGCAACCATACTTTTAAATATTTATGAAACAATTAGGCTTAATAAATTTTTATCAAATATACAGAAGCAACAACTTCTGAACGTAAAATATAGATCGCTATTTTTACAACCGAAAAATTATATTTCTCAGATTGCAACGAGACTGCAATTTCACTTCTGCTTGGATTTTACTGTTTTGAATATTATTACTTTTCCGCACTCAACTATACCAGAGCGGAAAAGTAATGTAATCGTGTAAGGAAAAATGGAAAAAAATGTTTTTCTAGCGTTTATTTTTGTTTTTCGGCCTAAAAACAAAAAAAAATGGTTTTCAAAAAAATCTTTGTCTGTGTGTGCCGTTGTCGTTGTCATCGGCATTAAAATTTCTTGTTAGCACGATAACTCAACTAAATCGTGTCGGATCGATCGGGTTTTGACTGATTCTGATCGGGGACGTCTGCTAGATGACACCTATTGATTTTGAGGTGGATAAAACACACTCTACCATGGTTATGAGTCATGAGAAAGCACAACGGTGGACTACTTGAGAATTTTTTTTCACGATCACTCAATTAAATCGTGTCGGATCGATCTGGTTTCGACTGATTCTGATTACGAACGTCTACCAGACGATATCTATTGATTTTGAGGTGGATAGGACACACCCCACCCTGTCCATGGGTCATGAGAAAGCACGATGGTGGACTGTTTGAGAAAAATTGAAAAAAATAAAACTGTCATATAAAACACATATTCTGCATTTATGTGTTGGTTTATTTTTTCTCGGCCACTCAATTTCGAGATAGAGATGTTCTACGTGAGGAAAGGTCAGTTTTAAGGTTTTAAAACTGTATATTTTTTAAATGAGAAAGAACCCGCAGTTTTATCTCGTTTGTTTAAAAATAACGTGCATTATTATAAGCATTTTCTATAGTTTTCCTTTTCCTATATACGAAATGAAGCTAAATCCTTCAGAATAGGAGACAGGAAAATTTCGTACATGGATCATTCAAATAATTCACCTCTCCATTAGATTTGAAATAGTAACAGTAATTACAATACCCCAATTTAAAGAATTTTGTATTATATAGTCTGTGAAAATTTTGTATTATATAGTCTGTCAATATAATCTTATTGAATTTATCTAATTATTTTAGTTAATTAGTAATATTCATTTCTTGCTTTATTGGATGTAAATTGACGTTATTTAATCTATTAAAGTAGATTATCTTGGATTTTAAATAACGCCGTAAAAATAATCAAACGGAGCCAAATCGTGACGGTCGGAAATCCACTCAATTACGCCCAATAGATGGATCCACCTATTGGGAAAAACTGGAATAAGAGATCAAGTTCTTAATCTTAAACTTGAGTAGACTTCTGACTTTCACTATAAAATGTGTCACATCTCAGTTCTACTAATATCAAATGTTATAATTATTTTAACACCATTAGGGTAACAACCATCATCATCAGGTATAGTGCATTAACTCTAATATTAGAAAATTGTCTCACTTTCTTCAGATCCTGAGGGTCATAATCATTTAATGTGGATTTCTCTCCTCCACTGTATATAGTTCTATTGGTTAAATGTTATATTTAAGACAGATCTTACTTTATCGGGCACGATAATGTTTTGTATAAACAACAGACACTCTTTGCGTCCATTTACAACGATTTCGCAAAATTACAATCGGCAATCAAGATCTTCGTCGTTAAGTTCCTACACTAAATAAATTACATACAGCATTAAATATATAAAATTTCTTTTTATCGTTTAAAATGGATTTCCTACCAGATGTAGGAAAGTTTCTGACACTGAGTGATGCGTCGCATCCCTTAAAAAATTGGCAAATTAGTGTTATTTAAAAGTTCAATCGATTTATTCAATTATTGCAATTTCTTAATTATTTTAAACCGACCGCAAACATTCATTATTTACTTTACGCTACCTTCAACTGTTTTATTTCAAATCGGCCGTGAAGGTGCCCGAAATTATTGGACTCCCGCGTTACTTGCTGCAGTGCTGAAATGCAATGGTCCACGTTACATCAAAGCTACACGTTAGATGGGCGAAAAGGTCAGTGATCTTACGCAGTCAACACTGGAACCTCGAGTGGGTGTTGTCATTATTTCCGGACTCAGTTACGCGATTATGTGAACGCATTTTGGCGACTGTGTCATCATAACATAAGATTTGGAAGCGCTGTTTCAGGTAATTGTGGAAAATGAAAATGAGGAATGGGGTCGAGAAACCGTTATTTGTACTAGAGGCCTTTTAACTTTATCGCGCGACTTTGATTTTATACCTAGAATCCCAAATTTCATGAATAAACCTATTATAGTTCTCAAGTTATTAAGGTCTGAAAAGTGCTATTTTTATCACTCACTAACTGACTTACTCATCAAAAACCTAGACCACTTCTAGGTGACTTAGAAACTTGAAATTAGACATCAAGGTAGATTAGGTGTATACAAAACCTACAGAACCACAGGTGTATACAAAACCTACAAAAAAATCTGAAACCACAAATTATCGATGTTCGGTAGTGACAAAGTTATATTCGGTGTCGACAAAGTTATTGGTGGTTAGTACTAAATATCAATTAATTAATTTCAAGTACTAAATAGGTAAAAAGGTTGGATCTCAAGCCAGCACGTTAAACACGATAAGCACTTAATGTGCTGGTCCAAATCCAACTGTAAACGTTACATGAATTATGTGCAACATCAACATAGAAAATGAGCGTGCTATTGAAAACTCAATTTAGGTTTAATTTATTGTTGATGTTGATAGCCTGTAATATTCCGCTCCATAAATACAATACACAGTTCCAGTTACCAAATCGCAGAATATTATGGAGCGTTATATCAACTGTACGCGACCATTATAGAGAATATTACACCTAAATTACAAAATAAATGAGTGTGGTTATGTGTCGACGAGACGAAAGATCGTAAAAAATTATATTGTAAATATTACAGTTATATTTCCAGGGCAGGAAAATATCCTTCTGTAGAGATATTTGAACTGATATAGGTACAAGGTATGTGCATTACTCGTTTTACTATGCTACTTTATTGAGCCTTAAGTATCTACAGAGCCTTTACAAATAATCTGACTTGGTTTTTAACGAATACATCCTTACTTTAGTATGTAGCACCTATCTTACATGAGTTACTGTAAAACTTAAAAAAAGCAGTTTTTATTTTTCCAATTTACGTAATCTTCGACCAGCTCATAGAGCACATGCAATGACCATGTATCGAAAAAGAATTGCATCGCGTCGCGTTCAAGAGGCCATCATGTTGGACGTTAGAGATAAATCGACTTTTTAATCCCGGTCATGATTTTCGTTGTCTGAATAGGCCGCAGACCGCGGACCTAGAAACGCTAGAAAGCAGATTGTTTTGTTGGACTTTTTGCTATTTTCTGTGCAATAAAACCTAGTAGATTGCCGGTGCTTTAGGATATTGTCGACGTCGCGTAGGGTATCCTATATATATATATATATTTCGTAGTTTTTTTTTTCTTGGGAAAATAAATGTAAAACCAGTCCCGCCTTATTTCCAAGCATTCCCATATAAATCACTGCTAAAAAGTCACCTGTATATAGTAACTGACAATATACAAGGTGTCCTATTCAGCTTTGCTTTCCTAGAAGCTTTGCATCTAGATTTTTTTTTATTTTATATATTTTTAAGTAAGTAAGGCGATTTTGTTTTCTAGAAGAAAGTGCAATGGCCGTTTGCACATTTTTCATTGTAAACGATGTTTAATTAAGAGCGGTTTAAATTATTAACAAAGAGTAAAGGTTATGTCATTATAGGGCAAACTTTAACAAGAAAATTAATTGAAGATTACGAAAGTATATAGGGAATTTTTGTTCTTATGGTTCCTAAGACAGCCTTATTTATATACTTTCACGATATTGCGAGCTTTATATTTTGTGATATATCACTAGCATGATATCACTTTGAGTTTATAAGTTTCACATTTTAACTGTTATATTATTTCTTATTAATATATTTACAGTTTACAACCAAGTACTTATTAACAGATTATGTAGCACTATGAATGACAAAGTTTTAGGAAGGATAATTTAAATTACACCGTAATGTAGTATATTAAAAATAGGGAAAATAAAATAGGAAATTGGAGAGATTTAAATGTTATAAGTGAAACGTGGCCTTCAATCAATCTGAATCTCTCTGTAGATACACAAGAATCAATCCATTAAACATTATCTTGCGTTTACAATTACCAGGACACCTGGTCTTGATCATGTAGAAAATACATTTAAAACAGTATTCATGAATAATTCAGACGTATGCTATTGTAGACTTCCTTAAGGGAAAAGAGGTTAACTTTGCAAAAGCCAATGTAAATAATGACAATAAGAGTGTTACAATAAGAGCGCAAGATTTGAATTGCGCGCCATTTTCGCTGTCATGATTGGATAGGTTAAATAATTGTGACAGATCGATAGGAAATAGATACGAGCTAGTAAACATGGAGCGCTACACGATATAACAACGCGCACTTATTGTTAAACGTACAGACCATCTTGATAGTAATATCAAAATGGTGAAAGTCTGGCTGTTACGATTCGTAAAGTGCGCCCAATTTTCGGTTCGGAAATAATATTCCAAATTTATCAAGTATGAAAAGAATAATCGAAAAATTCGAAAGTACTAGTTCAGTTGTTGAACATAATTAATGAAAGTAGAAAAGTAAAATATCTAGGCATAATACTGGACCGGCAACTCAAATTTAAGGCACACGTAACTGACAGGCTCCAGAAATATTATATCAGCCTCAACAAATTATATCCGTTGATTAATAGATGCAGCAAATTGTCGATTAAAAATGAATTGTTACTATATAAAACAATACTTAGACCAATACTGACGTACGCAAGTCCAGCGTGGCATAACATTACAAAAATGCAATACCAAAGACTACAAACAACGCAGAACAAAACGCTACGTCTGTTAACAAACTCCAGCAGATACGTTAACATTAAATACTTACATGACATGACAAAAATACAATACATACGAGACTTGATAAAGGATACAACAAATGAATTTTACACCATTTAATGTCACTACAGCAAAATTAACGCGGCAGATCACCAATATGGACATAAATCTTCCACACGTACATAAGTACTTCCATGACAATTTAAACGCATTATACCCGCTTCTGGGTATAATTCAATGCCTGGCGGGGTTTTAGCCCGAGGAGTAGTTGTTTCCTAGAGCGATTATGTAATAGCTTTGCTATTCATTCGGGAACTACTTTTATAACCGCTTGGCGGCTTGGTGGTTCCTTTCTCGATTTCCGACTTATAAGTTACTAGTCAGATAATGTAAATAAAAATATTTTATTGTATCGTATTGGTTCAGTTGTTGATGTGAAACACACGACATGATCTCGTAGTGGTCGTTCAGAACAGAACATCACGGCAGTTCGCGAGAGTATGGCCGAGAGTCCAGGGCTATCCATTCGTCATCATGCACAAGAAATAGGCATTTCAACATTCACCGTATTCTGACTAAAGATTTGCATCTCCATGCTTACAATGGCCAATTTATTCGACAACTTCTGTCAACAGACCGTGCACAGCGAAGAGAGTTCACCAGTTGGATCATTGAACAACAAGAGATGAATGTCGATTTTGTGGAAAAAATTATCTTCGGCGACGAGGCCCATTTTCACCTTGACGGCTTCGTTAATGGGCAAAGTTGCTCCATTTAGGGCTCAGAAAATCCACGAATGATTCATGAGAAACTAATGCACCCTCAACGTCTTACTCTTCGGTGTGCATTTTTGGTCTGAAGGAATCATTGGACTATTTCTCTTTGAAAACGAGGCTGGTAATGCTTTAACGGTAAATGATGAACGTTATCGTGCCATGATAACCCAATTCCTTGTGCCTCAATTAGAAGATATTGCTCTTGAAGACATGTGGCTTCAGCAGGACGGTGCCACTTGCCATGCCACCCGTGAAAAATTGACGGTATTGCACAAGTCTTTTCCTAGTCGTGTCATCTCCCGATTTGGTGACCAGAATTGGCCGTCACAATCTTGCTACTTAACACCTATGAACTTTTTTTAACTCCGCCTGCATGGTTGTTGGGTGGATTGAGTAGCTCAGTGGCCATGTTGCCGCTCCCAAGCCCGGATAAAGGAGGAGGGTTTTTAGGTCAGGCCAGCTCCCTACCCAGAATAAAAAAACTTTCCAGCTCAAACAACCGAAATGTTGCCTCGGCACAGGACTGTCCCAAAGATTCACACCCACGCATTGACAAGGATAAAGAATTGGAAAAAACATAGTACATTACTCTTCGCTACATGGTACATAAAAACATTAAACAATAAAGAATAAGAAACTATCAGGGAGTTAAATGACCATAAGATCGATATTTGCGCATTGCAAGAAACAAAGAAGAAAGGAAAAGGCCAAGTGTGGTATGGAGATTACTTAGTGGTCTATGGTGGAGTAAACAAGGACGAACGAGCAAAGGAAGGAGTCGCATCAGCTATACATAAAAAACACAAAGATCATATAGAACATTGTCAATATATCATATCATATCATCACGCATATTAATTGTTCAACTGGATATAAAAACGCGACTGAACGTAATATCGATATACGCACCAGACCAAAACAATTCCAAAATGTAATCAATGCTCGAGAAGGCAATAGGGTAATCCCTGGCATAAAGCAAAGATTCAACGAACATGTGATAAATGACAATGGAGAACTAATGATCGACTTATGCTCGTCTGAAGATTTAAGAATTAACAACACTTTCTTTGATCACAAGGTACAATATAAATACACATTTAGAAATACTCGAGGACATCATTCATCCATTCACATGGTAACTAATAGACATTCACATAGTAACTAATAGACACATACACCCATCACAAATTATAGATATAAGAACTCTAAACTCTGCTAATGTAGGCTTGTTGCTCGGAAAATGATCACAGCTTATTGCTCGGAAAAATTAAAATAAAATACACTCTGAAATAGAAAAAAGAACCAGTAACACATATTCAACAAATAAATATAGAATCACTGTGGGACACAACGACAAACGGTCTATACCAGAACCGACCGAAAGAAAAAATTGAAAAGAATCCTATAAAAGATGAAGATACTATTAACGCCAGCTGAGAGAAACTGAAGCGCAACATTAAAGAAACAGCAATCGAGGCTATGGGAATAAGGAACACAGCTCCACATAAATGAGTGCCAAATAAAACACCATGGTTCTGTAAGGAAGTCAAGGAACAGTGCAGAAAGAAAAAGCAAGCATATTTAAAATATAGAACAATGAAGACACCAGAAACATACGAGGAATACAAAGTAATTCGTAACGACACCAACGCATTAGTTCGACAAGTGCAGAATAAACACTGGGAAATCTTCTCTAGGAGAATGGAAAGCTATTTTTATGGACTACAAAAACAGATATGGAGACTGATAAGAGGTCAGAGAAAAGAGGCAAATGAGCTCAATAGTACTACCACAATTGAGAAAGAAACCTGGGTGAGATACTTGAAAGACCTTTACCAAACAGAAAAAAACAGACAGTCAAAAGGAACTAAACACACCTGAAATAATGGCCAACGATGAAATATTGCTAGAAATAAAAGATGTAGAAATCGCACTCAAAAAACTTAAAAATAGGAAGAGTCCAGGCCCCGACGATATAGCTAATTAACTACTTAAATATGGAGGGAAGAAACAACAATTAACAACTTTGATTAACAAATTACTATCCCTCTGTAAAATTCCAGACGAATGACGAATTAATACCATGATCCTACTTTTCAAGAAGGGCGATAAAAAATACCAGCAAATTACAAAGGCATAAATCTACTTAGCACAACCTTAAAGTTCACTACCAGAATTACAATAAACAAAATAAACGAACGAATCATATTGGAAGACGAACAACAAAGGTTTCGGTCAGGAAGATCATGTGCAGACGCTGTACATATTAAGACAAATAACCGAAAAGTCTATTGAATACAACCGACCAGCCTTCATGTGTTTCATTGATGTAGAAAAGGCATTTGATCGAATACAACTGAAACACGTACTACATCTTCTATATGACAGACAAATACCACATAACATCATTAATTGTGACAGGTGTGTAATTGAAAACATATATTTTGCAAAAACAATCCAAACCAAAATCAACGGCGAGCTCACCGAAAAAATATCCAGCAATAGTGGCATCCGACAAGGGGACCCTTTGAGCCCGCTCCTGTTTAATATCGTCATGGATGAAGTAATAAAACAAGTACGAAAACAAAAAGGGTATAAAATGGGAGACAGGGAGATAACAATTTTATGCTATGCCGATGATGCGGTATTAATAGCGGAAAACGAGGATGATCTACAGAGACTTTTGTTTCAATTCCACAAAACAGCAAAAGCATTTAACATGACAATATCAACAGCAAAAACAAAATACATGACTACTTCAAAAATACCAATTAGATGTAAACTATATACTGATAATAAGATTATTCAACAAGAAATGAAAGTTAAATACCTCGGCATAGAAAGATCTGGTTACGGAGGTATTGAGGCTGAAGTAAAAAGCCAGGTGACAAAGGCTACAAGAACGGCAGCATGTTTGAATAACATAGTATGGAGAAACAAGGAATCGAAGCAAAATCTAGGATATACAAAACAGCGATCAGACCTATTATGACATACACAGCTGAAACCAGACCCGAAACAGTTAAAACAGTTAAAAGAATACTAGAAACAGCGAAAATGAAAATAGTTCGCAGGATAGCTTGCAAAACATTGATGGATAGAGAAAGACGTGAGGATATCAGGCAAATGTGCAGGATAGAAAACATTAATGAGTGGGTATTAGGTAGAAAAACAGAATGGAATGAACATATTAACCGAATGTCAGAGGAAAGGCTGGTAAAAGTAATTAGAGACAAGTCACCATCAGGATATCTATATTGGAATGATAGAAGGATAGATGCAGAAGCATCGGACCTCAGAAACGATGGAGCAACAATATTCCAAATTCTGGCTATTTGGAATATTGTCGCTCCATCAAGACGAAGGCAACTTAGGCAAGACGACGAAGAAAAACAGGCAAAATGCCTATATAAAATAAAGAAGAAGAAGAACTTTTTTTCTATAAGGTCTTCTGAAGTTTCAGGTTTACGCGGATAAGCCCATGACCATCCGAGCATTGAAGGCCGAAATTGAACGCTGTATCAACGAAGTATCGCCACATTATGCAAAACCGTTATTGAAAATTTCGCCAGAACGGTACTCGTGTGCCACCAAAACTGTGGCGTCTATTTACCGGATGTGTTATTCCATACATAAATCCCAAATATCTACATTATAAATCAATAAATATCTCAGTACTTTTCTACAGAAAACCATGTTTTATTTAAAATTCACATCTTGCGCCCTTATTGTAACACCTTCTTGACCTTCCTGAAAAACTTTACGAGTTTTACATAAACTAAAATGTTCCAATTACCTCGGTGGACGTTGAATTTGCCTCGCATAAAGGCATAGGTTAAAATTTCATTTCTGAACACCTAGCCAGTTACTGCTAATTTAAGTCTACAAAAATGACTAGTGTGTAGTTTTTCATGTTCAATAAGATGCTTTATTACTCCTGTTATTATGAATATTACGAGTCTATCAAAATTAGCGACATATGTCTTGGATCTGCTCCTGGACATGTTCGAGGACCTGCCAGTCTTTAATTAGTACTTCTACAATTAATATTTTAGAAAGAATGGAGATTTTAATATAATATTAGAATGTGATAAACTATTTTTTTTATCTGATAAAAAACTCATTTTAAACGATGAACAGCAATTGGATGTATTGGTATTAGTAGATATTAAAGACTCCATATAAACCTACAATTGGCTGCTGATATAATATTAATACAACATGCATACTACAGGGTCTTTCAATAGGGACGCCCGAAATTTGTTAACCTATAGCGGCCATGTTGTTAAAGCAACATCTGTCAAATTTGTCGTGAATTGTTCAGCAGTGTATAGCAAATCACCGTGGAAGGTTATAACGTCCCACAACGTGTACAAATCATCCAATTTTATTTTAAAAATTAGTGCTCCGTTCGAGAAACGATCCGTGCATTGTGATTTATATTCTCGCCATAACCGTCCCGCCGAGTCGACTATTAGACGTTTAGTGGCCAAATACGAGGCAACCGAAGTGATAAATAATCAACCAACATCCGTAGGTCACCGAAACACAAGTTCTGTTGAAAACATCGCTGCTGTGCGTGAGGGTGTATGAGAAAATCCGAGGCAGTCAATTTCTCGTCGTTCACAAGAACTTGACCTTTCTGCGACTTCAACTTTAGGAACTTAAGGCAAACGATCATAGACAACGCCGTGTGTTCGCTGGTTGGGCTCTGGAGCAGTTAGAAGTTGACCCAAATTTCGCCAAAGAAATCGTCTTTAGCGACGAGGCCCATTTTTGGATGAATGAATATGTGAACAAGCAAAATTGTCGGGTTTAGGACGATACCAATCCACACAAGATACACCAGCACCAAATGCATCCCGAGAAAGTCACTGTTCGGTGCGGATTTTGGTCTGGCAGAATCATCGGTCTGTATTTCTTCCAAAACGAAACTGACATTGCCATAAACATCAACGGCGAGCGCTACAGATCGATGATAAGCAACTTCTTGTAGCTTAAACTGAATGATGTGTATACCGACGACATGTGGTTCTAACAACACAGCACGTGCAACGATAGACATTGTGCACAAGCGATTTAAGGGCGAGGTTATCTCATGCAGCCGCGACGTAAAGTGGCCATCGAGATCGTGTAATTTAACGCCTTTAGACTTCTTCCTTTGGGGCTATCTTAAATCGCAGGTCTATGCGAATAAACCGCAAACAATTGATGCCCTCAAAGTCAACATAACGAACGCCATCCAGCAAATGCAGCGAGATTTATGCAGTCATCGAAAATTGGACCTCCCGTATACGTGCCACCAAGCAAAGCTGCAGCGGACATTTGAACAACGTTACATTCCATACTTAATGCCATAAAATATTCTTTCAAATAAAAAAAATTAGTGGATATCTCATACCCAACTTGTTTTATTTACGTTTAAAAAATCAAACGTTCTTATTGAAAGACCCTTTACGTCTTGTAAAAACAAAAATAAACGAAAAATAGTGTCCTTATAAAATTTGTTCTATCGAGAACTTGACAATAATCCGAATTCTGTGTTCCAGGATTTCACTTAAAAATCGTAAATTACATAGAAAATTAATTTATCCGTTGCTTATGGAGCACCGTATATAAAATATGCGTTTTTCGACGTAAATCTCCTTAGACGGAATATTTTTTACGAATTTAAATAACACTGGCAATTTATCACTTCAGGAAATGAGGCTATGCGGGCGTAAGAAAATAATGAGAGGTCCTTCAGAAGTTTAAATTAACCCTGTTCCGGCATAAACAACATCGGCCTATACTCGTATAACTTCTCCTTTATCACAATTAATTTGTTAATATTGATTGATGATGTGCACTTGATAAATTTTACTCGGATTCGAACTTCTTGGCGTCCGGAGTTTAGCACCCACATGCCTGTCTGCTCGTTAACGTGGGAAGGTTCTTTTTTTTTTGCCTTATTCAAAACTAGACACCTCTTATTCGGTTGTCGGCGGCCGCGGCGGCGTGAATAATACATAATGCCCAGATATTTAAATCCGCGAAGGGAAAATTCTATGTAAACTTATTTATTTATTTAATTTTAAGCAGGAGTGCAAACGGGATGAACCCAAAAAAGCGCTCATTAAATAATAACATAAAACAGTTAGTGAATATTTCATTAAGTCATTAAGTTGCAATAGGCCAAACTAAGAAAGGTACAATGCTTTCGTAAGGTAATAAATAAATTCTTTAAAATTCAAGGAATAACTTTTGCGACAAACTTTCAGACCCGTCAAATTTTATTTTTAGCTGCGCATTTTTTAAAATATAATTAATACATACAGGGTGATTCGTGTAGAAGGTATGATGTCATTCATGTTTTTTTAAAGGCAACCCTCTTTCTTATTATGGAATGTATATAATGGAAAGAGCACTGTATTTTTCATACGTTAGGATAATAACACTGGTCTGATACAATAAATTTAATGTTTGCGACAAAATATTTACAACAAAAGTTATAATTAATTCCAAAACACTAAAACTCATTAAAACAATCCAACTAGTTGTATATTAAACATTAAAAGTAAATAAAACAATGTATATTAAATATTAAAAGTAAAATAATACTTCACTTTGCAGTTTTCTTCGTTTTCATATTTTCCATTGGAGTTTCGCGGCGAACCGACCAACAAATATTTGCCAGCACTGTTTCTAACTATTTCCCATTGTATCGTCTCTCTATGTGCAATATATCTTAATAAAATCTTACTCCATGTTAATCCGATACTGCGGCAAGATTTTCAGGAAAGAAATTTAAATGAGAGTCCAAAAAATTAATTTTAATGGACATGTTGCAATTCAGAGCTTTACAATAAGAAAGAAGTTCTCAGATTATTTCCTGGTAGTTCTCAGATTTTATGCTCTTTTTTTTGCTTTGTTCAGCTTTATTCTAAGGTATCCTTACGTCCTTCATAAGCTCTCGTATTTGCGGGCCTACAAAGATTCCTTCTGTCAATTTTGCGTCTCTGTTCCGGGGAAATTTTGTTTTACGTTATTGAAACCCTTCACCATCCTTGTTCATTGCTTTTACAAAATTTTTCATCGGGCGCAGTTTTATATGCAGTGGTGGTAGAAATTTTTTTTCACTTTGCACTAAAGTTTCTTCATTTACATTTTTGACTCCAGGGGTCAAACTCGCTCTTCGTAACCAGTACTACGTAGTGTTTATCTCTTGCACAACTGTCCCATTCGTATGAAAAACAACATAATGTATCCTCCTTGTAGCAGTTAACATTGCTACAACTTCTATTAATTTACATTTACAAATGTTCCACTAGAACTGTGAATATTTAATCTTTTTTCCAGTAACAACTTCATATGTCCATAGTTTTCCTTCGTGTTTGTTGTATATGCGAGGGGGACAGAAGGATATTTATTTCCATTATGAAGTAAAACTGTAAACTGATTTTGGACGAATTAAGTCGCCATTCTTGCGCCATCTTTTAGGGTAATCTAGTTCTTGTTCTTCTTCTGAAGTCCTTCAGCATTATTACAAAATATCAAATCGCCCTCTTTGGAGAAGAATTCATGAAGACTTCTTGTCTGTTACGATAATATGAGACTCTAGTATTTTTATGTAAAAACTTCCATTGTTTCATAAATGATGCGAGAAGTCCTAAATCTCGAACAAAATCATTCAAATCAGATTGAGTAAGATGATATTTTGTTGACGGGCTAGATCATAAAGATGAAGAAGTAGAGTAGTTAGTCGATTTGAGCATGTTGAGAATGAGCATTTTCATCTTCCACAACTTCGTCGCTTCCATTTTATTCCATAGGTACTAAGAATGCAATATTATAAATCATAACAATGTTGTTCATATAATGAACACTTCAAACACATTGCTTTTGCTAAACAAAAGATTCTATTATTTAAAAAAATTATAGTATTCTTTAAAAAAAATACTCCGAAAACCAAAAAAGGTTCTTCTACGCATACATAGAGAATCTCACAACTTTTTCCTGTTATTGACAAGCTGTACATACATACAGCTTGTCAATAATAGGAACAAGTCTGCAAACTACGATATTGGACCGCCCACGAGGTGCGCAGTAAATAGCCTGGTCTTTACTCAGTCGCATTGAGACCCTTTCAGAGTGAATATTGAGTATGAATGTACACAGAGTTCCATTTGGCCCTACGTAAAGTGCATCCTTCTCCCTCCAAATACTGTCTCGCTCTTTCTTCTATGCATACATGGAAATCTCACACTTTTTCTTATTCTTGACGAGCAGTACATTATTGTAGCTTTTAGCAAGTCTATGAAGGGGTGGGTTAAATAATAATTTTATATCGGACTGCTTGGCAGAAAATACATGTGTTTGCCTAATAAAATACGATGAAACCGTATAATTAACCAACAATATCGTTGAGTCAATTTGGTGATTTACAATTTTATAGAGAAATTTAATCGTCGGTGATTTCAAATGGCAGTAAATCTAAATTTGACCACGTCACCGTCTCTCGTGGAATGAGGGAGACCACCTTCTGGTGTGGTCAATAAATCTGTTTTGCATATTCTCCATGGAACATTGGGTTCCATGTGAGAGACCCACAGTTCAAAATACTGTGTATGTAGGCCATACTATGTACAGTGCTTTCTTTTAAAACTACCCTTCCCCATTATTTCTTTAAGTAAAGGAAATAACCTACACAAAAAACACGCAAATTTAGTTATATAAGGGGAAGTTTAAAACCAGTATCCGTTACAGTTTAGGTATCACCCCCTTGCCCCCAACTATTCCCGCTTAAAAATGTTAAATAGCACTCCCTATCTTGTAATACATCCTTTCAAATGTCTTAAAAATTTTGATTCAACTCCGTTTAGAAAACTAAAACCGTTCTCTAATTGATCCGTTCTCGTAATAAGAACAAGAAAAAAACACTAAATAAATTAACGGAATAAATTTACTTTTCACAACACAATTTGAATGAAACCTTACTTGATTGGCTGCTCAAAATTCCCACTCTTGTTAGCTAAACAAAAGTACAATATTATTCTCGGATGTTTTCAAATGTGGCCTTAGCAGTTAGCCTGCATATGTAGGGATCCTGTTTCTTAAGTCTTGACTATTCTGGGATAGAATTTTGTGTATACAATTGCCTTCAAATAGCCCAAAGGAAGAAATCAAGTGGCGTTATACCTGGAGATCTCGCCGGCCATTACAGAGCACCTCTTCTGCCAATCCATTTGTCGAGAAACCTTTGATCCAGCCATTGTCAAACATGTAATGTGTAGTGTGGTGGTACGCCATCCTATTGAAAGTGAAAATTTTTTTCACCCAATAGTGAATTCTTCTTCACCGACTTGGTTTTCCAAGAGCTGTGTTATGAGAGAATCGATTTCATGTTCCAATAAATTTAAGAACAATTCACTGGTTAAATTTTCGTCAATCCAAATAGGTCCTATTATTTCTTTTGCCAGAATTCCAGCCCAGAGGTCGACTTTTCTGTGTTTGCATTGTCTCAGTATGTACACTAATTTTTATATACAAAACCATTCAGAAACAATGTTCCTTCATCATTGACACAAATAATCTTTATCAAATTCAGGCCATTTTGAGTCCTCGCCACTATTTCACAAAATTGAATCGTTGATAGTCATCATCGCCAAACTTGCTGAAGAACGCTTATCTTATAATTTTAAAGAACTTGTTTAATTTTAAAGCTCTTTGTACAGAACCAACTGAAATATTTGTTAAATTAGCGACTTCAATTATATTCAGTTAAAATAAGCGCCTCACCTTGTGGATTATTAATACATTACCTGACCTGGCGGCTGCTTTTACATTCATTCAAGTTTTTCCTTTTTATTTTGTGCCTTTCAACCAGTTATAATTGGACTGAAATAGATACAGTGTGTTGACTTGGTACATGGTAACTTAATGATTTATTTAACATCAATCTAAATATTTTATCCTAAATATAAGATTTGTTTCATATAAACATGCGAAATTGTTTATAGTTTAAAGTTTTATAGGTCGTTCAAATCAGCTCATCAAGGAGACTTCAATGATATACAAATATACAGAGTGCTCCATTGAAACATAATTTTCCATGTACTATTACATTTACATAAATCACCCGATATATTTTGTATAACATGTATTTTTTGTTATATTTCTACTGCTTTTTTATTTTACGCGAGCGAGATTTAACTCAGAGTTACTCTTCCATCTGATCACCGGATAGTCACAAGAAGACACACATACACGCCCAGCCGACTAATGTGGGAATTGAACCCACGCCCGAATTTATTCGAACCGGTAATCTAGGCCAGCATCACAATTTCTCTCTTTATATCTATGTATTTATACTTCTGTTTCCCATCCTGTTAATGGAATATTTCAGGTGGATGGCGTATAAATAAACAAATATATACATATATTTTCGTCCCCCCTCTTATACTGTACTGGCGAAATATTTGGGTAGATGATGGAACATTCATGTTATTATAATATGCAACTGTCAAGAAATCTACTTTTTGAAAAATATTTACGACTAGTTGGTTAAAACTTTTAACAACCGCATTTTGTAATAAAGTGAATGTTCCATCCTTAGCTTGATCGACTTATTGAAATATTGACAGTTATCCTCGTCGTTTAAGTCTCCAGTTAATTTTTATTTCACCTATGGTTTCGATTACCCCATATATCTACCGTATTTTTGTATAGTACATCTAAGAATATTTGTAATAAACTGACTTGACCCATCTCTTTTAGATGCGCAAGTATCCCAGTAAGACTCAGACTTACTTTTTACCATTATTTTGCAATACGAGTGGGTACCCAAAGGAAACGAGAATTATTTACTTTATTTTTTTTAAATTTAAGATAACACCTTGAAAACATCAATCTCCTTCAAAATACTGTTCATTAGATAATATGCACTTGTGCCAACGGTTTTTCCACTGTTCCATTTTTTATATTCTTCTGAACTAATGCCGTAAATGCCGCCAGCGATTTTTTTAACCTTTTCTACGTCCTGAAAACGATTTCCTTTAGATCGTTCATTTTTGGGAATAAGAAAACGTCGGAGAGAGCTACGTCTGGCTAATAAGGGGGGGAGAGGTGCGAAATTGTTGTAATGCCGTTTTTTGTCAAAAACTGGTTCATTTTCAACGCTATGACCGCAGGCGCGTTACCTTGACGAAGAAAATAGTTCCTCCACCTACACAATTCAGGTGCTTTTTTTCTGACTGTCTCACACAATCGCTTTAGTACTTCCAGATAGTAATTTTCCACCAACCAACCAGGATTCCTGCGATGACTTTTAACAAAAAATCAGGGTCTTTCAATTGCTAGCACACTCTCAGAGTTATTTCTCTGGTCATCGCAAAGCAGTCCTGGAACAAACTTTACCGCGACGTACTACTTTTGCTACAAACGAATTTGATCGTAGGAACAATAGAATCACTGGCCACAAATAAAAAGTAACTAGTCTACCAAGAGGTCAACAAGAGAAAAGAAAATTCAATTGACATACTACGTTTGAAATTCGGTTGTGAAGTGTACAAATTTAAAATGGATGTAACAATGTAATGGATGTAATAATATTGATAGTAATGGCGAAACATATTCATATAAGACAGGATAGTTGTAGAGGACTGTGTTAAATGACACGATATCTAATTAGCTATTAAGCCATTACACAAAATAAACCCTGCTTTATGTCTTTGCAGATTGTCAGTTCTAGCAATAACAGCAGCTATAAGCAGAACATTATTATGCTCATTCATATTAGAACTGTAAAGATAATGCTTTTGTTGAGCTTGAATGAGCAATTTTAATTTTTGCATTAATTTTTCTTCTCTTTAATAAATTTTCTTTTTGCCGATATATAGCATATATAACGTAGTTATATCACTTTATGTAAAACATACACTGATAGTTGTATAAACATAAAACTTGAAATAAATGCTTTTATTAAATACCAATATCATCATGAGGTCATTAGTCCTAAAACTGGTTGGACACTAACCTCCAGCTTCTCCTATATTGTGCTAACCTACGCATTTCGCTAATTGTGCTACAACCTACATCCCTTACTATTTGCGAGCAGTAGTCTAATCTAGGCCTACCTCTGCCTTTCTTCACTCCTATTTCTGCCTCCAAAATATCACGGACTATTCCCCCATGTCTCAGCAAGTGGCCTACCATTCTATCTCTTCTCTTTTTTATGTTTTTCCACATACTTCTTTTCTCGTCGACTTTCTCTAATACTTCTACGTTTCTAACCCTATCAGTCCACGGGATTTTCATCATTCTTCGGTAACACAACATCTCAAAGGCTTCTAATTTCTTCCTACTTGCTTCCTCTACCGTCCAGATTTCGCAACAGTATAGTGCCGTGCTCCATACATACGTTTTCAAAAATGTGTTCCTTGTTTCTAAGTTTATTACCCCCGAGCATAACAGTGCTTTCTTTTTGTTAAAAGCTACTCGACCCTGCGCTATTCTTTGTTTTATATCTTTATCGCTTCTTCCGTCCCAATTTATTTTACTTCCTAAATAAGTGAAGTCTAACTTCCTCCAATCTTTCATTATTAATTTGTACTTTCGTTCTTGTTCTGCTCTCGCGCCCTCTGCACACTAACACTTTAGTTTTGTTTTTATTCACTCTCATTCCGTATTCCTCTGTCAACACTGCCTCCATTTCGTTCAATGCTGATTCCAATTCCTCTTTACTATATGCTAATACTGCTATATCATCCGCGAATCTCAGCATTTTTAGTTTCTGTCCCTATACCTTCATCCCGAAATCCACTCTATCTTTTACCACATTAATCGCCTCTTCGATGTACAGATTAAAAATTTGTGGTGATATCGTACATCCTTGTCTTACTCCTTTCCTAATACCTACTTCCCTTCTTTCCCCTTCTACTTCTATACAAAAAACAATAAACAATGACAAATTCAACAATTAAATGCACTAGTTTGTCAATAGCTGGCGTGTGTCAATGACACAATAATGATCTTTAAACTTTGATTTATCATGTATTACCTCCTCTAGCGTCTAATATAGATTGCCTTCCCCACCAAAAATAAAATTTCTTACATGATATTGTGGAATTTAATGTCATTCTTCCTGAGCTGCTATATATAAAACTTGTGGAGTTATTGGAGGAGGATTTTGTTTCCTCATTTTTCCCTTTAAGTCGTCCCATAATTGCTCTATTGGGTACAATCCGGACTTTTTGTAGGCCAGTCCAGTTTTACAATTTCAAACTCGGTAAGATGCTGCTTGTATGATAACGGCAATGTGCGAACGGGCGTCATCATGCTCAAAATAAACCTCAATGCAGGTAACATATGTAAAAATATGTTCTTAAGGGGCTACATCTACCTACAATCTTCAAAATTTTCGATAATTTTTTTGTATATTATTATAGTATAAAGGCTTGAGAATATATTCTGAAAGTTTCAAGTCGATACCTTTAAAATTTACAGAGATATAAAGCTTTCAGTCACGGGGTAGAGGGCGGCTAATGATGCTACGTGCGCCCCTCAATGAGCGCCCTCGTCGGGTGCGGAACAATGATCGACTTAACTAATCAGAGGCAAACTTGAGGAATCATTGAACACGCACAAAATCTCTCGCGCTAAGATGAAACAAGCACGAAAATTCATTATACTGAAAAAAAGGCAACGTCCTTTGAATCCGAAAAGGCGACCGTCATATCTCGATCCGATATGAACCAATCGACAGATTCATTTGAAATTTAGCACACTGACGCTTTAAGCCGTTGTTAACAGAATGACGATCGCATTTTTCAAAAATAACAAAAATTGTTTAAACAAATTTTACGATAATTGAGTTTTTTACCGAATTCTCGTACTGCAGTTCCATGTGCCGTTTTCTTTTTTATGAAAAATTTTCGGAAACAGCGATCGTCAATCTATTTCGTATGCACTTAACTTCATGATAGCTTACTGTCTTTAATTTCAAATGATCAATTTTAGCAGAAGAAGCACCGCAAACCGGGTCGCGAAATAGACGATCTACTTCCGGTGGGCATATCTCTTCCGGTTTTAAAGATTGTTAAATTGTGTTCACTTCACCATGTTTATAATATATTTATCTTCAATTAAAAAAAATGTTTATCATTAATAGCTCCCAAGAAAATTCATCCCGAAAATCGACTATTTTTTCATATCTCTAGGTGGATGTAGCCCCTTAAAGGAGGCATTCCACGTACCAACTATCTATCATTCTTTGAGTGACTTCCGCAAATTCTGTACGTCCTTCTGAACTGATATCTGCATCAATCTTATCACTGAGCTTCCTCCAAAAGCTACAATAATCATCAAAGTACATGCTGTAAATTGTTGATTCGTGCGACTGGACACAAAATTACTCCCAACTGAATTGAAAGCTTTTTTTGTCACAAAAGAGTGCAGCACAGCATTTCATCGCTCAACAGTACATGGTAAATGTTGCTAAACAAAGTTTCGTCTCCATCCTATGATATGGCAGCAATTCTGGAAGTTTTGCATGTCGTCTTGCTATTAAACAAGTTTCAAGTCTCCTCTAGACCGTAAATCTGCTTACGTTCATTCCTGTGGTTTGTTGACGACATTCGTTAAGCTCAGATGCCATTGTTGCACGTTTTATTAAAAACGTAATATGTAGTAAATGTTCTTCTGTTGCACTTGTGCATCGCGGTCGACTTCTGCTAAATCTGTCAGTTTCTATACGTCGTTTAAGAATGCGAGAAGCAGTGGATTGATGCATATGCAACTATTCCAATATTTATCTTTGTTCCACACCCACTTCATACAATACGATGACATGAGCAGCCACCGACTCTCACTACTCATTACACACCGGCTGCAGTTACGCAGTAAGTACGTTCCATTTAAGAGGTTGGGACTCAGCAAATCTCAATATAATCAACACATAATATGAGGACTGACCGCCACACAAGACCAACAATATCGTCTGAGCAACGCAGTAAATAAAATGTTATAATATGTACCTTCTTCTGCATTCTTGTTTTAACTTGGGGTCCATTTCTTTAAGGGTTGACACCCTGTTAACGTTGAAACTAAAAATATTTAAAAATAAACTATTATATTTCACGTAGCACATAACATTAAATTACAATATATAAATATGCAATATTTTAACTCATGTGTGTACTATTAAACGCCCATATTTTATAATTCACTGAATGAATTATCATTACGAGTTCAAACGGTCCATTTTCATCGCAAAAAAACACGTTAAACATTAACGCCCTTGTCAAAATTTTACAGATAATACAGACAGATGAATAACCACATCAATCGTATGAAATTTACGATTGCCAGATGACTCATGAATATTAGTTGAGGAATTTTAATTTGTAGATTAACATGTTTTCAACCGCATTATTGTTTACCACAACCACAAGAAGATAACACCGGGTAGACCTATTTTATTTTATTTACATAAATAGAGGGTATGCCTCGTTGGAAATATTCCTCTACAAATGTGAACGGAAGAGGAACCGCCAAAAAATCCGAATTTTCTAAAATTAAGGACTTATTTTTTCCCCTACAGATTAACGAAAAATATAAGAGCGATTAAATAATAAGAAGTGATAATAAGATTGTTGGATGCCTACCACCCGGACTTTCTAAATTGGACATGAGTAACGTCGAGGTCAAAGTCTTTCATAATTGTCGACGTGCCCAACTCCGCAATAAAAATGCAAAAGACAAAGAACACTTGCATAACCCTTACAATCGAGCTATTAATAATGAACGTAATTGTCAACATTAATTACTCCACAATTAGCACAAAATACACGTTATTTTTGAGGATGGACAGAAGGGCGAACAATAAAAATCAAAATAAAATATACAGAGTTAAAAAAATTTAAGTGAATATACATATTTGCGAAACCTCACTGTATCTTTCTTAAACTACACAGCCATAAGTCATTATGCATTGGCAACATATTAGTACAATTTAGTCAACATCTTTTTTATATTACTTAGTTCGGGACGGTGTGAAGAGTGCATAGAAAAATGTAAATGTTAAAAAAAGAGGAATTGTTAAAAGTTGTAATACCTTTTTGAGATAACGCACACACAAAAATTGATAGAAAATTGTCTATTCTATATGTATAGTTTATTTCATCTCTATTGCCAAATAAAAAATCCCAAACGGCTCTTATCTTACACCGTGGCTTGTTTTTATAGCTAGGCTCAGGTAGACTGTTCCGTTTATCAGCAAGATAAGAGAGTTTCTTATTTGGCAAATAGCGATGAAATGAATAGTATGTCGTAGCTTCAATAGTATCGTAATAGGGTTGGCGTTGTTTTGAATAAATACTTTTATAGAACGAGGTTGAGTAAAGATTTCATTAAATTTCTGGTTTCAACATTCGGGGAATGGCAAGTGACGTTATATTTTGATATATCTTCAATTTTGAAACTTCTAGGGAAATTATTACCAACGATTTTTAAATAGCAATGCCTTTTGAGTTGTTTATGCCTGTTTTGTTTTTATATATGCAGAAATTTAAAAAGTAGAATACGATTTAATAAACGTTCTTTATTTGTTCTCAATAATATGTGCTCATATTTACAAAACGTTTATATTATAACTGCGTAATTGTTTCTATTTGAGACTTTCTTTTACTATTTCATCTATTGGTTCCAAATGGTTGAAGAAAATATGTAAAAAGAGAATTACTACTTTCATTCCGTGACTATGGCTGTAATGAACAGTAGAGAATGAATGTATACGATATTTTCCTTGGTATGTACCATTTGAAATGCCATCAATTTTTAATACCATGATTATGACTGTAATTGCTAATATATAGATATTTTTCGATTTCTTGACAGTAGGTATGACATATTGTAGTCTTGTATTTCTTTGAATTTCGGTCAATTAAATAAATAAGAGTTTTCAATTTTACGTTTTGGTTATAATCACCTTCATCAGAAACAAAATTCATATCGAAATCTTTCATATGGAAGTTAAGTATTTCATTTTCATGTATTTTCTTTAAAGAGTTTGACGTATCTAACTTACTGACCAAAAGCTTTTTTTATTCATATAATTAATCGAATACCAACAAATACAAGGATGAAGGGAGTAAAATATGTATATGTAATTGTTGTAGAGATCTGTGTAATACATCGAGAAGTAATAGACTAGAAACAAATCTAGAAAAAAAAACCTGACGAATAACTTTTGTATTTTGTTGAAGATTCTTAGAATATTATCTTTATCAAATGCACCTTATGTGCACGAAATTGATAAAGTTAATTGTTACTATGTGGAAATTATAAAAAAATCAGCTGTATTAGTACACATTCGATGTACTATCAATAAAAAATGTGCATGATGAGGCACATCCGATACGTTTCCCTAACATTTAGTTAATAATAAATACATTTTTGGAATTAATTATGATCTTGGTGTCAAAATAGACACACCCTCTATTGACCAAAAGAATTAACTTAAAAATAATAGTATTCCTGGGAAATGCATCGAAAGTCTCGCATTAGATTATTTTTTGATGGTATACTGTGTCTGTGTGTTTCCTTGATATTTCTATATTTTTAATGTTCTCTTCTAAGCTTTCAGTCGCTTTTATAAAACGTTAAACCGTTTGAGAACTTTTTTGAATTTTTGTGGAGTCTGTTTCAACCAATTCTATACAAATTGGAAAAATGACGAGATTAAGATAATACATACATAATAACACACCTGCTTTTTACTTGAACTACGAATAGGTATTTAAAATTGACATGGTTTTGACTTTGATGGTAGAAAATGGTTATAATCATTGTAGAGTACGATTTTAAATAAATAAATATTTTAATAAATATTTAACTTTAAGCAAACACAGAATATTTTAGAGATACAATACATGAAGAATAATAATAGATATGCGTTTTTTAATTTAAAATTATAATAATTCAATTTCGCAAGTTGTATTAGTTCTATTCGCATGATTTTTTCGTTGTTGTGTTGGTGAACATGTCTGAAAAGTATCTGTACATTGTTAACCATATCGGATGTTTAGTCTGTTGTCAGCTGTCAAAAAGGTTACATGTGTTTTGATACAATTGGCGATTAATTATTTATTTAAATGAATCAGACAAATTTGTATTAAATTTTGCTATAAGAATGGAATTAAGTACAGCAATGTTTCAGAAATGTTAAATATTGCTTTTGATAGTCTGCTATGGATAAAACAAGGGTTTACGAGTGATATAAGAGTTTCCAAGAAGGCGGTGAAGACGTTGAAGATGACGAGTGCCCTGGACGCCCCAGCACATCAACAACCTATGAAACGTGGAAAAGGTGAAAGAAATGATTATGAACGATTGCCGAATCAGAATCAGAGAAGTCGCTGATGATGTTGGCATATCAATTGGCTCATGCCATTAAAATTTTCAGGTATTTTGGGTACGAAATGTGTGGCAGCAAAATTTGTTCCAAAATTGTTGAATTTCCAACAAAAACAGGGGCGAATGGAAATTGCTCAGGAGTCGCTAAATGAAGTCAACGACGATGCAGAACTACTGAAGTGTGTCATAACAGGTGGTGAAACTTGGGTTTACGTATATGACATCGAAACTAAGGCTCAATCACCCCAGTGGAGGCATTCTGGATCGCCAAGATCGAAAAAAACTCGACAAGTGCGGTCGAATATGAAGGTTATGCTCACTGTGTTCTTAGATTTTACCGGTATAGTGCACCATAAGTTGTTTCCACAAGGTTAAACAATCAATAAGGAGTACTACCTACCAGTTCAACACCGTTTGCGCGAAGCGATTCGAAAAAAAAATGCCAGGATTTGTGGCGAAACAATTCATTGCTTTTGCACCACGATGATGCACCTGCTCGCACTTCATTGCTTGTTCGTGAATTTTTGGCCAAAAACAACAGTTATAATGCCCCAGCCTCCATATTCGCCAGATATGGCTCCGTGTGACTTTTTTCTGTTCCCAGAAATAAAGAGAACCCTAGAGGGCCGTCGTCTTGCAAGCATAGATGAGATAAAAATAATCAGCACATCGCTGAAAGAGCTAAACACTAGCCCAAAGTTCGAGTTCCACAAATGTTTCGAGGATTGGAAGAAGCGCTGGCATAAGTGTATATCTAATGGGGATTACTTTTAAGGCGATAACACTGATGTAGACGGATAAATAAAATTCTTTCCAAAAAATGAAGATTCCCGTTATTGTTTGAACACATCTCGTATATTTCAATTATTGTTTATTCAAATAATTACGACAGTAACTACCAACTTAACTTATATATTTTACACTCAATTAAAAATAAAATGAATCAGTAATATCATTAACATAATGCTTTCGTTTTGTAGGTACTTTATGACATTTATTAAAGTTTATTTTCTTAGAGTTTCAAATATCTATAGCTACATATAAAGTTTTATCTCATCAGCAATTATAATAATTATTATTATTGAATTTGTCATCGTTTTAATCTTCAAATCATAAAGCAAACATTTCATTATAAATTGTAATAGTTAAAAATAGTAAAATAGATAAGCTGTCCACCGAACAGGTATACCTACTTAGAATATAATTACGTATGCCATATTACAGGTATATAAGAAAATTATTACTATATAATTGTGTAGTAATAATATAAGTTACGATATGTACTCTTAAAATTTAATTTTAAGGTCTCTGATCTTGAGTAAGCAAAAATATATTCTTATAAATATTTAAAGCAAATATTTATGTATATCGGTGACAACTGCATCATACGCTTGGAAAATAATACTACAAATATTAAATAATGACACATGTAATTGTTCAAACTTCAGCAAACAAGTCGACAAACAACTACAAATATAATGAATGAACGGTTTGTTTACAAAAGATAAATTACTTCACACTGTAACCTTGCTCGTTATGTTATAAACAATCTATTGTGGGTGATTCCGTGAGTATTCCAATTGGCAGGGTTGCATTCTATCCAGCTAGATAGAAAAAATCGTACCTCATCCCATTTTATAAACTTCTCCCCGTTCTGCAGGGCCTGCGGGACCTCGATCGGTTTCAGGGAGACGGCGTTGGTGGTGACAGCCCCCGGAGCGGAACTGGACCTGCCCCCAGCTGAAGCCGACATCGTCTCGGAGATGATCACTAACCGCACATAATCGCAAAATTAAAATTGACCACTGAACGTTTCCGAAACAACCTCAAACAGTCCATTCGCTCATTGTCACGGGAAATTTTACGGGAACTCGACTCGAAAAGGGCGTATATCTGTCGTCGTCGGCGTCCGTTTTGTTATGGTTTGTGTGTTATGTCTGAAAACTACTGTTTTTGTGCAAATCCAGAGCGGTACAGCAGATTAGACGTCACCATCTTGTTCCTACTGCTGTACTTTTGATGGAGCAATACGGACTAGGCTGTTGCACGGCGACGTTGCCGGTTTTATACATTGCGCGCAGTTCCCATTCATTTCATTTAAACCTATTAATATCACCCAGACGACAAAAATAAATCTACATATACTTCGTATTTAACGTAATATTAAAAATAAAGACATTTGCTGCAATGCTTCAAAACAATTTCTAGACAGAAATAGCGTGACCAGAGGGAAACTTTGGAAATTCTTTTTGATACGAGGGCTTCCCTAAACTTCAAAGTAAATATTCTACTGAAAGTGCGACCTTTCAACTAGGTGTACGTACATATGCATCCAAAGTCCAAAGTAACACCCGGGTTAGTTTTAGATGTGAGAAAACATTAGTATCATAACATTTTAAAAATTCATTCTGAAAGACATATGCAAATATGCAAACGCAGTCATATGCAAATAAAAGTAATGGATAATGAAATAACACTAGATAACACTAAATATAACAAAAATATAAGCTGTATGTGTAGATTATATGTATATTTTGGGGGACTGTCCACATTTTCAGGTATACACATAATGAAAAATAGTGATTTCCATTGGAAAACCAACAGTTAGTTCATTTTATTTCTAAACCTTATTTAGAAATAAAATTATTAGATTACAGTTAAACAGTGAAATGTGAGGAAGATGTACAATATGCAACAATAATATATATTCATTTAAGTACTTAAATGAATACATATTCACCTTCCTAAATTATCTCAAGTTTATACAATTTACCCTTCACGGGTGACCTCACATAAAAATATTAGTTACACAATTATCATCACGATCAATAATAAAGGAAACATCAAGCTCGTAATTATATTCTAATTATATTTTTATACTACATACAGATATTTAAATTACGTATTTTAGTTCACAGAGAAAAATATGAAAATTTGTACACTAGTAACTTGTTGGGAGAAGCATATACGGGTGAGTAGCTTCTGCTATTTTAAGATGAATACGATTATGTCGAATTATTATATGATTCATAAACATAAATTTTTATATAACTATATATCAACTATTTTAGTATTTTTTTAATTTAATAAGAATAATTTCCTGCCCTTTGTACATATTTGTATATCCTTTAAACGATATATGAATATAAATAATTGGAGTCCAAAATCACAGTTATCACTTTTTCGAGTTTATTTTCTATGTGATGCCCATGGAGATACCAAAGTATTAACAAATATCAGTGTTAATTTGTGATTTTGTGAGAAATATAAGAAATATTGTGATTAATTTTTATGAATTTAATTAAAATTCGTTCATTTGCTGTAATAAAATAATAATATAACAAACCGCCACTGGTAGTTTGATAACGAATGTGTACGTAATTTGGAAATATTAGTATAAAATCATTTCTTTATAAATCGTTTAAGTATGTAGACTATTTTATAGGCCTTTTTATATATTTTAAGTATGTGAATTTACATGTCAATGAGAGAGAATGTAATTATATATGTTCTCCTCGAATATCAGCCATAATGAATTATGCTCTTAGTCAACAGAAGGCGAGACCACTTTCAGAAAATTAATCCATATAATATTACCTGTGTTTTAGAAGAACATATCGAGAGGGTCGCTTAAATTTTTTCTCATTGGTACCCATCGTACCTTAAGAAACTAAGTTTTACTTTCATATATAATAATTAATTAAGTAATACTCTTATTAATTTTAAAATTAAGTAGTTTAATTCGGTATAAGTACCTATAAGACTTTAAAACTTATGTCGTTCTGTTCGTAAATTTAATAGAATAGAGTAAATTATTATTCGACATATTTTTCACTTTCTCGGAATACATAATTGCTCATAACACATATTTTCTACCTTGCGCATAATAAGATATAATATGCAAAATGTGTATTTATTAAATGAGTAAATCCAAAGAATTTTCGAAAGTAGATCTGGCAACACTGTCCCAGTTGCTTCGGTGCTGTTAGAACTGCTGTTGGCCTGTCACTAGACAAGACGATCGGCGCATGCCGTGGCTGAATCGTCTGCTTCGATGGTTCATTTCGCACTTTGGCTAACTCTCACCCTCACCCCCTATTTATTTAATATGTATTTTGTTGGTCATCTTGCATGGATAGTTGCTTTTTAATTTATTCAAAAGCCACCTGTAACTTCATAGCGTAAACGCTGAAATTGTCTATACTTATCGTACGTAGTTGTTTTGTCCTAGCCTTGCTCGTCCCCAAATTTATGTATTGATTATGTTTTTAACCTATCTCAATGCAAATTTTGCTCCCTACTGTATTTTTTTAACGTGTTTCACATTTCACACACTGTATAAATAATACGCAACAGTTATTATATATAAATTATTTACATTTTTTATGTCTAATTTTATTTCTCTAAAACCTACTACTTTATGTATTGCCATTATAATTATCTCAAATTAGGAATACATACATATTTTATTCAATTCCTGATACGTATATTATTAGATTTATTGGTAATATCAGGGATGCCTTATGTAGTACATGTATCATCGAGAAAAAAATTAATGAGACTCATTCGATGCGTCTCCCTGAAATATAGGCAATTATGAATTAATTTTAGAGGTAATTATGCTCTTGGTCTTAAAACAGTTGCGCCCTCTATTGGTCTAGAACATGCCTATATTTTAAGGCTCCTCTACACGCTGGCCAATGCTTGTTGGCCAGCGTGTAGAGGGGACTATTTGTCGTATTGGCGGTATTGGCAGAGCTGGCCCCTTTGCTCGTAGGCTGGCCCAAGTGTTGGCGACCGATCCGTCGTGGTGTCGGTTTTTCAAGATACATCAAAGGGCGCTGGCGGACGTTGGTAGCTACGAGCGAAGAGTTTGCTCGTAGGTTGGTAGTCACGTCCACACGTTGGCTGCACTGGCCTAGTATGTGAACAGCTTCCGCAGGGATAGTAGGAAGATATTTTAATTATTTAATAAATAAACTATTATGTAATTACTACTAATACTATTAAATATTAAAAATAAAGGTAGTATTTAACGAATAAACTGCAGCAGCTGCTACTCTCATGACGTTCATGTTGTTGTTTATATTAGCCTGCGTTGGAACAAGCTGAACATTCTTCCAACGTGTTGACAATTTCCTTGCCAGCGTGTTGGCCAGCATGTTGGCCAATGCATTGGCCAATATGTAGAGGAGCTCCTCTACACGTTATGGCTCCTCTACACGTTGGCCAACATGCTGGCCAACACGCTGGCAAGGAAATTTGAATATCTGTCCACACGTTGGAAGAACGTTCAGTTTATTTCGACGTAGGCCAATATGAACAACAACATGGACGTCATGAGAGTAGCAGCTGCTGCAGTTTATTCATTAAATACTACCTTTATTTTTTATATTTAATAGTATTAGTAGTAATTAAATAATAGTTTATTTATTAAATAATTAAAATATTTCCCTACTATCCCTGCGGCAGCTATTCACATACTAGGCCAGTGCCGCGAACGTGTTGACGTGACTACCAACGTCCGCCAGCGCCAAGCCAACGCCCTTTGATGTGTCTTGAAAAACCGACACCATGACGGATCGGTCGCCAACGCTTGGGCTAGCTCTGCCAATGCCGCCAATACAACAAATATTCTCCTCTACACGCTGGCCAACAAACATTGGCCAGCGTGTTGGCCAACGTGTAGAGGAGCCTTTAGAAGAATACGAGTATTAAGAAGACTAGAGAAAAGGAGATATAACTCGAATGGTGGGGTTAGCACGAAAAGCGTCCGCACTGTGATCACGTGTTCTTCATCATGGAGGGCGTTGCGTAGAACCATAGACTTAGAATGCTTAGAACCTTACATTTTAATAGTGAGATAAACTGCGATAGACAAGGATAAACGGCATGCGCAGATCCCTCGCGCTTCTACGCGAGCCCGCCATATTGCCGACGTTTTTCCTGCCACCCCCACCACTGATTTTTCGAGGAACTATGTCTCCTATTCTCTAGTCTACTTGACGAATATATCCAAAGTGCCTCATTGTCATTACGCTCATTACTTTTCTTTTCGACGGTATACTATGTAAAAGCACGTCCACCGATGTTTGAAATTATATAACTTATATTTTATATAACTTATTGTGTCATAATATATAACTACATATATTCACTAAAATAATTTTTCAAAAACAAGATATGTATGTTAAAGTTTTATTACATATTATCAGTAAAAAGTGGTATTAGATTATTTTTCAGTTAATTGTTTTATATAGAAATAATTCAGGAAGGATTCAGAGTGGCGAACTAGGTCTAGTATTGGGTTAAAATCCCATCGGGGAGTGTTTTGGCACGTTTCTCTGAATACGGGTATATTTGTCCTCATCTTTATGTGTACCCTTCACCTTCATAGCCCGAGGCTTTAAATGCCTTTGTTGATAATGAATTAATGTGATCATTAACATAATCAAATGACATTCGCCGATCGTTTATCAATTCAAAGTTCATATTAAGATTACTACAAAATATGTAGTAACACTAACGCAAGCTAATTATCGAAGAGAGATATACCTAATCATAATGTGAAATGCCAAAAAGTACCCCACTGAGAAACTACATCACGTTGAAATCTCGAAATAATAGTTTCTAATAAAACCAGTCAAGTTTATTTTGATAATGAGAGTGGAGTAAACAGTTACTGAATATGCCTATTATAGTAACTAGTACACAGACAACCTAAATAACAGCAGGTTGGTACTCTTGATTTAAAGGAATGTGGCTATTAGGTCATGTGACACAAATGATTTTGACAAGTAATTTATAGATTTAACCTTATAAACTTTTAGTGTAGTTTTGTTTAAAATATTAAATAGAAATGACTTTATATCACTTTGGGAATTGTGTTGCCCTAATATATGTGCCGTATTATTTAACTTATAAACATTCTGGATTGTAATATGATTATTTTTCTATGGTTTTTCAACACTTATTTTTTTTTCTGTATTGCAGATCTGAATATGGAGCATTTTGGAAATGCATTCAGGCCGGTTTGATTTATATGTTCACCCAGTTAGCCAAAATGCTAGTGTTAGCCACATTCTTTCCGGATAACGTTTCTGATTTTGGTAGTGATTTAATAGGGGTAGGTAGATCTGTATTAATAGTAAGTAGTTTTTTAATCGTTGTATTTTAGGAATTTCTAAAATCAACAGTAGATTTAGCCGATTTGATAGGCTTATATTTGGTACTATCAGGCATACCAGGTAAAGGCCACAGCAAAGTCCTCACTGCTGGAATAGGCTGGGCTACAGCTGAAGTTATCCTCTCCCGGGCTTTGCTATTATGGGTTGGTGCTAGAGGTGCTGAATTCGATTGGATTTACATTCAAAAGTGTCTTGAATCTAATATCTTACTGGTACAACATATCATAACAGCTACGTTAGTGTGGCTGTGGTCTCGCCATGACTTGAACAAAAATTTGAAAACGATTGTAACCCTTTTATTGGTGTTTACTTCATATAAACCATTATTGTTAGATTTATTTATAACAGGTTTTAAAGTGGGGCCCTGGTTGGCTTTGTTACTTAAGGCAGCTATTACAGGTGTTTATGGATGTTTCACGTTAACAATTTATGCGGGGCTAGCCCAAGTCATAGGCATTTTTTAATACGGATAAAGTAATAAAAAGTATGCATTTTTTTGTATGTGCGAAGGCTATGTACAAGTAAGCTCAACATACTGTACAATATTTACATAAAAAAGAAACATGTCTAATAGTATTGAATAGTATAAAAGACAATGTATTGAGATTATGAATTTTTTTAAAGGTAAGTATAAAATAAACTGAACAACTTGTATGTTACAAATTGAAACTCACCACATCAACCTGAAACCTGAAACATTCTTCAAAATGAAGGAGTTCTATTAAAGGATATTTTATTTGAATTTAAAAAGAGCACAAAGTAATCAAAGGTCTATGTTTAAATGTTCAAAATGAATTTTACTTAATAAATTTAAACAACTTTCCAGTCCTGCATCAGTTTGTTAAAGTGAATGCAAATATTCGTAATTACATAATCTTTTTCATGTGAGCTCTGTATAATAATTTTGATTTCATTGCATATATATTTTGATATCTTTTACATGTTAAATATTCGTTATATTTAATTTATTTAAAATGAAAGATACAACATCAACCTGAAACACTTCAAAATAAATAAGTCCTGTAGGATATTTTTATTAAAAAAAAAAAGTAATCGAAGGTCTATATATAAAATTTCAAAATGCATTTTACTTAATAATTTTGATATCACTGCCCTAGATTCCATTAAATGTGATTATATGCTGTTATTTTAATTACATTTTTGTTTATAAAAATAAAGAGCAATTTGTTTCAAGTAAAAAAATATTTTGTTTTGTCCGTTACTCAACATTAGCAGGAAAAATTCCACATTAGCAAAAAATGCCTCATAACATGATGAAACACTACCATTTTATGTGATGATCCTGATCAATTAAGTTGGAATGTTGTGCAACTGATAGATAATGAGAGCACAAGAACTTAATTTGTGTAGTTATCAGTTAAAACAAGCTATATGATTTGTATAATGCTATTAATTGATCAATAGGAATATATCAATTTAAGATCAGTAGAATCTATTGAAATGAGTTATGCTATAGAGTAGTTACAAGCTTTTTGTAATCTTTAAAGAGTTGTATGTTATTCAAGAATTGTGTTTTTGGAATACAGTATTGTTTTAGTGGTATACTTTGATTGTTTCATATATCATTATGTCTCTATCTTCTTCTTTGGGTGCTTATCCGTTCCGGATGTTAGCGATCATGTTGGCTATTTGGATTTTGTTGACTGCTACACGAAACAGTCCTGTGGTTGTTGTTGAGAACCATGTTCTTAAATTTTTGAGCCATGAGATCCGGCGTCTTCCTGGTCCTCTCTTCCCTGGAATTTTGCCTTGTAAAATGTTTTGTAACAACCTGTATCTTGAGCTATTTCTCATAATGTGGCCTAAATATTGTAGTTTTCTTTCCTTTACTGTTAACATTAGTTCGGGTTGTTTGTTCATTCTACGGAGGACTTCTTCATTTGTGATATGGTCCACCCATGAAATTTTCAGTACACGTCGATATAACCACATCTCGAAGACCTGAATTTTCCTGCTAGAAGCCTCAGTCAGAGTCCACGACTCGACCCCATACAGGAGTACGGTGAAAACATAACATCTCATCAAACGAACTTTAGTATTCAAGTTCAGATTTCTGCTTTTGAACAATTTTTGCATTTTTATAAATGCAGCTTTGGCTTTCTCTATTCTACATTTTATTTCAGCAGAATGATCCCAATGTTCGTTGATGGAGCTTCCGAGGTAGACATATGATTGGACTCTTTCAAGTGGTCTCTGGTTCATTGTTAGCTGTCCCAGTGGTGTAGGCGTTTTACTGATTATCATATACTTCGTTTTTTGTGTGTTTAGTTCTAGTCCATATCTTTGGCTGACTTCTACGATGTTATTTAGCAATTTCTGTAAACCCTCCAAGCTACTCGCGAATATAACTGTATCGTCGGCATAGCGTATGTTATTTAAAAGTTCACTGTTTACAAGAATACCTTCCACCATGTTGTCTAGGGCCTCTTTAAATATTTGTTCTGAGTAAACGTTGAACAGTAAAGGGGACAGGACACATCCCTGACGCACTCCTTGCTTTATCTCTATCGAGTCTGACAATTCTCCCTCCACTCTGATCTTAGCTGTCTGGTTCCAATACAAATTAGTAATAATTTGTAGTTCTTTTTCGGGAATTCCGGTTCTTTTTAATATTTGTACGAGTTGTTCGTATTTGACGCTATCGAACGCTTTTTGGTAATCGATGAGACAAGCATATATGTTTACATTTACATCTCTACATCGTTGGAATAAAACTTGTATAGCGAATAATGCGTCTCTTGTCCCCAAGGCATCTCAAAAACCAAACTGTGTTTGACCTACTTGTTTTCTTAACTCGTAAATTCGTCTATGTATTATTTTCAGAAACAGCTTTAAAAGATGGCTCATTAGGCTAATCGTTCTGTAGTCTGTGCATTTTTTTGAGTTTGGTTTTTTCAGTATCGCAATGAAGGTTGATTCTATCCACGTTCTAGGAATCTTTCCGCTATTATATATGGTGTTAAAAATTCTTGTTAGCCATTCTAAGGATTCATCATCGAGAATTTTAAAGAACTCTATATGTATTTCATCAGGCCCTGGTGCTTTTCCGTCTTTCATTTGTTTCATGCTTGCTCGTATTTCTGCTTGTGTTATGGAGTCTCCTATATCTAAGTTTTCTGTGGGGAGATTAGCAGCACTGTTGTCATCGAAGAGTTCTTGGATGTAGTTTCTCCAGACGTTCCTCTTTGTTGTTTTATCCATGATGGTATTCCCTTGATCATCTACCAGGCGTCCTGCTCGTTTTGGGTGATATATGCCCGCGGCTTCCTGAACTTTTCTGTGGAGATTAAAATTATCGTGCTTTCTTTCTAGAAGCTCTATTTCTTTACATTGTTCATCTATCTGCTTGTTTTTGGCTTCTCTAATCACTTTTCTGATGTTTTTGTCTATCTGCTTATATTTTTTTGTGTTATCTCTAGCTTTTCTTCTCTCCATCATATTTAAGATCTCCGCAGCCATCCATGTTTTCCTTTTGTGTTGATTAGGTTTAAGGTGCAATTCACTTATTTCTCCTATTTTTTCTTGTAGTTCTAGTAGTGCCATCTCTGGTTCCTGTTCTATTGGTATATTTTTTATTTTTTCAGAGATACTTATGTCTCTATATACACCTTCAATAGCATGAACCTCGCTAATAATATAAATAGAATTTGTCAATTTTGTGTTTACACTATTGGGCTTGCACTGTATTTTGAACTACTAATGCTTGTAATCGATTAGGGAACAAATCTACTAGCTGCTATACAGAGAATATACTTATACGGACGTTTATAAGCAAATATGATACATTTGATTTACTATTTTAGAAATGGTCAATAAATTGGTAAAATAAAAATTTATATTTATGCAACATGCCTAAAAATTGAAGAACAAAAGAAAATATTCGCAATATAACCTTAAAATGGCGATTTTCAACTATTGTTTTGATCAAAGGACATATGATGGTAAGGGGTTTCAAGTAATGTAACAGTTGAAGAAGTGTCATGTCTTATCTTAAACAGTTATTCTAATTGTTCTACCAGCTGTCCTAATTATTGAGAATTAATCATGTAGCTAACAAATTATGTCATCTCAAGCTCAACATATTGAGCCCGTAATTTGAAAATGATAAATGTAAAATTATTTTTGTCACCAGTTGTATTCCAAAAAAGTGTCTATATAACGTTAAAATGATTAACCAATATTTGGCATGAGTAGAGAGATATAGGGCTGCTCAATCTCTTACACATTTTTAGGAATTGCTGAAAACATAAATTTGGACCACTCTATACATATTTCTAAGGTAACTTGTCACATTACAATAGGATAATTTTACTATTATTGACAGATCTGTATACACGGTAGAGGAGTTGTAACTTTGAGTACACTCATTCATCAGATAATCAGAGACACTAGAGTATTTTATAGTGATGCTGATTGATTGAAAAATGACGGAAGCTGTCGGTGGTGTAGTGGTGGGTCAAACCAGCTATTTTTGTATAGCTGCTAATATTGCTACTGCTATTTTTATTCAGCAGTTAAAAATAGCTGCTATTTTTCACTGTTAAATATTTACTGGGTTGGGTTGCTGAATAGTAGTCTGCTATTTTCTAAATGCTAATAATTGGCGAGCGCGCACCTCGCGAGTAGGAGGTGCGCGCCTACTCGACCCGAATTCTCGCTGGCCGACTAGACTGGACCCGAGCGGCGAACCAGTCCTCGTGGCAGCCAGATCAGATCGTGAAATACTGCTAAAAAAGTAGCAGCTATTTTTAAGGACCCATAGCAGTTGCTACTGCTGTTTATCATTTAGCAGTTAAAAAATAGCAGACTGCTAATTAGCAACCCACCACTTCAGTGGTGTTGTTTAACATAAAACTATTGTATCATATATTTGTTTATTGGCAGTAAGTAAATGTGAATGTTGTGTTTAAGAATTTAAAATAGATATTTGCGAGTGGTTTACCTTACTTGGTATATATGCATTTAGTTCTGTTCAATTTAGATTAATTGTGAATTCTCAAATTTGTTGATAACTTTTAAAATTAGGAAGTTCATCATGTGGCAATCATATCCATGGAAAATACCAATACCAAGAAGACTAGAGAACTCCTCTCTAGTCTTCTTGACCAATACAATGATTGTCAAAATTTGACAGTTACTGTGTAATATCAAAGTGAGGTTATGCATATATTAATATTGAATATTTTTGGGATTTTTAATAACCGATTAAAAATGTTCTCATTTCTCAAAAAGGACATTCTCGAATGTAGTGTTTTTATTCATGAAAGATTACTTACCAACGTATGTTTTTCTATTGTAATGGCTCTCCTGTAATTATGCTATTCTTTTGACTTACCTGTATATACTTTTAGATTTGTACACTTGTATACAGTGAACCTTAAAAAATGTACATACAAAATTTTACGAATTGGGACAAAATGGTGGACGTATTGCACCTTAAACCTTTGTTTTATTAATGTTAAACAAATTTTAGTAGTATGTTGCAAAATTTTTGACGCACACCGTATAACTAATTAAAATCTGGCTTAAAAATAAAACCCCACGAAAAATTACTATTTTATTTTGCTATAATAATAAATATGTTAATAAAATAATCACAATTTATGGTTTATTAACTAATTATCTCTTTTGTCTTTCGGGACATAATCGTCCGGTTACATTCATAACAATATAATGTATAACTATAACATAGTATACTAAAAGGAAGTTAACCAAACATAATGCATCGATATAAAACCCTTAATAGTAAAAAGGACCAACACAACCACCCTTCAAACCAATCCGAGAATCCTTTCTATCTAAAACAGTTCTAGTGGCAGTTTAATTTGATAAATAATGGCACTAACCGTGGTATTCATAAGCATGTACAGTGTAATACAGTCTTAGTAGCCGTTAAAAAATACAGGATTATATAGTAATTACAAATATGTACATTAAGTACTACAACACTAACGGCACTCTAAGCTTCCAAGGCTACTAATTTAATAATTCAGGAAACTCTCAAATGCTTTTTATTGCTGGCTTACCAACCAAACCGATGTAATAAATACCTGGTATTACTTTCAATAGTCACTTAATAACAGTTATAAACCTAGCGATGTGAAAAGAATCGCATTGTCTTTTGAGGCATTTCTAAAATCAGCCGTATATACTACTTTGGAAAAAAAGGAGTTGTTTCGATTATCAGGTGGTCTTGTTAATATATTTTACTTTGACTTTAAACTGAGACTGATATTGTATATACAATTAGCGTTTCGTGATTTTCGTTGACAAACACTACGAAGCTGAGCATCCAGTGGGCCCGTCGAGGACGTCGTCATCGTCGTTGGTTTCGCTATCCGAATCCGTGGAACTCGAACTGCTAGAGTTTGCATTGATTTGCAGAAGGATGTTCTCCGTGTCACCGGCAACGACTCTCTTTAAGCAAAAATAATTGGAACTTCAATTTTTGTATGGATGGCAAGCGCAGCAAAATTCCTAATAAAGATGTTGGAATACACCAATCATGTTCATCGCCTAAACTGATATGTTACATTACAAGTGTAACGGTTCTGTAATGTGTCAATATCGAATTAATGCAACATAATAATGTACAAATGTACAGAGTTCTATTTGAAATAAAAAAGATTTTTGACATTGTATTTTATAACGTCTGGTACGTGGTCTTCGCACCCTGTATATGACACGTCAATATCTGACATTTTGTTTAAAATAGTCATTGTTGAATATGTGGCAAAAAGATAATTGTACTGGGGCTTGGCATAATCTAGGCTTTTGAGCTGAGCGACGAAAATCAAAAAGAAGAACTATAAAACTAAATATCTCGAAAATCAGCAATATTTTCATGGAAGTAACAACATAACTAAGCAACCTTTTATTTGTCATATAGAAACAGTCCACTGTGTGGGAAAATTCCACACAGGCATGGAAAAAAATTACGAGTTTAAATTTTTGGGTGGATTGACTGTTGTTCGTCATAATGAATGTATATTTGTTTGTTCACACTTAATTTTTTTGTTTAAAATCGAAACGCAGTGAAGAAGCAGTTCCAAAGAATGTGCACAATAATCTAAACGAGATTTCAGGTAGTACTTACCTGAATTCTCAAACGTATAAAATAAATTGAGAAATACGATGCACATGGAGCAATGTGTAAAGCCATTTTGATGATGTCACAATACGAAGTAATAGGAATAAAAACTCCAAATTTTCAGTAGGTGCACCGGTAATAATGCACACCCCAAAACATGTACTCCAGGAAAATTAATTTTAAATAAAACATAAAACTGTGAATATGCATGTGCGAACAATATTGAAACAAAGTAACTAACAATTCGTGTTTTATTTTTGTTATAGAATGCTAAATGATGACTGATGAACAAAATCATGAATGAAAAAAGCCAAATATCGCTCACATTAACCATTTATTTTTGGTCAGTGATATTAACATGAAAAAACTTCAAGTATATCATAACGAAAATCTACACTGTGACCTTAAATTTTCATTTCTGGCCTTAAGATATAGTTTGATGAACATTGTGATGCTAATTTAAACCATATGCTATACCAACTTAGACCGCAAAATTCCCAATACTTACCCGCATTCGGTTGGTACTCCTTAAATGCCTCCAGAGCATCCACAGCATCTGACTCTCATTTATATCCGCAGATGTGGTGGTCCAGTTCATCCTGGATTTATTGTTGTTCTTTATTGTCTCGGCTAGATCCGTCATGGGGGGCTCGTGTTCACAGGACGGAACCCACACTTTGACGTCCCAATCAAGGCCGCTAGTGCATATGTACGGAAGTTGTGGGTGGGGCTCGAGGCAGTTTACCTGAGATATTACACAGTGAGTGTTAGAATGTGTCAGTCAATAGAGACAACACCATTATACACTAATCAAAAAAATTGGGGAACAAGAAAATTCTGGAAAATTTTCAGTGATTTCTGAAAGACTGTAACTTTATGAAAAACGGTTGTATCAAAATGAAAAAAAAAAAAAAAACATTTTGAAGTTTCTAGTTTTGAAATCTTCTGAACTACAGTACGCAGAAGGAACTTTTCACAGTAACCGCAGAGCTACGGTTACTGTGCATTCCAAAGAAATACCGTGAGACAAGAATTATCTAATTTTTTTACGAGGGTCTCTGGGGCCAGGAAAATTTTTCCAAACGTTAAATTTAGAGAGTACTAAGTGCGGAGTTTGTAAAACTTATGTAAATTTTCTTGCAAGATATTTAGTCTTGCTACTATTGCACTAATTTTGTTAAATGCATCATTATGGCTTATATAACTATTTTTGTACGGGTTCTCTTTTCTTAAGATAGATGTACAGGGTTAGTCACCCAAAATTGACCCCCCCCCCCCTTTATTTCTCTTAATTTCAACCGAATCGAAAAATTCAAACAAGGATTTTACATGTTTTTTTATAAATTTTTTGAATATTTAAACAAGTTTTCAAAAACTCTGCAAACTGAAAGGGGGCGAACAATTTTTAATTTTTTTTTAATGGAACATCCTGTATTTTTTTACTTAAAAAAGTTACCCGCAGTTTTCTGATCACAAAAATATATAATTGTTATATCTTGGTAAGTATAGTTCTTGAGATATTCATACAAATATATAATCACCTCACAGGAATAAGTTTGGCATAAGACCATAAATCAGGAGAGCTATGTTTTTGAGATATAACGACACATCTTGTTTTTTAAGAAAAAAAGTATGAAAATTCTTTGATGCGGCAACACATAATAATTATAATAAACAAATAAACCTTTAATAAAATGACAACAAAGTTTAATGAACACAAAACATAAATAATGAAATAATGATAAAAAAAAAACAATACCCAACAATAAATAACAAAACCAATGAACTTTATTAAAATTAAACATACCTATATGTTCTTCATGTATCCTCCGTTTCTATCAAGGCACAGTTGGCATCTTTTAATAAATTAATTTCTAACGTTTTCAAATAAATGAACATTTTGCCGCAAATTTTCTATTTCTTGTCTGATACAGTCCTTCAACTCATCCGAGTTATTATATACCGAATTTTCGTATATGTTCTGTTTTAGTGTTCCCCACAAAAAGAAGTCCAAAGGACTCAAGTCTGGGCTACTAGCAGGCCAATGTATAGGACCGTATTTTCCTATCCAAAATAGATATTTATTATTTAAATATTCCGTTACGTTCCGTACAGAGTGTGGAGGAGCACCATCCTATTGCCAAATAACAGAATTCCTGGTTGCAAGGGGAATATTATCTAAATAGTTCTCTACTTCACCCCGAAGAATATTCAAATACTGAACTGCATTCAAGGACCCATTAATGAATACGGGACCCACAATTGTATTTTGATGAATACACCACACATTTACTGTATTATATCCTTGGGTTTTTATCTTTTTTATAATATGTGGATTTGGGGGTGCCCAGTAATGTACATTTTTCCTATTAAAAAGTCCAGCCGTTGAAAAGCTACTCTCATCGGTCCAAAATAAGTTTTTTAAAAAGCTATTGTCCTTTTCTGCTCTCTCGATCATCTCTCTACAAAAAGCCCTTCGGTCGGCAAAGTTATTTTCAGTTAAAAGCTGAACTGTCAAAATACTATAAGGCTTATATTTCTGACGTTTTAATATACGTCTTATACTTGCTTGAGAAATATTAAATTCTTCTGCAGCAGCGTTAGTAGATTTATTGGGGTGTTCGGTAAAAAAAAGTTAAACGTCCATTTCCATATCTTCTCCTGTTTTGGGCTTCTTTCTTTCTCGTTTCTTATCTTTTAAGGATTCGCTGTCCCCAAACTTGAGATAAATATTAGAGAAAGTGTTCTTGGAGGGAACGCGTCTTTCAGGATATTTTCTTGCATATTCTCTTTTAGCTATATATTTGTTTTTATTGCTGGTTAAGTAAATTTCTAATATTTTTTTCCTTTCGACTAATGAATATCCCATATGAATATATTAGATATATTAACAAGCGTATTAAAACTTAACTTAAAGCGTATTAATAATATAACAATAAAACATAAGTCAAACATAAAATAACTGTCAAACAAAGCATTATTGTTTCTTTAAATCATTTGGGTTCATAGCTCTCCTGATTTATGGTCTTTTAAACTTATTCCTGTGATGTGACTATATATTTGTATGAATATCTCAAGAACTATACTTACCAAGATACAACAATTATATATTCTTGTGATAAAAAAACTGTGGGTAACTTTTTTAAGTAAAAAAATACAGGGTGTTCCATTTAAAGAAAAATAAAAAAATGTTCGCCCCCTTTCAATTTGCAGAGTTTTTGAAAATTTGTTTAAATATTCAAAAAATTTATAAAAAATCATGTAAAATCCTTGTTTGAATTTTTCCGATTCGATTGAAATTAAGAGAAATAGAGGGGGAGTCAATTTTAGGTGACTAACCCGGTACATATGCCATATTTAAAATAAAGATATAAATATGTACATAATTGACAGTCTTGCCTATACTATAATATACTAAAAGAGAAACCAAAAAAATTTCTCTTAGGAAAACCTAAACATATTAATCGAGAAAATGTGAAATTAATAATATTCATTAAATTAGTTGTAATGCCATAGAAAATAACAAATGGTGCTTTTTGTCGAGAACATACTCCTAATTTGTACTCACCACTCCATTGTCGTCCGCCAACATCCACTGAACAATCGCCTCAGAATTTTTCTCCCAGAAATAGACGTTCCCACAATCAGAGCCACTCACTATGAACTCGGATTTAGGCCCGAAGAAATTGACGCCCTTTATCGTAGCACCGTTTCTGTGTCCCTGATATTGGTGCAAGAAATTCCCAGGGGGTGCGTTAACATCGAACAGGTAAATATCCGCGTCGTTATAAGAGGCCAGTATCTCTGATCCATCGTGATTGTAGACGGCACAGGTAACGTGGAGACCCGCATATTCACTGGCCTGATTCTACAAAAAAAGAAAAAAAGCGTGTCAAGAAACTTTCTCCTATTAAGAGGATGTGCCTACTTACACCTTGGAACGGGTGGTACGTGGCTAAGGTATCATTGCTTTTTCTTTGGTCATACACTCTGACTATCTCGTCTCTACCGCTCACGCAAAATTCCTGAGTTTTTAAGGGATGGCCGTGTATGCTGTACAAGGCTACTTCTCTGTCATCTTCTTTTACACTGACTATCCTGGGAATATTATAAATTATGGTTTATTTGGGAATGTTTCTAAATGTGGCGAGACACCAACCTTTCGGGTTTGTTTTTTCGAACGTCATGGCTCAGCACAAGGCCGTCTTCGCCAGCGCTGAGGATTATATGGGGCTGTTCTGGGAGCACTGCTATTTTATGACATGGGCCTCTATGTGAACCTAACTTTCGGTTGTCTCGCACGCCTTCTTCCCTCGAGACCTGTGCTATTCTTACCTAAGAAATCATGAAAGGGATGTATCACCTACTGAAATTCTACTCCTCACTTTGTGATAATATCAGGGAATTTTTCCACACTTTATTTGTTCACTGTATACTGATTTTATTTACATTTTGACTCACAAGTGATTATAATCGTTCATCCGGAAGAAGACTGTTATAACAACTCAAAAATGTACATTTATCAGTAAAAAGTTATTTAAAATTTCATAAAAACTATAACCATTTCTAAAATAAAAAAGAATGAAGGAATAGTTCGTAAGTAGAATTTTTATACAATTCTATTTTATTTTTAGGAGCAGAAAGCATTGCAGTTTATTACATAAATATAATAAAAAATGTTCCAAAATGAAATGGTATATTCCCATGAAATCATGTTCCCATATTATGCAGCCTTGATATTATAAGTACAATCTGGCATGATATAAAAAACAGGTCAAATTTCGAGTTGTAACTGTCGTTTTCCAGATGAACGATATATTACCTGGCCATCCCTGGCAGACGTTGCAATGTGTAAGTCCCCACTGAGATTTAAAAACCTACTCTGGAAGATATTTCCCCTGTGTTTTGTGTCGTATTTCAATAAGCACTTCCCTATTTTCCAGTCCCATATGACAACCTTAAGGTCGTCGGAACCACTAGCCAACAGGGTACCATCCGGATGAAAATTCAAACTATTTACACAGCCGTCATGCTCCTCTAGTTTATACATTAACTCTAACCTCTGTACACAGTGTAAGGAGCCATAGCAACGTTTTTGAAAAAGTTCTGAAATTTGAAACTTGGAACTACAACCAATTTGTCTATTTATTACTTCTGGCACGATGAACCAGCTATGTTTCGGCTTTTCCTTCTTCAGTACGGGATGTTCTTCCTCTTCGGACTCCGTATCAGTGTCATGTATTACGGTGGAGTCCGAACTGGCAGGACTAGATAACTGTGCGATGTTGTTGTCTTCTGAATCGTCTTCTTGCATTACTGAATCATCGTTTTCACTAAAGAAGGAAACTTATATATTATGGGTAATAATGTGTCATGTTACTTATTTTCAAAGCCAGGCAAATTTGAAAATAAAAAATTTAGCAGGTCGAACAGAATAAAAAAAAGGGAAAATCAGCAACATTTTTATAGTCCATTATGTTTTGTTTAAGAAACAGGATTATTTTACAATAAGGTACATAATAGAGCTGGGCTATATATCATCCTAAAATTTACATATAGGAATTAAAAAATATATTTCTTATTGTGCTGCGGTTATTGTTTCCTATAGAAACAGTAATTGTGCTCAAATTATAATTTGAGAACGATTATAAAATTGATCATAACAAATAAATCTTACATGCACATTATTATTTAGGAATTTTATGACGAAGCATATGTATCAAAAATATACTTTAAAGAAAAATATTTCTATGTTCTAATCATTTTCTTGCAATATTGTGTCACGGTTTAACATCAATCAACTAATAACTGACAAACTTGTCGAAAATAGTTTGCTGTATGTTAGTGAGAATTGCCAGTACCATTGCCAGTACTATTGATAAAAAATATTCCATTCACGTACAGTAGGTATATTGTGCAACATAATAATGACAATGCATATTTATTGTTATTTTAACTCATAACTCAGTTGTAAATATTTGCAAATCCGGATTATTTAGAATCGAAGTAAACTAAAGCAATAATATTACATTAAGTTAATTTAACAAATGTGAAAAATGAATAGGTTATGATTATCGGTAATTTAAAATTGCCAAGGGAAATTATGATGTTGAAATAAATTGATTCATAAATCACTGGTTTATTCAAATTAGTTAATTTATATCTCCACATTATTTTGTGTCTAAAGTATCCAACAAATAGTATTTTATTTTTTATTTAATAATAAATTTGGTACTTCGTTATTTTAAGTTTGACAATCCGAGTTTATTGTTTTTAAGGTTATGAATAGGGAGATAATTCTCTAAAACCTAGAATTAAATGTAAGAGCCATGAAATGATTACAAATTAAACCATCTTTATAATGTATTACCTAATTTACAAATTTAATAACACTACTTTATTATAAGACACAACAAAATTGGTCTGTAGTGAATGTGGTACTGAAACGTTATAATAATTAAAAAAGAAATACAACTATTACACAACAAAATAAACACATTACCTTTCATTTTCGCGTTTATCGTCACTATTCGACCGATTGCGATAATTTCGATTTTTCGAGTTCCGACTCCTGGGGAAACCACTATCGGTACTAGTACTAGCACTCTCTTGTTCTGTATTATTAGAAGAACTTGAAGATTCCTCAGATTTTTCTAGAGAACCTGAATCAGTCTTTAATCTCTTTGCATTCTCTGTGGAGTTATCTGGACCTTCTGAGGGTTTCTCTCTATTGTCATCATCTGATATATTAGTTTCTTCCATAGCTATTTCTAAAAATATATTCAAAGACGTAATAAAATTAATTTACCCAACTCTTTTTTGTATAAAAACAAAAACAAATATCTTGGAAACAAATTAATTTAATATTGATCTTACGTTACTAAATACTTTCTTTACCGAAATAAATTGAACCCGTTTATTTTCTGTACAAAATTAAGCAAATCTGACATATGTGACAACAAAAATATGGTTTGCCAACTTTGCCAACTCTCATTAGTGCGGTAAATATTGATTCAAAAAGTCCCTAAGTGTGAGAATAAATAATGTAAGAAAGCTACTTTCTTCATATTTCTGGTACTTTAAAATAGTCTCTTAAAAATAAATACAATGCGAGTACAAATAAAATTAAAATAAAAAAAATCTTCACAATTAAACAAAATTAAATATACTTCACAGAAGTAAGAGTATGAAGAAATATGTGAGCAGGCTCCGTTCTGAACTAACTCAGAATACAATCAAGTTATTTGTATTTAGAATGAATCCAGTAAATGATATTACTCACCCATCAGTGTACAGTACAGTGTACAGTAGGTCGAAGAGCAGGTTCTGTCATTATCAATAATTTAATAGTGATGTAACTCCTTAAGAAATGCGCCTCAATTTACTTTTTCTACTGGCAAGTATTTATAAATTTTATATATGATACTATATCAGGAAATCTAATGCAGAAAATCAAACGTTAGTAATATTAAATTACTTTGACATGATATGTCTCCATATGATTTGTTAACACTAAATTTGTCATATCTGACATTTCATTACTGGATAATTATTAATTATGGTCAATGCAATATTTAGTTCAAAGTTTACTTTATTTCATTCTCTTGAGTGAAAGTATTTATACATACAAACTGTATTAATTCAATGGTAGTATAAAACAAAATAAATGATATGATCAATTAACCTCCTGAGGGAGTTTTTAAATTCAATATTATTTCAGTACATTCAAGCAACAAATTAACAACACAATGTCGTTGCTGAATACGTGATGAACAGAATTTATAAACGATTTGCTGAAAATATAATATGGCAGTAAAAACCATCGTGATTTTTGGTTGTTAAGAATTTACGTTTTCTGCACTTAATCAAGATTATTTCCATATCATTGTCTATAAAGATATATCTGTTTTATATAATGAATCAGAAGACGAGCTTTCTCCTACGCACAACTGTTATCATTAAGCAATTTTAACTGAGGGACTACAAGTGATCCGTTCAGTTTTGATGATGTAATTGAATAAACAATTTGTGGTACCATAGAGCAAAACAAGAAGACTAGCTCTAGTCTTCTTGGAGCAAAGTATACTACGAGCAAAAAGACAAAAAAACTATGTCAAGAACTTACGAAGACTAGAGACTAGTCTTCCTGCAAGAACTAATTAATAAACCAAGGAGACTAGAGAGTTCTCTAGTTCAAGAAGATTAGAGAACTCTCTAGTCTTCTTGTAATAAACACATCATAGCAGTTAGTGTTTCAAGTTTAAGAAAAATACTAAAAACCATAGGTTTTAAGTTAATATGGGCTTAGTGCAAAGAGTTTTATAACAAAAATTTGGTGGGTCAACAAGAACATAACGAAAAAGCCGTTTTAAATGTGGGGAATCAAGCGTTGCACTGTTACTAAAAGACATTGGGAAGATTGCATCAAACACAGAAAATATTAAGGAATATTGGCAGAAAGAATGTGCTTTAGACAATCAGATACAACCACTTGTAATAAACATTGGTACAAATTACTCTTGTGAGAGTGAATCAGATTTTGAGACAGATGTTGAGCTAAATTAACATTTTTGTATTTTACCTTCTTATAGTAAAGACCATTTTATAGTATATAATTTATATTCATAATATAATATTGTCTAAATGTAAAACGGCATCCTATAAAACTTTTAGCGGCATACTATAAGAATGTTAAAAGTATGCTATAAAAATATAAATTGCATTCAACTATAATGTCCCAATAATCTAGTGATCAATATATGGGTACCATATTACAAATATTTAATAAATGTTTTAAACCAGTTTCTGTGTATTCCACTTATACCTTCATTCTCATTACCATAATCCGCCCCTGTACTGCAGACCTGACCTAAACATAACTATCGAAACACTCAATATTTACTGCCTGTCTGCTTTATGCAAGTTTAAAAATACCTACGTGTCAGTGCACTTCAGTAGTTTTAAAGGTGACCTAAGTAAAATTCTTTTACTGCATTCGTGTGGGAGAAGGTAAGCTATACATTGCTCTTTGTCGCATGGTTTATTGCGGACTTGCTCTTCATAAAATAATTCTACAATATATATCAATTTCAATGAAGAAGTTGAGAAATGTTCATAGATTCGAAAGTATATTAAATTGATATAATTTAATGTGCCGTTTTAGATGGTGTATTGAAGTATGTACCTCTTATTTCTCGTTATGAAATACTGTACATAAATGAAATCAATATTCGAAAATAATATCTGAAAAGCAATTATACACTTTGATTCTTAACATAAACTGTTCTTGTTTCCTGCACTTCTCAATGATCATTCTAGGGGACATTCGTGACATATTACGCAACACATACCTTATACAAATGATATAATATAGAGAATAGAATAGTTATATATTTGGATATTCATATATTCTGTTTCTCCTCTGTGAAGTTATATACATTTTATTTTGGGTGTTCTATGATAACACTTATTTTTGAGGTTCTGTGGGTAATCTGTGCTGTGGATCACATATCACATGCTGTTGCTCGAGTTGTGGATGTTTTAAAGAATCGTTTATTTTATGAACTGAGGAAAGGAAACTATAAATTACCACCGACCATTTGAAATCAGCCGAAGCAATAAACGTTTTTGAATATCACACAATAATACGTTCCTTTGAATAATTCTGATAAATTTTTACTTTTATTTTCTGTTTTCTGTTAGTTTCTTAAGCGCTCAATATTTTCATGTTTTAATATTAATTTTAAAATATCAGTTAAAACATATGTCCAAGTAATTTGAAATTTTAAAGCTAAATGGCATAAACTGACAAATAATTTTCATTTAAAGGAAAAGATGTTTTTCAATATTGTACATATGTATGTATGTATATGTAGTAGGTATTTATATTTTCTTAACAATATGTGTATGACTTACACGTTTTTTATTATAAAAATCTAATAATATTATCCATTTTGAGACAAAAAATGTCTAAAAAAGAGGGTTTTGAGGCATCTTAGTACCTGTTTTATTTGAAAATGGAGGTCATTAAACCTTATTCAGATTTTATAATTTTAATAATACTATTCTATATGTACATATGTCTTTATTACTTTTCCGCCTCCACTATACGCGGAAAAGTAATGTAATCGTGTAAAGAAAAATTGAAAATTTTTTTTGGGTTTATTTTTCGGCTTAAAAACAAAAAAATGTTTGCTGTGTGTGTGTCGTTGTCGTCAGCATTTTATTCCTGTTAGCACGATAATTCAACTAAATCGTGTCGGATCGATCGGGTTTCGACTGATTCTGATTAGGGACGTCTACCAGACGATATTTATTGATTTTGAGGTGGATAGGACACCCCACCCTGTCCATGGGCCATGAGAAAGCACGGTGGTGGACTGTTTGGAAAAAGTAAAACTGTTGCATAAAAAAACATATTCTGCATTTATGTGTTGGTTTATTTTTTCGGCCACTCAATTTCGAGATAATGATATTCGACGTGCGGAAAAGTCCGCTTTAAGGTTTTAAAACTGTTTATCTTGTTTTATAAATTGTATTCTCAATTAACTGTCCTAATATTTCTCAACTAATAGTATATTATATGTGTATGTTTGATTTTTACAGAGGAAGAAATTTAATTATTGTTAGAAGGAAATAATGCTTTTACATAAAACTTATAGGTAGCATCTAGAAGTGTTATCTGTAAATATTTCAAGGATATGCAACACACCATACATTTATCTATATAATAAAATTATAGACTATGGTTCTAGATGTTAAACAAATTGTGATTCGATTAATTCTTATAGTTTAGAGGGTTGTCTTTAACGTTTTCCGTTATGTTCATACTTTTAAAATAAGTACAGGGAAATACAGTTGGAAAAGGAGTTTGGACAGTTGTAAACTAAGATATCTTATCGAGTAGGTGAAAAATTGTTTTTAGAATTAAAAACAAACTTAAATTATAGCGTTTACATGTTTGAATGTAGGTAATGCTATTATAAGTATGGGTTAGTTGAAGAACTACCATTGCCTGTCTATAATTTATACCAGGTATAGATAGATTATAGACAGACATGAATTTATGTTATAAAAAAATTAAACACATTTCAAGAATTCATTTCTTTAATGAAAATAATGTACATGTTATTGCCTAGACCACCATTGTATAATACACGTCTGAATAGGGCCTTATACATTTAAAAAAACTTTCACTTTCACTAATTTACAAAACTTCTAAAACTGAATTTTTACCTGGTACATTTATTTTTGTAGAAAAGTCTAAATTCAATTTTCGAATGCAACTGACCGTTTTTGTACCAATTTACCCAGTTGCTATACCTAGTACATTTATACTACACACATATACCTACTAGCCTAAATCCTATGGAAATTTTTCTCGTGTCACTTCACAGTTTTCTGGATTAATCGTTATAATATCGTTTAATAGAATGTACATATACTAATTCACACATTGATATGACGTTGATTGTTGAAAATGTTCACAGGCAAGATTATGCATAACATCTAAATTTCTGTACAACTATAACGAAGTACGATATGTGCTTGTAAGTTTAAAAAAAAGTGGCCTCTGAACATTTTTTAGACACATATTCACAAATACAATATTTACATCGCTAAAACACAAATAAAAACTAATTTATATGTATTCAAGCGAGTGCTAGTCAAATCGAGCTGTTTTTAAAAATATTTCACCTGAGATATAACATACAGCTTGATTCAAGTGCCTATGGTAAATGTATAAGATAATACTATTAGGTAAATATATGTGTGTAAAAAAAATTTAAGAATACTCTGGACCCTATTCCTCTTAACATTTCAGGTCTACAAACATAATATAAGTGTCTCAGTGTCAGCACGTTAAAAATTATAATACAAAACAAACAAGTTCACTGGTGATATCTTCTAGGGGTGGACACTTGTTTCAATAACCAATCAATGTTTTCAATAATATTAACAATCGTTAATTTTAATTAGGAACTTTAAACATTTCTAAATTGGTCCTCGTAAAAAAAGAACCACTAAATTCGATATATACACTGACATACATATAAAGAGCAGATTAATAAAATTCATATACATTAGATACTAAACAAATGTCTATGTCTAGAATACTTATATATTTACCATTATAACATGTATCTATCTACAAATTGTACACGATTAGCAACTGACAGTCAATCAAATAGATAATAATATGAGACCCTGCTTAACGAATGAATGTCACCTGCCAATCAAACGAAACGCTTCTTTTCCACCAAACAGGGGTCAATACCATAACCTATCCCATCCAACATAAATTGTGCACTTTCAAGAAACCAAAAGTTAGTAGAGAATGCGGTACTTTTTATTGTGTACGAAACATTTTACTTAAATAAATTAATAATGCGGTTATATTCTTTTTTTAATTCTCTAATTTAAGTCTCCATGAGAACATTTGGAGATTTGGTGTGTACGCGCTGTTTGGGGGAAAAATACAAGTAGTTTACAATCAAAAACGATTGTATAATATTTACAGTGATATAGTATATAAAAAGTGATAAACAATTAAAACAGTTTTTACAATAAAAATTCCTATAAAACAAAAAGACGATTAATACCTACAAGCTATATGGACATATGTATTTTATTTGGCATAAATAATAATAGAACAGTCGACTCGTAAATGAAATGTACGGCGTATATCATGACTAAACTATACATTAGGAACTTGTTAAGTGGAAGACGGTTAGTAATGTGAGGACGAGAAGAGTGCAAATTTTCAAATAAATTAAAAGCAACAATGTACACCGGATTTCATTGTGACATAAATGATTATGTTTAGACTGAGATCCAACACATAAATATTGAATATCGAAAATACTGACTAAAGATGTCATCCACGAAAAGTTCAGTATAAAAACTGGAAAGTTTCTCGCAATTTGGCCTCTGATATTTATGTATTTTACACAATACGATGCGGTCCGTGTCCTTACGCAGTTTATTATAGTACACAATTACCGTGATACGTCAAAATAATTCAGTATCATTGCACAGAGTTGACCAACTACCTATTCCAGGTAATGGTCGGCAAAGAAGTTAACGTGGGGTCATTCCTGCTTTACCATCACGTTGGGATTGAAATTATGGCCGCTGGAGGTAACCAGAGATAAAGGACTAGTCGCGAGCGTGTTGGCAATATGGAACATAGCACCGTTGTTGTTCCCTACCGAGCAGGGGGAACCCATAGCTGCCGTGGGAGGATTTATCCTCTTTTCCTTCTGCCGCCTGTTGCAGAACCACACGCGCACCACCTCCTTTTCCATACAGAGACCGTCGGCCAGCATCGTTATTTCTTCCGAGGTCGGTTTCGGGTTCTGCATGAAGGCCTTCTCTAATGCGACTCTCACGCTGGTCTCTATAGAGGTTCGCTTCTTTCGCCTCCTACCGATCGTCTCTGGTGTCGTCAAGGGGTTGCTGAGTGCTCCGGGATTAGTTAGAGTGCTGTCGGCATCTTCTAGCCATTTTTGTAATAAGGGTTTTAGTTTGCACATGTTTTTAAAACTTAAATTTAACGCCTCGAACCGAGATATTGTCGTCTGTGAAAAATCATTTCCATACAATTTTCCCATCGCTAAACCCACGTCGCCCTGGGTGAAACCTGCAAAGAAAAACGATGGGTAAATGAATTAGGGCCCCAAATAGGAACCGTGTGGGATATCGTTACGTACCTAGCTTAATGCGTCTCTGTTTGAAGGTCTTGGCGAACTGTTCGAGCTCCTCCAAATCCGTGGTTTCTTCAGGGGAAGGTTCTAAAATTCTCGAGGGTGTTTTTAGGTGCTGTGGCGTTAAACCTCCCGAACTCGGTGTACTGGGGGTGAGCATACTTGCGGGGATATTATGCGTATTGTTAGGTGGTGTCGTCTGGGTTTGGGGTAAGGGAGCATTTTGAGGAATGCTAGTGTTGTGATGGTTGGAGTTTTGTTGTTGCGCCTTCTGGAGCTGTTGGAGTTGTTGAGCTGCCTGCGCGATTTGTTGGACCTATAATGAAAGATGAAAGGTCAGAATATGCTGGAAAAAATGCTCTTTGTAAAATAAAATGACAATCTTAATGACTGTGTTAAGTGTGTTGTTATTTGCATCATATGAATAATGGTTAATAACTATTCAACGTATAACTAATTATTATTATAACTAAAAGTTATAGTTATTCACCATGAAATCTAGAAAAATTGTGGAAAGCCATTAATATAATTTCGGGTTTTTACGCTTCTAATTTGAATGGAAATATATATATATATATATATATATATATATATATATATATATATATATATATATATATATATATATATATATATATATTAGTTGTATTCATATGTAAAATAATATAAAAGTCCGTATACAGAGAACTTTTATTTTTTAGATAATACTGTTTTTAATGTGAATAATTAAGTCATGTTTGAAAATATGGAAGAGAATTGTCGATATGTCGGAATAATAATTGCAATATTGCAAATATTCTGGACAACCCTGTATATGAAAACATGAATGTATATATACGTATAATAGGTATAATAGGTACGTATGCAATGCTATTAAATTAACATATGATTATGATATTAATTCTTTCTGAATTCTTTAGTTCATTTATATTAGTGTTAAAATATCCGAAAATTTATTAAATAACAAGCACCGACTAAGAAATCGTTAACAATTCGCACAATTCCGCCATTATCCAGTTTTTTATTCATATGATTGTACTTGAAAAAGTGGCTGGCCAGTGTCTGTTATCCTGAGTGTGCTAATGTTACGAAATATTTCACTAAACATGCAAACATATCATTAGAAAATAAGTTTCTAAATAAGTGGTTGCGTAATGCATATAATATGGAAACAAAAACAATTATTCCGGTGAGACATGCATTGACAAGACAGGACGGACATTTTAGGTGCTGTTTCACAGACCTGCATAGAGTGTGGTGGTCTAGAAGGCAGACCTGACCTCGGAAACCCTTGCAGAAAACCCTTTAAGGAAAAATTAGCATAAGTTGATATATGTATAGGGCGCGGACTTATACTAGGACCATAGCTTACAGTATGACAAATGCGAATGCGGCTGAAATAAAGCCTAACATGATTGATCTTTGCTTTTGTTATGATTGAATGAAATTCATTGACTCAGAGTTAGATTCACTTATCGCTTTCTTTACTTGAAAAATGAAAAACCAAATATTACCTGTAAAATGAAATACTGCTTGTTAACTTAAAATTTCAATAAAAAAAGAGATAGTCCACATCTTATTAAAAGACAAGCAGTCTTTTAATAGTACTACAGGAAAGATCATATTGTATTAATAACAAACATAATTTCTGATAAAATAATGTTGGCAATAATTTATTTAGGTATGGTTTAAATTCAACTAAATATAACTAGACAACTTGATCATATGGAACATGACATACAAATTATGAATGGATTATTATTATCTAATTTTAAATCAAATCAAAGTGTCTTCACGGTCAATTGGGAAATGTGGTATTAATAAGTCGTAGTTTACTTGACTATTTACAATAATTCTAACTACTAAATACATTACTTTGTAACAATTATAAAGTTATGCATTTTCAATAAATATTGCACCGTTTCTAGTAATTTTAAAATAATATTAAATACGTATTCTGCCTACGACGTTAGTGATGGTATGATCAATTCCAAACCAATCAATTCCACTATCGATTTCTTTTATACCAAACTATGGACCTAGTCAGTATTCGTGCATCGATAAGTTTATTCATAGCATAAATGTCTTTTCAGACGATTGAAAATACTCTAAAATAGTACGAAATTGGTTGTGTCCTCTCTTTAAAATATTCACCCATTTGACTGGACTAACAGCAACCTCATTACATTATTGCTAAATAATAAATTAATGTTCACTTAATTCGATGTTTTTTATATTGTCTCGGTAATTTTGCTGATTAGCTGGAGAAGATATTAAACGAATTATCTCCCACTGATACGAGAATATATATAGGTAATATTTAAAAATAAATAACGGGGAATCGAATTTGATTGATTGTATTATAAAATTTCAAACGAATATTTATAACTTGTCTCTTTAATTAAATCGATTGGGCAACCTCAGCAGTTGTCCTTTTTCAATAATCACTGTTGTTACTAATTGTACTGCACAGGAGGCTCACGTTTATACGTACATGGTATAATGTACGTAAATAATACAAGTTACATAAAATATGTGACCTATACTTTTCGTCTGCATAAGTGCATAAATGTCTTTCCATTCATGTATGGCATATTTTTTAATACCAGAAATATTTATGGTATATCATTACTGTGGCAATATATATATATATATATATATATATATATATATATATATTTTTTTTTTTTTTTTTTTAAATATCCTGCATAATTGGCTGAACAGGGAATAATGTACCTAATATTTGTCTGGGTTCTCTCGAAAAACAGATAGAAATTAAAAGAAGTAAGGCCATAAATAGTGTCAAATTAATGTTACATGAATAAATAATGTCAAAATAATGATGCTATTTAAGACACAAACTGTGACAAAAGTTGAGATCTAGGAAATAAACATCAGAATAAAATTATATGAAGATTTGTATTGGAAGCGTTTGGTAATATACACAAACTCCACGAATTGTTTGTACCGAATCGCTTATCTGGGATATTCTGTTAATATTACAAAATTTTCCATTATGGTATTAGTGTAGCAATATAATTATTTAAGTGTAAATACAAAATAATCGATTTCTATCTATTATAGTACTTATTACTCTAATTTATTAGTCTAAATACTATTAATATTACTCGAGTAATATAAGGAAGAAATGCCACAATAGTTTGAAATTTAATAATAAATAAATAATAATAATACTACTCAAACAATACAGGGAATAAATGCCAAAATAGTGACTATTTAACACGCCTAGTAAGATACAACATCTAATTTCGAATTATCATCGGAAAAGATGATAAACATTCAGTGGATGAATGAGAAGATATGTGTTGATTCGCATTATATGTAAGAGTTTTGCTTGACTAATATTAACCACAATTATGTTTGAATATCAATACAATTATGAAATATACGAATGAAATATGTGAAAAGAACAACTTAGAGGTGCAAAATTTTAAGAGTTGAGTCAATATTTATTTGATTAGCAGTGAGCCCAAATTTAAGATTAAATTTAATAGCAAATTTGTAAATGTATATTTTTATCTAAGCTTTACGGATATGTAAGTGATAAGGTTTCTACTGATTGTTCGTTTGTCAAGTACTTAATATTCATGTACGACTGTCAAATTATATATATATATATATATATATATATATATATATATATATATATATATATATATATATATATATATATATATATATATATATATATATATATATATATATATATATATAAACGAAAAACAGAATTCATATCGTTGGATTCCTTTGTTGCAACCCTGGAGGTTTTCAAATAATAAGAGAACTTCAGTCTTAAATGAACTTCCCTTATTATTTGAAAACCTTCAAGATACTACATTACATATTTATATATGTATTTATGACTGACTTCTATTCGCATTTAAATTATTAGACAAACTCAGTATGTTGAGAAAATGGGAAATGTTGATTAAGACTTTCCTAGATTCTTTGCTGATAGAAATCAGTTTTCTGAATCATAAATATATAAATATGTAGTCTCTTCTTCTATCTATAGTCTATCTTCTACTATCAGTAGTATTCCTGTATATTATTTAACAAAAAAAAATATGAAATTTACTCTCTGATGAGTATTCTTGCAAAAAGTTGAATCTAATAGCTTAATTGCTTAAAATATATAGTATGATATAAATGACTTTAAGTATTGATAAGGAATTAACTACTTAACAGAATGGATGATTTGCGCATTACACATCTTTAAATTACTTATAGAAATATATTACAGATAGTCTATATATCTAGAAAATTAAGTATAAATTATATATAATTCTATGTTGTTTATGAGGAACTTAATTTGTTTCCCTTCTATTTTCTGATAATAATATCGGACCTCTTGGATACTGGTAATCGACATTACTCACGACGAATCATTATCTCAGTCGTTTTAGGTACCATACGTTAAGTATTTCAATTAAACAACAGATCAGCATAAGTGAAGCAATCATACACATCCTTAAGACTGACCTGATTCTGTAGAAAGAACTGCGCCTGCGGATTCATCTGGTTCCCGCTGGCCTGCTGCAGCATAGCCAGCTGTTGCAGCTGCTGCAGACTCTGCGGGTTTTGGAAGGCCTGTAAGCTGCCCAACATCTGTAAGTGGTTGCCGAAAATGCCGCCTAGACCGCCTAGAGCCGCCAGAGCAGCTCCCACCCCCGGACTAGAACTCGTCACTTGCGAATTTGGCGTCGATATCCTAGGCTGTTCATTCTCCCCCGTCACCTGGAACGGAACGCAAGAACTCATTAGCTGCAAGAATATTCAGAAATACGCACAATATTCACTAATTTTTTTTATTGTTTTAAGTGTTACACTTTCGATACGCCTTGTCCAGATAAGATAAAACAGATAAATAGCGTGAGCGTTCGTGACAGGCTTGGTGATTATCGAAAGAAAAAGTACTCTCGTCGGACGATAGAGATGAAGAGTACGTCTTAGTCTTATCATTACGTCTTAGTCTTAACCTGCATGGATGATCAATTGAGGTTGCAAAAATTATCGACCTTGTGTCGCGACGTTCAGAGAATAAACTATCAATAAACATAGATAAATGTAACGTTTGTTCCTATATCTTAAATAAACAACCACTAATGTTTGACTATTCTCTTGATGGCACAGTTTTAATACGTCCCGAAAATATTAAAGATCCTGGTGTGTCCTTTGACGATACACTATCGTTCTCTAGGCATATCATGTAGCTCTTAATGCATATAAAACCTTTGGTTTCGTGATTAGAAACATGTAATCATTTATTTTAATAATACGGAATTATTTAATAACACGGTTATTTTGAAATCTTTAATACTTTGTGTTAGGTTACTCAAAATATTGTAGCCCTATTTGGTATGACCGATATCTAAGTCATATGAATCAACTTGAAAATATTCAACAGTGTTTCTTAAAGTATCTGTAATATCTCATAGATAATTATTATCCAGTAAGAGGATACGATCATACAATGTTTCTACAAAGATTTTATATCCAGTCATTGAACACTAGAAAAGTGCTTAACTAGCCTATCATTTTTATTTAATTTAATTTAACTGTTCCTTAATAGTATAGATGCATTCGCATTACCAAGCATGTCTAGTATGCGCATACCCAGACTGGGTTTTCAAGAAGAAAGTATGTTTTATTGCAAGAATGCAAGAACTATTGTGGTGTTAAAATCGTATGTTTATAATGTCAAAAAAATTTAATATGATATCTAGGCACTTATGATTTGAAAATTCTACACATAACGAGTTACTGTCTTTAGGGAAACAATTTTTTAATGTTATGTAAGTTATATGTTACTGAAGTATTGCTGATTGTATCTATTGCTGATTTATATCTTATATATATATTTATATAAGTTATTTAAAGGCTACCCCTTTTTTATTTATATTTTATTTATATATAGTACACATATATGTGTATTTATTTGTATTTTTGTTCTATAAATGGATTTTTTCTGTTAGAAAATAAAGATTTTATTATTATCATTCTTGTTGGATGTGGGATAATGACTGTAAACACAAACGCATGAAAATTTAGACTAAGAAAATCGCAAATTGGCCAATCTGTATTAAACGAAATCGGGGGGTACCATTATAATTCTTATTTAATCAATTCAAGAGTAAGAAGGGGACATAATTTTTATGGGAATTGCTTTAAGGGATGTGTATACGTTTAAGAGAATTGAGATTATACATATGATAGCTTTCACTCCATTTATGTAATATAAAATGCTTCTATTTGTAGTAGTATGCTTGTTGTAGATAATAAAATTTCATTCTACCATGGACATGGAACAGCAGTTTTCCCAATTTTCATATTTATTATTCATATCTACATACACATATTTTCTATTCAAGGTTTATATGATAGAGAGGCATTTAAATAATATATTTTATTTACACTGACGTATTTCTGAGGCACCTTGAATCATAATTATTTTCTAAGCAGTGATTTTTTCCCTTACATCTCATTGTTCATAGCCCACTTTATTAATAACAATTTGCATACTTTCAAGTTCTGAAACTCGAGTTGTAGTGGATGTTACTATTTATTTAATTAAATTTATTTTTTAGATCATTGCATAACTGCCCATTAACCTCCTTTCTAATTCAACGTGTGTTTTCCTTATCCCTGCTATCTATCCCTATCTTTCTAGGTGTAGGTAGGAGATCCCGATACCTATTTTGGTGGTTTTCAGAATTATTTTTCAAAATCTGCAACGGCAATACAGGGCTTTGCCAAATATTATTTTCTAACTAAGATTTACACAATTTTTTATAGTATAGAGTTTTTTTTATAGTACAATAGTTTAAATGCAAGGTATTCATTTCTAGTATAAAAACTGTATTTGGTCATGGTGCCGATACGATAATAGCAATTTCTAAGACAAATAAACATCGGTAATTTTCTTTAAATGGATTTATATATTTTTTCTTGCCACCATTTCTACATATAATTTGTATCTAAAAGAAACCATTACTTTGCTATACCGGGTGATTTTTTAAAGGGAAACCATCATTGTTAATAATGGGTCTTCAATATAGGTTCTTTAGAACTTATTTTATATTGGAATACAGGGAGTAATTGTATTTTTAAACATAGTTTTGAATTCATTGATAATATTAATTAGGTTCACAAAGTAGTGAGATTTATCTTTGAAGAAACATATAATACGTCGGAACGAAATCATATCTGTCGCCATTTTTCCTTAATATTCGTAAAAAAATTAAAAACAGATATATCATTTAAACGAAGTAAGGTAAGGTACAAGTTGTACCAAATTAATGTTACATGAACAAATAGTGTCAAAATAATAATGTTATTTAAGATACTAAGTCTGACAGAAGCTGATATTTAGGAAACAACACATTAGATTAAAATTGTATGAAAGTTTCTACTAAAAATATTTGGTAATATAATTTATGTTATACACGAGGCCAATACATTTGTACTTGTATCATGCACGCTTATTGTGTTTGTGAACATACTGTATATCTACACAAATTCCACGAATTGTTTGTACTGAATTGCTTATCTGGGATATTCTGCTAATGTTGTAAATTTTCTATTATATGTATTAGTGTAGCAATATAATTATTTATTTGTAAATAGAAAGTGAATGATTTCAACCTATTATAGTACCTTTTCTCTCAATAGCAAATATCACAAATGCACTGTTTAAAACTATAGAATAGAATAGAACAGAATAGAAGGAATTTATTGACAATCATAATACATACGTACGTTTGTAGTCTATTTTTGTAGTATACAATTTATAAAAAACACAAAGTAAATATAAAGAACCAGAAACAGTGGTCAAGAAATATAAACATTAAACCAAACATATATTGTATAATAATTCGTCAATTCTGTAGAAGCAATTGGCGAGTAAAAATTTCTTTAAATATAAATTTTTATTTTTAGAAATTTTTATCTAAACATCTATTAATTTGCTATACCGGGTGTCTCTTTAAGGAAAACCTCTTTGTTAATAAAGGGTTTATGATATAGGTTTTCCAGAACTTTCTTTTATATTGGCATACTAAGAATAATTATTGTGTTTTTAAACATATTCCTCAACTTGTCGATAATATTAATTATGTTGACAAAGCAGTGAGATTTATCTTTGAAAAAATATATAATACGTCGAAACGAAACCATATCTGTAGGTATTTTTCCTTAAAATTAGTGTTTCATATAATCAGTTTAGTTATCTACGTTAATTTTGAATATGTAGTTATACTAAAGAATAATATTAATCAGACTATCAACTAGAAAACAAGATACCGTAATTACGGTCTATTAACAATGTATCAATGCGATTTTTCTTACAGCGACCATAACTATCTTTCAGATCTTGCCAGGACGTCGGACGCAAAAAAATCCGAATAATATCCAAGTATAACTCCTCGTACAACCGTTTTGTAGACCGTTTCAGGGTATACGCCTGTGAATACTATAATGAACCCAACCTTTAATTTCTCAGGCTATTTGTTTGATATGAATGTAATTAGCTGTTAAATTAACCATGGTAATTGCTCGGTGCTCGCGGGCATATTCTGCCATTAACTACCAAGTATAAAATTCGCACATCATCTATTTGCCATAATAATTTTACACTTTTAGATTTTACGTCTTCATTTAACCGTGTCGGTGAAAATTCACTCGGCGTCAATTATAAAAACGTCCGGCACATTAAAAACAAATTAGATTCACGGCATGTTATAATTTGTTTTGATTAATTCGACTTATGTCGATAGTTTTTGAATACGGTTAATTTTAGGTGCACCACAAGGTTGGGCCCTTGGACCGGTCTCTTTCCTTGGTTGTCAATGACGGACTGGTAATCGACGCCTACTTCTGGTGATATTAATATTGGATTGATGGGAAAAAATGCAGTAAAAGTAACAACTGAGGTCGCTGATGCGATTTGGAGAATTCAAGCCATGCGAGGATAATATTATTTATTTAATTACGCAGAAAATACGTCCATAAAGTGTAATGAATTCGTTTAATAGGATAATTAAAGAACAATTTTTCGAATATGATGTCGCCAGGGAAAGTATTCGAAATATGAAAATATATAACAATTGAGAAAGAAAATATAAACAAAAACGGTATTTCTCTTATTTTAAAACGAGAGAGAGAGAGAGATAGAAGAAAATAGAAAAGAAGGAGATAGTTTTTAACTGATTTCTATTTTATTCTATAAGAAAAAAATATGCCTAATGGGTTAATGAAAGATATTTCTATCATTTATTTTATTAATTCGCTTTCTTGTCTGTCTGTCTGTTCGGTACAATTTATTTTTGCAATTGATTTTAAATTAACTTCCCGTTGAGCTAGAGACTTTAACTATAACTTTAAACATAGCTCAGAGCTGGATGACAATGCAATAGTAACTCGCTTTCTTGTCTGTCTGTTTGGTTGCTTCTACCACGTTTTTATTAACTTGCTTTCTTGTCTGTCTGTCTGTTCGGTACAAATTTTGTAATAGATAATTGATGCATGAATAATTCACCTAAATCACCAACAATTTTATTGAACTGCAAATGATATGAACTGTTGTATGAGTTATCTCAACGACAGCTACTATCTACACTCCTTACTATTATCTAGTGCATGCGCCCCACGTTATTCATTTTCAATCTTAAATCTTCTAAAACAATTCAATTCATTTTCAAGTATTTTCATAGCTATTAAAAATTCACAATCACAAATTCTCAGGTCTATCTGTATGGGGTTAGGAATCTATATGGGGTTATGAGAAATTATTTTATACCTTTTAGTCCGTCTTAAAAACGTAGTATATTATTTTCTTTTATTCAAATAATTATTTACAATGTTAAACACTTCAGAGTATTTGAATAATAATATTTGCTTAAAATAATATTTTTGGTTTTCGAAATAGTTTTGGAAATGTAACTTTGTAGATGTGATCTTTCAACTGTTTCAATAGAAGCCTATTGGATTAATTTCTTGCTGTTTAGAGATGTCAAGCAGGCGTGGTAACATTTTTAGAACACTCCAAAAATGTAATAATGGATAAATCGAAATAAAATTCAATATAACAATGGGGAATAGTCTCCCCTGTCTAACATTTGATAAATATTGCCCATCTGATTCTTATTCTATTTTAACTTTCAATTATTCATTGTCTATTATCCGTTTCCTTATTGTGTTTTAACAACGCAGTACATAATTTTCCAGTACTCTCACATTAAAAGTAATATATTAATTATTTTTGTTCAGAACTGGTGAATACGTGATCTACTACGATGTATTTCCTTGTAAAATTATATTTATTTTTCGATTCAGTCGGAGTATAATCCATACATCATATTGAAAAGATAATAAATCGAACACTTTACACAGATTAGATTAAATTTGAAATACAAGGAGGGGGATCTTCTCCCCAAAGAATTTAAACATTTAACTTTTGAATAGGGGTGGAACAGATTCTTGTACAACTGGGATGTCTTTCCAACTTCAGATTTATATATCGAGAACAAATGTTCTCGAAAAGAACAACTAAAAACCCCAGGGAGTGATTGTCAATTATAAATATACAGCTCAATTGAAACCGTGTTAAGGAAATCAGTGATGTGAGATATTTTCGTCTAACGAAATTACGTCTTGCAAAAGTGCCAGTAATTCACAATATGAGGTAAAAATATGGTGTAACACATTATGTATATAAAAGGTAAATAATATTATTAATAGTGCTAACCAAGTTCAAGGCACCTCCCCTGTCGGAATCCATGGAATTTTCGTCGTTATGATCAAGGTGGTGGTCACTGGCAATACTTTGGTCATCGCCGCTGATGTCGCCATTGGCATCTCCATCTAAAACAAAATTGTTAGATAAGAAATGTGAAGAAAAAAATAGTTTCACGTAGACAAGGAGAGTTAAAATCAACTCTCGCACCAGAAAGTATACATACATATTTTAGTAAATTATGTTTAAAAATGTTTATATTAGTCAAATGAAGTCTATTATTTTACCACAATAAATATTTTGTAATGTAAGGGAATATTTATATTCTAGTTTTCTGACACTATTCTTTTTTGCATGAAGCCCCGATAAATACAGGGTAGAAAATAAGAATGAACAGCTACAGATAATCACAAAAAGCAGATCAGTTTTCGACAAATATTGATGACGCACATCACTACTAAGTTAAGACCTGGTAACTGGTAAACTGATCTAAGTATCCAACTTTCTCCAGAAGGTATAGGTAAACTAAAACTAAAAGTAATTTGGAAACGTAATTTTATTTCGTTCGAAGCAGATTGCTATTGCAAGATTTCCATTCTAAAGTAGGAAAATTAAAGAAGACAGATTTTGTTTCTTCACAGTTTTCACAATGTTCTCTTGTTGTTTAGGTGTACGTTAAAATATAAATACTTATTTTAAACATCTACAGAAAAAAGGGGGTAGGGGTGGGAATTGATTCTTCTATACCATAAATAATTTTTTATATAGTGAGAACTATATTTTTTTTATTGTAATATTAAACACCTGTTGATCATAAAAAGCCAATTTTTGCCCTTGTGATGACGATGATTTGTACAATATCCAATACCTAAAGTGAATGTAATTGAAATATCATTGACATATATATTTATTTTGACATAACTGTCTTATTTTTTCGACGCGGAAACGATTTGAGCATTATTCTAGGGTTATAATTAATGATCGACAAGATATTGAAAAATTAAGACAAAAAATTGTTATAAAATTAGGTATATTTATGAAAAATTATGTTAAAAAAGCATTTAACCAAGAACATTTTCTAGCATGAGTTGAGAATATATGAAACTTGTTAATGTTCAAGTGAAAAAAAAACATTATAAAAGTAAGCAAACAATAGAATATATAATATTCATTATATAAGACAATATAAAGCAGTAAAAATTATAATAGATTTTCAAAATAAAGACTACCAACATATAAATATTTTAAAGCTCTGGCCATACCACTATATAATGTACTACTCATTTCATCGCTATTTGCCAAATAAAAAACTCTTATCTTGCCGATAAACGGAACAGTATACCTGAGCCTAGCCATAAAAACAAGCCACGGTATGTTTTGAGATTTTTTATTTGGTAAATAGCAATGAAATAAACTGTATGTAATACGCTAAAAACTTTGTTCTGACTCTATATTTAAGTTAGAGGTATTTATAATTTCCCCTCTTATCTATATCTGCTCTCTATTGTTGTAAGAAGAAGTACAGACCCTTTGGATAATGAACCCATTTCAAGCAATAATGAACGAATTTGCCAATTTTGTACTAATATTATATTTAGTCTACGTGTGACTTATTTCAAGGTACAAAAAATGTTTTACCATTTTTGTATTTATTTTAAATATTAAGTTTTTTCCAAATTAAGTATATATTTTTGATGAAGACGTCAATAATGATGTGTATAAAAAAATGAAAGAAACATAAGAAAACTTATTAGTGTTGAGTCTGCGGTAGCGATTCCACAAAATTTATTTTGTGTCTTATTTAAATTATTTTAGTCTTGTTTCTGCTACAAAAACAGATCAATCGATTTCAGTTTTATAAACGGCATTAAATTAGAATTGACATTTTAAAACCTCAACACTGTCAATTATGTACAAATTACATAGGTATATTAAACATATTTATTTTCGCACATCATTGGAAGAATTTACTGTGTACATGTACAAAGGAATCCAGCGTAGTAAGTGATGAGAGATGTTCCGGTATGTCCGATAATAACGTGGAAAATCTGTGAAGTAATTTTCCAACAGACCAGCCTTAAGTCCTGCATACAATGTGATAAGGTAAACCGCGCCGATAACCGTGGGGTACAAGCCCTCACGTCGGCTATAAGAAATTTCACACCAACTGAATTTTTATATTTAGGGATGCATCGGCCACTGGCCGTCCTGCCAAGCGTGAAAATAGCTTCAAACTCGACATGAACGGTTTTATATAAACACACATGGAAAAAATGACCGCGAGTAAAAAACTGAGAAACTGGTGTATGGAAGATAATTTATTGTTCATTCGGATGATGAATGAGTTTCCAATAAATGCACATAAAGATAATATAAAATAATACGTATCATTTTCGACAATCATTTACTGACTTTTTAGTATATCTAACTCAGTGGCGGCTCGTGAGTGTGTTTCATGAATAGGCACAGTAGTGACGTATCATATGAGCGTGGCAAAATGATAAAAAAACATAAATCTTATCGTTATTTATGGAGAAAATCAGCTCGTCTAGAAAGACAACAAAGAAAAATAGTTTGCTTCTTTTATTTATTTATTTATTTATTTATTTATAACACACTCAACAGGAACATAGGTTCGCAATTACAGAGCTGCGGTCAGGGACAAAATGCCATATACACCAAATTTGTATAACGACATTTTGTCCCTGAAAATAAAGAAATTCAAAATGAAAATTCATTACATTGTTACTTACAACTAATTAAAACTTTAAACAACACAGATGTAAACTTATCCTAAAGCCTTAAATATTAGATACATATGTAGTAGACTATTATATTAACAATACCTAGAAACCACTAACAAGAAAACTTATGTAATACTCAATAAATATCGCTTAATTGCAATTTTGTAAGCATTAAACGTGTCACTAAAGATATCCAAAAATGTTTGATATTGATTAAATAAAATTATCATGCTGTGTATTGGGGAAAATTTTAAATAATTTGTTGTGCATATTTTTTCATGAAATGTTTTATACATTCTTGTCTTTAATATTGGTACAGAAATATTTATCCGTTGCAGAGTAATACTATCATCTACTAAGTAATTGACAATTTTATACAAATGACTTAATTTCAAAAAGTATCTTCGATGTTCCAATTTGAGCAAATTGTTAGCGCTTAAGAACACATGATAATCATTGAATTGACCCATTAACATAATAGTTAGCATATTTATAGAAGTTTTTTGTATTTTCTCTATATTTAAATTATATTTACTGTAAAATGGATCCCATATTACACAAACATACTTCGTTTTTGGCCTAATTAAAGTATTAAACAAATTGATAAAGGTATACATGTTTTTAAATTCCTTACAGTTACGCATAATGTATCCAATCTTTTTAAAACATTCTTTTTTGACATTTTGAATATGGCTATCAAATTTTAGTTTACTGTCCAATGTTATTCCAAGATCTTTAACATTATCAGTTCTTTTTAAATGTGTGTTATTCATTCTATAATCAAAATATACGATGCCATTTTTTTAAGTGTATAAGACATAACATTGCATTTTGAAATGTTGAACGGTAAAACATTGTTCCTTGCCCAACAGTATATTCCGTCAATATCAGACTGAATTTTGTTACAACATTCCTTAGTTTTTATGTTTAAAAATATTTTGGTATCGTCTGCAAACATAAAAATTTTTGAGTGTTTTATTGCAGTGGTTATGTCATTGATAAGCATAATGAATAATAAAGGCCCGAGATTTGAGCTCTGCGGCACGCCTGATGTTGATGTATATGACGAAGACTTATAACCATTATAATATACTGCTTGCTTACGATGCAACAAATATGAGTTTAAAAATTTACATAATTCTACGGAAAAGTTGTATTGTCTTAGTAGTTTATTAATAATCATTTTATAACTAACTTTATCGAAAGCTTTTTGAAAGTCAGTGTACACAACATCAACTTGACTATTTTCTAAAAATGCTTTTAGGACATTAACATACATTTTCTTACGAGATTTTCCAATGTCGATTTTTGAAATGCTTAAATCTGGTGTCGATCTACCTATCCTGACTATAAGTTATTGTTTTACTAGTCAATAAAAAAATAACCAAATACATTTTTGAGCTTTTAGAACAATCAACTACGAGAGAAGGTCTTACTAAAATGTGATCATTTCCCAGATGTCATCGAATTTACTTAAACGCCTTTGCTGTCCAACTGCCAAAGCGTACTTTAATCGTTCAACGAAAAGTGCGACTGGGCACGACTAACTCAGAGGGCGATCTAAACGTGTGCCCATGACCTTATATCCCAATATGCAAGTCTTCAGACTACGGTGGCCCGATGCAGAGTCTAGCGTGTAGAATTGATATTATAAAATCTTCATAGTATAAAGGTGAAAAGTTTATACATAAAATAGTATGATATTTTTTAGAAAATTTATAAATAATGTATTACAAAATTAACAGGAAACAATTGTATTTTTCTAAAAAACTTACGTGGGTACGAGCCCCTGTACTTCACATTACCTGCCAGTCATCATTAATTTAACTATTTTTTGGTTGTAATATTACAATTATATACAATTATCGTTTATTATTAAAAATAAAGCGATAAATGAAGAAAATGTAATAAGGGTGTAAGCGAGCAAAGTGTCGATGCTAATACTACAGCAGGGAATTTTAATACACAATTGATGTAAATTGATGCAAGTGTTAGTTTGCTGATGACGCAAGTATTATACTAATTGAAAGAAATACATTTTTTTATGTAGTAACAGAATATATGTGTAATCTGTGTTGTCTATATAATACACTTATAAAATACTAAGATCTTATCGATCTTATGTGAGGTAATAGCTATCACTTAGACAAATATACTTGTTCAAAGCACCTGTCTCCTGTACTTTATACAGTGATGTCAATGTTATTGATTAAATTAAACGGTTTAATATGAGTAAAAACTGAAATACATTTGAGAAATTGGACATTCTTGAAGCAATATTTTCACGAATTAGTACTCGTTTTATATTATCGCTAAAGTATAGGAAATAACACTTTCAGAGTTTAAAATCGAATTTTTTGGATAGTACAGAGTTTTAATAAAATCATCAAGTCAATACGTTCATTAAGTTTTCTATTACCAAGAATTAAGAGTAATTTTTGTGTTGCCGCAGATTCATGTATATACAATATATGGAAGCCATCTATAATTTGCATTAAATAAGTTGTTGGATCTACTTTTCATGCCAAAAAACAATTGGAAGCTTAAGTGGTTTCTAAGGTCGACAATTCAATAATTTATTATCAATTCATTAAACCTGACTCATCGAACAAAGTTTCTCCTTTCTCTCTAAATTCATTCTGGTTATACTACTATCGTATTTTTAATTTAATTGTATAGTCAGGTAATTTATCTTACACATATCGATTTGGTGTGAGTTAAAAGATGAGTGGAGGGTACTCTTAAAAATAGAACCGAAGTTAGTTCTACGCTTAGAAAAATAGCTCGGGTATGGTATATTAACCCTCATTCTATGGTAGATAATTTCAATGTGTCTTGAATCAGAAATTATCCATAATGTTCAATATATTGCAATTTGAATAAAATTTGGGCAAAACTGTATCTTAACGGCTGTAGTTACCAACTAGGTCTAAAACATTCAATCAAAAGATACTAAAGATTAGATGCCATTCGAACTGGTTTCTATTTCATCTTTCTACACTTTAAAATAAAAAAAATTGCTCGTAATAATGAAAATGATAATAAATTGCTCGCAAGGAAAATTCTGGCACACACGGTATAGTGAAAAACTATTATTTTATATAAATAGCTTTACAATTCATAAAGCACTGTATTTAATTTCATATAGTTTTTATCGTGTAGGTAAAAAATAAATTGCAACAAATTATATATGGAACTTATGAACCATTCAATATGTTTTAAATTTTTAATGCGTTAGTTAGTGTGAACGTTTCGAAGGTTAACTATCAGTTAAAGTAATAGCAGTTGCCAAATAATATGAAAACAAAAGTATGAAAATAGTAGCAATACAAGTTAACATGAATTGTCTCTCCTATAATAAAGGCCAAGAAATTGCTTCTTTAGTTCAGTTTCACGTTTTATTAAAAAAAAAAAACAAAGGCTATATATACTCCTGGATGAAATTATCGCATCAGTAAAACCTTTAATTATTTCTTGTAATTCTTCGATGTCCTAAATTCTTAAATATTTTATGTAAGTGGCGATGATATCCTCTGCTACTACTGATAAACAATTGTAATTGTTTGACAGATGTAACATTTCCCAATTGTTTGTTAATAATACACATAACTCTGTATAAAGAGATTTGTAAAAGGCAATAAATTCAGTTACACTAGTGATTTCTTTAAAATGTAATGTTATGAAGTGAATGAAATACTGTGTCCTTAGAACTTACTACACTTAGAGTAGAAAAAGCACACTTAGAATAAAATAAATTAATCGTCCACGCAACTTAAGAGGAGATGAAGCAGTGAAAGTGTTGAGAGTGTTAACTCTGGTTAATGAGGGACAGCCAGCGATATGTGGCTAATTGGTTAGAAATTAGATAATCAACAGTTAGTCGAACAGTTTCAATGAACTTGGACGTTACTGTGGAACACCAGAACAAGGTCGTAAGAAGTCTGTACATGCAAGAGATGAGTGATACCTTATACAAGTCACCTTAGAAAACAAGTATTCTACCAGATTAGAGCTAAGCAGAGCTCTATCAGCAGCTTGAAATGTAGCTGGACGAACGACCAGGAGAAGGCTTAATGAAGGAGGATTGGACAGTAGAAGATCACTGCTCACCAGAGAACATAAAGTTACTACACTGCGTTTTGCAAGAGAACACGAAAATTGGACTATTGCAAAATATGCAATATCTCTCAGTGGATTCCATTTTTTGGTGGATCCATAATTTTCTGGGGGAGGAAATTGTTTCGATGATCGCACGGATTTGGTTCCTATACGGGGGTGATCTATGAATGCACATTTCTATGTAGAAAACATCGTAGAAGCACATGTGATGTCATTTCACCCTTTGTAGGGGATAATTTAATGCTTATGCAGGATAACGTTCGGCCTCACGTTGCTAGAGAGGTACTAGACTACCTTTAATTTGTGAATATTCCAACTATGGACTAGCCATCAAGAAGCCCAGATATGAAGTCCACAAAGAATCTATGGAATACATTAACACGATCAATTGCCACATACTTGCCCCTATGACTCTTATAAGTCATCAGACTCTTATAAGGGAACTCGAATAAGTCGTTCTTGTCAAATGGGAGAATATTCCTCAGGAAACCATTCACCATTTGATCGATAGAGTGCCCAGACGAATGGAAACAGTGATAAGAGCTAGAGGAGGACTTACACGTTACTGAATTCAAGCTCATATGAGTTCATTTCACCTGCAACTTTTTCTCTAAAGTTTTTCATTAACACCGTCTTCATTGCATTTGACATTATTGTTCCTTTCTGTTGTTTATTCATGTTTCTTTTCCGATAATACCATTCCAATTTGTTAAATATTAGTTGAAATCAATTAATTATAATATCACGTAGGTACTAAACGAAAAAATAGAAGTAAAATATGAAGTTTCACTGATGCGATAATTTCGTCCAGGAGTTTATTTTCAGACCAATTTGGTGTATTGAATTTATTGTTGTTAAAAATGTTAAGAATATAGCATCGACAACTAATATTCTTAAAAGGCTGGTAATATTGAATCCTACTCATCAAAGTCGGATTGTTTAAAAAAAAAAAGTTTATTTTCATCCTCGTAACGGCCATACGACTTATTTTTCAGGTGTAATGTTTTGAGAAATTTATTGAAAACGTCATCAGGATTTATACTGGGACAGCACACACATGCTTAACTTGCTGTTTCTTTTCCACCAGTGCGAATTAGTATCTTTTCATACTTAAAAAGTAGAAAACAGTATTTCAAGTAGTCAACTTAATCTATCTGAACTGCTTCTCTCTTTTCGGAAGCCTTGCATATGCCCATTAAAGAGTGATTTACTTTTTTTTTATAATAAATACATTAGCCATGTAAACTTAGGGCAATCGGGGATATTCCCGCGTCTAATGGGGTATTGTCGGACGTCGGAAAAACACTAATGATATGTTAATAGAAGCTGTAGATGTATGTCCTCACGCGTGGGGCCGCTAAAATTTCAAAAACCGCTATGTCAGCACTAGATTGATGGACGCTCCGAATAACCCCATGTCTGACATTGTTGTTAACCGGCTAACCCTAATCCGTTAAAGGTAACCGCTTTGTTACGCGAGCATGTCGGCCAATGGAAATTTCCAATCAACCCTTTGACAAAGGGCACCCCTCGCTTGGCACGCGCCATTTTAGCGAAGATTACAAAGAACACCGTTGTTGCATTTTCGAATTGCTCAACTGCCTTTTTAATGCTGTTATTCATGGTAATATATCTGATTAAAGTCAAAATTGAAATCTATAAACCGTTAAAACGATTACGGGCAAAAAGTGGAACTGGATGGAATATTACTGATAATTCGATTTTGTTCTTATTTAATATTACCAAATTTCGCTGAGTGATAATCTTTTTTAGGGCGCTGTTGCGGTCGGAATGTTTATTATCTAAAATGCATATTATTCTTGCGTTGTTTTTGCGTTAAAATTGTTGCTAATTGTCGGATGTCTATTTTTTGCCCAATGGGTTAAGATATACATAGGAGCTTATACACTGGCTGGCCACTGGTTTCTAATTATCTACTTTTTTGTCATTTTTAAAAATCAAATAATAAACATTTCACGTAATAGAGACCATTTCGAAATAAAGTTATTCTAGTTGTTTTCACATTAAACATATACTCATATGACTTTAAAATGCCGTAATAAGATTCACTCCCTTAATTATGCAATTTTATTATTCTTTTAGATTGTGTAATCTGTTCTTACTCAGTTGATATTTTATATGTTCTATAAACTTAATGGTAATAAATCAGGAGAATGCGCCGGTTATCTGATTGTTCCTATTTATCAAATTCAGTATGTTTTCAATATTTTTCTAGTAAAAGAGGCATCAAGAGAACATCTGCAGCAGTTTCGATATCGACCTGGTCCATTTTTCATATAGGCTCTATTAAAAATACTACAAATAACACTTAACAGCAAAGAAACAGACAAGAGGAGTCTCATTTTTAACGATTTTAAAACTTTCTTTTGTTTAGTTACTATGTCATAGAAAGGCAAGGCAGCAAGAATAATTCATAATTTACAAATCTATTTAGTAGTTTTTTTCATATTTAAGTAGGTATTCGAAAAACATATCGGAGACATTACAGTGTAACATTATACCCATTGGACCTATTATAATATAATCTGTCTGTTATGCGTATTTTTTCTTTATTTCCTAATATTTTTAGGATAATGAGGGTTAAGGGTTAATAAGATATAAGGAGGGTTATATTTAAGTAATTGATATTCAAAATATGATTGTAAATTAGAGAAGCTATTTCTCAGTGTACAATTTAGAACTTTATTCGTCGGGTAAGAACTGAAGAAGTAAAGAACGTCTGAGTGCCGGTAGTGGTCAAGATCATCAATGCATAATGTATAATTTCCTATCTTTTTTTAACCGACTACTTTCGTTAATGTAACCTAACGAGGTTTTATGAAGATCCTGATTTTAATGACTTTCAATTTATGAGTCAAGGTCGGCCGGCCCTGCCCCCTTTACTAAAACGGTTTTTATTGCCTCTAATTTAGCGTAGCAGGAGTTTTAATAACAAAAACCTCCCCGTTCCAATCCGAGAAACGGCCTTTATGGAAACGATGGCAACCAGTAATTCCATTGAAGAGAGGAAGGAGGCATTTGTCGCAATAAAGTCCCCCAAGGAAATATTATGCTTATAAAAAACCCTAAGTAGCGTTTAACCCTTTTTAATAAAGAACATGGTCACGTGCAGGGGGTTAGAGGACACGTGTCGTCGCTTGCTGAATCATGTATCACAATTTATCGAGCAGGCTCATCCTTTGGGTCTGCGGCCTATGAGGCAATCGTACTCTCGAACTACAATTGAATTGAATTCATCTTCAGAATTATAATAAACATTAGAGATTAAGTAGCAGGAGAATTGATTTATTAAGCAGAGAACAAAGAGATCTCAAATGAAGTCCTAGAAGTTTTCAGAATCATTTAAAAGTACATTTATAGCTTAAAAAAACATACTGCACTTTTTTTAAATCTAAAAAGTGCAAATATAATAAATGCTATAATTGGTAGAAAATATTTTGGACTACATTACTTAAGTTACGAAAAATAGTAGTCACTCTACTGTGTTACATTGTCAGTACATATTTAGGAGCAATTTTATAACGGTATCTACTCTAGAGAATTTATTGATAACGCAATGTTTTATTGATGTTAGAAATCAGCTTTTAGATACACCATTCACACCGAATTGATTAAATGCTCCATTACATTCTAAAAATAATAAGCGACCCAGTGACGACCAAATTGTGCGAATGATAAAGGAGTAGTTCTAGAAAGCTGCAGTATACTATTAACTGTTACATACAATTTGTATAATGGATCTTTGCGCGTATCAATTGAGTGACGACGCACGGCAAAAATGCTACACTTCTCGCAGTTGTTACTAAAACGCCACAATTACCAGCACGTATGTCTAGCAAATTTCAAATTCAAAATTTTATTCATTATTTTCAATATTTCTGTAAAATTTATTTCATTTTCGTTTCATTTATTTTGATTTTTGTTGAATTTATTTCATTTATTTTGATGGAAGTATGATTTCCATTGAATGCTTTTGTGGAGAACCTTTTCAGTACTCTGTCACAGATTGACGGAATTGTATTGTACTAACTGTTATTCTAAAATGTGTTTTCGGCACGATGCTGTCCAAAAATATCAGTTGATTGAGTCATACGATTGTTACCTGTGACATACACGCAAATAATCATTATACAAACCATGAAAAAGATCCATTCGATTCCTTCAAATTACCGTGGCACTGTGTTGTTCTGTAAAAGTTTTCACTAATATAAGTTACTATCAATATTGAAATTGAACAGGATGTATAGAAAATCGCTCAGATACACCTGCTATACAGTCATATATACAGATATACCTGCTATACTGCTATACAGTCTCTTATAGATATACCTGAGGTTAAAAAATCGAATGTTGCGTTTGTCGGTTTTAAAGGAGCTTTTGTCCCACTTAATCTTTCTCGTCTTTGGGAAAAGCTCTTCACAATTCGTAAAGTTCTTCATAGCCGTAATTAAATTGATAAAAAAATTGTATCAAAAGACTTACATAGAAATAAATGAAGCTAACAATAAATTATCCAAATCTTTTAATGTCATCCAGAGAATCTTAAAGACGAATATTTAGGTCCTTTAGTATTTTCTCAATTTATTTCAGATATTGAAAATTTTCTAGGGTCTAATGATACCTATGGTCTCAATATTGATGACATTTTAATGTTATTATATGCTGATAACTGCGAATGCATTATAGATGAATCAGAAATTGGATTATATAGGAAATTCAGTTTGTTAGAAAAGTTTGACTACACCGAAGAAAATAATTGTAAATGCGGAGAAAATAAAAATACTATGCATTTCTCGTGTACCGTCCTCAATTATGTTTCCTTTTTAATAAGCAAAAACTAGACGGTGTAAATCGATATACTTACTTAGCAGTTATGTTTGTGTCCTCTTATTTATTTGGGCCAACCACCGAGTTTTCGCTAATATACTAATATTGTTTTGGAAAGGGCTTGAACCTTTCATGCAGCAACAAAAATAGAAGGCCAGTTTTCCACCCGATGATGCCAACTTGATTAACGGAACACGCATTGAGAGACGTGTAATATTTCGGTGTTCATGGGAATCTGGTATTCTGTTCTTATATTAATATTGTGTTAAATCTTAATCAAAGTCTAGGTTTTCTTCATATTTTGCATTGGAAAAATTTGAGTAAAGGCGTTATAGAAAATAAGAATAGGTATACTATTCTTTTCTTTGTTTTTATTTTTAAGACGAATTTCTATGTTAAAAATTATAAAAATAACGTAATATATAATTAACCTTTTTTTTATTTATAATATTACCAGTGGTGTCGTATCTAAATAAGTAAAGCACTTTTGATTTACGTTCTTAGGGTTAAAATATAGTGATGCATCTCTTAAGCATAATTTTCTTGCTCAAATGCTGTATTATTATTTTGCGGTGTAGAATTGTAGAATATAAAAAAACTAAATAAGTTCGCAAAATTATAATAATCGATACTCTAAGATAGAAAAAATATACAATTGTATATTCGTAAAATAAAAAACAATAAGAAGAATTATAATGTCAAAGAATGGAAGACGACAAAAATAATTAAGAAATGAAATATTCAGTCTTGCTGAAATTTGGTAGCGTGAAATTTTGAGAAATGTTAAATTGAAGAATTACTTTTAGGAAAAGGATAACTGGATATGATTAACTGTGAACTTTCTGCACGTCTTTCTCCTGCAATATGGTTTTAATTCGTATTGAAAGAGATATTGCTTAGGTAGTTGATTCTTTAGACTTTAAGGAATGGGTAATATCAGACAAAATTTCGTAAATTGTATTACTGAAAGCAAAAAGGATTTCAGACTTGTTGCAAATTTTAACGAAATATTTTTATATTGTTGATACGATATATAATTAGTCGTATATTAAATTTTAAATAACACTATATTTTTGGATACACAGTTTGGATGAACAGTTCCAATTTTCACTTTCAAGAAGAAGTTCCTGTATTATATTTTTCTAAATTCATTAAAATTCATTTCGATTTTTGATACGTTTTTATATTATTTAAAATTTTAAATTTACCTCATTTAACGACAACTTTGGATAATAGTATATATAATACTTTATTTGCTTTTACTGTTTATAAAAATTACTTAACATATACGTAAAATAATAAAATTGGTACTACCTCCATTACCAGGAAGTAGCGCGGAAAAAGACCAAATGAAAATTATAAAACAGAATGACTTCAGTGTTTTTATAATAAATGGTTCAAATTTATATCATATATCATGAATACAGTGTGTACAAATTAAATAGTTGAAAGTATAGATTAAATATAGTTTGTCACCAATACGTACATATGTATATCCAGAGGTACACTATATATTTTATTATTCATGTTATGCTTACTATTACTTCTCTGCTTCCGAGAACTAGATACAGATCAGAGACAGAATTCATGGCTTAAAATGCTCAGGTTACAAAAGCAAAAATGAACTCTTAAAAAGGAGTTTATTTTTGAGCATAGTTTTCACCGTTAAAAAAAGGATAATGTTTATTGGTCCACTCGTACTTTAGCCCAGGTATCGACAAAGTGTCCGATCATGTATTACATTTGGGAAGAAAATGCAAAGGTTTTAATAAAGTAAACTTGTTCAAACCTTGTGTCATAGTTTGTGTTGAGAAACATTATTAAAGTTAAGTAAACAAAAATTATCTGACTTTTTCATTACATAACCTAATCTTTCATCTAATACGATGGTTAACAGTATTATACTAAAAATAATGCACCTAAATGTGAATATTTTGAATCAAAGTATAATGAAATGGCTAAAATTTCTTAGCCACCTGACATATATCTACAATAATTTGTTTACAATTCTATCGGTATTGTCAAATGCAAAATGTAACTAATACTTTCAATTTATTTACTGCGTTTACGACCATCATCGTTATTATCGAGAGTATCATTATCTCCTTCCCTCGCCTTCTGCTTCCTCCAAACATGTTAATTTTCCGAAATTCGATTTCGCAAAAGGGTTCGCGTAATAAATCCCGGTTTTTATTGATATAGGCGCGAAGCTCGATCGTATATCACGTATGGAACAAAGACAATCGATTATGGAGTATTTCACGGATTAGCAGCGTGTTTTATTCCTCTAACTACAGTTTTACACCCTTTCCCTCAGATTCGGCCTCCCTCGCCCATGCCGTTTGATCGAGGAGCGTTGGCCACGATCATTTATGATTGATGGACGACGATCGAAAAAGCTGCACACTGTCTTTCATCTCTTTAAGCTCCCATAACTGTTTCAATTATTTTATAATGCAGTGCAGGCTCTGAATCATCAGTCGAGAGACATCGAATTACTATTAAAAATGCGCATAGAGTATGCTACTAAAATACGAGATAAATGAGCAACTATAACTGAAAGACAAAGATATCATGAAAAATAGCTTTAAGAATTTGATGTACCATATCTTTTATTATCTTGTTTGATTCTTACTCAAGAATAATTTTCTCGAATATAGTATACATTTATTGTAGGAGATGGAGAGGTCGCTGGACACTGGGTGAAACATTTTTAAGTAGTAAATGAAAGAAAACACTTGGTAGATTTCACAAAAACTGTAAACTATATTTCTAACAATTACTTCGGCTTTTATGCCATTCTCAAAGAGTAAAAAGCTTTTAAAAGTTTGTTAAAGTAATAGTTTGTTACTCTTTGACAATGGCATAAAAGACGAAAGAATTGTAAAAACAGAGTTTGCAATTTTTGTGAAACTTACGAAGTGATTTCTTTCATTTGCTAGGATATATAAATTTACTTTTGTTAATCATATTTTGTCCACAGGAAATAGTCATGAGATCTGTCTTACCTCCACATGTTTCTTATTTCATAAAAAGAATTTAAAACGAGTTTGTCAAATGATAAATATGTATTGATGGTAATTGACCAAACATTGTTTAGTACTACTACTTTCATTGTAAATGTTCCCGATTTTGAGATTTTGAATAGAACACTTTCTATTATATTTTTCCAATTATTAATACTGACCATTATTCTATATTCTATACTGTGGCCAAATTATTAAAATTAAAATTGACCAAACATTGTTTAGTACTACTACTTTCATTGTAAATGTTCCCGATTTTGAGATTTTGAATAGAACACTTTCTATTATATTTTTCCAATTATTAATACTGACCATTATTCTATATTCTATACTGTGGCCAAATTATTAAAATTAAAATTGACCAAACATTGTTTAGTACTACTACTTTCATTGTAAATGTTCCCGATTTTGAGATTTTGAATAGAACACTTTCTATTATATTTTTCCAATTATTAATACTGACCATTATTCTATATTCTATACTGTGGCCAAGTTATTTAAATTTAGTGAAAAAAAATTTTCATTTAACAAATTTAATTATTATTGAAGGTTCCTGAATATTTCCACTATTTAGTTGCAGAATAGTCGTTTCCCTGAACGCGAATCATTATTTTATTTATAAATTATACTAGGTAATTGTTTTTGTAGAACCTTAATACCAATAATATCTCACTTTGAGGTGAGATATTATTGAAATTGAACAAATAATAAATTAATGAAAAATATGGAATTGAACTGGAAGTATCGACTACATTGGTATACAAAAAAAAACGATTTATCTGAATCATAAATCAAAATATAGTTTTAAGTGTTGTTAGGTGCATTACAAAAACTAATTTTGACATCTACTACTTAAAAACAATCTAGTGATAATAAGAAATTTTCATTCAGCACACCATCTTCGTCTTTGCAATCATCGTTACTTCAAGATCATATTCAAACATATACAAAAGAAAATTAATTAGTTTTTTTGCTTACTGGGTAGAAAAACCTAACGAAAATTATGACTATTATTAGCCAATTCAAACTAAGAACCTGTTATAAAAATACTAATGTTGTTCGAGGGAAAAATATTTATGTAGAATGAACGTAAGATAATCTATATACTTCACTAAGTGGAACAGATGAAGTGAATCCATAGACCTGCTGAGAAAGAGATGAAAAGATAAAGCAATCGATAATTTTTCAATGTAAATATTTGTTCATCAAATAATAAAAGAATAAACACGATGATATACTTCATATCTGTCGACGTTTGAAATATCCGGTGTATTAAAAAAATATCCTCGGCTTGAGTCAGAAAAGACATTTGATTATTGCTCATCCCATTGGTATTTGTCAACCATATAAAAAATAGTAGCTATAATCGAGAAGATGAACAAGCCACAATGAGAAGTGATAATCATATTAGGATCATATTCCAACAATATGATCATTATGTTTCAACAACGTAATTATTTGACAACAATAATGATGCACTTTACTGAAAAATTTTGTTAAAATGGCATGACTGTCCTTTGAAAGGTTGTAAGTACCAAAATATTAAAGAAATAAAGCTGGAACACAGAGTAGTTATGAAGTTCTTGTCTAAAATAGAGTAGGCGCCAAAGAATATCCAGATTCCAGAGAGCATGATTCTGACACTACTATAATAGAGAAATAATGTAGTAGTCTCAAAATAGCATGACTACTTCGATTATTAGTGAATGAAGAATTTGAAATTCCCGATCACAAATTTAATGGCAATTATATTTTTCGTTCTAGAGATAAAAATGTTGAAGCATTGTTATAATAAGCAAAGAATACTTCAGAATTCTTGGCTATTCTTAAGTTTGATAAAAACTGATTCTTGTACTGAAGAAAATAACACACTATAGAAACCGTGTCATAATTTGGTAATTTATTTTCCAGCTTTAAGCTCAGATTTTTTTCTTTCATTTTACTGTAATAATATATAGATATTTGACTGTATATTAATGTTATGGTGTAGTAAAGAATCTGCGAACATTGTACAATGGGTTTAAAAAAATCACCCCTACCAATTACAAATGGTTCAACAACTCACAGAAGGTGATCCTAATCGCAGACTTCAATTTTGTGAAATGATATCAGAAAAATATACTGCGAACCTGCTAATTCTAAACAACTTATTTTACTGATGAATCAATGTTTTTTTCTAGACGGTAATGTGAATACTCAGAATGTAAGATAGTGAAGTGATATGGATCCTCATATCTTTCGTGAAAGTCATATACAATTCTCAGAAAAGTTAACGTGTGTGCAAGTGTAATCACGTAGTAGAACCTGTGTCTTAAATCAAAATTTAAGAGAAGAGGTATACTTGGCATGTTGCAGAATGCTACCGAATGCTCTCCAAAATTACCAATCGCTAATTTTGGAGATTCTAGAGGAATATAGTGAATTATTTCGAGATAGGGAAATAATTTTTCAATGGGATGGTACTCCATCACACTATTATGAGGCAGTAAGAGTTTACCTCAATGAGTGGTATTCTAATAGACGAACTAGACGGTAGGGTATAATAGAGTGACTTTCTCGGTCTCCAGATCTAACACCGAGCACTTAACGATTTATTTTTGTGGTGATACTTAAAATCTAAGATATACGCTACGCATTCCATTAACATCGAGGTTTTGAAGAAGAGCTTTATCGAAAATATAAGTTCATTCTCATAGACGAACTAGACGGTAGGGTATAATAGAGTGACCTTCTCGGTCTCCAGATCTAACACCGAGCACTTAATGATTTATTTTTGTGGTGCTACTTAAAATCTAAGATATACGCTACGCATTCCATTAACATCGAGGTTTTGAAGAAGAGCTTTATCGAAAATATAAGTTCATTCTAATAGACGAACTAGACGGTAGGGTATAATAGAGTGACCTTCTCGGTCTCCAGATCTCCAGATCTAACACCGAGCACTTAACGATTCATTTTTGTGGTGCTACTTAAAATCTAATATATACGCTACGCATTCCATTAATATCGAGGTCTTGAAGAAGAGCTTTATCGAAAATATAAGTTCATTTTTGCAGAAAAAATTGAAAGGGCGAGATGAGAGTTTTATAACCCGAAAATTCTTATTACTTTTTAAAACGTGTAAGTGACTTTTTGCATGATTTACGATGTTAAAGTAAAAACAACGTTTGAATAGATATTTGAAGAACTCTCCAAATGCTTCCCACACTGTTGCAATTTTAAAATAATTTGTATACGACATTTTATTTTAATTATACCATTATGTATTCTTTAAGTAAAATATTCTGTTTGCGCTGTAATGTATGTAAGTCAATTTTGTTTCTTTCAGGTCTCTTCTCAATTCCAGGTAAATAGGGGGGAGTAAATAATGGGGGAGGCGAAGGGATGTTAGACGCACATTCTATAGGGTTTTTCAATACAAACGCTCGAAGAAATTTGTTAGGTTATAGCGGCCATATTGTTAAAGCAATATCTGTCAAATTTGTTGTGAATTGTTCAGTAGTCTATGATAAATCACCATGGAAGGTTATAGCATTAAGCAACGTGTGCAAATCATCAAATTCTATTTTCAAAATTAGTGTTCCGTTTGAAAAACGTTACGCGCATTACGTGATTTTTATCCTCGCCATAACCGTCCTGTTGAGTCGACTATACGACGTTTGGTGGCCAAATTAAAGTCAACCGGTCCGATAAATAATCAGCCAACACCCGTACATCATCGAAACTTGCTGAAAACACATCCGCTGTGCGATTTTGCATCGGGACTTGGATCTGCAGCCGTATAAAATCCAACTGATCCAGAAACTTGAGGTAAATGACCACAGACAAGGCCGTGTGTTCGCTGATTGGGCTCTGGAGCAGTTGGAAGTTGATACAATTTCCCCCCAAAAAAAAAAATCATCTTTAGCGACGAGGCCCATTTTTGGATGAAGGGATATGTGAACAAGCAAAATTGTCGGATTTGGGACGATACCTATCCACGCGAAATACGCCAGCACCAAAAGCATCCCGAGAAAGTCACTGTTTGGTGCGGATTTCGGTTTGGTGGAATCATCGGTCCGTACTTCTTCCAAAACGAAATTGGCATTGCCAAAACCGTCAACGGCGAACGTTACAGATCAATGATGAGCAACTTCTTGTAGCCTAAACTGGATGATGTGTATACTGACGACATGTGGTTCCAGCAGGACGGCGCTACGTGCCACCCAGCGCGTGTCGCCACGAACATTCTGCACGAGTGATTTGGGGGCATGGTCACCTTGTGCAGTGGCGACGAGATCGTCCGATTTAACGCCTTCAGACTTCTTCCTATCTTAAATCACAGGTCTATGTGAATAAACCGCAAACAATTGATGCCCTCAAAGTTAATATAACGAACGTCATTCAGCAAATTTAGTCAGATTTATGCGATAAAGTCATCGAAAATCGGACTTCGCAAATACGTGCCACCAGGCAAAGCCGCGGCGGACATTTAAACAACGTTATGTTCCATATTTAATGTCATAAAATATTCTTCCAAATAATAATAAAAAAATGAGTGGATATCTCAAAAACAACTTGTTTTGTTTACGTTTAAAAATCGGATGTCCTAATTGAAAGACGAATTATTGAAAGCAGAATTTATATTTCACAATCAATTTCTTCAAGATATGTACAGTGCTTTCAAAAGTCCCCTCCCCCCCCCTCTTATCTTTGGAACGATTATACATAAACTAGTGAAATTTGGTAACTGAATATTAAGGGTTGTAAATTTCCCTACTAGTGATGATAGATGACGTATGCGTCGAAGATGACGTCACAAGGTCATTGTGACCAATAATTTTAAATGGAACCCTATGGCAAGCGACACCTCTTTTAAAAGGTATCGAAAAAACCTATTCAATGATACTAATATTGTGTCTGTTTACGGCAGTTTTGACAACTGGCTTTCAAAAATCGCAAAGCTGTGATGAATTAAATCAGTTAATAATAAAATTTAAAATTCAAGCTCCGCCACTGGATAGTTGGATAGTGAATAATCTGACGTTTTTGCAAGTCTCCCCAATTTGATGTTTTTTTTAGCTGTCAAAGTTTTTATACATTTAATAATTTGTGTATTGTTGATCGAACGTTTAACTGTTTTAGTACCTTGTGGTAATTTTAAAATATTTGTACATTCAATAATTTGTTAAACTGTTGTGAGCTGAACGTTTAAGTGCTTCAAGAAGAGAAATGGTACGTGTTTTAGGTGATAAAGTAGCAGCGATCCTAATACTTGGTGAAACTGGAGAAAATATTCATGCAGCAGAACGCATTTTTAATGAAAGGTTTCCCGATGGCCCAGTTTCGAGGACTTATTTGAGAGAGCTTCTTCGTAAGTTTAAAACAACGGGTAGTATTAATGATGCAAAACGATCTGGCAGACCACAAATTTCTGATGAGAAAAAAATTGATATACTGGCAGAAGTGATCCTACTTCTTCAACAACTCAAGTTGCATCAACCTGTGAAGTCAGTCAAAGTACAGTGCACAGGGTGTTGAAAAAAAAACAAATTTCACCCATATAAATTAAAAATGGTTCATCAACTCTCAGACGACGATCCAGACCGAAGACTGCAATTTTGTGAAAATATGGAGACTAAAATTAACCAACAGCCAGACTATGTCAAAACAATTTGTTTTAGTGACGAAAGTACTTTCTATCTAAATGGAAATGTAAATACACAAAACGTGAGATATTGGAGTGACGCAAATCCTCACATGTTTCGTGAAACACATACTCAGTATCTCGAGAAGGTCAATGTTTGGGCAGGTATACTGGGAAACCACATCGTTGGGCCTGTTTTTTTAAATACCAACTTAACCGGTGAGGTGTATCTGCAGATGTTGCAAAATGCAATAGAACCGTTAATCCTTGAAATTTTGGAAGATAATCAAAATGAATTCGACATTTTGGAAATAACATTCCAATAGGATGGTGCTCCTCCACACTATTACGGTGCAGTAAGACGGTATTTTAATGAAGAATATCCTGGTAGATGGATTGGACGACGAGGTTCAATGGAATGGTCGCCTCGATCACCGGACCTCACACCTTTAGATTTTTTTCTGTGGGGGTATCTTAAATCGAAGGTTTACGCCACTCAGCCTGACAATATTGATGTTTTAAAACAACGTATTGTTACAGAATGTAGGGCTATTGCCGCAGACACATCTGAAAAAGTACGAGAAGAGTTTCGCAATAGTATGTTTTACTGTCAGGAAGTAGATGGAGCTCACTTCGAACAATTACTATAAGTAGGTACTGATTCTTGAATCTGTAATTAAAATTATTATCCAAATTATTACTGATTACTGATTTAATCCATCAAAACTACCATAAATACAAACAATATTAGTATCATTGAATAGGTTTTTTCGATACCTTTTAAAAGAGGTGTCGCTTGCCATAGGGTTCCATTTAAAATTATTGGTCACAATGAGCTTGTGACGTCATCTTTGACGCATACGTCATCTATCATCACTAGTAGGGAAGTTTACAATCCTTAATATTCAGTTACCAAATTTCACTAGTTTATGTATAATCGTTAAAAAGATAAGAGGAGGGGAGGGGACTTTTGAATAGCACTGTATGTAAGCATATGTGTGTATTTCATGTCAGAATATGTATCAAGTAGTCGACACATTTTCCACTACAAAACGGACATTGTTTAACGGAGGAACGTCTATTGAATGCGATAGATAGCGAGAGGTTTACCGTAATGCGACTGGATGTATTTTTATAGTGATCTCGGTTTTGTTATTCAAAGTGACTTCCCGGCGGCATCTGAATATTATGTCGATTTTGATACGGTTTATTCAGATTTGCGGGATACTCAGGTGCCATATAAAATTTTTACATACATTTTACAGAGCGATTCCCGAAAAGGGACGTCGCGTAGTCGTGTCACGTCGCCACGACTTAAAAATCAAACCCTATTTTACATATTCCGTGACGCAAAATTCTTCATCCACACTATTTAAATGCCGGGAGGGAAGTCCACTCGGGCCTATCTGAATATGCCTGATTGATATTCAATTCATGTGCCCGGCTTCGATTCTGCAAAAACTGAGAAATGTTGAATACACCGAAGGACACGCTCATAATAAATCTTCTACTTTTTTCCCGAAATAATTGTCTCTTATTGTATTCGGTTTTTCTGCCGCCGAAATTCATAAGTACGCTTTGCATTTTAACGGTTCATTAGAGTGATTGATCCTATTTTTTGCAGCGCCAGTAATTCCACTTTGGAACCATAGGCGGAACTGCGGCGTTCCTAGAAACGTCTTTTTGTGATCGCTTTTTGCCAATTATAATATTAACGCGTAATCGTTCGATTGCAGAGAGATATTTCGTCGTTTGGGTGTACTCGGCGGGCAAAAACTCGATCGGAGCGGGTCCCCGAAGGCAGAAGGCATGTCCGACTCTGTTTTCCTTTAATTGACGTTAGTAAATTTCTTTTGACGGTTTCATTAATTTCTCGCGTTGGAACAAATCTTTCGTCATTCATAAGAATTCTTGAAGAATGCGCGAAGAGAATGCATGTAGTAAATTCTTCGAGTAAACATAAAAAAACCTAAAATCGAATTCATTTTACTATAATGAATGGCATTGTTTTTCTAATGTAGGAAAATACAGAGAGATCTAGACTAATTGAAGTAAAGTTATTAAAACTGATTTATATTTTATCAAAACTACTTTCGTGTAGTAAAACCTGGCGCATTCATGAGTGTTACGAATCTGATGATCCTAGATTTTAATTCTTTAAAATGTATTGTAAACCTTTTAATTAAAAAGATATGTTAAGAGTTCGTGACGTTAGAAGTGGATACGTTTATCGAAAAAAATATACTTATAAGAGGTCCACGTAGGTACTTTTTCTGTGCAAATTTCTCAAGTGATAAACTAATAAGTATTTTGCCTAGAGATATTTGGAAGTTGAAGGTTTATATATTCATAGATATTTGTTGGCAATGAATATAGTTGGAAACATTGGCCATGCCAGTTGAATGGTTTTCAGTTGCAAATGTCTTTGGTTTTAAACTTCGTATTTTATTCAATTTCTCATTAAACTCCTCTCTTAAAAACAAATCAGTGTTTTTCAACGCAAGATCAATAGGCAATTTGCATGAAACTTCCATACGCCTGAAAATATACTTTATCTGCCATATAATAAATACTTAAGAAGAATGTTATAGTAATCCTTCATGAAAATCTGTAGTTTTTACATAATTAATAAAATTAATTTACTCATTTATGTAAACAAAGTCACGTGTTCGAAAACGCTAGTCTGATTGGTCCACGTCACTGTATGGGGAAGTATCCCAATCGTCACTGTTTTGATTTGGTTTAGTGCTAACAGTTTGCAAAATCTGTAACAAGTGCGTTTTATAAAGTGCCTAACGGTATGGAGCCGATAATACACAAATTTTATAAGTATTGCATCGTGCCAATGTGTATAAATACTACGGTATCACCGCCCGAAAAATTGTTCTTCTCGATTCCCAAAGAGGAAAGAATGCGGAAAAAATAGTGCGTAGCAATGAAAAGGGACGAAAAGAAAAATATAAAGCAATCAAGTTCGACGCCGCTATATTGTTGCGAGGATCATTTTATTGTGAGTACCTAATAACATTTATTTGTTCTGGATGTATTTGTATATAACCCCACTTTCACGTTGTATGCTGTTTTCATATTACTTGCCGCATGGAATACTTAGAAAATGTTTGTTTTGGAGGTCATTAGATATAGATACTTAAATAAGATTTACATTTAAATCTTTTCTACCGTTGGAGGAAGACATGGAAAATTACTGGCAATACAGACAGGCTGGAAATGTACAGAGGTTAAGTTTGAAAAAGGGCATTCTACCTCATATTTTCAGCTGCCAGAGAGAACCAGTACCTGAGCGACAAACTGGGGGCCATAGTCTATCCACAATTGTTTAATATTAATTATAATAAATAGATTCGCACACCGAAAAAAGGAATATTTAACGAACTTACACTAAACTCCCATCTATCTCTCAACAAAATAATATACAGTGACGTCACGCGACAGCCATTTGCATTTCTTGTATTTACGCGTGCCGATAATAATTTAAAATTTCATTTATTTATTTTGTGTCTATTATTGCACAACAAGTGGTAAATTTAACGCTGTATGGATTTAATGACCTATAGAATGTTTTGACAACATAATTAAAAATCATGCAAATTGCCTATTACTGTTCACTCGAATGTTATGTGTACACTGTGCTGTAATTGACAAGTTTAAGGTTAGAAAATGAGTTCTCCTTAGAAAATCAAAAATTCATACGAGAAGGAGAGAGAGAGAGAGAGATGGAGAGTTTGGAGAATTTTTCTTATTTTCCGAAAGCTCAGCCGTATGAGAACGGTTGGAAATACTCATTTATGCTTCTTACGATTTCGGGAAGAGTTTCTAAATTGTGAAAAAAATGGATTACGAAATATTTTAAATGTACTGTATTTGGTAATAAGCTGTCGAAATACTGGCAGTATTTGGAAGGGTAAATCACTAGGGAGGCGACCAGTTGTGTCAGAAGAAGTTTTGGAAGATGTCGGTGTGCTTCCGTACACAGACCGACAAAAAATTAGATATGCATCCGTGAAAAGTAACTAGTTTAATAATTATATTTGAGTTTAAGAAACGAGAGAATTACAGTGATAGGTTTAATAACAATAACAATTTAAATAATGACGACATTTTGAACAAGACGTCTTTTTACTAATGAAATATGGTTCCATTTTAGTAGTTATGTAAACTGACAAAACTATTGTAGCTTCAGATAATCCTCACGTCCAAGAGAATCTAGTTCATACCATATTAATATTAGAGTTGTGGATGGGTGTATCTCATTGCAGAATATTTGGGCTGATTTTTTTTCATCACTAGATGCCTAACGGTATCTAGAACAACTGTATGCCGATGAGCTGGAAAAGGGTTATTTTTAACGCTGCTACAAGAGTTCTATGATGATCGAATAATTAGTCGCAAACTGTAACCCGATTTGATACCACTAGACGATTTTGTATTTGGATAATTATAATATCCATTTATTTAAATCATTTGGGTATGTTCTTTACAGATATGGCTTTTCCCTTCCACACTGATTTAATTGAATGTACGGCCTTGCAACAAATGATAAGTATCGTAGTTGGTACATGGTCTCTACCAAAAATTAACTTGATGACCTTTGAGTCATCTGACAGTCAATTATTTGGCAAATATTTTGGACATTAACAAAGTTAATCCAGAGTGTTCCAAAGTGAGAGGATTACAATTAATAAGAAAACAGTTTAATCCATTCATGAAAATAATGAAATCCAGAAGATGTCGTCTAGTTACTTTGCTTTCAATTTTATCAAAAACGGAAAAGTTTTGTCCGAATTTCTTATTTCACTTAAATAGTTTAGATGTTTAGAATTATACTTGCAAAAATATTTTTAGTATCTGGAAATCATTATAAAATATTCAGAAAGTCAATACTGCCACCAGAAAATCATAATATATCATAGGGCAACTGTCCATACTAAGGCGATATATTTAAGAAAGATATACACAAATGTGCTGTACTAGACAATATCCTGCTAATTAGATATATTTAAAATTTCATGTTAACTTTAGAAAAAAAAATGTGTAGTAGAGGTACTCATCTCATAATTTTGAGTAAATAATGGTTTAAAGTTAGCTTCATAATTAAAATAATAATAGTTCAATTAGAATATCATTTTCCTTACAGTTTAGTAATTGTTATATTACACGGCACAGTGAAAAAGATTGCATAAGAAAAGGTTAATTAAGAGGTTTTCTTTTTCAAATTTGTGCATATTTGAAAACCAAATATACATTAAATATATGCAACGTCTAATACTTATAATATTATTATAACTGACTGGAGCATAAATATATAGAAAAGTAGTACTGATCTTAACAGAAAAGAATAAAAATTTTACCAATTTTGGATATCACTATTATAGTTATTAATTACAGATAGAGATCTTTAAAAGTGTAGTAATCAGATAAATTTAAAATTATAATATACAATCTTATTAAGTGCATAGCAAAAACGTTAGAAATAAACACATTTTCTTGTAAGCAGAATTAATAGAATCTGTTTAAATAGAAAGATTTTTTTAACTGAAAAATATAAAATTGCAATCATTTGCCGAGAAATAAAAAAATAGTTTATAATTAGCAGATTGCATAATTATATAACATTAAGAATATATAACATTAAGAAAGTAATAAAAAAATCAATATTGCCGAAAAGTGTCTTAAAATATTCCATACTGAATCCTTTCACTATTTCATCAAGAAACATGTATTTCTCCTAAACTAAATATAGTTTAATATATTTAATACCTGTGTGTTTGGTATTCATATGTGTATAAATGATTGATTGTAAAGTAATTAGAAATTTGAAACCCCCTTCAGAAGTCGCTGTACATATTTACTTTTATCTAAATTTACTGCATATTTACTTTTATCTAATTTTATCGTTTATTTGTAGTAAATCAATTCTATATGTATATTTTTATATAATTTTAATACTGGAATTAAAAACAGCGTGATTTTGTATTCTAGTATTATTCTAATAAGCCCAACATCGATTAATATCGGGCAAACTTGATTATACTAAAATATAAGACTTAATGAACACAAATGTGTCACTTACCGTCGTGAGAAGGGGGTGTCGACGGCGTCTTATCTAACCTGGTGATGGGTCGTGGCTCCGCTGGAAAATAATAAATTCTTTAGTAAATCAACCGCAACAGCAGTAATTATTCTGACATCGCGTATTACTCGTATTGCATGGGGCCGCGGAGTCATGTACAGCCCACGGAGTACGCCCAATAAATAATAGATGATGCATATTATCGACTGATATTTGCATGTTTATATCCATATATTTATATTTGACCGAATATCGCGTGCGAGGCGAATATGAACATTCTACGCAACATGAATACGTGAGCAGTCATCAAGAAATGCATTCAATACCGCAGAATATTCAAATATTCAAGATCCAATTACTATGTACGTGGCTGCCCTTTTCAAATATGATTTTAATAATAACGACGGCATTACCGAAAAGGCGATGCCACAAAAAAATAATTGGTCACCCCCTTCGTCGCACTGCGCGGGATAGTAATGGAAGGTGTGCGATCCGACGTGTTTTATTTATAAATGGAGACATTTGCGGCCGGAATGTCCATCTAGAGTCGTCTTGGATAGTTTACTTCCAACGGCTCCCACGAGAGAACTGACCCTATGCTATTATTTTTCACCCCTCGATTCGGCTTTTGCATATATCCCAGTCTGAGAGTCTATTCCGAATTCGGCAGTAAATTTTACTTAGGTTTTGTATTAATGCCATTAGAAATATAACTACGGTAGATACGGTAACGTTCCATAAAGATTCTCATTGAAGTTCATCAGCAGAATAATTAAATTGGTTACAATACATCTGCATAATCAACATATTAAGTTTCATAGGAAAGGATTATGTGATATTCAATTATTAATAAATGTCATACAAAAATTGAATATCTCTGGATATTTACAATAATGAAAAGAGCTATTACAGTTGGAATATAACTTTGTAAGAAGATTATTGGGCAAACCAGTAGATGCACTGTAACTAAATTTAGGACCACATTAAGAAACAAAAATCATTAGTATAACTCTAGGCATCTGATATAAATTAAATTGATATGAAGGTTAATAATAACTGATCAAAAAATTATACTGGATGTTTTGACATTATTATTACCAAAAATTGTAGCATTATCAACGAAAGTAAATGAATCATATATAATAAATCATTATTCTGATATATGGCGAATAGTGGTGTGGTTGAGAATACCAGAAGAGGTTACCCCAGTAGTTTAGCAACCATGAAGAAAAATCGGAATAGATAGTCGGGTAGTAACCAAAGTTCAATACACTGGAATCCATTACGTTGGAAATATTTAGTGAATCTGGAGGAATTGCGGATGCAAATAGAAGTGGAAATGCCGATTCTATCAACTTGGTTGATAGAATTCTTTATTTTTTCTCACATTCACATCAAGAGTTGAAAACTGGCGTATCATCAATTGTCATTCACATTAAATTTATATATATTTATAATGACTGAAAGAGCTATTACAGTTGGAATATAACTCTATGAAAATACTATTGGGCAAACCAGCAGACTAGGTTTAGGACCATATTAAGAAATGGAAAAATGATTAGTCAAACTCTAGACATCTGATATAAATTGGTATAAAGGTTACTAAAAACTGATAAATGAATGTTGGATATCTTTGACATTATTAAGATTACCAAAAACTGTAGCATTATTAACGAATGTAACGGGATCATATATAATTGTCCATTATTCTAATATATGGCGCATAACGATAGTGTGGATGAGAAAACCAGAGCAGGTTGCCTTCTTGTAGTTTAGAAAATATGAAGAAAAATCGGTATAGATAGTTGGGTACTAATCAAAGGTCAATACATCGGAATCCATTACGTTGTAAATATTTAAGGAATCTGGACGAAATGTGGGTATAAATTGAAGTGGGAATTACGATTATTCCAACTTGTTTGGTAAATGTTCTTTCTAGTGCAACATAGCGTTGCGATATCCTATGAAGTACAAATCCCTCACCTTCACATCAAGAGTTGCAAACTATCATTTCTTTAATTCTCATTCACATCAAAGTGTTACAGTTGGAATACAACTTTATGAGAAAATTATTGGGCAAACCGGCAAATGAATTTTGATTAGGTTTAGGACCACAGTCAGCAACAGAAAAATCATTAGTAAGACTAGGTACTTGATATAGATTAAATTGATATGAATGTTAATAAAAACTGATCAATAAAGTGACTGTTGGATATCTTCGACAGTATTAAGATTACCAAAAACTGCAGCATTATTAAAGAAAGCAAAGGGACCATACATAATAGTCCATTATTCTCATATATGGCGAATAATAATGGTATTGTTGAGAAAAAGCAAAAGATTGCCTTCTCGTAGTTTAGCAAAGATGAAGAAAAATCGGTATACTCGTGGATAGTCGAAAACTATTCAAAGTTCAATACACTGGAATCCATTACGCTGGAAATATTTAGGGAATCTGCAAGAAATGCAGGTATAAATAGAAATGGGAATCCCGATTCTGCCAACTTGGTTGGTAAAAGTTCTTTTTAGTGCAACGTGGCGTTGCGATATCTTATGAAATGCAAAGACTTTTTTTCCCTCACGTTCACATCAAGAGTTGCAAACCATCATTTCATGCACGGCAATTTCATCCCAGATTAAAACAATTTATTCCGTGGAAGAATAAATTTCTGGCGCATTTAGACTTTCACTTCTACTTAATCGGGGTTGTTAAATGCCTTACTAGTATTTTTACTCAACCGATATTTAAAAAACGGTGGTAAATCTAAAGGGTAACACCCCCACCACGTGTCTTGAACTCTCTACCCCCCACCCTATCGCTACGATGGGACATCTAGAGACAACAGAATGATAGTGGCAACACAACTCCCGTTCTCATTCTGCTGATGCATTTTGAATTGATTAAAGGTATTATAGAATTAATAATACGGAGGCGGGGAAGAGTGTATTTGATAGTGATTACGAGTATGAAGAAATTCCAATCTATATGGAATTATAAAATAATTATGAAGCAGCATAACATTTGAATATTTTTTTAATACCTATACGAATATTCCCCAATGCGACAAGTTCATGTTTCTACAGGTTGTTGAAACATATATTGAAAGAAAATGTAGAATTGTTACAAACTAATAGCCTTTCATTATTTCCTACAAACTAGAACTACAACTGTCGTAAAATCTGGCTAGCTAACTAAGAACACAAATGATTGAATATCCATAAAAGTCGCAGAGCGTGAGCAAGCCGTTTGGCAGAAATACGAAAATCAAGTTTCAATTTATGTCGCGGTATTAATTGTAGTTCTGTTGATGGCATTGTAGTTAGCGGCAAAAAATCGCACGACATATTGGAAAGCTAATTATCGGGCATTATTGCTTTTTTCTAGATCGTTAATTTTTTGTGTCGATTCGGTAGCGGTAGTTACAAATTAATAAATTTCCGTAATGACGGTAATTAATCTGGAAATCATATTTTGGGCTATGTTTCAGGTCGTTAGGAGCAGACTGATTGGGTCGTGTGTCAATATAATGTAGCTACCGATATTAATTGTCTAAATAAGGCCAGAAATTGAAAATCTGTAAATTTCACCGTCATATCTTAAATCTGCTTGGTTGAATTTTGGAATATATGAGTGGCATTTTGAAGACAAAGGAATGCCAAAAATAGTATGCAGACAAGTCTAATTAAGCTATGAATTCTAAGTATTTTGATAAACATAATTCTTTTGTCATCCAGGATATTTCAGGATTAATATAGCAACGAAATATTGAAAAATATTAAACACGTAAGTATTTATTTTCTTTATTTTGAGTCAGGCTTTTTAAAAAAGATTCACAACGGATTACACCGCTTTAAATCATCTTCATAGAAAATTTTCAAAAACAGATTGTTCTTCGACATAAATTGAAAATAATATATCGTTAAATCAATATACCAATTTATGTCGAAAGATGGCATTAAGACGGAAGTTTGCAATCAAAAAATAAAACAAAGAAGATATATAAGTTCAAATAATAAACTTATATAAATCTATATGTATGCTATAGGATCTAAAATATCGTTTTATATGTTGTTACCTATTTTTGAAACAGATTCCAATAATTGAAATAAAACGTTTATTTTCTAGGTTCGGTTTTTTGTTATTTTTGAGGCAGGGAGGAATGTGGCGATAAGGGAGTAGGAAAATATAATCAAACACGCAATATTTAATTCTAAGGAATATTTTGTGTCACTGATAGTATCATGCATGATTTCATAATTCTTGGAAGAATAATACAGCGATATATTTGTGATATCAAAAATATCATGAAATATTTGTTCTACCTGTACGAAAATTTAAATTAAGCTCAAATTAAAGTCCTAAAATTAAATATAAAATATAAATCCAGAGTGTGCTGTTCATAGTTTACACTTTCAAAAATGCACAACGGAAATGAGTAAAACAACTACTAAGTTTTATGCCACTATATTTTCACAGAAACGTGACTGCAGTTTCGACAATTTTTATGTCATTTTCAAACGATGATTGAATTAAGAATTCTTGATTGAAACTAAAATTATTGATTGAAATTGATTGAAACTAAGAATTCTTAGTTGAATCATCGTTTCAAAGTGACATAACAATTGTCGAAACTGCAGTCACGTTTCTGTGAAAATATAGTGGTATAAAGCCTAGTAGTTGTTTTACTCATTTCCGTTGTGAATTATGAACAACCACAAAGTAATGGCTTCCTCGATTAATTTCTTGTTTTAAAAATGGTTTTGTGAATATTTGCAATTGTTTGAGATTAATTCTTTAATAAAAAATTTTATTCCCAACATATTATATAAGAAATATTGTATCAAAAATAATTATATTAAGTATACAAAAGCGTCTAATTTTTATATATTTGAATAAACATTTAAAATTTTTTTAAATATTTTTAAAACTATAACTCTAACGAATATTAAACTAACAATTAAAGAACTAAAAACGCATAATATTAATTTTGTCAAAGCAGTAAAACAAGTAAATACAAATAAATTCTGTACGAGCTATAATATATTTCTATATTTTAAGAAAAATGTTAACATAGTAAATGGTTCCTTAAATAAAATATTCTAAAATATTTTCAATAAATAATATTAATGAAAATATGGTAATTAAATGACAAAATAACAATACTAAAACACACAAAAACATAAAAATATATGACAAGAACTTAAAAGTATCTACTGTATTATATTGTAAAAGTTCCTTGCAAAAAAACTAAAAGAGAAGTGCATACAAATAAAAAATATTGTTACCCGCATTTACTACTATTAGGCAAATCAAATATATCAAATATAAAAGTTCCTTGCAAAAAAACTAAAAGAGAAGTGCATACAAATAAAAAATATTGTTACCCGCATTTACTACTATTAGGCAAATCAAATATATTAACTAAGTGAAGTTATATTAAAATAAATTGCATAAAAAAGTGGTCTACAAATACTAAACAACTTATCCGTCCGATGAAAAATATTGTAATATTAAAATGTACTCACGTGCATACGGTGCATTAAAATGCGGCACATTAGTGTCAAAGTTGATAAAATTGAAATAATTTCTGTGAGGCATACTACTACTGATACTAGATAGTAGAGATGTCATATTGAAGATATTATTAAAACTGAATATTTAAAATACGATATTTACTATATGTATTGATGATAGAGAGATAATTAAAGCTTTCTTTAAATTGATAAGGTTATTATTCAAACATTACGCGCGACGAGCCGCCTTTTTTATTTATATTAGGAATAACAGCAAGCGCACGATGAGGAAATATACCAAGGCACTAACTATTATTATCGGTATGAATATTATTATTAATCTTCTGATCAACATCACGAATCTCCCTCTTTGACGATGCGGACCCGCCGAAAAACGGAGCTTTTACAGAGATCGCACGGGATTAGCAACACGGGGAGAAGGAATTTTTATCACGCATCTTGTTTCGGAGATCGCGTGAAGATGACTGACAGGGTGGCCGGTGGTCAGACTCGATATAGAGGCTAATGCATTCACCCTCACACCCCCAAATGCCCACATGGTATCCCCTCCTTGCATTTCAAGCACTCGTGATCGCTTATATTTTAAGATCGTTCCATGCCGGAATTATTATCGACTGAATTTGGAAGAAATGACAAAGGGTCATGAACTAATTGTACGTTAGAAGCTCAATACTTACCATTTGAGAATTCGCATACAAGTCGTCCTATAATTTACTTAATAAGCAAGAGGACGTTTTTCAGTAAAAATATCTTGCAGGTTTCGCTAAGCAGGTTTACGCCATCAGGAGATCAATCATCCATACATCTTTTAGTCTTGTATTTACGTTGCTTTTGTGAGAGGTTTATCATTCTGTTACTTTAAGAAGAAACATTTGACGAACGTGCACAACATTGACAGTTGTTCAGGATATTTGCTGAAATGTATGTAGCTATAGCATTTTGATACAGGTCCTGCTATATTTACTAGTAAACATCAAAAAATTGATTTGATGTAAAACATCGAAATACTTTAGCGGTCTCCCCAAGCAAGTTTACAGCATCAGGAGATTATCCATTGATCAATATAGCAATTAGGTAGCTCTTTTTATGTAGCTTTTGTAAGAAAAATTTCAACTCACAGACCTAAACAAATTTCGAAAAATATTCATTGAACGAGCTGATTGTAGATCTAGCTGGAGCTAATAATAGTCAAGCCCTTGCTCCACGTCTGCAAGGATGGGTGACTTCTCCTGTAGAGGTGTTCGTAAAATGTTAATCATACTGTGACTCAAGGTGGCGGACTAGAGCCAGTATTGAGAGTGTCTTACCTTTGGGTTCGGATCCCAATGGGGGAAGTTGAGCACCTCTCTTTGATTCTGGGTGTGTTGGTCATCGTCTATATGTTTGACTTAGCCTTCTGCCGATTAAGGGTTTCGAAAAAGCAGGTTGATTGCTGCTGTCTAAGTCTTTTACAACAAAAGTAAGGGGCAAATGAGTTACGAAAATACAGGTTACCAAGTGGTTACTGATAAAAATAAAACACGTTGTCGCAATTTTACATTTCAAGCAACAACTACGATTATGGTTGTGAATTGAGTCAGATCTCTTAGTATTTCTGCTTCTCTGGGGCTTGGAACAATATAATACATTTATTTATTATACTCTTATTACAGTTACGATTCCTGCTGACAAATATGACATTGTTATCAAATACAGATATACTGAGACATTACTTATATGATAGTTGATTTCAACCACAGAAACTAATTAGTACTCTTGAGTTCTTAGAGCACGAGACTCATATTTTAGATAAATCTAGGTTAGGTTTTGCTCTATAGACTTGATTTTGTTATTACGTTTGACCTAATTTTTTCACACCAAATAAAGACCACCTTTCATGTACTCATCTTTGTAAGTAAGCTATTCTAGTCGATTCCTTTCCTCGATATGACTCAAACTATATTCTCTAAATCGTGATAAATTAAACAAGCAATGGGTTTCAGGTACTTTATATAATAACGGCGTCAATATAATATATCAATAAGAATAAAAAATTACGTCTATATTTAAATAGCATTAATACATACATATTTCCAAATAGATAACAGGTGTTTATAATATTAAAAGCAAATAAATTTGTTCTGAATTGATAATATTATTTATATTTCATCATAATCATGCTTAATAACTAGTAATGAAGGACGTGGCAGTACCTTACACGGTGAGACAACTTATCGACACACCCAACTTCAAATAAACATATGTATTATTTAAAAAGTTGAATGTGCATGATAAATTATATCTACTCATCAATATGTATGTAGAAATCATACATAGCAGACAAATTTGAAACCAATTTGCCTCATTAACACGTTAGAATACTCGGTTTCACAAGATTTTCAAATGTCACTATTTATGTTTCCATATTTGTGATTTTACGGTTATCGCTAAAATTAATTGAAGTTGATGTCGTTAAGCAACATTCGCTAGGCCAATAGTCTTGGAACTCCACTTATTATGTTATGTTTCCCATCAAACTCAAACACCATTATCTCGTTCTGTCGAGTTTTTAATTTCAACATTAACTACAATATTAATTTACTTAAAGAACAGTGCTCTACAGGCAAAAACAAACTATACAATTGAAAGGTAACGAAGGTAAAGAATTAACAAGAATTTGAAACTATATACTTAAGGATGACATTTTTATGATATATTTGCATACATTTAAAATACACAATAAGTTTATTACTAATTGAAAAAATTAATGAATAAAATCCAAGTATGGAGAATAAATCGCTCAACATGAAACTTCTTAGTGTCATTAATGATTCAGTTAAAAGTTTATATAAGACTCCTATCTTATTGCGTTTATTGCAAGAAAAGTAGAGATGAGATTGTTTAAATATAGTTGGCAAGTAAAATTTCTAACTTTTCTCTAGGTATTGGTTTAAGAACTATGAAGTTTAATTTCTGTAATAATTGAATCGCTTATTTTCAAAATGTGACATCTCGAATTCTTTTCGAAATTCGTATTTTAGCATGATGTTGTAAATTGGTCCTTCCCACATCAATATGTGAAATGTGGTGGCTATATTTTAAATACTGTAGGCTGTAGAAAATAAAATAAGTTTTGTTTATTTTCAAAAGACATGCCCCAGGACTAACTTGACTATTTTTGGTGGTTAGTGGCCCATGCATTTAAAAAAAATGTTCCATTATGAGAGTGCATGGGCAAAAAGATACCAAAACATAAAAAAATTGTTTTGGTATATCCTTGTTCTCCTTTCCTTGGTATATCGTCTTGTACTTGAACGTGTAGTTCAAGTACAAAGACGATTTGATCACAACACGCAGTTGTATGGATGACCTCACTATGAATACTTTTAGATTATTAAAAAAATTAAAAACCGTTGTAAGATTTCCTTATGAGCCATCAATTCGAGCACCATGTATGAGAAAAATATTGCTGACATTAGGAGAGTTGAAATATACATATATCCCTGATAAATTATTTCTATTTTACGAGAAGATTTTATCATGGAAGACGAAAATGAGTAGAGCAGACCACTCTGAAGGTTTGATTCAATCGGATAATACATAATTTCATTATCTATTTAATTTTTTTATCGACAGCCATTTTCTAGCCATTTGATTTTTGTTTTATGCAATTCAATTAATATTTGTGTTAAAATTTTATATTTTGAAGAAATAAAATTACCATAGACTTATTGCGATAAAGATATAAAAGAATAGAAGGGATAAAGATATAAAACAAAGAATAGCGCAGGGTCGAGTAGCTTTTAACAAAAAGAAAACACTTTTATGCTTGGGGGTAATAAACTTTTTTGAAAGAGATTTTTGAAAACGTATGTATGAAGCACGGCATTATACGGTTGCGAAACCTGGACGGTAGGGGAAGCAAGTAGGAAGAAATTAGAAACTTTTGAGATGTGGTGTTATCGAAGAATGATGAAAATACCGTGGACTGATAGGGTTCGAAACGAAGAAGTATTAGAGAAAATTGGCGAGAAAAGAAGTATGTGGAAAAACATAAAGAAGAGAAGAGATAGAATGGTAGGCCACTTGCTGAGACATGGGGGAGTAGTCCACGATATTTTGGAGGCAGAAGTAGGAGTGAAGAAAGGCAGAGGTAGGCCTAGATTAGACTAATGCTCGCAAATAGTAAGGGATGTAGGTTGTAGCACAATTAGCGAAATGCGTAGGTTAGCACAAGATAGGAGAAGCTGGAGGTTAGCGTCCAACCAGTCTTAGGACTGATGACCTCATGATGAGACTTATTGCCTTCTCCTCCAGTTGCGCCACTCTTATAATATTTAGTGAATACTTTCTTTGAGGCTGATAAGGAATATACATACAGTTGATTTAATTATTTCCCTTAATTGTTTAAACAATATAACTATTTAGCTAGAGAAATTTAAAAGGAGTTGTTAGATAATTCTCTTTGAGTTTAGTTTTTTAGTCATCCACCATATCGTTAATAAAGATTATTCAAAATTAATATGGATATAAGACGAGGGAATGATTATTTTGATACATCTAGAAAGATCTTTGAATCTACATATTTATCACTAGCGTTGTAGAAAAATATGTTCTATATAACACATTTGTTACATACAAAACATTTTTCTACAACATTAGTAATGAAGTAGATCTTTAAATCATCAAAGACCTTTCTGGTTATATTAATTAACGTATTTCAGTTATAATTTATTTCACCTCTCTCAGGTGTGTTCTCTATATTGGGAACGTTATTTGCTTTTCTAGTGCTATTACGTTAATTCATTAGGAGACGTTTTAGAGAAGTAGGTTTAGAAACAGGTCGTATTTAGAGAAGCACGATTTTAAAATTTGGACCTTAGAATTTCTAAGAGTTGAGTAAAACACTCATGAATGTACGTTTGCATATTCTGTCTCACATTTTTAGGTCAAAGTTTAACCACCCAACGTAGATCGTCCATCTTAAAAATAATAATTATTATTGTAAACACTTTATTTATTCTACTTTTTTAATTTATCTAAGAATTACATTGTGAAATTTTAATCGGGACAGGAAAAACATATTGACAATCTAGATGGAAAACAGATATGGAACAAAAAGTTCCAAATTGTATCGATAATAATTTGCTTTAGATATGATAAGCGTATGAATAAATGATACGCATTCTGTGAGTTTATTCGTAGACGGCTTCTATTATTATCATCTTGAAGCAGTTAGGATAAAAAAAGACTATTATTTTTTATTTTTAGACAGATAGTTAAAAACATCCTTCACTGCCAATTCACAAATCAAAATTGCAATTTCGTGAAATTTCTACCACAAAGCTAACATTTATGTCGATATTATATACATTTCAATAATTTTATTCAAATTTTATCGAAATTATTAATGATTATCTAGATATGCAAGTATTAAAAGTGTTTAGTAAGTAAGAAAATGGTCATATCTATCAGATCTCTCGATATAAGACACATTATATTCAAGTATTTCTTGATCTATCAAAATATACTAAAACTGTTACGAAAAAATTACAACATCTTTTTAAAATATTCGAGAGTCTATTCAATTTTGTTTCACAATTATGAGGAATCATTGATGACGATATAAACTTGTACTTTGAGCAGTGAGGATTTGATTACTTTTGTACCTGACCTCTAGCGGAAATTCCAGCTGAAGTCTGGTGGGCCATTTAAGAATATTAACTAACCAATAATAATGATAAAAGATTCACTTAGTTTGACATGATTCAGTTAAAGTCCTGCGTGTGAGGGTAAGGTTTTGCAGGACGCTTAAGGCTTAGACATTTACACAAACAGGTTGACTATTAATCCATATACTTTAAAATGAGTTAATGTCGATATTTATAATGATCTATATATTGATTAGCCGTAGGAAATGAAAGCAATTATGACGGTAGGCATTCATTTCTAATTTTTGAAGTAACATGTCTTGAAATGTTTGCACACTAGTTTCCTCTATAGAAAAGATCGCGTGAACCTTAAGCCCACGTTATTAAGTTCAATTTCATTAATATTTTCAGGGATATATAACCAGACACTGATATCAATTGGCGTCGATATGAAAACCAATTACTTTTGGTGAAAGCAGTTGACGATAAAAGAAACTATGAAAAATTGATATTTTCTCTTGCAAAATGAAGAAATCGTTATATAATTTGTGACTTACAGAATTTGAGTGTTATGCCAAGTCACTAGTTTTTGTAAAATTACCATGGAGTATTTTAGTTTTTAGTATCAATTTCTTATGGGTTATATAGGAAATTGAGGTGTCAATAAATTCGTCAGTTTTAGACATTTCGACAGTTTTCAAAGTCTTCTAGTCTTTGGATGCCATCATATGAACTACGAGTATATGAAAGTAAAGATAATACATAATAAATTACAGAAGGCAGTGTTTGTAATTCTCATAAATTCGCTGTAATTCGCTGTATTTTCCACGTCTCTTGTATAATATAGGCGCAATTCCAACTAACAAAATAGGTGAACTACCGGCCATGTTTCCATTCTCTCGATTGCTTTTTTGTCTCTGAATTACAGCGGTGGATCAATGTTTCATTCATGTAGTAATACTATGCAAAAAATTATAAAAACTTTATCTAAAACAATTTCAAAAAATAAAACCCGCCACAGGTAGGATTCGACATTTGTCCCGGATTGGAACCGAACGACATACAGTTGTTTCGAACTTATTAGTTCTCATCAGTGCCGTACATGGTACGCCGATCCAGGACAAATGCCGAATGAAATTTGTGGGGTATACATCTTTATCGATACGATCTATGTCAGTAATATTTGTCCCGGATTGGATCAGCGTACCGTGTACGGCACTGATGAGAACTAATAGGTTCAAAACAGCTGTATGTCGTTCGGTTCCAATCCAGGAAAAATGTCGAATTCTACCTGTGGCGGGTTTTATTTTTTGAAACCTTATATGATCGTGCAGAAAGACGAGAAAGGGGTCGAGGATCGCTTTTAGGTATAATTCAATGCCTGGCGGGGCTTTAGCCCGAGGAATAGTTGTTTCCTATTGCGATTATGTAATAGCTTTGTTATTCGGGAACTACTTTGATAACCGCTTTAGTTCCTTTGTCGATTTCCGACTTTGATTACTGACATTGATCGTTACTGACCTACAACAATGGTAAATGATTTCGGTGACTCTTAGTTGCTTCTGATTAGCATCCAGATATTTGTTAGTCGACTTGACAGTAATTTTTGTCAAATTTAAATTATGATGAATATGAAAAATGTATTCAGATGAACTATTTAATACATTTAATGTCAGTAACAAATATCAATGTTTACTGGAGTGGACACAAAATCGGCCATTGGCAGCTAAGGGCACTGTTTATCATTTACATCTGTTAAAAATAGCAAGAACAATTTCAAAAGACAGTATCTATTGATCGTTCTGTGCATTCTGTTATATAAAACATAACTTTTATATACATATTCCCCTGTATTAAAACGCACGCAATTTTTGATGCAAAGTTCATAAATAATATATCATAAAATAAGTTAATATTCCGTTCTAATTTAATACTGTAATCTGCTTATCTAAAACGATGTATGACTAATTGGTTTTCTATATTATTTTCCGTTGTCTGTACTTATCGAAATCGTATCGTGTTATCTACAAAAAATTTCGCATATTTAACGGGTAATTATCTGTTATTAATGTTAACATAAATTATTCATCGCTGTAGCAATATTTAAACTGAATTGTCAAAGTACTGAAGTGTTTAGTAAAATATATGATGCATTGTATTTAATTTGGTACCTACTATATGCAATTAATAATGACACAAAGAATATAATTTAAATAAAGAATATCGCAAACTATTTTACATGTGGTGAAATGATGATTTCGGAGCCTGTGGTTAATTGTTGCGACACAAACCTGCCCAACACAAACTATATGGCTAGACACACTATATTAAACGTAGTATACACTCACTATATTCAGTGCGCACCCCGTATTATTGCCCGGAATGGAACGGGTGCTATCGTGAAACATAAGACAAGAACTTATTATATCAGTATTAATAACTGTCAATTTATCAAAAAGACATTAAAGCTTTCATAAAAGCACAAAATGCGAAACTTTGAAACATTAATTAATTTAATTATCAAACTTTCAGACATTTACTGAACACTTCGTTATTTACTGCCCCGATATTAGATTATACTTTATACTCTTTTTCAATCTTGCAATGGCGCTGGGAGCTTTAATATAGGTATTTCTTTTTATTAGTTTGATGGGCCGAAATTACTTTTGTAAGTGCCGCGTCTCTCACAAAGGAGGTAGTATCTTGTGAAAAACTGAAAATCCTATAGTCTGAATGTAATTTTCTATACTGGGATTGTATTATATTTGAGAAAAATTACATAAATGAGAAACAGAAAAATGCATCTTACTAACAAAATACATCTATTGTCTCTAAACTTATAGACGTCTTAATAATATAACATTTTCTTGTCGAAAAAAAAACCCAAAAAAATTGGGTCATCATTTTTAACACTTCTCATTGTAATTATTCCTGATTAAAATTTAATCAGAAATAATTTTAATGGACTCTTTAAAAATGATTTATTATTACTTTAACAACAAGCTTATTGCTTATTTTGTGCAAGATACCAACAATAGCAAAGCTAACCTCAACTATTCTACATAAAAGCATAAACATTAATGGCTTCAAATCACGATTTCGTCATTTCGTTACGTTTTTAAGAAAAACAGTTATTTAGAGATATATTTCAATGGTTTTCTAATCCTCGCATCCGTTGTTACTTTCTGGCTCTATACAGGTACACATATAAAAAATATTTTATTGAATTACATAGTGCAATTTGTAATTATTAATATATAATATTTACTGATCATGTAGTTTCTTATAAACCTCCCACATTCAGAGGTTTATAAAACAAACACACCACATTAGTTAGACAATCCCCCGAACTTAAAGCCGGAGCTGTCTACGTGGGGGATATATATTGAAAAAATGCGGACAACACCCATTCCTACTGACATTGCCAGTGCTGACGCTTGAATTGGAATCAAAATCACGAGAGGCAGTAGCCAGTCGTATTTGCTACATAATGCGATCTATAGGAAATTACAGGTTTTATTTAATTAACATTGTTTGTCAATGTTAATTAAAATGTATTATTAAGGTGTTCATGTTCCGCTATTGTTATAAACAATATTATAATTAAGTTTATTTGAAATATAAATGTATGCAAGCCTGCCACTGGATGATCTGAACATCCTGTGGCTTTTGAACATATAGGTTGTCACTGTGATATATTTTTTCATTTATTGCACTCTTTTCTTAAAATTTCGCAAATGGTTGTGCATATTTTTTGAAAGTACTACCGCATCATAATGATGAAACTTACAAATAAGTTCCTTAATTGCTACTATTACCCCTGAGTACAACGTGTCATCTCTCCTCTACTTTGTGCACTCCCTGAATAACCCTTAATCATTCTCAATTCAAATATGGCGTGGAAATCTAGACAGTTCGAGAAATAATTCCCACTTAACGAACATTTGAAGTGAGGAAGAAACAGCCATAGATCGGGGGCTAATTGGAAAATAAGGTGTTCCAAATTCCAGTATGGTTTTACAGGATAAACTTTGACACGAAACGGGCTTTATGGGTTCTAAAGCATCATATTTACTCTCATTAGTTATATCTTCTGTGAGAACATATACTCAACAACTTTTTCTTCTTGAGCTATTCCGTTAAAATGCGGTGTACGGTTGCAGCATAAATTTTTAATGGGCGAGAAATTCCAGCGATATTTCATGTCATTTCATAATAACATGCTCTGTCGGTCACTCATTACGTGAACGACAATTACCCTCACTAGTGTCTGTTAACGCCCTCATGATTATTTTTTCTTTTCGTTCAAATCAGCGCTATTTTGGCCACTACGAAGCCCTGATATGAACCCCACAGGGTATCTATGGGATGCACCAAAACGATCTATTAGGTGCCACATACCTGCCCATATGACACTTAGGGAACCCGAACAATTCATTCGGGCCGAATGGGAGAATTTTGCACTTGATTAATACCAGATGAATGAAAGCAGAGATAAAAGCCACAGGCTACACGCTACTGAATTTCAAATTCTTACGATTTAATTTCATCTCCAATGTTTTTCTAAAGTTTTTCATTAAGACCATAATAAGTTTTCATTGCATTTTACTTTATCGTTCCTTTCTGTATTTTATCCATATATTTTCCCGATAATACCATTCTAATTTGCTGCCAAGTGCTGTCATTTGCCAGGTGCTGTGATTTAAATCTTCGAAAAAATAAAAATAGTAATGTGAAGTTTCACCGATTCACTTTAATTTTGCCCTCGAGTTTATCATAGATAATACGTACATTTACATTATTTTCTCGGTGCACAAAAATCGGGCGCATTGGGTGATTATTATATTATCAGTCGCAGTATTAGTAAATAAGTAAATGTGTACACTTCGAATTTATCAGTTATAAACAAGCAATTTTTACAAAACAAATATAATATTCAATATAAAAATTCGCGATTTAATACCGTCACGTCAAATATTTATTTTTCAGACAGGGAACATTATTGTTCTCGGAAATTAATTTGATCCAACTTGAATATATGTTTTTCTTCGCCCGGGAACTGCTTTAAAATGTATTTGAAATACATATCAAAGTGGCTTTTAACCCTGGGCGAATTTCAATAATAAAGCCGGACTCGTTTTGCTCAAAAGGTACAGCAAATATACTATGCATTGAAAGAAGGAAATTTTGTATGCTCTGCGGGAAAAACGGCCCGTATACGGGGGTGGCAGCATTCGATACTGACTTCTGCTCTCGGTCCAGCGCGGGGGGAATATATTTTGCAATTCCGCAGAGGGCCCTATGGTCAGCTGCTTTCCCTTTTAAAGTCCCTTATTGATATACTGTGTAAATACGACTAAATTCTAGCCCTAGTGCCACACGGGGATGCTGATTGAACACGAGTTTCGTCGGAGATAATTGATAGGGCACCACAGATCATTCAGAAACTAAAGTGTTCAAAAAATGTATATTGGCATACATTTTTATTGAATCTACATATATACAATGTTGGCATGACTGTAAGGTTAAATGCGAACATATCGAGCTGGTGGGATTTAAAGTTCGGGGTTCCCCAAGGATATGCGGTCATAAAACTGTTGTTTTAGCTCTTTATTAACTATTATTAGCTAGATTTAGATATGTGGCACAAATTCCCTCTAGATCACTCTTTTTGAATCGAAAAAGCAAATGAGCATGCTTTTCTGCTTCGACTTGCTCATGCGCGCCTTTTTCTGGCGTGGGGACGTTGGAGTGTTCCATTTTGCGCTTTGACGTTTGGTCTCAGAGTCATACTCAAATGTCCACGTCTCGTTCCCAGTAACCACACTATCTAAAATGTCTGGATTTTGTTTTGGATATATATTCTTCCAAGCTCCTCTTATTATTGTCCATCTTTATTCGACCAGATCTGAGTCTTCCACTTATGTACAAAATACTTTGACTGACTTATATAAATCTATTCGTGTATATTTAGATGCGATTTACCAATGTCGATTAATAAATCTACCATAGCATACAAATAATCTTCATAATAAACAAAGAAGGGTGTACCAAAGCCAGTGTTATCTAACATCATAAATATAGATATGTTTTCAATCACAAGTAAAGGAAATTGGTGATTAAAAGGTCCATTTCAATTTTGAATAAATAGTACTGCAATATACATCGGGGTTTGGATGTAAGCTTCAATGTTTATAACAGTGTTCTGACAAATTTTCAAATACTTCATTTAGAAGTACATCCAGACAGAGATACATGAGCCCCTTCCAGATTCCTTCGCTTATAACTGTAGAATATTTCTGTCTTTCAATACCCTTATTCAATTATTGTTAAGGCTGCTAGTAATCTATCATAGAATTATAATGAAGCATTATTAAATTAACTGCACATGAAGGGATAAATATATAAAAGTCATTTAGATTAGAATTATTTTACATAAATCGAAAACTGATCACAAGTGATTTTAATTTTACTTTTCTGCATTCCACTATACGCGGAAAAGTAATGTAATCGTGTAAAAACAATCTTTTTCTAGGGTTTATTTTTCATTTTGTGTGTGTGTGTGTGTCGTCGTCGGAATTTATTTTTGTTAGCACGATAACTCAATTAAATCGTGTCGGATCGATCGGGATTTGACTGATTCTGATCGGGATTTGACCTATTGATTTTGAGGTGGATAGGACACACCCTGTCCATGGGTGATGAGAGAGCACGATGGTGGACTATTTGAAAAAAGTAAAACTGTCGCATAAAACACATATTCTGCATTTATGTGTTGGTTTATTTTTTTTCAGCCACTCAATATCGAGATAGAGATGTTCTACGTGCAGAAAAGTCCGCTTTAAGGTTTTAAAACTGTTTATTTTTTAATGCATTAATGTTCAACGATTTGGCAGCTTTTTATTATGCTAGACTAAGTATACATAAAGCAACTGAATATAACATCATGTAGACATTTTGTTTAACGTCATAATATTACATCGTCATAGTGGTTGGTCCACTGTGACAGTTAAGAACTTTATCTCTTATCTTTCAATTACTGATGTTTTAACTAATCTGCACATAATCGGACTGTATGCAGGTGTGTTTAAAATAAAATTCGTGGCATGGTGGTTTCGGTTGTCAGTTGACATATATCTATTCTAATCTTTATATAATTGATGGACATTGAACAACTACAAATTTGGTATACATTACGCAATAAATTGCAAAATATTTAGATGTACAGTCCCAAACGGATTTCTCTAACGCATCCGACAAATTTATCATTTGCTATTTCGAAAATTAAAAGAAATTGGGTTTTCATTTTTTAAATTTAAAAGTCATTAAAATCTTATATCTATATAATAGTGCTGTATATTGCCTATAATGGTATCAAGTCTAACGACTTATTAAGTCTGATTAAGTCTTCGTGTCTTCACTTGAGTACCTCAGGGTTCAGTTTTAGGGCCTTTATTATTTTATATATTTATTAATCACATAACAGACACTTTAGATATATTTATTTATTTAATTACAAATCTTACAAACATCGTTATTTAGAACATACTGAAGATAATAATGTGATAGAATTTTTCCAAAAATTGCTTCGGATTACGTAAGTATAATAAATCCGAAAATAATTTTTATTTTCAGTAAGGATTAAGTCGAAATATAAGATCACCCTCACCAGTAAAACCGACTGGACGGAGGGTCGAGCTGGATTGCCGGTCAATGGAGACATCTGGTACACGGATGGAGCCAAGAGTGGGAACAGAGCGGGTGCGGGGGTGTATAGGCGACGCGACGGGATAGGTAAAACCTTCCCCTTGGGCAAATACACTGCCGCACTCCAGGCCGAGCTAGTTGGAATTACATACGGTGTTCTGGGCGCCGCCCAAAATCGGACCCAGGAGAAGGTACCTATCTGCTTGGATAGCAGGGCGGCGTTGGCAGCCCTGAATTCAGCAACGACAAAGCCGAAGCTGGTCTATAATTGCTATGAAGCATTGAACCACTTTTCAGGGAAGGGACCGGTGGAACTCTTATGGATACCTGGACATAATGGCATTAAGGAAAATCTAATTGCAGATCACGTTGCCAGACTAGGGACCAGGAAAAACCTCTATGGACCAGAACCTGCAGTGGGAATAAGTCGGAATCTGATCAAAGAGCGCATCAATGGCTGGGAAAGAGACCAGCATGATAAAAGATGGAGATGAGTAACGGGTTGTCGAATAACCAAACTCTTCATCCAATACTCAGAGATTGAGAAATGGGCCCAAGAATTCATTAAATTGAACAGGCACAAAGCTAGAACCCTTGTGGGAATCATAATGGGCCACTATAGTAGCCTGAATGTATAAGCACAAGCTGAGGTTGACTGACAGTCCGGCCTGCAGATACTGTAAAGAAGACGAGGAAACCTCGATTCATCTTTACACCTGCCCCGCGTTGGAGGAGAAAAGGTATCTTATATTAGGAACCCCTCTTATCCTAAAGGAGGCGAGGCTTAAGGCGGGGGACGTGCCTAAATTGCTCCTTTTATGGGATAGCATTTTTGATAATGACCCGGATAAGAGGGGATCGCCAAGGGACTACCCATGCGATCAGTGGCTGATGAGGCCTAAACCTATATAATATAATAATAATGAAGGACTAAATCTCTTAATTATATCAAGAATTGTTGGTAGCTATCTAAAGACATCTGGATATCAACGAATTACGTTCATTATTTATTAACCCGAAATAATATTCACATTAATGTATCCTAATGTGAATGTTCTTCAAGTGAACAAGTACTATTTTAAATGTGTTAGTTAGGAATTTCGTTGCATTGTTCACGAATATATAAATAGAGTTGCACTAGTACATACAGCTAATATACATCAATATTTCATTAGTGAAATAAAGAAATCAACTTCAAATATTAAAAAGAAAAATATAACGAAGTGTATTTTATTTCACAGGTGTTTTATTTTTCTTCATTGTGCAATATGGATAGTAAAAGATGTGAAGTTGCACCAGACGTCGTGTTGATTTTCCTCCATTAACAACCATGAACTGGTATGAAATTTCACACTAACGAATAATAAAATTCTATTACTTTGCGATGTTCATTTCACGTCAAACTGGTGTGTTCCTACACATATTCCGTTTGTGAAACAAACGGGGTACCAAAAGAAACTGGTTTGATTCCAAATCAAACTGGTGTGAAATTAGTGTCAAATTTTACATCACATTTCAGATAATGTAAGAAGTACGTTATAATATCCGTCTCTGGTTTGTTGCCTAATTAAATTATGATCTACACAAATATTCAGTGCAGATTTCCAAAGCTGTTAAAGTCTAATTCACACGGGATATATTCTGTTATTGGGTCCCCCCAATGACATGAGTTGGGTCTCCCCAATGAGCAACAGTTACTGAGTAAGTGTAACATATTTACCCTTGAGACCAAATGAACATATTCTTATAATTTTTTTATAAAATGTTATTCACTACGGACGATCAGGAGGACGATATTAAACAAATAAAATTTTCATGTTCTTAAGCTACTGTCTATCTTGACAAGAAAAAACAAAGTATCTACCAATATCATGAACTAACGTTCCAAAATGTTCTAGAATTTTCATCGTTTGTGATATTTATAACGTATATTCGATGACAGTTGATATCTTCAATCGCAGCCGTATTAACATCAAATATTTTAACCCTCAACTGGTATCGTGGGGTATATTGACACCTCAGTGACTAAATTGTTGTAAAAATAGTATATTCATGTATGATATATTTTTTTCTGTTTCAGGTATTCTCCTAACTTCAGGTTGTCTATAGTGTAGTGGCAGTAGCTACTGGTGAAAAGTGACTGTTTGTGAAAAAAACAGGGATCGGGGTGTGCAAGTACCCCACTATACCAGTTAAAGCAGTGAATTGTATTTCAAGCCAAAATGTCGCGTCGACCTTTGACGGAAAGTGCGCTGAAAAAACTCGCTGAAAACTTTTATGAAAGTGATGGGGATGAAGTTCCAGAAAACCCACACTTTACAGAGGAAGATAATTACTTGAGTGATGGCATTAGTGAACACAGTGAACATTTATCGGAATCAGAACAGGAGGCAGATTCGTCAGATGAAAATGAAGAAATGCAAATGGATGATGTACCTGATTCGACCCATTACTTTTATGGTCGTAACAGGTACAAGTGGTCTAAAAATCCACCAGCACCGGCCCGTACAAGACAGCACAATATTATACACCTACCTGATACAAGGGAACGGCATGATAGCGAAACCTTAGACTCTTTATGAAGCTTGGTCTTTTTTATTTGACAATAATCTTTTGTATCTGATAGTTGAAATACTAATCAAGAAATAAGCGATTTGAGTGTTAACTATGGAGACACAGCAACTTTTGTTGACCACGTAGATAAAATAGAATTGAAAGCACTACTCGGATTATTGTTTCTGGCAGGTGTATTCAAATCTGGGCATGAAGATGTTGAAAGCTTCTTTGCAACCGATTGCACTGGGCGGGATATCTTTAGAGGGACGATGAGCAAGAAACGATTTTTATTTTTATTGTCCGCTCTCCGGTTCGATAACCAAGACACAAGAGAAGCCCGAAAAAACGGTAGAGACAAGCTTGCACCAATATCTGAGATTTACGGAATTTCTAACGAGAACAGCAAAAAAACATATACGTGCTGTCAGTATGCAGTTATTGACGAAATGTTAGTTGGTTTTCGTGGACGGTGCTCGTTTAGAGTATATATGAAAAGCAAACCCAAAAAATACGGACTGAAGATAACTTGCATATGTGATGCAAAAACTCACTATTTGTTCAACTCTTTTCTTTATTGCGGAAAAACTAACGAGCCCAAGCCACGAAAATTATCGATACCAACATTCAGTGTTTTTAAATTGGTAGAGCCCATTATAAATTCAAACCGAAATGTTACTGGAGACAATTGGTTCTCTTCAACACAAGTTGTTGATGAATTAGGTAAAAATGGCCTTACGTACGTAGGAACAATGCGAAAAAATAAGGCGGAAATACCCATTCAATTTCAACCAAAGAGAAATCGTGTTATGAAGTCTTCTGAATTTGGCTTCAAAAGGGACAAAACACTGGTGTCCTATGTGTCCAAGAAAAATAGAAGTGTTATTTTGATTTCGTCTATGCATCATGATCAATCTATAACTGAAAACAACCATAAGCCAGAAATAATAGACTTTTATAACACCACCAAAGGTGGGTTTGATGCGATAGATCAAAAGTGTGCACGGTTTTCCTGCCAGAGGCGTACAAGACGATGGCCTATGGCAATTTTTTATGCCCTGATGGATATATCTAGAGTAAACAGCTATGTGTTGCTAGAAGCTTCACAAATAAATATGAAAATGAATCAACGGCAATTCACCATACAATTGGGGAGGTCCTTTATCTTTGATCATCTTGAAAGAAGAGTTGAAATCCAGGGGTTCTCAAGAGACCTTCGTATTATTATCCGAAAGGTATTGGGTGAGGGGGACGCTAGTGAAACGGCACCAGAAGAAACAGCACCAGAAGAAACAGCAGGGCCTGCCAGAAAATATCAGAGGTGTTCTCTGTGCCCACGAAAGAAAGACAGAAAAGTCAAAACGCAATATACAACTTGCAAGAAACCTGTCTGTAAAGAGCCAGCGGTGAAATGTGTAAACTATAAAGACAGGTAAAAAGACACTTATGTCAGTTTTTTTCTAAAGAGGAATAATATCTATTTTTTGTTGCAGACAGTAAGAATGGACCCTAATGGTGAACCATGTACAGAAGATTTATTTTTATTTCCATTTTTTTATTTGTTTTAATGCTTAACAAGGATTGGTGTTATTTTACTTGTAGTTTGTGCAATATTCGCGCAATTTTGTTTTTAATGTTTTGCGAAGAAATAAAACTGATGTTCCTTATCTTTATCTGTTTTCTTAATGTATAGCCATGGACATACAGTGGAAACATTTATAAAAAACGATTCTTTGTATTTTTTCCTTATTAATATATGTATGGAGTGTTGAAATACCCCACTATATCAGTTACGTTTCGGGAAACCACGATACCAGTTGAGGGTTAAACATTAATGGCAATTTTTTTATCATTGTGTATATTTTTATTGTCGCTCTTATTGTTATAACATGTTTTTGTATATTGTCTTGTTCTGTAATTAGGCATAACCTGTTGAAAAATGCGATAATAAATAAATAAATTAATTAATTATTACAATTCTAATATAGGACAATGAAGTTGCTAACTCCCTGCGCCACACTTTAAATAAATGTGTGAGCACCACTTGTTCCTGCCTGCAAACAGCACTTGGCACCCCTTTTAGACATGTAAATTAGGAAACGGATGGTCGACTTTAAAACGTATCCACATGGGAGCCGAAACACTTAACTTGTCCCCGAGCGAAAGACCGCAGTTGACACGCGCCCAATCCCCATAAAAAAACTACAGGTAGTCGAAAGACGATCTATTTAAATTCACCCCTTTCTAAATATTATAAGAGATACTCATCTATTGATAGACTCATGAATTCGTGAAGGCACAGGTAAATCAGCTCTGATACGGCATTTACGTCGACCCTGATGTTTATGCAACGGTAACAAGTGCGCATAAAAAAGGGTTGTCGACAAGGGTTGATATAGACGCCTGTGGAGCTTTTTTATTCACCGGGGCGTGTAAGAGTCTTGTTAAATAAGGACCGAAGGTGATAAATATGCTTATGTGGATTGTGGCTGTATGTTATAGGATTATTGATGTTTTAATAATGTTTGTCTATTGGTGGAAAGTGTAGCAAATAACATTTTTTTATCTCTGTTATTTGTAGCGCTAGAAAAATGGTATAAAAACTAGTTCGAATGGCATTCAAATCCCCTTCTGACTTTACGTTTTAAATCGTGTTGGTGGTTAAACCCTTAAGGAACCACCCCAAACTTTCTTTATTGTACCTCCTATTATTTTAATTGAAAATCCGTTTTTCATTATAACTAGGTAATAATAGTAATTGTGTTCTATCTCAACAAAGATTTTATTTTATTATAAAAAACAAATTAAAAGTCCTAACCAGTAGCGGATCATTGAAGGAAATAGGTGAGGTATTGATTCACTAAAAAGAGAGACAGAACACAGAGTAAGAGATTATTTTTATTTGGTTTGTTTATTTTAATATGTATTTTTAATTACTTATAACCGTAATTCTAATATTCATAATTGTCATCCACTATTTCATATCTTATATGTAAATATTTTATTAATAATGTATAAAAACGGATATAATTTGGTACAGAGAAAACTATCAAATATTCAGTAGGATGCTTTTATATGTTGTCTTGTATTTTAAATTCATATAAGTATGTATTCGCACTTTTCTTCTAAAACATCTAGCGTCCGTGATAAGAAGCGAGCGGTTACGAATTCTAACGGCAATGATCGAGGAAAATCTGCTTATATTGGTTTTGCACATGGTAGAATTTAAAAACAATTATCTAATATTTTAGTGGGTAGATCAGTAAAAAACTTTTCAACACATTGAGATAGTAAAGCTTCGCGCAAAGTAAAGCTTACACAGTTACTTTACTATGGATAGTCGTCATGCATCCTGGAAGGCACATGTTTCATGTTTGTGATCGATAACATTTCTTTTGTGACAAACTGTGTGTCTGTTATGCCCTATTGTTCTGGTAAGTGGAGATTTTATTTATATTCTTGACGGGCTTTATTAAAAAAGGTCATGATAACTGATGAATCAAATAAGAAAATGTGATGATAGTGCAGATTTGAATAAAGAAAGTGTTGATAAATTTAATGATAATTCTAGAAACATTCTACATTCTGGCTCTCGATTTATTAATATGTGGAAGACGAAATGTTGGTAGCTAATGGGAAATATTGACAAGAAATGTTAGTGGGGAGTGCATCACAAAATTAATGGTTCTGGCAGTGTCTGTTATTTACATACGAACATATTTTGTCGAAATGGCTGTTAAAAATTTATAATGAAAAATAAAAAGAATATACCGCATCACAAAATTTTTTGTTGACTAAGTACACTGTCTTTTTAATAGGCCTCAAGTTATAACCATAATCCTAGGTATAACATTAATATAAATTAATATATACCATATTGTATTCTATGCTTTATACTGGATATTTGCATTTGGGGTGTAGCCAAAATAAATCAAGTTGAAGATGTATATGATGTCATTCGAACTGGTTTTACTTCATTTTTCTGTAGTCCACACAACGGAAATTGTTTGCAAAGTAGATATTAGGACACATTGTACACATGACAGTATACATATGTTTGAATTGGAAAAGACAATCATGTTATTGTGAATGTAAAATTTTTAAAGATTAATATCCCTAGATTGACAACTCCATTTCAGGAACTTGTACATTAACTCCTATGTAGGGCCTAATAATTAAAACCTAAAATGCATACTGTGGATTCCACGCTTTGTCAATACCTTAAATTACAATCACCGCATCTTATACGACAATATTAAACTTCACCAACTTTCACTGATCGAGATGATGAAGATTCAGGAAGCATAAAAGTAATGAAGAGGCAGACCAACTAATTAAAAAAAGGGAAATTTAAGGTTTAGTCAATCCTGGATACTATTCTATATAGTCGAAACTTGTGTAAGATCATTAATTCAGCAATGTATACCAAATAAGTAATTAGGCATGCCTTATTTCTGGAAAACTGCTGGTATCTTGGATGCAGTAACAAATCAATTTTAATAATCACTCAACGATCTGTTTTGATCTTCACCTGACAATGTTAACTTCGTTGGCGAAATGCGCGTCGAGAAAAACGTAATCTTTTGGTGTTCGTGGAAAACTTGTCTCTTTGCTTTTTTTTTTAGGTCAATTGATCTATGGATACGTGGCAATTTTGCAAGGGTGTAACATCCTCGCGGTTTTAAGACAATATGGCGTCAAGTATGTCTCTCCACTGATATGTGCGAAATTGAACGTTGACAGTTTTATAACCTCAAATTTTATTTGTTAGGAATTTAACTTACTAAAGATAAAGGTATAATATATCAGATAACGAATTTGTTGCTAATTTGTTTGTACTTCAAGCAAAATTATAATTAACGATTTAATAACCTTTGATGATTGATTGATACGCCCGGTATTGATGTATGGGTCCGAGACATGGACCCTAACAAAAAATAGTGAGGAGCTGCTGGGATGTTTCGAAGCGAAGAGTTCTACGTGAAATATACGGGGCGGTACATGATAACGAGGTTTGGAAAAAACGCTACAATTTTGAACTGTACGGACTCTATAAAGACCCCCATATTGTAAAATCAATTAAACTTAGTCGTTTGAGATGGGTTGTACATGTACTAAGAATGGATCCGGGATATCCTGCAAGAATATGTATGTTCCAACGCCCAACAGGACAACAACGTAGAGGAACACCTAGACTACGATACCTAGACTACGTGGAAGAGGATCTAAGAAGCATTGCTGTGAGAGGATGGAGAAGAAAAGCACTGGATAGAGACGAGTGGAAAGAGGTCCTGGATCAGGCTAAGGCCCATCAAGCTCTGTAGCGCCAACATGACGATGATGATGATGATTTAATAACCTGTATATTCTCACTCGCATACCAGTGGGGTTTGCTTATAGCTAAGCATCGCATGATCTCTGGCCTTTGAATTTTAGTACACGACGGCAACTCTTTATATTTACTAACTTTGTTGAGTTGATTCGCTCTGTTTATTTTTCAGTTGTATCTTTAATTGTACTTTTTAAAGTACATCGTATCTATGTAGATGTAAATCTATTCGCGATACTGTCGTTTGAAAGAAATATTTGGGATTCACGGGCAATGAGCATAAAAATGGCAAATATAGAATTTTTAAATAACCTGCGCATCCGGTATAACTTGAATACTATTGAAAAGATAAATTAAAATTTATTGATTAATAACCTCTTACCAGGAAAAACCTGCGTTTTAAACATTTGTACGATAATTGAGTTCTAGAAACGTTATCGTTAGCGTACCTTAGATAAATATGAATAATAAAATATAATCACGGGTTATAAATATTTATCGCATCATGGTGATCAATTTTTAAACGACGCTTGTCCTAATGTAATCCATCCGATCCGGTCCCACTTTATATGCTAAGGGCGTCTACCCCCGATAAAAAAGGTTTGCAAAGCATCGACCATTCTTGCATTGTTTGTTTAATGCTTTCTTATGCAGTCCTTCAGAACTGGGAATTCAAAGTATTCGGTGTTATTGGACTCCGTAAAATCACTCAGCGATACTCAAAGAAATACATTATTCTGAATAAAATTTCAGACCTAAACGGCGACTTCAAACAGGACAAGAAGCGTTTGGGTTTTACAAAGAAGTCCCGAGTAAAACTAGCGTTTGGACGAATAAGTTTCGAAACCCCGATACTTTCATCATCTGCGTGCAGGGCAAAGCAATTAATTGAAAATTTCGCTACAGATATGGGAGTTATTTTCTGTATAAATCTATGAGATTCTTCCAGAAGAAATGATATAAAATATACACAGGAACAAATAATTCTTAATTCATTTATAATTCATTTATAAGACGAACATTAAAACACAAATAGAAAAGTGATTTTTCGATATATTAATATATCCAATACAGGTGTAAGAAATACATGTGTAATACAGTGTGTAAGAAATATAACTGGAAGTATTTTAATAGTTGACGGTGTAAACTTAAACTAACAAGAAGGTATTATACAAAGTAGTTGATCAACCCTATTTACGAGAAAAAGAAAAGTGTAAATCACCTACATAATTATCGGTATAATAAATACATTATGAAACAAAAATAAAAGTAAAAACTTCAAGATTTATGGAATTCCTTAAGTGACAAAACAATATTTCGTGTTTAAAATAATTTAATTGTAGAAAATAATTTTTATTGTCCTTTAAGATTTATCGAATTTTTACAATAAAATATTTAAGATATACAATAAAAACTATTTTCTATATACTTACTATATTACTTAAATTATATATAACCTATGTAATTTAAATAGATCAACTTATTATATCTTATATCTTTTACTTTACTTTAAGTGTCATTACTTTTGATTACATTAGTACATGGAACCAAGAATAAAAAACTACAATAATCATGATTCTTTACTAGTATAATATAGTATAATCAAACAATGTTTATATGAGAACAATATGAATCCAAAAAGAAATATCAATACATATTACATAAAACTAATAATTTGTAGGGTTTGGGTGGAATATAAATTAACTTTAACTGCAATCTGTATATTATATTTTTTAACTGAAATTTAAATAACTATAGAACTATAACTATAATGTTTGCTCATATTTTAATCTACCCAAAATCTTACACTATGAAATGCAGGGATGTCAAATATTATTTTAAAATTTCATAATAGGTAGATTAAATTTTATTTTGTAGAATAGATTTTCATACCATACCTTGTTGAAGGCTTGAGTTACACCAAGGAGCACAGCCGAACAATATTTCCTTGTTTATAGAGATTATTTGATTCACAAGTCTGTGTGTTTGTTCTATAATTCCATACTGTATTCTAAATTCAAATTGGTGTCCTGGCATGAGATTTTTCTCTACTGCTATTCTCTTCAATTCGCACATTAAAAGTTTTTCAAAAACCCTCGACGATATAGGTAATAAACAGATTGGTCTATAGGATGATCTCTTTCAGTGGTTTTCCTGGTTTAGGTACAGTGGCGGCGCTAGCATTATTTTGTGGTTGGGCGAAAATAGGCAGGAAATATCTGAGCTGCGCGACGGCGTTAAATATATTCTTTTATGTGCAAATTTAATATAGTGGTGTTATAAGAGGTTGGGCGGCTTGTTGGGCGAAAATGATTTTGCCTGGGCGCTCGCCCACCCTTGCCCACCCCTGTCGCCGCCACTCTTTAGGTATAAGTATAACCTGGGCAAATATTCATTAATCTTTGAAGTGTTTTAACCTAAGCATGCTGTTATAAAGTGTGCTAATAAAATAGTAAACATTTTCTGGTAGTTATTTTAGTTTTCCTGTAATCCAGTCAAACCCTGGTTTCTTTTTGTTTTACTCTATTGCTTTTCGTTTCCAAGAGAATGATCATTACAATTGACAGAATTCGATATTTAAAATTCATTATACGTTGATGCGATATTTTAAAAAAGTCATTTGAGAACACTGAGACTTTAGTAGGCCAATTAAATTATTATAGCTGTACTAGTAGTTTATTTATTATTTCGCTATCGCTACCATTTCCTTTATTTATATCAGATAATTTTCACCAGAAAGACAAAAATTCAAGTGAGCTTTTAATAACGACAATAGTTTTAAAAACGAATATATCAGGGATCAATTCTAGGGTCTGTACTTTTATTAATATACACACGACTTAAATAATGTTATCGTCAACTTCTATTTAATACTTCTGTTGATGATTAAACCTGCTCATCAACAAAATACTGAAATGGTGTATCAAAAATATGTTGTAATAAATACTATTTATGCTTATATTGATAAGGAATATTGCAAGGAAGAAATAGAACAATCTGGGGTTCATCAAATTGAATTGGGAATTTACTTTTCTATGGCTTATTTATTCTAATGATTTATCCTTCATTTACATTACATCAAAATGTAATAAAACAGAATTGTAATTATAGAACAATAAAGGTCTTTTTGGACAAAAGTTTGTCTAAGGTATTAAAAAAATTTTTGAAATTGTTAAAGAAATTGTGAAAGATGACATATTAATCTGAATATAAGTTGGTAGCGACTTTTGATCATAATTAAATGTATTTATGTTTACATAAATAGGGGTAATATTATGTTATTTTGTTTTTCTTATGTCAACAAACTATTACCATATAAGTATTAACATATAGCATAATCAACTTTGTTTTGTACATAACTTTGTATTTACATATATAGTGTCTCTCAAAAGTAATGTGTAAAACTTTTACATTGTGCTGTTTAGTAATTAACGTACACAAATCAAGAAAATTCGTAAACCCAAAGAGTTTTTAGCAATATTATCTGTATGTACCATTCTTATTTTTGAGTTCATATTTTTTAGAGGCCACCATATATTTAATAATTTTAATGCCTTATTTTGGAGACGGATTAAAATGTCCTTAATAATATTACTTCAAAGGGGGATTATCTATTTTATCAAAATGCAAAGGCCAATTTAGAAATATATAACATAAGTTTTTTAATATGACAAAATGTGAATAGTATTTCTACAATTTATATTCACCAATTGAATGGCTTTTGTATCGATTTGTAAACTTTCCTCTCTTACTAAGTAAACAATGATTGTCATACAACCTGAAAACAGTTAACATTCTAGACGTCGCCCGTCGAAAAATATGTTTACTTAAAGATGTAAATATTTTCATGATAATTTTCATCGGATAAATAAGAAAAATTCAAGATTGAAAACAAATGATTTTAGACGCGTATTATAATTTAAGAAATTCTATATCTCGAAGGTAGATACGTTGTTGATTAAATTGGTAAATAATTCTGGAGATTACAAATTACAAAGTCAACAAAATTGTAAACCTCCAAATAGATATACCTTGCCTTATTGCGTTTGAGAACTATTGCTAAAGACTTACTAGGAATAGTAAATACCACCCGAAAGTTCACTTTTATCGTGAGCGATTCTGTTCGATTACTTTGTTATTAAAAATGTTCTAAGGATGTGCGTTTATCACTTAAACTATTATCTAATATACAGGGCGTGTCTAATCTTGGCGCTAAACCCAACCAAATAAATGTGGATGAAGAAAATGTATATAGATAAAAGGTAGATAAAATAATTAGTAGACATAATTCTACTACTGTTTAAACAATTTGGTATTCTTTAGAATTTTACAAATTGTATAAGGATGTATAATATATATATATATATATATATATATATATATATATATATATATATATATATATATATATATATATATATATATATATATATATATATATATATATTGCGATATAAAATGTTCTTGCTTATTAATGAGACTAATAACTACGAAGTTATTTCAAGGAAATAACCCTAATTTGTTATATATTTAATATTTATAGTGTAATATTTCATTAAATTGTATGTTGTAAGGAATATTAAACATAAAACCATTAAGTGTATGTAAAAGAAGAAAAATTGATATAGGGATTTAAAATTATTTTAATCAATATTATCTGGTAATTTCTTTAATATGATGACATAAAAATTGTGCAAGCGACCTTCGGAAATTTATCGCTTCACTAAATAAAATTTAATAATCACTGTTTTCATACTCTATTTCTCTTAATCTCTTCATATTTCATTTCGGCCTTCAGATCGGCCTTATCTCGCACCTCTTGAGCCAATCAAAACAGTCTCGATCACATTGTACGGTCCACCGGTTAAGAGTTTGAAGTTTGGCCGTAAATTATTTATGCCGACGATCAGATTTTGATCTCGATCGCGACATTTCCAGGCCTCGAACGTTTTATTTACCTAATTACGAGTTAATCTGAAATAATTTCTTTATCAAAAAATACACTAAAACCGTTTTATTATTTATTAGAAACACTCGATGGGGAATTTAAATTTACCTGACAAGAGATATGATCGATTACTGCTTATGTTAATAAAACCGCATACAGGGTGAGGCATCTTCCGCGCAACGAAACTGAGAACTGCAGGAATTTGGGATAAAAATAAGAATGTATGGCGATATGTTTTCTTTAGGTTCTTGAGTTTTACGTAGGCGATGAACTACAGATGGAGTGGTATTCAATACACTGTATCTTTTACTAATTTTATATAGCAAAGATAACGTTTCCCAATGTTGGTCAATGTAAGCTCATAATGATATATTGGCAAAATCTAATATAATTTAAATTTAATTAAAAAAGGAATTGACTGACGTATAGACTCTTTTCAGATTTGGTATTTAAGCATCGATGTTATCATAGTATTTTTTAAATTGTGAATTTCCTACTTTTTGAGTATAACGATACTTCATATCCATTACATTAATATTTATCGCTTATAGCCTGGCCTATTTTATACCTATATTATAAGTATTTTACCATATATATATATATATATATATATATATATATATATATATATATATATATATATAATGCTTTATTATAACAAAGAAAAGGGAGTCGTGGAAAAACTAAAATTCAAAACAAATTTAATGAATTTATAAAAAAGAAGATGTGAAAATGATGCGAAAATAGAACTAATAAAAAATTTAAAAAATGAGAAACAATAGTACGATTGAAAACATGAATATAATAGTTACTGATCAAGGCGAATAAATGGGCCATAGGCTATATTACAATATCGATGCTTAGAATTTATCAATGACTTGAAAATATAGAAGGGCTGCTATTTCAAAAAAGAACTTTATGTAAGCCTAGATTTTCACTCTGTATTGTATAATATAGAGAAAACTTTCCAGAAAAATTTACTCAAACATTAAAAAAAAAAAAAATTGAAAAATCCGACTGATTTTTCAAAAAATAAGTGAAAAATATCAAATTTACTATATATTATAATTTATATATTTGAGCGAGCTAGAGAGAGCAAACGAGATTGTAATTATTTATTACTATTTTAGATATATGAATACATAAATCAATGCGACGGGGAAAATAATCGAAACCGTTTGAGGAACTAACGCGAACGATCCAAGATTGTACATACAGGGTCCGACATAAATATGGAATAATGCCTATAATTTTATAATTATTTACTTTGTACAAAGATGTTTCAATAAACATTTTTTAGTTATTTATTTTACATATGCTGGTAATTTTTAAACTTTTTTTCGGCTAAGTCGTTAACACTGACTTAGTTTTCCACAAAACACCAAAACTATACATTACAATTGACGCGTGTTTTGCCAACAATGTTAGCATCATCTGGAGATGAAGATCTGAAACTATGAAGTCGTTGCTATGGCATCTAATTTTTTCGAAAAGTAACCTATATTTTTTATGATATTGTGAAGCAGTACATAATTCTGCAGATATCTATATAAAATTTTCATTAGGTTCATTAGGGAAATCTGCACAATCGTCAATAATTTCAATCACAAATATTTGATTTACATTACATAATATCGGTTACATCAAATGTTGAAGAGGTGCATAGAGCATAGGGGAGCATTGAATTGGCCAGCATGGACCTGATTTGACCCCTTGTGACTTTAATGGAATCACAAAAAAGTTCAAATGTACCAAGAATGACCAAATAGTTTAAGTGACCTAAGAGCTCGAATTTATGGTGAAATGAGGACATTTTATGTATACAAGCTCCATACTTACTTAAAAATTACATGAGTAGCACTTAAATTGATTGACATGTCTATTCAATTTAAAACTCTATAAATGAGCTTACATGAAGGGGTTAGGTCGATATATTATGTAACATAATATTCTTAAACTATAAGTACATCGTTAATAGAACAAAATTTGTGTATATATACATATACATAGACATATAAAGATAAATACATGTTGAATATATGTTAAAGAAAAGTAAAGTAAAAAGAAATAGTGACAAATATTCCAGTTATCATTCATTCAATATAAAATAGCGAAGTTTTAGTAACTATAGAGTAAAACGTCACATCAATATTGCTTTAGGAATTATGATATTGATGTGGTTATGTCTAAATGGATCGTGGTTTTCCAAAATGTTTTTAATTTCAAGACATTTAATAGAGTCATAAACTGGGCACAAAAAATGTATTCTAAAGTTTCTGGCATATTTACGTTTGTATTATTTCGCTAGAAGATATAATGTAAAGGGTGTATCAGTTGAAACTATAGGATTTGAATTGAGTGTCATTTGTGTTCTGTCAAAGATAGCATCAATACTTAACGACTGTCATCTGCGATCCATACGACGTCAACATGCCTGGATGTCTTATTTGGAACTATACGATGTGATTTATGAATAAAATTAATGAGATTTTTAATTTTTTAACATAAAATGGAGTCGATGGAGGAGATGGCCGCCTACTCATCTGGCATGATGTCATTCATTTAACAAAATTGTCCATAACACGGGCACATAAAACTAGCTCTATTTCCCGAATAACACATTGATTGCTGCTGACTGGGTCACGTACACTTTTCCATTGACGTAAACCCAAAGAAAAAGGTCTAGTAGTGTTGAAGGCCTAAAGGCCTGGATGATCCTGAAGGTTAATTGATGTCAGAATTCCGCTAGACAATATAATCAGAAAACTCGGTATGGATATGATGTGTTGGGATACTCTCGTACACTTTTTCTCATTGCAGCAATATTTTCATGTGATCGACCACGACGAGGACGTATTGGTGTTGTCTCATCAATAGCAGAACACATATCTTCAATTTCTTGATTAAGTTACGAACTGTTAACTCTGTAGGCGTTTAATTTTGTCCTAATTAGATGCAAATTTTTTTTAAGCAACTGTAAATCATCGCTCACCTTCATAAAATAGTTGTACACAAACTATTCGTTGTTGAACTGTTAATCGCGGTATGTTGACGTAGTATGTTTTGTAGATGACAGTCGTTAAATATTGACGCCCTACCTTTGACAGAACACAAATGACGCACAGTTGAAATCCATAGTTCCGACAGAGACAGCCTATATAATATATGATCATATGAAAATCGTATATACTGATTTTTAGCTCTCAGAATATCCATTTCCTCATTTCCGGTATCAAAACCGCGTTTGGTGCATGTCATCAAGAATTAACTTATCACATTTAGATAGATCACAGAACAGTATAGTGGTATAGGAAATATATGTATACATACAATTTTGAAATTAAAATGAAATACATTTTTTGTGTATACATTAAGGATAATCAGGATAATATAGGGTATATAGATACTCATTATTTATATAAACATTTGATACATTGTTTTTGAAGCTGTGTTCTGAACGGTAATAAGTGGTATTGATTCACAATTTTCAGTAGATTACTCTGTAGGTACACTCTAGAACTCTAGATGACTCAATATTTTAGAACCCCTCCTATTCTCGTACATAGAGAAAAGTTTCGAGGACACGTCCCACAACTATATATATAATACATTATGAAAATATCTCACGGACTAGGGCGTCACGTTTAGAAAACATTTTTTCATATTAGCTCCAATTTATTAGATATAAAATTCGTCACTTAGTTCATGCCTTTATGAGGGTTGTTTTACATCGGCGTCCTGCGAAATATTCGCCTTCTCCGTTATCCTTTCGGCTGCAGACCGGGCAATATATAACGGGTGGCCTTTAGGGATAAGGACACCGGTTCTGGCCTCCGAAATGACCGGCCGTACGCGAACACCACCTTGCCCTGATAGTCCCCATTGATATACGGCGGTATAGCAGGTTATATATTCCATAAAACATAATATATCGACTGGATGAGACACATGTTAGTGAATATGACTTCGATGGACGGCGCAGAAGCTACTATAAATTTCGCGCTGGACGTGTGACAGTGTCCTGAATTCCCGATAAATGAGTTGCAGGACGAGCGGTGCATCCAATATTAATTCCGTTCGGAATGGACGCGGAGAAAAATTGCGGGCGATGTTAAGAAGCCGACATTTTTGTCATACTCTCGAAATTATACTTATATATGTGTAGAATCCTGTGAATAAATTGCAATTCAAATTAATTCACATTTTATTATTATGACGTATGAATAAATAACGGTTGAGTTTTGCAGGAAATATACACGGTGGCCCATAAATAAAGAAAGAAACATTGCCTACGTGATATTTAATTCTAAAATGACAATACTTGAAAACAATTTTACACACTAGTTTTTTATATTCAAATTGGTAGCCGATTATTTCCAGCATTTCCTGTTACTCATATAATAGGGCCTTGTTGAAGTTACATTAAAACTAGGATTTGGTTTATTCAATTTTTAATTATAGATACTGTTTGATCTGTTAGGATAAATCTTCGAATTTGAATAACCCCATAGAATATAATCAATCGAGGTAACATCGGGAGAATGGGTTGGCCATTCAACTTTACTACGATCATCGATCCATTTATCGGGAAAACTTGTTAAGATATATTGTTATTTTCATTGCAAAATGTGGTGTAGTTCCGTCTTACTGACATAAAATTTCTATAAAATCCATTAGAATTACCATTATCAGGGAGAAGTCTGCTTAATTCTAGAGCTAAGTATTGTATATTTACTTTGACTACTACCCGCCAGTTCATCAAATCAAAGCAATGCAGTACATAAAGATATTCTAGTCCAACATTAAAATAATTGGCATAGGATATAATATTTGGAATTTAATAAGATCTATTTTGTCAAGTAGAACATTAACAACAATAGTTGTTAATAATAAAGATGCCTAGTAATAACAACGATATCGTCCCATAACGTAAGGAGTATCTCAAGGACTCATTATGAAACCGTTATTACTTTTAATACACATCATTCCAAATAATCGTTCTCAATATATACTAAGAATGAATATTTACACAATAAATAAAATAAGCAATTTATGGATGCAATTGAAACGTTAAACAGAAATTATTAACACTATTATTAATTCAAGAAAAATTTCTAGAAAATGAGTACTTTAATCAACTACAGTGTATCATGATGATTTCATGTTGATCACGTATTTAATAAACTAAATCAAAGATGATTTGTTATTTTGGAAACTATAGATGTAACCCAGAGTCAATGATTTCCCTGAGTCTCAGACAGAAGTCTAGTTTATTAGGGGTCTTAAAAAAGTATATCCTAAAGGAGTGATGGTTGGTGTAGATTTTCCTCATACAAATCATGATGAAAGACAAAAACACGTCAATTGGAAATAGTTTAAATTTTTGCAAGTCGTTGTAACCTAATTGTAATATATGTGCGTTCGTGAATAAGCGTTCATGTACGTTAATGTGTAGGCCGTGAGGACAAATAGTTGAGCGAGTTTATTAGTGAACAGTGCACGAAGCCGGAACATATTCGAAACTATTTAATGAATCTCACCAAAATTCTCATCATCATCATGAGGTCATCAGTCCTAAGACTGGTTGGACGCTAACCTCCAGCTTCTCCTATCTTGTGCTAACCTACGCATTTCGCTAATTGTGCTACAATCTACATCCCTTACTATTTGTGAGCAGTAGTCTAATCTAGGCCTACCTCTGCCTTTCTTCACTCTTATTTCTTCCTCCAAAATATCGCGGGCTATTCCACCAAGTCTCAGCAAGTGGCCTACTATTCTATCTCTTCTCTTCTTTATGTTTTTCCACATATTTCTTTTCTCGCCGACTTTCTCCAATACTTCTTCGTTTCTAACCCTATTAATCCATGGTATTTTCATCATTCTTCGGTAACACCACATCTCAAAAGCTTCTAATTTCTTCCTACTTGCTTCCCCTACCGTCCAGGTTTCGAAACCGTATAGTGCCGTGCTCCATACATATGTTTTCAAAAATCTCTTCCTTGTTTCTAAGTTTATTACCCCCGAGCATAAAAGTGCTTTCCTTTCGTTAAAAGCTACTCGACCCCTGCGCTATTCCCAAAATTTTCGTATAAATAAAAATTAGAGATACTCTGAAATTAGTTTTAATCGTGTCCTGATGAGGCCAACTTGGTTGGTGAAACGCGCGTTGAGAAGCGTATAATTTTTCGGTGTTTATGGAAAGGTGGCCTCCTGGTGATGCTGCATCGAAGGTTTCGGTCCTTCCCAAGTAATTCCAGAGCTCAGGACAGATTTTATCAAACTCAATAAATCTTATCCATGTTTGTGGAAAACTAAATTTAAATACTCAATGAATATAAATAAAATTTTATTGAACTGTAAGTGAATGAAAAATTCCAGAATCACGAATTATATTGATCAGAAGATAGTTCCGCTGATCGTCGGGTTTTAATCGTAGTTTTTCAAGTAGATTAATATGAGTAAATTGATACAGCTTCAAAAGTCATTATTTTACCGATATTCTTCGCGGTCAGAGCATTTTAATTAACTTATATTGGTGTCATACGCATCTATTTTGGATTAAGTAAACACACGCCACTGTTAATAAATTTATTAGACCTATCGTGTGTATGTAGGTAATATGAATACATCATACATGAACGTGTGAACATGAAGGTACATACGAGGCGAAGCTCATAATAGTACGGTCAGGTATAATTTTACAACTAATATATTTAAACAAAAAGTAATAACACTCTCAAAACTATTTTACGAGTATTTGGGAAATACTTTGGTAACAGAAGTATAAACTATTAACTTAAATACGATGAAATATTACTATGTTATGATGTCAGTGACAAATTTATTAATAAAAAAAAAAAATCATGTGCAGCACAGTACACGTGATAGAAGTGATTACTTCTTTAGAATAGAGAATGAGAGAGATTAAGAGTGAGAGATTGAAAGAGAGAGAGAGAGTAGAGAGAAAGGGAGAGGTATAATTTCAAAAGAAATATAACAATATAAAGTTTGTGTAAATAGTGAGTAATGTATTGACCAGTTTATTGAAGTATATAGGACATGTTACTGCATCGTCGTTGACTAAAGTTGTTCGATCTATGTAGTGCATTTTTTCTGCAGATTGATTAGAAATATATGTGCCGTTGTGCTTCAGGTTGTAAAGTTTTTTTAGCAAATCAATCCAACCGATTTCATTTGTACTCACTGTTAGAAATATCGTTGGTTTACCCAATTGTCGGATCATGGCAAAAACGTCTTTTTTTCGGTTCGCCCAGTACCAGGTAGAGTTTGGAATTGATCAGGCAGGAAGGCGAGATTTGTTTCGATACAATTATTGACATATTGTTCATCTTCAATTTGTTGTCGAGTTATGTTCGTATTTTTTCCAACGTGTTTGAATGCAATCGTGAGTGCATCGCGAACACTCAGGCGCATGATTTTTAGCGCCGAGTATAATAAGTGATATGGCTCGTCGATCGGATCTTCGTAACTCACTCGTTGCCATCATAAATGGTGTCACATTAACTCCGTCTCTGAAACGCGGATAGCCTAAACTGATATATATATATATATATATATATATATATATATATATATATATATATATATATATATATATATATATATATATATATATATATATATATATATATATGATGTATAGCTCTCTTTCTCTTTCTCTCTATGTTATATATCTGTGTACTCTGTCTTGTAACGAAGCCTGTGTTTTAGGTATACCAAATGTATAGCTCTCTTCCTCCTTCTCTCTACGTTATATCTTTTTTCTCTGTCGTGTAACGAAATCTCGAAACGTTACATTATTTCCAATTCACTCTCCATTCTCGTCAAATATCAGAACGCCGCCAAAGAAGTATTCACTTCAAAAACATTAAGTTTCGCGGTTCATAATAGTTCGGCCACTTGATCGTTAGCTGATGCATAGATTGTTAACTGAACGGGCTGGATGTTTGCAACTCCTTTTTCATTTTATGACACAATGTTTCCATTGGCAATAGGTCTGGACTGCTAGAGGATCATTCCATAACAGGGACATTATATTCTGTAAACCAAGCTTTGACAGTTTTTGCTGTGTGACATGCAGCACCATTCTGCTAGAAAATGTACCGCCTTGACATATTGGTATTGATGGCAATAAACTGTATGTCAAATTTGTTTATATTTTTCTACTGTCCCAGTACCACTTACGAAATGCAATTTTCCTACTCCCATACCATTCATACAACCCCAGATCATAAGAGACGCAGGAAACTTCGTTTTCCTAACCAGTCAGGATGATATGTTTCCTGTGGGGTTATTAGCATATTTTCTGATATCATTAAAACAGATTTCAAATTTGGATTCGTCACTCCAAATTACCTGGTGCCATTGTTGTAAGTCCAGTGCTGACGCATCATAACGTAGTAATATTTCATCGTATTTCAGTTAAACGTTTATACTTTGTTTCTGTTACCACTATTTGTCTTTAACAAAATAGTTTTGAGAGTGTTGTTACTTTTATTTAAATGTATTAATTGTAAAATTATGTCTGGCCGAACTATTATGAGCCTGGGCTCGTACATGCCCCGGATGTGTATCTCTGCCTGTAGGCAATTTAGCAAATATTTTTCTAATTCCTGAGGAAGATAATTCTAAACACTTATTTGGTATTCAGTTGGAAATTTTTCACGCATAAGTTCGAATTAAACGAAAAATATATCGTGTATCATTGTTATATATTATAAATGCACAGGAATAATTTAATTACGGCCGGCGTCTTGAGCCCAGTAATATGCGACCGCGACTACCCAGTGCATTATTTTAATGATTAATAGCGGCCATAAATATGAAATTAACTTAATTTTAATAATAGACCAGGACCGACTGCTATGCAGGTCGTTCACGTTAATATAATGGTACGTTCTAGGAATGACGACGGAAATACTTTTCCATTTTTCGATTTCATTATAGGCGATTGAAGGCGAATTGTTTATGCATCAGGGAAACGACAGTTGCAGAGGGAGTGGTTAGGGCTGGATCTTTTAATTATAGAAACGGGGACGGGACAATTTATGTCCACGCATTTGCAGAAAGACGTTTATGATAGGTTATTTATCGAATAAAATGGAAATGTCGAGGAACCGTCGTCGATCGGCAGTTCCACTTCAGTGGTCGATTCCACCCAGATAATGTTACCTTTATTTCATAAATGGGCCTAATCCTAATGCCGTGGAAAAACTTCCAAGTTAATTTTTCACGATACCCGGACGTGCATTAAGATAATCGTATTTCTACTTTTATAATTGGATGAATTACCTGTTACTTTTTATTTATTTATTGGATGAATTATTTACTTTAGAACAAAGAACTTAATCAATGAACATCGGTATGATTTTTTCCAGGTCGTTTTGTAGTTATAGTGGATTTAATACCATTGAATTAATACAGACTCAATCAATGATGCAATAACAGTCTTTTAATAACGGCGAAAAATATTGGTATGTCATTATTAAATTTTATTATTATTTATTTATTTATTTATTACAACTGCTCTACAGGAAAATCCATTTACAGAGCAGGAAAGTGCAGTGAGTGTTCACATTCTAATTAGATAAATAAACTACAGAGACATAACAGACAAATTTAATACAAATACGTATATACACATTTAATACCTGGGTATATGAAAGAGTATATGAAAAATAGAAAAACAAAGATGCGTGATCAAGCATAACAATGTTTAATAAACAGAAAAGTGCAGTTAAATATATCGAATTTACCACAGTTATTCTTGTATTTAGTACACATTAAAAACAGGGGTGAGAATTTTAGAATATTAGTACGCGGAATAGAGAGGTAAAAGCTTTTGGATCTTCGAGCATGCAATTGAGGTTCATAAGAATTCAGCTTGTCTAATAAGTTTTAACAGTCAATCATATTGTGTATAAGCTTATATAGAAATATTTGAGAGCAACATTCCCGCCCCACGTCAAGTGCTGTCATCGCAAATCTTGCCAAACGATTCTTCTGAGGGAAACCAATAGGTGGACACACAGTGTCAGATTTGAACCATAGTAGTTTTAGAAACCTTCTTTGAACCATTTCCAAGCTGTTAATATAGCATGGATAATGAGGATTCCATACTAACGATCCGTACTCAAGTTTAGATTGGACAAAAGCAAAGTATAGAGTTTTCAATGTATCGGTTTTTGAGAAATCCCTGTTAGTCCTTATTAAGAAACCCAGTGTATGGAATGCTTCAGACACTACTTTAGTTACGTGAGTGGTAAAAGCCAGATCTTTATCGAAAATTATATCAAGGTCTCTAAATGTACCAGATATTTGAAGAATAGAGCCTAATCTCGTATTTAGTGGTGTAGAACATAACGTTTAGTCGAGATAATTTAGTGGCGTAGAACATAACGTTGCACTTAGATACGTTTAGATGCATTTTGTTACTAGTACACCAATTATGAAGATTAGACACATTATTCTGCAGAAGAGCACATTCATCGAGAGAAGTCATAGCCTTAAATAATTTAAGGTCATCAGAAAATAACAAACAATTGACAGGTTACAGTGATGATGTCATCAATAAGGATATTAAACAGCAAGGGGCTGAGAATGGAACCTTGAGGCACACCTGACGTGACACCATACTCAAGTGACCTGAACCATTGATCTCGACGTATTGTTTCCTATTAGAGAGATAGGACTTTAGAAAGCTTAATGAACTTATTGAAAAACCAAATCTTGTAAGTTTACTCAGTAGTATATTGTGATCTAGCCTGTCAAAAACAGTCTTTTAATAAAGGGGAAACATATTGGTATGTCATTATTAAATGTTATTAGTGACACATTAATAACAACTTCTGTTAATGCCTTACTAATGTTATAAATTTAATTCACGTATTGTATAATTCTATTATAATTTTCGGAAATAATTCCGTCTTCGTCTTTAAATATAAATGAAAAGGGTTTTCTTTCCTATCCCTTTCCTATTTCTCTAACAGTTTTTAATGGCAGTCATGTTGTGCCATTTATACAACTATGTCCTTCTACGTTATTTTCTTGTTAATCTGTTAATGTTCAAATATCAGAAATTACTCACTTGTTCAATATTTTCAGTATATCAGCTATCTTCAACAATTGTATCAATTGCACAAACGTATTTTGTAGTTGATACACTGTCTATTTTTTATTTTGATATTTTCAATGTTTACCTCTCTTTTTTATATAAAGGGTCTTTCAGTAAGGACGTTCGATTTTTAAATGTAAATAACACAAGTTGTGTGTGAGATATACACTCATTTTTTTTTATTTGAAAGAATATTTTATGGCATTAAGTATGGAATATATATAACGTCGTTCAAATGTCCGCCGCGGCTTTGCCTGGTGGTACGTATTCGGGAGGTTTAATTTTCGATGACTTTGTTACGGCAATTTACTAAGATGGATTACATCTTATCCTTTATATAGATCACGCTGTGTCAAATTGATAATTGTTATTCGTCATTCGTTAACGTAACACATGCACGATTCCATTGTATGTGTATGACCAATCACATTGGTGTTCCCCAGGGGTCACATTTGGGACCTCTCCTGTCTTCGGCGCTTCTATACAATATTAACAGTTGTTTTATGCATAGTTATTACTCTCTGTATGATTTAAAGTTCCATTTGATTGTGATAGATTGCAAAATGATGTAATGAACTTTTATTACCATTGTATAATAAACAAACATTTTTTAAAGATTAATAAAAATTATTCAATAACATTTTCAAGACAATCTGAGAACGTTGTATTTACATCCATGTACTTACATACCATCAAATAAGAAATGTAGGCTCGATTAGAGTTCTAGGTATTATATTAGACTCTAACAAACTTTGAGCTTCATATTGAAGCTATCAGTTTTAAGATCCTAAAGGAGCTCCCAATATGGGAGCTCCCTTTTACTAATTCCAAATCAATAATAATACTATATAATTCCTGGTTTTCAGTCGTCTTAAATAGCTCCAGTAATTTCGAAATATTCATTGAAATATACAGAAAGATTAGAAAATTTCATTTTCTTGTTCTTTAAAACAGTTAACGTGGTTTAAATGTTTTGTTGTCCACACATATAAAAGTGAAATATTAATGAATATCATAAATACATCAATATTTTTTGTATAAACATCTATAGGCAACCAAGTATGCATGAGAGATAAATATATTTTGATAGATAACACCTTATAGGTAATCGTACGACATATTTAAGATAATGTTTCTTTTGATAACCACTTAAGGTTAGTTCTAGAAAGAGCGAGACAGGTAGAGTAAGAACTTCAAAGGTAGTTTATTTTAAATTCGATATAACACATTTATAATAAACGATATTTTGTATAATAATTATAATATTGAATTTATATATATGAGGATAATTATTATAAATAAATCGAATTTATTTATACAATAAAATAACGTGAATTGTGGCGTCATCATTGTCACGGCAATGTCAATGATAATTTTTTAAGTAATACATGTTATTTTATTTTAAGTATATATATATATATATATATATATATATATATATATATATATATATATATATATATATATATATATATATCTACTTTGTTCTATATTATGTGAATGTCAGAAAACTTGAATGCAAAGAGACAACAGACAAACAAAAATATTAAATTAAAAAAGAAATATTTAAATTTAGTAAATTAAGAATGTGTTTTGTAAATTGTCTAGTATAGTTAAATTTAAATATTGTCTACATTATCTTGGGAACAATCACATTATTAAGTAAAGTTCGGAAAATTTTATATTTTTATTAATATATTTAACCATTCTGTGAATATTGGCTTAATTCTTTATTTTTTCCAAAAATAATGAAGCAACTGAAATGTGGACCTAAAAAGCACAAATTAAATAAAATCCAGTAAATATAGAAAATTATAAAAATATGTTTGACACTATTATTCATGTTTCTCTGTTGTTAAGTAAAATTAAAACAGGAGTTAATAAAGTAAACGTATTCATACTTGACTAAACTGATAAAAACGTTTTAATTAATAGTTAAAACTACACATACACTGCTGGAAGTAGTACAGTAGATTTACAGTGTATAGTAAACAAATTCTGTTAATAAGTATGAATAATAATAAAGTATTTGTGAGGAAACATTTTATTTCTATACCAAAATAAGAAAAACTACCACAAAACATTTAATTAGATACTAAAATATTTTTTACAATTTTATATTTTCATTTACTGTATTGTCATAATTATGTTGACTAAACCCAATCTAATTAAATTTATGTTTAATTCTCATAAAATGTTATAATATACTAGGTATCAAAAATCTGTCGTGGTAAGATTTTAACACTTTTAATGGTGTGAGAATGGAGTAAAATTTCACTATTTTTGGTATCAAACATAACACTTCTGATTAGCCAACTTATGCCCAAATGTTGTTATGTGTTTCAAGAAGCAAAAATTGTCTCGGCCGAGTTTATTGATTTTTTGCCAGGATGACTGAATAATGTGTTTTATGAACAGCTGGATAATTTCACCGAATAGATAATTATGTATCTGTGTGTTTCGCTATGAAGTAAACAAGGTAATATAAATGCATATTTAGTATATACGATTTCTAATTTATTGTCTGCTTATTATTTAATAATAATAATAATATAAATTTACCAAGAATATTACAAAATTTTTATTTTTTGCGAGAATTAAATCCGAATTTTACAATTATTAATAATTATGGCAAGCCGTCTATTTCGCTGATATCTAAATAATCAACTTATGCTCAATTGGTTTGTCCATCCTAAGAAGCAAACATTGTCATCGTCATGGCCAAGTTTATTAAAAATAATAGATATTATATGTCCGAAAAATATGTTAAATTTTGACAAATTCACTGGACAACTTCATTACGTAGTTAAACAATATTTTATATTTGTCATTCTTATTGCGCAATTGTTAATAATGAACATTAATCTGATCAAGAATATACCCAATTATTAAATAATGAATTTAATAATTAATTACATTCTTGATTACTTTACTACTAAGTTAAGATTGTTTAAATTATAATTTTCGTTTTCAGTAACGATTAAATCAACTCGTTATAAAGAAGAGTTATTAGTAAATATCCAAAGGCATCTGGATATCAACGAGGATTACTTCTTAATCCGGAAAAACATTCACATTAGGATGGGATTATAATATTTAATATGAAAGCTCGATAATACAAGAAGTATTTCAAATGTAATAGTTAGGGACTAAGTTGCATTGTTCACGAATATATAAATATTTTCTAGACTTTATTGTACAATGTGAAAAAGTGTAAAATCTAAATAAACCCGTTTCGGTGTGAAATTGGTGTCAAATTTTACGCCACATAAGTCTGTGTACAATCTAATCTATTGCCATATTTGCATAAATTTCCTTTATTCCAGTAACTAGGCAAAAACTCCATCTGATTTATCGTAAACCATAAATGAATTCTAAATAGCTCCGTATTTAAAGCTATTTAAAACCGTTGACCTAGTCAGTGCTTAGCGGGAACGTTTGTGAAAGACAATATTCTAAATGGAGATGTAGATTGACCCGAAAAGGATTTAAATAAAATCCAGCCCGAATATCCCTTTAAAGGACTTTGGAGTAGGGTGGTAAAACAGTCAATCTTTATCGAATTCTCACGTCTGGCGTGCTCCATTTGTCCCTCCATTTCAGATTGCCCTTCTTGTTCGCGAGTGTGTGAGTGTGTGCGTGAGCCCCACCCCCGCAGCTGGAGACTTTCTCTTATTTAAATCGAATTATGCTCGACTTGAAAGGCCGTATTCGACGACGAGTGACCCAATACATTTTATTATGAGATCACAAGTGCTTTTATTGTAACTAAATTTCATATTTACCTTGCGCGGAATGGTTTAAGGCACTATCTTGGAAAAACAATAGTTGTGAGAAAACGATCGTTTTGTTAAAATGTCTCTGAAAGCACAGTAAGGTAGGGTTAGCTTAGAGAGGTAAGGAGGCATAAAAAATGTTCTTGAATTTATAAAAAATACAATTTTTGCAAATTCAAGAATATATTCTTCTACCAACTGATTACTTATCTAAGATTCATTTTTTGGTTCTAAATTGACGTATATTATATGAATCGAAAATCGTTTTCCTAACCCTAAGTCTATTAAAATCAAATTCACAATTACAAAGAAAGACCGACTTAAAAAAAAAAGAGTAACAAGTAAAAAGCAAAAAATAAATGTTTTCTACAACAATTTAATACTTATTTGTTATTCCGTTTAATGTAATTAAGAAATTATTGTTTATTATGTAATTATTATTAATTGTTTTATATAATTTTGAAGTCGGTGCCAAGTAAAACATAAAAAAATATATACTACTATACCGAGTTTACATTTAAAATTGCCGAGGGCCGGTATTCGCATTACTAATATTGTATGGCACCGACTTCAAAATTATATAAAATAATTAATAATAATTACATAATAAACAATAATTTCCTAATTACATTGAGCGGAACAACAAATAAGTATGAAATTATTGTAGAACATATTTATTTCTTGCTTTTTAGTTAAGTTACTTTTTTTTTCAAGTTGGTTTTTTTAATATTATTATTTTACAATTTTAAGTGATGGGTAAACCTACTAAGGATGCATTGCGAATGAGAATATGACGGTTACTTGAATTAGGATTTCCGTTGTGTATCTTCGAAGTCTAAGGGCTAATACCAATGAAATTAAGATGGGACTACCTTAGAGCTATATTGAATCCGACGCAAAAAGAATAATTAAAATGGGTTCATAAACACAAAATTTATATCTGTATATATAAAATATATATATAGACGAATTGAGAACCTCCTCCTTTTTTTGAAGTCGGTTAAAAAGGAGTACACCATGATTTTCAACATATAAATATCGAGATACAGCTTTGCTTTCCGTTTTTGTAAAGCATGCAGATATCTGATGTTTTATTGCTACATCTATATATATATATATATATATATATATATATATATATATATATATATATATATATATATGAATGTTTATCTGTATGTCTCTTTCTAAACCGTTCATCCGATTGCGATGAAACTTTGGGGAATGGTTGGGCACATGCCCGCGAAGGTTTTTGATTGTGAGTTAGTAAAACTAAAAAAAAATAAAAATATATAATGATCCAAAATATATTGAATATTGTTGTGACGAAAATATTAGTATTTCTTTAAATTTCGTAAACGGCACAGCAAGACGTGATGGGTATGGCTAGTCACATATAAACTATAACAAAATCCTTCTCATTATCATCAAGTTTGATCGTTCATGTTCCTCCTATCGTTACGACAACCGAATAACTTCTTGAAATAATAGTTTTCTGTTGTTAATTTATTGTCTCGTCTATTTACTTTCTGGCTAAGTTTAATTAAATTCAAACAGTTTCACTTGAGTCTATCTGGACACAATTATGGTTCAAAGTCAATCGATGGAGAAGATTCAGAATGATCTAATGATGTTACTTCCACAAGTTTGGAAAGTAAGAGCAAAGGAAGTCACTAAAACGGAGGATTTCTTTTTTGAAAATAAATTAAGGATATCGAAAATTACAGTTTCCGCATTTTAAGATGAAGTCTTGGAGATACATAAGCTTTAGATATAGATGAATAAATAAAACAAATGTGTAATAATTTACGGCGATCGAAAACCTTCATTATTTGTCACCTGCCATCACAAATTGTTCATGATAAACGTGAAAAATGATGAAATAATCAAATTATTTGACCATAAAAAATTCACAGATAGAATATTTTTGCATAAGAATTAAAACAATAATTATTCTCCATTAAACAATGTGACACGAAATTATGAAGAAATGAACAACAGCTCGTAGCTTCCATTTTGAAAATTTTAGATATACCTTGACCTGTTCACACGAAGCTTCTAGGTTAAATGCCAACTCCAACAAATCTCGAATCCACGTTTCTATTGTTTTTCTAGAAAATATCGCAACATTGAAATGCAGGTTACAAGTAAACAGTATTAGAGAGACTCCCTGTTTCGAGAGTATCCGGAAGCAGTCAGGGTTTTCCGGCGATACCCACGTTATAATTAGTATATTCTTTCAAATCTTTTGGAGAATATATAATTTAGGCTAATCCGTTTTCCCAGAGCTCATTATTAAAACTTATATGTTTTTTAATTAATGTTGATATGACAATTGTAAATTAAATGTGATTTATTATAACCCTCGGTTTACAAACAAATAATCTATCACTTCCTTTTTATATGTATTTATGTGCACACTTGATTCTGCCATCCAATACCTATTATTAAAATAATTTTAACACACTGAAAACATATTTTTGCCGTTCACTCGTTATATCTCGATGACAAAGCAAGAATCAACATGTGACAGGACCGAGAAAGGGTGACTCAGCAATACGGGGCCTTCTAATAATCTGTCATTGGGGTATGTTTCTAAAATCAATGACGCCCCGAAATTAAGTGTCTCCCTAAAATGGGATTCTAGTGTTTTGCTAAGCGAGTTAATATATCCTCCCGTTCGCAACGCAAATCCTTTCCAAATTTGACGGATAGTAGACCGACTAGTTATGCCGATCGATTTTTATTCGTTCGGGGTTAAATTTTACGTGTACTTACTCGGAGAGAGTCCCAGTCGAGTTTGAAGAGCAATTTTTGATTCTTCGCTGGATGGCAGAGGCATCTCCTGTCGCCAGGTCATGTCTGGTTCGTTTAACCATAATTTTCCTGAAAGGAGGAAATATGAAATTTACTCGTTATGTCAAGAAATAATTTAACAAATAACAGTTCAGTAATAACTTTTATAACAAACTGTATTCATATAATTTATTACTTAAATATGAATAGATTAAACAATATAAATTAAATATTACTCTTATGAAATAATAGTCACCTAATGATAATTATTAAAATCTTAGACATCTTAGCACCTATACTCAACTATATGTCGATGTACTTTATTTATAAAATCAAATAGGTAAGTGCTGTAGTCAATAATGGTTCCTTCTTAAATTACAAAACATCGAATATTATTGTGCAAAATAATATGCAATCTTTGTCTTTGATCATTTCTGTTCAAATACGTCAATAAATTTTGACGTACAAAAGGGGGATAACACGAAACATAAAATAGCGTTAGGCAAAAAATTACAACTGTTTTGCGGATGTGGTATTTTATAGTATATATTTTCTAATTAAACGCATACCAGACGATGACATGTGTATGTCATATGAAAATAATACATAAAAACATAGTTATTAGAAAACTAAATAAAAAAAATCATTACTAGACAAATTGAAATTCAAATATAGTTCTAGAATAACACTCGTTTTTATTGTTTTATTTCAAAAAGAAATATTTTTATATAATTTTATTTTTGTTTAAATTATAATACGAATTTATAATTTTGGCGAAGGCGCTGGGCAAAACCATAGATACATATAACGGACATAAATAGCTAGTGCATATTGATAACACAATGTATATAGTATTTGTAACTAGATATATATTAAATAACACTAGATCTGTGTGATGAAAGAATTACTAATTTGTTTATGAATGCAGAATAAGGTTTTAAAAATATGTTGTCTAGTAAGATCCATCTTATGCGGGCTCTGTTATTCAGTAGTATGTAATTATTGAATCTATATCGAGCTATATATTAATGCCATTAGAATTGACTGTTTTTATAACTCATTATTACGATTACTACCATTGCATACAAAGTCATTTAAACAATTTGGTTTACATTCAACACTGTTACTAAATCCTAATATTTGCAAATGTAAATTGCACGTATGCATTAGTATATTCACTTATAGTTAGAGAATAAACTCTTTACGTAAACTAATTCAGTGTACAGAATAGGGACATTGGCACGATATCGGGATTTTTCCTTTCTTATTTATAAATGAACTTTTACTATACATATTCAATACATTACTTTTCATACCATAAAGCTGCTGAGTTTCATGTTTAGTTTAGGCAGTATTGCCACAACAACAACGTTTTTATTAAAGTTATATTTTATTCATATAGTTCCCAAAATTGTATTCAGTTTGGAGCGTTTTGTGTGGGGCTCACTTTATGAATCTTCTTGAAATTAATTTATCAATAGAATGTTTTTAAAAGTTCTTGTTTTTCAAATAGACGGTTTCTTCTTACAAGGAAGATGGGTATCCTTCCAAGGACGTACCCTTGGAATACCAATTTGCTTTAAATTTTTCATAAATTATTACTCAACTACTAAAATTTATATAAAATACTAAAGTTAACCTGCTTGTAAAATCTTATTTCCAATTAACTCTCAGTGATTTTCGTTCCTGTGTTGAAATTAAAGCTCCTATCAAAATTATCGGTAAAATTCAAAATTTCATTAAAGATATTGTGTACTTTTCAAGTCTACATATTAAAAGGTTACAAAGTTTCTTTATGGCTCGACAAATTTTTACATATGACTATCTAAATACATAAATGCCAAATTCTCAAATGTTTTATTTACGAGAGTATACCCTTTGACAAGGGTGTGTGCTTCTTAAAAGATCTGATCATTATAACTACCGTTTAAATTGATTATTACATTAAAATTTAAAAGTTACTTCCATATAAAACTCATGGGTGTGCATATTATAGAAATATTATAGAACACCATTGATTCTTCTCATATTATTTGGATGTCGTCTATTGAGTATATCGCTACAGAAATTGATATATCTTGGCAGAGAGCATCAGAACTAAAGGATTCTATTTTATCATAAAAGTTCTGGACTTCTATCAAAACTATCAAGAGATAGTTTTAAGTGATTTAATATAATTTTGAACAATTTAGGATTCAGTTCTCTTCAAAAGGAGTAAAGAATTCAGATTGAGTACACTAGCGAGGGTGTAAAATGAATAATCCTCAACTTATAGAGTATTCTACGTGGAAAGACACCTACAATGTTATTGTCTTATTGTCTTTGGAATCGTACCTTTGGAGTACCGATGGATAGTCTTAAAGTTAACCTAAAGTGTATGCTATTATGTAACACAATTGATTTGTCCTATATTTTTTCGATGTTGTCTATCAAGTACATCATCTACACAAATTGATATACCTTGGTGGTGACCATGGTGGGAAACATCATAAAGATAGTTTTGTTTTATCATATAAGTCCTGGACTTAAAGCAAATCTACAGACAATTCACAATATCAAGAAAGAGTTTTAAACAATTTAATATAATTTTTAAACAATTCAGAATGTACTCCTCTTCAAGAGCAGTAAATAACTGAAGAGTGTAATTAAATAACGGTCTAAGTGCCAAAATCTATGAATTCGATTTTATCAGTACAAAGTGGTCTATGTGGCTTTGCCAATAACATAAATACCGATCTGTGTCCATATTGCTTTATTTAAGCCTCACCTGTTCTCCGCTAAATGGCAACACCGCTTTCTGTTATTAGTGGTCTATATGTGTCATAACCTTCTCTGTGCTTATATTATTACTGCGGTCTTTACAAACGTGCTGAAGGAGTTGTTGTGGTTTTTATATCAAAATAAAGCGAAATAGAGGGGAAGGCAGTGAAATTCAAGAAAAGAAGCAAAAGAGAAACAGTGGTGTAAATCATACGTGACTCAAAGAGGCATTGCAAAAGATGCGAAGAGTCCTCCAAAAGAGTATGAATATGAAAAGTGGTATGAACAGGAGATTCATGTTTCGACACATCGTGTATTATTATTATTTCTTGTTGCTGTAGGTGTCCTGCAAATGCAAATTGGGTTGCAAAGCCCTTTCGTTTGAGCAGAAATGTAAGTTGCTCTACGCATTCTATGAAATGGTGACAGTGAAAAGCAGTCCACGTATTTAACGGGATTAATGCATATTGGAAAAATTAAAAGAAGAAGACATGGAATATATGAAGATGCTGCGAACAGTACGAGAACAAATATGGTTTATTATGCTGTACCAAAAGTAGATAAGAGAGTAACTCAGGTGTGTCGAAAAAGTTTCAAGAGGTTTTTTCCTCAACCCATAGAAAACTTCAAACACTGACAGAGAAGAAAAAGTGTGGGGACCTGATGTATGAAGAGAATAGAGGCAATAAAAAGAAGCACAGAAAATATACAGAAGAAGATGAACAGAAGGTTGTTGATCATATAAATCTGGTTCCATGTGAAATAAGCCATTACACACGGAACCGTAGTTCAAAGGAATACCTCAGCCCTGACTTAAACATACATCCTTTGTATCGAGCTTATAAAGAGGTATTCCCTGACAATAACTTGACTAATCGATTCTACTACCAAGTTTTTCGAAGAAAATTTCCCAATCTGAGTTTCAAACCACCAAGGAAATATGCCTCATTGTGATGATGATTTTATGATGACTCTGACCTGATTCTGATACCTGCTTTTATAATCTGATCCTGATCATAAAGTTTAGTTTCTCTTTTTGTAAAAACCATTACTGTATACTTAAATGGTATTAAAATAATTAAATTAATTCAATTGTGTTTTATTTATGCAAAGAACAAGTTAATGGAACAATACTGTCAATTTTCTCGGATTGGTGGTTTTGGAACTTAGACCGTTATTTAATTACACTCTTCAATTCAGATTGAATACACTAACAAGATGTAGAATGAATACTCCTCAACTTAAAAGGACTACTATGTGGAATGGCACTCATAACGTTATTGCCCTTGGAATTGTACCATTAGAATACCAATTTGCTTTAAATTTGACATAACTGTGGATGGTCCTAAAGTAAACCTAATGTGCATGATACCGTTGATTCTCCCTCTATATTTTGGATATCATGTATGAAGTATATCGTCCACAGATATCGACATATCTTGGTGGTGAACATTGTGGGAAACATCATGAGAAATAGTTTTAAACGATTCAATATAGTTTTTAAAGAATTCAGAATGTAGTCCTCTTCCAAAGGAGTAAATAATTCAGTTTGCATACACTAACGAGGGGTTAAATGAATGATTTTTAACTTATAAGAGTTATTCGTTTACTTATTTTGCGAAGAGACTTACAATGTTATGTAAGTGGTCTCTTGTAAGATATGAGTTAGAATTATTAAAAGGTACCTAGCTAGAACGTTTGTTGTAATATTTTTTGTAGGAAAGAAAATATCAAGCACAATAAATTCAGTTCAGGGTAGTTTTTTTAATATATTTTATCACGATTATTAATATATGTCTTAATTTGCTGGCTTTGTCTAGTGCTGCCTCTTGGAGAATGCACACATTTCACATGCATTTTTGGTAAACACATCGAGACGGAGCTCTGCCATTCTCTCGCGTTTATTTGAGAAAAGAAAGGCATGGGGGGTCGAGAGCGCTAACTAGGGTCGCACTAATCAATATCCCCCCCGCCTCCCTCTTCCACCGCTCCACGCAGCTTCAATTCAGTTACAGCCACAACAACTGGCCATAGTTACTATTCGGGTCTTCAACCTTTGCACTTTCGTACAAATCTACGTCCAAATAAAAATGCCGTCTATAACCCAAGGTTATACATGATCTCGTTTTAATATTTTCGAGTTGTATGTAATTGTTTCACGGAAAGACTCAACGCGGTAGCTGGCTTATTATTTGGGTAATGATAGCTTTCATGTATATGCGTTTTTTGTTGCCCCACCGAGGAGGAATTGTCTTCTTATACATCTCATCGCACCGCTGCGGCGTGAATAAAATTTTCGAATTATTACTCATAATTATTTTAAGCAGACAGTGCCGCTTGGAAGGGCCGAGGGGTCTAGAATATTAGATACAATAATAAAAAAATACAATAAATGTCATCTGTTTAAGATACAGAACCAAAACGCCAGGTGAACCTGGTGTTTCTCATTCAGATGTTAAGTTTTCTTTTCCGGAAACATACCGATATATTTTTTCATTTTGCATGTTAGATGTTCGAGTAATTATATAATAACTTCATCTTGAATATTTGTGAAAAAGAATATTCCTATTTATTTATTTTTATTTAATTAGGAATATCTAATTAAATAAAAAATCACCAATTAATTCATGACATTTAAATTGCATGATACATATAAAACAACACAGATATATTTTATATGATTGTACTTGGTTTGTACCCCAGTTGAAATATTTATAGTACGCCGCTGATAAATATTTATACACGATACACGATTGTAAACTTATCCTTGGGAGATTATTTTAAATAAAACTTTACATTTTCTGCATTGTTCATTTTCTGAGATGGCCATTTTGTTTTGTAAAACTCCTTATTCGATGTTGAGTTATTTAGGTTCTTTTTTTTCTGCAAATACCTTTCGAAAAAGTTCTTAAAATACTTCACGAATTCTGATTACCGTTATATCATTAAAAAGGAGTTTAAGTAATGTTTTACTAGGGTTCGTATACAGTGTTGTTAAAATGCCGGGAAATAATACAAAATATTAAATAATTAAGTAATAGTTTCCAAAAAAAAGCATTGTAGAATTAAAGAGATATTTTTAGAACATATTAAAACATGTATTAATGTTTTCTCAAATAGAATTTTGTATAAGTAAAAATTTATGACGTATTCAACATACTCTTTACAATTAAATAAGTTATCAGTTACATAAGTTATCAATTATTCTACAACAAATTATCAAATCGAGACAGGATAAAACTTGTCTGGAATAAATGTACTTCAATGTTGACTTACTTCCTATGTTTTTCAAAAAACAGAAAAAATGGTATGTATGTAATGTTTTAAGCTTTGCACAAATAAATACTAATAAATAAAATATAAACGAATACGTTATCTTCGATATATCTCTGCGTCTTTTACAATATAGTAGTTTATGGTTATTTAAATATATTTTATTTTATTTCTATGATCTAAATACATCTAATACATCTTCATAAAGTTCTAGTTGCATCTATTTTACTGAACATCCGAAGAACTCAGATTCTTTTTTTTTTCTTAAAGTTTCTAATAATGCTTAATAAACGGAATTTCCACACTTCATGATCTTATTATACTAAGTATCTTTATTGCATCTTATATAAAAATAATTGTCAGACCTATGTTGTGTTTCTAAAACGACATAGATTACAAATTACACTACAAATTATTTCCATACTACACTACTTGAACTAAAAACAAGAACAATACAAACTTATTTTTATATTCACCCCAAATTACATGGAAACAAATGGAAATCAACAAGCTGATATAGCAGCACGAGGAGCTACTAACCATGAACCAATTTCCAATAACAGTATTATTAGAAACGATGACGCAATCGTAGAATTTAAACACATTTTAAACAAAAATGGAGAAGTCGTGGGATATCAACTCTTCCGACACTTTCTTTAAAAACATCTCTCATACATAGACAAATGGAGATATCCACCAATGCTTGAAAAAGGGAATAAACAGCACTATCCAGTATAGGACATATCTATATGACATCAGCACATATTTTGAAGGGAAAAGGGTCCCAAGACAGCCTAATTCTATAGAAATGATAACAGTTAAACATATAGTAACACTATGGCATATAGGAGCCATAGTGTTACTATATGTTTAACTGGTATCACATTGATGCACATTGCAGGAATAGCCAGATCAAATTGAATATAAAAGACATGTTATTTGATGAAAAATTAGATATTCAAATACTGATGACATTTCTAAAATCTAGTGGTATTTAAAAAAAATCACAAAGAAAAGAAACAACTGAATATGAATATCGGCTAATGACCACAGCAGTTGAAGCCGTTACAAAAAGAAAGTCAGATGAATAAGACTTACTACAGAAATTTACGAAATCTTTTAAGATACCTTCGGCGGTAGTTAGAGATTTGTCCATTAAAATTAAGAGAATTAAATATTATAGCATTAAATGAACAAAGATAATCCTACCGACTTAAATATTTATTAACACTTATTAAATATTTATTTCGTTATACATGTGGAGCACGAGTGAAAAATTTATCAGTGAAACTACGAACGCTGAAAACCTCATTTCCCGTCTTTAATCCAAAAAAAAAGCAAAACATCCTCCTCCGCTGTGTTGTTAATAAAAGTGTGGACATAAAGGCTTCTTTCACTCTTTAATCTTCAATTTCCTGAAAGTTAGTAGTCAAGATTTAACATCCAACGGCTATGTGATTTAGAGAGATAAAACCGAGTTAAATAAAATAGAAATGGGGGTATTTTACTTGGCGGGCGATGAGGGCGCACGATTCTTTTGAAGATTCACAATTTGATTCAAGGGGCCTAAGTAAATTGCGGCCGTCTTTTTCGAATGCATCTCCTGACCGAGAGGGCGGGGGGACGGAAAGGCGCCCCGTCGGTCAGTGTTTACATATTGCGCCCGAGTGCCCCTGGATGCGTAAAGGACTTGTCCACGTCGTCCTGGACACGTGTGACGGCATTTCTGCGATAATTTTATTTGCACAATAAGTTCTAAGTTAGGCATTCTAGTTGGAGTTTAATAAAACATAATAATCAACCAACAAACGCGTCAAAGGTTTTATTTTTTTTTTTTTAGATACATGACAAGGCAAACAACATAATACAGTATGTCGTAACTAAACGACACTAACAAATCGCATACAAATATATACAGGAAAGAGTGAAATTAATTAAGAAACATATACAAGGTGTCTAGTATCGACAGAAGGTTCTTAAGCGGTAACAGAAGAGTTCATTTAGAAGTTCTGTTATCATATCCGTAATCTGAAATTCATAATATCAAGTATTATGGATTTCGAAATATTTGCTTTTTGAATTTATAGTTTTTCATGGCTTTCCACATTATAAGTACTAGTCAAATAAGTATAAGTATAAGTATAAGTCAAATTCGATCGATTTGACCAACCCCAATAATTGTTTACTATATCAATAATATATAATTCTTTTGGAATATGTCATGAAAAAGTGCTAGCCATTGGCGAAGAAAAATGTATAGATGTAGGACAGCAAAATAAAATTTTGAATATAGATGCGTTGTTTTATAAAATAATGCTAAATCAAGACGAAATTAAATATGCAGTTTTAAAACATCACCGACAAATGATTTATTAATATTCAATAAGAAAGATAGGACCCAGAAAGATGGGACCCAGAGGAAAATTTACTCTCACATAATCAAAACTACCTCATTTTTTAAAAACTACCTCATTGTAAGCCAATGATGGACAAGGTGGCCGTACTTTTGAAATTCTATCTGACTCTATATGAAATTCTAAATTACCTGACCTTTGACATTTAGTAGCAGTTGATAAATAAAAAAACAAACATAATTATCATATCAGTGTACTTTATCCTTAAAAATTTTATGTCAAATTAGGTACGTATACTTATACATATGCTATGAAATCCGTAACTCTTCAGATATAGATACATAGGTTAAAAAAACTAAATTTCCTCTACGACCCCTTTAAAACTATTGATGTTCCAAACACCATGTATATATTATCACCACAAAATTGCATATAAAAACCCAAGAAAATTACTATGATGAGGCATAAAACAACATTTTCATTAGCCGAACAGTATAGAAAACAATGTTAACCGTATTCTCAATTTTACAGTACTGTGTAATCATTTGATATAAGGGAGGTGTTGTAAGAATGTTAGTACGTGATGTGGGAAGGTTTAGAATGTGTTTATTTCGCGCTGATACTAGTATTTTGTTGAATAAGTATTTATTTATCGAATGATCGCTATTAATTACAATCATTTTTCTAATAAAGGGGTTATGACAATTTATATAACTTTGATTTCGATTAATTTAATTTTCATGTGGCGATAATTATGTAATAAAAGAAATATAACGCATTTTATATTTTTGAAAATTAAATTTAATAAAAAAATATATTTTTCTTAGTAGTGCGTAATATTTATTTTTAGTGAGTTGGTTTAGATCCCGATAATTATCAACAGCTATTGACGATCTCATATACATCGTAGTCCATAAGTAACAGTAAATAAGTAAAATATTGCAACTTATTATTCTGTATTTTTTTGATTTTAAAATAATATTACTTGATCTGAATTTTACCTTTTTCCTTTCAATCCGCTTGGAGTGAGGGTTTGTAATGTGTGAACAGAATGAGGGTGCGTACAATACATTTTAATTATCTTTAATTATCTAACTTTAGGTATTCAGTTCATTATTTAGTAACGAGTTTTTCTAGAATTTTGTATATTGTTTTACAATGTCTTCATATGTTATACACTATGTATAAATACAGTGTATAACATATGAAATGATATATACATAAAAGTGTTCATAAAATTTTTTCAATCATAAGTATTCTAATCAAAAACAACACAGATATGTCTCAGCCCTTTTACTAAATAAATTGTTCTAAATCTGAGAATGTGTTTATTTTTCAATAAATCATCCTATATATATTTTGCTTTAAGAATAATAAAGTTGACATGGTGTTGTGATCTGGGTCATAGAACCGTTATTATCATTAATAATAAATTAAGGAAAACAATGGATTTGTTATGTATTAATTTTACCTTGCAGTTAAACTAATTAGGAAACAAATTTATTAGAAATCTTCGCAATTCTATTAATTTTCCACGATATATTGAAAACTAGACACCTCTACCAATTTTTATGAATGGCAAAATACCGAAGGCCCCAACTGTTTAAATACATGGTGTTCGACTTTAGTGTATCCAGTTGCGGTAATATGGCATTAAAACTATAGTCTGTCGAGAATACCAATTTCGTATTAAATTAAAGTCAGTTAAATATTAAGAGTTAATAAAATGCATATTGAACAAATGCATATTATTCATAATTGGATATTACTATTAAAACAGCAATTTTAAAAATAAATAATTTCTTGAAAAATTTTATTTGTTACAATGAGATATTTACATAAATTAATACACAAATTAATTGGGTACGTGAATGTTTAATTTCATAGAATCAAATAGATCTGTTTTAGGACTTTTCAGTATATTTTTAACTAAGTGTAAAAAATAGTTTTATTATTAAGAAAATGAATAGAATTAACGTTGATTTTGACAATTTCAGTTTGTAATAATGAATGAGAACGCCTACTCGTTATATTTAATACACCATTTTAAGGATAATTTACTACTTAGGGGTGATAGTTTAGTTGGAGGAATATCGTGCTCGGTACGACATCAGTCGATGAAATCTTGAAAACTACACAAAGTAATTGTGATTTCTTAGTTTATGTGTGTAGTAAAATTGCCGGCCCTCCGTCAGTCTCGCTACACCCTTAATCGCACCTCTCAGGCTACCCCGAAGTCAGATATCACGCAGGACTGTAGCACATCGTCCGCCATCGTTATTTTTTAGCGTATGCAGATGTAAAGGGGTAGTTTACATAGCGCAAGCGTATCCCGCCCATATCTCTATCGATATTATGTAAAAGCTGAACGCGTGCGCGACCTAACACGTTTTACATGTACATTTTTATGAACATCCCTTTCGCCTCGCACCCGCCGTAAGATTTCAACCCTTATTCGAAAGGTAGCCAATGGCAACGCGTGCTAAACGAGTGTCTTCCTGGGTTTTCCTCGAAATTCGATCTTTTGGATTGCGTTTTATTTGTTCTTTTTTTGTTGTTAACTTCCGGCAGGAGGTTGACAATTGTTATTGGGGGTATATTTTCGTCTGCGCCCTCAAGTGTATTGCAAACAGACAAGGGAACCCCGAGGGGGTGAAGAAGACTCGTATGTTTTTGTTAATTGCACTGCTATTAACTTAAATACGGTTCTTAGGGGGTGGTCGTTGAGTCTCTTCCGAAATATATAAAATATTTCGCCTATGTCACACATAAGTCGAAGAAAAATAACGGTTTTACTACTAAATCATTTATGTATTAAATTATATTAGAAACGTAGCAATTTAGTGAACAAAAAGGCAATAAACCGTATATAACATTGCTTTTAATATTATGTTTTGCTGAAAATAATTTGGGTAATAAGATTTAAGAAGTTTTCTGCTCAGTTCCTTAAACCTGTCGATTAATTTTTTCCGGTATGTTCTGCGGTATGCGTTGGGCGGGTTTTCCGTGTTACATATTAACAAGTTGACAACTTTTTCTGTATTAATTTTGGTTAATGGATTATAAAAATCGTAATGTTCAAGCAGCATAACGGCGGTTTTCAATTAAACCGCAAACTATTTCTGATCTGTTGTTCTATCGAGGATGTAATTCCCTAATTGCCATATTGTGTTGCAAGTATGTACAAGGAATTAGTTGTAAATAATAGATACTTTGTTTTGATTGTATTTATTGCGCGTTAATTGAAACATAAATTTAAGCCACCTAAATGAGAAGAAATCACTTAAAATAAGGTGATTATTTATTTAAATATTGACCCTTTTTAAAATTTACACTTTCATGTCAAAAATTACAAATTAAAATGCAAAAACAAAATATTTCTTATGGTATTATTTTCTGGTTTTGATTTTTCTATTATACATGCAGGCATCATAAGTTGTATATAAAGTTACAAATAATAGGTCGTAGTATTCAGACATTATAAACGTGACCTTCTCCTCAGTTAGCATCAGATTACTGTCAACACTGGTGTAGGTAGTAGTAAGAGTATTCCGCATTATAATAGATTGTGTACTTTGTAATGACACTGCATACTAACATTAGTATGATAAGGGGCAAAATATTACACAGACACAAGGGCACAATTTCAGGACGCAAAGGAACATCAGCATTGTCTTTTTTCTCCATTACAATGCGAGGCTCCACAAGGCCCGTATCAGAGTGTCTGCTGCAGAACCGTATTTTAACTTGAAATGAACCACTTTATTATTAATTATATATTAACCCCCCAAACCGCTGTTGCTTTCACATTATAACATTTTCATTAAGTGCCAATCAATTTTCAAATTGGCAAAATTTCTGTTCTATCTTAAGTTCAAAGAAGATCAGAATAACCAAGGGATGAGCAAATGGGGGAATAGGTGGTGAGCAGCTAATAAAATATTTGTAGTCATATGTCATCAATTTTCATCACCATGACGTGGCTCTTTCTCATAAAATATATACGTTTATTGACACGCGTTTCGCCATCCAAGTTGGAATCATTGGGAGATGATTAAAACTGATCTAATTAATGCAGTTTTAGTCACTTTCCGATGATGCCAACTTGGTTGGCGAAGCGAGCGCCTAGAAACGTGTGATCTTTCTGGGTCCGTGGAAAACTATAGTCTCCTGTTTTTATTGCTGCATCGAAAGTTGCTATGCTATGAGTCTTTTATGAGTTTGGTATTAGTGATCGAAATTATGTTGCAAACTAATGAGCAACTAATTCAAGAGCATCATTATTAAAAATATGACGAACCCGCTATATTTGCCTTCAACTGAAATATTTTGACTCGATATTTTCTAATGATTCTACGTGATCACAATAGAGAACACTCAGTTGTCGCTATTTGCGACCCATTAGAGAATACAAAGTATACTTTGCAGAAACGGTCGTGCGATTCGGAAAAAAATGATGCCGTCAGCCGTATTTAATACATCAGGGTTCTGACACACGATACAGAATCCCTTTCCGAACCAAAATGTATCGGATTGTCCGTAAGACGTCTTAGAGAATCATCATGACAATATAAAATATTATTTCAGGTTCCTCAAAGAAAGAATTAAGAATAAAAAAACCGACTCGGGTCCAAATCTCCGCTTTTAGCGTTTTCGACGGTCTCTCCTTGTTTGTTCCGTACAGCTGATGTGCAAAATCGGGCGCGGGAGGGTAGGGGTGCGACGCACGGTTAGATTCGCTATTAAGGGTTGCTACCCCAGGTATAGACACACACAGGCGTGTGTTCACAATAGAACCACATGCTCTCAAAGGAGTAAAAAATGGTAAATAACACTCTATTGTGCCGGCATGTGGCAAATTGCACAGTGGTTGTGTATCGCCAGCTTTTAAATGTCTGTATAAATGCTCAAGGTCGGTGTTGGTTAAAATGTCGCCATTGAAAATAAACGTATCAAAGATAAACAAGCACAATAGGTTGCTTTATGTTACATCATCTACAGAATTGCATAAACAAGTGAATTACTTAGGTGCTTTCATTTATAAGGAACATTAATCAAAGCTTCTCATCTACACTAATTTCTAATAATTATCGTCTTAAAAAGGCGGGTCTAATTTTTAAGTTTATTTTTCCACAAACTACTCACATATTACATATTTTTTAATCTTTTTTGACTACAGATATATACATATACTTAAAGAAGTGACACCATAGGATTCAATTGTAGATGTATTGATATTGATGCTGACACTTTTTTGATGAGATGGAATGGACGTGGTGGATTTTATCCATGAATACCCATTCTTGGTAGACACGTAATAACATTAGTATAAACACGTTTCCAAATAACTACATTTATATTAGTTTTTTTAATGTCAGAATTTTATTTATTCAAGAAAAAGGTTACTAAATGGCACTAAAAGTTATTCTTGTAAAATATTGCGTGGTGCAATATTTTGAAACATTGTGTTTTGTGAAAAATTTGGAAATGTTGTGTTTCTACAGCACAATGTTGTTTATTTCATTCAATTTCAATGTGTTCGCATTTTTGGTCATTTTTCATTCCCTTTAGCAATATATTTTCAAAATACACTTTCTTAGGTATATAATATTAAATTCCTTCTGAAAATTTTGAAAACTGAATTACCCCAGTAACTACATTGACTTTCATCAGGTTTTTGAAAAATATAAATCAGTGTCCTGATTTAATCCCACTTGATGTATTTTTATATTTTGTTTTGCCTTTTGTAAATATAAATACAAGAGATATCAATATTATCGAAGAACTAAATAATCTATTCTGTATAGAATTAATAGATTTAGCTATATGTGTATGTGTTTAAAATTAAGCTTAATATAATTAATGTGTATATTTCACAGAAGTTCTGTATTTAAATGGAAAAATAAAAATAGATTTTTTTTTAACTTTTATGATATATAATAAGCATTGATATCACTCTCAAACTTATCTGGTATTAGATATTGCAACGGTAGATGAGATGTATAGAATCGCAGAAGATATACATAGTAGATAAGAAGATATACATAAGCACATTCAGTACGAATTATATTGTATTGTAAAAAATAGAATACTAGCTAAAATAGCATCATATTAATTGCTTCAAGAAACATCTGCAGACAACTGGCAGTTTCAGACCTCGGCAGTGCAGCTCTTCCCTTAAATTGCGAATATAAACTACGGAGGTGTAGTTGTTTGAGGAGTGTAAAAATATTACATAGGAACGTGCATCTATGTAGATAATTTAATTTAAAATAATCTCATAAAGAGACTTTATTAGAACTCTTAAATCTATCAAATAACTGGAAAACTAATGGAACATTTAAAATACCTGAAAATACACCAACTGTCACAGTGACAGAAGAACTCGAAGTGGAGGTTTTGTTGTCAGCAACAGAAAACTCAAAACTGTCTACAGTCAGATTTTGTATTCATATATATGTAAAATTTCATTAAAAAGTAACTACCACCCCTACAAATACACGTGCCATTAACACTTGGAAGCGGACGACCCACAAAGACAAATCCAATTTTGTAAATGGTTTACTCCTAGAGCCAAGTTCACTGTATGGGTTGGTTTAAGAATGGCGATACTAATTTATTCCTATATTCTACATTAAGAAATATTGAGAACGATGCCTTAAATAAAATTCATCTGGCGAGGGGAAGACAATTTTGTTAGTACGATGGAACTCCACAAACGGTTAACCAATACTTAGATTCGATGACAGATTAATTGCAAACAACCATCTCTTCCAGTGACCCGTAGAGTCTCCCTACCTAAATCCTCTGGACTATTTTCTGTGGGGCTACATTAAACATAATATTTACAACAACGAATGGCGAAGCAACCATTAGAAAATGTTCTAGAAAACACGATATTTAAAGCGACTCAATATATTTTATGTAGTATTTCAAAGATGTTTTTTAAATTATAAGATGAAATAAGTACCTACATTAAAATATTCTTTACCCAAGGCAAGTTGTTTTCCATTTTAGAAATATGGTTGTATTTAAAAAATATTTGGAATTCATCATCTTAAACTTTCTTCCATAGGAGAACATAGTACATCCAAGAAGTGCCTCAATCGGATTGTATTTTGGGCAAGAGTTTTCGTTTCGTTTCATAACCCCACTATTAATAGAGATATAAAGGTGTTTCCTTTAAAAAAATCACTTGGTATATGTAATAATAACTAGACTTTGTTTCGTTCTTCTATTTATTTTCTTAAATAAGACTATTTAAAAAAATAAAAATTTTTTAATTTACTTGAAGTTTTGTAAGAAAATCTTGGTCCCGAATTGAACTATTCTATTATTTATCATAAAAATATATTAATAACGTAATATTTAAAAAGGTAAGGGGTGTATTTTGTATAGCGAACCAGGCATACTACAAATACAAAAGAGACGGAATCATTTGAAAGAGCTCTCATTCACAAAACCTGTAAATCATCGTCAACGAACGAAATTCGTTACTTCCCCGGGTCGTTTATCAAAGGGGTTTATTTAAACAGTCTCACCCATAGAAAATGTTTTTATACTTCCTAGTTACAATATGATAAACGTCGGAAGCGTGCAGAGCTCGTGTTTAAATTCTATTTGCTCTCTACGGCCCGAACCCTTTTTTAAAATCGCGTGTTCAAATATCGGGGAGGCTGGGGCTATTGTTAAAACCGTTTTTTAATTCTATTGGTAACGATCCAGCCAATAGCGATAGTTTTGCATAATTCGTTTAGGTAAATGAACTAGTACCGGCAAAAATCTAAAATGGTTGAGTAGGCTGCAAGGTTTGCATGCAAATCGGCGTAAATTATTTTTGAGGCGGTGCGCAAGATTGACGTTAAAATTTGGTAGGAAAAAAATGCGATATCGAGTGTCGGTTTCTAGTTTAATAATTTCATTGTTTTAATTGGATATTTCAATGGTTTATTAAAAAATAAGCTATACAGCGTCGGTTATTGTAACGGTGAAAGTTTTTCGAAAGAATAATTGATTAGCGCTTTGTTTAACCTTGACGGGATATAATTTTGACACACTTCGCTTGTCGAAAATTACGAGCGTTTAGTTTTAAACAATAATAAAATATTAAATATGTGGCTGATAAATGTCGATAATAGTACTTCAGATACGGTGCTCGAATCTTTTTGACAAGCTTTCACTTTGGTTTTATTAAAAATAATAAAGTTATTGGTTTGATGTAGACGTTGAAGTAGTGGTTTTTAATTTTATTTTCTCGTGAAAACTTAAGCGTCATCGAGCATCATTGAGCATTTGGAATCAATCCCAATTGAGATAATTGGAATATGTTTCAGGGATTGGTTGTATGTTTAGGGCTGCTTTAAGATGTATCCTCTCTGTCGGTATTTCTTTCTCATAGAACAGCATAGTTTCATGCAACATCGATCAAATTCGAATCAACCGGTTTGATAAACAATCAGCCAACACCTGTACGTCACTGATACGCAAGGTCTGCTGAAAACATCGCTGCTGTGCGTGAGAGCGTACGGGAAAACCCGAGGCAGTCAATTTATCGTCGTTTACAAGAACTTAGCCTTTCTGTGATTTTAACTTTAACTGGCGAATTTTGCATCGGGACTTGGGTTTGCACCCGTATAAATCCAACTGACCCAAGAATTTAAGGTAAACTACCATAGACAACGCCGTGTGTTCTCTGATTGGGCTGTGGAGCACTTGGAAGTTAACCAAATTTCGCCAAAAAAATAATTTTTGGTGACGAGCCCAATTTTTGGATGAATGGATATGTGAACAAGCAAACTTGATGGATTTAGAACCATACCAGTCCACACGAGATACACAAGCACCAAATGCATTCCAAGAATGTCACTGTTTGGTGCGGATTGTGGTTTAGCGGAATCATCGGTCCGTACTTCTTCCAAAATGAAACTGGCATTTCCATAACCGACAACGGCGAGCACTACAGATCGATGATAAGCAACTTCTTGTTGCCTATATTGGGTAATATGGATACCGACGACATGTGGTTCGAACAAGATGGGGCTACGTGCACATAGCGCATGCCACGATGGACATTTTGCACGAACGATTTGAGGCCATGGTTATCTCGCGCATCGGCGACGTGAACTGGCCACCCATATCGTGCGATTTAACGCTTTTAGACTTCTTCCTTTGGGGTATACTAAAGCGAAAGTCTATGCGAATAAACTGCAAATAATTGATGTCCTCAAAGTGAACATAATGAATGCCGTCCAGCAAATTCAGCCAGATTTATGCGGCAGTCATCGAAAATTGGATCTCCCGACGTCACCACCAATGTACGTGCCACTAAGCAAAGCCGCGGCATACATTTAAACAACGTTAAATTCCATACTGAATGCCATAAAGTATACTTTCAAATAAAAAAAAATTAAGTGGATATCTCATACACAACTTGTTTTATTTATATTTAAACATCGAGCGTCCTTATTGAAAGACCCTATATATGCTGGACTATTAACAATATAGATATTTCGGATAATGTGGGTTTATTTAGTCATCAGTTTCAAAATGATTATAGCATGTTTCGTAATAGTTAGCAAAAAAAACATAACGACCGAATTCCTTAAAATTTATAAGCGAACATAGAATGATTGTTGTTAAACGAACATGTTAAATCTTCCTTCTCAATATAGCCAGAGTCTCGACATCTAACTGAGCCCTAAATATGTCAAATACATCGATCGATTTGCTCCGATTGGCTTTCTATTCATCGTGTAACTCAAAAAACGCACAGAAAATGTGTGTGCATTTGAAAACAGTCTTATTTAAATTACATCAGAACTGCCGTAGCTGTCCGTATTTATTTTAATTTATGAAGAGAACGAGATATTCAACATTCGCTAAGCATGTGCATTTGAATGTTATCCCTGTAAAGTTTGCAAGTATGCTACTTTTATTGTCGTTTAATGTTAAACATTGCTGATACCGACGTAAAAAGTTGTTTCGTAACTGTTATGAATATTTAACAACTTTAAATGAATGTGATCGATTCTCCGTTAAAAAAATTGAAAAAAAAAAGCTAGGAAATGCATAGTCTGAGTCTGAAATATCTGTGAAAGTTATATGAATGTATTGAGAGGAAACTAACAAAAGATATATAGATTAAGATAAATCTCGATTTCTATCATATTTGGTTAGAAAACTTCAATATATTAAATTGAATGTCAGTTTTCTTCATGAATAAACAAAACAGAATGCAGCAGAAATATTAATTAATATCGACATAATTTGTTTTCAAAGTATTCATCGTATTTCACAATTTACAATATTATGCAAATATGATTATTTGCATAATATTGCAAATCGTAATGCCGTTTTTTAGTAATACCGTCTTTTTATCAACACCACTAGTTCCCACGTTCTGCTCATAACGCGGGAAGGCCAATTTGGCATTCATGTATGCGGTATAAAAAAGGGAATCTCACCCTATTTTTTAAATCGAATAAATTTCTGACATGTAGGTAAAAATTGAAATGGCCCGGAATAAAGAAGCACTTTACCCTAAAAAACTATTATGTAGGGGAAGGTTTGACCCAAATGTCTAATTCACATAAAAAACGGATTTTTTAGAAGCTGCAACGGAATTTCACAAGGGTTTGCCTAAAAAAAGCAAAAACTCTCACAATATCTATGAAACTATTCATGGTGCCTTTTTTAATACAATGGATTTACTTAAAAATGACGTTTAAGAGAAATGCGATATCGGCGAGGGTAATAGGCGGCTTTTTACTTTTCTGAAAACGGTTAAGGCCCAAAGGGTGAGTTACGAATACTGGTATTACGGCCATGATTGTCATCACGACTTTAAAAGAAAATCGTTAAAAACCCTTCAGGATTTGTTTTGCTTTATATCAAACGATGGGTAGGTGATATAGCGAATCAAATTATTTTATGGGGTTTAACAAATGATAACAACCTACAGTGGGGTAAATAACGAAATAGCTTATATTTCTGTTAAACATTTGTCACAATGCTGAAACCCTACAGTTGTGATACACCTGAATGTCTAAGACGTTCGTTAAGGGCATGCTGCTAAAAAATTGCTAAAAGGCATAAAGGAGACCTTCTAACAGCTTTTTTTAGGAAACTCTAGAAGAGTCGTGGGCACAATAAGCAAACCGTTAAAGTAATGGCTTTGATTTCATGGTAATAGTATATCGTCTATAGCTTATGGAGGTACAATTTTTTATGATTAATTAAATAAAATGAGTGAACTGAATTTAAGTAATTTTGGAGAAGCTATGAAACAATATGGCTTATTGTGAATTTCTGTGGATGTATTATAAGAATAGTACAAATCTATTACTGACTTTTTATTCTCTTTTAGTAAATATTATAGATGGTGCCTACAAAAATTTTTTTTATGTATATTTCAATTGAAGATGTAAAATATCAGTTTTCACTGATATCAGTTAAAAAAGTTTAGTGCGACAGAATACTATGACACTAACTGAGTTTTCCACAAAACACCAAAACACTATACACTTCACTCGACGCGCGTTTCGCCAACTTTGGTAGCGAAACGTGTATAGTGTTTTGTGGAAAACTCAGTTAGTGTTATCTTCACTCCAAAGATTCCAACCTACTTCAGAATACTATGCATTAGATAGGTATATCAGTTTTCAGTACTATCAGTTTTTAGGTACTATCTATTAAAAAACTTTAATGAAATAAAATGCATTATAATTATCCGTTATTTGAGGAATTTTTATAACCATTTTCTCATTTAAGGTGTATATTGTGACAACATTGAGATGTGTTTGTTGCTTTATCTCTATTAAATATTTTCAGTATATAAATTTAAGAAAAAACGTATAAATATTAGGAGTATTTGTTTTTGGAAGGGTCATGATATGAAAATTTCTATAAATATGTAAATTGTCACGAAACATATGGTGCGTAATCCCCAGCAGAAATTTTGGATGTTGGTATATACTAGTACTAACTACTGCAATTGTAACTTGTATTGCCACTTCTTTATTGTAAGGTTTACAATTTGTCGACTTGTCAAATATAGTTGTAAATTGTTGAGAAAACATAACCTGTCTCTTCTTAGTGCTATTCCTCACAGATTGCACAGACAGTTATTTCGTTTTCCATAATAGAAAATGAAGCAGATTTACTGGTGTTATTTAAAGGATTACAGATTTTTTCATTTTCATTTGGCGACTTGACGAATATGGTAGTAAATGTTTGAGAAAACATCACCTGTCTCTCCTCAACGCTATGTCTCATGTATTACAGCTATCGAGACAGTTCTTTCGTTTTCTATAAAAGAAAATATTATTAACTCATTGATGATACTTAAAAGTTTACATATATTTTGATTTTAACTTGTCGACATGCTGAAAGTATGGGCAAATTCTTGAGAAAACATCACCTGTCTCTTCTTAGCGCTACGTCTGATACATTGCAATTCTCAAGACGATTATTTTGCCTTCCAGAATAGAAAATATAGTGACTTGATTGATGGTATTTAAAATATTACAGCTTTTTCTATTTTCATTTGGTGACTTGCCAAATATAGTAGTAAATTTTTAAGAAAATATCACCTACCTCTCCTCAACACTATGTTTCATACATTATAGTTATCGAGATCTTTCTTTCGTTTTTTATAGAAGAAAATATTAGAAATTGACCAATGTTATTTAACAGTTTACAGCTTTTTTCATTTTCATTTGGTGGCATACTGAAAATAGTGCAAAATTTCTGAGAAAACATCACCTATCTCTGCTTAGCGTTACGTCTCAAAAATTGCAAACATCAAGAAAATTATTTCATTTTCCACAACAGAAGATATAGGAACTTGACTTGTGGTATATAAAAAATTACAGCTTTCTTCATTTTTATTTGGCAACTTGTCGAATATGGTAGTAAATTTTTGAGAAAACATCACCCATTTCTCCTCAAAGCTATGTTTCACAGATTATAGGTATCGAGACTGTTCTTCCGTTTTCCATAAAAGAAAATACTATGAATTAACCGATGTTATTTAAGAATTTACATATATTTTTCATTTTGACTTGGTGACATACTGAAAATAGTGATAAATTTTTGAGAAACCATCACCGGTCTCTCCTTAGCGCTACGTCTCATACATTGCAATTTTCAAGACAATTCTTTCGCTTTCCATAATAGAAGATATGGTGACATGACTGATGATATTTAAAATATTACAGTTTTTTTTATTTCCATTTGGTGACTTGCCAAATATGGTAGTAACATAAAAAAATATATCACCTATCTCTCCTCGACGCCATGTTTCATAGATTATAGTTATCGAGACAGTTCTTTCGCTTTCTATAAAAGAAAATATTATGAATTACCAGATGTTATTTAAAAGTTAATTAAGAATTTTTGTTTATTTTATTTCAGATGACCAGAAAGGTTGCAATCATGTCAACCAGCACACCCTTCTTTTACTCCCAACTATACCAGCTTATAACTTATTTAATTTTAGTTTTTTTTTTCAAAATTTTTTTGTATATTTTCAAAATATTAATCAATATGCTGTAAAAATATGAATGGTAAAAATATTTTTTGTTTTCTTTTATCAAGCTCGACAAAACGCCCAAAATGTATGCTTCTAGACCAGAATAATACTTTAGGTGCGAGTAAGCAAATCGCAATAATATTGCGCCGCCCGCTCGTTCATGTCGAAGAAACCTCCGGAGCATGCCTCTAGAGGCTCCGGATCAAAAAACAAAAGTTACCACGTTGTTTGCAAGGGTTGATTTACTGTATTGATTTTGTCAAGATGTCGAAATTCGAACGAGAAGCAATTTTTACATCGACCTCAAAATTTCGTGACACACACACACACACACACACACACACACACACACACGAAAACAGCCGCTTAGTAAATAGAGATATTAATATAAAATTTGCATAAGCATGTCGTGTTTTTTTTTCATTATAATTTACACTTATTTATGTCATGAACTGAATTGAAATGTTACGAATAATTCTATGAACTGTGTAGCTAATATATGCGTATACTGTTGTTAACTAACTATTTTTAATTAGTTACGTAATATAAGATATGGTTTCTGTCCATTAGGAAACATATTTTTTATGGTTCCATTCACGTTTTCCACACAATAACTGTTCCAAACCCAAAATAAGACCGTGTCAAAAGAATTAATAAGCTCGTTTTCTTCGCGACGCAGTGGCTACGTTAAAGATCGCAGTTTAATGCATACCATTGTAATGATCCTCATTTCAGAACTGTCCGAATATGAAAAATGACTGGCACGATAATAAAACGAAATAGCTATCAACTAATGGCATTTTGAACTTTGAGATAATCTAGTCTACAATACCCTCTTAGAAAATTCCAATATTTTAATAATAAATATCCGGCCACCGCTAAAAACAGGTAGTTAAAAATTCGTGTTTTAGGTATCTCCTAGCCATGATTGACGGTTTAATAGAAAAAGGGAGCGTTCGTAGGGAATACGATCGTATTGTACGAATTATGGAATTATAGAAATGGTTTTCGATAGCGTTGTTCGCCTATACGGCCCTTTTATTCATCGAGTAGCAGGCAGGTTGAATTGTATGGATCCCTAGTTAATTTTTTTAATTGGGCATTAAGTACCATGACCTATATAATAGTCCACTTATAATGAAATGAGAGAGTTAAATTATTAAGTGATTATTAACCAAAATATATAATGCAGCTAATGAAAAGTTTCCTGATGGCTCGTTAAGATGATCATATATAAAATTGAGACATCTTACTAATATTAGTGCTACGAAATTATCAATGTCAATATTAATAACTTCTAATACTAAATTTAACAAACAAGGATTGTGACTATTGTCGAGATGAAAATTACGATTATGACTCTTGTTTAAGATGAAATAATTGTTTCAAATCAGCCAAAAAGTATTTGAAATTGTTGTAATATAAATTCGTACTATCGTTTTACTTAAAGAAAAATGTACATCAAATAGGTTTTTTTATTTTTTTTTTCAAACTTGAGGGTAAAAATGATAACCTAATCTGAATATTTGACAAAAAATTCCAATTAATTATATTCATAAATATGAAAAAATTATCAGTTTTGTATCTTGTATTGTTTGTCTTGAAATATATATAAAAACAATCAGTCATTAAATAAAGGTAAATCAAAAAACTCTATGTTATATGCAAATTTTTACAGATTTTCATTATTTAAAATTTGTAAATTATATGTAAGTGATTAATCCTTAATAATTTACATTTGCAATGAATATGCAAATGATGACAGTAAGTGATAATATTAATACAATAAACACAATAGCTAAAGTTGCAAATAATAATATTAGTGTCATTGAATGCTATTTTTAGTTAATGTTATTCTCGTTAATGTCGTTATCTATTGATAATGTCGTTTTAATTTTGATAGTTTTATTTACAAAAATAATGAAATGTATTGCTAGTTGAATAATTTTTATGTAACATATTTTACTTAATACTGATGAGCGAGCTTTCGACTGATATTAGTTTATTAATCATTTCAAGGCACTAAATTAAAGTAAAACTTAATTAAACAACTTTAAGTTGTTACAGTGTCTCTACTGATATGTCAGTGATTATATTTTGTTATAACATTTCAATGCGATCACTACCACTACAGAAAAATAAATATAACAGCTTCACAGTTTAAAAAAAGTGTAGTTTTTCAGAGAAGGTGAACAAATTCCTGTTAAGTATTTTATTGAGAAGGATAAAATACCTGTAAGAGATTTTAAATACCTTCACTAATTTTCAGGACTTATCTAAATATCAATCATGATTGGTATATTAGAGTCGTTTTTGGACTATTGGGCTTTAATTTTGATAATTGAGGTTTATCTTCAGGTGCAAGGTATCCACCACAATTGTCTGATTTGACGTGGTACATTTGGTTTTTCAGGAAATAGGCAATTCTTATATAAACACCAATAATAAAATTAATCGAATAGATAATATTGTCGTTAGTTAATCTTATTGCCAAGGTTTATATTTATAATATCGTCTGAAGCGTTTTAATACGATATAAATTAAATGTTACATTAATATTGATATTATATTACTGTATTGTTATATTGATGTTTTTTATTACTTACACCTAATATTATTTTCAAATGCATTTACCTACCACAAACATCGTGAAATATAACATGTTTGCTTAAAAAAATACTAAATTTTAATATCTATTTAGGATAAAAAATATTAACTAACATAGTTGCTTCGTATTATTGTATAGAGCACAAAGTGTTGTTTATAACCAGGCTATAACCAGCTTTGGATTTAACATAACATAAAAAATAAGTCGTAGAATTATTTGAATATTGAGACATATATTTAAACTCTTTTAAAATATTGTATTCGATCGTTGAAAAGTGTCTTGAATAACTAATAATTTCCTTCTTTAATTTAAATGTATTTGCTTTGCAGTGTTTTAAATTTGTATTCTTCTCATTTTAATTTAAAATTATAATTATCTTATAGCAACTACATAACTATTAATCGATATGTATTGGAAATAGAATATATAAATTTTTTTTAAAACGACAAGAGATATCAGGCGATATTTTCTTTATAGCTTTCGACGAAAAGTTGAAATTAAAAATTCTAGTAAATAATATGAACATTTTCAGTAAACCACTGCCTAATCTATTTCCAACAAAATGTCGTAACCCTAACAACAGCCTATTGATTTACCTTATTCGTTAGATAAAAAATAAATTACATATAAACCAAATGTAATGTAATGATTTATAATTAGATATTAAAAATACCTATTCTGGGTGTATATAAAATAAGCACATGTAACTAATACTCTTATTCCACAATAGAAATGCTTTATCTAATTTATTCCCCATAGGGACATTACGCAAGAACTGCATATGGTAGAGAGAGTTGCTTTGCTATTCAGAAAGCAATTGACTATTGAGTTATTCTATTTGTACGAACCTTATTACTATATTATAACTCTAGAACCACTTTCAATGTTGTCATATTTCCTGGCATATTGTCAGTATTATACTGAACCTCTTCTAATTCGGACTAGGTCTCTTTTGAACCATTTGTGAAAGATCAGACCGTTTCTAATAAATTTGTTACATATTTTATTACACTTTCATTTTATAAATTAAATGAACATTTTGGTGAAAATTATCTCTGCCGTGCAAAATTTCAGTACCTGTTTCAAATACAATTGTAATTCATCTTATAACTGATATCAAAACTTGATCTGGGCTAGATGAAATAAACATAAGGTAATTGAAAGGCTAATTGTTGAAATGTAAGGGAAACATTGTTACATTTATTTAATAGGTCACTTGATGATGGTAGTTTTCTACATCTCCCTAAAACTGCAAAACTGTAAGACCAATATTTAAAAAAATATATGAACCAATTATGGAAAACCTTTATCACACCTTTATATTAAGTACTTTCCAAAATAAAATAAAATAAGCATTTCATACAATTCAAGGACTTTATTTCCAGAATTTCATAAAATATGGAGCACAACACAACTGTAGAATTACCAAATATGTAGATTTGATAGCCACAGGCATTTGATACTGTTGACTTAAATTTCTTAATTATGAAAGTTTGGCATATTGGAGTTCATTGTAATATTTTTAACTGGATATATAAATATGATATATGATTGCAACCATGATATAAATATGATTGCAACACTAAATCATTGTAAACCTAATTGTAAAAATATTTTGTTAGGGGTTCCTCAAGGATCTGCTTTAGGACCATTATTGTTTGTTATATGTGAATGTTCTTCCGAATTTTATCAGCAAAGGTAAAGTCATAATATTTGTTGACAACATAACAATACGTATTTTCAGGTATAATATGGTCTTATAGAAATAATAGTCTTATAGAAATCTGTAACACTATTAAAATAGTCACCAATGATGAGTTAGGCGTATGGTACCAAAGAAATAGGTTACTACTAAATAAGGGAAAAATTATCTGTATACAATTTAGCAAAAAGAGACCCATAGATGTTTATGGCCTAGCTAATTAAAAATTTATGGAAAATACAAAATTTCTTGGCATTGTTATTGATGATAAATTGTCTTCGCCTAAACTCATTGATTTTGTATGAAGAAAATTAAATTGTAATTTCTTTTTTCTATTATGCAATAAAAAGTACTCCTAATATAAATGTTAATACTCTTTTAGGTATAACCCTACAGTCACATTTATACAACAAAAGTAAAATAAAATAGAAATCAATAACAACATTTAAAAAAATACAAAATATTAAAAGTATTTATATTACAAAATATAAAAAATAAAACATTCAACAAAATAAAACTATCAATACAAGAACAATATATGTCCTCTATGATAAGAAAGTAATGAGCTACTTTCGATACATTTCTTTGAAATATAGGAAATGCTGAATTTTGAATTTTTGAGTTAATTATGTTTTTGGTCAATAAAGGGCATGTTCATTTTGAGACTAAGAGCATAGTTATCTCCAGAAATTGATTTATTATTCTTTTTTTTAGACATTAGGAGTTTTATATAATCTAATAGGTATTCTGTCCTTCCATCAACTAAAGCTTTTCCCTCATCCCTCCCTTCGTGGGTCCATGGTCACATCGTGTGAATAGAGTATTTATCTGTGCAAAAAGTTTCTTAAGCATAATATTTAACTTAGCTCCACTAGTATATTGTAAAAATCATCATCAGCCACTGATCGCATGGGTAGTCCCTTGGCGATCCCCTCTTATCGGGGTCATTATCCAAAAATGCCATCCCATAAAAGGAGCAATTTAGGCACATCGCCCGCCTTAAGCCTCGCCTCCTCTAGGATAACAGGAGTCCCTAATATAAGGCACCTCTTCCCCTCCAGTGCGGAACAGATGTAAAGAAGATGAATAGAGGTTTCCTCGTTTTCTCTACAGTATCTGCAGGCCGGACTGTCAGTCAGTCTCAGCTTGTGCTTAAATGCATTGAGGTGCATAGAATCATATGGTGGTCCATTATGATTCCCACCAGGGTTTTGGCTTTGTGACTGTTCAATTTAATGAATTATTCGGCTCACTTCTCCATCTCTGAGTATTCGATGAAGAGTTTGGTTATTCGACAACCTGTTACTCCTCTCCATCTTTTATTGTGCTGGTCTCTTTACCAGGCATTGATGCGGTCTCTGATCAGATTCCGACTTATTCCCACTGCAGGTTCTGATCCATAGAGGTTTTCCCTGGTCCCTAGTCTGGCAAGGTCATCTGCAATTAGATTTCCTTTAATGCCATTATGCCCAGGTATACATAAGAGTTCCACCGGTCTCTTCCCTGCCAAGTGGTTCAATACCTCGTAGCAATTATAGATCAGCTTCGACTTTGTCGTTACTGAATTCAGAGCTGCCAACGCCGCCCTGCTATCCGAGCAGATACATACCTTCTCCTGGGTCCGATTTTGGTCGGCCCCCAGAACACTGTATGTAATTGCAACTAGCTCGGCCTGGAATACGGTAGTGTATTTGCCCAGGGGGAAGGTTTTACCTATCCCATCGCGTCGGCGTCGTCTATATACCCGCACCCGCTCTGTTCCAACTCTTGGCTCCATCCGTGTACCAGGTGTCTCCATTGAGCGGTAATCCAGCTCGACCTTCTATCCAGTCGGTCTTACTGATGAGAGTGATCTTATATTTCTTGTCAAACAGGAAGTGGACACCCGTACTGTCAGTGGGCATCCAAAGTAGCCCCTCCTCAGCTAGTTATCTTGAGAGTCTATTCAGATCCCTTACCTTTCTGTTCAAAAATATATTTAAAGATAAAAAAATCCTAATAGTTCCATATATTTTAAATTTAAAATGTGTGAGATTTACAAAAAGGAACCTACAAGCATTTCAAAAATTAATTAACTGAATTTGAATGTATAATGCACGTGAAGTACACTAATCATTCCTAAACATACCTGTGCTTATTTATAAAGAATCACCTAATTATAACTCGATAAATATGTACAACAATTTACATAAAAATAATAGCTGTGACAATAAATTTTAAGCCTAAGTAAAAATATTTCTTATTCAAAATACGTTCATTTGTGTTATAGATAACGATTATGAAGTATGTGTTCTTTGATAAAGTATATATTTTGTAATATTCTATATTTTTCTATATTTCTCTTCACACATGTCTTAACAAATATAGATTTATAAACATTGTTGATTTTATTTATTTTAACTGTTTTAATATTAGTTATAATTCTAGGACGATACTGGAATAGTATAATCGTATAAATCGTTAATTTATGCAATAAGTCATTCAGAGCTTGAAGGAAGAATATTTGACCGCGAATAAAAAACGATTGCAAAACATTTGTGATTTTATTAATCTATCTGCGGAAGTTTACCGATACTAACGATCAGGGATTAAAAGGCAGTTCCGCACATTTTTTCTTTAAAGCTAGCGGAAACTTTCGGAATGAAAATAAGCCCGGGTGGCGGTCCTCGACCACGCCGACCTCGTCAGGGTGGCAAAAACGACGTCGATTGCACCTTGATTTAAGTCTGACGTCCATTATATCCTGGGGATTGGCGGCATCGGGGCACTCCACCGCCACCCGGACCCGCTAACTACCCACAGAAATAGAGCTAGTAATTGAATTGTCTTGTTGGCAGGCCGGCACCGTACAAGTGCTGGGAAAGAGCGAGAAGCACGCCTACGATTTAACTGCGCCCGGCCCCTGTTACTTATAGAACTTGGTAATTGAATTTTACCCTTAGATATATATTTACAACTCGATAAATTTCATTTCAATACTGCCCCAGCCAATTACGGCCGTTAACTTAGCTTAACGGCGACGTTGGGTAGAAAAAAGTCACGGGAAATCTAGTGGCCAAATTAAGTGCTACCGCTCGATGATTTGTCTAGTTCGCTCGAAGTTGTAACAATTACTTTCGTCAGTTTATATGTAAGTTAGTTTATAAATATCCCACCCTATGAACATAGGAAATAGAATAGGTAAACTAAAGGGAGCTTTCTATTCTTCAATATAAAATGGAGATTATATGGCTACAAATGGAAAAGAATATCATTCATATGGCCGCCTCGACTCATCTGGCATGATGTCATTCGTTTAGCAAAATTATCCATAACACGGGCGCATAAAACTGGCTCTATTTCCCCAATAACACGTTGAGTGTTTGCTCTGAGGTTATTTATTGATGCTGACTGGGTCGCGTACACATTTCCCTTGATATAACCCCAAAGAAAAAAGTTCAGTGGTATTAAATCACATAATCATGCAGGTCAATTGGTGACAGCATTCCGCGAGACATGATGAGGAAATTTGGTATGCAACAGAGTAATGATTGCACGTGCTCTATGACACGTTGCACCGTCTTGCTGAAACCACATGTTGTTCGAATCCAAATCATCAATTTGGCGGAAAAGGTAACTGTTTAACATGTCACAATAGCATCTCCCAATTTACTGTGATAGTATTGTCAGCTTGATTTTCGAAGAAGTATGGTCTAATTAATGCACCAGTTCAAAACGCGCAACAAACCGTCAGTCTCTGTGGATGTATTTCTTTTTCGTCATCCATCCCAAATTCGTCCTTAACATCCCAAATTCGACAATTTTGTTTGCTGACGTATCCATCAAGATGAAAATGTGCTTCATCGCTGAACAAAATTTTGTAGCAGAAATCTACATCACCTTCTTTCTTTTCTATTATAACACCAAATTAACAAATGTATGACGTTGTAAACGGTCTGTAATTTTTAATTGTTGTGTCAACTGAATTTTGTATGCTGACAGATGCACATCGGTCTTGTTCGATACAAACATTTGTGCACCTTCTCATATAAAAGCATTTTGAAGTATTTCCAGCGCTATGATTGGTTGGAAGGTGGCACGTAAATGAGTTGTAATATTTACTAAAATTGTAGAAAACATCAGTTGATGTTCAAATACATAGAATATGTAATCACTTTTCTGAAAAGAAAATTATTTATCATATATAAAATGTCTATTGTATTGATTCAGCTGTCACATTGTTCATTGTTCACAGATGTTACTGTGAATTTTAAAAATAAATTAAATTCCTAGTTATCTTAGAATACAATTTATCAAATATCAGATTTAAGCATCTCCTCGATGATGCCAACTTGGTTGGCGAAACGCCCGTCAAAAACGTGTTATCTTTCGGTATTCGTAGACAACTGGTTTCCTGTTTTTATTGCTGCATCGAAGGTTCCAGTTCCTTCCCTGGATAAAATGGTTATTTATGAAACACCATGAACGTGACCATTTATTGCCAATGTGGTAAAATTATGGTGAAACTTTCACGTCATTTTAGACAGTGTTAATGACAATGCATATGTTAATGTTAATTTTTATGTAAATATGAATCGCATATAGTTATTTTGTGTGAATTGTCATAAGTTGATAGTTGTAAAGATTTCTTATCGACAATAGAGAATACTTTGGTTGCGTCAAAATTACTTGATTTCAGAGACATCTTGTTAGGTATTTGCATAAAGAAGTACTTAATTACTTAAGTACAGGTCTCTATACATAAGAAACCGATCATAAAAAAAATTCGTAAAACAAGTATCTTGGATGTAACGACAGTATACATAATTCCTGCTGGCTGTGTTATAGCTCTCGGTGACTCACACCTCTGTAATGACGACATTGAACAACAAATGCTTACGCCCCTAGCGTTTAATTAATCAATAACGAATCTGTTAAAAACTGTCAATAATAGGTAATAATATAAATCATATGAACCTCAAATCATTCAAATTAAAGAATTTAGATTTCGCTGACGCTTTAACAAATTGAATTTCATTCCACTCGAAGGTCATAAGTTTCAGTTGATTACGTAAGGGCTTCCTCAGCGGCCCAACATTGGGCTGTTTTTTTTTTCGTTATTGTAATCGTAATGGGCTAGGATGATCTATAAAATTATCCTAATACAGGATGCTTATGAATTCAAATACATTTTACTGGTGATGATCATGGTGGTCAGTAACTCAGAAGAGTTACGAAGTGGAACAGAGTGATAATACAAAACAAAGTCAATTGGGACATTAAAGTGAAACTATTTTTGAAAATGGGCCATTTAAAAAATATATGACAGATGAGCTTTCACAAGAAAGCTCATCGGTCAACAATGGCAACTTCTCCATGTGTATTGCTTTCGTTATTATGTATAAACAAAATTAGTTATTCAAGGAAAACCACCATCAACCATAAAACAAAGCTAATTAGAACATTAAAGGGAAATTATTTTAAAAAACGGGTCATTTAAAAATATATGACACATGAGTTTTCTCTATGGCAACCTTTCCATGTGTATTTCTTTGGTCATTATGTGTAAACAAAACTAGTTATTCACGGAAAACATATTAATCATTGTCATTACGCTATTTTATATATTTTATATGTAATAACTCCGGTTTATGTTTAGGATTTAAAATAGGCAAAATTCAAATCAAGTATGTTACTAAACACAAAAATATGTTTTTATCAACACATATTTAAGACCACATGTCGAAAATGTGTCACAATAATAGTCAGTTTAGACTGAAAACGAAGGAAAATGAATGTTATGACTGCTTAATATAATCAGCAAGGAAATTTACATTTAATGGTTTATTAATAATACGTTTATTAAGAATAGCAACAAAGTAAGTAGAGTACGAGAAAACTTAACGATGTGTAAAAACTTAATGATATATTCAATAACAAATTGACTATAGTTTCTAAATCGAAAAATATGCTTTGTGATTAATAATTTCACAATAAAACGGAGACTATTAGAGATACACTGAGAGAAGAATTTATTTGTTGTTAATAAATTACGTTTATAACAAATACATGTTGATTTTAGATATGACAAAATAGATATGTGTCAAATAAATAATAGGATTCAATATACTTGACAAAATTCGATTAATGCAAATATAGTAAGTAGGATTTATTTTCATTTATTAAAATGTTACCATTGAAATAAAAATGCCAATACCACATATATACATATACCTATTTCAGATCAACTATAATTCTCATTAATATACTCAAAATAGAAAGAAATAATTCTTATTAGAATAAATTTTATTATATTTTTGTTTTCTAAATTATATTCCACTCTTGTAACGTAGTATATAATATTAAATTAATTTAATTATGTTAACATATATAAGAATACATTGTAACCTGGAATGTTTGCCTATTATAAAAATAAGTAAGTACACATTACCCTATCATGCACCTGAATGAGTATAAGGGCAATATGCAGGTCAAGTAATCCATATAATATAGAATGTTAGGCCCTTGTATTTAATAAAATGATATAGTTCATTCATTATCATGTTTATATTAATATCAGGGTGACTTATGTTAGCGTAATACAAAGAACTACTCTTTCTAACGTATTTAAATTATCTAATAGATACTCTGCACTATAGATATGATAACATTTTAACAAAAAATTATAGTAGGCCATAATTTTCCAATAAACAATATATTTCTGACAAAGGCAATCTGTCTAAACGAAAAATGTATTGTTGACCAAATTTAGAATCATTTTATGATAAAATACGTCATGATAGCTATAGTTTAGTATATATTAACATTGAAAAAATTAGAGCATTTTGTGTCAGAAGTAAACTGTTCTGTCGGTGTAGGCTGTATATGTCGGTGTATAGGAAACTATAGTGAAAAATAGATCATTTGATAACATAATACAGGAGCAAAGAAATGTAATTTAAGAACAAAAAAATGTGACAATTGAATTATTTATTTAGCAAGAAATTGTGTACGTTTCAGGTACAAAATTGTTTTTAAAAGGAGCAAATCCTTACGACAAGAAGACCACAAACAGTAGATACCCTATTAGGATCCTCCAGGATGTACTTTAATCAAGAAATATATTTCTTCAATATATACAGTAGTTTAAATGCATATCTTCAAATATAACATAGTTTAAAAAAAAACTAATGAAAATATATGTCAAATTAGCAGAGGAATTAAGAAATATACAGGAGTTACATTTAAAATAAGAAAGTTAGTATGATACAAATGGAAAAGAATATCGTTCTTATGGCCATCTCGACTCATCTGGCATGATGCCATTCGTTTAGTAAAATTATCCATAACACGGGCGCATAAGACTGGCTCTATTTCGCGATTAACAAGTTTAATGTTTGCTGTGAAGTAATTGATTGTTACTGGCTGAGTGGCGCACACTTCTGCCTTGACATAACTCCAGAGAAAAAAAGTCCAGTGGTGCTAAATCATATGATCTTGAAGCCCAATCGATGTCAGTATTCTACGAGACATGATCGGGAAATTTGGTATGCAACAGAGTTTTGGTTGCACGTGCTGTGTGACACTTTGCACCGTCTTGCTGAAAATACATGTTGTTCAAATCATCAAATAATCAATTTGGTGGAAATAGAAAAAAGTTAACACTGTAGGCTCTTCATTTTATTCTAATTTTATGCGAGTTTTTCGTAACGCAACTGTAAATGATCGCTTGTTTTCATAAAATAGTTGTACATAAACTATTCGTTGTTGAAGTATGAATCACGGTGTATTGACGTCATATGGTTTGTAGATGAGAAGCTTTAAATATTGACGTCAAATCCTATAGTTCCAACTGAGATACTCTATACTACAACATGGAAACTTTTGTTGAATCAGTTGCATAAGTGACCGTGTATATATATTTTTAATTTTCAACTCTCGAGCGTTACAATTACTAGAGACATAGAAACGTATAAAATGTCATTTTCTGAATGGGTATTTTTTTAAGGGTAATAGGGTTACATTCAGTAACACGCGGTGTACAACGCTTTCTCGTACTATCCCATTATTGTGATGGATTCGACCGCTTTTTGTAATCAAATCCGCCAATAAAAAACCGAAATATAATCCAGGGAACGTAATTTCGTAACAAATGCACGGGGTCAAAGAGGTGATAGCGTTTCCATTATTCTCAAATGGATATTCATTCCCCATATAAATGTAATCATTGATTCAACCATTCTCCGGAGCTTTTTTAGCATGGGGAGATGTTATCTGCGTTGCGCCAGGTTTTGAAATGATTGGCTGGTTAGAGATTCGATAAGGCCCTCTCTAGTATTCGCCTGCAATCCGCCGAATTCCATTTAATTTTCAAATTGAAATTTCAAAATTCTTATATTGCCCGCTTTGTGATGCCGCATATTGCTCTAAATTGTTAGCGCCAGAGTCGAATTGGCTTCTCTCGTCCTTCGCAGCTCGGGCCGTTTTAATTTTATTTTCGATAATATAAGGAATAAGAACGGTCAGTTCTGGTTTAATGGCGATTTTCGTGAAACTGGATTCGAAGTATTCTCATTTATGCTGAGATTTCTGAACGGGTGTATAATTTTCCCATTTTTCAGAAAATACAAACGACTGAAGAACACATGATTCCTCATAAACATACCAAATATATGCAGTATTTAATAAACGTAGTTATTAGGTTTTCATGATCGGTGTTAAACTAGGCACAAAAATTAAGGGATGTAAAAAAATTTGGATTATTGCTAAAAAAATTCTGTACGATCATTATTTCCCGACTAATTAATTGCCAAAATCAAAACTGACCTTGAACGACGACAACTCATCACGACGATAGCTAAAAATCATCGTACAAAGCTCTTAGAGTGCTCAAATTAAAGAGGATCAAATTATTTAAAATAAATTCATGATGTCCGTGGACCTTTTGGAAGACAAGTGAAAATTTGGATTGCTTTTCCGATGGTTTTCCTATGATTACTGTTGTAAGAAATATTGGACATAATACATGAAGACTAGAAACTTGGAGCTCTTACTTCTTTTAAAATTGGTCTGTGACAATTTTACTTTATGTTACAGCCCTTTGAAATTCACCTAAAAATTTAGGATTTCTTTCATCCCTTAATTCTTGTGCCTAATGTTCACACAATTAAACAACTAAAAGGTAGGTAGTGTCTTCTGCAATTTTCTTTGTGATAAAACCAACATTTGATCAGTTTTAAGTAATTTTCCACTACAATTCTTAAGTTTTATGATGCATCAGCTTTGTAGAACAACAGTATTCTCTGCAAAGCCAGTAATATTACCCCTAAGTTTAATATATAAAAATTGTTGATACAAATAGAAAATAATACCAGTACAAATACTGTACCCTGTAGCATACCATATTCCACTGTGAGCTTATTACTACACACATTGTTTACTTTTACACAATAGCACTGGTACCCGTCTAATAAACAACTTTCAGATATTTTTAAATTTTCTTGTCTTATGACAATGTCCTTCAGTCTCTGTATGTGTAAGGGGTGGCTAACGGTGTCCGTGTTTGAGAGATCCACAAAAATTGTGAAATAGACTGTTTCTTTATCGAAGGTGGAGCAAATAGTTGTTACCTTTTCGCAAAAGTTGTTACCAAACCTTTTCAACCACGTCAATATGCCGCGATTAACACTTCAAAGCAACGAATAGTTTGTGTACAACAGTTTTATGAAAGTGGGCGATCATTTACAGATATTGTCATAAAGTTTGTAATTAAGGAAATAAACCTGTTCATCGTCCGTGATCTTCATTATTTTATTAGCCCCCTTCATTATTTTATAACGATACTACCCTCGTGCTTTTATTTTTTAATTAAGATGTTTTATATTATATCTCATAATCCCTTAGTATTGGTTTACCATTAATTATAATATTTTTACAGTAGTTTCATTTCTATCTATCTATTAAAATTATAATAAGCTATAAGAAGGAAGGTTTAGCTCAGAGCTACTCTTCCAAATAACCGTCGTACGAATATACGTACGAATACTATAGATACATCCACTCTACTTAACGGAATTGAACCCACGCCCGCATTAGTCTGAATCGGCAATATGTGGTATGACTTTTTGGCCAGTTCGCAGCCCACATCTACTTGCATTCGAGAGTAATTGCAGGTAGGAAACTACAGTTTATAATATAATAGACAATTATTACTATATTTGATTTTCATGCATTTAAAATGTGCATTTAGGTTACTAATTTTTGTCAAATAAAGGGGTAATGAACTAAAAGTATTAAATAAATAAAAGTTTCCATTAACGTTGCACAATATATTTTACTTTTCCGCACTCCGCTATACGCGGAAAAGTACCGTCGTGTAAAGAAAAAGTGAAAAAACTAAATTTTTTTTGGGTTTATTTTTCGCTTTTCGGTATAAAAGCCAAAAAAATATGGTTTTAAAAATATGTTTGCTGTGTGTGTATCGTTGTCGTCGGCATGTATTTTTGTTAGCACGATAACTCAACTAAATCGTGTCGGATCGATCAAGTTTTGACTGATTCCGATTGGGGACGTCTCCTAGGCGACACTTATTGATTTTGAGGTGGATACAATACACTCTACCATGTACATGGGTCATGAGAAAGTACAATGGTGGATTACTTGAGAAATTTTTTTGTTAGCACGATCACTTAATTAAATCGTGTCGGATCGATCGGGTTTTGACTGATTCTGATTAGGGACGTCTACTAGACGACACCTATTGATTTTGAGGTGGATAGGACACACCCCACCCTGTCCATGGGTCATGAGAAAACACGACGGTGGACTATTTGAAAAAAGTAAATCTGTCGCATAAAACACATATTCTGCATTTATGTGTTGGTTTATTTTTTCTCGGCCACTCAATGTCGAGATAGAGATGTTCTACGTGCGGAAAAGTTCGTTTTAAGGTTTTAAAACTGTTTATTTATTTGGAATTGTGGTACGGTAAATCATGCTTCAGAGTGTACTTAGTTTTCATTTTTCTCTAATTGTAAGTAGGATATTATTTGTCGTCAAAATCTCACTGACACGCTTTTATACCGAAGCATTCGCCATTTAATTAAGCTATATCGTCTGCGCGTAAAAAGTTGCAACATAATTCATTGCGAGTGGACCAAATACAAAAGGAAAACCTAGCGAGGATGTGCGATGGTAATAATTTTAATGATACCGTATTAGTGCGGAGGCACATAAACAATTTAATTAAATAATACCTGGGATAAAATCTCATATAATTTGTTCAAGTCTAGCGAAATTTATTTGCGATATTATGAATATGCATAAACAGGAAGGAACTGTAGTAACGCGGTAAGAGTGGCAGGGCAGACAGGGGCGTTGCTCGGGGGCGATGAAAGGGGTCGTAGAATGAAATTAGTCATAAGTTAAAGAAATAGAAATAAACAGTACTTGTTATATTAAGATTATATAAATTTACCAACTACTTTTACTAAACACTTTAGCCATACCTTCTTCAATCTTATGTCATCCTGTATCTGATCTTACACCTGATAAGGTGTCTTTCAATAGGGACGCTCAAAAATTTATTGGGTTATAGTGGCCAAACAACATCTGTCAAATATTATTTTCAAAATCAGTGCTCCGTTAGAGAAACGTCCCGCGCCTTACGTGTTTTTTATCCTCGCCACAACCGTCCCGCCGAGTTGACTATTCGACGTTTGGTGGCCAAATTCGAGTCAAACGGTTTGATAAATAATCATCCAACACCCGTACGTCACCGAAACGCAAGGTCTGCTGAAAACATTGCTGCTGCGCGTAGAGTGTACGGGAAAACCCGAGGCAGTCAACTTCTCGTCGTTTACAAGAACTTGGCCTTTCTGCGACTTGAACTTGGCGGCTTGAGTCTGCATCCGTATAACATTCAACTGATGCAGGAACTTAAAGTAGATGACCATAGACAACTCCGTGTGTTCGCTGATTGGGCTGTGCAGCAGTTGAAAGTTGACCCAAACTTCGCCAAAAAACTTATCTTTAGCGATGAGGCCCATTTTTGGATGAATGGATATGTGAACAAGAGGCGACGTGAACTGGTCAGCGAGATTGTCCGATTTAACGCATTTAGACTTCTTTCTTTTCTTTTCTATCTTAAATCGCAGGTCCATGTCAATATAACGAATGCTATCCAGCAAATTAATCCAGATTTATGCGACAAAGTCATCGAAAATTGGACCTCCCGAATACGTACCACCAAGCAAAGCCGAGGCGGATATTCGAATGATTTTATATTTTATACTTAATGCCATAAAATATTCTTTCTAATAAAAAAAATTGATTGGATATGTCATACACAACTTGCTTTGTTTACATTTAAAAATCGAGCGTCCTTATTGAAAGACCCTATATTCTCTTATTGATAGAGCAACTGAAAGTTATGGTAATATTTCGTAGTATAAGATCAAACACATTTAAATTGCCCTCGTGGAGTAAAACAATTTTAGTTATATTTAGCAAAGAGAAGAAGCATAGATCGATAGATAAACGAATGTGCAACAATTAATAACAAAAGATATATTTTCCATTTTTACCTCATGTTTTATAGATAATATCAGATACGTATACTTGAACAAATGAAATTATAAATCAATCAAGGACTACTATGCCCTCTTTTACTTCTATTAAAATAATTAACTCCCGCACTTAACTATCAAGTCTGCGCTTATGTTTGGAATTATAATAATTTTCCATTATGGTTTTTACTCATGCAAATCCTAAATGGGAATCTCTTCTGCAATGCAGCATATGAATAATTAATTTCTTCACTTTGTCTGCTTTTTAAGTAATACAATTAAATGTGTATTTTTTATTCCATGTACTGTATGCAGTCTAATTATTATTTTGTTGCAAGCAAGCTGGCAGGTTAGTTTCTGTAAGCCACATAATGGAATTTTTACCAATAATTGAATCGTAGCCGGGTTTATAGTCCGTGAGATGATGGCACGGAAATAATGATTTCGTTCGTCTCAATATGCCATATATGCAATATTATTTACTGGGTCAAATTTTAATTAATTACGCCAGGTTTCTTATATACATATTATCTGGTGTTCTTTTGAAAGGACAAAAAGGAAATAATATATATGGTGTTTATTTGTATTTGTTCTAAGTATTAGAAATTCTGTCCGTTATTTTTTTCAGAAAATTTCAGCATGAATATAATCACTTATTTCTCTACCACGTGACAGTAATTTCAATCATTCTTGTAATTCTTCAATATATTCTTCCCGAGACAGAGCATGCAGTGAGATCGGGAGATCTGTTCCAATCCAATGATCTGTTAGTTGTAGATCTATATCATGGATCCATTCAACTTAATTTATTAGAAACAAATTTACAAGATGTAAAGCAGGAACTAGTTGTTATCATAACAGTTACAATATTTATCCATCTTATATTATTTAGAATTTATTATATATTATCCCTAAATGGATACCATTAAGTGAATTTTGTTTTTAAAATGAAAAAGAAAGCACCGAACTTATGTTTTTTGACAGTGGATAAAACTAGATATTTCTTTAAAGCTTTCTTCTTTGCTTGAAATTTTGTAATAATTTGCAGTTTGTAATAATTCTTTTGATAAAATATATTCACACGCTTGGAGTGTAAATTATACGTATTTGTGTGCTAGATTAACTACCCCTAATAGTGCCTTTTGGGTGATGGACAAAAAGGAAGAACACATTTAATAAACAACGGAAAAATAAGAAAAATGTTATTTTAAAATTTTATCTATTGTCACATAAAATATTATTTTATGTATTATATGCCTCTAGAATTGAAAAAAATTCAAAATATTAGTTTAATTTTTTTCCTTCATCTTATTGTAGCAGTATTCACTCTTCTTAATTATACAAAGGTAGATTTTTGAGATTTAAAACAGTTCCAAAGGTTTTAGACCCAAAATTGATTTTCTTCCCGTAAATTTTCAAGCTGTGGAAGATTATAAAGAGAGACAGAGGGAAGATTATAAATAGGGACATACGCCCATGTGGAAACTTGTGGAGGATACATACGCCCTTGACCAAGGGAGGTACCGAACTCCTTTCGTTGGGACTCAGGCCAAACATACAATACCACATCGAATACTAGGAGTCTACCTTCTTGGACCATAGTACGAATGATGTTACGGAGAACTTATACGAAAGTGCACTGGGTCAATCATCCATGTTGTAGACGCTGAGCAAGCTTGATTTTTATTTTTACTGCATCAGGTACTGAACTGAGTGCCCACCGTTTTTTATTCCATTCTACCAGTTTAAAATTAGTCTTGTTCATTGTTAGCGAAAGAGGATACTGGTCATTACACATATAACATTATTACATTGGCATACAAACGAATTTTAACGGTTTGAATTATTTACATAAATTAATTATGGAATTCGGTAATCTGGAAATATTTACATAAATTATTTCGGTAATTTGGAAAATATGTTTATTGTACTTGTGATAAAATATCCAAAATAAAAATAATTGAACGAACGTAAGAGAATACGGTGGGGGCATTCAGTCTAACAGTTTGTTCGGCGTCGACAGCATGGATGGCTGACCTACCGATACACTTATAGAGGTATCTGTTGTATGGGGTGGAATACTGGACCCAGTATTAAAGGTGTTATTGTATGCTTGAATTTGAGTTATATTAAGGGGAGTGCGGCATCTTTCCCTGAGAAGTCTCGAAGCTTCTCCTTTATCATGGTATCTACGTGTAAACTTCTCCGCAGTCTGATTGTGAGACTTTATTCGAAAAGAGTCGATTTATGTGTATCTAGCCTTCCTTAAATTACCTCATATTCACTGGTTTCCATTAGTCACCTTGTATACTTTGCACACCAGTAATATTTTCATTAAACAAAAACACTATTAACCGGAAATCCGCTGCAGTTGGACGAAAAAAATATATTCATAAGAATAATATGCGTGATATGTTATTTTTGACTGACATCTGAAGTTTTGTATCTCTCTCTCTAAGAAGTCTCGAAGCCACTACTTCCCTCATCCCTATATATAAGCCTCCCCGCCGCAGCCTAAAACATTATGGGAAAGCAGGGATTTATGTATATCCAAATTTTCTTTGAACTACTTCATATTCTTTAGTTTCAGTCAGTCACCCAGTATACCAATAATAAGTTCATTTAAAAAATACCAGTAACCGGAAATTGGTACTTCGTTCCAATCGGTCGAAGAAAAAAATGACTCATAAGAATAATAAGATATGTTAATTTTGATTGACATTATTGGCATTAATATGATTATTACGCTTCAGTTCTGAATATTTCTTGGCACGCCTTTGTTGCCAGGGCTGCACACAATAGCCGATCGGGAATAAGGTGGTTTTTCGATATTGTTATGGGTTATTTGTTATTCAATCGGTATACGAGGCAGTACAAAGGCTTTTCTCATCAATTAAGCCTTGAAGATAGTGGTTTCTACCTGCTGGCACACAAGTCAGCTTACCGAACTAATGATTAGAATGCCCCCTGCGGAGCGAACTGTGCCGGTAGATAATAAAATCATCTCCCAGATATAAATATTGGTTTATGTTTATACGTACATGTGTTTTATCACGATATCTGCTGGCGACGCGCGCTGGAATTCGCATGTGGGGCACACGATGGCGAAATTGTTTTCTTGGCCGGATCGACACTTATTTAACACGGTGGTCAATAAGTGAAATTCATAATAATCGATTAATATTACATAAATAAAATCGTGGAATGGAAGCTCTTTACTAGAAACAGTTATTTCAAAATCACCACGTTCAAGAGATGTGGGAAATACTGAAGTAAAGCTAATTCAAAATATTTATGTACACCGAGAAAAAAGTTTAGTTAAAACTTTTGTGAAAAGACAATTATTTGGTATTGTGGAAATATTTTGCGATGTACAGAAGAACATGCTGATATTACGTGAGCCTTTTTCAACAAAGTTCAGCGTGGCGATAATGATGAACTGATTCATAAAGCAGATGAACATCCCCACTTCTTAAAGTTTGTTGTTTCTTTTTTTGATGAACTGACGTCTCCTTGAATGGGACAATATATTGTCATAATTGCAGACATTAGTCTCAAGAGAATCCTCACTGGATTCAAGAATCGCATAATTAGAGTCAAGGTAAAGTAAATCTATGAGATATAATGGAAGTCCTCTCTTAGGGCTCTACTTATTTTATTACAAATGAATTGCTGCTAGATATTTAGAATTTCTATATTTCGGCTTAGTGCTAGCGTTAGTAATTCTTTATCTAAAGTTCTCTATCTAATCTTCTCGTCCAAAGCATTATGTTTCAATAAAACGAAGTTCCTTCTTATAGTGTATGTCATTTGCAGACGATACTTTTCATGGCAGATAGACAGAGAGACTGAATGGCCATAGTGTTGACCTAATTTCACCTTTACGGACTTATCCTTGTGGGGTTATTTAAAATTGGGGGTCTATTTTAGTAGACCAAATAATTTAGAGGATCTGATGCAGCGAATTCGAATCGAAATAGAAAATATCAGCCCAGAACAACAAATAATAAGTTGTATTTATTTTATTTGTATCTTTCTTAAACTATCATTTATATTATAAACGTTGAACAGAATAGACAATAAGTGAAATTCATAATGATCGATTAATATTACATAAATAAAATTGTGGAGCAAAAGCTCTTTATTAAAATGTTATTTCAGAATCATCATATTCAAGAGATGCAGAAGAAACCGAAGTCATGATGATTCAAAATATTTATGTACACCGAGAAAAGGTGTATTTAAATTTTTGCCAAGATTCAATTATTTCTTATTGTGGCAGTAGTTTGCAATGTAAAAAACAGGCTGATACTACGTGAGCTCATTTTCCTGTATGGGACAATATATTGTCATTGCAGATATTAATCTTAAGAAAATCCTCATTGGATTCAAAAATCGCATAGCCAGAATTCAAGGTGAAGTAAATGCATAGACTGGAATAATAGGAAGTGCTCTTTTAGAGCCAGTTCTTTGTCTAATCAATGAGGATGATAATGTTCCCGCCCCAAAAAATTTGGTTTGAATGGGACGAAGTTCTTCCTTATATTGTCCCTGATGATGATACTTTCCATGGCAGATGGATGGAGACTGAATGGCCATAACGTTGACCTAATTTCACTCCCTCGGACTTATTCTTCTCGGCTTATTTATAATTGGGCAACTATTTTAGTAGGTCAAATCATTTACAGGATCTAAAGCAGCGAATTCAAATCGAAATAAAAAACATCTGCCCAGAGTAACAAAATTATTTCTATGCGTGTCAGATATAGTCAGATTGTTACTGGAGGGCTAAATTTCTGTCAAAGACGAAGACATATGTGCTTCATTTGTATTTTTTTTAACTCTATATTATAACTCTATATTATTAACGCCTATATTATAAACATAGATTAGACATGATAAATTAGAGATATTTTATTCAATGAGATATTTAAAGAATTCATTTTTGATAAGAAAAGAAGGCGTTCAATTTAAAAATACGATGACGTCACAATACAAAATGTAAAAACAAGTTTAATTTAAATGCTTTTTTTTTAAAGATAAGTTTGATGTATGTCAGAGTTCTCCAAAAAATCATTTAACAAATTGATAAATAATGTACTAAACTTTATCATCACCTTGTATATAAAATGGAAACTATCATCAGATAACGAAAATTTATGTATATTTTAGCACTACATATATGTCTTAAAGAAATGTACTAGAAAAAAATATGTTCTATATTAGAAAAATAGGAGGCCGTGGATAAATAAAAGTATTGATCCACTGTTTGTTAATTTATTGTTTGTTATATTTAATATACTATTCGAAGTGGATCTGTCTATTCAGTTTAAAAATGCCTACTACACTACGAGTATTCTAGATTAATCTTTGTGTATATGTATATACGATCATCGGAACAAAGAATCTTAAAATGTCACCATTTTAGTTTTTAGGACGTTCATAGTTCGAGTACATAGATGTAAAATACAAATCTTACTTAATTCTATAATAACAAAATAGTGTATTCAATTTTCTAAATTCACTTACGTCAATATATAGGTTATTCAACATTCTATAATATGTAAAACTTTATAGTTTAAAATACCAAAAATAATATAAAATATACGAAGAAATGCAATGACAATTTAATCTGAAAGTGCCACTGCATGTCCTGTGCAGTTTGCATTCGAAGTTATTGTTGTATTTTTGTATTACTGTGATAATAATAGTAACAGATAATAGTTATTTATGATACAGCGATAATCGAAAATATCAATCCAAGCGCCATATTGTAGTTATACTTTGCAAAAGTACTCTATGGCATTTCATGGATTAAATTTATGATTAACTATTAATTTATATTTATTTCATGTCGTAAAGATACGTATAATTATTGCTATTTCAAAGCTGCATAGTTTTTTTAATGACGTATAGTTTTACTACATTCACTTAGAAACAAAATAAATAGCGTTAATAAACTGTCAATAATATTTGAATGAAACGTTTTGGCAATATATAAATAAGATGGTATATAATAGTTATTATATCTTATATGCCTCTTTTTATCAGCTTTCATTATTACATCGTCATCGACAGATTCACCGGCATATATTATACTTTTCATCTGAGAACTATGGGTAAGGTCAGGAAAACGTAGTGGCCCCTTAATGAGCTTCGCCGATATTGAATTGTGTCAAAGCTACAATCTTATTTATGGATGATCGTTTAGGAAGACAGTGGCCTCATCAAAAAGGACAACGAAAAGGATAATTTCAGGGTAAGTGAACGTACAATTCATATACGATATAATAATTAGCTTTCCGAAATCTAGCTATCCATAAACTATCAGGAATAAACGTATAGATACTGAACTACTAATAAATGTAATTCTTTCATATTTGGTAATCAGACTAACAGAGTATCTGAAGTAAACACGATTTAGACCATACATCATTTAACGTTCATTATTAATTTAAATAAAAAGGGAATAAATGACTACGTCCATGTATGTAATCAATAATTTGTAAGACTTGTCGGATTCATAACCCTAATGTTGCTTAAGTAGTTAAACAATAGTTACTAAATATTTATAACGACAGCTTATTAAGGACAATATTATAACTTCTCTATAACCTTTATTGGATTAACTGACGTTTCTGTACAAGACAGAAGTATTTTAGTATGCAGATTTTATTGCAGTTTCTTAATTACAACAGTAAACAGTTCTTCCAATGAAAGTATTACTAAAGGATTCACTGAAGTAAAAAGAAGAAATGGCCTACGGAGAATCATAGATGAATCAAAAGTGACATGCTCATTTTAACAGTAAGTTGCCGAAATTATTAAATGGATGGCAAAATCTGACTGGGGAATACTATTTAAAATATTGAGAGAATATAATGAGTCATCATTCAATTGACAGAAAATGATACCAATAAAGACGAAAGAATATATTCGAAGAACATAATCTATCACTCAAACACAAGGGAGCCCTTTTTCTTTACACTATTTTCTGAATTAAACATCTTGAGAAATGAATTGGAAAGAGAGGTGTTCTAAAGTAGCCGCCAAGATCTCCAGATTTAATACCCCTAGATTTTTGTTTCTGGGGGTTGTTCCCAAGACTCGGTCAAACGACATTCATAATATCAAAGTCAGAATAATCTAACAATATAGGTAGATATACCAGAAGGTATTTAGAAAAATGTTACCCATTACTATAATTTGGGTTTACTTCAGTGGACGAGTAGTATTTTGAGTAGAAAATTTTGAAATTAAAGCAATGTATGTCGATTTATTGTTTGAAAAATGTTTATTTATCGGGTGATACTGGATATATGTAACACCCCGTAGCATGGTTAGTTGAGAAGATATTTTGATATTTGGTAAACTTGTATAATGCGTGATTGTCGTTTTCTCAGTCTAAATGAATGTTTTTTTCCACTTTCGCAACAATTGCTTGTCAAATAAATAATGACGGATTATTTTTTTGTTTTTCTTTGTTTTCACCGCCTCATAAACATTTATCATGTGCAATTCATAATAATTTTATTCAAGAGCAAGATTGGATATAAAAATAAATTGTATTGGGTAAAAGCGAATGATTTTGAAATGACTATTTTACAAATGGGTCAAATTTGAAATTGATGTTTTTATCTTAGTTTCTATCATATCTTCTCTACAAATAACAAAACTCTATTAAGTGTCTGCAACTACTGATTAGAATGAAAGAATTATGAAACACAAAAATTATGTACCAGGGTTATATGAATATCGCAATACAATAGGCATCGATTACCGTCACATTTCGTACCATAGCCAACTAGACTTAATAAAATAAAATGGGTTTCAGCAGCCATTTTAAAAACGAATACCGTTTTGCTACACGTAGTTGAAAAGAGAAGCTTAAGATAAATCAGCTAGGATAAAATATATAGGGTGTCCTCTAAAATAATAAAGTAAGGGCTACTTCCGGTAAAACTGGATGTAGAAACACCATTTGATTAGACTAAAAAAAGAGCAATTACTTATATAAGTCTAGTAAATTTAAAAATAATATGTTTTAACTAACCATGTTACATGTCTCCTGTGACACCCAGTATATGATATATTATGTAAATAGTAAGAATATTTAAATATGTATCTATATTTGTCCAAAATTAATGTTTATTTTATGCAAGAGTATATTTATTTATTATCGAATTTAATCTGAAAATTATTTTTTTTTTCATGATCGCCTTGTTCGCGGGTGGAGCATTGGACCATTATAATATGATCCGGTAAACGACGCCGTATTGAATTACAAGAGAAGACACGGTTGGCAAGACACCTAATTATATGCAACTCGTAAACCGACTTTGTTTCCACAATATACGAGTTTAAATAATAACGCGCTTTTATGTAGATAAATCACGTGTCTGGTAGTAATTTCGAAAAAATAGTAATTCTCAATGCTCGACATATTTTACGACGTCAAATTACACACGTCTATAATTATTCGGTGTATCATTTTTCTGTAATTGTAGCAGAATTCGCACACTTCCGATCATCACGTTAAAATCTTGAGGTTAAGGCAGGACCGTACTGGGAAAGATTTATTTTACTGAAAATACATACGATTAACCCGATGAAAATCTCCATCTAAATGCACACAAGTAACTATAAATTACATTTTATTTTATATTAAAGAAATTTATCGTAGCCGTTTTAGTCCGTAATAGAAAATTTAAATAAAAATGTTAACACTCCAATAATAAATATTTATCTACGGCCACTATATTAGGAAGGTTTAATACGTCTGTTTTCCGTGGACTAGAGGCCTTCTAATACACCAGTGTATTAAAACTCGTAATACCACGCTTCGATTTTATATTCTAGATCAAAAAATAAATCTGTCAAATCTGACGTTTTTCAAAATCAGAATTTTTCACCTTCTAATTGACCGGTTTTGACCGTGATCGTGGATAAAACGTTGAATTACACTCAGGAATTAATAGCCTTTAATCCGATCGAAAAAATGGGTGCCCTTGGCTGTGCTCGAGTTCCCATTTTTTCTCGTGGATTAAAAGCTTGTTAATTCCCTTATATAATTAATAACCATAATGTTATATAATATAAGGGGAAGATCATAAAAATGTTTTATTACAATTACTAGTGTTCAGTTTCCACAAATATCGTATTTTAACAAAATATAGTATCCATCTTCCTTTTGGCAATTTAGCCCTATAGTCCTGTTTAGTTTCTTTTGAAACCCTAAGAGCAGAACCTGAAGGAAACGTTTCCTATACATAAAATGCCAAAATGGATTTACCACCTCAAGGTTTTTGTTAAATCGAGAGATACTGAAAGTACAGTAAAACAAATCAGACTGATATATGTTTTTAATGGCCGGCATAAATATGGTAGATTTTTTTTATTAACTGTTAAAATAGAAGCAAACGTCGACCAACGAAGCTAATGCTCATCCTCATTAAACCATGTTTGCTTTCATTGGCTTCTGTTTTTAATTAAGACAAGAAAAAACATCCAAAATAATAACTTAATTTCGGTTTGCTAATAAATTAACACTAATTATTATGATTTATCAACATTTCAACTCGTAAGTATGTTTTGATTTAAATCTATATGTATATCTATTTGGACACACAGAAAAAGTTTGTTTGGACACACAGAAACTAGAACATCCTTCCCTATAAAGCCTACAGACAGGTTTTGTGTAGGGGAAGGTTACACATATATACGCGGACAAACACCCAGCCCTGAGGGAAGTGCCAAGTTCCCTCTGGCGAGAATCGAACTCACGCAGACAATGTGCCTAGTATTTGGCCCAGTTGCCACCCTGTTACCAAATACCAAGTCAGCACCACCGCGGCACCATGAGAGTAAGACCATGCGTCACCCATCCAAGTCGCAACCGTGCAATCCGTTGCTTGACTTCAAACAGCGCAGGTCCGACAATGAACGGTGTACGCTGCCTCATCCTCATTTAATTAGATATAATAAAAGTATACATTCTTTAATAGGTATGAATTATTCAAATTATTAAAATACATCTTACGCAAACAGAGAGATGAACTGACGTCTTTATTATTATCGTATGTGAAGTTGAAGGTGAGAACTAAAAAGAATCTTTTAATAAGGAGAATCTAAACGTGAACAAATGGTAAACCTAGATTCTAGACGAATTTGATTGAAAGCATTGAAATTTCTCTTTTATTTTTCTTTGAAATCTTTGATGAAGAAAAACAATTGATAAAATGACTTTTTCAAGATGAAACTACATTTCTATTAAGTAATCATTTAAAATAAATAGGATGTAAGAAACCTTGATGGAATGCGATATATTTGGGCTAATCCACATATGATAAGTTCAAAAGGCTTACCTCAGAGATCAAATAAGTATCCAGATTTAATTTCTGTTGATCCACCAGTAAGAACAATGTGGAAAGGTAACCTTACCAGAACCAATCAGACTACAAGTTTCACAAATAACTCAAAAATCGATAGAAATAGATCAATAAGTATGTACTTTTCGTCTATTTCATTGTATTATTGATGAGGATCACCCCACTGATATTCACCATGTAAAAAAATTATTGACAACATTACTATGAATACATCTGATTTTATACAGATTACATTAACATATTGTACTGTAGTGATACCCTTCGTACATCTGCATCGTACTTGTAGTGTATCATACTTCTAAAGTTAGTTGGCAACATTAGTGGTTCTTTTATCCCTTGCATATATGAAATTATAATTTTTTAAAAACAATAATGATTCTAGATCAAATTTTACAATCCACCTACATACATCTAGGTACACCTACACCTGTTGCACCTACCAACAGTCTTAGTTAGGAACAAAATCATTGATTACACAGGCCCACAAAAAAATAAAACTTGTGTGCGTTAAGGTATAAACTATACTAATTTTTTGTATGTTTTTCCCGTCGAACACGAATCTAGAGTCAGAATTAGGGGTTATTGATCCAACTTCTAAGAAAAACCATAAAAACGAATAAAAACCTTAATCTAGCAATTTTTTTTTCTATGTGATGGTACTATTCTTATACTGATCTTCGATTCCGCACACGTTTTCTTCAAATGATATATGGATTTCTGTTTAATGTCTTTTCTTTTTTGTTGGTTTCTCTCTGTAAAATAGCGAGCCTTCGCTGGCTTCGATACTACGAAGATGTAAACTAAACGCATCATTCTACATATCCCATTTTTAGGGCAGTTGTCATCGTAGTCTAAACACTTCGTAGTAGCAGGTCTCTGATGGTACCAATCGTGTAAAAAACAAAAACTTCAACTACAAAAATAACGCAAAAATCTATTTTCACCGTAAATTTGTGCTCTATCAAAACTGTGTTATAAAAGTCTCTTCGCCATATAGAAGCCAACATATCATGAGATCCATGGTTTCTAATGCTATTTGCTTATAGAAATTTTCCTTAAAAATGAAAAATTCGTTACAACTATGAGTGATCAAGAAAGGGCATCATGGTTGAGTTTCAAAGATGTGCCAACTAGGTTTGTAGGCAATAATAAAGAAGCTGATTACAGAAACCTTGTGGCAAATATCGGTTTTTATGGTTTTCCTTGGAAGTTTGATTAGTAACCCCTAATTCTGGCTTTATATTCATGTCCAATGGAGAAAATAATACAAAAAATAAGTATGGATTATTCCTTAGTACACACAATTTTTATTTTTTTTTGTGAGTCTGTGTTATTCATTGGACAGTATCTTCAATAGCATTGACGTAGTTTTCCATAAAACACCAAAACACTATTTTCTGGGAAGCTTTTTATAAGGACCGTTATTAATCAGGTTGTCTATTCTTTCATAATACTCATTTTTATCCAAAATAATGACCTTATTACCTTATCAGCTTTTAAATAAAAACATTCTCTCGCAATCATTTGATTTGATGAATTTTTCTATTCTTCGTGGATTTCGATTTTGGAGATTTGATTCCCGCAAGCTTCTCTCAGAAATCCTTTAGAAGGATCAGGAAAATGTCGAATTAAACTTTCGATGCAAGTATTGAAGGACAGTTTCATCTAGTCTAGTCTCATTTAACCCCTTTTTGAGAAGATGAATTTCTTCTTTATCCAACGATTGTGAGGAATGATTTTCTACAATGAAAATAACGTTCTGAGAAACTTTTTCTTTAACTAAAGCTATTGCTTGTTGATTACTGATTAATTTTTGAAGCCAACTTAATACTGGAGTTGGTTGGTACCAAAGTCCCGTAAAATAAAAAATATGGATTAAGGGTGAGATCTTCTACCGCGCCACCATGTCAGATGGTGCTAGTACCAAGATTCCTTAAAGCTATCTTTGACCTTACCTACCCCTAGGTATGGCACTGTGGTAGATACCCATGCAATATTTTTGCAGCATCTACTCGTAAATCAAACTTTACGACGGTCTAACGTTTACGGTTTCTAACAGCTCCGCGCACGTGCAATATTTCATTTGGACCATAAGTTAATGTAACTAAATTACCAAAGCATGATTAAATAGTGGACTTTGATAAATACTGCTCTCGTTTTATGGCCCACAGACACGATAGCCGGCGAAAAGAATGCGAGAATGCAGATTTAAAATTTATATACATTCAAGTTTTTATATGTGCAAACAAGTTGCTGTATACACCATCTTCCGTTTGATATACTGCAAATTACTTGCTATCGATACGGTACGGATATTACAATCGGATAAATAAGGGCCAACCAGGGGATCATGATCAGAAGAAAATTTTGTAATTACGGCCTCATCAGAGGCTAGTGCTTTCAAAATAAGCTACGGTAATTGCATGCAAGCGAAACCATTATTAATCCACACGGAGAGTCCTGAAAAGGGTGTTATTACATTTTTTGGACTAGAAATAGATGTATCACCATCTACACATTTTTTATTTATTGAGTATTCACTTTAACTATTAACATAGATGAGAAATTACAAAAAAATATTCCAATAATACGAGTATTGAATATTTAACGAATAAAGTAATGAATAAATTCGTTGAAAATACAAGGAATAATTTTTGAGAAAAACTCTCAGATCCATCAAATTTTATTTTTAGTTGTGTATTTTTTAAAGTATAATTAATACATATTCGTGTAAGAGACACGTCGTCATAGATATTGTTTTAATGGCAATGCCTTTTTTATTACAGATATGTGAAAGAGCACATTTTTCTACATACACCAGGGTGATAATTACATTAGGGTGAGTATAGCTTAGATAAAAAAAATAAAGAAAAACGATTGTGCAATTTCGATATACTAAATTTAATGACAACGATTACTTAAAAAATCCACTGGATTAAATGCTTCAATTGTGCAACCTTGGCTGCCTGATAGTAACCTTAGCGATCGATAGGGTTTTTTTATTGCTGTCAGATAAAAATTTTAAATCGTATTTTGATTTCTTTTTATTTTTGGGGTTATTTATTTAAAGAATATATCTTTTGTTTTGCAAAAGCAGTGTGTTTGAAGTGTTATGTAGTAACTTTGTCCTTACGATTTGACACCCCTAGATTACTTTTTGTGGGGATAGTTAAAAAGCAAAGTATACCTTACTAGGCTGGAGAATTTAGAATATTTAAAAGCAAGAATTCGTAATGAAATATAACGTATCTCCTGAAGATATTGACAATATTTAGAAAACAGGTAGCCAACGGTATAAAATGTTTGTGCCCGTATTTTTTAAGTATTTTGTGTTTTGTAACAAATTTTGTGATTTTTTCCAACTGTGTCCAATGCAATACTGTAAGCATTTTTTCAGCATTCTGTTACGAACTTTCTTATCAAATATCTCAATAACTACTAACAGAACTAACTGTTTCTTATGAGTGTTAAATATTAAACTTTTCTTCATTTTTCATTGTTGAACTCAGCTAGAAAAAATATTCTCGTGCTTGATATTGAATTAAAAAAGTTATTCTTCTTCTTCTTCCTTCTTCTAAAGTAGGTCTATGACCTGTTCCTCTTCGATGAATTTCATCGGTACTATGAGCTGGATCTGTTTTTACAGAGGGTAGGCAGCTAACCTGGCCCTCTAACCATCCTCTTTCTTCCGGGCTTGGGACCGGCAGCAGTACTACTGGGCTACTCAATCCACCCAGCAGCACAGCAGTTATTCTACTTTTCAAATTGAGTTTTTGAAGTCTACACATTGTTGAAATCATTAAACAGGGTTTAGAGAGACTTTACAATAAAATGATATATGTATATTTCAAATACCGTCATCATATCCTCTAAATGTGTTTTACATTTATTTTAATTTAAAAATTAAAAAATGCCATACTACCTCTTGTTATTGTAAACTGGATAAAACCTCAGTAAAGTAATAATATAAAAAAAACTATTCTTTTTTCGCTTAACTCCATTCAATACACTGTGATACGATCACCTGTATGTTTAGAATACATTTGTTGAAGTACCTACAAGTTTTCTGTGAGCGAGTAAAATTTTTCCTGCTAAACTGTAATAGTTTCTTCTATTTTCTCTTCGAACTTTGCTGTCAAATAGCAGTTACTAATTTTGTATTCCTTGCTGTCATAATATGTATATCATATTTAAATATATTTAATTTATTTGAATATCTTGGTTTATTGGATGATCATATTTGATATATAATAGTTTTAATTTAATAGTTGACTATACTATTATAGTCAACTATATACTATTATATACTATTATAGAATATACTATATACTATATATACTATATAGAGTATACTATTATAGAATATACTATATTAGTTGACTATACTAGGAGAAGACCAATTCGAGTTTAGGCGAAATAGGGGAACTCGCGAAGCTATTCTGGCGCTAAGAGTAATGTTAGAGAAAACAATAGAAAAAGGAAAGAACGCTTATATAGGATTTGTAGATTTAGAAAAAGCTTTTGATAACGTAAGATGGGAAAAAATGTTCGAGATACTAAAGAGCGCGGGAATGAAGTATAGAGATAGGAGAGTAGTACACAATCTATACAAAGAGCAAACTGCTGTTATAGAAGTAGAAGGGAAAAAAAGGGAAGTAGGTATTAGGAAAGGAGTAAGACAAGGATGTACGCTATCACCACTAATTTTTAATCTGTTCATCGAAGAGGCGATTAATGTGGTAAAAGATAGAGTGGATTTCGGGATTAAAGTACAGGGACAGAAACTAAAAATGCTGAGATTCGCGGATGATATAGCAGTATTAGCATCTAGTAAGGAAGAATTAGAATCAGCATTGAACGAAATGGAGGTAGTGTTGACAGAGGAATACGGAATGAGGGCGAATAAAAACAAAACTAAAGTGTTAGTGTGCAGAGGGCGCGAGAGCAGAGCAAAAAAGAAAGTACAAATTAATAATGAAAGATTGGAGGAAGTTAAAGACTTCACTTATTTAGGAAATAAAATAAATTGGGATGGAAGAAGCGATAAAGACATAAAACAAAGAATAGCGCAGGGTCGAGTAGCTTTTAACAAAAATAAAGCACTTTTATGCTCGGGGGTAATAAACTTAGAAACAAGGAAGAGATTTTTGAAAACATATGTATGGAGCACGGCACTATACGGCTGCGAAACCTGGACGGTAGGGGAAGCAAGTAGGAAGAAATTAGAAGCTTTTGAGATGTGGTGTTACCGAAGAATGATGAAAATACCATGGACTGATAGGGTTAGAAACGAAGAAGTATTGGAGAAAGTCGGCGAGAAAAGAAGTATGTGGAAAAACTTAAAGAAGAGAAGAGATAGAATGGTAGGCCACTTGCTGAGACATGGGGGAATAGTCCGCGATATTTTGGAGGCAGAAATAGGAGTGAAGAAAGGCAGAGGTAGGCCTAGATTAGACTACTGCTCGCAAATAGTAAGTGATGTAGGTTGTAGCACAATTAGCGAAATGCGTAGGTTAGCACAATATAGGAGAAACTGGAGGTTAGCGTCCAACCAGTCTTAGGACTGATGACCTAATGATGATGAGTTGACTATAACTGCAAATAAGAGAATATGGAGAATTTATGTGTTTTTGAAAGAGACATAGGAATTTTTCACTGCAGAATTAGGTGAAGCCTATGTAAGTGAAAATTTAATATAATATTTGTATAGAATTGATAATAAATGTGCGTAGAAGGGAGTTAATTTATATAAAAGTATTTAGATATTGCGTATGGGTCGTATTCATTAATCTCTAAATAATTAACTAATTATTTAGAGATTTATATAATATCTACAGAGTTATAACTAGAAACATACATATGTTTGTCTAATTTTACTCAGTATACGCAATGGAACCATGTGGTGGATAGACCATGTAGTGAGGGACGTTCACCCCTCAATGTGTGAATTTGTAAATCCAAATCCATTTATCTTTCATAATTTATAAGTATTATACATAAAACCTACTTCTGTCATAATGATATAGAAGCAAGAAGTAGTAGTTACACATTTTCAATCATTGTATGTACATTTTCCTTTTTATATTTTTGCCGCATTTCTTATTAATTGGTACTGGTTTCGTTCCTACTTTCCCCAAACATTTATGAATGGACGTGGTTGCCCGCAACCGGGCGAGTAAGTGTCTGCTTTAATTGCTGCAACAGGATAATAATAAAATTAACGAATCACAGGTGCACTTCGGCTCCGCTCGACCGCCGTCATGCAAGCAGAACTGCGAGAGTCGAGCGGGATCGACGCGTTCTCGACTCGAACCGTCGAAAATTGTCTCGAATTAGGTGACATGGTCTCGTACTTTTGAGCTGTTCACGTGGGATTTTACCGTACTTTTCTCATTTGGTGGTTTTAATTTAGAAAATCAACGGGACAATGGCACGATACGACGCACACAACCCGTAGCGAGCCATCTGTTACACATCGAATTTGGGAAATGCCATACATTTGCCTGGTAACCGATCATCTTCTTTCATTTTAAAATTATCACCAGCAACTGCAAATGTGGTCATTACAGTATATTGAATATATTGGGATTGTGAGCTGCTAGCAATCTTTGTCGAGGATCGAATGTGTACTGACTTGACTGTATTGATTATAGACAATGATTACTACATTTCAATCATTCTAATACATTAATTTTTACATAGCTGCATTAGCAATCTCATTAATCTTGATCAAGTACTAGTTTATATTTTCTAATATGTTGAGAGACACAAGACTTTCAGCGACAAGTTAACGTAATTTATTAAAATCTTACCAATATGTTTAATATGCTCAAACATTTTATATGCATTTATATTTTATATACAAACTGTACGTTACAGTTTTCCATATTATACCTCAGACACTTTACATTATATTACTATAAAGTTTATGCCCTTAAATAATCTAGAGAAGCATCTGAAGTACCTCACAGGCCAATATTCGGGCCTCTATTATTTGTATTATAGATATTAACTTTAAAACTCAATGTAATTTGTAATTTATGGCGTATTTAAATTTTTTGAACACAGAAATTAACTGCCTTCCTCTACAGTATGATTCTGCTGAGTTGCAATTTATATATAGAAATGAGGACCATCACAGCTAACCTTAGGGAGATACAATGATATTTCCAATAGGGAACCCAGTCCACTACCTTGGATCACAGTACGAGTGCTATTGTCACAGCCATTCATCTCTACAGACAAATGCGACAAGTCACCCATCCATGAACTGATTTAAATTCTCATAATATTAGCTGAAATAAATGCCTTCAAGAGGGTATCTTCTGAAAATCTTCAACGTTTGGGTGTTCGTGGGATTTTTGGCGTAAACTTGATACTTCGGAAAATCCCACAAAAAAGTTAAATCGCAAGGTGTCAAATCACAAGATCGTGGCGGTCAATTCTGGGAGATGACACGACCAGGAAAAGAGTCGTGCAAAGACGTCAATGTTTTATGCATGGTATGGCAAATGGCACCGTCCTGCTGAAAGCGTGGCCCTTCAGACCATAATGCACCCCAGACACATTGGGGAGGCATTTCTTTCTCATGAATCATTTCATGCATTTTCTAAGTAACGAATGCGGCAATTTAGCCTATTAACAAAGCCATGAAGGTGAAAATAGGCCTCGTTGAAAAAGATGATTTTGTCCACAAAATCGGCATTCACTTTTTGTTGTTCAGTGATCCAGTTGGTTAATTCTCCTCACTGTGCATGATTTGTTGGCAGCAGTTGTTGAGCCAATTGGACTTTGTAAACATTCACATGCAAATGTTTAGTGAGGATATGGTGAGGAGTGGCTGTTGAAATGCCTAATTCTTGTACTACAAGGAATTATAATATTCCTCAGTTATCATGTTTATGAGTAGGACTAATCTACCATTACCAATCATCAAAAAGTTTTGCACGTGACTCCCGATGCCATGAACGGTGACAGTATTCTTAATTTCATTAACGTCTTCAATAGTTTTTTTATTTCATAGCGCTTTTAAATAGAGCTTTAATCCCATAGCGAGATTAAAGCTCTAAGGAGTTATAGAGATGAAGGCGAATATCCATACCACGAAATATTTTTTGCAGTTAGAGGTAATGAAGGTGACACGAGATTGGTAAACATATAATTCCATGTCATTGACCTATTATTTACACGAGTTTTTGTTTAAGATGGTAGTAGCTATACACGTAGAGTCCACAATAAAGACTAAATAACAATGTCATCTCATGCAGAATTTTTATTTTGTGAAGCATTATATACAACTTATGAAACATATTGAAGAAATATTGACGGAGATATAAAGGGTGGTCCAACCATAATGCACGATGTTAATTGTGAGTCACACCTTAACGTCAAGTTTTTTGCCCAACTTAATTTGACATTTCTTTGTTTCAGTGTTTGACAAATTCAACCATGGAGAGGTACAAAATTGAGCAGCGCGTTAAGATTGTTGAAGCCTTTTACGAAAATGGGCGTTCAAATCAAAATGCATTTCGTGCACTTCGTGACTTTTTTGGTCAGCATAATCGACCAAATGTGTCCACAATCGGGAGAATTGTGCGCAAATTTCAGGAAACCGGGTCTGTAGGAAATGTGAAAACACCTGTGCATCTTCGCCCAGTTCGTTCTGCGGAAAACATTGCTGTTGTTCGCGATAGCGTAGCAGAAGAGCCGTCAACCTCGACTCGTCGTCGTGCCCAACAATTGAACATCTCACGAACATCACTGATGCGAATTTTGAATAAAGATTTGAATTTACACGCTTACAAGGTTCAATTGATTCAAGAGCTGAAGCCTACTGGCCATTTCAAGCGTCGTCAATACGCCGAATGGTTGGTTGAACAGACAGAAGTGAATGGTGACTTTACAAAGAAAATCATCTTCAACGACGAGGCACGCTTTCACCTCAGTAGATTTATTAACAAGCAGAATTGCCGCATTTGGGCAAATGAGAATCCACGAGTGATTGTTGAAAAGCCGATGCATCCACAAAGAGTGACTGTTTGGTGCGGTTTATGGGCTGGCGGCGTCATCGGGCTGTACTTCTTCGAAAATGAGAGTCGGCAAGATGACGGACTTCTTGTGGCCAGAAATTGAGGATATGGACCTGGACGATATGTGGTTCCAACAGGATGGTGCCACTTGCCACACAGCCAACGAAACAATGACACTTTTGCGCGATAAGTTCAATGGCCGTGTTATCTCACGTCGTGGCGATGTTAATTGGCCGCCACGATCATGTGATTTGACACCGTTGGACTTCTTCCTTTGGGGATATTTAAAGGATGAGATAATTCGGCACATTAACGACATTGAACCTCAATTATGTTTCAGAGTCATTGAAAATATGGACCATCGGATAGAGGTATGCCACCGAAGACGTGGCGAGCATTTGGTCGATATTTTGTTTTATTCATAATTATCATAGATCCTTCTATCATAATAAAAAATATTAAGATAATTCTCTGAATACTTTTTGTTTTATTTACAATTAACATCGTGCGTTTTGGTTGGACCACCTATTATTTAAATCTCGTTATGTTATGCTAGATATCATGATATTCAGTGGGAAACTCCCTATGTGTTTGTGTTACTGTTAGCCGGACTACTTTTTTCTCTAGTTAAATGGAAAATTTTCGCGGGAAAATGCTGAAGATGGCTGGGAGTGTCAGCTTGGTGCCAGACGTCTGGAACTTTGCACGCACGGCGCGCGGCGTAGAGGAAGCGAGCAGCAATTATTTAAATAAAGACGTCGCGGATATTTTGTTTATGTCGTAATTATTGCAAAAACGGTAATCAGCGGTACGGTATGAATATCATCGCGATGGGATTGTATGTTTTGCGACAGGGAAGCTCACGGCTAGTTAGGCATCATAATTTGGGCTCGCTTTATTTAAAACAGTTATACAATGAATATCAACTTGCGTTAAGCGTAAATCAGTAACGAATGCTTCGTTACGGGTCAGGGTACGCGCGTTCTGCTCATCAGCAGGGGGAAAGTGGTAATGGTGACATTGTTTTCAAGACGCTACTATACTATACTACGTACGTTTTTTTATAATACCGTTTTAAACTGAAATCGTCTTGTGTTTTTTTCTGTCCTATTTTGGAAAAGTTTAAGAGGATGGTTGTTAATTTTTCGTTTATTTAATAATCAATTAATGAAGAGGAGATTAAAATTGTTTAGGATGCCATTAGGAAGTCCTTCAAAATTCCAAAGACAAAATTGAAAGTCATGGAGGTTCATAATGTATGAATGAAGATAATTCTTGAAGTACATAAGAGAGTAAGCAAATGAAAATATAGAATTGGGCAAATTAAAATATGAATTTTAACTATCGTTCATGAAAGGGGTAAAGAATAGAGGAAATGACGAGTTGTGAACAGTTATAGAACAGACTATAAAATTTAAAGATAATAAAACCTTAACTAAAAATATATAATTTGAAGGTACTATGATCTTTAATTAAATTACGGCAACACCGTTAATGAATACTTTAGCACTGAACTATCCTCATTTATATGCCACCCACAGTTATTACAATACTGTGGGTTGTGAAGAAGTAAGTTAGCATCATCATGTACCGATGATTAAACTTCAGTCATCATTAACTTAATTTTAATCAACTCCCGATCATGCCAATTTGATCGGCGAAACACGCAAAGAAACCTGTAATCGGTGTTCGTGGAAAGCTAGTCTCTTGTTTTTGTTGCTGCAACGAAGGTTCCAGTCCCTTCCCAAAAATGTATACATTAATCAACCGTATTAGAAGTATTTTGCGATAGCGTAAGAAAGTACGAGGGATATCTGACAAGTCAACCGAATAAAAAAGTTATTGTAGTAGGTAAACCAAATGACAATATTCTATATGGGCGCAGTTTTCTTTCGTTATTAATTAGATTAATTAATTACATCCGTCCGTAACAGATTATCTTATTTTAATTTGTATCTGTTTCAAGTATGCTATTGTTTCACAACTGTTTTTGTGTATTCCCATATTATTGTGCAATGAATATTTTCGTAGTTGTTATTATGAATGTCTATTTTACTGTAATAAGGAACTGGGTGATTATTGTTTATTATAGACAATTTTTGTTATTTTATGACAAATAATATTATTCAGTAAAGTTATAAAATCAACTGATGACAGAATGTTTTTCAATATACTGGAATAAGTATAGACACTTTAAAACAATTATTACAAATTGAATTTTATTAAATTGTTAAATTAATTGATTAAATCAATAAATAACGTAATAAACCCATTTATAGGGGAATGGCCGATTAACATACATCTCTGTTTGGTAGTAGTACATATATACAAAGTCTTTATATATAATATAATTCTAACATTCATGCTATTTTTTGAGACAGGAGATTAAAGGGCTTTCGAGAAGAAAATATTTTTCTTTTACTAATTCTTAATATTGAGTGTCTGTTTTAGTGGTAGATTTCTATGAAAACCTCGAGATTTATTATATTAGGGATGATTCACTTCCTTTGCAATAATATCACCAAACATTATTCTATAAAATTATTTTTGTTAGGTGTAAAACTCGCAAGTTCTTCAACAAATCCAAAAGATTATCGAGTCCTACCACCGGCTCACATTGGGCGCCACAATGTTTTAAATAATAAAGCATAATTGCGCCGTGAAGCATCTATTTAAGACATTTGAATTCTCGGAATTCATTACGGCCTCTCCGTGGCGGAACCTCCATAAAAGTTCAAATTATACGTTCAGGACCTAGTTGTTGGCCTCACTTGTTAAACAACAAAAACGTATATGCGCTTCTAATGAGGGATATACGTATCTTCTATCTTGAACGCATATTACACAGTGTTGCTCACACATAATATTTATTAGATCATGACATGGTAAATTCAGTAACTCGGTATTATTGGTTTAAACAATTTCTTTAATAGGCGTTGTTAAATTGCGGAGTAATTTCAACTATATAATGTGTAAAATAAAAATTGTTAGTAACTTTTGAGTAGTTTTAAGACGAAATTGCTAGTAGGTACATGGTTTCAGATTCTACTAGCTAAAACAATTTCACGTGAATTAGCGCTTATCTATTAACATAATTTATTTTCTTTAGATAAATGCCCCAAAATCTTTTCATTTAATATTACTCTTCAATCATTACACGTCTATAGGGCATCTCAGGTAGAATTACAGGGTTTGAATTGCGCGCCATTTGTATTCTGCCAAAGATATGGTGTTAATATTTATCTACAAAACATACGACGTCAACATGCCATGATTAACAGTTCAACAGCGAGTAGTTTGTGTATAAATGTTTTATGAAACTGAGCGACCATTTACAGTTGTATTAAGAAAAATTAGCACAAAATTAGGACAAAATTAAGCGCTTATAGATTTAGCAGATCGTAACTTAATCAAAAAATTTGAAGAGACTAGTGCTGTTATTGATAAGGCAACAGCAATACGTACTCGTCGTCATCGGTCAGATGAAAATATTGCTGCAGTGAGAGAGAGTATACGAGAGTATACAAACACTTCTATTCGACGTCATGCCGAACAATTGAATCTGTCAAAAGTCATCAAGCATCGGATTTTAATGAAAGATCTGCATCTGTCAGCATACACAATTCAAATAACACGACAACAAAAAGTTACAAATCATTTAAAATGTCATACATTTGTTAATTGGGTGTTAGAGAAGAAATAAGGTTATGCTGATTTTTGCAACAAAATTGTGTTAGCGAAGAAGCACATTTTCATTTTGACTGATACGTCAGAAAACAAAATTAACGAATTTGGGGTGCTGAAAATCCACATGTAGTTCACGGAAAAGAAATACAGACACAGAGATGCAAGGTTTATTTGGCATTTTGGAGTGGAGGAGTAATTGGATCATATTTTGAAAATAGCTCTGGTTATAAATTAGGGGTTATGTATAAGTTTAAACATTGTCAGGCTGCTGCTTTCCGTAACACATCTTTGTAACACAGAAATATTCGCTTGGAATGGAACACAGTGTATTTATATAATATGAAACCCAATATTTTTAAACTATGTCTGTGATTTTGCATGCAGTTTTTACAACTATATCTTATCAGGTCTGAAGCACCCCAAGGTAATGTCCTTGGCCCTACTCTATGTTTATTATACACTGCCGATATACCAAAATCTAGAATGACAATACTAGCTACTTTCGCTGACGATATAGCTGTACTATTATCCCGTTTTAATCGAGATACAGATTCCATGTTTTACAAAAACATTTAGATGATATCCAAAGATGGTTTAAAGATTGGAAAATAAAAGTTAATGAAACCAAGCCAGTTCATATTACCTTCACTGCCAAAAGGAAGGACTGTGACGCAGTAAACGGACAACAATTAAAACACGTCGATGCTGTCAAATAACTTGGAATGCATCTGGATAGAAAATTCAACCGGCGAAGACACATATTCACTAAACGTAAGCAGCTGGATATGCAGCTCACTAAATTCAGTTGGATAATAGGAAGAAAGTCTCAATTATCAACTTCAAGATACAGAACGGTGTTAAAGCCCATATGGACCTATGGCTTAGAACTTTGGGACACGACAAGCTATTCTAATATAGAGATAATTTAGCGGTTATAGCAGCACAGAAAGTGCTACTACGTTCAATAGTTAACGCCCGTAGTACGTTCCAGATATAGTTATTGAACGATATTTACAAGTGATATCTAAAAATCTAGTCAAAAATATGCAGAAAGAGTGAAAATTCACCCCAGCATTCTCGTAAAGACAATACTGAATTAAAAAATGGACCCAAGACGTTTAAAATGCTTCAAACCTAACACGACTTATTAACTAGGTTTAACTCATTAAGAACATTTTGAATTTAGTTTAGTGCGAAATGTAGACTTAATATTATTATTGTTATACTGCTTAGATAATTGTAGCAATAGTAGAGAGATAGAAAAAATATTTTTAAACTATGTATGTGACTGTTAATGCAGTTTCAATACTACCTATTCACTGCCATATTTTCGTTAACCTGAATTAATTTTTGAATGAATATTTTAGCAAATAGTACATGTGGTTTAATATATTCTAGAACATATGTGAACTTTATATTATGATATAATGAATTTAATAATAGTCTTCTCTCTATTGACTAATCCAACAAAGTAGCTCCGTGGAAAAATAGAAATTGCATCACGACTACCATTTGTTTATGTAATGATTATTTTATTTATCTGACAAAGGCGTAATAAGATAATCATTAAGGCGACGTTATTGGCCTGCCCATACAATGCGATGTGACGCCACCTACTCAACATCTGCCGAACATCGCGCATTGTCCTTTCTGCAAGCGACGACACGGCGAAAAGTCGAAGCGGCAGGTCGTCGGATGGCGTAATTATCGTCGCGTTGGCTATTACAGCGGAATACGTGGCGGTTAAAAAATTTCGAGAAATCGCCTAACGACATTTTCCAGACATGGAATACGTAATTATTTCTTCGATTCGGTCGCCCGTCTAGCTCCCAGTGCACTCCGAGGTGCACTTCATCGAGAAGAAAGAGGCTGCGGAATTAGTCATCACACGTTTTTTCGCTATTTGCGTTACGCAATCGCCCATTAAATTTCAAAGACTACCGTCAGTCATATTGCGCATAGTGGTCAGAAGAAGATATCAAGTTGTTTGAGTACATGCGTTTTGTAAATGTTAAAGACACAGAAGGGAGTCCTTGAAATTCGCGAATCCTAGATGGTCGTTTTAGACTCATAACGGGTTGATGGATGTTTACTATATTGCTTCAAATATTCTATAGTGTGGTTCAAATTTGTGTTTCTGTATCGTATCACCGTTTTTGAGCTGCAAGTTGAATTTCTATTTTCGTCAAACCCTATATCTCTCTTTCACTAAACATTCTTAGTATCCCCAGTAGCAGTTTTAGATGTAGTTCAGTTAATGAACGAGATTTGGGACACAAATGAATCTTTTTCAGTAATCAGCTAGAATCTAGCTGATTCCCAAAGTGGTCTACATGGACTCCCAGGGCTCAACTTCGACCTGGAGGGGGTCCATGTTAATGAAAAAAAAATGGGGGTGCATGAGATGTAAATGGGTCCAAATGGTTCACGAGAGTGGATTCCATTTAGGCAGGCCGTCACCAAAATTTTGGTTTCCCGTAAATGTAATAATCAACCTAACACAGATAGTACCTATGTAGGTACTTACGTAATACTTTCTAATAATAGATATATCAATTTCCTAATTATTACATGTATATTTCATAAAATTGTGTAAGCAAGCTATTCGATTTGTAGTCGCATTACGTGTAACTTGTAAAAACTTGCACATTTGATATCAGTAGCAACGCGTTGCGCCCATACGCTCCGCAGTAGCAACGCTTGTCCAAATTTTTACCAGAGGTTTGCAAGGATGGCGTGATGGATGGCGATGTAAGATACAGTTACTATTAATTTGTTTCCCGAATTTCGAGAAGAGATGTGTTAGGCAAATATTATTAAAAATATAAATAGTTAAGTAGTGTTTCGTATCCATATGTATGTTACGATAGCTAGTTTTAAAACACAAAATATTAAGATTAACTTGAGAACTAAATTGAAGACTAAATTGAAGACTAAAATTGAACTTTGAAGGCTAAATTGAAGTCAAACATCGAAACATTGATATCAAAGCATCAAGCTCATCCATCTCATTAAAAGAATTGTTTTTTTTTGTGTATCTAATATAACGTTACTAGATTTGAATTTTGTGTTTTACTTAATAAATGTTTAACTATAAAACAACATATGTATATGTATGCTTTTATTTTAAAAATTTACATTCTGAAGTAAACCCTATCAAAGTGTCATCTTCAAAAAGACATTTAAATTGATGAATTTGTAAAAAACCAATATTAGGAAAGCAGGGGGTCTACCCAAAATAGAAAATATCGGCACGTGACCGACGGGAAAAAAATTTGAGGACCTCTGACTAGATCTTACGCTACTCGATTCTGATTTTATGACTTTGAACAGCTCATGGAGCTCATCGAGTTTTCCAAGCTATCATACCCGGGATGAATATGAAAATACTACTCACGATGGTCGTAAACATTGTCAACATTGCATTGTAGTTGGATGTAAGGCATTTGAAGATATTTTTCTTTTCTATTATTGCAAATTTTGTTATTGTGTTTAATGTAAAGTCCTTGACTTTCGGCTCTTCTGTATATGCCAGAAATACAGAAATAGAGTGCATGTTAGATTTGCAATTTACTTCTTCGAGAAAAATCATTTACATCAAGATCATTTACATCATATAGATACTGATCACAATGAAAGTAATATAAACTTTTAGTAACAATATATACTGTCTAAATTATTTGGTTCTTGACTTAATTTAACTCAATTTAACCCAACCTATTAATTTTAGTATTATGACAGTTTAAAGCTGGTAATTCAAGGATCTATCAGAATTATCATAATCATATGTTATAAATTTCTATTTAATTGATCGGTATCTGAATTCAACATGCAGGGATAAATAATATAAAATAGAGTTATGCTACATATATATCTTCTCAGTTGGGCCATTTTAAATTATGATTTCACTATTGTGTATTCTTAAATTTTCTTAAACTTTAAATACCCATAGTGTGTTCGGTGGGAAATAAATCTTCAGCAATTCTTTGTTCCTTGGTATCAGGTAAAGCTGTAGCAAGATCGAAGCTGCACCCAAGAGTGGCAATTTGTAAATCTGGTAGTAACTATAATTCTAAAAGTAGTTCTATTTTTACCTATCTGGTAGGAGATGTTGATTTGACCATTTTCAAACAATACAAAGCAAATCTTATATAGAATATCCTCATTCCTTACTGAACTACTGAACAATTATTATAGTATAGACTGTGGGAAATTAGTCTCATTTCCTTTAGGTTATACGTACCTATACCTATACCAAAGCTATATTAGATAGTTGCAGTCTTCAAATAAAGTCACGATTGTTCTTCTTCATTAAAAAGTCACTGGCAATAAGTACAATAATAAAGAAGATACTATTTTTATCTCATTTTGGGAGTTGGATTCGGTTTTATCACATCTAAAGTACACCAATTCTTGTAGAGAACATCTTTGTTGGTAAATATTAAAGGGTCATAGTATGACATTTGTTGCGAAATTAGACATCTGCATTGTTTTTATTTAGTATCAGATACACCTGTACCGCGATATGTAAACGGCCAAACAGTCATCCATAAATCTTACTCCAATACATTAACGAACTCCTTCAGATGATCAACAATTAATTAAAACAACAAGCCTAATAAAAGCAATCAATAAAAGTCGACCACAATGATGGGAAATTAGGAACCAGTCTACCGCTGAAATTAATTAATTTAATCTAAATTCATCTTTCGATGCTCAAGTGTACACTACCTCAGTTTTGTGAGCCAGCGGCCATAAACCACGGGTTCAAGTGGTTCGACTCAAGAGCTTAACCGTCGAAGAGATAGTCGGTACGCTCGCAAAGAACGGCTAGAACGGATAACTTATTAATCATATCGCATGTTTGGACGTAGTATTGGATTGAAATCATTGGAACTTCAACACGTAATAAAATTTTTAGCATAACTAGAACGCGAACACATTGAGACTGAGTTATTGATTCAATTTGTCGGCCGTATTAAGATATCGACAATTAGCAAAATTTTTGACGATGTATATTGATGGAAATAAATAAAAATTATTGCTATATGAAAAATAAAAAATGTTACTGCTCGTCAAGAATCTGTCAGACCGTCCACGAGGTGCGCAATAAATAACCTGGTCTAAGTAAATAGACGAAAGCTACCCTCGTTCTTTCTTCTACGCATACATAGAGAAATCTCACACTTTTTCTTATTATTGACGAGCAGTACGTACTGAAAATTTTATGCCTACCATGGATGATAGACAATAGAGCTTACAAGGTTCTAATACCAGGAAGGGACGGTTGGGACGACAAAATTGGACCTTAACACGGCGAAATCTGGTTTACTGATGGATCCAAAACCAGAGAAGGAGTGAGAGCTAGCTACTGTGGACCCAGAGCTCGGGATAAATATTACACCAGACTGGAGAAATACAACACAGTATTCCAAGCGGAAGTCCGCGCTATATTTTGTTGTGCGGAAGAACTTCTGGAAAGGAATAAGACAGGACAAACAATCTGGATGTGCTCGGACAGCTAAGCGGCGCTAGCTGCCTTGGCTGCTGTAGAGCATAACTCCAGATTAGTAGGGGAAACAAGGGACTGCCTGAATAAGCTTTCCAGAAGAAACAAACTGCACTTAACCTGTATACCTGTATATTGCGGGTGGAAAGGGAATGAGAGAGCAGAAAGACTGGCTAAGAAAGGAACCACACTACGTGGTTCTATCAAAAAACCAGTTGGAATGCCTTACCAAGAAGGGTTAAACTTGCTGAGATCCCACTATGAGAATCAGCAAAGTAAGGAATGGCTGGAGACTCTCGGCTGCCACACTTCTAAAGCGTTAATGGGGCTGGAAATAGGAAGATGGACAGCTGAGTTGAAAACATTCAGCAAGGACAAGACCAGGATTGCTGTAGAACTGATAACGGGACACGGCAACCTGCGACAGCAGAGATACAGGATGGGCAAAGAGGAGTCCCCCCTTTGTACCAGATGTGACTTAAGGGAGGAGGAGATATCAATGGCACTTCCTATGCGTGTGTTCTGCCAATCACTTTATAGGATAGCATAGCTGGGCAAGCCGGAATTATTAACGGACAAAATCAGGGATCATCAGCTGCGGCATATTATCGGCTACAGCATATCATCGGCTGCAGCTTAGTGGCGGGGTATCCTGTCGCACCCTGAGAATGATGGTGGGATAGAGTACAAAAGCCAAGGCTAAGTGCTCGTATCTGTAAAGGCCCGCTAGATTAATAATAATAATAATAATAATAGATGACAGATGAGCCTGAACTGAACATCAACAGCTTTATGCGAAATAACTCTTACTGTCATTTCAGTCATGATAATAACTAAATCTTCAGTTAGTATGATTCAGGACACCAGAATTCCACCAGCACCAAAAGATTATACGATGCGCATTTCGCAAATTAAGTTGGCATCATAGGAGGTGATTAAAACTAATTTTAAACTGCCTGAAACTATTTCTATGAAAATTTTTTGTTCCGATTCAGTAAACCGTTACTCAAATTTCAGCGTCACGCACTATTCACTAATGAATTCACTCAATTTCTCTAATATTATTCTTCATGAAGTGAAAGAATAAATTTTAATACCTAATCTCTTATAGCTTATAGATAATGTCATAATTCACGGACATCAACTAAAAAACGGACTGATAGGCATGGGGTTCTTACGTTTGTTCAATGCACATGTTATTATCACATTTAACTATTTTTCATAGCATCTGTTGTTGGTTATACTTTTTACTAACTTTACGTTATTAGAGTCTACTCTATCCCATAGAGTCTATTCCATATTTTTATGAGTCATGTGTTTCATAAATCTACTTACAATTGCTCTCTTTGTCTGCCCAATATACTTTCGACTACAAACTATTTGTTGGCTTTAATGTTGTTTTTCATGGCTTTTTTTGGCTTTAATGTTTGGAATTTTCAGAGGAGTGCTAGAGTTTTTGCTAGAGAAGTGTACAAATATCATTTCCATATTCTACAATTTTTTTTCTGCGGTAAATTATGGTTTGTGAGGATTGGACACGAATTCGCAATTTTTTCGATATTTGCAAACAAATTATCGATACTCGAGGAGAACAAACTCCTTTATGTTACAGTAAAATATCATATAAAAAAGGCAATTTCTGGAACTCATTTTAAATTAACGAATAAAATATAAATATATGTAATATGATACACACGTTTATACCATTCCCTTTATTTTCGATAACATATCTCTTGGCAATATTACGCTTAACGTAATATAATTATTAGAATCCTTTATCTTGAAAGAAGCTGACACAGCCCTTAGATAATAAAGTTATAAATATCCATTTCTGTCATTCATTAGCAACAGTGAATCTTGTGCGCTTGAAATAAACGTTTTGTTGTGTCAACCCCGTGTCTCACTTGTATTACTTATATATTATTATTATTAAAACTGGCCGTTGTTACTATTATACATTCAAAAACGTTCTGGAATCTCTTCTGGACGATAATCAAAAGGTGGTTAAAGAACAGAAGTCTTGTTTAGCCAAATTCCCCATCTAGCCTGTAAAATATCTATTATATTCAGGCGCATAAATTTCCAAAAATATAACAGAATATGTATATGTAAATTTTTATATTCTTTATTATTCTGGGAAGAGGTTTATGTCTTCCAAGCAACAACAAAAATAGGAGAACACTTTTACACGAACACCGAAAAATTACACGTTTTGGATACGCGTTTCGCCAACTATATTGTCATAATCGGGAGACCATTAAAACTGCTGTAAAAGTTTTAATCATCTCCTGCGCGTAATCTCTGGGTGTTCGTGGAAAATTGGTCTTCTGTTTTTTATGTAATATGTACAAAAGCATGTAGTTAACAGTTTGTGAATAATAAATTATTTATTTAACGTTCACCTACCTAATTACCATTATCTATTTTACTATTATACGCGATCTGATGATGATTTTCTTAGTAATACAAAATGCATCTAAGAAAAATCATCCGATATAATAAAACCTAAACGTTTCGTGGGGCGGTTTGATAAATGATTTGGTAGTTTTCCTCTAATTTCCTCCACTGAAATTAAGTTTATATGTTCTGTGGTTCTACAATAAGTGCCCTTTATAATTATGAATCGTTAAATCTAGCCGTAATTAAAAAAAGATCCGCTTTTATAGTCAGGTAAACCTCAAATTATATGTAATGCAGATCCCCGTTTAAATAAGATATAATTGTGTGTTAATTATAGGCCGATAAAAGTATTGTAGTCGGTTGGTCGGGCGAAAGAAGAAAATTTAAATACGTGGAGGCATAAAGAACTAATGATCGTGGGACTTATTTTGAACGTAAGAATACTTTTTTTTCCAATTATACGTAAAATAAATCGTAACAGGTAAAACGAAAATGTGCGTTGGTTATATTTACTATGTTATTAGTACGAAATAAAATAAGTTGTAAACATAATATGTTCTATAAGATATAAGTATGAACTTAGCAGAACTACTTTGAAGAATCGAAAAATGTTTATTATTTGTCGTTAATTAGCCGTTAATTAATCGTGACGTCTTCGAATTCGTCGTTCGAATGATTTTGCAATTTTTCATTTGGATTTGTGAACGTTTTTCCCGGGAATTTAGCAGAACAGCTATGAATCTCGTTTGAAATTGGCTTTTACAGCTCAGTTTTCCTACAGAAATTTACCGTTCTCGTTCTCGTAATTAATCGTGATGTCTTCGAATTTTATGTGATAATTTTGCAATTTTTTATTCCGATTTTTGGATTTTTTCGTTAGAAACTTAGCAGAACAGCCATTAATCTCGTTTTAAAATGTCTTATGGGGGTCAGTTTTCATTCAGGAATTTACCGTTTGCCTTCTTTTAATCAATCGTGACATCTTCGAATTCGCCGTGTCACATTTTGCAATTTTTTTCAGATTTTTTGATTTTGTTCCCCGTAACTTAGATGAGCAGCTAAAAATCTTAATTAGTTCATCCTCTGGTTTTTTGTGGAGATGTAAGTTATTATTGTTCTTGCGTGTTTATGTATTTTCTTTCGTTACTTCCAGTTTTGAGTTATTTTACTGATATTGAAAAATAATTTTTTAGTATTAATTTATTTTTCAAATTTCGTTTATACTATTCGTTTACGGTTAAAAAGCGACAAATTCCTATATTCTCACTTTTAACAAAAAATTGATTGATTTTATTTTTTGATACATGTTCTGCTAACTTCATGTGAAATTCTCAGAATACTCAACATTTGAAAAAAATCAAAAACGGTTAAATTATCACTTTCACGTTTAATTAACGGCTAATTAACGACAAATAATGAGCCTATACATTTTTCCATTTTTCAAAGTTGTTCTGCTAAGTTCATACTGATCTATTAGATGAAAGTAATCTTTGCAAAGGAGTGTTTCTTAAATGGAATATGTGATTATTAAATATATTTTTAAAAATATACATCGGTTTTTGAAACTCTTATATTCTATTAATTGAATTATAAGATTACACTGAGATAAATGTTTCTCTCTTATAAGAAAAGGCCTTTATTTATCTTAATTTGTTCAATATACATACGCTAAAGTAATTGATTCTACCATAAAATGATCGGAATCTTACTCAGCAATATATTTTTTATTTGGTCAGATTTTCTTTGTAAGCAATATGTTTGTTTATTATAAAATTACGGCCCGTCATAGTTTTCAATCCAAAATGTTGATTTATCAAAAAAAATAAATTGTTAGAACTTTTATATACTTACCCTTTTAGATATATTTAGGAACACATTATATTCCTAGTAGTTATAAAGGTAATATATTTATTAAAAAATAATATATATTCCTTTTTTGTCCATATTTTGCAGCGAAAATACTAGTGTAGTGAAAGTACCATGTAACATCAATATTTCACATTTAATATTTAAGAGGTATTAAATCTGTAAAATTGTGAATGGTGATTATTGAGGTTTTTACACGTTTATTGTTGTATAGTTATTATTGTAAAATATGATAGATTATGGAGGCACATAATACGGTATACAGAACGGTGATTTAATTAAATACCACTTTTATCTCAAGTGTAGTATTGTATTTATTTTATATACACAAATGTGTTTTTTATATAATAAATGATCCTATATTATACAAAAAGCCAGACTTATTAAATATAATCAGTTATTATTAATGTTGTATTAAAACAATATTATATTTGTTTCTTCTTCTTCTTTGGGTGCTTATCCGTTCCGGATGTTAGCGATCATGTTGGCTATTTGGATTTTGTTGACTGCTGCACGAAACAGTCCTATGGCTGTTGTTGAGAACCATGTTCTTAAATTTTTGAGCCATGAGATTCGGCGTCTTCCTGGTCCTCTCTTCCCTGGAATTTTGCCTTGTAAAATGTTTTGTAACAACCCGTATGTTAAGCTATTTCTCATAATGTGGCCTAAATATTGTAGTTTTCTTTTCTTTACTGTTATCATTAGTTCGGGTTGTTTGTTCATTCTACGGAGGACTTCTTCATTTGTGATATGGTCCACCCATGAAATTTTCAGTACACGTCGATATAGCCACATCTCGAAGGCCTGAATTTTCCTGCTAGAAGCCTCAATCAGAGTCCTCGACTCGACCCCATATAGGAGTACGGTGAAAACATAACATCTCATCAAACGAACTTTAGTATTCAAGTTCAGATCTCTGCTATTGAACAATTTTTGCATTTTTATAAATGCAGCTTTGGCTTTCTCTATTCTACATTTCATTTCAGCAGAATGGTCCCAATATTCGTTGATGGAGCTTCCGAGGTAGACATATGATTGGACTCTTTCAAGTGGTCTCTGGTTCACTGTTAGCTGTCCCAGTGGTGTAGGCGTTTTACTGATTATCATATACTTCGTTTTTTGTGTGTTCAGTTCTAGTCCATATCTTTGGCTGACTTCTACGATGTTATTTAGCAATTTATGTAAACCCTCCAAGCTACTCGCGAATATGACCGTATCGTCGGCATAGCGTATGTTATTTAAAAGTTCACCGTTTACAAGAATACCTTCCACCATGTTATCTAGGGCTTCTTTAAATATTTGTTCTGAGTGAACGTTGAACAGTAAAGGGGACAGGACACATCCCTGACGCACTCCTTGCTTTATATTTGTTTACCCATTCTAAAATCAATATTTATTTGTGATAAATATAATTAACAATAAAAAGATTGTTCTCTCGGTGTAGGCACAAGATTAATTTTTATTAGTAACACATAAAGCTACCATATCTACCTGCTAACTGAAGAAACAATATACTTTTAGGATTGTGACAACTTGGTTGTCATTCGATTATATCCTAATTCTTTCGTTTTCTTTATCATTTTTTAATGCCGAATTATTTTCGTTTGTTCTTTTATTTGAGTTATTTTGAAAATCCGGTTATCAGCGTCGTAATTTCTTTTTAAATAATTTTTCATAGGTATATTGTTATTGTTAATAATATTAGTACCTTTATTTGTGTACAATATTTTATACATTGCTTTAATAAGTGAAACATTATATGTTCTTACTTATTAACTATTTGTATTTAAAACCATTTAAATATGAATATATCTAAAAAGTTTTAAATACAAGTAGTTAATTCTACTCTTACAAGTAATAGTGGATTCTACACTTGTCTATATACGAGAGGCGAGAATATTTATACTTATATAGAGTGTCTCAGTTGGAATTATAGGACTTCAAGTGCGCGCCATTTATGTTCTGCCAAAGATTGGGCATCAATACTTAAAGACTGTCATCTATAAACCAGACGACATCAGAGGGCTGCGACTAATAGATCAACAACGAATAGTTTGTGTACAACTACTTTATGAAAGGTAGCGATCAAAGTATAATCCAATTATTCCACCACTCCAAAATGCGCACCAAACCGTGCATCTCTATTAATGCATTTCTTTTTCGTCAACAGAATGTGGATTTTCACCACTCTAGATTCGATAATTTTGTTTGCCGAAGTATCCGTCAAGATAAAAATGCGCTTATCGAGGAACAAAATTTGGTTTCAAAAATCAGCATCACCTTTTCTCTATTCTAACACCTAATTAACAAATGTACGACGTTGTAAAAGGTCTGTAGGGGACGGACGGGCAAGAAGGATATGTTAATTTTAAAAATAAATAAAAAATAGATGTCTTAATCATAATTTTTGCACATTTGCACATTAATAATTGAGATCAAAATTCTAAAAAAATAAATTCTTCATTGATTCATATATGTTTTAAAAAAAATGGGCTATTATCAGTTTTGCCCGCCCATAGCGGGCAAAATGAATACATAGGTCGGGCAAACTGAATATTGGATACTAATCAAAGCAATCGTCACAAAAATATGATCCTCGACCTGGATATGTAGAACAAGCTTCATGAGTCCACTCTCGACAAACTTCGCATTGTATCCAGTCTTCGATGGGCGGGTGAATGTATGCTTCTTTGCACACAGTGCAAAAATATGACTTCTGTTGCATAATGCTTGTTTTTAAGTTTTGTTTTGTATCTGTCATTTTCTTCTTGCGGTTCGACGACCCTGGAATTTCAAATGGAAATTTCATTTTAGCTACTATAACAACCTGCTTTTGTTTTGGTGCCTTCTTTATTAAACTAGAAGCAGCGTCCAATGAAATTTTCTTTTTAGTTGCTGAAGCATCTTGTTTTTGTTTTTGTGCCATTTTTATTGGTGTACTAGTCAATATTTCAGATTTTTGTTGTTTTCGTCTTTGTATATTTCTTTTCTTTACTTCGACAGGTATGGGCCGGATTCCTGGCAAAACATTCATGTCTGATTCATTATCTGGTTGTGTAATTTCTAAATTGTTATTCTCGTCAGCAATTTTGTCATTCTCATTTATATTGGAATTTTTCTCATTTTCATTCATTCTGGATTTTTGGTCATTTTATTTTTCAGGGGTATTTCGCAGCCAGTCTAAAAACTTTTGGGAGTTTACCAATCCACTACCAGTAGTGGTTGCTTCTGTACCAGGAGGAGCACCATCTAAAAGCCGTGGATTAAGCCTCTTTCTTTTAAAAATTAAAAACGGCGGGATGAATACTTTTGTGACACTGCAGCAACAAATTACTGTAACTTATAAGTCGGAAATCGAGAAAGGAACCACCAAGCCGCCAAGCGGCTATCAAAGTAGTTCCCGAATAGCAAAGCTATTACATAATCGCTCTAGGAAACAACTACTCCTCGGGCTAAAGCCCCGGCAGGCGTTGAATTATACCCAGAAGCGATCCTCGACCCCTTTCTCGTGTTTCTGCACGATCAGATAAGGTTTCAAAAAATAAAATAAAACCGGCCACAGGTAGGATTCGACATTTGTCCCGGATCGGAACCGAACGACATACAGCTGTTTCGAACTTGTTAGTTCTCATCAGTGCCGCATACGGTTCCGATCCGGGACAAATGTCGAATCCTACCTGTGGCCGGTTTTATTTTTTGAAACCTTATCTGATCGTGCAGAAACACGAGAAAGGGGTCGAGGATCGCTTCTGGGTATAATTCAACGCCTGCCGGGGCTTTAGCCCGAGGAGTAGTTGTTTCCTAGAGCGATTATGTAATAGCTTTGCTATTCGGGAACTACTTTGATAGCCGCTTGGCGGCTTGGTGGTTCCTTTCTCGATTTCCGACTTATAAGTTACTGACAGAGATCGTATCGATAAAGATGTATAGGCCATAAAGTTCATTCGGCATTTGTCCTGAATCGGCGTACCGTATGCGGCACTGATGAGAACTAACAAGTTCGAAACAGCTGTATGTCGTTCGGTTCCGATCCGGGACAAATGTCGAATCCTACCTGTGGCCGGTTTTATTTTTTGAAATTACTGTAGTTAAAATTCCTTTTTCGTTGCTTGAAACAATCCCAACCTGTTTATTTCAATAGGTAAACAGGACTTTAGGTGGTTTAGTCAATGAAGTACTCACTCCAGTCTCGTCCATGTTGAAGATCATATCAACTGCAATGTTATATTTTTCTATGACTTCTTCTAACAAAGAATAAAATCTACTTACAGCTTCTCGATTAAATCCTTTCACTCGAGCTACAGAAGTTGGTTCCGGTGATCTCAAAGTAAATGATGGGTGACGAAGCTTGAAATTTTTAAACCACCCTTTTCCAGCTATATTTCCAGAAAAAAACTTCAGATTTTATATTCTTTCTAGCAAATTCTCCAGATACCTGCAGAAATTCTGTTCGTGTGAGGCCATAAAATAAAGAATTTATATTTTGAACATATTTCAAAAGCTCTTCCTCTTCTTCCGCCGTAAAAACAGATTCAAAACGGCCTAATTTCTTTGTTGAGGAATCGATTTTAATATGTCTATGTAACGTTGCGTAAGGTATACCATATATTTTACTCGCTTTTAATGTGGACGTCTTTTTAGCTTCTTCCATAGCTTTTGCTAAGCTTTCTTCAGACCAGTTGGCTCGGTTGGTCTTTCTCTTATAGTCATACACCATCTGCTATAGAGATTATTATTTGTTAATACAAACTTTTACATACACTTTGATCATTATTATTTGATCATTAACAGACTATGCATAAGAAGGGCAAAACGGATACTATCCATCTTACCCGGTTTCGTTTTGCCCGTCTCGTACTTTAGTAACATAATCAAATATCCCACAAAAATGGTGAAACAAAAACTTAAGATGAATATGTTTGTTGGGCGTCTATTTATATCAAACTTTACTAGAAATACCAAAATATGGATTTCTCTGAATATAATAAAATAAACACAAGGTACTTACGGTGGTTTTATCGTATTTTTTTTGAAAAAATCTAATTTCCTTACACTAAACGCGTGGTTAGTAACCTATGCTACCGAACGAAATCTGACAGTAAGTGCATGTATGTAAGGAGTAGAGCGACACTGGCTCTATTTCTTTCTATCGATGAAATATGGAACTAGAACAAATATTATTTTTGCCCGCCCTCTCCGTCTTGTCCGTCCGTCCCCTAACTTTTAATTATCGTGTCAACTGAATTCTGTATGCTGACAGATGCAGATATTTCTTTAGAATCCGATGCGTGGTAGTCCTTGACAGATTCAATTGTTGCGCACAACCAATGTCGGATTGATACGTTTGAATTCTCCCGTACACTGTCTCTCACTGCCACAATATTGTCATCTGACCGACCACGACAAAGACTTATTGGCATTACCGTATCAATAACAGGACACGTTTCATCAAATTTATTGATTAGGTTACGATCTGTTAACTTTATAGGCGGTACATGTTATCCAAATTTTGTGCGAATTTTTCTTAATACATCTACAAACGATCGCTCACTTTCATAAAACAGTTGTAAAAAACTATTCATTGTTGAACTGTTAATCGAGGCACGTTGACATCGTATAGTTTGTAGATAACAGTCGTTAAATATTGACGTCCAATTTTTGACAAAACACAAATGGCGCGCAATTCAAATCCTATATTCCAACTGAGACACCCTCTCACAACCAACACAAGCTATAAATGAATATTTATACTTATCAAAACCTCACAATAATAATATCGTGTTATTTATCAAAAAGAAACAGTACAATACAAAGATTTTTTTGAAAAAAAATATGTGAGTTGTCAATTGGTTCTTTTCCAGTGCTATTAAAGGTGTATGTAGATAGTTTATATTCTAGATGTGTATTGTATTCTGGATATATTTAAGAAGAGAATAGATTCCTTTGTTTATATGTGGTGAAGGAATTTATAATGTTCTTAGAACCCGATGAATACGAATAGAAAAGCAACGAAAGAAATAATCTGGAGACCTTGCCGATGTTTCGATTTATAAAAGTGATACAAATAATTTTTTTCTTCCCACACCGCCTAGACACGTATGTAGAGTGAAAGTAGACACTTCTCTTTGTTGTGTAAATCTAGTGCGTTGTCATGTTTGCCTTACGGAGTTAATTTGCGTATCCGAAGCAATAAAACTAACAAAAAGAAGACTTACTTGGAAATTAAGCTAATTCGATTTTAATGCCGCAAGATGTGACAATCATGGCGTAACACCTACTACCAGAACGTTATAATTTAATAATTTTTGTTTATATATATAAAGTCGGATAATGTTACGATGGTTTAACATTTTTGGCTGTGACCGCAAAGCCGTGACCGAATACCACTTTTCTCACTTATAGTTATGGCAACCGGCCGTCTACTATTTGATTTATTTGAGAGGTTTATGCTAATCCGGGTGCCCATGTGTAATTATTATCTGAATCACCTGGTTGTTTTAGATTAGGTAAGAGGTACACTTCACCGTACGTTACGCTCTTTCACGGCTTCTCGGGCATTCGAATTATTCGGGATATTCAAATCAGAAGTGGGGCTAAGGATATGGCATGACAGCTGTATTAGTTATCTAACAGCTTTCATGTTATAATTACCTGTAGAATTGCTATTGATTAAGTGAATAATAAGAACTATGTGAACGTTATAAAAACGATGTTTAAACATTTAAGAGAAACCATATTCCTAATCAGTATTTATATATAAATTTATGATTCCATTAGAGAAACATTTCTGCATAAAGATAGATAAAGAATAAACAAATAAAACGTATAAACATTTTACAAGAAACCCTTATCCGTCTTTTCGTTTCAATTTTAAGTTTGCAATTAAAGAGCTTCATATAATTGTAGCCTAAAGATAGCTTTTAGCAGGGCCGAATTATGATTTATTTGCCCATAAGCAACTATATTATAGCCCCCCCCCCTCCCACTACAAAACTTTTAAAATGTATTTATTTATAATATAAAATAATATAATACAAAATACAATATATACTCAAACAGCGAAAAAAGAACATTAAATGGAAAAAGTTAAACGAGTGGGTATAATAGTTATTTATGATCAAGTGTTAAAAATGATATTTTATTTTGCGAGTGAGGAAGTTTTCGAAACGAGTGTAACCGAGTTGAGCAACCCCACGAACAAAACAATAAAAACAAATATATTGTAAGTAAAACATCATTTTTAACACTTGTATCATAAACAACTATTATTTACGTTTTCTGGATTTATTACCGGCGAAAATATTTACAATATCAGTAAAATGATGCGCACTAGTTAAAGCATGATTTATTGATAGCACAGATAAATTACTAAGTCCTTCTTCACTAGTAGCATTTCGTAAATATGCTTTTGTTTTTTTCAAAGTTTAAAATGATCCTTCTCATGATACATTTGTTATTGGTAGAATAAGAGAAATTCTTAATACAATTTCCACATTAGGAAACATGGTTATAACATGTTTTTCCCTGATGAATACTAACATGTCTCTAACATTAAAGATATTTTCTATAATATTAAAGATATATTCTACAAAATATTTGAACTCAATACATTCCTCAGCAAATCATTTGTCCAAATCGTTTGAATATTCAGCTTTAAAATGATTTGAATCATTTCTTATGTCGTTGTCATTCATCATCATAAGTTTGTTTAAAAACCCGAACTTTTTTCTATTTCTACGTAAGCCATCAATCGTTTCTTTAATTCTTGATTTAACCTATCAATAATAGCAAGAAAAATATTAATTCTCGTCACCCTTGCCGTCGAAGTTAGTTTCATTTTCATGAATTCCGTCAAATTGAAGATTCCTCTTCTATATCCTATTTTTATGTCTACTATATTCCATAATTTTGAATAGTTATTTGCCCCTTTCTTCATATTTATGAAACTGGTCTCGGTTTCGTAATTATTTAGTGTAGCCAATCAGTGATTTAAAAATTGATATCGTTGTTGATAGATCAATACCAACAGCTTGTACTAGCTTTATCACATTTCCCTAGTCTTATTGGCTTTATCACATTTCTGTAAAACAACGACCAAATTACATATTCAACCCACATATGTGACCAAATCTACCAGATATAAAAGAAATGACAATATTTTTAAAGAAAATTTTAATTTTTTGTTGATAATTTTCAAGTATGAAAATTTTTTGTTTTTTATATTCGTCGTCGGCGTCTCCCAAGCCGTCGGTGCCCCTAGGCAGCTACCTAAATTGCTAATTGCCTATATTGGTTTATGGATAATCCGAGAATGGCTTTTACCGTAATTTCACTTTAAAGTGTGAGATGGAAAGAATACTTGAAAAATTATATTCTATACCTCGCGAACTAATATTTCGTACAATCGCCACTTAAAATATAAGAACACAAAATAAAACGTATAAGTGTTCGTATCTATACAAGAAATCCTTATCCTCAATCTGCCCTGATGGATTTTTTTTTTCAGGTAATTCTGAGCTGTTCTTAAGGAATTCGTTGATCTATCTAACGCTTTCGCTAGACTGAATATCGAATGCAATTTTACCGAGTGCATACACAGAAATTACTTTATTCTGTGTAGGCTACTCGAACATGATATTAATGATTGACAAAATCATTAATATGATGAATTATTCATTATCATAATGTACTAAATCTGTTAACAATGACTATGCATTTTAGCCAGTATGTCATCAATATTTTGATTAATATCATGATCATACATTGTAATAATGTAAAAAGTTGTTATAATTTAATAAAAAGGTAATTGACATTGTGATATTTACTGATACAATTGCAAAAATATCTTGTCTGAATGACCATAGTATATACCCTTGTCTTAAATCAACACCATTCGTTGTATTAAACCCTAGTGATTATTCATACAACGAATAACATTTTTACTAGGGCTAGGTACCTTGTGATAATGATCTGGGATATCAGTTATTGGACATATCCCTTCTGCGTAGGAATGGAGCGGGGGTGCATAACTTCCTAATAATTCTGTGCAGTTATACACTACCCCTTCATTCCTATCAAGATGTAACAACACCAAGCAACAAATCGTCGTTTTTTCAATATCAAATTTGGTTCTATGTTCTTCAGCATAATTGTTATACTTTCAGTATCAGCTGGCACTGAAAAATATTTTTTCAGTCGCATGGTAGTATAACTCTGTATAAACAGGAGACCAGCATATTGTGGTAATAACCAGCTTACTTGGATATTATTTCGGTTTTTTGAAATTGGTCGATTTTTACTTAGAAAGAGTTTAGAAATAGATAGATTACAAATTTCTCTGAGCAAAGAAGTGGAAGTTTTTTTGTATCTATATGGTTCTGTTAATATTTTTAGTCTTCTATATGATATATAACATAGGGGTAGAAGATGTACAGAATTAATTAAAACTGTATGTCAAAAAGATGATACCTGAGATTGTATTAGAAAACAATATTATTAACTAATGCACAGTGGTCGTCAACAAAACGCATATAATTTTTAAAGGTACTTCAAACAATTAACAGCCGTACATTATGTAGATTAAACCAATCATCGGTTGAAAGTTAATTTTCAAAATCATGGTCCTAATGTCTCTTTTATTTTATTTACGCCACTTTTCCATTTATTGTATCTATTTTTACATAATGTGACATGCTATAATGCGCACTTGATGTACTATAATGCGGAAGGCTCGCACTACTACCCACACTAGCGTCGACAGTAAACTGATGCGTAGTTAAAAGACAGTCACATTTAAATATGATGGTCTATTAAAATTTATACAAGATAAAATTTTAAAATTCTGCACAGTATAGTATTTTTTTATCAATAATTCTAGTTCAATGTTGATAATATTAGTTACTAAACAACTGCTATTAGACAATTATTTTTATTCAGACAATGCTTGACGATATTTTTACACACTACATGTTAACTTAAGCCATCAAATAATGACATACAGTTGTCGCTCTGTCAAGTACCAATTAATATACAATTTCGCGATAGATCAAGGTTCACTTCTTTCAATAGCCCTTCTACCGCACTACAAAATGATTATGAGGTGTTTAATTCACGTATTTGAAAGTAATATACGTTCTCATTTGTCGAAATATTATAATTCAGTCGGAACAGGTGCTTTGCAGCCCAAGGATTTTTCGTAAATACGTGTAATTTATTGCGCCAATTTGATGATACAATATTCTTCGGCTGTACACTTTAACATATTATTTTCAGACGTCCGACATTTATATTACGTTACATAGACATTTATGTTAGTGCTCTAATCGAGAATAAGTGTTGAGGTAATTAAGTGAATATTCAAATGTATGTAAAACAGTAGACAGAGCGTGTTTAAAATAATTACATTCGAATTAAATTATATTTTTATTCATATTGCTTTTTTATTTATATCCGTTTGTAGGGGAATTGGGTCCTTTCGGATAAATCGATATTCAGTTGGAATAAATTTTAGATATTTTTTTGTATATTTTTGATATTTCGCATTTCCTTGATGACACACTCATTCATTAATATTAACTAACGCCTTTATATTCAATATTTTGTTTATCTTTATAGATACATTATGCGAAAACTATCGACGAAACTATGAACTATGGTGACGAAATCTATGAAATGTGTGGTTTTTCTGAATAACACATTAATGGTTAATAACCTTATATACATATCAATATAAAACTTTTTATATTGATATGGGGTTATCCAATTCGGATTTCGGAAAGTAAGACCCTGTTGTTCGACAGCTGTCAATTGTATTTGTCTGTCAAACTGGTTTTTGGTTAGTTAAAGGTTTGCCATTTTACAATATGGAACATTATACGATAGAACAACGCGTTAAAATTGTTAAATTGTTTTACAAAAATGGTGATTTTTGTAAAATCTGTCGTTTCCAGTTTTCGCGCGTTACGAGCAAATTATGGTCGTCATAATCGCCCAAATGAGCGAACAATTGAATACACAGTGAAAAAATTTGAAGAAACTGGATCGGTCACGGATATTGTAAGGCCTGTGCATCATCGTAATGTACGCAATCACGAAAATATCGCAGCTGTTGCTTAAAGTGTGGCTGAAGACCCAAATTTCTCAATTCCACGTCGTGCTCAGCAATTAGGCTTGACTTATGGCTCTTTATGGCGAATTTTGCATTTGGATTTGCACCTTCATTCTTATAAAATCTAACTCACACAGGAATTGAAGCCTGCGGACCATGCACAACGCAGAATATACGCCAATTGGGAATACTGGAATAACAAGAACAAAATGCCAATTTTTTCAACAAAATTTTCTTCAGCGATGAAGCCCATTTCTGCCTCGGTGGATACGTGAATAAGCAGAATTGACGTATATGGGGCTCTGAAAACACTCAAGTGGTCGAAGAGCAGCCAATGCATCCAGAAAAGGTCACTGTCTGGTGTGCGTTGTGGTCTGGTGGTGTTATCGGTCCATTTTTCTTTGAGAATGACCAAGGAGCTACCGTTACAGTCAATTCTCAACGCTATTGCCACATGTTAACGGAACTTTTTTGGCACGAAATTGAAGATATCGATACGTGGTTTCAACAAGATGGCGCCACAAGTCACACAGCATGACGAAGTAGGGCTCTATCGCAAGAGAAATTTCCAGGACGAGTAATTTCGAGATTACCGGACGTAAATTGGCCTCCGAGATCCTGTGATTTAACACCTTTAGACTTTTTTTGTGGGGCTACGCAAAAGATCGTGTTTATGCGAACAATCCTCTAAATTTGGAGCAATTGAAAACCAATATTCGTGAAGTCATGGCCGAGATATTGCCCGAAATGTGCGGAAAAGTCATCGAAAATTACCTCAAGAGGATTGAGTCCTGCAAAATGTCCCGTGGAGGACATTTGAATGATGTTGTATTCCACACATAATGGCAAAGACCAAACTTTATAATGAAATAGAAATTTCAACAAAATCTGAATTATTTGTGTGTTTTCTTTAAATTTACTTTCCGAAGCCAGAATTGGATAACCCTATATATGTTTACTATTATATTAATCGTCTTCATTTATAGGACGCCTATCATTTATAGTCATAAATAGTTTTGACTTGATTTTGACTACTAATTGATATAGCGACTACTTGATTTTAATTAAAAAAAACGTAGAAAAGGTCATTGTAGTGCCTAGTCGTTGTATTGAAGCTTATTTAAGAGTATTTGTCAATCATTTTTTAATTTACGAGGATGCGACAATAAAATAGAATAAAGTTTCTTCAGAAATAAATAAGTAAACAAATAACATCCGAATCTGACAGATCTGGAGACCGTATTGATCGCCATTATATCTATTCGGTATATATCATACATAAGGAAGAACTAATCTAGGTACTGTTCATCAAGAATAGGAGATAGTGTGAAATTCTCATGTATGGGTAAAAGAAGAGTGAAACAGTACTCGGAGGGAAATGGACAGAAACAACACAGAATAACATCGTGAATGATAACACATCTACACTTGGTTTCCTTAAGTATCTATTGAGAATACGATGGGCATTCATGTCAATAGTTCGACGCCGAGCTATTAAAATTGTAGCGCTTTGCTTGGCGGCCACGCATAGGTTTATGATCTATTGTATTCTCCTATAGAGGTGGTTGAAAGAATGTAATTCGTACTGCGATTCGAGGTAGCGGATTGGGGGTGTCATTGGGGTCAAGTCCACACGGGGAGGGTTTGGCACCTCGCCCTGAGAATAGGTAGGTTCGTTCTCGTCTATAGGTGTCCTTCTTTTCCCTACATAGCCCCACAATTTAAAGGAGGGGAGTCAATTTTTGTGTGTAAAAATTTTTAAAATTTTGAAATCTAGATAAATGTTTATTATTTGAAGAATTGGAGATTAAGTTCCAAATATAACAGAAGTGGTTATCTTATATAAATATAACTGTAAATTACCCTGAATTTTGTTTAATTGAATTTTGTTTGCTTCTATTAAATTTGAAACTTTTAGTTTCTGCATAAATTAAGATTATTGAAATTTGGAATGTGATGATTTGATTTTAAAATATGATTTGAAATAAATTTAATTACTCTTCTGAAATCTGCGAATACAAGTGTTCTTCGTGTCATGTCTCAAAGGAATGACCAGTTTGACCTAGGTATGTTCTGACTTATATATAATTTATGCACTTTTATGTTTTATATCTAGTATCTAGTTATCTATATATTTATCTAATTTTAACATATTTACTATATCTAGTTTTAAAGTTGTTTATATTTTAGATTAGATAATGAATTTTATAATTTTGTTCGTAGTCTCATTAATCTCAACCATTAATCGCAGTCACATTTTCCTGCAAAACGTATTTTCAGTTATAATATGTTGTGATTGGCGCTCTATTTTTCTACTATTTTAACTATTACTTTACTACTAACCAAAGTAAGGACTATTGTGGTAAGGACTATTAGACATAGTTAAATATTCTAGATAACAGTTAGGCCGAGATGTGTACAACAAATTCGATCGTGTAAAGACCAATATAAAAATTTTATATTTTTTAGTTTCACATAATTCGGTTTTTGCTCCCTCTCTTTTTTGCACTTATTGCAAAGATAATGTTCTATTGAGAAAAATTAAAAGAATAGGATCTGCAATAAGTTGTAGTTGAAGTTGAAGTACATCGCGAATGAAATGTATTATAATTTAACCATAATTAGGATCTTACACATTGTGACAATTTTGTAAGACGTCGTACGCCTGACTGACGTAGGTAAGATTACTTTGTTTCTCGAACCACGCCAGAGGAAGATGAGTACCGTAATAAAGTTTTTGCTAATTGTGGTAGCTATCATTATAGTTCGAATTTGGGTTTTTACTATCTCAGATTTTTTATCGTCATCTTTTGGATAATGACGAGACTTCCACAGTCAGCTGCCCGACTATATGACTTAATGTATTTTAAAATATGTGGGGTTCCACAGGTAGCCCCGCTACGAAAATTAACGGATCCCTAAAAAGTTGTTTTCTTAAACGCATTCTGCTACCACATTACGCTTATTAATATTATTTTCAACGTCATTTCCCTAAAATGATACATGCGGGACTGTTTTTTAATAGCTATTACACACGAAACGTGTCTTTTGTTTACGATATTAGCGATGTTGTTCAACGCCCGTCACGTTTGCGAAGCGCTCAGTGTTACTTTTTGCATTTTATATGACAGTGTTCATTAAATAATCGTATACCTGCCTTTTTAAATCAGATAAATGAATTATTGCGTTAATAAAAGTTGTAATTCCTGTCGTAAATGTATGTGTATATGTGTGCAATTAATTGAAGGAATTAATCACATCGATGCCGATGGGTTGAAAAATGCGTGTACGGTTTTCAAACAATGTTGTTAATTAGTTTTGATTGATTTTTGCTTGCGCGACACTCAAATAGAAAATTGTTCACCTCGTCGGGTTAACAGAAGTGAGCGACGATCAAGTGTTTGTTGAAGTAACACTAACAGCAGTGGCGGCTCGTGGTATCCATATTAGGGTAGGCGATAGCGGCGTATGAGATTCATCAACCCTTAAAAATAGCGCCGCAGACGAAAATTTTCAAGGTCACGCGTTTTCCTGGTACTTCAGAATTTCAATGATTGAATTTCATTTATACAAAAATATAGACTTTCACAAGAATTTTTTGAACTTGATACCTCTTTGTTATTCGTGAATAATAATAGTTATTGTGGGTATAAATAAATTGAAATAAACGAAATATATTTATTGAGTATTATACCTATATTATGTAAATTGGGTTGGCAATAATACATTATTTTAGGGCGCTTTAGGGTATAGGCCTCCTCCTCCCCTCACAGCCTTCCTTAGCCATCGCCATTATTGACTGACAATTACAAAGTGGATACCTACTACTTTTTATAATTTAAATTAATGCGCCTATCTTTAATTAATAAAAATTTGTTAATTATATTTTCCGTGAAGTCATCAGATTTCTGAAGTGTGCTAAATAATTCCTTTTCAATAGAAATAAGTGCAAGCGACGATAAACGTTCATTCTTCATAGAGTTCCGACTATCCGTTTCAATACGTTTTAAACAAGAAAAATGTCTTTCAACCGATGTACTTGTTGCTGGAATTGAAGCAATTAAAACAATAAGTTTAAAAACCTCTGGAAATATTTCTCGAAATTCATATTTCACAAAATATTTCAACATTGATTCGATTCGATATTTAATGTTTCAAATTGATCATCACGCTATATAACCCAATATCCCCAGTAATGTCACGGCTTATTTAATGCGAAGGCGTCTTCGGATCTGCCGAAGAACGCCGATCTACTTCAGGCGCCGAATGCATCCGGCTCCAACTGCTTTATTTAAAGAATATAACTCGCTGCAGACGTCTGAGCTGCGATTATTTTGCCATTACAACAACGCTGTTTGTCGTCTTACCGACATCTGGTTGACGTATAGCTATCGATTTTCAGGCGGTGGGATGGAGAACCGAGCCTGGTCTGGTTGTTCTGTTTAGGAATAAAATGATTTAATTCGGTGTGGCGCGGTGCCGTGCGGTGGTATATATAAAGGGTGTTTACGGCACCAGCGCCGCCGACGGCGATAGATAATTTAATTAGTATAAAGTAGTTATTATTAATTATATTAAATATTTCTGTATTATCAAAACGTTAACAGTTCATTGTAATTGCGCTGTTATGAGAAATGACATACAATTTTAAAGGTAGGCGGCGCCTACCTTGCCTACCCCGACGAGCCGCCATTGACTAACACATAAAAGTTACAAGAGTAGAGTCACGTAGATTTGTTACAATCTGTACAAGAGAATTAAAGTAATGTATTCCTAGGAGAATGATAAAGCTTATATTAATACCGACTTATCAATATCTGTTGTGTTAAAATTTCAGGTAACATTTATTTTTGTATTAACTAAAAATGTATACGCAACTTTGGAAACCAAAAATTTGTTGTTGTGTATTTAAATATTGTAACAGGTCGTGTCTAAAACGGTTGGTAAATGAATGTTAATAGATGCTATTTAGGTTAATTTCATTATACACTATCTAAAACGCGATATAGAACTTCATTGATAATTGCCACTAAGCAAGAGGATGCATAGGAACCAATTTGGTGTAAAATAGATAACGACAAGTCCCTGGTAAAATTTGACCAAATGTGAATACGAATATATATACCATAATCTTATGAAACGCAGGAAAATGCACCCTTATTGAAGTACCCGAATTGAGAGACAAAAATAAAAATTTAAATAAAATATGTACGAAACTAGTTCTTTTTACCTAAATTATATTTTACTTAGCATGATATTATCAAGGTACAGTATAATTACAAAATAATACATCTTTCATATTTATATTAAAGATACATAAGTATTTTTTGTACTTTATTATACAATAAACTAACAATAAATGTACTTAACTCCCCAAGTATGGGAATGAATGCATAAAAACAAAACGTAGGTGAAATGATTTATGTGATGGACAATCTTGTATCTTACCTCAATCTTACATAACACAGTCTTACATCCCCACAATCGTGTTTATATGAAAATTCAGGTGACCTATGTTAGTGGAATATAAAAGACCTCCCTCTCTATAACGTATTATATTAGTTCCACACACATAATACCTTAAAACTTATAACTATAGTAGGGTGAAATTGTTGAAAAGTTAAGACTAATTCACTCAACAAAATTTGGTATGTTTAAAAATGCGAGTTATAATTTTATGGAGGAGGAAGGGAGTGTGGACGTTTTTTATCCTTATGGGAAAAGTTTTCCCCTTTAGAAATCGTTTTCTCAACTTCTAATTAATATTTTTGCTTCATTGTTTTTTCATCTTGTACAGCATAGCCCTGTAAAATCACAGCTTGTAAAGTTTTAAAATTATGTCTTCATAATTTTTGGTGGCCTGTGATACATAGCTGCAAAAAATACTCCATTTTTTATTTTCAACCTTTTATTTCTCAGGTCCTGTGTAATGTTTTTAAAAACCACAAGCTATGAATTTGTATTTTATCTAGTTGCAGAGATTGTATAAGTTTTTAGTTAATACAATCAATCGGTTTTGGGAAATGGGTAATTTGGTTATTACCACGCAAATGTCTTGAGTCCCGATAAAATATAAAATTGTAATTGTATTGTATAAATATCCTTGTTCATTTTATATGTAAAAACAATATAAATACACCACAATACAGTACACTTTACTCCGCATGGGATACATTATAATCCCTGCGTGGTAACTATTCTAGAGTACGCATCTCCACGTCGCCGTCGTGTTGATTTTACTCCATTACCTTTATGAACATTCACACCAAATACACTTGTATTCATTTCACACAAAACTGGTGTATTCCTATATGTACCCCATTTGGTGCAGTTACAAATGTCTTCCTTAATAAATAATTCTTCAATAATATATGTAAGGAAAATACTCTTTTTCTTTACTAATGCTTTTTTTCTTGTCAACAAAGGAATATAATCTTCTAAAGGTGAACAGACCGTGTTGAGTAACACGTAACAATGCATTTAAATAACTGCGCTAGCTCGTGTGACATTAACTCATAAGGATAGGTGAGCAATGTAAAAATATAATTTTCTGAATGCTATATGGAAATTATATGACCGGCCAGTTTTTGCTATACCTTACAAATGATAATTATAATACAAGCGTAGATTTGTCTGAAATATTCCCACGATCGTTAGGCTGACAAAGCCTGATTTTATTCATTCATGTTTTATTTTCATAAGCAATCCGTCTCTCTCGTATTAATACGAACCGTTCTGTTATTTGGTTAATTATATTATTATCATAAGTTTATGGAAAAGGTAACGAGTTATTTAAATGAACGGTTAATTGTATGAAAAAGAACGTAAACATTTTTTTAATAATCATTTAAATATCACATAAACTATGTTAATTTAATGCACTGTTACACTTGTAACTCTTTAAATTCATTAGGAGAGTTGTCTGATTTATAACGTTTTAAATAATTTATTTTTTACGGAAGGAAAATTACAGAAAACAGTTGACTTGAGAGAACACTCGAGTACTTTAACCTAAAATTACCATTATATAAATGCTTTGAACTTATTAGATTACTCACGTTTTGTTCAGCTTATACAGGGTGGAGCATTAGAACCTGATGATTTTTAAAATGAAATAACGTTGAAAATGTTAAAGTTTTTATTCAGCGGTTTCAATCATGGCAAATTCTATGTAATTATTTTCTGAATATAATGTCTGATTTTTTTTTATTACAATCTATCCTAGCCAGTAATTTATATGACATATTAGTTGACATGCAGGAGGGGCCATTAAATTTAAATTAATTTATTATTTAATAAAACAGATTTTCTAGGTATACGTAGAAGCAAGAGTGAGGCAGCATTCGGCGGGAAAAGGATGCACTTTACGCCCGGCCAGATCGAATTCTATATACATTCACATTCAATATCCAATGATACTCAATATATTCTACAAAGGTCTCAATTTGGCTGAGTAAATAAAGACCAAGTTATTTACTGCGCACCTCGTAGACGGTCCGATATTGCAGTTTTGAGACTTGCTCCTATTCTTGATGAGCTGTAAGTACACATACCCTAATATGCACCTAAATGATTATAAATTACATCATGTATAAACTCTATTAAACATTTTAAGACAAACTTACATATAATCTAATCTATGGCTAATTATATCAAAAAAGAAAAAGAATTTTTTTTATTGACAAAATATCCGTGTCTATAATCATTCGAAAACATAATCATTGCTAGCACAGGTTTGATATTATGAGAGCTCGAAGCTAAAGAGTTTGCATGTAATTTATTATCCTTTAATTGGAAAGTAATAAGCTTTTCCTTCCTGTTGAAACGCTACACATGTAGTCATCATTACTCGAACAAGTGTACGAAATTTGCGTACGCCTTGCCAACTGTGGGAAGCAAGCAGACCCATCTTCATTTACATTCCATTAAAATACGAATTAATGTCCATTACGGCCGATGATAAATGACTTGAAGTATGAGGCGAAGTTAAAAATTTCTGCTATGAATATTTCACCATGACGCGTGTGGATTGTATAGAGGTAGGCTGCGTATCGCTTGTTAGGTTGGCAGCGACGAGTGGAATCTAATAAACGTGTTTTGAATTATGTTAAAGCTACTTTATTAAAATTAAACTATTGAAATAAATATAAAAAATCGTATTAGAGAAGCTCAACATCGATATATATATATATATATATATATATATATATATATATATATATATATATATATATATACATATATATATATATATATATATATATATACATATATATATATATATATATATATATATATATATATATATATATATATATATATATATATATATATATATATAAATAAAATTGAAGTGTTTGTCTGTGATTTCGAAATAACTACTTTTATCTAAATTAATATAGTTATCTGTATTGTACTAAAACAAAAACCGTTTATAAAAATTTTGTCTGTCTGCCTGTTCGTTTGTCCAGGACAGTCTCAGAAACGGCTGGACCGATTTTGACGAGGCTTTCACTAGTAGGTAGATGGATATTGTAAGGAGTCCTACAGGCTATTTTTCATCTTGGAAATATTTAGATTTTCTGCCCAAAAAGAAAATAAAAACCATCGAAATTGCGGAGCATAAATACAGGGTCTTTCAATAGGGATGCTAGAAATTTGTTAGGTTATAGTAGCTGTCTTGTTAAAGCCACATCTGTCAAATTTATTGTGAATTCTTCAGCAGTATATGGCAAATCACCATGGAAGGTTATAGTGTTCAGCATCGTGTGAAAATCATCAGATATTATTTTTAAAATTAGTGATCCCTTCGAGAAACATTCCGCGTACTACGTGGTTTTTATCCACGCCACAACCGTCCTGCCGAGTCGAGTATTCGACGTTTGGTAGCCAAATTCGAGTCAACCAGTTTGATAAATAATCAGCCAACACCCGTATGTCACCAAAACGCAAGGTTCTGAAAACTCAACTCCTGAAAACATCGCTGCTCTGCGTGAGAGTGTACGGATAAACTCGAGGTAGTTCAAGTTCGTCGTTCACAAGAACTTGGCATTTCTGCGACTTCAACTTGACGAATTTTGCGTCGTGACTGGGATCTGCACCTATATAAAATCCAACTGACCCAGAAACTATTGGTAAACGACCATAGACAACGCCGTGTGTTCGCTGATTGGGCTCTGGAGCAGTTGAAAGGTCACCCAAATGTCACCAAAAGAATCATCTTTAGCGACGAGGCCCATATTTGGACGAATGGATATGTGAACAAGCAAAATTGTCAGATTTGGAACGATACCACTCCACACGAGATACACTAGCACCAAATTCATCCCGAGAAAGTCACTGTTTGGTGTGGATTTTGGTGTGGCGGAATCATCGGTGAGTACTTCTTCCAAAACGAGACTGGCATTGCCATAACCGTCAACGGCAAGCGCTATAGATCGATGATAAGATACTTCTTGTGGCCTAAACTGGATGGTATGGAAGCCGCAAACAATTGATGCCCTCACAGTCAATATAACGAAAGCCATCTAGCAAATTCAGCCAGATTTATGCGACAAAGTCATCGAAAATTGGACTTCCCGAATATCTACCACCAAGCAAAGCAACGGCGATCATTTGCACAACGTCATATTCCATACTTAATATATATATATATATATATATATATATATATATATATATATATATATATATATATATATATATATATATATATATATATATATATATATAGTACTTTATTTGAGGGAAACGGGATTCCGCTAATATTGTTTTTTTTTTCTATTTCCACGTAGACGAAGACGCGGGTAACAGCTAGTAGACAATAAACGTGTAGATTCAGCAGGCAATCAAAATATTAAGCTACCACAAAAATGTCCTTCTGAATTTAAGCGGCAGACTGCTGATTACTTCCTAAGAATATTGCTTTTGATTTTTCTAATATATTTAGTCTGTGAATTACCCTATTATTTACAGGTTTGCTTACAGGAAAATTGTTACTCGTAATTTAACAAATAATTGTAGTGGCACTTTCTGTTCATTTTGGGATGGTGAAGTATTTTTAGCACTAGTGGAAATATATAAGTTCCTCTTCATTAGTTTACTGTTTTATCCTTGTATCTTCAGTTATGTAGATTTCTTCTCCTCTCTTAAGATTCTATAAAACTACAACTATGGCAATTGGAAAAAGAAATATACGATTGTACTATTCATTTCATCGCTATCTTATCTTGCCGATAAACGTCTAGCTGAGTCTAGCCATAAGAATAAGCCAAGGTTATGTTTTGAGATTTTTTATTTGGGAAATAGCGATGAAATAAACTTATAATTTATAAGACGACTTTTTATTATACTTATCAACTAAAGCAGTATAGTGTTTACCTTTTATGCGTACCTACGCAGGTACGCAAAAAATTACGGTACGGTACGTACGGTAATTCGAATTGAAAAATTTCTTTGAATTGATGTTTTTAGGTGATAAGTAACAGGGGTATTAAGATTTGACAAAACCAGTGATGAGCCCGAGGAGGAACCAAAGAGTTGAAAAGGGCTATATTTTAAACTCCAGTTTGTAACTAAACTTTAAGCCTAATGGTTATTTACGGAAAAATGTACGCTATGCAGATTTCGGTTCGGTTATCGGTACTTTGTACTGTTAGGGTACATGCATCAGTACCGTCTTTATACTGATGCTAGTGATTTTCAGATGGTGGTACAGCTAAATTATTTGCCGCAAGTTTATTGCGTTTATATCCATTATCTTCATTTTTGAGAAAAATGTTGCTTGTTCGATCACAATTGTAGTACAAAATCAAGATATTAATGTTTCTAAGATTACGAATAAAAAAAAAAATAGTTGTGATAGTTTGGCCTCCAGTTTATAGAAAATAACCCATTTGCCATAGACACTTGAACTTTGTTTTTAAACTTAAGAACCTTAATCCCGAATATCTAGTGAAGTAATATGGGTAAAATACTCTTCTACAGACAGGTAGACCATGACTGGAATAGGTATACAAATAAAAAGCCACATGGGAACACGAATTCTAATCTGACTATACTATTATATGTATATCCTTATATTCATTAAAGAAATAACTAAGGTTGCCTGGACCGACTATACTATTACTATTCATTTTATCGCTATTTGCCAAATAAAAAATATCTTGCCGATAAACGAAACAGTCTACCTGAGCATAGTCATAAAACAAGCCACGATATGTTTTAGGATTTTTTATTTGGCAAATAGCGATGAAATAAACTATATATATTTATCTCTCTATATATTAAGTAACTGGGGTTCGATGTGCCACTATGTTTTCTAAAGCAAGTAGTGTCCCGATATTACTTGGGAGTGGGATATTTAAAGCAACTATTCCTTTTAAAGCAACAACACTTTTTTGGACTTTTATGTGGTACGTATACTCCCACAACACAAGTTAGCGCTTAATAGATAACATTGGTTTCTGCACTGTACATCGTATAGTCTATGAATAGTCTAAGGTTTACGGTGTTATTATTTACGATATAATAAAAAAAGCATAACCAGTACCATTTGGTGATTTAGAATCATCTGTGTACACTTTTACTAATAAAAAGTTACATAGTACCTGATTGAGAATCATCTGATTCTCAATTAGGTGAATCAGGAATATGATGTTGGTTTTAGTAGAATAAGCCCATATCCTAGCTAGTGAAGGGACGTTCCACAGCTCCTGAAGTTCGTGTACTTTAGATGAGATCCACTTTACATAAAGATAAATTGTTGATTTCAAAACCTCTTGTTGCTGACTAACTTTCGTATTGGATTTTTCGTTAAATCGAGTCTGGTATTCTTCAATTATCAATATTAGTTTGACTTGATCTTTACATACCTTTTACAAAGTCGTTTTATTCAAATTTTACTTAAGGTTTACAATGTTAAATGTATTTTAACATTGTAACAATGTGTGTAACTTTGAGCTGACTTACTTTATCTGCACGTCGAATTATAATCAGGATTTTAATTTACTGCTCTTCTTACAAATTTAGCATATTGAAAACTAGCTGCAATTTGACAAATTATATTCTATACACATACGTACAAAATGCGTAATAGTGACTGACTAGTGTAATTTTCAATGTACGTACCAGAAGCAAACGACTAGCAAAGTAAACGACTACGCTTACGACCACGTTGTACTTTACTACATTACTACTATTACAAGTTACAAATTTACGCCCCGCCCTCTCGAATGTGCCTACCCCCATCCTCCCAGGAGAAACTATTGCTTCAGCGCGCCAAATTCAAATAAGCAAGTTGTTCTGCCCCACCTTGTACATCATAAGACAATAAAGAATATTAAATATTAATAAATACTCGGTCAAATAGATATGAATGCGCCTGTGTTGTGGTTGTTTATTTTTTTGTTGAACAGCACCTAATACTATGCACTGTTCTCTGTAACGATAAGCTATATTTCCAGTTTCCTTATTGCAGTAATTAAAATGGAATAGTTACTATTAATGTAACTGACATCATCTAGTATGTCTTGTAGTTTTGTTCTGCACTGTGTGTATAGCATTGCTTTCGTTAGAATAAAACCTAAATAACAGACCACTGCGTAACATGCAGTGGCAATGTTGATGTTACAGAAACGGGCATCGGCAGCGTCTCGATTGTTAATCCGTCTCTGTTGCCGCTCGCTGTAGTAGACGTCTTATATATAACATAATTTTATTAAAAGACAAAATAATGGACTAATAAATAAAATTAAACTTTCAGTATGGGAAAGTCGTACGTACACGCGCTTTATTTTTCTTCGTGCTGCGTGCGTAGATTTAAACGGGAAGTCTTCGATTATTTTCTAGAGCGAACTAATGAATAAGAATCGAAATCACTCGAAGAGGATGTCAAAGATGGGCTCCTAATAATATTCGGAGTAGTCCACGTTTGGCGCCACATTCTCTCGGTTTGGCGTACAGGTAGAAAGCTATTAAGATTTTTCTCATTAGACGAGCCCAGGTAAAAAGGCAAAAAAGGTGGTTCGGGGTGTTGCGGTTATCGCATGCGAAATCAAGGAAGTTTTTTACGATCTCAAATTAATTTCTCGGAAGATGCGTCCGTCCACGAAACCATCAAAGTAACACAATGATGCAAACTCCTTCGAATTACCAATACGCTCAATAGAAATAAAAAAAAATACAGTACTAGATTCAAGATGTCACGATATGCTTAAACACTGTTTATTAAAAAGACGGCATATTATGTTAATCCGTCTCTTGATTTATGTTTGATAAACATAAAACTAAAGTAGTTGTAAATTTCAGCTACTGCAAACAAACTTAGCACCCAAAACAATCAAATAGCAATTGAACATCCACAATTTGTCGATGCTCACCTCGTCTACCATAAGCTTGTAATTAATACAAGCTGAAAGCCGTTTCTTTATTGTTACGATACTTAATTCATATATGCAAATAAGCATTTTGCGTTATTAAGTATTAAAATGAAAGGGTCATTAAATCGTTCTGAATTTAAATATAAAAGGTTTAGAGACTCCCATGAATATTTATAGCAGAGTTAGGCGTAATTAAATTAAATAATATGCCGACTGGTTATGCCAAACATATTTTTCCTCATTGTTAAGTATGTGTTGGAAAACGGCTACATTGTTACGTCTATACATACATATTTATCAGGATTTGGATTTCACAATATTCTACTACGTTTTGTGCACAATCTTCATTTCTATTTTATTTTTATTAACTCAAAACAATGGATTGCACCCACTGTTTGCTGTAACAAATGACTTTTACTTCAATTAAATCTCATAAAAATGGCTATAGACGAAAGTTTATAGCAGTTATAGCAATTCATTATAGATATTACTTTTCAGCATATTGGAAATTTATTCGTGTCTTATTTGCATCGACAGCTGGAAATTTAGGTTAATATGTACCTTCGTAGAATGTAAATTCAACTAAGCTTAACGATAATTTTTAATAGTTTTTAAAATTCCTTAGATTTAAATAACATTATTTTAAATTGGCTTATATTGCTTTAAATTCCTGTTTCTCTAACTCTGTTACATTGTCTTGAATGGTTTTGATTTCGTAAGATGTAATGAATTTCCTTTAAATTATCGTTAAGTATTGAGTCTCCCTAATGTCTCTAAATTCATCTCAACTATCTTCATTTCATATTAAATTGGTGACTCTTATAATTAGTTAAACTAAGAATCGTTTACAATTCGTGCAATACGAGTCGGTATTATATAGGATGTCTCAGGTGGAACTATAGGATTTGAATTGCGCACCATTTGTGTTCTGTAAACAATAGGGTGTCAGACCTTTCTTTAGAATTCGATGTGTGATGGCTCTTGATAGATTTAATTATTGTGCACGATGTTGAGTTGATGTTTGGATATTTCCGTACACTTTCTCTCACTGCTGCAATATTTTCATTGTCTCGTCTTAATTTTGTGCGAATTTTTCTTAAGTCAACTATAAATGATCTCTCACTTTCATAAAACAGTTATACACAAGTTGAATTGTGAAGCTGAGTCATATTTTTTAATATTTTCATTTAATATTTTTTATATTATTTAATCTAATTTAAAATCTAAATTTAGAAGCAAGCTAAGTTTACACAAATTCTTTTATTTTTTAATGTATACAATTTAAAAAAAAATTAAAAACAAATTGAAACTGCTTAAACTTATCAATTCGTCTCTTTTTTTTTTTTACTTCATATATTTTTTTAAATCCCGAATTGTTTTACTTGACTTTGAAACGTATTTAATGAGATATATTTTAATATTTTTTTCAAGGCTCGTTTCAGAACAAATTGAGAATTTAGAAATTTATGATTTTTATTTTTATTGTTTTTCCAATATGGAATTTCTTTTAAAATGTCCTTTTAAAAGTTCTATATCACTATTTCACTTTAAAAATTTTTTTTAAAGTGATATAGTATCAGTTATAGTATCATTAATTATAATAATAGTTTTTGTAACTATAATAATTTTAGTACAGCCCAATTTAAGAAATACTGGGAATATCTATATAGAAAAATTATAAAAGCGGTTTCATTGACAATACGATGCGGAACTACTTTTTATGTTCATAATTGTTAGAGAGAAAAGTTAGACTCATAGGTTTTGTAACATTGTTACATTCTTTAATAACATCTATATATGAAAATGTATATTAGCAATTTGTGGTTACTTAAATTTTGGAACAATATACAACGTATTTAAATTGCAGTTTAGAGGCAAATATACTAAGAATAAGTACATAAATAAATAAAATTTCCTTTTTGCATTTGATATAAAATCAAGATTTAATTATTCAATTGCGATATTTAAGAAAATGATACTTCAATATATTCTTTTATTTTACAGATTTATTACATCCAGCAATTTTTAGTCAATTATATTCAGTACTCAATTCTTATTGTAGATGTTTTAACCACAACTGATGTTTTAATCTATTGATTAGATATCAGTGAACATTGATTTTGAAAAATACTATTTAGTCAAATAATAAGTGCAATTTCATTGTTTAGTCCTTGTATTTACCCGGATCAAAACAGCAATTACTAGACACTATTATAAGATTTACGAGGAATTACCTCGCCTAAATTATTACCTCGCCCTTTCTTATGAATAGCAAGGATTTCCCGTCAGAATAAGGGTTATTGTGTGGGTGACCCGCAAGAAATTTGTAAACATTAAAAAATCATGTCTCGACAATCTCATATCACGAGCTTCACCTCGAATGGGGTCTTTCCCCTTGGGGTATGTAAGTGTATGCGATATGAAAAGCACATTTAAAACCTGTTGCAACCCCTAAGATGCCGCGCGATCCCCTTCAATAAAACACCAACTTGAACCCCCGAGGTTATGACATTTTTTGAATTTCTGCCCGAATATATTTAGCGAAAGAACATAAACACTTGTCAATACTCTTACGCACCCCAGTTTATGATCGACTCGACTCGAGGTAAAGAGCTTTAAAAATTACCCCTAAATTCTTCAGACAGATTTACAAGGGTTCGTACAGATGATAAAATGTTTGCAAATATTTATTATGTGTATTAGTCCCAGGCAAAAGATGTTTTTTAGGGATCGATTAGCATAAAATTCATTTGAATAGGGGCTGATTGTTAAAAGGAAAGTTATTTTTATTATTCCCATTTAAAAAACTGTTCAACAAAGGATACTTGCTTTAGTACGAATAACAAATAAGTAGGTAATTCGACGAGAAAGTTTTTACGGCGTTTTTTAAATTCTTGGAAGGTCTATAGTAGGAGTAAAAAAAATATAATAAAGTTTATAGTTTACTCACCATATTTTGTATCCGTTAAAGGTGTGTTGGGAGATGTGGTTATTTCTGAAATAAAAAACGATCGTAGTTAGAATAGCTACAATACTATGTCTTGAGTTAACGTAGCAAGCACACGTGATTTCGTTTATTTACCTACAAATATTTCAATTATATTTTCATATCCCTGCGTATACAACGTATAACAGCGACAACAGAATTCACATGTTATATTACCAAATCGTCCGTAGATTAAGGACTAAAGTGAACGAATTTTATTCATCTGTTAGTACATACGAGTTCGACATTATTGGCTTAACTGGAGACCTGGTTGACAAGCAAAATTTCAAATTTAGAATATTTTTTACTGTGTTTAGATGCCTACACTGTAATTAGAAATTATTGTTACTTCTAAATTAATATTTGTAGCTAATAATAATTGAATCCATACATTAATTTTTCATGTTACGATTATTATGATTTTTTCATCCATTTATATATTTATGTATCCATTTTTACTTAATCAATTATTATATTATATATTATATTGTGTTTTTTACACTAGTAATTTTTTTGCTCTTTTCTTTCTTGTCTAGACATATTATAGTTTTATACGTTTAATTTGTATGTTTATATTTGTCCTATAATTGGAGTTTGTCTCTTGAATAATAAATACATAAATAAATACTATTATAATTGTTCCTTGCAAAATTATATAGATAATGTATATAGATAATGTAATTTTATATTTGTTGTTTTTGTTTTACTCATATACCTACTACCCAACTGACAAGATACAATTATAGGGTAGGAAAATACAATAAATTGTATAAAGGTCAGCTGTAATTATAGTAATTAATACAAACATTTTAAATAGATTGTTGTAACGAAGTGCAGCATTGCAGAAGTTATTAAAAAATAATAACAATAAAAACTATAAAAAACATAAAGAAAATAATCTACGAGTACAACATAGATGAGTATTGAGAAACTTTATTGAATCAATGTAGCAATTAAATTTTAAGCTGGAGAACATGTGCTGTATGTGCTGTACCTTCGGTCTGCAGACATAAGTCAATTATTTCATCGGGAAGACAAAGTTTAGGAATATGAAAATACAACCTGTTCGGTAATAAGCTACGGCCTGTTTCACGATGCGATATGTCTGAACTGAATCTTCGATACTCAAAAGAACTAATTGCAAATTATTCTAGGTCTTTCGTGTTGGTTACGTGTAGCGGGATAGACACCACCTACTTCTAAAGGACAAAAATCAAGAAAACGTCTTTGGGAGAACTCAAGTGTTCCAGGACTGTCCAGGATTCTAGTTGGGATTGAATATACAAATAATACGGTAACTTAACTATATCTAACATCATTGGAGAAATTCTGAATATGCAAAGAAAATTATAGTTCAGAATCTAAGGTAATTCCAAGGTCACAAATGTTGCTATACTTTATTAACAACGAGTTGTCCATAGCATAATTAAAAAACATGTTAACATAATTGATTGTTATGTCCGTTGTTATATTATTAAACATATTAACTTTTAAATTCGGATTATTAGTAATATAACATATACCTATTTTATTAATAGATAACTGACGCTCTAAGTCATCTCTGGTTATTAATTCTCATGCACAGTTATAGGTCGTCTGCATATAGAAAGCAAGGGATATTGTTTCAACGCTGTTGAAATATCATTTACGAATATTTTAAAATAGTGGCCCCAAAATCGGACCCTGTGGCACTTCAACACTTGAGATTTTAAGCTGTTGCATTAGACATATACACATGTAGAAATGTTTCTGGAAATTCAAAATGAAGATGAGATATTAATACGCGTATGCATTAAATGTGATTTAAAGATTATTCAGCTTTTAATTGCTCTGCAGAATGTATATACTTTTGGAGAGGATTTAACGGAGACGAGTTTGATATACCATTGATGAGTTTGATCATGGTATGGAATTGTACGTGTAGATACATGGTAATACCATTGGTATTGTATTAAAATTTATCTTCAAATTTATCATTATTTATTATTATAGATATCCCTACTTCTAATAAAATACATAAAGTATATGGGAAATGGGACGAAATATATGATATCTTTTCATCAATGCGAGTCACAGTGTGAGAAAGTAGGCAACGTGGAGAGTATTTTTAGCTTTTTATGTAAGAGTATAGAAGAGAGTTAAGTAATAAGTAAGCTGCAAAGTAACATTCTTTTTTATTATTTCATTCTCGTTACTCATCCCATTATTTATAAATTTTGTATGCATGTGTAAAATTTTCCATTAAATTAAATCGGTTTTATGAATAATTAATATCCACGTTTTACTCTCATTCAACACTAATTTATGAAAATTGATGACATGCTATTATTTTTAAATTGTAGTAATATAGTTAACTAAAACAAATAAACTTGCGTATTATTAGCATACATTTTACAGTAATTCAAAAATAAGTGATAAACCTTCTTGTGCATAGAGAAAATTATAGTTCATTTCATCGCTATTTGCCAAATAAAAAATCTCTCTCAATACATACCATGGCTTGTTTTTATGGCTAGACTCAGGTAAACTGTTCCGTTTATCGGCAAGATCAGAGAGTTTTTTATTTGGCAAATAGCGATGAAATGAATAGTATAGGGTCAAATTCAATACTCTGTGGAACACTTTAACGGAGAAAATGATATGATGGATAATAGGGAATACTTTGTGATGATTTGATAATTTTTTTTTAATATAATTGTCAATAGACAATTGTCATTAGAAAGTCAAGACAAATATTCAAATAGGCCCCTTTCTTGAAAAAGCAGTGACCCAATTATCATAGAAACGTTGTTTAACGTGTCTTTGAACTTTATCTTTGTTTACTCTTTTTAACAACGTTGTTAAAATCCATATTTTCATTAAGGACATTACCCTTACGAAGTTGTAGTATGCTTTTCTTATCGAAATGAAATAAAATGTTTTATTCTTCTCATTATTCTAGACGCCGTAATTCACCTAGTAGGGTGCCTCTCTCTGTATATTCTAAATTGATACTTTAACATAAAGCCACACAGATCCCCGGCGAACTCAAGGAGGCCCCCCAAATATATAAATCAAAATAATATGCAAAACATAAATATTTTAATTTGTAAGGGGGCGTGCCACACGTATTATAGCACGTCCGGGAAGAAATATTGTACAGGTTTGCGCGCGTAGCCGAATACCGGCCCGAGAATAGAATCAAATGCGTTCTTTCTTGTCTAATTACATTATAATTGGTGATACGCTTATAAGAAATTACACAGGAGATGTTCAACTAAACATGTTAATATATTTGCTTTGGACGATCATTTCACGTACCGTATATAGAGATAATGAGCGGTTAACTTATTACGGTAGATCATTTTTAAAGGTAAATAACTTTAAGTAACTCGAATAGAGTTAGTGAGGCTGGTGGTCGTTGAAATTTCGCAAGTTTGAACCTCGCAGAATGACATTTATGTGATGTTTTACATATTTAGATGTGTTCATTATCGGTTGCAAAATGAGTTTTATTACGTGGCAGTGTTGCTCGTTGACCTGTCGTGTAAATTACTGCAAATTATTCTGTCAATAAGAGATACGTTTAAATACCTTCTAGACTATTTAGGCGCTATCGATAGCTGTTTATTACATGTTTTTAAATTTTAGATTTAAGCAAGGTTATTGTTAATTTTTTTTAGATATCATCTACAGCTAATCAAGAATAGAAATAAGTCTTAAAACTTTGATATCTGACCACCCACGAGGTGCGCAGTAAATAGCCTGGTCTTTACTCAGTTGAATAGAGATCTTTGCAGAGTGAATATCCATGAATATATATTGAATGTGAATATACACAAAGTTCGACCCGAATGCTGCCTCACTATTTCTTTTACTCATATCTAGAGAATATCACGCCTTTTCTTATTCTTGATGAGCGGTATATAAATTCAAGGATGTAGTATATTATCCTTAAAAACTGTTCACCACATTTCTTGTATATATATTTTTTTCAAATTTGGATAAACTTTTTAATTCTGTTATGGAGCAAAAGATTCAGATTTCATTAATCATTTATTATTTCATCAATGATTAATAGATAAACCGAATATGCTAAAATGTAATCTCCTATTTTTGACTACAGTAAATTAAAATATTTTTTAGAACATTAATTTGCGCTATTAGATAAAGGTTTGTGTTATGTAATGACGAAGTTCCAGGTATTACAATTTGTAATAAAATACGGAAGTTTAGAGTAGAATACAGAAGGAGTTTTAGAAAATCGTTAGTTGAAAATTCTGAACTGCTAGTTGCAAACTATCAAACTTCAATAGATCTGCAACTGATCAGAAAGTGATTCATATCACATTCATATTTTGAATTATGCTTCATAAATCTTGACGCCGTTAGTAACAAAAAAGGAGAATGTTTCCATTAGTCATAAAAAAGGATCAAAGACAGTACATATGATAACTGGGATGTAGTGGCGGCTCGTGATGAAATGAAACGGGTGTTCTGCACAGGGCCGATCCTAGGATATTGGCCGCCCGCGTGTAAATTTCAAACGTATCCAAACTACTGGCGCCCTAGGCGCTGGAAGAAATTTTTTTAAATTTTCAAGGTCACGCGTTTTCCTGATACTTCAGAATTTTTATGTAAAATCCGTTTATACAAAAATATAGACTTTCACAAGAAAAATTTTTGGAATTTAATACCTTTTTGATGAACATTCATGTTTGCCGTCATATTCTTTGGTTAAGAAAAAAGGCTTGTAAGGTGAATTTTCTACTAGAGGGTCTATAACACTTAAAAAATATTTTCCGAAAGAGTTTCGGCGTCACATTTTGTAGGTTTCAGGTATGTCCAAAAACGTTCAATCGGTTCACCATCGAGAATATATCTTAAAACTACCACTAACTGAGTTCTTGCAGATACATCAGTTGTTTCGTCTGCCATAACTGCCAAAAATGAAGGTTTGTTAATTTATTTAATTATTTATTCATGACATACTTTTAATATACAGTCTAAAAGATCATTTTGTATTTCTTTAGGGGTTCCTTTAAATACTGAAGCATTTTGTAGGTGCTCGCTTAATGTTACATCAAGCTCACCAGAAAAATTGATCAAACCACGAAATGTCCCCGGGTTTTGAGAGGTTCAGCTTCGTCATGTCCTCGTAGCGCCAGTTCAAAGGCCCCACAAAACTTTATGCAGTTTATAATTTTTGACAAAACGTATCTCTTTTTTGTCACATTATCATTATGCTTTTGCACATTTATCCAATAAGCTGAATCTATCTGCGCTTTAATATTAGTTGTTCCTAATAAAGCTAATTCTATTGTATTGTGTAGATGGCTTTTGGAGTTGTCGTGCTTTTTTATTTTTTCAGTTAAGTGCACCAAATCTGTCACCCCTACCTCCGTCCATGCTTTATTACCGCCAAAAAGTAAACAAGGAAAACGAAATAACGCATTTTTTGTTTTGCACCCACAAATCCAATCGTTCTTCGAATAAATGTCTCTATTAAATTGACGTTTATATGCTTTTCTGCGGCTAACACCTGCAATCTCAATAATAATATCGGGCAATGGCCTACCATTGTTTTTTAAATCAATTTTTTCTTCATAAGAGTATTTAAAAAATCGCTTCACATGAACTAAATTATAAACTAAATCCATTGTCACTATCACAGTATATAAATATTAATAATTAGTACAATAAATCACTACATAAATTCACAAAACAGTATTTAAAATCTCAAATTAACACGAAATACGAAATAGGTACGATTTACGCCCGCCTACTGTACGAGGAGTAGGAAGGAGTAAACATTCACTGATGTTGCTTTAGCTGGAAAAAAATACAGCTCACTGACCCTGTAAATTCGCGCATTTACGAGTGCCATGTGTGGATTGTCGCGGAAGTTGAGGGGGAGGACGGGTGTGCTGAGCCGTGCTGAGAACTACCTCATGTGGCCCAGTTCAATGTACCGCGACGCGCTCGTGTAGAGTCCCAGATAATTCATCTGGTCTACTATTCAATAGAGGACGGCGGGCAGAATGCGACTTTAATGCAATAATTTGGTTAGCTGCACCAACTAACCAAATTATTTTATTAATAAATTTTAGTAATTATTATGTCGCGAAAATATACAAATATCTAATTTTTTTGGCAGTTCTGCAGCTCTGCAGCACCTATACACCAGCCGCCCCTGTTGGGATGGAATAATGCTAGGATTATTGGTGGTTTTTGTTACGAGAAGATTCAACATGTTACAGTTCGACATGTTATTTTTAAAAAAAATAACGTTATAATACTTTTTATTATATTAAGTTTTTATGTGAAGAATTTTAAAATAACATGTTTCACAAAGTAAATAAGTCTATCTTTGTAAATAAGTCTATCTATGTAAAGTTCTAAATGAAACAAATGCTTTGTTATTGATTTTTCTCAAGTTAAAGCTTTTTGGACTATCTCTTGAAACAATATTTTCTTTGAAAATCTAAGTTCCCATTTAATTCAATTATTTCCAAGATTATTTTCATATACTGTCGTTCTTCGGTCGTACTAATTCACGGTTATTTATAAGCATTGTACAACTATGTACCCGTAGACTAACCCTGTACTATTGCTAAAGAAGGAGAAAAAATCGGAGATCAGATGATTAAACCTTTAACCATTACCTGATGATGCCAACTTGGTTGGCCAAATTCGCGTCGAGTAACGTGTAATCATCTTTCAGGGTTTATGGAAAACTGGTTCCCTATTTTTGTTGCTGCATCGAAGGTTCGTGCAGTTTTCTAGGACTGGAAAGAAAAGATGTTAATTCGAATCCTGAATTATAGAAATGTGGGAAGGTTGACTAATCTGAACCACTACCCAACTTTTGTATGTATGCAGAATATCCTTTTTGATTACGAGAGTAAAATGTCTTTAATTACGTAACACTCCATAAATTTCCAATAAAGTTCGTCAAAACTTTCCCTCTATTCCATAGATTCTTCAAAACGTTTAACACTAAATAAAAAAATTACACAAGTAGTAATCTAATAGAGCGTGAAATATTTGTGTGCAGATTGTTTTTTATATGGTAAGTGAACTTTAAACCTTTATCTATCCACAATCATAGATTTTTTACCTAATCCAAGAATACCATTCAATTATTATTTATTATCATATCCTTTGAATGATTTTTTAAAAAGTATTTCTTAATATTATTTTCCCTGACTTTCTATTTCTTCTTTCCGTAGATGGGACGTAAACTATCATTAGTACGTAATGGTTAAATTCATCGACTATGCTTTAAATTAAACAAATTGGATAAATCTCGCAGCTATCGACATATACAATGATATATTTCTCACATCCTTGCCTAAAACTAACCTTTTTATATGTGAATGCCCACCGTTGATTGCTGCATTTCCAGCCCTCTTGAAACAGGCACTATTTAAACTTCATAAATTAGCTACCAGCCAGCTTACACTACCCAATGAATATTGCATTGTCTAGGGCCGATTCATGCCCATTATTCCCGGCTGTTTTACATGTCGACAAAAAAGCCAAGCCGTTACTAATTATTAACGATATCCGCAGGTGCATTTTATGCCGACTATTTGCGGTTTTCTCGACTATTTTGTTAGAAATACGAACGAACTAAATGGCCTAAGCCCCTCTTTTTACGTTTCCACGAATATTTTCTGGGATATAATTACGGTCCCTTTGTCTCTTTCAGATACATTACAATACCAAATAGCCGAAATTACCATCATCTTTGGTGAATATTCCGCACGACCAAGGCCGAATTGCAAATTGCGAGACCAGTTACACAACAGGAATGTATCCCACACGGAACAAGTATAACCCAATCTTATAAGTATACATATATGTATGTCATAAGGGAAGAAGGTTAATGTTCATCAAGAATTTTTTGACAAAATCTTTTGCTATGTTGTAGGTTGATTTTATCTTAAGGTTATGTTAATTCTCGACGCTTAACGAGACGCTTTAAAAACTTAAACAATAATGAATCATGGATAATCGATGATGCGATCATTTTGCGACCAAGAATAGAATCAACCCTAAAATGTATTTATCATTGTGTATATCAGGGAGATTATATCGAAAGGATCTCATTACCTTCATTCTCAATGAATGTTGTACCTCCCAAATGCTGACGAGCAATGATTTATTTTGTCAAATATTCTTTATTCCATATTTATAGATTTTATTCTTCCACTTTTAAGAACGCTTTAGGCCTTCCTCATTTATCAGACTCATGAAGTCTTGAAATAGGTGTTAGTTTATTTGAAACGTTAACTAAAAGGTGAAGCAATAGTCAAACCAATAGAAATTTTTGGAACGATGTTCTTCCAGATTGGTTCATATAATTTCTTGCTGTGGCTTCTCTCTTCTATATAATGCAAAGTTTTTACGACGCAGAAGGTAATAATCAAACTACAGAAATAAGGAGATTATACTCCAACCCATCTACAAATGCCTTATATAAACACTGAACAAATTATGTCAAAACAGCTATTCTCCTGGCTATATGCCAAACGCCGAGGGCTGAATAACATTAGACAAAATTTGCCGTATTTTGTCTAACAGAGTTAGCACTAAAATACAGTGATTTAGATTGGTCTAAAACCACAAGGAAGATGCAAAGACCTATCTCAGGATATCGTTAACTGTAGACCGGTTGCGACCTTATCTTCATATCGTAACTACCAAGAGATGGCGTTTGGTACGTTCTACTGCGGTGGAACGTAGCAACGTCTACTAGATGTGAGCATCATCTGTCAAAAGTAATACTCATTTACACTACACTGACGAGACCGAAGATAAGGTCGAAACCAGTCTGCAGTTAACGATATCCTAAGATAGGTGACACTTTGCATCTTTATTGGTGGTTTTAGAACAATCACTGTTTTTGTAGTACTAACTCTGTTAGACAAGATACGGCAAATTTTGTCATGTAATTCAGCGCTCGGCGTTTGGCATATAGCCAGGAGAATAGCTGTTTTGACCTAATTTGTTTAGTCCTTATTATATAAGGCATTTGCAAATGGGTTGGAGTATAATCTCCTTATTTCTGTAGTTCTCTATTCTATATTGAATACTTTGAGCTCATATTCCTTATCTTAATCATATCTTCAATTCAATATTACTACATAAAATAATTCCATTGTTTTATAGTACAATTTTCGTAACTTTTAACTATTAAATAATGTTTTATTGAACATTGTTCTTGTGTAGATCAATAACAAAATATAAACAATGGATTCTAACCACATTATTTTCCAGTTATTTATACCATAAATTATATATATATATATATATATATATATATATATATATATATATATATATATATATATATATATTATAATATTACTAATCTTAGAATGAGATAGACAATAATCGAGTATCTAAGATATGCATCAAAGTTCTTTAAGAACTTCAAGAACATACTATAATTAGTCATTTATTACATTACTGTGGTCCTCTCCTCAATAAATATGAAAATTTTAATTTAGTTAATAAAATTGCTATTAAATAGCAATTTTATTAACTAAATTAAAAACTAAATTAACTTCTCTGATTAGCTAATAATATAATATTTCCTATTTAATCAAAGAAAATAACTGACATCTGCTATAAGAATAATGTAATTTTATTCATCTACATATGACGAAAATATATTCAACAAATAAAATAATACAGTCAATTCTATATTTATTGGTACACTGTGTAGCGTAACTAGGCTTTACACAAAAACCTTTCACTAGAAATCCCAGCCTCTATAAAACTGTATAATAACCAAAACGCTATTAATATTTAATATTACTTTTTCGTGATATCTGAATAACAGTTCCAGCGTTCGGTTGTTTTTTCCATTAATTTCATTTAAATGGAGAACGTGACAATACTGGCGGTGGATACAACACGAATTTTTACCGTCGAGAGAAGAAATATTCAGTAATGAATTTCATAGCGACATTGTTAGGAAACATAAAACACTGGATATTTTAAAAATTTGTTATTCTATAAATAGGTCTATAGATGCGAGGTTTTTCTGGCGGTTCGCGTTTTATTTGAAGCAACGTATTCTCGATAATAGTAACCGCAGAAAGGAACTGACATTGACATTAGTTGTCTTAACATCCGCATTGTAACAAAGGTTGTTGAATAACTAAAAAAATGCTATTGAATTAAACCAAAGGCGATGCGGTCAAGGGATTCAAAAGGATAAACACCAAAGCAAAATGGAAAAAGATTGATAATATTGTTTATTATATTTCCTAAGACTAAAGTGATATATTTCTATTATTGTGATGTAATAAAATAATACTTACTGTCGCACTAAATAACATTTAAGATTCAACAATATTTCGAATTATGCTTATGGAATTTCGCAATAATTATGCAAGTGGGTATGGATATCCGTTTTGAATTTTATTTTGTGTGTATACTGAGGATTTCTATTTTTTAAGATACGACGATAAAGTACTAAGAGCGGTGGCCCTGTGATGGGTATTCCTTTCTTTTAACTTACGCGATACTCGTTCAGATCTTCGAATATAATAGGTACATCTAAAACAAGGTTTCTGATATTTTGATATTATTCTTAGATCTAGAAAGTCTAATACTGACCCATACAATGCATCATAATAATTAAAATGGCTTGAAACGAAAACATCGACATCGGCAAATCAGTAAAGACCAGTTAGTTTTAATAGAAGCATATACAAAGTGACACCTTGGTATATAACATTTTCAATTTTGCATATGTCCTTTGTAAGTATGTCATTATGTGTTTATTTCAGTTTTAGTTACAGTGCAACAGTTGTTCCATTATATTTAGTTAATGGGCCTCGTATATATCCTTGGGACATACCATCCGAGGTAATCCCTGAATCAGATTTGTTAATAGGTGTTGTTACAAGTGGAGATCTATCCCTTAGATAGTTCTTATCACATTTCATCGAATTGTCCGAGAAATAAATGATGATTTAATTCAATCATCATCTAGAATTTTACAGGAATTTTGTAAGTTAGTGCAATCAAGACGTATGTATACAGGGTGGTCCAGGTTAAACGTCATTAATTTTGATAGGTGATACAACAACAAGAAAAAAGTAGACTTTCATAAGAAAACTTTGTTCAAAAATATTTTCTAACAAAGATAGAGGGTATCAAAGTTGTAAAAAGAAACTGGTTTTCTGATCATAACTTCTAAACAACTCAATCGATTTCCATCAAATTTGTCACACGAACTAATGTAGTAGATCTCTAAGTAATGATTAAAATCGTTTAAAGAAATTCTCCAGTGGCGTAGATATTGGGGGGTCGGCACCCCCTTCTCCCCTCCAAATCTTCGGCGCCACTGGATATTTTACAAAGAAGATTTTATTTTTGGATTTCCTGTTTAATTTAGAAAAAAAATTACCCTTGCAAGTTTTTGATTTATGGCTTCGTTTTTGAGACACTTATTTTAATTTAAAGTGTTGTAGGCAGGCCAAACCTTATGACTGACCTACCAAGAAAATACGATATTGAAATGAGAACTTATTAGTGTAATTATTTGTTTATTTGCTTTTTTTGTATCTTTGATGCACATTATGTCTAGTAAGTAATAAAATGTTTAAAAAAAATTGTTGCATCTCATATCGTATTTTCTTGGTAGTTCAGTCATAAGTTTATGCCTGCTAGCAACACTTAAAATATCCAGTGGTGCCGACGACTGGGAAGGGAGAGAAGGCTGCCGGCGCCCCATTATCTACACCACTGGAGAATTTTTTTAATTGATTTTAATCATTACTTAGAGATATACTACAGTAGTCTGTGTGAAAAATTTGATGGAAATCAATCGAGTGGTTTAGAAGTTATGATGAGAAAACCAGTTTCTTTTTACAATTTTGACACCCTGTATCTTTGTTAGGAAACATTTTTGAACAAAGTTCTCTTATGAAAGTCTACTTTTTTCTTGTTGTTCTATCACTTATTAAAATTAATGACGTTTAACCTGGACCACCCGGTATATAGTCGAATATTTATCTAGTTATAAAAGCTAAACAGTATTGGACCTCGTACATATCCTTGGGGTATACCACATGAGATAGTTCCTGAATGAGATTTATTAATAGATATTGTCACAAATTGAGGTCTATCTTTTAAATAGTTCTTAACAAATTTTATCGAATTTTCCGAGAAATAAATGAAATTCAATATCTCGAAGAGTATAATTATGACTGAAATTTTTGAAAATTGTATGAAAACACTACGATTTTTTCTATCAAAAACCAATAACTACGACTTGTAAAGAATACTTTACAGTTTACAGTAAAGACGCACTCGAATTTTCTGTACTGAATCATTATTTCCCGTGTAATTAACTACCAAAGACAAAACTGACTTTTTTGCTTTGAACGACAATAAATCAGCGCAAAATCATCGTACAAGGCTTTCAGACCGCTCAAATTAAAGAGGATAAAATCATCTAAAAAAACTTTATGATAAAATCGCCGAAAAAAAAAATTAGTCCGTGGACCTTTTGAAAAGCAAGCAAAAATATAAGTTTTTTTTCCGACGGTTTTCTTATGATTACTCAAAAACTGCTTACGGTAAAAGAATTTGAAAACTCAAGATTTGAAAACTAGAAGCTTGGAGCTTCATTTTGCTTTCTTTAAAATTGCTCTGCGACTATTCTCCTCCAAGTTACAGCCCTTTGAAAATCACCTGAAAATTTAGGATTTTTTTACACCTCTTAATATTTGTGCCTAGTGTATGCACCCTTAGGAAATCTTATGCTCCTATAGGGAAAATTATGCAAACAGGTGCTCGTCATACTTTACTGTGTAACCAAAATTGAGTTTCAGAAATACTGGTGGTACTTAACTCATTCTTGGTGTCAAGAGTGGGTTAACGACATTTCTTTTCTATATCTCCGTCTCCTCAGTTTAGTTCTGGAGTTCGCGCGGAAGAAAACCGTGCACTTTTCCCATGCAAATGTATGCAAAAGCGCGCTGCATTAGCGCTTAATGTGACGGCAGCGTTCATTATGCCATCAGCGCGCCACATCCATTACCCAGCGTTTACATATTATTCAGCGATAGCCAGGCCCGGGGACGGGATATTTTATACGCGGTCGTGTCAGAATCGGACATGCAAATAACTCCGCGCCGAGGCACTATAATGGACGGATAATAATGACCATTATCATCACTCACTGAAAACTAATAATAAACCATTAATACAACCAATTTATTTCATTATTATAATTCATTTCTCGGGCATATGACTCAGCTGTATCTCGCGACTGGGGCCCCGTTCACGATTTGATTTCAGCGGGGCAGCGGCGGGACCGCGTCTCAGGTGGCGGCCCCGCACGCTGACTTTCGCAGGTGGTACGGCTGGAGAGTTACCTGCCGCAAAATCATTAGCATGGGAAAATATGCCCGGCTCAAAACAAAGGATGAAACGCCGCCGCCGTTGGAATCGGCCGGGTTTTTACCGGATTCGCCGCTACCTCGGATGGAACGCGCGCGAAGGTACGTCAAGAATACGGAGACTAGTACAGCACCAACGCAGCACTCCTTATGCTTTTTAAGGCAAAAATCCTTGCGCAGAAACAACCATTCTATAATAACAATAATACCATAGTTTGTTTAACATAAATAGAAAAGCCGCGACTTCCGAGAAGCGTCATATTGCAGACCTGTCAAATATAAAATTCTTAGACGAGTATTAATGGACAAAATAGTGAATTGGGATAGAGTTAATTGTCGTCGAAGTCTAATTCCTGGGGTAATCTCAAGAACAAGCGTTCCATCAATTTTACAGAGAATGTATGTTTTTAAGCCTATAATACGAGGGTAGTCCCAGAAGTATCTGATCTGACGTATACTTAGATGGCGGTTGTTTCAAAAGAATGACCATTGCAGAAAATACCAACCCTATAAAGCTTAAGTTTTAAGTTTGACCAAGCTACGTTGTCTAGTATTTGTTTGACTGTCATCAATAGTGAACGCTGTTGGTGAATTTGTAAACATGGAAAGGATTGATCATCGTTATGTGATACAATACTTTCAGGCCTCAGTTCAACCAATATCAAAACGGAGCTAGATTCTACTCTGCTAGAGTACGCCTCCGTTTACAATTGTAAAATATTGGGTGACAGAGTTTAAACGAGGCCGTAGGAGCTGCCAAGACAAACATCACAATGGTCGATCAAACGAGGTGACCACACCAGAAATGTTGAGGAAAATCTACAAAATGGTGATGACCATCGACTGAAAGTGCGCGAGCTAGCAGACATCGTAGGCATTTCAAAAAATACTATACATCGCATAATCACTGAAAATTTTAACATTAAAGAGCTGTGCGCAAGGTGGGTGTCGCGATTACTCACAATGGAACAAAAACAACGTCGCGTCGTGAGGATGTTTCAATCGAGTGTTTGGCGAAGTTTCACAGGAATAAAGTCGAGTTTTTGCATCGGTTCATAACCCTGGATAAAACATGAGTCTATTACTTAATACTTGAGATGAAGGAATATTCAAAACAATGGATTGAAAGGGGAGAATCAGCTCCAAGGAAGGCGAAGACGGTTCCATCTACAGGCAAGGTCATGACGTCAGTTTTTTGGGATGCACGTGGGATAATTTTCATTGATTATCTTCAGAAATGAAAACCAATCAACGGTAAGTATTATGCGAACTTACACCGTTTGAGTTATGAAATCAAGAAAAAGCGGCTGCATCTGGCGAAAAAGAAAGTTTTATTTCATCAAGACAATGCACCAGTTCACATATCCGTTATCGCGATGTCCAAAGTAATTGACTTAAAGTTGAAATTGCTTCCTCACGCACATTATTCGCCAGATTTAGCCCCCTCGGATTATTTTCTGTTTCCAAACTTGAAGAAATGGCTCAGCGGCAAAAGATTTGCCAACAATAAAGAGGTGGAGTTTGGGCTGATGGCTATTTTGAGTAGCTCGACGATTCTCACTATAAGCAGGGTATCGAAGCTGTTGGACATCGCTGGAAAAAGTGTGCCGAGCTAAAAGGAGACTGTGTAGAGAAATATAGTTATTTTTTCCCAAATTTAATATTTTCTTTGTTAGGCCCGGTACTTCTGGGACTACCCTCGTAATGACAATAATAATAGACAATGGACAGAAGGGGGCAAACTGGCACAGAGTGAAGTCTCCCTATATCATCTGAGCCTAACTCCTGGGATAATATCAGAAGTGGATAAATGTTAATAATAATAACGAAGATAATAATATGCTAAGAATGCGAGATCTAACATCGAGAAGCTGCAACTTCCGAACTGTATCTTTAAACCAATGCATAAAAGCATCATAATTTACTTGCTGGATAACGAGGAGTTCTTTAGCAAGTCTTAGAATTATCTTCCCTATCGTTCGAGCCTAACTCCTGGGATAATTTCAGGAATAGGTGAATGTTTTCCAGAAATTTTGTCCAGCATTCAAAATGGACATCATACAACAACATGTACTTTTAACGTTTGCAATAATAATAATAATGGCAACCAACATAATAATATGAATAGGAACCTGAGAGTTAATATCGATTGAGATATAGCTCATTGGATAATCAGTGGTATTCAGGTTCGTTCAATTTACAACAGTCAGTTGCATAGAATTATCTACATATGAATTTATTTAAAGAAAATATTTTGTATGTAACACCAAAAATACATTGAAAATAATTTGGTATACAACTTAGTATACAATCTAACATAATAATTTAACAAATTAATTTTACAGAATAGTTTAACAAATTTTAAGTATACTTTTAATTTATCAACATACATTTTAAATATATATATATATATATATATATATATATATATATATATATATATATATATATATTTAAAATGTATGTTGATAAATTAAAAGTATACTTAAAATTTGTTAAACTATTCTGTAAAATTAATTTGTTAAATTATTATGTTAGATTGTATACTAAGTTGTATACCAAATTATTTTCAATGTATTTTTGGTGTTACATACAAAATATTTTCTTTAAATAAATTCATATGTAGATAATTTACTTAAGAGATTTTTATTTATTTCATTTACGTGCTTTTCCATTCTATATTGTAAAAAAATCTTACGACTCTTTTAGGTATTAGTCAAGCTCACAACTAGAGTTGCCATCGTTTTATCTCAATACGAGGCAATGGTGGTAGGAGTTTATTACAATTAATTTCGTATTATTGAATGCCAGACAGAAGAGAGCAGCCAGTTCCATATGCGATCGTAACTGCCGATAAAGCGATAAGCTGAGTTTAAAAACAGTTTTGTTAATTAGCACGAAGGACTGCTGTTATTCAAAGTGCGATTAAATTACTGCTATCATCTAATTTCAAAACTATACAGTCATCTCCAACTATTCTTCGTAAGTGGCTACATTTGCTTTGCTGTGGAAGAGGTTGATGTCCTTCGCATATAAGTGTACGTGAAACTCATCTCAACGATTTGGGTCTAATTGGCGATGATTACATTGGTTTTTGTAAATCATATTCTTAGTTTTAAATCACGTCGCCATTACCGTTACGCGATTGATATAAAAGTTATTTGTTTGTGTGCGAAATATACATATTTGCAGTTTTCCAATATTTAATAACATTGAAGTAATTGCAACGACGAAATAATACACAGTAGTAACTACAACTCGCGACTGTGTGTTTTTGTTGATTCATTACTTAGTAGTTTTTGGAACTTTTAAGTAGTTTCAAAGCAGTCGTTGTCTTATTAGAAATTTTATTGAACTCATCTATATTTATTTCAAGATTTCAAATATTCAATAGTGAACATTGTGCTGTGCATGACGCAAAAGAATACTTCCAAGTATTGCGACGAAGTAATACACAGTAGTACCAACACTGTGTTGTGTTGTTCATTATTTAAATGTTTCTATAACTTTAAAGTAGTTTCAAAGTAGCGGTTGTCTTACTAGGGATTTTATTGAATGGAATTTTTAAAGATGTCAACTATTCAATAATGTACATACTTATACTTTACATGACTTAATAAAATATCTCGAAGTATTACGACGACGTAATACACAGTAGTACCAACAGCTCTGTTCTGTTATTGATTTATTGTTATTTAGAAGTTCTTGGAACCTTGCAGTAGTTTCAAAGTAGTGGTCGTCTTAATAGGAATTTTATGGAACTGAACTTTTAAAGATATCAACTATTCAATAGTGAAAAGTATGATTTACATAAAATACTTCCAGGTACTCACTGTGTACCAAAATTATAAAGTTCTAATCGATTTCAAAAAGTACTATCAAGTTACAAGGAGTTTAATAGTGATAATTAACAAGTATCTACATAAAATAAACTACAAGTGTCTACAGATTGTTGATATATTGTCAACGTTTGATCATATATAAGATAATCTGCAATTCTTAATACGCCACTATTTGAAAATTAATAAAAAGAGAATAAACATTTATCTGTAATTATTACATTACATTACATTATCTGTAATTAGTACATAAACTTTTTTATAATAAATGTGCATATTCACTGTCATTTCTTACTTATACTTTCTGATAATCTTTGAACACACGTCTTGTAATAATCATATTTATTTACAAAATATTAGGTGCCCGTACATGAAAGAGAATTTACGATAATTGCTAGAAGCAATATTACAACACTACCAAAATCAACATCACTAAAATATCAATTTAACGTCCAATTTATACTTATTTAACTAAGTCAAATGTATCAAAAAATCTCTTTGCACCATTGTCATAAATGTATACATTATGATCGATTTCGGTCACAATATTTACAGGTATACTTTTCTACGTTTTAAAAATCTTATTTTCCTGTAAGGGATTATTCAATAGAAAGATTTCTGATTATCGGATAGCTAATAGTCTACAAATTTTTAATGTAACTCATCAGTCATCATTATCTTGAATGATTCAGGATCATTCTAAAATAAATGCATGGTAGAGAATCATCGGTAACCAACTTATCTCATATATATCTGTGATCTCAGATATCACTATTATTTCTGTAAAATAATCTACACTAAAAAGATTCGTTTATTTTTCTTTAAACTTATAAATCTGTAAATATTGATTTGTGAACTGTGTATTTATTTCACTTTTAATAAGACTAAATTGAATATTAGTAATTGATTTTGACACTATATACCAAATAGACTGATTAATAATATTGGAAAATTTACAGCAATGCAAAAATCACAATGGTATGAAAATGGAAATAAATCGTACACAGAGAAGATAAAATTAAGTTTTCAATAGGAAATAGAAGAAAGTAGGTAAATACGAAAATAATTTTTTGTAAAATATATTTTTTTGAATATACATGCAAATTAAATGACAACAAAATAAATATACGAGCATAATGACTAGAAATATTAAGGAAATATTTACCTAAGAATCTTATTCAATGCCGATAATGAAGATTTTACCTATATTAACGAATTAATTATATAGATTTGAACTCTAATGGAAGACAAGAAACGAGGTTTGTTTAGAATAATCATTCTACACAGTTAACAATAATGATAGACTACTAAATAATAGGGTACAAAACAATGAAGAAAAGTAATATATTTTGGAAGAGATCAGGAATTGAACAAAATTTAAAAATGTGTTGGTACTTGGAGAAATTAAAAAATTATAGTGGGGGAATTAATTTATTTTACAAGATGTTCATCATCTAATTATTCTTAATTTACACTTAAAAAAGAAATAGGGATTATATGAATCAATTTAACATGTAATTTATTACAAGTGTTTACAACTTCCACGAAAGTCTAAAGCAGTCAATCGAAGTTTTAGTGAAGCCAAACAAATTACAGAGGTTGCTTAAGAACTTTTGGAATTGTCAAGAGAAACTCTTAGGCTGTCTGTGGCTAAAACTCAAAGATATATGGGTTTTGGAGAAATCTGAGACAAAATTTTGGATAAATCTGAAAAACTATGGTAAAACTTCCATATTGCATTTTTCTATAATATGAAATTCTTTATATCGCGAAATAGCTACGGGTATTAACCAAGTGCGCGCCCTGTATAACAATTATCTGTAATACGAATTTTCTTTTTATCTCGGATACTTTTGGTGGGACACAGAGGGTTCGAGTTAAAGATGTTCCACTGGATGTTAAATAAGGTAAATTAAGTGTTTGCCAAAGAAACTTTAACCTAGGGTTTTCTGGCAGGTACATCAAAATATAACAAATTCAGGTAGGAGGACGAAGTAAATTTACTGTGTATATTATAAGTTCCATTTCTGCAGTTCATCTAAACTGCGAAATATTTGTTAATATATTCATAGAGGTACAAACATTAATAACTGGCATTTTTTGAATAAGTAAGTGAGGATATGGTTTAGCAAACTAGAGAAGAAGGAAGGTAATATTAATATACTATTCAGAAGTCAACCCTTTAAATGATAAATTATCTTTATAACAATCAACTTCAATCCATGAAAGAAATTACCATTTTCTATATAATATGCAGTTTTGGATGCTTAGAATAAGTCTATGGTCTTTGATTACTTTAAGTACTTTCTGTTTATTCCAAGAAAATATATATGCAAAAATAAAAACAATAAAATTGTTAATAAATATAATATTATAAGTTATTTTGTGACATTTTTCTTCTTCATATGCACAAATTGTATTATGTATATTTTACTAGATATTGCAATGTTTCTATAATACTTTATTATTTTTCCATAAGACAAGAGTACTTTTGCAACTGATGTTGCTTATATAATTTTCAGTTATGCTCTATTTAAAGACCCACAAATAAAAGACAAATGTTCGAATTAAACTATCATTTGATTTATCTACTACTTGAACTGTCTTGTATAGCGCAATGAAGTTTTATAAAACTATGTTTTATAGTTCTTTAAATATTTAATAACGATGTAAAAACACATATAACTCTCGACATAGTTGGAAATATAACGAAAGATGTATATTAACTTATCTAAAACTAACTTGTAACGCATCTTCAAAGCTTAATGAGTTATTAGTGGACCTTCCTCTATATGTGTGATTTTTGTCTTTAAAAGAAGCTTATAGTTTTTCAGTTTCTAAAATAGTGTCCAAAATTTTGCAAAAGTGGCAACATTCAGAATCTCAATCATTATTATATTATAACACTTGACCAAAACAGGTATTTATATAGAATTATTCAAAGAAATTTCATTTGTAACAATGCTGCAACAAAAGCTTTCACACACAGCTATGTTTGAGTATTCATTATCTAAACCAAACACGTTAAAAACTGACTATACTGTACCTTGCCTTATTAACAAGTAGTAATATCAGTATTATTAATAATAACAATAAAATATTTTCACATAAAACAGTACATGCATAACAAATAGCAATTCTGTGGAGAAATCTAAAGATTTACTTAAAACTGAATTAAATATCATCTGAAATGCATTGAAAAACAAAGACGTCCAATACTTAAAATCTATAGTAGATGCTTTGCTACCACCATAATTTAATTTTCTTCTGTTAACTTAACAAAAGCCATTATTGGTATCATTTATTATACTAATGATGTAAACATTGTTAAATTGTTTTGGTTTTAAATTGTTTCCCAAACGATTATAATATACGAATGTCAGGTTTATATACAGTGGCACAGTATATAATTATTTTATTGTTAACTTCATATAAATAATATCTGTGTATAGTGGACAAGATATATAATTTCTTAAATATTTATTGGAGTAGAGAGATTGGAGATTTAATATTCATCATAGAGTATCACAACGTGATATTCTATGATGAAGCCAAAGTAATTGCAATTTGTAAAAAATTTAAAGCAGTAGAGAATATCCGAATGTAGACAATGTGATTATATCCAATAGTTGTCAATTATTATAATTAGACTAGGTGGGTCTAATATAGCCGGTGGTTTTTAAGCAAATTCTTGAAATTTGCGGAAGAAAATTAACAAATGTATATCGTAAGATTATTAACGACAATTTTTTTCAAGCCGATAATGTCACCCGTCGTCACGAACATTCAAAGAATAAACTGTGAAAAACCGAACGATTAACAGTTCTTCATCGGAAACACGTATCTGTTTATATGCAGAAGAAAAACCGTAAATTAAAACTAGCAAGTACAGTTACAGAGCGCGAGTAAGGCAATATCCAGCAAACAGCTGTCACAATTGCTTATTATAAAATTATTCAGGCTTCGAAATTCTGTTCTGATGTAATATTTTATGGAAATATGCCTTCGATAATTATATGCACTTGAGCAAAAACTGACCGATTCAGTTAACCTGTGTCTGTTTCAAATACCATTTTTACTAATTGACAAAAGGGTTGTAATTAACTCTTTAAACATTGTGACTTGTAAAACCGCGTTGTAAAATGTAAATTTCACAAGTCGAATTATGTATAATACGTTAACACTACAATTACCACATGGTAAAGAATATTTTCGAGAACATTATAATAATCAGTTGATAATTTCGAGTTAGTTAATGGACAACAAGGCATATTTTCTATAAAATATGAGTTGTTAAATAATTTCTAAATTAATGTTTATCAATTTGATTGTACAGGGTGTTAGAGGAATATTGGTAAAGGCGTCACAGGTCATTGAGAGTGGATTGAACTAAAAATTGTCTTATACACGGTGTTGCTGTTTTCGAGATAATTACGATTTTCGATTAATTAGATTCCTTAGAGGTTTCTACGTACTGTCAAAAAATTTGTTATAGCTATTAATTACCAAGAAATGAAAAAGTTGAAATCTCAGTGCCCTCATCGTCCTTTCTTTTTGTTCAGTTATTATCGATGCATAGTGATATTCAAAATGAATATCACTGGGACACCAATTTTTGATTTTATAATGCAATTCAAAGCGTTACTGTGTTAAACGGGTGTATGTTGGCCTGCACATAAAAATGTGAGTATACTTTTATGAATTGGCCAATTTATTGAAATTGCTGTTTGGTAATGTGTAGTAGAGTCTGTAGGTTACAAATGACATAGAATTTATCAATTAAGTAACAGCTACAATTAATTTCTTTAATGATAAAATACAGAAATTTATAAAGAAGTTAAAACATCGAAAGTCGCGGACGGGGCGTCTTGAAACATGTGACATTTTATTAAAACTTAAGATTCATTCTAACATTTTGGGTCTAATAGACTTTAAATTACCTCCTTTAACAATATGTTTAGTATTCAGGGTTCCTACTACTTCCTTAACACCTCGTATAACATTAAGCTATGTTTATCTCTACTGATGCATTTCGGGAAACAATATATTGGTTGTTTGTTGTCGGTAATGGTTTCCGAACAATTTTTATGCAGGAAATTCGCGTCTGTTTGCTGTGCAGCCACAATGAGCGGAGCTGTCAAATCCCGGCACTATAATGGACATGATATATGCGCCGTTTCTTTGAAAAGTATGTGAATTTTGTAAGGGAATTTGAATATTGAATGCCGCCCCATACGCCATGAATAGAATTAATGGATGTGAAACGTGCCCGAAGATCCAGCTTTTGCAAGAACTATTTCTACCTGCTCGGAATCGAATCCGGCCGTTGTTACAAAGCATAAAACGTGCAGGTGTGCGAGAAGCACATGTCGCGGCCTAAATCGGGGGTGTGCAAACTTACCGTCGCCTCTGAGCCGCAGCGGACTTGGGGGTGGCGATCTGGGGGAACCCCCCGGGGGTCCGACGCCCTCTTCTTCCGAACTACTCGTCGCGGGGCTACTCCCACGCGTGAAACTCTTATTGTTGTTATTCCTGTTGAAGTACAGTCCGTTGTTTTGCAGCAACATCATGTGCTGTTGGGCGGCATAATTGTTGATTTGTTTGATTTGGGACGCGACCGTCGCCGACGTTTTTGTCTTGAACTTCGACATGGTGAAGTCGAGGGGTTGGTCAGTCTCGTGGGGTGGCAACAGCATGTGGCTGGGGGGCTGGTGCAGCAGCATCGGCATCTCGTCCTTCTGCCTGCCCCAGAAGGTTTGCGTAATGTCTATGCTATTGTTATTGAGGCCGCTCTTAACTGCTTTGGGGGTGTCTAAATTGTTATTTTGGGGGGTGGGTGAAGGGTTTGAGTCGACCCACCTCCGGACCGTGTCACTTTTAAAATCCGCCAGATTCGCTAATTTCATCAGACCGAAATCGAAGTCCTCAGGCACTGTAACAGTCACAGGTCATGGCACTGCACTCCGGTGATATGTTAAGTCACTGTCACTGGGCACGGGGTGAATTGTGGTGGTGATATTGAACACAGAGAGGCTCTCGGCGGCGCCCCGTGTCGTGTCGTCAGCGCTACCGACTATAGCCGTATAACAACGCGTATTTGCATCGGTAGGATGCTGCGATCCGGGGGTGGGGATGTCGATCCGGTCGTACTCGTAGTGGGGCAGGCGGATGGCCAATGGCGCGCTCCCATATTCCGATATACAATAGTATATAAATTGTATGGATTATTTATTTATTCTACATCTTATATATGTATTTATGTGAATGTATGTATAGGAGCAAAAGGATTACGCGTCTCTTTCTTTCTCTCCTCTTCTGATGCTGATTTTAACGGCGTACTAAATCAATAAGATCGCTATTTAGATTATTTCGTACTTTTCACGGCGAATCTATCTAGTCGCTCGTATACATAACAATTACTGCCTAGTTATGATTTATGGTCACGTGAAATTAATTGGTAAAATCTTATTATTACTAACTGCTAACCACCACAAATAATTTCGGCCTTTACGGAATCCTAAATTAAATTTTAATGCACGCCAATCGGTTACCAATAATGACCGATTTTCTAAATAGCGATACAAATTATCAACTATATACGAGTCGTAAACTCAGCGTATAAAATTCTTACACAAAATATGTGTCTGTAATATCATAATGTTAAACTGTAAGTCGAACATTTAATATGTTATATGTTAGGAAAATATCTATTTCTGATTGTATTACATTCAGATAACTTGAAATTTATGTAGCCCTTCATCGATTTTCTTCCGTAATTAAGTGAAATAAAAAAAGTTTTCATATTAACGTTACGGTTTTAATCATCATCATCAGACAATCAATTACAACAACGAATAACTAAAACTATAAAAAGAACTATGAATTATTTTTCTAGTTATTGTTACTTATAATTCGCTTACTTGCTACACGGAACCAGTGGCGGGCAACAGGGGTGGGTGAGCGCCCAGGCAAAATACTTTTAGCTCAACCAATCGTCCAACCTCTTATATTTTGTGCGTTTTATATACTTAAATACCTTATAGTAACTCAGTTGAGATCAAATTCTTATGTGCGTGTTTGTTTATGTATTTAATAGATATGCATAGGGCTACTCACATTTGTCTGTAGTATATAGGGCGATATAAAATTAACGTTATAACGTTAATTATAACGTTATAACGTAAAAAATTAACCTTCTATAATCAATTTAAAGTATGTAGTTTATGTTTTATGTATGTTTATATGTTATCTGTACTATTAATGCCAGTGTATTTGTTAATTTCACTATGTATTTCGATTTCTATCACTTTATAGTAATTTATTCATTTTCTTAAAATAAGAAAGTTGTAAGTGCTGTTAAGTTGTGACTTAATGTCTTAGTTTTATCTTTATGTACATCTATTCTTTTCTATGCATCGTCTTGATTGACCCATATGTGTGCTATTACAGCTTAGTATACAGTATTCTGTATATAGTATTGTAGCTCTCTATGTATATAGTGGTTCGTCTTGTGTTTATTGAAGTTCAACTTATTTACAGGTTATTTACAACGTGATACACTTTGTAAATAATTTGTTTGTTGTATCGTATGATTGTATGCTGTTGCAATGTGTTTTGCAATATTTTCAATATTGCAATATGAATATGAATATGAATGAATATATCGTAGAATTATTTTTATGAAGACCAAGTCGGCAATAAATCGTGCGACAAAGACAGATGTATGTCTGACTGAATAAGAGACACAGACCTGGATTTAAATCATTTGCGCGCGTAAAATTATTTTACTGCATTCGTGTGGGAGAAGGTAAGCTATACATTGCTCTTGTCGCACGGTTTATTGCCGACTTGCTCTTCATAAAATAATTCTACTATATTTGCAATATTTTCGGATATTTATGGTATATAGGGCATAGATACAGCTTAGCAAAAATAGGAAAAAGATTCTCTATGTATGCCTAGAGAAAAAGTGAGGCAGCATTCGGAGGGAAGAGGATGCACTTTACGCGCGGCCAGATCGAACTGTGTGTCCAATATATGTTCATCGATATTCACTCTGCAAATGTCTCAATGCGACCGAGTAAAAACCTATTTATTGCGGATATTTACTGCGCACCTCATGGGCGGTCCGATATCGCAGTTTTGAGACTTGATCCTATTCTTGCTAAGCTGTATTCATTTTTGCCTTTCTTGGTTTTATCGATTGATTTATTTTATATTGGTATTGGCATAAAATTGTTTTATATGTATTCTATTTCTATATCATATTTACCTAGTAAACTACAGTCGTGAATGAAATTTATCTATTTATTTAAGTATTGACTGTACAATTTATTTTATTTTTCTATACGCAGATAATGCAATCGTCTTCATGTGTTTTGTAAAATTTTTGTTCGAAATGTGATGGATGTAATGAGTTCATTACTTTCTATTCTACGTCTTCTATTAACACATTGGTTATAGTGTCAGATATACGCGAATTCATGGATGTTCCGAAAATTTGTGAAAAATATTTGTCATTGTATGTAAAACCCCCAAGTGGAATTTCTACATAAATTTATAACATTTGTAAATTAATTCCCAGTAATAGAAATATGTTTACTGTTTCGTTCTATTTATTTCTTATATATTCGATTGTAAAATATGTTCTTGTTCGGCATGTCAATGCATAGTGAAACAACATCGATTCACAGGATATCATGATGTTTGATTTCTTTTATGAAGTCGCAAAATCGCCATGAGGCTACTACGTAATATTCCGTCTGTCCTAACGTAAGATTATGTGTCAGAGTTGCTGATCATTGGTGTTAAAGGGCCATTTTATTTTTTACATTTAGGTAGACAGTAAATGAAAGAAGGAAAGGGAAACGGTACATCGTTGTTAAAGTTGGCCTTTCTAGTCGTGATTTAACAATCGCGTAAATATTGTCCTTTTTCATGATGTTTAATGTTTATGTGTTGTTGTCGTTTAGTCACAGCTTACTCAATGCTATTGCACAGCTTACTTAATAGTATTGAGTAAGCTGTGGTTTAGTATAGATATTATTAATTTTTCTTTCATAGCATACTATAGAAATATAGGGGTTAACAGTTTTGTAATTATATTATTGTGGTGGTGCAGTTGATGTTTTACTCATATACTTTAGTTTGTTTTTGTAATTTTCCAGAAATTTGCACACTTCATTTCAAAATTTATAAAAGATATTTATTAATAAATAATATTGAAAACTATATAGAATAAATGTATATTTCTTAATGTATATCTACATTGGATAAAACATTTTAATATTAATACAGTAAATATTACAGGAGAGAATTCAGCTGTTGTTTCGGGTGATAAATAAATAAAGCAAATAATAATTTTGCAGCTAAATATTCTTTTGTCACACATATACCTATACACAATACACATGTATATATTATGCGTAAAATCATATACAAATTCAGTACACACATACATTAACTGAAATGTAATGCTAATATAACGTGTGGAAAATTAAAAATTCAATTTTAGATATAATATACATTACTTTTGGTGTATTCTTAATGTTACCTATAACATATGTATGTATATCGCGAGAGTATAATATACATACTACAGATGCAACGTATTAAACAGGGATATCTCACAAATACAATCTAATATGAAAGATATTCCACTTGGAATACGTTAGGAGTAAGAGCCATGTTTTTAGATAATAAATTATAGTTTTGTAATATGTATTCGATGTAATTATTATAATTATTATTTTACATATAAATAATATGTAAAAATGCTTCGTGAAAATGCATCGTCTGGCACACGTAACTTATTTCCTGCTAGGTACGCACAAGTGTCGTTACCTTCATCATGATTATAATTAAAATACTAAAATTCTAATACTGATATAAAATCGCACAGAATTGGCAAAGACAGGTAGCTTTTACTACGGTATCTATTTCACAAAGTTTTAAAGCTTTCACAAAAATTATAGTAAGAGATATTTCTTAGATAACTGAATTAAAACATTAAGATGTAATTTACGTAATTAATTTTGTCAAATTAATAATATCCAATGCCTTAAGTTTAAACAGATTCTGCCAAAATTTCTGTCACAAAAATTCATCACAAAGAAAAATTAATTGCACTATGTTATTTACATTAGCAGATGATAAGAAGGATAAGAAAATATGGAGAGTACAAATAAAGTAAAGTGAATAGGCAGTATAAAGCACAAGGAATTCTAATATAAATTTGTTTGTAATACCATATTTTTTTATTATATTTGTTATAAGGGTTATTTTCATTCTTATTTATGTTCTTGAAATATACTATTTTAAATAAATCATTCTTTATTTATTTTTATTACTATTTCTTATAACTTATTTCTATACTATATGTAACTAATTTTTATGTTATTGGTTAATGAGAAACAAAGGGATATCATAGCATTAATTTGGTTAACTACTTCTTTAAATAGAAATAAATCGTATATATTTATAAATATAAATTTATAATTATACAAGATATTAAAATTAAAGTCTTTCTTTAGAAAACAATATAATGATGTACTTAGAAATTACAGGATAAACATATATATGTTTAATAAACATTCTATTTTCTTAGCAATATATATAAAACCATTTTACTAATTTTATGTATGTACTTAGGTAAATATTTCAGAAAGTACTAATAGTTAATTAGTGAAATTTAATGGACTACACTGACTGTACAGAAATTAGAAATAAAAACAAATGAGATATGTAATAATTATAAGAGGTATAACCTACGCTACAAAAGACATGTTTATTTTATAACTTATATCCCATATTACTCTGGTAATTTTCTATGTGAAATTTGAGCCCATAAATTTGATTAGAAAAAAATTATACTTGCTTTAATTTGTCTCGTATTATCAAAATATTACAACACAGTATAGGGAAGAAAAAGAGGTTGTTCAGGGTATCTTCTTACGAAATATGTATGGATAACTATAAGAGATATGGAAAATTGAATAACGATTATGATCAATAAGTTATTCTTTTGAGAAAATTTAAGTGATTAAAATTGGTTGTCGTGTTATGTTTCCAATTCATGAACGCAAATGATATTAAAAAATGTTTTTTTTTAATATCAGAGATTATATTTAATTCAAAATTAAAAACAACTTCTCATCAAGACCATTCATTCATGGCTAATATATAATTAAGTACGTTTTATAGTTAAAAAATACAGATTTATTGTATAATTTGATACTTTCTATATATTTAAAGTGTGTTAAGGAAGTTTAAAAAGTATACCAGGGTATACGACTTCCCTAATTCTATAAACTATGGAATATCAATGTGTATCAGAAATTGAGAGGACTTATCTTTAGTGTATTGGTGAGTTAACTGAATAGTATAGTGAACAAAGGTTCTACCTTTCACACAGGCACCCTGGGTTCAGCGTCGAGTGATGTCAAGATTTGGTCAGGTTTTTTTTACATAATACACTGAATTTCGGTTGGAAATCAAATTGACATTAATACTTACAGGAATGGCCACATCTTCGAGGGTAATATTTCAAAATTACGTTGCAAAAGACCTCCGAGCTCCTTAGTTTGATTGGATTCCAGACGTTTGGAGTGGGCGAGATTGCCAGCTTGGAGTAATCTGGGGATGGGTTTGATTCTCACATCAGTTGTCTGGGGTGTTTGAGCGTGTGAATGTCCAGGGGTTAGGTAAATATTAAAAATTATTATGGTCAATGGTGGTCGTGGATTGTAAAACAATTAATTATTGGAGCTATGCAGTATGTCAATCATATTTTGATTTTCAAAATTTGTTAAGAAGTTTTTATGATATTTTCTTTTATTGATGATGATGATGATGCTATTGTAATGTTAGGCAAACTTGTAATTATGGTTTTGATCACAGAGCACAAAATTTACATGACAAACTTATTTTTGAACTAGTGTTATGTTTGGACAATTTTCGAAAGAAGTTCTACTTATTAGTAATACCAAAGTATTCTTATGCGCTCCATAAAAAATGTGTTAAAGTGTTTCGTGATATTAGATCTACGACTTATAAAAATGGTTCTGGTACACCAAGAGCTCGTACAGTCTACAGCTGTATACAGATTTGAACCTTACAGACTAGCCTTAAGAACACAAAAACACTTGAATTATCTGTGCTCAGATTGTTGCCAAAAATGTTCGTGCCTTCGAATATTTGTGCGTGCTCAAATTGTTCCCGACTCTAATCAGTAATGAAAATAATGCCAAGAAATGGAACAGGAATTTCACCATTTGTAGTAATGTGTAGTTTAATGAAGAAGAAAAAAATTTAAACGAAAGACGTTGGTAACATGCCTTTATCAATGTAGATTAACTAGTGCTGTTATTAATTTGTTACAAGACTTACAAAGTGATGATACCACTGGAGGATAATTCAGAAATTTTATTCGCATGTCAGAAGATTTCCTCTTAAATTTAATTCACCCTAAAATAATAAAGATTGACAGTAAATTTAGACTTTCCGTAACATGTGATTCTGTTATGCTTCATTTTTTATCAACTGAAAATTCATATACCAGTTTCAGTATTTCTTCAATATACTCGTATCTAAACAACTGATCACCTACCCGACCCAGAATAGTTCCGGAATATTAAATTGTTTGATTGTAACGATAACCATTGGTGATTGGATAAGCACCGTTATTGGGTATCCCCACCAGCTCGGTTAGTTCAGGTATACTACCTGGAGGAACAGGAGAGAGAGAAGAATCACAGGGGTGGGTATATAAATGGAAGGGGTGAAACGTGAAGAGGTATATGGGTATGAATGTGTTCAGGGAGAGTTTGAAAGGAGCGATCACCACGCCTACACTGAACCAGTACTAACTACTAATTAGTAGACCATGCTAATAACAGATAATTCTCTTTGTCAAGTCAGAGAAACCGACAAGATGTTGCTCTCGTTTGCCTGTGTGCGTTGGTGCTTTCGAGTTGTCACATACCAGGCGAACATCTTGAGCAAGGCGTCTATATTTGAATATTCATACGTGTTCAGCTTGCGTGTGCTCGGGCATGGAACAAAAGTGCGCTCGCCAACGCATGGAACAAGAGCTTGGAAAGTATTTGAAATATTTGTCTCAAGAAACCGGAAAATATTGTAAAGAAGAATTTGGAGATGCATCCATATTGGATATCATATCAAGCCCTTTTGTTAACCAGATAACCCCAGATAACTTGCGTACAGATAGTTGGTTGTTAGTAACTTTCATCAAAACGTTTCATCATCGGAGTACGTCAATTTTTTAATTATGCAAATGTGGAGTACTGGTAATCCACATATTTTTGGTGACTCTCCACTATATCCTCACAGAATTTAGCACGATTGTGTGTCAGCATATCTAATATAGACTCCGCAAGTTTTTTATAATGGAGTGATGTGGTGTTCGCTTACATAAGAAATGTGATTTTGAGAACTTCTAAAGGAAGTTTATGGAAACTGCAATAAGCAATTGTTGAAGAATGTGCAACCATAAAGTTAGAAATAAGGGGGAACGAAAACTTGTGCATCGAACAAGGGGAATATTTTTACAGTTGTTTTTGAAGTTACTACTTCTTTGGCGGCGTTCTGATACTTGACGAGAATGGAGAGTGAGTTGGAAAAAATGTAACGTTTCATGATTTCGTTACACGAGAGAGAAAAAAGATATAACGTAGAGAGAAGGAGAAAGAGAGCTATACATCATATATATCAGTTTAGCCTATCCGCGTCTCCCTATTGTCGCGCATGCGCGCGTTATAGATGTACGCGTCCAGACGCTATATATTAACAGCTGAAGCAGTACGCGTATGTACGGAATATTTATCATTGTCTTTTGTAATTATTTACGTTATTTACATCTGTGTTCTGTGATTATTTGATAATATCATTGAACCGTTTAACTTGTTAAAATCTAGAAGATATAATATATTTCATTCACCGCTCCCTACTGGTTTACAGCCACACAGGTGCAAATGCACTTGCAAGAAGCGAAGACAAAATCTCTTTGATTCTCGGGGGAGATTTCAATGTAAATTTCGGATCCAATGATTCTTTGACGTTGATTAACTTTCTTCGAGAAACATTTGGTCTGCTTATAAATAACAATCATATCAGTATTATCAATTGAACCACCAGCCGATGATAGTGTAGATAACGAATAAACCGAATATTATTTACACAAATTTTATATTGTTATATTTCTTTTGAAATTATCCTTCTCCCTTTCTCCCTCTCTCTCTCTCTCTTTCAATCTCTCACTCTTAATTTCTCTCATTCTCTATTCTAAAGAAGTATTCACTTCTATCACGTGTACTGTGCTGCATATGATATTTTTTTTATTTACCGAAATTTTTCATCAAATTTTATCTCTGGCATTAATAACATTTGCATGTTGTGGATGAGCTGCTTCTCCAGCACCATCTAAGTTGCTTCAACTGATACAGAAGCCATCAGTGGGTAGTTAGTTATTACGTTATTTGAACTAAATGTATGACATTACTGTTATAATTATCTTAACAGTAATGTCATTATTTTAATAGTTTTATCATAACAATATTTCAGTCATTGTATAGTTCTTCCTGTTGTCTATTGGAACCATATAACTTTATTATTTCTAAGTAACTTTTGAAATATGTTGAATGGTATATCGTCATCAAGTCAAATTACTTTAAAGTTGTAACAGTATACAGTAGTATCACCATGAAATAGTATATAGTAGTATGAACAATCGTGTGGTGTTCCTTATTTACCATGTAAAAGGTTTTATAATCTTTTAGTAGTTTCAAAGTAGCAGTTACGTCGTAGGAACTTTACCTGATCCTTTAAAGTTATCAACTGTGTTGTGCACGTACTATAATCAACTCTGTAGTATACGTACAATAGTTATCAACTATGCAGTGTACGTACTACAACTATGTAGTGTATGAGCTACAATATGTAGTGAAAATTACTTTTGCATGACGCATAACAATTTTTCAATCTAACCTCCTTTAGTCACTGTGTACCAAAATAAAGCAATAAAGAAATGTTCTATATATACGCCCTATTTATTTACAAACCTTTGGGAGTCAACGTTAACTTATACTTTTGATAAGTCTTGACGTACTTTTATGTTTTTTTGTTGTTGTAATTTTTAAAAAACAAATTTCTATTAAAAATATCTATTGAGCCAATGCTTTGTTATTTTTTATTTATCATTATATCACATTTTTCATAAAAATTGTACGGAACTCTATTTTTGTCCATCGCCAATGCTGAAATAGTCAATGTTGCATTTATCTCTAATATTTTAGGCATTAATACAAATTATATGGTAGTGAAATACACAATAGTAGCAATGACAATTGGATGGTAGATTTTTACCAAATGGATAGTGCAAAGTAATAATAAAATACTTTTTAGATGTGCAAGATTAGAAAATGGCTACAACATAATCTAAAGAAGTTCCAATAAGGTGGCAGTACTTACGCTTCATAATCATTCCGTAGTTACATCGTAAGTGTTCTCATAACGAGATACATAGTTGGCGTAACGTGCCAGTTACGGAACAATTATTCCCATGGTTTGCCTATATCCGTAATAAGGAGCATATACATGCCTCTATCTAGTAACAAATACTTTGAAGTTCCAATATTAGTAGTTGGTACGTCACCTTTGACCAGAATAATTTTTTACATCTCGGCATAAGCAATAACAACGTAAAAATCTATATATGGTATAAAAACCCAATTAGAAATATTCTACGATTATTCAACAGAGGATAAAGCTGTTTTTTATTGTAAATAAATTATATTTTCATTGACTGCGTAAACCTCCTCACGAGAGGTGTTAGAACGATAAGAAATTCCGTCTTGCCGTGCGAGTGAGCTTATTCATATTAAAAATTAAATTATTATCTCAACGTGTATATTTTAAATAATTAACTTTTTGATGTGAAAAAACGCCTGAAGTCAGTGAATGGAAATCGAAGTCTTAGTCATATCTCTTGTTGTACATCCCATGAATTAAACATCGGACATGGAAAATAATTATCACGTAATCATAATATGTTTCCTTTATCGCAGATTATCTGAGTAAATTAGATTAAAGAAAATTAGCTGAAGTATATACACGCACGATATGCAATACCTATATCCGCCGCGCCATCAGGATTCTAATAAATAAATACATATTATATAAGTATTTAAATAAATAAATAAACGCATATTGTTATTAAATAAGTTTCTATTAACCGTCCTTCAAATGCCACTTTTGATTTTTAGGCATGCAAATAGGTAGTTTACCTGCGGTAGTTGGTTGGTTCAGTTTTATTGCTTGAAAAAAATTCTTTTTTTACTTCATTTTATAGCTTACCGTCATTTGTGGCCGTACTGATAATCAAGCCATTTCGATACCTACAACAATATATACAGGGTGTTCACGAAATTTACGTATTTTACTGTTAACCCATGTGATCGTTTCTTCCATGCTTCTAAAGCGATCACAGTTGTTATTTTTCAATTAAATAAAATGAATGCTAAATTATGCTTGCACGAGAATCTATCAGGTTATTCAGCCAGTCATATTGATGTAAACTACGTGAGGTGCGGAGTGTATTAAACCATTGCATGGATACCGTGTACATACATATAAATAATTATTTTATTAATTAAAAGGATCATAAACAAGCCAGGCATATTTTTCCATATATTTAGATCAACAATTGTTTTATCAACATACGACGCGATGGTTAATTTGCCGATGAATGTTTGCATTATTACAAAGATGCACAGATAACTTTTCTTTTCATGATATGCACGTATATAGTTTTTTTTTTTGTAAAGTAACTTACAAACCTCAGAAACATATCGTGATGATGGTACACGATAGAACCATATGCTTGTGTTACATACATTAGGCATATACATACATTGCTAAGGCGTAAAAAACATAAAAAACAGAATATAAATGTATGATGGAACTAGCTGCTTTTTAGACGTTAAACTTTGCATATTCGGTCAGTGCAAAAGTATTTTATTTATATAAGTCATATATTATAAGTCAGGCCGACCTAATGAAGTCATTGCTAATCATTTATGAACCTTAGTTGAGGCAAATCCTCGCCAAACGATACGTGAGCTTGCAGAAAAAATCGGGACGTCAAAATCTAGTGTACAAAATCACCTTAAACAATTTGGGTTTGTCAGTATATTTACTGCATGTTTGGGTTCTTCACGAACTCAGCGAATCCAATTTAATGGATCGCATCAACATCTGCTATATGTTAAGGATTCGTCAACGTTGCGATCCCTTTTTGAGAAATATGGTTACTGAAGATGAAATGTGGATCATTTACAACAACATCAGTCGAAAAGGATGGTGGGGAAAGTCCGGTGAACCTTCTCAATCCACACCAAAGGCAGGGCTTCACACTAGAAAAGTTTTTGTGTCCGTTTGGTGGGATTTCAAAGGAATAATTTATTTTGAGCTACTGCTGAGGAACGAAACGATAAATTCGGACGTTTACTGCGAACAACTATAAAAATTAAGCCAAGCTATGCAGGAAAAGCGCCCAGGATTTCTAAGTCGTAGGAAGGTTGTCTTACATCGTGACAACGCTCGACCTCGCACTTCTCTGCAGACCCGGAGGAAATTGTTGGAGTTAGAGTGGGATGTTTTACCCCATCCTCCGTATTCTCCAGACCTCGCACCCTCGGATATTTACCTATTCCGCTCCATAGATAACAGTTTACTAAACTTAACATTTGCCAATGGCAAAGAAGTCAGAAATGATTTAAAAACGTTTTTTTCGAGCAAACCGCAGTTTCTATGAAAATGGATTTATGAAGCTTACTGAGAGATAGGAGAAATACATTATTGATTAAAATAATTTGTAATAACAATAATGTTATTAATAAATACTTATGAAAAAACAGAATGAACTTTTTGGACAACCCGATAGTTTTCACTACTGAGTGTCTTGTAAAAATGGAGATCGATAACTTATAGTTCTTTTATAGTTCACAATACTGCCTAAATAAACATTGAAGTTTGACAACTCAGTACATTGACAGGATTGTATTTATGAGTTTTAATCATCTCCTGATTATGACAGCTTAGTTGGCGAAATGCGCGTCGAGTAAAGGTGTTTCTGAAAAATTGGCTTTTGTGGCTGTATCGTGGGTTCCAGCCGCTTCTTAGGATTGTAACTATGGGCTTCTAGATTATATTAAATTTTTAAATGAATCAGAACTTGGAATTAAGAACTATTACCCAACTTTATCACCTTTGCGTTCCAATCAAACTTCTAATATAATAATTAAAAATTCATCCATTGGCATTATAAATTCAGTAGAAATAAATGTATAGATATCGATATCAAATACATATGTTTGTATTAACTTAGCATATTTTTATATTACACCGCTTTCTTATCTGCCCTTGTTTGATATAGCAACCGAACTTTAATGCAACATATCGCCATCGTTTACAGCGGCTTATTTCAGGAATACAAATTATTTTTAATGTAGTCTAACAGTTACCCGTAACATAATTATATTTTTAGAAAGTCGCTTATTATTTTAATTAGGTTCGTATGCATACACAGACAAGAAGTTTAAATATTTATTTATTTAATGATACACTCGATTTATATACATAACATCGTTATTAATATTTCAGACTACCAATTAAAAAAAAAGCTATGTAAATTGTAGTTATGATAAATGCTAATTAATAATTAAGTTTTATGAACTGGTGTTGCTTTCGTGGAGGTACAACAGATGACTTGGGGTGTAACCTCGTTGCCAACTAAATAAAACCGATTACACGAGTTAAATTTGGAGTGATCTGACGTGTATTATGTCGGGAGCTAGTGTTTCCAAATTTAATATCTAATCTTTGTTATAAATTAATACTACCTCGGATATTAATAGTGAAATCTTTTTTATTAACATATTTCCAGGAATACACTCTATAGACTAAAAAATCTGTCTTTTCAAAGTAAATTTGTAGAACAATAAAACACTTAACTTTGTTACTACACATATTCTATTGTAACTTAACGCTACTAGAGTTTCGATACTTTAGCGTATCATTTTCAAGCGATTCAAAAGATTGACTGAACAGAGGAGTGTTTAACCTATATATGTACACAAGTATCTAGTGTGAAGATGATTGGAAACGCATAAATCTGTCGAATAATCAAAAGAGTGAGAACGGCCAGTACGTTTGGGTGTTATTTCGGTGACTGTGACAATCGGCCCATGTGTTTGTATAATTGTTAATTAAGTATTTTGGCACGTATATTACAAACTTGAATATTAAATAAATAGTGTTCTAACAATGACTTAAATTATATACAACAGGGTTGTATTATATAAGTCTAACTGGTTGTTAAGTAGATTATTCTCCGGAATTTTGTTTTCTTTTAAAATTTCTATTGATTCTAATAAATTTAATTTAAAACCTCTATTTGCTACATGTAATATTTCAAGACTATTGATATTTGAGAAATGGTGGTTTAATTTTAAAATATGGTTTTAAAATGTGGAATCCGTCTTTTTCGGTTCGCACAAAATCGAATTTTGTGTGAATGTTTCTTATAATGCAACTGTAAATGATCGCTCACTTTCATAAAATAGTTGTACACAAACTATTTGTTGTTGAACTGTTAATAGAGGCATGTGGACGTCGCATGGTTTGTACTAGAGTAATTGTCGTTGGCAGTAAAACAGTAAAAACAATGTTTGAAGTTTGATGTAAGTTGGGTGTCTTGTACATTCTTGCGGTATTGTTATTTATTAATACTTCTGAATAACAAAGTTATGATTTTTTATGTTAATATAACGCTTATATTTAATTTAATTCAAGTTACTAAAGTGACAATGGTGGCATGCACACAAACCATTTATAGCAAAAATAAATGTTAGATAGAAGCAAATTCTAGCCCGCCCCGTGAAAGCGGCTCTCCCGCTCGACGACTCGTATCCAGCCCGAAGAAAAATGATTTCGAGAAAGAGACTTCCTCTCGGGCCCTGTTTTTTGTTCTACCTTCCTCTGCGAATGTATACATTATTCCGCCGTCTTTCTTTCAACTTCTCACGGATATGAAAGGCATAAAGCACCAATAGAAATACGCTTTAAAATAAAATATATATTTCCACCCCTATCTTCGCCGAGGGGCGCTATGTCGGCATTGGTGCATACCTAATGCGATACGCGACTGCGCGGCTCTCGCTGATATCAAATCTGAATATGCGTAGATCACGGGGTGGCACGTAGTTACTGTGATAAAGCGTCGTCCGTCGCGGTCCCACCAACTAAATTTCAACTTTAAAGCGCCGGAATACGCCTCTAGAGGAGAAACTCGGGACTGCCGACCCGGTATCTGGAGGCTGCTGCTGTAGCTGATGATGATGATGAGGTGCTTACTTTATTATCTACGGCGATTCAGTATTTCGAATGATATTAGTAGTTGAAAATATGTGACGCGAAACGTTGATTTTGTTAACCAGTGAGAAATACGTATAAACTCCATCAGACAAAATTAACCCAACAGTGAAACTTCACATTATTAATTTTATTACTTTTACGCACTCAACTATACTAGCGGAAAAGTAATGTAATCGTGTAAAGAAAAATGGAAAATTTTTTTTTCGTTTACTTTTCGTTTTTCGGTCTAAAAACAAAAAAAATGGTTTCTAAAAAATTTTGTCTGTGTGTGTGTCGTTGTCGTTGTCGTAGTCGTTGTCGTTGTCGTTGTCGTCGGCATTAAAATTTATCGTTAGCACGATAAATCAACGAAATCGTAACGGATCGATCGGGTTTTGACTGATTCTGATTGGGGACATCTCCCAGATGACACCTATTGATTTTGAGGTGGATAGGACACACCCCACCCTGTCCATGGGTCTATTTGAGAAATTTTTGTTAGCACGATAACTCAACTAAATCGTGTCGGATCGATCAAGTTTTGACTAATTATGACGTCTCCCAGACGACACCTATTGATTTTGAGGTGAATAGGACATACCCCACCTTGTCCATAGGTCATGAGAAAGCACGACGGTGGACTATTTAAGAAATTGTTTTTGTTAACACGATAACTCAACTAAATTATGTCGGATCGATCGAGTTTTGACTGATTCTGATCGGGGACGTCTCCCAGACGACACCTATTTACTTTGAGGTGGATAAAACACACTCTACCATTTCGATACAAATTTTTTTGTTAATGCGATAACTCAACTAAATCGTGTCGGATCGATCGGGTTTCGACTGATTCAGATTAGGAACGTCTACCAGACGATATCTATTGATTTTGAGGTGGATAGGACACAACCCACCCTGTTCATGGGTCATGAGAGAGCACGATGGTGGACTATTTGAAAAAAGTAAAACTGTCACATAAAACACATATTCTGCATTTATGTGTTGGTTTATTTTTTCTCGGCCACTCAATTTCGAGATAGAGATGTTCAACGTGCGGAAAAGTCCGTTTTAAGGATTTAAAACTGTTTATTTTTTTTCGAAGGTGTAATACATAGTACCTATGTGATATTATAATTAAATGATTTCAACTAATGTTTAACAAATTAGAAAATGGTAAAATGTATAATATGGAATAGAATATGGTAAAAAAAACACGAATATACAATAGAAAGGAACAATATATCAAATACAATGAAAACGGTGTTAATAAAAAACTTGAAAAAAATTGGAGGTGAATCGTAAGAATTTGAATTCAGTAGCGTCTAGATCCTCCTCTAGCTCTTATCACTGCTTTCATTTGTCTGGGCAAACTATTAATCAAATGGTGAATGGTTTCCTGAGTAATACTCTCCCATTTGACAAGAACGACTTGTTCGAGTTCCCTAAAAGTCATATGCGCAGGTATGTCGCACCTAATTGATTGTTTTAATGCATCCAATAGATGCTTTATGGGGTTCATATCTGGGCTTCTTGGTGGCCAGTCCGTAGTTGGATTATTCACAAATTGAAGATACTTCAGTACCTATCTAGGCAACGTGGGGCCGGGCGTTATCCTATATAAAAATAAAAATGTCCCCGACAAACGGGACAAAGACATTACACGTTCTTCTACGATGTTTTATAAGTACAAATGTACATTCATGGATTTCCTCCGTACAGGAACTAAATCCGTGCGACTATCGAAACAAATTCCTCCCCAGAACATTACTGATCCATTAAAAAATGGGATCCTCGGGGAGATATTGCAGGCAGTTAACCTCTCTCCTGGCCTCCGCCAGACCCGTCGACGTCCATCTGGTAAATTAAACTTACACCTGTTTCGTCTGAGAACAAAACTCGCTTCCAGTCGTCAAAGGTCCAGTTTACGTATTCTCTTGCAAGACGCAGCTAGTAACTCTATTTTCTTTTATGAGTACAATACACTAGTAGATTGGTACAATAACTGATTATTTACTATCCAATTCTCTTGACCGTGCATCCAGAAACTGCTGCATTTCGAGCCTCTGCTAGGGCTGTCCTTAGCTCTGATAAATGATGCTTAGATATCTACCAGCGGATAAACTGTAGCTTGCTTATTTCTTAAGGCGACTTGCTTCATCACTGAAGATATCACTGATCTCTTGCATCTGTAGAGTTTACGACATTGTCTTGGGATTCTACAGTAACTTTCAAGTTCATTGAAACCTTTAACTGTTCGAACAATTGTTGAATATCTAATTCCTAACAAACTAGCCAAATATCACTGCTATAGGGCTATCTGGTTAACGAGGACTACGCCCTCGTTAACCAGAGTTACCGATTTCACTGCTTCATCTTCTCTTAAATAGCGTGGACGATTAATTTGTTCTACTCTAAGTGTACAGAACAAGGTGCTTCATTCACTTATTTGTGTATTAAATTTAAATAAATCACTAGCGTAACTGACTTTATTGACTTTTACCAATTACTTTAAACACGTTAAACAGTGTATTATTACCAAACGTTTAGTGTATTATTAACAAACAATTACAAAATGTTGCTTTACATCTGTCAAATAATTGCAATTGTTTTTCAATAGTGACAAAATATATCCTAGGCCACCTACATAAAATGTTTAAAGATTTAAAACTTCGAAAATATTATAAGAAATAATGAAAAGTTTTACTGATGCATTAATTCTATCCAGAAGTATATTTTTATGATATTATCCTAATATATTCTACTTCGACAAAATACTTGACATATCAGACCGTTTTGACAATTAATCATTGAACCGTTTCACTTTCAATATTCAATAAAGTTTAATTTTCAATAACGATAGATAAATATTATAGAAACAAATAATATTGGCCCACTATATAATATAGGGGTCAAATTTCAATATATTCAGGAAATGTATTTTAAAACTTCTTTATATAATTCAATAAAGAATGGACATTTTTCATGAATTAGTTAAAGTAACTACTGGAAAAGCATTGTACAGCCCCCTGCTGATTACCTACAGAGTTACTGCCTTTTCTTAGAATGACAGGTAACAAGTTAAGTACTTACAAATTAAGAAGGATGAATTGACCTATTGTTAACGGGAAACTTGTGGTTTAAGAGTTAATAATTATTTATAGGTTTAGCATCATATTTATAAAAGGATTACTTAAGGTATCATAAAAAAATTATGCTAATGAATGAAAGGGTATTGCCTTTTCCCTCAACATAAATTTATTTTATGCTAATGAGGGAAAGAGACCCTTTAGTGGAATATTAAATATAGGTAAATATTGAAACTAAACATTGTAATTTTTCATTCTTCTGTAAAATTGACAGTTATATGATTGTTATATTATTTATCTATAGCTACCAAAATATACTGCGTTTATTCGATGGTTTAGTTATTATTTAAATTTTTTATGAGTATTTTATTCATTAGAGTCCGTAATTTTTCGAAGATCAGTGTTCCTTATATCAATCCAGTTTATTATAATTCTCCTAAAGATCATATTATATCCTAAATACATAATACCGAGCGTTCATTTCAGAACTATGGGCTCCTATTATTTCTTTTAGTAACGGAAATGACTACTAGATAAAAAAAGTTCATTTAAATATCAAAGAGGAATATTTGCATATGACAGCGAATCAGCATTCGTTGAGGTTTTGGTTCCACCCCCTTACCGCCAGCTACCCGTCAATTTACAACCCGTTAATTAATTTATTTTATGTTTTATTTAAATCATTTTATTTTTTCTTCTGTTACGAGAACGGATCAATCAATTTCAGTTCCATAAGCAAAGTTGAATCAGAATTTTTAAGAATATATTATAAGTTAGTTAGGAAGTTTAACATTTGTATGTAGTAGTAGCTGAGGTAAGGGGGTGTAACATAAGTTGCAACGACACTGGTTTTAAACTTCTTCATATAGTGAGTACTGTATACAACGTATACTAAGTTCGTACATTATTTTGACATTATATTTTACATTTTATTATTACACTGTGGACGTATTTCGTCATAGTTACATACATAATTACAACTGTTCCAAAAGTCAATGCGACGTAGTATCGAACTTCAACCTATCAGATTAAATAATGATCAGATAAATGATGACTATTAATATTTTCTATTAAAGAAAATATTATAAAATTTTTTTCAAGAAATTTTTTTAAATAAATGTAGCATTTGTATCGACCTTGCAAAGGCGTTCGACATCGCTAGTCACGAAATCAAATAAAAGGTTGGGAAATAGGTAACGTACTCCAGTTATTTAAAAGCTACTTGTCAAAATGAAAGCAACGCATAAAAATAAATAACTGTGTAAGTAATTTTGAGAAAGTTGACTATGATGTACCTCAATGCACTGTCTTAATGTGGCTCTTGTATTTATCATGTTATTTATTTTTACTAAATATCATCCCAATTCTAAAGTTCAATAACATCTTGGTAACTATTAATTAGGAACATTACACCTTTATTTTACAAGAAACCTTTTTGCTACTACCAAATATTTTTAATAAATTTCAATAGCATTCAAATTTTCACTCATAATTCTACCATATAAAACCTTAAAATAAATATATTATGTAGGGGTAATAATCGCCAGTTACTTGATGTCGAAGACATACTCGTAGGTGAACTACATTATCAGTAAATTTAAATACATTGTCTATAAATTTATATATTTACTAGAATATCTGGATAACTTTCAGTTAAAACAAATATATCAAGCACTAGTTCAGTCTCATTTAAAGTATGGAATTTGTGCATGGAGGGAGTATTGAATTGTCGTCCTGCATCGTTAGAAATAATAAAAAAATAGTTTATAAAAAGAATGATGTGAAAATGTTTGATTAACCAGCATCAGATGATTTATACAAAGAAGCAGGCTTATTAGATCGTAGGCAACATTTCATTTCAACTGTTAATATACAAAAGCATAAACAGAAACAGGTGACCAATTTTCGACGAATACCGAAAGATTACTCCTTTCTCGAGGCGTGTTTCACCAACTAAGTTAGCATCATCGGGTGATAATTAAAATTAAATCTTAAAGTTTTAATCACATCTGCATTAGTAAAAGCTTCAATCATCTCCTGATTATGTCAACTTGGTTGGCGAAACGCACGTCCAGAAACTTGTTATCTTTCGGTATTCATGGAAAACTGGTCTTTTGATTTTGTTGCTGTATCGGAGATTCCAGACCCTTCCGAGCATAAAACAACATAAAAATCAAAGCGAATTCCAACACGTTCCTCGTTTATGTAAGAAGAAATATTTTTACAAAAATACCATTAATAATAAGTAAAAAATAACTTTTATAAATACCAATAATACCATTATAACCATATCTTCGAGGGGTTACCTTTATTTAGCACCTAAACTACTCTCCTCTCTACCTAAAAAGATAAAAATGGAACACGTTTTTTAAAAAATAAGTGGAGTGTTTTTGAAAATAAATTACAAAATAGAATGTTTAAACAAAACATAAAAATTTTTAAACACAAACTGTAACATAAACAATTTTTAATCTTTTGTAATATATATTATTTGATTTTAAATCTGATACCCAAATATCAAAAATAAAAAAAAATCAGTTTATAAGAAGAAAAAAATACGAATGACGATACATAATAACAGATGTCACATACGTCACAAGTACGATTCCCAAGGTGCGTAATGTCGGTTATTTAATTAAAGAAGAAGAGGAGAAATAAATCAAATAATAATAAATACAAGTACTTCTTTTGTATATTAAATATACTATTAACTAATCAAGATAGTTAAGAATAGCTAACAATTGGTTTTGGAAAGGAATAACAAGATCAGTTTTCCATAAACACTAGAAAGTTATACGTTTGTCGACTCGCGCTTCGCCAACCAAGTTGGCATCATCGGAAGATGATTAAAACTGAAGCGTGCGTCTATAAATGTGTAATCCTTTAGTGCTCGTGGAAAACCGGTCTCCTGTTTTTGTTCTTAACAACTGGTTAGTTGTTCTTTAGAGAAAAAGATTTAGTAAGGAGAAGAGCAATTACTAATGCATTATTAATATTATATTCTTCAGAATTCTTTAAATTTATATATTCTCAAATTCATTAGTCTGTTAAAAATGGCATTTGTTGAATAAAATTGCAATTATTACCTGTTAAATTATAATTACGAAGAAAATTTAAATTGTGGAAATTTAAAAAAAGAGTAACAATATATTTTATATATCTATAAGTATTTAGAGTATATTTTGATTTTCTTAAAATTTACCACTACCGTTTTCAATATAAACAACTAATAAATTTTCCATGAAAAATCAGAATACTTTTTTTAACAACTAAATATCCCTGGTATATATTCTATTATTAGGCAATACATTTCACTTATCTTTTGTCATTTGGTTTTAAATAATTATTTTTGTCAAGAGAATTAAGTCCATTTTTACAAATAAAATGATATTTTACCTCGATTATCATGAACTGTCAAAAATATAATTATGTTAATCCAATGTCAGTCAGTATTTATTCTCAACCCAACTACAACCCATTCACTTTCCTCTGACATATCTACAACCACCCTTTTATATGGATACTATAATTTAAATCTTTTAACAGAATATACCCTTTACTGTATCAAATCTTTCGTAAATATTTCTAAATAAAATGCAATTTTCTCACGAATTTGCGAGATTATTTCGATCCGCTGTCGAGGTACGGTTAAAAAATGCACCTTTTACTTAAAAAACCCTAATTCGGCGTACACAACTGGGGAGATGCAAAAGTTGTATAAAAGGCTGCATTATAGAATCGCCGTCATGCGAGGAGGGGTGGATATTCCCAGGAAACGGATTTTCGGAGGCATTTTTTATTCTTTCACCTTGCGACCTATTTAGTTTTTTTTTACCTAAAAACCGGCATTGCACAAGGAGATCCTGCATGCGTAAAGCGGCCTTAAGGGCTAAACTCGCCAATTTGGTTCTTTGTGTGAACTTCTCATAGCGAACGTACGAAATTGGGTCATAGTGAGGTAAAGTAGACACCTGAAACCGTGTTTATTGAGTAACGGCGGATTTTCTAGATCGAAGAAGGATAAATGAGAAATTCGATGCATAAAAAGGATGTTTGAGATAGGGGTGGTCGGCAAACAATGAATGTTTTCAAAAAAGTAAATTATTCTGCTTTCTCGAAGAATGTAGATCGTATCAGGTTTGCATTTAGTAGGGGAATAAAAGGAAAAAGGTTTTTTATGAATGCGTATAGAAGCAGATTCAGTAAATTAGAAACTGTTCTTTAAATACCAGAATAATTAGAAAAAAATATTTAACAAGTCACAATTGAAATTTTATAAATATCCCTTTGATTAATATAGGTATAAATATTTCTAACTAAATTTCAAACTTAATTAGATTTAAATAAAAATTGAACCGTTTAATTGTCTGTTAAAAATCGTGAAACGAAAAATCAGTATTGTGTATTCAGAATAATATATTTGCAATCGTAGAAAAACTTTTAAAAGAAGTCACCATGTTTTTGCTAAAATATAAGCAGAACATTTCATATACAGCATGAAGACATTGAAATTGTAGCTGTGACGATTCGTATTGTTCACGAGCCTATGTTTTTCAGCCAATCCAGAGGCGTACTCTTATCCGAAATACCCTTTAATACGTAAATGCAAAGTGTCGTAACAAACAAAAAAAGAAGAAAAGTGGGTGATAGTAAGAACATTAGATTAAAACAACATTAATTAATAAACAAAAAAATTTAACAATGTAATGTAAAAAAAAATATTTAGAAATACTAAAAATTTAACAATAACTATCATTAACAACTTTTTAATTAGGTTTCATATTTTTCGCCTAATTCTACATGAAGGTTTCTACTATATCTTATAAGTCAGCAATTTCATTTTCAACTGAAGTTAATGTAAGATCAGAGAATTTTTCTCCATTGTATTTCTTAAATAATGTTTTACTCGCTTTAATTTACAAACAACATTTCTGTCGATGATATCGAAACTCAAAATTTAATATTTGAAAAAGCACAGCACACAACGTAAAAATAACACCAATAGCTAATAAAAAAATAAATAAAAACGGGTAACCTCTAAATATCTTTAACATAAATAAACAATGGAATACTTGTTGTTTCCCTAAAGATACTAATTCGTTATGAGTACAGTTATTCTTCAAATCACAAGCGCTGGATATTATATTAAAATGTTGTGACATTACGAATACTGGCGATTTTAACACCACAATAGTTCTTGCACTCTGGCAATAAAACATACTATCTTCTCAAGAGCCTAGTCTAGGTGTGCGTATACTAAACCTGCTTGGTAATGCGGGTGCATCTATACTATTATGGAACCGTTTAAATAAAAATGAGAGGCCGGTAAGCACCCTTCTAGAGCTCAATGACTGGATGTCAAATCTTTGTGGAGGTAGAGTATGGTCATAACCCTTTACTGGATAATAATTATCTATGCGGAATGACAAATATTTTAAGAAATGCCGTTGAATATTTTCTAGCTAATTCATGTGACTTATTGTTAGATATTGGGAATATCAAATAAGGCTACAATATTCTAATGTCGAACGAACTAGCGCAAAATGTAAACATTTTAAGGTGGCAGTGTTATCAAATCATGTCCTGGTTTTTATCACGAAACTAAGCTTTTTATATGCATTATATAAGAGCCATAGAATGATGAAAATACCATGGACTGATAGGGTTAGAAACGAAGAAGTATTGGAGAAAGTCGGCGAGAAAAGAAATATGTGGAAAAACATAAAGAAGAGAAGAGATAGAATAGTAGGCCACGTGCTGAGACATGGGGGAATAGTCCGCGATATTTTGGAGGCAGATATAGGAGTGAAGAAAGGCAGAGGTAGGCCTAGATTAGACTACTGCTCGCAAATAGTAAGGGATGTAGGTTGTAGCACAATTAGCGAAATGCGTAGATTAGCACAAGATAGGAGAAGCTGGAGGTTAGCGTCCAACCAGTCTTAGGACTGATGACCTCATGATGATGATAAGAGCCACATGATTGATATGTCCCGAGAACAATAGATTATCATCAAAGTACACGCCAAGATCCTTGATATTTTCAGAACGTATTAAAAGCGAACCGCCAAGAGAATAATCATTAATTAATCATTGTTTCTTTAAGGTACACTAGTAAACTTTACATATATCAATGTTTATTGATAGTTTATTCTCCGAACATCACCATACACAAGATCGATGACAGAAGCTTTTGCTGACAAATTTTGCTGAGACGCCTAAAAAAATCTTGCTATTGTAATAATTACAAAGGTTGTATGACTGATGTCAACGTTTGTTGTGATTGTTTTAACGATTAATGACAAAGTTAGGAGAACATTTTTTTTATTTCGAAAATGTGATAATCATTTCCAATAAAGTGACGTAAAAAGTTAAAATTATCATGATATGAATTAATAACTGATTAGAATTGCGGCTTGGTTTGGTTATATCTTATGTTAAATAAATTATGCCCATAAATTATTCAAATGGGCCATCAAATATGGTGGACAATACAATATCTCAGTTATGTGATAAATTACATTTGGCGATAGCAAGGATAAAAGTGCATGCCTTGACTGGGAATCGAACCCGGATATCCCAATTGCCGGTTGGTTGCTCTGACCGCTAAGCTATCAAGTGACACTCATTATCCTTGCTAATGTTGCCAGTTTAACGTGTCGCTACATACATATGAAAAATATAGCACAAAGGCTTTAGATGAATTAACAGATTGAATTACTGTTATATGACATTGATAATATTAATGTTGGAACTGTTTTAAAAGCAACTTTGTAGTAACCAGGTCGAAATCAACAATCTCTTGGTCAACAGTCAATTAATTGTTGAACATGAATGCAACATAATACCGTATTTGCTGCAAGGCATTTCGATTAAATACTTTATTAAATGTGCATTCTTTAGGTGAAATATGTGTACATTTTATCGAGATAAATTGCTGAAATTGTAATTTGAATTAGAACGTATTTAATTTGGATTTTGGTGTGATTCCCATTTCATTATTTTTCTTACTATCGATTCTCCTGTCAAGATCTACATTTCAGGTTAAATGAGATACATTGTGTGGATTTTAGTCAAACAAAAGATGACCTCTCTCTCTCTCTCCTACATATTCGCGTTGGTAAAGCGCCGCAAATGTTATAAGGGATTTTATATTTGAGCTGGCGAGTTAAAATTTAATATCTTCAACTCGTGGACATTATCAAGATATAATAAAATTTCTTGGCGCTTGTGCCCGTACCATAAAGGAAACTTTGCGACACAATAAAATTTCATAAATAATTTACTTTGGAGAGATAATTGCTGGACGCTCCGGCTGCCCATTTGGAGGAGAATGAGCGCGAGTGCGACTCACTTTAATATAACGGTGTTTATTATTGAAGAGCGTTGCGCGAATCCGCATACAGAATTGAAGATCCAATATTCACGAAGCATAAGGACGGAATTTGTGCGCTGCAACATTAAAATCAATACAGGACAGTATATGCCATAATATATCTGCAGTCCGCTATTTCCATAGAGCGGACCGCTTATAATTAGGTATTTCGCATGGGCTCTCTAAATACCGACGAAGGACTGACGGAGGAGAGGAGACGTGAGAAAAGTTTCGATATAAATTAGCCCTAACGTTTTTTTTTATTCTTTGCCAACCGGGGCGTATATTATCTCGTGGTGTGGGTTAATTGTTATACGGATTCAAGATTTAAGATGTCCAATATTGTTTGTGAAATATTTTATCTATGTTTACATATTCTTAAGGGTAGAATATCGTAATGTACGAGAGATCTATCACAGACGATTTCTTCTTGAGCCTTTCTACTGTGTTGTAAATTTTAGGGGCAGCACCATTATAAATTTTTTGTAAAATCTATTTTTTACTAGCTTAAAAAATCTTTGAACCTTTTAAAATATTGTGCAGAAAATATTTAAAAAAAAATAGTTTTCCTCGAAATTACGTGCTGTTTCATAAGTGCGTCGGACTGCTCCGAAGCGACACCTGCGTCAAATAAATAATTGCTGGGAAGATGCAGTCTAGATACAGCCTAATGTTTTACCTTATGATTTCTAACTTCCGTAATACACAACAGATGTCGTTGAAAACGTGCATTGCCTCGGAGGAAAAGATAAATTAACTACCAAATTAAATGATCAATTAACAATTTATTATGACTTAGTAATACGTTAGAAACGAAATTCCTTGGAGAATATGAAAAACGAAGTCTGAGCGACCTTATTTCATACGTTATCAACCGATGAAATTGCGTAGCACAAGAAGTGCTCAGAGACTTGGTGTGACTGTAAGAAGGCGCAAGTAGCAGATTCTTTGGACATCTTCCATCCATCCATGATTTATGGGAACCTGAGCCGAGACGCGTTGCTAAACTGTTGCTTGCGAGGCTACACGCAAAATATCAAAGAAAGTTTCAATGCTACTGTTTGGAAATTGGCCCGAAAATCTCATTCAAGTGACAAAAGAGTCATGAACATAGCGACTGATATTACTGTGTGTACTTTTAATGAAGGTCTGACTAATATTCTTCGAATTGCGAAAGGTTTGGAGATGGATATTGGCATCCAATCAAACAATTTTTGTTTAGAAGCCGATGCTAAGCGGATCATGCACGCTGAGATGTTTTTAAAAGATGCAGCGAAAGAGGCACGCTCTAACTTAAAATGTTCGAGGAAAGAGAATGAGGAAGAATATTTAAATATAGAAGGATAGCTTTATGGTCCTGGGATAGCAGATTCATGATTATGAGAAACAATTTTAAATAATCGAATTATTCACTTTTCACAACATTTGAAAACTTTAAACGCATTTTCTTCGAAACATGATTTTTCAAAACGGCACGCAGCATAACAACTCCGACAATTTTCATTCTTTTCATACGAATTTCTAAGAATACCTTTAAAATAATATTTTCAAGTGAAATACTTACGGAATTTTCAATAAGTTAATTTAAACATTATTTATTAACAAATGATTTTCATTTTTTGTCGGAAATTTAACGTTTTTTATTTAGATACTTGTTAATAACACAAAAATCAGTATTTTCAAATCCCCTACGTGTTTCACTAGCTATAAACATGTAGGTTAAGTGAATTTTTTTCCAGATTCATATTTGTACCAGCTACACTGTGTGCCGCAGGGCGCTTTAAATTCAACATGTCTCGCGAGACTGACTCCAGTGTCGCCATTTTTTAATATCCTTTTGATGATAGTGTTTTGTATTATACTTAAATATATACTTTAGCCTTAAATATTATTATCTTATTACCTTTTATTTGGCCCAGAAAAGGCCAAGATCGAATCGATCGAAGTTATTTTCAAGTTTAGAATGGTGGTCACTTTGAATAACTGTTGTTGTTTTGTTTGTTTTATTCAGTTTCGATGTTTGCAATAGCGATGTAAAAGATACGGTTCCACTTTGTTTAATATTTCCATATTTCATTAACCAAATTTGGAGGTATTGCACGACTTATCTTCATACCTGAACTTTTAATGTTGGGGTTGTTAAAACTTAGCGGATTGATGGCGAGATATCGAAAAAAACTAAACAAATATTATTTTAAAAATAAAAATCAATTGTCGCATCAATTTTATTAAGTATACTTAATACGTAGAAAATTAATTTATTCTTTACTTATAGCCCACAGTGTCACATATTTTTTAATTATCTCATAAGAAGTAATTCAGTAGTTATGTATATTTTGTATAGCATCTTAATATTTAAGCTTTTATTATCACAGCTTTCGTGAGAAAGCATCGGGTGGTAGAGAAATATTCGATCCTTGGAGCCATTACCATAACATTACGCTTAAAAGGCGCCATTTTAAACGACTTTAATCGTTATGTAATACGAGCCACGTGTCGGTGGTTGGCCCGTCGGAATTGTTAATGACACAACCCTTTGACAACTGGATTCGTTTTGGAGGCTACTGTTGAATGGGCGCGCGTGTACCGATAGTGCACGGCAAGAGTCCCCGGGCCCGCTGCCTGGTATCCGGTGTGGGTCGATGTTGTACGTCCAATAACCCCAGGCGACAATACAAATCTGTTACCTTCTACATATTTTGATTGCCTCCACCTATGAGGGTTTTTGTATGCTGAATTCTTTATTCGAAGACGTTGGAAGAGAATCGTTGTTAAGGGGGGTCGACCTTTACACCCAGATGGTTTCATTATGCATAACTATTACCTTCAATATCTTCAAAACTATTGAGACAATTCTCATGATTTTAGCACCATTTTGTTCAGAATTGCTTTCTGAACATTTTGATACCAATTATCTAGTATGAATATTTGATCAAACAACCATTATATTTAAGAAACTACAAAAGTACTCACGCCCAAAAAACGCCTCCCGTTCGCTACATTTCTAGAATAAACTACTTAATGGAATGAAATATTTTTTATCTTAAATTAAACACAAAGGTGAAAGGAAGTTTGTCTCCAGAGATTTTGTCATTTAATTAATTCGTGGCTATATTACCTAAAGTTAAAGAAATGTGAAAATTTTCGCACGGTCTCTTTGGTGTTAAAACATTTTTGTTTTAGGTTCTGTCACGAATTTCCATAAAATGGCTCGAGATAACCCTAATATTTTTCTGCTGCTCATTTAAAAAATATGTAAATAGATAAGTTCAACAGATTCGGGGAAAAGGGTACCGAAAGGATTTTTTTCGTACTTTTGGAGAATAAGATTTTTTGTTTATTTAGAAAATGCGCAGATTTTTCTTATTCTTTCGTAATAAATCGATTCCTTAGTTATATAGAAAGCTGTGGATATCGATACTTACCAGAAAGTGCCATACAATCCGTTTGTTGTTTACAAAGACTTGACACTCATGTGGTATCGGCCATAATGAGTGCCATAAAACCTACTTTCAGGGACTTGGCAAAACCTAAATTGCCGAGGAAATGTCTTTCTGGGTGCACACAGAACCCAAATGTGAGTTTCAACAATGTTATTTGGTCTCGTGCGCCCAAAAATCTGTTTGTGATGAGGAATACTCTAACCTTTTGCGTGTTCGATGCTGTAGGGTCATTCAACAATAGCAACATATTTCGGTAAGTAGGTAAGCATGACGGAGTAAAATTCTCTTTAGTTTTCAGTAAATTTAATTGTTTTTTTATGAGATACCCTTTTTGACTTTTCATTTGACTGAAAGAAACTGTTGTTTGACTGAAACTGTTGTTTGTTTATTTAACTGAAAGAAACTGAACATGTATTTGTTTACTATTTTCAATCCATAACACGAAGAATGAGTGGGTGGACGTGGATGATGTTTTAAACCCAGATTTAGTTGAGCACATACTATTATATTATGTACAGCTCATCAAGAATGGGAACAAGTCTCAAAACTGCAGGGCTTTGCAGAGTATATGAAATGTAAATATATACAGAGTTCAATTTGGCCGCTCGTAAAGTGTATCCTTTTCCCTCCGAATGCTGCCTCATTCTTTCTTCTACGCATACATAAAAAGTGTCACACTTGTTACTATTCTTGGTGAGCTATACCTATAAAACAAGCTACGTGGAAGACATCATCAATCAATTGAAGCATTTGTTTTTGGATCCAGCTTTAACTTTATTTAATTACCAGTAACTCATCAGAATTCAGTATAATTCTGATTAATTCCTATTTTAAGTATCTATTTTTTATCGCTTTTACTGTAAGATTTTAATTAATACAACTTTTAATGACAGTAATGAAGTAACAATCCCGTTTTGTGTTTTAAGGTTTGCATTCAGTTGACCTGCCTTATCTGCAAAAAAGTAGTGGCAAGAGAAATAGGAAAGTAGTTTTTCATCAAATCTACATAGTTCCAGAAATGGTTAGCTTTCAGGAAATCCTAGCCAAAGAGCTTAGGAAATAGTGGTAAAAGGTAAAGGGGTAGAAGGAGCAGGCTCAGTTTGTTTCAAGATAATTGATACTTGGAGTGGAGTATAATAAATAGACGTCTTACATACACGAAAATTATGTTTAGAGATCATAATAATTACATATACTGTCATAATTACAAGTATTGATCTCCCCATTTCGACATAGTTCCAGCTTCAGAGGTTCTGAGGCAACCAACGAAAAAAGTTAGTAGAAATTTTAAAGACTGTGATGATTTTTCTGTGGTGAACAACATTTTTCTAAAAATCATTTAATAAGAAAATTATGGCTATTATGCGTTGGGAAATTATGTAACTTTCCGGATAATTTGTATAAATGTAGGTACATTTTATGTAGGGCTTAGTTCTGTATTCGTCCATATTCGTTAGCAAATTAACAAATAAATATGTACAGCTATCAATAATAGGAACAAGTTTCAGAACTGCGATATTGGACTACATACAAAATACGCAGTAAATGTAGCCTGGGCTTTACTCAGTCACATTGAGATCTTTGCATAGTGAATATCGATGAATGTGTATTAAATGTGAATATACCTACACAAAGTCCGATCTGCCTGCGCAGAAAAATGCATCCTTTTCCCTCCGATGCTGCCTCTCTTTTTCTTCTATGCATACTTAGAGAATCGCACACTTTTTCCTATTTTTGACGAGCACTATTTTCTTTTAAAAATTACTATTACTTTCTTTTACAAACATTCGCTCTCATAAATATTTTACATGAATTATCAACAAAGAAATTTATAAAAAGTAGCTTTTTAATTATTTAACTCGAGCGACACTATCAAAGTTCTGTTGCAACTACCGTGAAATGCCGCCAGAAATACAATAAGGCCAACACCAATATTTTAATTTAGAAGTTTAAGCGTTTGGCAACTCACTGAGTCCTAACTTGATAGCATCAGATACGCTGCTGCATTTCTGAATTAAGAGTAGGAAACAAATGTTTAAATTTCGGTCGTTTAATGCAGCTGACGCTATTTCACAGCTGACATTTCTGATTTGGAGAACTTCTTGCAACCACTAGCTATCCAACCACAATCAAATTAAAAATATTAGTTTTTCTGAGAAGTATATTTGTCTGTGTATAAGTAAAATTTTAAATTGAACTACATCACAACACTTACTTGTTTAGAAAAATTCTGATGTTCTAGATTATTGAAATTTAATACGGTATATAAGTACAATCTAGAAGGAGGATTGTACACCGAGAGAACAAAATATTTTTTGTTAATTAATTATGTACATGATAAATAAATACTGATCTTGGATATGGCGAAATAAATATAATTTTCTCTTAAATAAATAATCAATGCGAATATACTGGTAAACCCTAATCCATGCAAACAAATAGAATTTAATACCCTCATTCATTAGAAGACTCTCATTGGTAAGTTCGTCAATGTGTGAAATAAAACTGGTTAATGTTTACCATAACAAGTTGTATCGTCTAAATAAATTTATTTATGCGAAATAAAAGCTATCTTTAGGATAGAATATTTAGATTAATGTTAAATAAAACGGGAATTATCATATACTAGTGTTATTATCATTAAGTCGATACCATGTATCTATTCCAGTTCAACTATGTTTGAAATTACGTTGAAAGGCATAATATATATATATATATATATATATATATATATATATATATATATATATATATATATATATATATATATATATATATATATAGAATATATTTTACTACATTTTCTTTTCCTTAATTATATTCAACTAAAGCCACGTGATGTATTACTTTAAATTAATTTTTCTTCTAATTATATTAGATTATAAAAGAATATCGGCAAATAATGGGAGGGCACAGGAATCTGATGATTTTGAATTATTGGTTATCAGGTACTGCTTAAACTGATTATGTCCACTATGTGAGATTGCACCGATTCCTTATCCAATGATACAGAGAGTAATAGGAAATATCCGAGGTAAATTAGAACAACGTGTAAGCAATAATGGAATCCATCTGCAAGAGGTTCTATTCAAAAAATAAAATGGAATGAAATTGCCCTGACCACGGTAGAAGATGTTGAATACAAACTTTTGGTAATTATGTACTTTAAAATAAAACTCTCAAATCCTTACCAAATTTTGACTACCCCCTATTTTCGGGGTGCTGAAAATGAATATGACTTCAGTCTTTGGTGGTGGGACACAGTTTTTGAGAAAATGAATTTTCAAATTTTCCGTACGACACCACGTTCTTCTCAAATGACTTTCACTTTACATTACGTAAATACCTAATATTAAATAACTGGATGCTACAACACTTCCTTTATACAGGGTGGAACGTAAGAACGCCGCAAGCCATAACTCTATTATTACTAATCTGGTTTTAAAATTGAAAGAAGACAATGAAATTATTGTTTACAGACTATTATATAGCATTCACTGAGTTTTTATACAATTTCATTTCAAGGTCACGCGATATTCAACTTTTTTTATTTAAATGGCAACCTATACATTTTTATATAATTAAAAAGAAAATATTTTTATGTTTCTAATAATGTGTAGTGACGCATTAAAATTGGCGCATTAGCAAGGATAATGAGTGTGCCTCGATAGCTCAGCGGTCAAAGCAACTAGCCGGAAACTGGGAGAGCCGGGTTCGATTCCCGGTCGAGGCAAAATGCACTTTTATCCTTGCTAACGCCAAAATGGTGACCCCGACGTGATTCGTCGCTCCAGTATATGCAACCTCCCTTACATCTCAAATTCGCGGATTCGATTCCCGTCCTATCCATCGCTCTACAGACTGGGGGTTACCGAACAACGGTTCGTAAGAATGGCGAACGCGGTCACATTCCGTTAAATTGTATCGAGACAAATCATGTCTCAAGGAAGGAGTACTGTAGTGACGCATTAAAATTGGCGCATTAGCAGGGATAATGAGTGTGCCTCGATAGCTCAGCGGTCAGAGCAACTAGCCGGAAACTGGGAGAGCCGGGTTCGATTCCCGGTCGAGGCAAAAAAAGCACTCTTTATCCTTGCTATCGCCAAAGTGGTGATTCATTCCAGTATATTCCAACAATTCCATCCAACCTCTCTTACATTTCAAATTCGCGGATTCGATTCCCGTCCTATCCATCGCCCTATAGTCCTCGGGGTTACCGAACAACGGTTCGTAAGAATGGCGAACGCGGTCACATTCCGTTAATTGTATCTAGCCAAATCATGTCTTTAGGGAGGGAGTGCTGTAGTGACGCATTAAAATTGGCGCATTAGCAGGAAATGAGTGTGCCTCGATAGCTCAGCGGTCAGAGCAACTAGCCGGAAACTGGGAGAGCCGGGTTCGATTCCCGGTCGAGGCAAAAAAAGCACTCTTTATCCTTGCTATCGCCAAAAATGTATAATAAGTTGTATTTTAATAGACGTATGATTCAGAAAATAATAAATTATTTATTAATTCATAAAAATTTTAAAACATGGCAAGATGGCTTTAAATTGAAAACCAAATGGAACATGGCATAGTAAAATAATAATTTGTGTAATATACTAAATTTACACAACGAACAATATAAATTCTGTTAAAAATGTCTGACATTTTATTGAATACATACTCGTAGTTCAGATCTTCTTTCTATTCCATTAATGAAAGAAGCAGGAAGCTATAATTCTCTGGATCAAAATTTCCATGTTTTTAGATAGGGTTAGATATGCCTTTAAATTGAAAACCAATTGAAACATGACAATTTAAAATGTCAATGCGTTGTTTGACTTAAGACTATTTGTTGTTTATCGATAAATTTTGTAAAATATCTTGTTAATTGTTACTTTTGTTTAAAAAAGTTAATAATGAATAATAATAGTGGATTGACAGACATGATTCAAGTATATTTTGAATGTAGAAGAAACAGTTATGCAGCTGCAAGACTCTGTAGAGAGCGTTTTGCTGAAAGAGAAGCATTTATATTTATATTGTTCGTTGCAAAAGAATTTATATTGTTTGATATCGTTTAAATTTAGTATATTACACTTATTATTCTTTGAAAACTATTATTGTGATGACAAATGACATTTTATTATGTTCCAATTGTTTTTCAATTTAAAGCCAACTTGCCATGTTTTAAAATTTGATGAATTAATAAATAATTTATTATTTTCTGATCACACGTCTATTAAAATACGACTTATTATACATCATTAGAAACAGAAAAATATTCTCCTTTTAATCAAATAAAAAAATATATATATATAGGTTGCCATTTAAATAAGAAAAGTTGACTATCACGTGACCTTGAAATGAAATTGTATAAAATCTCAATGAATGCTATATAATAATATGTAAACAATTATTTAATTATCTTCTTTCAATTTTAAAATCGAATTATTAATAACAAAGTTATGGCTTGCGGCGTTTTTTACATTCCACCTTGTATATATCATGCATAAAAATCATCATAAAACATTAGAAAATCGTAATTATTCATTACGATTTTCTAATTTATTTGCAATGTTTACAATTTTTATGAAGCGCCCTTTATAACCCGAAACGCTTGATAGCAAATGGACGGTTGCATGAAAATTGTAAACATTGCAAATAAATTAGAAAATCCTAATGAATAATAAGTTTTATTACAGTTTTAATGTATGATATGCATATATGAAGCATTGTAGCATCTATTTGCATTAATATTAGGTATCCATGTAATGTAAAGTGAAAGGCATTTGATAAAAAAAGTGGTCACGTGCGGAAATTTGAAAATTAGTTTTCTAGAAAACTATGTCCAACCGCCAGAAACTGAAGCCAGATTAGTTTTCAGCCCCTCCAAATATAGTAAGGTAGCCAAAATTTGGTAAGGATTTGAGAGTTTTATTATAAAATAAATAATTACCAAACTTTTATATTTTCAAAGTTACTTCATTTCAAAAATCAATTTACCTACCACTAAATCTACTTTTACCTACTACAAATAACTACAACACATTACCGTACTATGAACCTGAATTAATATAAAAGCAACAAGAAACTAAGGTAATCTATATGATATACAATTTTAGACGCCTATTTTAATTTAATTACATAGAGATATATGCTTAATAGAACTAAATTACTACTAAAAGGGATGTGTCCAATAAAAAGTCGTACTTTGTATTTCTAAAAAAGTTCAGTTCACAAAAATAGATGGTAGAAGTATATAAACAAAAAGAAACAATAATTTTCTATAATTATAAGCCGTAATCTTACAATGAACAAATATATTTTGGGTGAAAAAATGTGCACACGATTAGAGAATATATTGTTGACTAAGTTTGCGATAATGTTATTGTAATATGCTATAATTTAGCATATTTACATTGAAAAAATAAGCATATTTTCTTGTTCAAAATAAATTGTTCTCTTGATGTAGAGACATTTGGAAACTCCACACTAACACTCCAATTATATTAATATTGTAATATATTGAGATGTAATGGGACAATTTTATTTTTACACTTTAGTTAGAAATTGAAATGCGTTTTTATGTATGTATATAGCGATTGTTCAGTATTACCACTTCGTGAATTATTTCGAAATAACATTATTTCATAACTAAATATTAAAGACAAAGATAGATAAACTGATGAGTTCGCAATATTTTTATAAATGTCTCAGGATTTCAACTGTTACATTTGAGTGGAAGAAAACATAATGAAGATTGAAGTTGTAGATATGATGATTACTATTCCACCATCAAATTGACATCGGAAATATTAATGATCGGTTAACTAAAGGTGTACGAGGAATTTGGCGCTAATTATTTAATAATATTTACATAAATTGCTTATTGCGGAAAGCAAATACTGCGTGTTTAAAGAAAATGAGACTTAGTTTTATTGAAGGATCATTAAAGAGCCACTTTTACGACAAATTTTTGTAAAATGAATTGCTTTATGTACGGCACCACGTATGGTACTGCATGATGGTACATCAGCTTTAGTTATCACGTTCACCAGATTTAAATATATTAAATTTGTACCTGTGGAGATACTTACAAGCCATACTCTCTTGCACACTAAAGCTAGCCGCACACTGGCAACTTTTTAGTTTCGGTGATTAGAATATCTAGTCGGTTGAAAGCTGCCCGCTGTTGTTTCAAGCGCCCACTGGAAACTGAATAGTTGTTTAACATCAGTTTCAAAATGGATTTCGTCGAGACTGTATGCGTGTGTGCTCTTGTTTTAAGGAAGAGAAAAAAATACAGAGAATCTTGGGTTCATCCATTGACTAGCACAAGGCTTATAGATGGACAATTTTGCATCCACAACTTCTTTTTTAACATTTTTATGTGCATATTCTTTTATTTTTGTGTCATACAACGCGGGGTGTAATTTAACAACTTCAATAAATAATTCGATGTCTAGCGGCATGTTAATTCGGTCTGACGAAATTGCAACCAGAAAATCAAGAGCAACTTTTTAATCGCCAGTGTGCGGAGACAGTATGAACATGTGCGTTCTATTTTGCCGGCAACAATTAAGTCGCCAGGAAAATATAACGTGCTGGAAATATTTCGTTGCCGCAACTAAATAATCGCCTGTGTGCGGGTTCTCATAAGAAATAATGTGTTCTATTTTTGTGATTAAAAAGTTGCTTGATTAAAGTTGCCAGTGTGCGGCTAGCCTAAATAAAATTTACCAAATGCTTCGACAACGTACGAGGGGGTACCCAAAAGAAACCGAATTGAAGTGGTGGGCGGAGTTCTTGCCTTCTGCCGCTAGGGGCGTATAGAGCTACCATTCCCGAGTCAGTAAGCCCAGCGTCGTCGCTAAACAAGGTTCCGTTTGACCTGGGTGAATATTTTAGTGAGAGTTGTTCTGTGTGCTCGTCGTTTTTTGATTCTCGTGAAAAGCGCGCGGCCGTCGAGTTTTGCTTCTTGCCCGGAAAACTGGCACAGACACTCTTGAAATGTTAAAAGCAGCCTCCGAGGAAGATGCTATTCGGAAAACTTAAGTGTTTGAGTAATTTCTCCATTTCGGAAGAGGTGAAATGTTAATAGGTGATAAACCTCGCTCTGGTCGTCCTTTAACGGCTCAAACCGATGACAATTTTGAAAGAATTCGCGAAATCATCCTGGAAGATCGACGATGAACCATTGACGAATTTGTGTAAATTTTTGGTCAAAAATTGGCGCACAGACAAGGCTGTGTGAACACAGGTGTTACTGTGGTGGAAAAACCAATAGCCCGAATGCTACAAATCAGACCTCTTCTGCCGTTAGCCGTTGTGCAATCTTTTTAAAACTCCCAGGTAGAAAGTCTGGTTAGCTGCCTGACCCTGTGTAACAAACTCTGAATGGACAACTCCTCTCATATCGAAATAACGACAAGCACACAAAATAAGACTCGCTAAAAATCGTACAAGCTGAACGGAAACTTCTTTAGCGACGACGCTTGGCTTACTGAGTCGGGTATAGTAGCTGTATACGCTCCTAGCGGTAGAGCGTGGTACTATATAAACTCCGCCCACTGCAATATCAGTTCAGTTTCCTTTCGGTACCCCCTCGTATACGAGATGGATGGCACTAGATACATCTGTTGATATCTATCCGGGTCTTGACAACAGATGTCAACACCCGACATTTTTGAAATAGTCAGAACATCTATAATACGGCAAATTAGGTTTGTATTCAGGCTCAAGATAACTAACATTAAAGAATTTCCTTTAATGTTAAATTTAACTTCGTTAAGGTATGTTATTATCTTTCGAACAAAATTATATTTATTTTTCTTAATACGGTAATTAACTTATTGTATTATTAAAATATTGATTTAAAACTGAGGCTGTTCTCTGAGCCATTACAATTAAAATATATGAATAATAAATAAGAGGAACTTCTTGTAGAAAATCTGTTCTATCCAAAATTTAGATAAAACAATTCATAATGAAGCTATACCAATTTTTATATTTAATTTAAGGACATCGAACTCCTCTAACTCCGGCACTGGCTGTTTGCAATATTTAATACTTTGATATAATATTACAGTCTATAAGGAGATATGTATAAAATTTCGTGTAGTTACCTACCTTAATTTAATACGACAATTCATAATTTTTTTTTTAATTTTAACGTTCAGTATTTCAAACACAAATAGGTTTTCAACTTATATTTATAGGATCTTTCAAAATTTTTAAGGTCGTCAATGATGCCTTAAAATTTGATACATATTATAAAATGTCCTGTATATCTATTTGACTTCACTTTTTGTAGCCATTCATTGTATGTAAAAAAAATCGGAGAACACATTTTTCGACTTGCTAAAATACTCTCTTATCTACTTAGAATAATTATTACTATTTTTTTGTAGTAGGTATATTTCTGTGTATAAAAATTGTACTTACTAAAGCCCACTTTTGAATGCATATTCCCACTTTTATATTGACCGTACGGCATAACCGCACACAAACTCCAGGGAAGGGAAACTCCATTAGCATATCGTTAATGTTTGCCTTGCCTGATGGTTAAAGAGAAATATTTTACCTCAAAAGAATTTGACCGCATTGTTCGGCCACGTAAAATGAATGAATTGAAGTAAAAGGAAGACAAGATTGATTTTTTGTGACGTCCCGTAGGGTCATATAGGAGTCGCCTCTTTTAGGTGTTCCTCTTCGTTTATTTGCATAAGATTTGAATAACCGATTTGGTTACCTGAGTTCTAAGCTATTTTTTTTTTGGTGGACGTTTTTTAATGCTAGATTTTAAATATATATGGAAAGTACCTGGATGCATATTTTACCTTTACTGTGGGAATCTGTTAAATATGTTTGTGTAAAAGAATTCTGTTTTTAAATAATTATTTACCTCAAAATAAATATTTTGGATACTAATATTTATGTTATTTAATTTTTATTATTATTTAATTTGTTTATCAGTTTATTATTTGTTACTATTGGTTAACGTTTATTATTTTTTTTACTTGATGGTATTGTCTAAGCTCGCAGCTTCTTACGCCTCATATTTTTTACATTTTAAATATTATGATGTAGGATAGAAAATAGAAACAAAATATTTCATTATCAACATAGGAAAATAAAAATGTAAACCAGCAATGATTTAAAATTTATTTCGACAGCTGTAAAATACTTTTAATCTTTAGCAAATTATTTATTTATTTAATTAAATAAATAATTTGCTAAAGATTAAAACGGTTTATATTTTAGTTTGCTGCAAATCTAGTTAACTAAAAAGTGTTTGATAGCTTTCGAAATAAATTTTAATATATATTTTAAATTATATACTAAAAGTATATATAATTTATATTTTCCTACGTTGATAATGAAATATTGACTGTATTATCCTAAATCATAATATTGAAAATGCAAAAAATAAACATAATATTAATTAATTATAATAAATAATTTACTTATGGTAATTAAAGAAAAAATAAATAACTCAAATATTAATAATCAAAATATTTAATTTGATATAAATAATTATCGAAAAACACAGTTCTAAATAATTAATTAATTGATTATTTATATAAATATTTATTTATTTATTTATTACATTTTCTTTGGTACTGGTTTTCCCAAAACTATTGTAATATTGTTAAAGGCTGTTAAATATTGCTTATCACATTTTATAAATGTTTCTTAGTAAATATGTTTCATCATACTTTTACTTAAATTAGATACTGAAAAAGAAAAGTTTCTGTGAACCTGATCACAAATTATGTTGATTAAATTGATTATTTGTGTGTTTCGAGTGATGAGATGAATGACTATATTACTGGATTAGGTATTAGTATAGTAAAATATAGCCTAGTGGTGCACCTATACCTGAACCTGCACCTAAATGGTTTACTGTACCTGAAGAACATTCTGTAATAAATAGAAATTAGAGGTAGTTTAAAAGAAGTTTAAATAATCTCCCGATGATATCAACTTGGTTAGTGAAACGCGTATGGTCAGGCAATCCATTCCGTCTATAATATTGTATATTTGCACCATCACCCAGCCGTTGGGATAACGTATTTCGTAAAAAATTGATAATTTTTTATTTGTTGGTATTTTCTAAGCCGACAGTTCGTTGCGCCTCGTTCTCTTAAATTTTAAATATAATATTTTAGGACAATAAAGACAAAATATTTCTTATCGGCATAGCAAAATGTAAATTTAAAAGGGCGATGATTTAAAATTTATTTCGACAGGTGTCAGACAGCCTTTAGTTATCTAGATCTAAAGCGAAATAAAATGTAAAACGTTTTAATCTCAACATTTTGTATGAGGCAAAATAGTTTCATAGGCGTAGATTTTCGTGTTGGATGTATTTTATTATTATAAAGGTATAATTTGCATAATTAAACAAAATGTGCAACACCTGAAATCAACAAATAAAGACTATATACATATATAATTATTAGTATAAATAAATTATTATTATTATGATTAAATAATAGATTGTAAACTATAATCTTTTTTCCAAATTTTAATTTATAATTATTAGAAATAAATTTCTGTGCTAGAAAACATCATTAAAAACTATAAATACTTAATATTTAAATGTTCTGTAATATTCTTAATATTTATTTTATATAAATATGCATTAAAGATTTTCTTATTATTTACTGAATTTTCAATAAATGTTTCGTGGGTTGACCCAACAGCCCAGCAATTATTATTCCATTCATACCCTTCTTATTTACTGACAAAATCAGACATTAATCTAGTATCTGCATTTCCTATATCAAATACTGTATTGACGGCGTTTATCGATTAAAATAAAATTATTTTATTATTTTCCTAAAACTATTCTCGGTAACATAATTTTCCGCTTTCCCCGCTGATTACCTGAACGGGGCGCCTATGGAAAGTGAATTTAGCGCCAACAAAACATCATCTTGAATAGGGGGGTTAGGTTCTACCTGCTGTTCTACCCCTGACCACCCCCATATTAGCGAAATTCACTAGATATCTGGCCTCTTGCCACCGGTAGGAACCATCGCATTTCTACCTTTTGTAACAGAGTTATAGTGTTTACTAAAGTCATTATTTGTCCGGACCACCGGTCTATTGTTATCTTCTAACGAGCCATATGCATCTATAATTTGGCCGGGGGAAACGTAAAATGCAAACTGGAACGATTCTTGTCTTAAATACCTTTGGTGGTTGGGTGATAATGTGTGGTTTTTCATTATAATGGAATTCTTTGCGATTTTTGGAGCGCCACGTCACAATTAGTAGAATTAAACAGATTACGCATGTATACAGGGTGCTCCATTAATAACACAAGCCAACAAAGATTTTGTGATCGGACTATTTTTGACTCTTTGGCTTACAATTAGGTACATACCATGAACTACAGAAACAGTGTTTCTTTGTTTACATCATGCACCAGTATTTATAAATGTACATTGTACAATAATTTGTAGTTTTTGAAACCGAAGTTCTATGAAATTAAATTTTGCCTCAATCTCGCGCCTCTTTAATCGGTTTGAAACGTACAAACAAGTGTGGGCGATTTACCGAATTTACCATGGGCGAAGTTGGCTGGTGGGGATATTCCGGTTTTATACTATTCGGGTATTTACATAGTCGCTGTAGTACGTTTTTCATGAGTGTACGTTTACTTGTGACATCGCGTTGTGTGTTTTTATTTTCTTTTAAAAATGTCTAGAAGTTGTAACACACACCAATATATATTATTATAAACTTTATTTATGCAAAAAAAAAACGTTATTTATGCAAATTTGGTTGCAAAAAAAACTTTTGCCGCCACTTCATATTAAATTAGGATTAACGAAGGAATATGTAAAAGCTATAGATAAAAATGGGAATTGTTTTAAGCTGTTCCAAGTTTCCAGCACTTTCTGAAGCAAAGTTAACGGAAAGCGTTCTCGTAGGACCACAAATAAGAAAATTAATGCAAGACCAACAGTTTGAAGAGATAATGACAGAAATTGAAAAATAATTTTGGATATGCTTTAAAAATGTAACAGAAGAAAAATTTTTAAGGAAATTATAAACATCCACTGTATGAGAAAATTTTCAACAAAATATTGGATAAGTTTAAGCAACTTGGTTGTAATATGAGCATAAAAATTCATTTTCTGCATGCTCATCTGGGCTACTTTCCAGAAAATCTTGGTGACGTTGGTGTTGAGCAATTTGAAATGTTCCATTAAGACATAAGCAAGATGAAAAGGAGGTACCAAGGTCGATGGGATGTAGCGATGATGGTAATTTCTGCTGAATTGATAAGGGAACATCAAACGAATGATTACACAAGAAAAACTACAAAACGAAGTATTGTGCTAAAAATATAGAGATTTTCAAAGGACAAAAGGAATTAGAGACTCAATACTATTTTTTGTTGCTTTTTACTATGTTTTTTTAATGTTCATTAAATATAATGTTCATTAAAATGTAATTTTTCTTTTAGTTTTTAATTTATTCTGATTATTCAGTTGATCAAAAACATTATGTGAGGGGCAAAAACGGAAGGTAGATGTGAAATCAGCATAAATAACTCACTTACATATAATCACTTATCAACCCAAACCAACTTTCAAAATGTCAAAATTTGTCTTCCACGTAGCTAGATTCACATTGTTATAGGTACATAACATAATATTCTGATACATATAAAAGTAGGTGACAGGTTATTTATGCGGGTATCTAATCAGTTAACATTATTGTGTAATTACAACGTTGATACAAAAATTGGATCATTAAAATGCAACATTTAGACTAAATATTTAAATTCTTCTACTTGGTGATGTCTTCTCTTCTATCTTCAGTCGATGTTCTCTTCTGACTTGTTTGTGGTGGGTAGAATAATGATTTTCAAAAATATTGATAATTATAAAAAGAGAATTCTTAGATTACTATCTTCATTAAAAATGAGTTCACAGCCTGTGTTTTCAGTATTATAAACATTAAGTTGCGTATTGTGTTTTCTAATCTATCAGTGTTATGTTCTTTTTGTTATTTTTATAGTTCTTAGTTTTAAATACATGTTCTTATTCCCACCAGAGCTAATATTAACATTATTATTAAAATATCATATTTAGTTATATTTTGGCGCATGTGTCCTATATCACTCAAATTTATTTTTGTAAAGGGTTAAGTAAGGTAGCGTAAGTTAGATTTTAACTATGTTAAGTATCATTTTGTAAAAATTATAAAGATATATTATTATCATTATTATTGTTAAATCAGAGGAATCTTGTTTTAAAGATACTAGCGATATATCTATATTTTTAAAGATGATTAGAAAGGTGATAATTATTACTGTAATGATTTGTAAAAGTTTGTTGCTTATAGTATTTGTGCTATTTACGATAAACCTTGGAATAACGAGTATTGCCGTTGGTGAGAGGTGCCGTGATTCTCTTATACTGTCTGAGAAACTGCGACAGCATCGCGCAATTGGACAGAATAAAGAAAACAAGCACATATAAGAATGATGCAGTCATGGCATCACTGAAAAAAAAACGCACCCATACCAATAAAAATATTTTATTAAACAACCCAGGCGCCAGTTGTTGCGAGCGCACACAATCGGAGCTGCAATATGGCCTGACAACGCATGATAGAATGCAGTTTTGTCCAATGCAAATGACGACTCGCGGACGTTTACGCCCTTCGCTGGCTGTAAAAATTATAGTTTTTAGAGAGGGATGAAATTTGTTTAATTATCCTTCTAAAGCCGAACTAATTCCTGCGGGATTTTATGGTGGAACAATAAGCGTGTTCTCATGCCAGACATAATGCCGTTGGAATTGGACAATGTTTATGGCCTTATCTGCGATGTGTACTTGTTTGAATGACAATAGGTGGTTATTATATTTCAGACTCTTGTGGCAGATGACAATTTCATATAGGTATATTGATGTGAACAGTTTGTTGTATATTTTATTTATACTCTTAGTCGCACGTGTATTGAAATGTTGTGCAGAGTGTACCAAATTATACAATGAGTACTAGAACTTTGGAATAAATTCAATGAAATCATTACTAGGTAAATACAGGAAAAATCTGCTTAGGTAGGTCAATCTTGTTTTTACTTTTCCGCACTCCACTATACGCAGAAAAGTAATGTAATCGTGTACAAAAAATTTTTCTATCGTTTTGTTTTTCGTTTTTTGGCCTAAAAACAAAAAAAAATGGTTTCTACACAATGACACAATTTTGTGTGTCGTTGTCGTTGGCACTAATAAAATTTCTTGTTAGCACGATAACTCAACTAAGTCGTGTCAGATAGATCGAGTTAAGAAGGAATAAGATAGATCGAATGATTCCGATCGGGGACGTCTCCCAGACGACACCTATTGATTTTGAGATGGATAGAACACACTCTACCATGTTCATGGGTAAGTACAATGGTGGACTATTTGAGATTTTTTTTTGTTAGCACGATCACTCAATTAAATCGTGTCTGATCGATAGGGTTTCGACTGACTCTGATTAGGGACATCTACCAGATGACATCTATTAATTTTGAGGTAGATAGGATACACCCCACCCCGTCCATAGGTCATGAGAAAGCACGATGGTGGACTATTTGAAAAAAAGTAATACTGTTATCATTGTTGTCAAATGTTATCATTGTTAGAATTATGACATCATCATCGTCAGTTCAAGTTTTCATAAATAATTTGTGCATTTTGATACACATTTTGAAGTATAATTTGCATTTTGAAAACTCTTAAAAATAAAAATCATGTAACACTTTCAGTGAGATGTGAGTAACACTTTACATATTTTATTCTAGAATAATATTAGGTGTAGTAATAAAATATCATTATATTTTTATTGAATTACTTTAATCTATAGAAGCAATAAGGGGTTGATAATAATTGAATCAAAACGAACACAATTGGTGTGTTATTTACGTACATCTTCAAAATATTTTGTGGTACTTTTTATTTATTATTTATTATTGAACTCCACTTTTAATCTATTATCAATCTTTTATATACCCTGATAAAATGATTATCAGTGATTTGCATTAATCTTCCATTTCTATCTCATCTCTGTTACTTTCTTCTAACATAAATATGCCGCAAATTTGCAGTAATACGCAACTGTTTGCATACAATATCAAAAATATACTTTTATAAAATACAAATATTTTATAAAAGTATGATACACTTAATGAAAATATGTTTTCGTAAGATGATATAGGATAGTATGATTCTATAGGGTATCTCAGTTGGAACTATAGGATTTGAGTTGCACGCCATTTGTGTTCTGTCAAAGATAATACGTCAATATTTAACGACTGTCATCTACAAACCATACGACGTCATCATGCCATGCCACTATGGCGTTTTGGTAATCTGGACTAGCGTTAAAGTAATTTTAACTTTAACTTTGTTATGCAGTGAATAGTAAAAATTACTTCGTAATATTTTTTGTGTTTTCAGTTTCATTTAAGATTTCTAAAAAGTAATAAATCACACTACATGGTTGTTGATACTACTGTATAATATATTACTTCATTGTTCCAGTAACTTTAAAGTAATTTGAATTAATAATGATATATCAGTCAGTATATATTGATAGATCCTTAAAGGTGATACTATAAGGCGATAAAGGTGAAAACTATACATTTCCAATAGCTAGTGACAAAATAACTGCACAATTATTATATTGTTCTTGTTTAAAGTAATTTTAACTGTGAAGTCATATACACATATTTAGAAGAAATTACTTAGTGAATAGTACTATATTCTATAGTAGTATCAACAACTATGTGGTGTTTAAAGACACCACATAGTTGTTGATACTACTATAGAATATATTACTTCATTGTTCCAATAACTTTAAAATACTTTGAATTAGTAATGACATACCAGTCGACATATAGGTATTAATAAATACTTAAAGGTGATAAAAACTATATAGTTCCAATACCCAGTGAGAAATAAAATTGTACAATTGTTATAACTTTCTAGTTTAAAATAATTTTAACTGTGAAGTCATGTATTTAACAGACATTACTTAACAATTATTCAGTGGAAATTTCTACGCTGCTGGAATATCCACTCGACTCGAATTTCGACAACCAAAGTGATATCAGCGTGAGAAGATAAATGGTTTTCAGTGATAATAATTTCGTGGACGTAACTTACATTGCTTGCAATCTCAGTGACGTGTGAAAGAACGTTCTCAGAGTTGTTTTTAAGAACGGTATAGTTAAAATAAGAATCTTGCAGCTTTGTCAGGACTGCGCTCCTAAAACAGCTGTAGGCACCCTAATTGGCCATATTAATTCCTCGTACCTTCCGCTAGATTTTATTTTTGTTTGCGCAGCACTTAACGGGCGCAATCTCACCGATACGCCACAACATAATGCAGGCTCCGATATGGTTTAAGTGCTTGCTTAATAACGCAATATACAATAATACGCCATAAGAATATGCAAGCATAGCGAGCATACATAAACATTAAAACAAAACGAAGTCGACGGTAAATAACAGGCTTGACAATAATCTGAACCGTAATATTTTACCCGTTAATTGCGGTATCGTTATATAAATCTAAATTGGAAAAGCCAGTGTAATATTCTCGCAACAATAAATCCATAAAGTACGCCGGATAATTAACCTTCGTATTCAGAATTATGCAATTCCTATATATGGCCTTTGAATGTTTTATATTCATGAATCATTTGCTGGCCATGCATATTTTATTATAATTACTCAATAGACTTCAAGCCAGAAAAACTGATAATGACTCGAATTTTAACGCATCATTGCAAACAGTAATACGTGATGACATCTTTAAATAATGAGACTATATGAGAGATATAATTAAGAAACATAAGTCAATGTCTTTATTGCATATTGAATGCAATGGGAAGGGGCTGTAACCCTCGATGCAGCAACAAAAACGAGAGACCAGTTTCTACGAAGGCGGAAAGGTTACATGTTACTCGACCAGGAGATGATGAAAACTGAATATCTGAACAGTTTTAATAATCTCCCGATGACACCAAATTGGTTTAGGAAACGCTCGTAGAGACGTGTAACGTGCCAAACAGCGACTTCAGCTCTCCAGGATATATTCTGCACTCCTACCTTCTAAATTGCCTCCTCTACCTACAAAACTCCTATCAATATATCAATATAGCCAATAACATGGAAATGCTTGTTTAAACTTCCATATCCAGTAAGCGTTCTTATCCAGATATCGTACATCTATACCCGACAAATTGAAGCAGTAATTTGCTAGTTTACTGCAAAGTGTAGTCTTTCTGTTATTTGTCCCCAATTAGATTAAAATTTATATATAACTCTAATAGAGAACATATTAAGTAATAAGTTTGTACATACATATGGTGTGTGCGTAATCCTTCAATGAGAAATTCCTTTTCTCTATTTAGTCATGACGTCTATTTCGAGTAGTTTCTCAAAGCGTTATTGCTGATTATTATCACAGTAAAGAGTCCCTAGAATCCCGCCATGCCAAGGAGTGTGCCTTTTCATTCTACGATCAGTCCGAAATTAGTCCTGCAATTATTTAGAGCAATGAATATGACTGTCATTGTGCCCCTGGTTTTACTGCTGATCTGTATTAGTAACTTATTACTGTAGTAATAAGTTGCTAATATTATTTTACTACCTATAATACTAATAAGTTATTAGTAACTTATTACTGTATTAGTAATGTTGCTGGTTGCTTATAATATGCCTATAACCTCAGCTTAGACGCTAAGAATATTAATAAATTAGTAATAAATTTGTCCAGTCATTTATTGATTTGATCTTCATAGAAACTACCATACTCGATCTGTACCGATGCGGCGACGGTTCAAGGGTCCAGATCGTTCCAGTATTAGTGAACTATCGATATAGATCGAGATGTCCAGTTTCGGAACAGTCTAGACTGATTCAGTTTTTTTTTTCAAATAGAAAAACAGGATGTACGATCACGTTCGCCTCCAGTAGAGAAACTGATTTGTCTTCTCCAAGATGCTTGCCTGTCTCGCACACCACTCGTCCACTTTCAATGGACCTCACCTGCAGTCTTAAATCTATACTTACTACTTTTTCCTCCTCTATTAATAAGTGAACATGCCAGACTCAAGGTAGCTTCTAAGGCTGATGTAGATGTGAACCTCATCGCACTAGTAATTGTTAAACAATCCAATTCCTGTACATGCCATAAATATTTGTATTTTTTATCTTATTCTAGGATACTAGGCAATCGCTCCATATATTAACATTGACCTCATAAGTCACATACATCCAATATGTCCTGGTATTTAATCCCCATGACCCCCTGGTTGCACAACGATATTAGTGTAGTGCGGCATACCATATACTGTGTTTATTTTGTTCTCTATAAACGCTCACCAATTTAAGTTCCTATCCAAAATAATGCTCAGATATTTGCCCTCACTTGAATGTTTAGTCATCGTACCTTGTAGTTGTGGTATCCTTGATTGTCCAGCTTCATTTTCTTGATGAATCTCAGAACTAACTCTGTTTCTAAGCTCTGGCTCTCACTTAATAAAATAACGCTCAGACATTTTCCCTTATTTAAAAATTTAGACATTGCACCTTGTAGCTGTAGTATCTTTAAATTTTGCAGCTTTCTTTTCCTGGTGAATCTCCAAAATACTTTGTCTTAAACTCTGCCAAGTCCATATGGCTTCTTTAGAGTTACAGGGAGTTATAGTTCTCCCATTTCCTCTATAAACATATTTAAGTAATTTGCGTAGGTCCACTACGTAGGCATTAATTTAGAAAAAAAATTATTGGTAAAGTACTTAGATTTGATCACTAATTATGATATTTCTCCAAACCACAAACATATTACCCCTCTTCACCGATCTAACTCCCATATTTCTGTTAAAATAAACAGTTTTAACACCTTAAAACAGACTCTTCCGCACGTAGAACATCTCTATCTCGAAATTGAGTGTCCGAGAAAAAATAAACCAGCACATAAATGCAGAATATGTGTTTTATGCCACAGTTTTACTTTTTTAAATTTTTCTCAAATAGTACACCATCCACCATCGTGCTTTCTCATGACCCATGGACAGGGTGGGGTGTATGCTATCCACCTCAAAATCAATAGATGTCGTTTGGTAGACATTCCTAATCAGAGTCAGCCGTAATTCGATCTATTCGACACGATTTAATTGGTTGATCGTGCTAAAAAAATTTCTCAAATAGTCCACTACTGTGCTTTCTCATGACCCATGAACATGGTAGAGTGTGTTCTCTCTACCTCAAAATCAGTAGGTGTCGTCTGGGAGACGTCCCCAATCAGAATCAGGCAAAACCCGATCGATCCGACATGATTTAGTTGAGATATCGTGTTGACAAAAACAAATTTTCAAATAGTCCACCGTCGTGCTTTCTCATGACCCATGGACAGGGTCCTATCCACCTCAAAGTCAATAGATGTCGTCTGGGAGACGTTCCCGATTAGAATCAGTCAAAACCCGATCGATCGGACACGATTTAGTTGAGTTATCGTATTAACAGACAAAATTTCTCAAGTAGTCCACCATCGTGTTTTCTCATGACCCATGGACAGGGTGGGGTGTGTCCTATCCACCTCAAAATCAATAGGTGTTATCTGAAAGACGTCTCCGATCAGAATAAGTCAAAACCCGATCGATCCGACGCGATTTAGTTGAGTTATCGTGCTAAGAAGAAATTTTAATGCCGACGACAACGACACACACAAAAAAAAATTTTTAAAAGCAATGTTTTTTTGTTTTATACCGAAAAACGAAAAATAAATGAAAAAAAATTGTTTTCCATTTTTCTGTACACGATTACATTACTTTTCCGCTAGTATAGTTGGGTGCGGAAAAGTAAAAATACATCTCCTACAGGTCTACCATATCTAAGATCACATACAATAGTCTTAACCTCATTGAGCCTTTGGATGTAAGTATCTAACTTGAAAATACATTGGCGAATTCTTACTGATAAAGTGAGTTAATTCTTTGATGAATGATTTAAAATCCATCATATCATTTTGTTGAAAACTCGAAATTAAAAGCTACTGAGAAAAACTCATTTCATGAGTGCCCGGATTAATTATTGGCAACTTAGTTGCATATAATGTGTTTCGATTCCTCTTGTAAGGTATGCTATCTAGTGATTCATTTAATCAGTTGCAGTAAACAATATCTGATCATATTAATTAGCCAATTTATCGGCGTCGCCAGTACTTAACGTTAATGGATGATAATTCTTGGAATGAATATTAAACGGGGAGTAATTAAATTCTGGTTTGAATATTGAATGGGCCCATGCATAGGAAATTCGATGGTCACACAGGTGTTACAACAGGTGTCAATCAATATTCATAAGCAATTTGTGTTTTCCTTCGCTAAATATTTAACCAGTGTGCCTTTATAATGAATATCCTGGTGCGTTGTCGCTGTTGAACTTTCTAGGACAGATCCTGTGATTGTTTTCCATAAAATATTTATTCAAAATATGCGCCGCGGCGAAGTGGCAGTGATCGAAGCGTGAATTAATAATTTATTTCATTGTAATTGTAGTTGTAAGAGCCTAATTACAAGCTGCTTTGCGTCCGCTGTCTCGTAATTAATCAGTATCGATTCCTAGGCACTATATCTGGTAGCAAATAGAAGGCTTTTATTATAGCGTTTGGGAGCCTCTGGTATCCATACTTGGTGGCAATAGGAGAATCCATAACAATACCAAATTTATGAATTCGATTTTATCATTACAAAGTGGTCTATGTGGCTTTGCTAATAACATAAATACCGGTCTGTGTCCATAAAGCTTTATTTAAGCCTCACCTGTTCGCTAAATGGCAAAAATAGTCTAACCCCGCTTTCTGTTGGTCTATATGCCATAACCTTCTCTGTGCTTATATTCTTACTTCGGTTTTTGTTTACAAACATGCTGAACGAGTTGTCGTGGATTTTATACCAAAATGAAGCGAAAGAGAAGGGAAGGCACTGAAATTCAAGAAAGTAGAAAAGAGAAAGCAGTGGTAAATCATACAAAAAGATATTGTAAAAGATGCGAAGAATCCTCCAAAAGAAGTGGTATGGACAGGTGATTCAGACTTTGGTCATATTGTATATTACTGTGTTTATTTTTCGTTGTAGGTGTCCTGCAAATGTAAATTGGGTTGCAAAGCCCTTCCGTTTGAGCAGAAATGTAAGTTGTTCCACTCATTCTATGAAATGGGTAACAATGAAAAGCATTCCACGAACTTAATGGTATTAATGCATATTGGCAAAATCAAAAGAAGACATGGAACATATGAAGATCCTGCGAACAGTAAAAGAACAGATACGGTATTATACTACTAAATAAAAAATAGGTTATACTGTACCAAAAGGAGATGTGAGAGTAACTCAGGTATGTCAAAAAGCGTTTCAAGAGATTTTTGCGTTAACCCATAGAAAAGTTCAAACACTGACAGAGAGGAAAAAGGGCACAGAAAATGTACAGAAGAAGATGAATAAAAGGTTGTTGTTGGTCATGTGAATCTGGTTCCACGTGAAATAGGCCATTATACATGGAATCGTAGTTCAAAAGAATACCTCAGCCCCGACTTAAACGTGTATCGTTTGTATTGAACGTATAAAGAGATGTTTCCCGATACTAACTTAACTTATCGATTCTACTACCAAGTTTTTCGACGAAAAATTCCCAATCTGAGATTTAAACCACCGAGGAAAGATACGTGATTGTGATGATGATTTTGTGATGATTGACTACTTACCTGATCCTGACCATAAGCGTTTTATTTTGAAGAACTTATTAATGCATTTGGATCATAATTCATGTTACTACTTTTTGACTTGGAACGTTCTTAAAGATGCTACAATTACATTTAAGTTGTATTGACATAAAGTTTCGCTTTTTTGTAAAAACCGTTACTGGATACTTAAATGGTATTAAGATAACTGAACCAGTTCAATTTTATTTTATTTATGCAAAGAAAAAGTTAATGGAACAATACTGTGCATTTTCTCGGATTGGTGATTTTGACACTTCAACCGTAATTTAATTACACTCTTCAGCTATAATCGCAGAGAGTTAATATAATTATTTATTTTAGCGCAAAACTCTGAAATCCTCACTAAAATTATACTACACTTATCGAATAAGAATCTGAGTTTTGAACTGAGAACTTTTCTTACCACTGTTTCGAAAAATTTCACTTTATATTATGTAGATACCTAATATTAATGTGAGTAGATTCTGCAATACGTCTTTTATACTTTAACACATTAAAAGTGCCACAAAACTTATTATTCATTATTATTTTCTTAATTTACTTACAATGTTTACAATTTTAATATATTATTCTATTTGCCACTCAAGCGTCCTCTATTAAACTAGATGTGATTTGATCATTGAGCGAGCTTAGAGTTACTGTTTCCTCGATAGTATATAAGTTAACTAACTAAATATGTGTAATATTATAACTAATCGGAAAATAATTTATGAATAATATCATTGTTTGTAGTATATGACTGGTTTATGTATTTATGATAACTTGTATGGTATCAAGCAAGAGGAGATTTTATGTCAAAAGTTGCCCTCTTCTCTATGAAATTGTTCTTCATGAATGTTACGACATTTTCCTATAAAATTTATTTATTTCAACGATTATTCCGGATGATGCCTTTTAAGTGAGATACTCTGTATATTAAGCTTTAGTTCAGACATCAAAGCAAATCGTAAGATTAATGGTAAATTTCTGCGTCCGAAGAAATAAAATTTAAACTAAAAATGCTTTTAAATGTAAATTTCATGTTTTTTACTCACACAATTTTTTTTTATATAATTCCATTTGATGTCACCTTTACTCATAATGGTTAAATGTTACATCGTAAGCAACATTTTATTACAATATATATAGTAGAATTATTCTGCATTCATTCACGACTGTGGGAGCCGATGATAATAGCTCATCTAACGTTGTTAGTAACAGAAATACTAATTGTAGCTAGTACTGGATATATGTCGTAAAATACACATATGTATATTTATACTCCTGGCATAAAATAGCTCCTCTCCAATACTCAATATTTCTACCACGATATCTATATATACAAAAAAAAAAAAGAAAACTCCATGATATTGATGTTATAATTCTGTACTACTGCTATGTACAAGGCTATACAGTACTTTCACAAAGTACTGAATAAATTCATTACAAATTAAAGGAATAACTTTAGGGCAAATCTGTGGAAGCCTTCAAATTTTATTTTTGTTGCTCGTCTTTTAAAATATAATTAATACACACACAGAATGATTCGTGTAGAAGATATAACGTCATTAATTTGTCATATACGTTGTCATCTACATTAACAGTTCAATAACAAATAATTTGTGCACAACTGTTTTATGAAAGTGAGCCAGAATTTACAGTGGCTTAAGGAAAATTCCCGCAAAATTAGGACAAAATGAAACGCTTATGCAGTTAACAGTTCGTAACTTAATCAATAAATTTGAACAGAATTTATTTTTCCACCAAATTGATGATTTGGATTTGAACAACATCTGGTTTCAGTAAGATGGTGTAACTTGTCATACGGCACGTGCAACATAACCCTATTATATATCAAATTTTCTAATCATGTTGTCTAGTGGAATGCTGACAATAATTGGCCTGCAAAATCATGATGTAATTTAACATCACTGGACATTTCTCTTTGAGGTTATGTCAAGAGAAAAGTGTACGCAACCCAGCCAGGAACAATGAATTACCTCAAAGCAAAGATGTGTTATTCGGTATCAACGTAGTATTAGGGAAATGGAGCCAGTTTTATGTGGCCATGTTCTGGACAATTAACAAATAACGTCATACCAGATGAGTCGAGGCGTCCACATGAACGATATTCTTTTCCATTTTGGTTTTATTCCAAATCGCATCCTATAGTTCAAAATGAAACACCGAGGCATATTGACTGATTCAAAAAGAATTTATTAATTCTAGTCTAGTCTAATTGTCAGACAGCTAACGGTGTATAGTTCATTTCATCGCAATTTGCTAAATAAAAAATTTCGAAACATACCGTGGCTTGTTTTATGGCTAGGCCCATGTAGACTGTTCCGTTTATCGGCAAGATAAGAGAGTTTTTTATTTGGCAAATAGCGATGAAATGAATAGTACAATTTGAACATTTAGTTTAATTGATTTTCTTTTTAAACAGTGCCATTAAATTTAATATTTTGAAATTGCGTAACCGTCTTCTTTGACTTATAAAAGGTGGTCCAACCAAAAAGCACGATGTTAATTGTAAATAAAACAAAAAGTTTTCAGAGAATTATCTTAATATTTTTATTATGATAGAAGGATCTATGACAATTATGTGTGAAACAAAATATCGGCCAAATGCTCGCCACGGCTTCGGTGCATACCTCTATCCTATGGTCCATATTTTCAATGACTCTGAGACATAATTGAGGTTCAATGGCGTTAATGTGCCGAATTATTTCATCTTTTAGCTCTTGAATTATTCTTGGCTTATTGACGTGCACTTTTTCTTTTAAATATCCCCAAAGAAAGAAGTTCAACGGTGTCAAATCACATGATCGTGGCGGCCAATTAACATCGCCACGACGCCGACGTGAGATAACACGGCTATTGAATTTCTCGCGCAAAAGTGCCATTGTTTCGTTGGCTGTGTGGCAAGTGACACCATCCTGTTGGAACCACATATCGGCCAGGTCCATATCCTCAATTTCTGGCCACAAGAAGTCCGTTATCATCTCGCGATAGCGAACACCACTCACGGTAACTGCTTGGCTGACCTCATTTTCGAAGAAGTACGGCCCGATGACGCCGCCAGCCCATAAACCGCACCAAACAGTCACTCTTTGTGGATGCATCGGCTATTCAACAATCACTCGTGGATTCTCATTTGCCCAAATGCGGCAATTCTGCTTGTTAACGAATCCACTGAGGTGAAAGTGTGCCTCGTCGCTGAAGATGATTTTCTTTGTAAAGTCACCAACCATTCGGCGTATTAACGACGTTTGAAATGATCAATAGGTTTCAGCTCTTCAGTCAATTGAACCTTGTAAGCGTGTAAATTCAAGTCTTTATTCAAAATTCGCATCAGTGATGTTCGTGAGATGTTCAATTGTTGGGCACGACGACGAGTCGAGGTTGACGGCTCTTCTGCTACACTATCGCGAACAACAGCAATGTATTACGCAGAACGAACTGGGCGAGCATACACAGGTGTTTTCACATTTCCTACAGACCCGGTTTGCTGAAATTTGCGCACAATTCTCCCGATTGTGGACACATTTGGTCGATTATGCTGACCAAAAAAGTCACGACGTGCACGAAATGCATTTTGATTTGAACGCCCATTTTCGTAAAAGGCTTCAACAATCTTAACGCGCTGCTCAATTGTGTACCTCTCCATGGTTGAATTTGTCAAACACTGAAAAAAAGAAATGTCAAATGAAGTTGGGCAAAAACTTGACGTTAAGGTGTGACTCACAATTAACATCGTGCATTATGGTTGGACCACCCTTATATTTATCTAATCTATACTCAAACTTATGTATTCTTTACCGTAACGTATGTAAAAAATGTACCTTTTTACATTCCGTAATAAAGGGGGGGGGGGGGGGGTGCCATTAAAAAAATTGATGAAGTTATACTTCCTACACGAATTATCTTGTATGTATCAATTATATTTAAAAAAATCTGCATCTAAAACTAAAATTTGCCGAGTGTGATAGTTTTTCCCAAAAGTTATTTATAGAACTTTCAACGAATTTATTCATTAATTTACGGAAGCACTGTATTCTCTAACTGACACCGTAGCAATAGGAATTAATTTGTTCGTAAATCATATTTCTTTTTTTTAATTTCTATGTATGTATTGTTTTGTAAATAAAACTTTTTTGTTACAGAATTAGCATTTTTATTGTAGGTATAATAATCTAATAAATATTACTTATTGGTTAATCTAAACGGATTTGTTTCTGTCATTTATCGTCAGTAAAAGAGTAGGGTACGTATAACGTAAAAACATCGTATGTCAATAATATAGAAGAAATATTTTTTAATGGCCCAAGAACAATTCATATAAAAAATTGCATTCATGCTAAAACACCGACCTTATACGCCGCCATTGGTTTTACTTTCCCAGACAATAAATCCAACATTAAAGTAAGACCCGAAAATTCACCTATAATTTTCTCAGTAGGTGCTGACTGCAGTTTAGGCAGTATATAAGATCGTATAAAAAACCCTTGCTGCGATTCTCACGATTTTAGGGGTAAAACGTGAAACCGTCACTTGAAATCGCAGAAAAGGGGAAAATCGCCGAGATTAACGAGGGTCGCATAATCGGCGAGTCAAATTAAAATTTAAGGCTTTGATTAAATGCACGTTTCTTTGAAATCGACGGTCGGGTAACAAAGGGCGATTTTTAGATTTATGAAATTCACGTAGAGGTTAGCGTTGCTTTCGCTGAGAGGTATGGGAAGAGTTGGATTTTGGCGCACTGTATACAAGAAGAAATTTACTACGAGTATTATCAAAAATAATTTTAGTCAAAAGTGGTGGCGAATTTTAAACTAATTATTGCGGAGAGGGTGAGAGGACTATTCTGTATTTATGAATGTTAATCATTGTTTGATTGTCAAAATTTTATAAACAGTTATCCTGAAGTTTTCATGGAATTGCAATTTTAAGCAGTAAAAACTATAATTCAAAAATAATTATAGTTTTAACGACATAAGACGAAAATTTACTGCTTGTCAAGAATAGGAAAAAGTGTGAGATTCTCTGTATACGCGTAGAAGAAAGAGTGAGGCAGCATTCGGAGAGAAAAGGATGCATTTTACGCGCGACCAGATCGAACTCTGTTGTGTACATTCATACATACTCAATATTCACCCTGCAAAGGCCTCAGTGCGACTGTCTCAGTACTTTTTTCTTTTTTTATTCTTTTATATGAACGTACATATGTAGATAAGAGCAGTAAAATAAATATTTTAGTGCTTCTTCTAGAACAAAACGCATTAGTAAGTTTCAAAAATATGTAAGAATGCTTATCAATATGAATCTACTGGCAACATCCTACAAGAAACGTTTCAATTGAAAAATCGTTTCCTTTAATTTAGTCCAATAAATATACCGGGTGTAACAGTATCATGGTATGCCTCCTTTTCCCCTTTAGTTTTGAAGATAATTGATTGAAATTTGACATATCCTATACACATAATAAGCGACAATTTTTGACATACAATTGATTTTTCTTTCACTGTCGATTTCGCCGGAAGTGATACTAACTTTCGAATTTTAAATAGAATACCCTATATATTATTGCATTTTTGAATTCTACATAACTTTATGAATCCAACGATATCAAATAAGTGGTATTTCATAAGTCAACATTATTTATAATCTAATTTTCAGTTTTCCATTTAAGTGTGCCACGACGTACCGATTTATTCTAAATGACTCGCGTAACGCTAGAAAAATCGAAATCCCGTTAAAAATACTAAATCACGTGATTATGAACAAATAAATTTTATCAAAATTATTTTTGGGGCAAAACTCAATTTTTTCAAATGGAACCATATTGGTACAGTGATACCATTTATTAGTACTGTTAATAAGGAATTTATTCATATGTCGTATTAAAATGTCCAATAAATACAAGTAAAATTGCAGCTAAAAGAAAATTTTAGTATTTTCTTATTTTCTTCAAAACTAAAGGAGAAAAGGGGGGCATACCATGATTCTGTTACACCCGCTATATATACCCACCATGTTTAAATATAAATATAGTAATTATTATACTAAGTACTGCTCATCAAGAATAGGAAAAGGTGTGAGATTATCTTGGTACACGTAGAAGAAAGAGTAAGGCAGCATTAGAAGGAAAGAGGATGCATTTTACGCACGGCCATATTGAACTCTATGTACATTCACATTCAATATAAATTCATCGATATTCACTCTGCAAAGGTTTCAATTCGACTGAGTAAAAACGAGGCTATTTACTGCGCACTTCGTGGGCAGTCCGATATCACAGTTTTCAGACTTCCTATTCTTGATGAGCTGTACCTACTTACCTCAAAGTGATAGTTAATATCACCAAAGGTGGTACTGGAATTCTTATAGCGGTTTATTTATTTTAGAATGTATCTTTGATTTTCGAGGAAGTTCGCCCAACGATTTTTGACGACTTGATACGAAAGTAGATGAAGAACTTTTAGTCATATTCCTTGAGATCAGACAACATAACCTTCAAAGCTTATCTTAGAAGCCCTTCACCATTAAATGGGTTAACCCAAAATATTCTTCTCTGTTTACTTTGTCCATATAGATATACATAATATACTATGTATATCTATATGGACAAATTTTAAATAATAAGTTTTCTTTTAGGCAGTTTGGCAGCTGAAACGCTAGGAAAGCGCAGTTTTATGCTAGAATCTATTTCCACTGAGTCAGCACAAGATTAACGTCTGCGTCCCAGATATACTTGCCACACGTATGTATGAGAAGTAATAGAGGAAATGGAGTTCAATCGCGCCCATTCGACGCTTCGTCCTGCGTCCGCTTACTGCACATGTACACCTAGCTTTAAGTGGACCACACAGAAGGACGAAATTCAAGCTATTCAACAATTCCAATTTTTAAATTTATTTAGAATTATACTGGACAATGTTAGTCTTCATGTAATCTCGTGAAGTGAGTGAGATCTGGTCAACATAATGTGTTCTTGGACGAGAAGGAACTTGCCACCATCATTGCCACCATAAAATTACAAGTTTCAGATTTATTTTCCGCAAATTATAAATTAAATGAAGCAAATTGTAAAGTAATTAGGAAGTGCGGTAAATACAGCTACGCGTACCTAATGGCACACCATTTCTATTAACATAAAATCACAACCTTTAATTTTCTTGTTCGTTGATAAATTCCATTTAGTAATGAGAAGTCTAAAAAAGATAGTAGTACCGATATCAAAAGTAAGTCATCATCTTGGCCTTATGATAATAGAATATGTGAGATTTAGGAGAATTACGTAATTAAATAAATAATACTAACATAGTAAATATCAATTCAATGAGATCAGATTGCAATTGAAAGACGGTATTTATTAAAAAAACGCCTTTTTCTAATTTTAAACTGAAGCGGTATACGATTGAACTAGGGGCAATCAGTGGTCACAAACTTTGGTGACCTGTGTTGAAAAGGGACTTTCTTAGTTAACATAATATTTCGTTTTATGAAATCATCCTCACGGAATAAATTGTCGTTTTTAAATGGATTTCGATTTTATATCTTCAATCTATAAGATTTGTAATATATTGTGGCCCCTTTGGCATTTAGAATATTTAGTATCATGATATATTTTTAAGTGTATCTATCCCATTTGGATAAAATATTTTCCTTTGAAATTAATAGACACTATCCATAAAATAATTGATTTTGCACTGCATTCTACATCTGCTACCAACATTTCGTATATCATATATTAAAAAACCACTGCACAGTCTCTTCAAAGTTGGCATTAAATAATCAAGTGCTTATTTAGATTCCTATGTTTCATATTTGTTTGGAGACTTATAATTTTATATAATTAAAATACATTTACAATATATTAACATATATAATATATTGAATATCGGTTTACAAGTATATCAATATAAGTCTTTATTAACTGAAATTTTTTAAATATGCCGCAAACCATTCGGATTCAGATGAATCGGTATCGTCGGGGTCTTCAGATTCATTCAAGGTCTCGAGCTTATCCACATTACTTTCATCAACACCAGTTTGTGAAGTTGGATGTATTAACATTAATAACACTCCTGTGAGAAGGCTTTGCCCTTTTTATTTGGCGTTTGCTAGTGATGAGATGAAAGAAATTGAATATACCTTCGTTTGTTTTCTTTCTACTGCACTTTATAGAGATGTGTTCCTGATACCTTTTGAAATTTTTAATTGGGTGCTTCTTACGTTTTCTCACTTAATTGTTCGATAGGATATTATGCCGCTGATACAATTTCTGGACCGTGTTTGAGGTATTCGTACATAGTTAGCGGCATTTTATGCCATGGGTACTTTTCAATGAAGTATCTTGCGATATCGTGAATGAATACCCCGAACCTTACATCAATTTCAAGTCCACTGGCCACCACCATCGTGACTGTGTGCATCTTTTTATGGGTTAAAAGTTGACCTTAGTGATTTCCGCACATAACTTCCGCTGAATTTTAAAAACTCCTTGCAATATTACCATCATTAGTATTACCGAAATCCTGTTTGGGTTTGGCCACCGATCAATCCGTATTTCTCTTGAAATTATTTTTGGATGCGAGCTTTTGTTTCCCTCATTATCATTTTGTCGCCTCCTCGAGCTTGTCACGTCTGTATTGATAATTTATATTCCAGCTGCAAGAGGCACTCAAACGTACTTATCCATGCAACATTGATAAGTCGAATTGTGGGTTGTCATATTTATTTTTCTAATAATTACTTCTACTTTGTTAAACTGTTTCGATGAGGAAAATAATTTGTGTTGCATATGTTAACGTATGTGCGGGGAAACTATTCCTTAGATCTTCAGTTTCTTGAGGGTTATGTTCTCTCTAAGCTGTCATTGAAGCTAACTTTAGGATGACCACGTCTATTCTCAGCTTTTCTGGGAAGCGAAATAACCCGTTCTAGCCATTCTTGATTAGTGTTTTTAAATTTCTCTTCCATTCTTTGTGCTTTATACGAGCCTGATAATCTGACTGTTTTTGAATTACTTCATTATCCTTCGCTTCATTACATTTAGTGCGTTTTATCATGAAAAAATGCCCAAGTGGCCAAGAAGTGCCCAAGAAATGACATTGCTTTTCAATTTTGTTGCTTGCAGAACTTCTCATTATGCTAATAAACTAAGTTCTATTTAGAAACATCGTGTGTGATCTCGTCTCTAATGTCAAATTAATGGAATGAATAAACATTGACAAAAAATTAGCTCTGTCTTCGCCTATAAAAACCTAATTTATTTAAAAAGGGCAAAATGTGGACATACAATTTAGTTAATGCTGTAATAAAAAATAAAGAAGATTTGTAAAACTGTTAAAACAAAAGACTGATCGGCTTTGGAACATAACTAAAATCCTCAATATATCTGAAGATATTATAATTTCAAAGACATTTTATCGTAACTTTCTTAATCTCGAATTTTACAAAATAACAGGCCATCAAGTATTAATTTATATTTACTAAAATATCAACATATACCTGAACCTGAAGTTCCATCACAAAAACCCCCTATTATTTTACTTTGTGACTAGGGTGGCGGACTAAACAATAATAAAAATATGTATAGTAAAGTGTACATGAAATTACAGTAACTAACTCGCTGCAACTGAAAACTACGAGTGACGTGACGAGATATTATGGAGGGGTATAATGATGTCAGTTTACGTGAGAGGTACTGCACAATCATTTCCATAGATAGCAGAATAAAAATACGCAAAAGAAATCATTTAATGCCAACTTTGAAGAGATTTTGCCCCACTGTGCGACGGACGGCTCGAATTTTCTCTGTTTCCAGAATTATTGCTTATTAAAGATTTACTTGTCAGAGCACGGAATATTCGAGTATGTCATACAATTTCATCACTACTGTGTACCGTGTATTATTCGATTTAATATTTATCCTGGACTTTTTAATAGTGGCTTTAATAAAAATAGACTAAACATGAGTAAAATCTCGACTTACCATAGATGTAGGATGCATCTTGTTTGTTACAACAATGAACGCAATAATTTAAAAAGTAACGTAATAGATTTACGGTTTCCAATAAAATTTAAACGATCACAAGCACGAAGCACGTGCCTTTCGGAACCATACAAGAAACTCTTTATTTCCATTAAAGTTGTTTTGGACTATATACAGTAAAAGCTGTTTAAAGTCTAGAGTCTGATTACTTTGAAGAAAATGTGAAGATACCTCAAGGTGCTACAACTTTTATTGGTCTTTCATCATCATATCGGTTTATAACGTCCTTCGTCGTCTTCCGATTCCTAATCTCCATTCCTCTCTATTTCTCCACATGTCCTTGTCCAGACCTCTCTCCCGGATTTCATTATCAATGCCCTCTCTCCAGCTTTTTCATGGTCTTCCTCGCCTTCTTCTTCCTTGTGGTTTCCAGTTTAGAATTTTTTTGGGTATTCTGTCTTTTGGCATTCACTGAACATGCCCGTACCATACGAATTGTTTAGTTCTTATATCATCTACAATGTCATATGTTATTCCCATAATATTTCTTATTCTCTCATTTGTTACCCTTTCTCTCTTTGATGTTCCAACTGACCTTCTCCAAAAGTCCATTTCTGTGGTTCTTATCATTCTTTCTGTTCTTTCTTTTATTGGCCATACTTCACAACTATAAGTTACTATACTTTTAATTATTGAATTATATATTCTTCTTTCATTTTCCTTTGTTATTTGTTTATCCCATAGAATGCTGTTCAACAATGTAATTGCTCTCCTTCCTCGAGTGTTTCTTTCCGAAATCGCTTCATCAAGTGTCCCGTCGTTTGATATTTTCATGCCTAGATACTTATATTCATTGCAGTGTTTGATGTTTTGCCCGGTTGACAGAAGTAGATCTTGTTGTTGTCCTCCAATTATTGGTCTTTTATTTGGGTAAGTATTAAATGGCTCTGTTTTTAATCTTAGAATATGTTAAGCCAATATAAGGAGACTTATCTCGTTTATCGTTAGAATTCACAACAGCTCATTTTTTATCATTGGTATGAGATAGATGTACTAGAAAGACTCCAATATATGTATATTTAAAATGTAGCGCGATATTTTAATGGATACCACTGAATTCTCTATCGTCTTAGTACTAGATTATAACAATTTGATATTATATTAATAGAATAATAAAATAATAAATAGCAAATGGCAATTATGAATATTGGAGAGTCATTAAAATCAGACATTAAAACAACAGATCAGCTAAGAATAATTGATATTTCTCGGTTCTTATTGATGAGGTAATGCCTAAACACTTACACCAAACCTGGACTACTAACAACTAGAAATCATGACACTGTCATATTATTTTGATGTTATCTTTCAATTATAATTTAACCTGAGGGAATCCAGTTTCTAATTGGAAAACGTATATTTAAAATGGTTTTTCATACAATCTCAACCTTCTGGGAATATAATGGTTGTGATTTCAGGAAGACACTAAGGATTATAAGTTTATGTTAATTCAAACAGATTTTTAGAGATTTTGAAATAATACTAGTATATACCTTCGTGTATACTAGTATTATTTACTTAAGAGGTAGTGGTATGTCCTGTCGAAGGACAGGATATACCACTACCTTTTATGTAAACGATCAGCGTTTTATCTATTATCAGAAAATAACTCTGTTTAATTGAATTTTCATTGTATAGCAACCTTTTGTAAATTAACTTATTTGTTTGGGTTAATTTTTCTTATTATTCTTCGTTTAATACTTCCTCGAAACCATCTAGCTATTTTTCTGTTCCCTAATCAGTAAGTTAATTTTTACCCTTACAATAGTGTGTTTTGGTACTCTTTCGCTGCCTTTTCTGACCGAAATGCCGCAATCATTTCTTATTAAAGCTTTTCACTATTTTCTTTGTTTTTTTGTCCCATGTAGCACATTTGCTGCATGCATTTCTTTTTTCAATAAGTCATACAACTGTTTACGAGTAATTCCTGTTGACCGTTTTCAGTTATGGTAATTCTGCATTTGTTGGTTAGTTGTTCTTCTAGATTTTTCTACTTATCATCAGTTTTAGTTTTACATACAAATTTGTCAACTCTTTGAATTTTCCTCCAATGTATTGATACTCGGCACTCTCTTCCGTTCATTTCTCCCTACTTTATTTTGGAATTTTAGTTTTAAATTTACAAAGATCACAGTGAGTGATAAGTAATCGGCATCTATACATCCCTGTAACAATTTAAAACGCAGTGCAATATTTAAACGCATACTACTGAATTTATTGTCGTTCTCTCTGTATCAGATTAGTAAATTTCGATATTTTATTAATGGAATAAAAAATATGAAATAGCTTATGGAAATTATTAATATTGGAATAATGATTAAGTGTAATTAAAATTAGATGTAAAAACAATAAACCGGCTAAAAGTAATTGATCTTGCTCTGTTTTTAATGGCGAGGTAATACCTAACAACTTACACCATTAACAACTTAACTTACAAGTCTGGACCATTAACAACTAAAAATATCGAGACTGTCAAATCCTTTTAATGTATCTTTCAATTGTCATCTAATCTCAGGGAATTTATTTTACTAAATAGAAAATGTGGATTTAAAATACTTTTTCGTACACCCCCAACTTCAACCCTTCTGGGATTATAAGGGTTGTAGTTTTAGGGGATCCTTTTGGAATGTGTTAATTCAAGAAAATATTCAGATATTTGGAAATAATCCTAGTGTACATCTCCGGAAAAAAATATGCCACAACTTTCAAGTATTTGATAACGATATGTCAGGGATATATCATATTAATTGTAAAAATTGTCAAAATTTATTCAAACATTACTTTTATCAATATCATTAGTTAATTCAGTATTTAGAAATTTTCTACTAATTTAAGTAATTTATATTTCTATACTAGTCGAACATCTATCTATACTTTATAGATAGTGCATAAAAAGGTAGGTTATGTTTGTAGATGTTTTGTTATACAGCAAGAATATAGACGTTATAAATTTTTTTATGAAAAATCACAAGATTTTTAGGGAGACAATTAAAAAAAATCATCACACACTTAGTAAACTCTCCGCAATGTTAATATTCACGAAGGACAACCCTTAAAGCCTCTATTAAGTTATTCTTAAAATAAAATTATTCTAATTATTTTTTATGTATGCTGATTTTTTAATGCAAAAAGATTTTTAGGATAGACAACTAAAAAATTTATAACAACTTTATTAAGCTCTCTGCAATCTTTATATTCACAACAGACATCCCTTAGATTATTTACAAAGTTAGTCTAGAAATATTTAATCTTAATTATTTGTTTATACACGCGACGATTTTTTTAATGAAAGTTAAAAAATTTTTATAGGGCAGACAAATAAAAAAATTCATGGTACCCTTAGTAGGCTGTCTGCAATCTTTATATTCACGACACATAACCTCTAGGGCCTCTGTTAAGTTATTCTAAAAAGAAAGCTGACCTAATTATTTTTTATATACGCTACGAATTTTTTAACCAAAAAAAGCACAAGATTTTTAAGAGTAGGCAAATAAAAAAATTTATGGCACCCTTAATCAGCTCTCCACAGTCTTTATATTCACAACAGACGACCCTTATATCCCCTACTAAGTTATTGCGGAAATAAACCAGTCCTAATTATTTTTTATACACTCCAAGAATTTCATAATGAAAAAACATAAGATTTTTAGGACAGACAAATGAAAAAAATTGTGGCACCCTTAATAGGGTTTCCACAATCTTTATATTCACGACAGATAGCTCCTAGTTTCTGTTTTAAGGTATTATAAGAATAAATCTGTCCTAACTATTTTTTTACAGGCGCTATGAATTTCTATATGAAAAAAACGCAAAGATTTTTAGGGATGACAATTAAAAAATTAAACAAACCTTTAGTAGGCCTTCCAATATCTTTATATTCATGCCACGCAACTCTTAGGGTCTTTACTAAATTATTTTACCAAGAAAACCTCTCTAATATTTTCCCTACAAACGCTACAATTTTTTTTATGAAAAAAACATAAGATTTTTAGAGAAAACAATTACAAAAAATCACCACACCCCTAACAGATTCTCTGTAACTTTTATTATGACGACAGATAACCCTCATAACCTGTATTAAGTTATTCTAGATAAAGAAATGTCCCGATATTTTCTTTAAAGACGCTACGAATTTTTCAATGAAAAAAACACAACATTTTTGGTAAAGGCAATTAAAACAAATTATCAGACCTTTAGATAGATAGCCTTATCAGGCTCTTAGCATATTTTATATTCATGACAGACAACTCATAGAGCCTCTGTTAAGTTATTTTAAAAACAATATCGCTCTCGTATAATTTTTATAGACCCTACGTGTATTTTAATAAAAAAACCATCTTTAGGCACATAAGATAATTAAAAAACATCACCACTCCTTTACTAGGCTCTCCGTAATATTTATATTCACGGGAGTCAATCTTTGTATCCTATATTAAGTTATTCTAGAAACAAAGCTGTCCTAATATTTTTTTGTACACGCTAGGAATTTTTTTTTATGAGAAACAGCACAAGATTTTTAGTTCAGACTTATAAAAATATTCATAACACAATCAGCTCTTGGCAATCTTTATATTCACAACGGACAATACTTGTGTCCCATGTTAAGTTATTCTGGAAATATAACAGTCCTAATTATTCTTTTATACACTCTAGGAATTTTTTAATAAAAAAATACAAAATTCTTAAAGAAAACAATTTAAAAAATTCACCAAACCTTTAGTAGGCCCTCCAAAATCATAATAATCACGACAGCTAACCTTCAGGATCTTTGTTAAATTATTTTAATAACAAGATCTCCTTAATGTTTTCTCTACAGACGCTACGACTTTTTTATGAAAAAAGCACAATATTTTTAGAGAAAACAATTACAAAGAATCACCACACTCCTAAGAGACTTTCTATAATTTTCATATTGACAAAAAATCACCCTTAGAACCTGTATTAAGTAGTTATAGACAAAGAACCGTCCCAATATATTTTTACAGACGACGTGAATTTTTTAATGAGAAAAACACATGATTTTTAGTGGACAATTAAAAAAAAATCATCACAACTTTAGTAGGCTCTTTGCAATTTTTATATCACGATAGACAACCTGTAGACCCTCTATTAAGTTATTTTAGCAACAAAACCATCCTAATATTTTTTTACACATGCTATGATTTTTTTAATGAAGAAGTACAGATTTTTAAGATAGACAAGTAAAAAAATTCATGACACCCATAGTAGGCACTGCGCTACTTTCATATTTACGACAGAAAATCCATAAAGTCTACTTTGAGTTATTATAGAAATAAAACTGTTCTAATATTTTGTTTAGAGACGCTATGAATTTTTTAGTGAAGAGAGCATAAGATTTTTAAGAACGACAATTTAAAAATCTAATCCCACCCTTAGTACGCTTTCCGTAATCTTTGTATTTACAACAGAAAGCTCTTAGGGTCTGTGTTAAGTTACCATAAAAATAAAACTGTTCTAATTATTTTTTATACACGCTACGAATTTTTCAATGGAAAAAGCACAAGATTTTTAGGGAAGACAGTTAAAAACACTATCACAGCCTGACTAAACTCTCTGCATTCTTTATATTCACGACAGATAACTCCTAGAGCTGATTTTAAGTGATTCTAATAACAAAACCGGCTTAACACTTTCTATATAGATGCTACAAACTTTTGTATGAAAAGAGCATAAGATCTTAGAAAGAAATTACAAAAAATCACCACACTCCTAATAGGCACTCTGTAATTTTTATATAGATGACAGACAGCCCTTAGAGCCTGTATTAAGTTATTGTAGACAAAAAACCGTCTCAATATATATTTACAGACAGTATGATTTTGTTACTGAAAAGAGCACAATGTTTTTAGTGAAGACAATTAAAAAAAATTATTACACCCTTAGCACGCTCTTCGTAATTTCTATATTCGGGGCATATAATCCAAAGAACCTCTGTTAAATTATTCTTGAATCAAAACTTCCTTAATATTTTTTTACCGACGCTACGAATGAAAATTTTTTAATGAAAACAGCACAAGATCTTTAGGGAAGACAATTAAAAAACTTTACTACCCATTTAAAAACTCTCTGAAATCTTTATATTCACGATAGCTAATCCTTACATAATCTATAAAGTTGTTCTAGAAACAAAACCGTCTTAATATTTTTTAACACACGGTACGATTTTTTTAATGAAAAAAGCACGAAATTTTTAAAGCAGATGTTTAAAGAAATTCAGGGCACCCTTCATAGGCTCTCTGCAACTTTTATATTTATAACAAATAACACGTAAGCCTGTTTTAAGTTATTCTAGGAATAAAAACCATCTCAATATTTTTTACAGGCGCTACAAATTTTTTAATGAAAAAAGTATAACATTTTTATAAGAGAAAACTTTCAAAAATCATCATACCCTTAGTAGACTGTCCGTAATCTTTATAGTCACGACAGACAGCCCTCAGATCATCTATTGAGTCATTTTAAAAATAAAACTGTCGTAATTATTTTTTATACGCGCTATGAATTTTTTAATGGAAAAAGCACATTATTTTTAGGACGGACAATTAAAAAAATTCATGGCACCATTATTAGGCTCTCCGTGATATTTATATTCACGATAAGCAGCCTCTAGAGCCTCTATTAATTTATTCTGAAAATAAAACTGTCCTAGTTACTTTTTATTCACTCTACGAATTTTTTTAATGAAAAAAGCAGAAGATTTTTAGGGAGGACAATTAAAAAACTTCGCCAAACTAGTAGGCAGTTTCTTAAAACCTGTTTCTTAAAACTACATTGATATTTACTTATAATATTTTCAGTAAACGATATCAGTTTCCTCATAATTGTCACATCTAATATTCATATATTATATTCTATACATTTTACTTCCCCTAGAATCAATTGTATTGACGGTTTTTTATAGACTCTTTGTATATTAACCCATTTCTTTGGTATTTTTCCTATACCATACCTCTTTAGTAAGTCGGTAAATTTTTTTATCAATTAATTGTGCCTACGGCATCCTCGTTTGAGATTCCAATTTCTGTTTGATCAATAGCTATTTTCATTCGATTTTCTTCTATTCCTAGTTATTGCTCTTGGTTTAATACTTCAAAGACTTATAGCTGTTCCTCTATTGTCTAATCAGTAAGTTAATTTTTACCCTTACATAAGAGATCAAGCTTTATTTTTTTCCTTCTTAACTGACGGGTAGTAATTTCTCCATTCTTTGTTATTAAAGTTTTTCACTATATTTGTTATTTTATGTTCCGTGTATTCCTTTTCCTGCACGTGTTTCATTTCCACATAATTCACACAACTATTTAGCTTCTGTTCAATTACAATAATTCTGCATCTACTAGTTTGCTATTTTTCTTCAATTTTTATTTCTGCATGCAAACAAGTCAACTCTTTGCATTTTCTTCTTCATTATTTTTGCAAATCTATTACTTATATTAGGATCTATAATTTTCTTTTCAACTGTAATGTTGTTTTATTAGCGTTCTCTTTGTCAAGGAAGGTGGGATCATCCTGTTGGAGTCCGTAGAGGGACTATTCACAGAAAGAATATAAAAGAAAACAAAAACATTTTTTATAATTTAACAACTTTTATTCTTCATCAATTATTCTTTATTTTTTTGTTAAATTTCTTATGTAAAAGAAAATCAAAAAAAGAAAAATGCTTCTTTTATTTCGTTTTTTTTACTTATACATTAATATTTATCATGTATATTTATTTTAGAGGCTAGATCCAATCAATAAAAAGTAATGCCATTTTTAATCAGGAGCAGTAAGTTCTCAAAGTCGACTCAAGTTTCTGGCAACAAATTGACCGTTTCCCAATATAATATATTTTGTGTTTTTATGTATACTTTGATTAACGATTTTATATTTTTGTGACTGCCAAATATGTGATTACAAATATACTTATTGTATATAAATGGTCAATAAAATTCCATTCTGTTTTATTCTATATTGGTATTTCACTTTTTTTGTATGGCTTATTTTTCGTTTTTCGGCCAAAAAACAAAGAAAAAATCGTTTTTCAAACCATTTTATGTGTGTGTACGTGCATGTGTGTGTGTGTGCGTGTCGTCGTCTTCGTTGTTGTTGTCGTCGGCATTTATTTTTGTTAGCACGATAACTCAACTAAATCGTGTCGGATCGATCGGGTTTTAACTGATTCTGATCGGGGACGTCTCCCAGATGACATCTATTGATTTTGAGGTGGATAGGATACACTCCACCCTGTCTATTAGTCATGAGAAAGAACGATGGTGGACTATTTGAGAATTTTTTTTTTTTAGCACTGTAACTCAACTAAATCGTATCGGATGTATCGGGTTTTGACTGATTCTGATCGAGGACATCCCCCAGACGACACCTATGGGCTTTGAGGTGGATAAGACACACCCCACCCTGTCCATGGGTCATGAAAAAGCACGCTGGTGGACTATTTGAGAAATTTGTTTTGTTAACACGATAACTCAACTAAATCGTGTCGGATCGATCGGGTTTTTACTGATTCTAATCGGGGATGTCTCCTAGATGACATATGTTGATTTTAAGGTCGATATAACATACTTTACCATGTTCATGGGTCATGAGAAAGCCCAATGGTGGACTATTTGAGAAATTGTTCTTGTTGGCACGATGACTCAACTAAATTATGTCGGATCGATCTGGTTTTAACTGATTCTGACCGGAGACATCTCCCAGACGACACCTATTGGTTTTGAGGTGGATAGGACACACCCCACCCTGTTCATGGGTTATGAGAGAGCACGATGGTGGATTATTTGACAATTTTTTTTTGTTAGCACTATAACTCAACTAAATCGTGTCGGATCGATCGGGTTTTTACTGATTCTAATCGGGGATGTCTCCTAGATGACATATGTTGATTTTGAGGTCGATATAACATACTTTACCATGTTCATGGGTCATGAGAAAGCCCAATGGTGGACTATTTGAGAAATTGTTCTTGTTGGCACGATGACTCAACTAAATTATGTCGGATCGATCTGGTTTTAACTGATTCCGACCGGAGACATCTCCCAGACGACACCTATTGGTTTTGAGGTGGATAGGACACACCCCACCCTGTTCATGGGTTATGAGAGAGCACGATGGTGGATTATTTGACAATTTTTTTTTTGTTAGCACTATAACTCAACTAAATCGTGTTGGATCGATCGGGTTTTCACTGATTCTGATCGAGGACGTCTCCCAGACGACACCTATTGGTATTGAGGTGAATAGGACACACTCTATCATGTTCATGGATCATGAGAAAGCACAATGGTGGACTATTTGAGAATTTTTTTGTTAGCACGATCACTCAATTAAATCATGTCGGATCGATCGGGTGTCAACTGATTCTGATTAGGGATATCTACCAGACGACATCTATTGATTTTGAGGTGGATAGGACACACCGCACCCTGTCCATGGGTCATGAGAAAGCACGATGGGGGACTATTAGAGAAAAATCGAAAAAAGTAAAACTTTCGCATAAAACACATAATCTGCATTTACATATGTGTTGGTTTATTTTTTCTTGGCCACTTAATTTCGAGATAGAGATGTTTCTACGGACGGAAACGTCCGTTTTAAGGTTTTAAAACAGTTTATTTCTACTACATCGTTTTATTAACATTCTCTTCGCCTTACTTTTGTTGGAATTTTGTTGTTACCATGAAATAGTAAGATCAAAGAGAGTTGATACCATCTAATGGTAAAAACATCAGCATTTGCATCCCTATAGCTTCTTGCCTATTTAATTTACTTCGAGTGTTTATTTCCTATGACACAGTAATCTCTTTGGTAAACTATATATTGTACGTATTCGTTATTTCTTTGTGCTCCTAACGACATGTCTGTAGTTTTATTAACTATCCCCCGCAATTAACTCTTTATAATTGTAATGTGAGGGGGAATGCGTGATGCAAATTAGTGATTCTTAACGTGCACCGAGTTTTATTAGTGACCAAGATTTATTTCATTTCTCATAAGCGCTGGATCGTAAAATGTTGATTCCCCGAACCATCAGGCCGTCCGTTTCTTCATCTTTTTTTTCTTTAATTTTTTAGATTTTAATTCCCATGCGGTTTCGTGAATGGCGCTTTTATTTTTACACTACATTAAATTCATAGACGTTTTTTTGGAACGCCTACGCATACGTCCGATAATCCCCGTTTTATAATGCGTCGTCTATTGAGGCTTTTTATTATCGAGGCAGGTACTGGATTTAAAATTTCGCACTATTTACGCAATTTTCAATGGAGGCAGGTTGATGAAAGTGTATAATGAAATCTTCGTGTGAAAGATATGCCCGGCGTTCGCTAAAAGCACCTGCTTTATTGAATAATTCGTACTCTGGAGTCTACTTTATGTATAGCCACATGTGCACTAAATTCTATAATCCCAATTCTGGGAGGTTATAAAATACGTATTTATGTACTTCGGCTAATATTTCTAAAATTATTAACTTTATGTTATTCTGTAAAGACATGCATCATTATTTTATCCCAGTAATTGTTAACAAGTGAAAATTGATAACATTACGCAAACTTAGCGATGTAATATTTATTTGAAATTTTCCTTTTTCAGAAATATATTTGTTCATTATAAAATTAAAGCTAATTGTAATTAGAAAACTGTTATTCTGCTCATACAATTTGTCCTTTATTCTTACGAATAGAACTTTCTTTAGAGGCACAAGGGCTCGCAACGCCCACCATTGTTGGCTAAGCCAAAGTACAATCTATTCTCGAATTCCTATCGGACATTTTGAGATATGTCTTATATATAGTAATTAGACTACATGTGTGAGTAATCTTAGATCTTGAATATTCTGGAATGGAATTTTGTGTACAATTATCTTCAGATAACCATAGAGGAATAAATCCAGTGAAGTTATATCTAGAAATCTTGCCAGATCGCCTCTTCTGGCAATCCATTTGTTGAGAAACATTTGATCCAGCCATTTTCGTACTACTTCCACAGTGGATTCTCTTCTTCATCGACTTGTTTTTTAAGGACTGTATTATTTAACACCAGTTAAATTTTCTTCAATGAGAAGAAAGTCCTACTATTTGAGTTCTTAAAAGTCTAGTCCAGATTTTGATTTATTTGAGAAATCTAAATATGAGCCTTTCGAAACAGATTTCTTTAGTAAATTCGGGTAATTTTGAATTTTTTTGATTTATTTATGAATTTTTATTTACGAATCATTATTTCATAAAATTATCATAGTTGTCTTCGTCAAGTTACTAAAGGATGTTAGTTTTGTAAGCAAATAACTTCTTTAGTTTTGAAGCTTTGTGTATGGAGTGAACTGAAATATTCTGATACAGGAGTAGGTTGGAACTTCTTGTGTGAAGGTAATACTAACTTAGTTTTACACAAAATACCAAAACACAATACACTACAGTCGACTCGCGTTTCACCAATAAAGCTTCATCTGGAGATAATTGAAATAAAAAACTGAGTTAGTTTTTAATTTTAATCATCTCCAGGTTATGCTAACTTTGTTGGCGAAACACGCGTCGAGTGTAGTGTATAGTGTTTTGTGGAAGACTAAGTCAGTGTTGTAATAGTTATTTACATTATTAGTGGGATAGGGGCATCATTACATCACGAGTAGGAATATTACCATGACGAGGTCGTAGACCGAGTAATTACACGAGTGACGTAATGTGCTCTAACCCACGTGTGATGTACAGCATTTTACCTACGACCGCTTGGATAAGAAAAAGAGATTAGAAACCGATTTTTTACAAAAAAAAAAAATTAGATTTGACATTTAAATAATTATGACATGACGTTAAAAGTCACTTAAACATTTTCATACCAAATTAAAGTAACATTATGAATCAAATTTGTTAAAACCATAGTAACAATCCAGTTGTTTTAAATAATGCTTAGTTTTGTGATTTTCTCGTCGCATTGTGCGCTATCTACGTCGAAAATTTTATTAAAATCTGGCAAAAATAATATTAATATTTATAATAACATGAGTATTTAATGAGTTCATTAGATAACAGTGATGTAATGAGATCATTACATAACGGTGATGTAATGAGATCATTACATAACGGTGATGTAATAGACCTCATTATATAACTCAAAATAATTCAATGAACCCCATATTACAGCATGGTCGTAGATGAAATATTTTGAACTTCTGAAATTAAAGTGGTAAAATCAATGGCGAAGTGGTCTAAAATCCCAGTCTGTGCAGAATCAGAGAACTCTCCCCTATTTATTTACTGATGTACATGGATCAAGTCTCTTGAGTTTTTGCATAAGATCAAGCACATATCGGTGTCATACATTTGTCATAATGCCTTTTATTAAAAACCCGTGCTGTCGCACGAGCACATCTATCTTCAACTCCATGATAAAAATAATTTTAGTTCGTTGTTAAAAAGTATATCATTATGAATCCTAACACTGTCACTGCAACTGACACCACCTGACAAACATTCAACAGTTGCTAGTACTTCCGATGAATGTTTTCAAAATTTAATTCTAGCTGTAATCAGGAAGAAATTGTCGTTAAAATGCATATAAACGATAAATTAAAATAAGCACTCACTTATCTCATTTTGAAAATCTTCAAAAGAAAAGTTAGATTTGTAAAAAAAAATAAAAGAACACAATTTATCAGTATTGAGTCTGCGGTATTAATTCCACAAACAGTGCCTCCTAAATTGTTTTAAAGTTTAAAATTTATGAAGGTTATGATTTTACTTAAAAATGGAAATATCGAAAATTCCCTGAAATCACGAAAAATTAAAAGCTAAAGTTTACAATTATATATTCTGAATAATTTTATCGCTATTTGCATTGCAATAATTAAGTCGTTAACTTGCAATAAATAATAACGAGATCAACTAGTGTCTTCTATGTTTAGAAACAGTTGAGGAAAATTAGCGATATTGAAGAAAGCCAGTTATTGATATTGTTGGTTATAACTGATGATATGATTTTATCAATTTTATGCATTCTCAACACCTTATTTTAGAATTAGAATAACAACAAGTTTAATACGAGGTATAGCACGTGGTATTTTCATATTTGTATTGATACTGTAGAGTTGAAAACAGAAAACAATATGTACGGAGTTGTTTTTGAAGTAAAAATTTGGTGAGTTTCCCCAAAAAATGTTCATTTTTATTTGATAAATTTTATAAATTTTATCCTAGGGGATAAAGGGGATACTGTATGCATTTCTCATGCATACAATTAAGTATATTCCGAAAATTCCTTATATTGTTCTTTATCGGACACATTTTTCTAATGAAATAGCGAAAACTAACACTCGCAGTATGCCACCCAACCGACTCGATGGTTCAAATTAAAGTCGAATCAAATCTAGGCAAAACCGCCGTTGGATTTTAATAAAGACGCGATAACCTCTTTACCAGCAGGCCATCTGGCCCGAGCGGGATTCCAAGAGGAGACCGAGTTAAATTAGCTGTAGCTAAGGTGCAGGGTAAGAACTTCATTTTTTAACGACAGCTGTCGCCAACTTAAGCAGTGACACTCTACGGGGGTGGTTACACAATCACAATGCAAGGATACGAACCGATTTCGCCAAGAAAGGCATTAGAATACGTTTAGAGCGGGCATTGTGTCTCCGTGACGTGTTCATTCCAAAGAAAACGAATTCTTAGGTCCTGGCATCGACTGCCACCGAGGATTTATTTAGTTCAATTGTAATTTTACTGCGTCGAATTTTCTTAGAGGGCCATTTATATTGGCGGTCGTCCGTTAAATGAATTATGGGCAGTACGTTTTGAATATAAACAATTTGATGAAAGCTTACAAATTTTAAGGAGGCTATCCTTATAGGGACAGTAGTCGATTAGAGCTCGTAGGGGGTGGACAAATGTGATGTTCGCGCCCAATTTTATTTCATCGACTGTTACGGGATTTTAAACAATAATTCATTGGTACTTTATAAATATCTAAAAACAAAAAATATAATTATTTTGAATTCATTTTTATCTGACTTTATTGGCAAATTACAAGATCCGAGCAGGCAAGTGGATTTCTGTCAATCTTCAGCAATACACGTCCAATAATCATGTAAGAATATTCATATTAGGGGAAGCCCTAATGAGTCGATACTTCATTCTGACGGGGGATTTTAATATTTATGTGAAACAGAATTCATTTTATGCCAGGAAAATCAAAGCAATTATAGTTAGAACTCAAAAAACTCAACTAGCTCATTTTGCTACAAGAACCACACTACATTCATCTACAACTATATATTTAGTAATTACAAACAAAGAGCATGATGTTTCTGTACAAGCACTTGATATTAGAATTTCTGATCATAGTATAATTGAATGTAAGATGGAAATAGGTATACAGAATAGAGATAGACCGTTGAATAAGTTTCGAAGAAAGTATGGAGCTGATCAGCTTGAAGCATTACAAAATGAGCTAATGAAGACAGAATGGAAAAACTGTAAACTGTAGTAATGTGAATGTGAGCTATCATGCATTTGTGGAAACATGTAATAATGCTATAAACATAACGTGTCCCATTGAAGAATTAAAAATATCTAAAAATAACAAATGGTATGATAATGAAGCAAAAATCTTAAGTAATGAACGTGACAAAAACTATAAAAGATTTCAATACACCAAGGATAAAGACGATTGGATTAAGTATACGACAGCTAGGAACAAACTAACAAATTTAATGAGGAAAAAGAGGAGAGTATATTATGAAGAAATGATTGACAGAAATAAAATGGATAGTAAGAAAATGTGGAAAACTTTAAAAGATGTGGTGAACGATAAGCCTAAAACTGTTATACCTAAAACGATAGAATTTCCTGATGGCAGTATTACGAATGGTGAAGATAAGGCTAGAATGTTTAGTGAATATTATGTGCAGAGCATTAGAGAAATTATTGAGAGTATACAGGGTGATAATATGAACAGAAATATAATAAGCTAACAGAACATAAATTAGATAAGTTTCATATGTTAACTATGCACGAGTTAAGTGAAATCATAAATAAGCTTAAAAATACTAGTTGTGCTGATGAATATTTAAATATAAACATTTTAAAAAATATTGCAGAAGTGTGTGGACATGTAATACTGGACATAGTAAATACGTCTATTGGGTATGGTGCGGTACTTGACAATTTAAAAATGACAACCATTCTGTCTATACCAAAAATTAGTAATACAAATAAAGTGGAAGAATTTCGTCCAATTAATATACCCTTAGCCATAGATAAGGTTATTGAACGAGCTGTATACAAGCAAGTGACGAGCTACTTTGAAGATAATAAACTTTTATATAACATGCAGTCTGGGTTTCGAACCAATCATTCATGTGCAACTGCGCTCCAAGCTGTTACAGCATCCTGGAAGGAAGTGATTGACGATGGTCAAATAGTGGTAGCAGTCTTTATAAATCTGAGGCGAGCATTTGAAACTGTGGATAGAGAGATATTATTGGATAAACTAGTCGCATATGGCATCGGTGATAAAGTGTTAAAGTGGTTTAAGTCATTTCTAAAGAATCGAAAACAAAAAGTCAGGGTTAATGATGTTGTATCAAGTGAGATAATAAACAATTATGGGATTCCTCAAGGCAGCGTGCTTGGTCCACTATTATTCTTAGTGTACTAACAAAATGTTTATTACTTATTTATTTAACTTAGTGATAAATCACAATTTTTACAAAAATTAGTAACTATTGTAATTTGGTTGTAATAGTATTATTATACTAAATAAAGGTTTTATTATTATTATTATTATTTTTTTTTTTTTTGTACTAAAAGCCAGTCACCCCTTTCTGTGGCTCCGACTCACACAGAAGGTGCGCTGGTAATACCAGCAATCACTCCTCGCGTCCGCTCGGTTAGTGATTACTGGGCCGAGTCGTGTGCCCTGAGTAGACGTAGTGAGCCGAGAGTTACGGCCTTCTGCATGCGACCGGCTAAGATTTCTGCCGAGTTTCGGCATGCCGGTATGTTCTTTAATTCAGAAAGCAGTGTATCTCTCGCTCCACCAAGGGCTCCTATAATCAGAACCTTCAATTTAACAGTATGGTCTGGATAGAGTCTACGGAGTTCGAAGATTAAATTTCGATATCTCGATATTTTGTCCGTTTCTCCTCCTCTTTCAAAACAATGTTACCATCACCGGGTGCCGAGAACTCGATGACGAACATTGTCCTGATTTGGTGGTCGAGGAGGACTACGTCAGGCTTGTTGGCTTGTATTTTCCTGACGGTGGAAAACGAATAGTTCCAATATATTAGGCACTTCTCGTTTTCCACAACGGACTCAATATCCCCCGGAGCGTAAGGCAGCACTGGTGTCTCGTCTATCTGATACGAGTGCCTTAAATGATAATAAAGCACCCGCAACGCTGCGTTGTGTCTATGGATATAGGCCGAGACTGCATATACCGGACAAGTCGACAGTAAATGCATCAATGTCTCCGGCGCCCTACGGCATGCCCTGCAGCTGACATCAGGGACCTCCATACCCATGACACGACTCCGATAGACGAGCGTGTTAAATACACCATCTTGGCAAGCCATGATGAATCCCTCGGTCTCTGAATTTAGCCCGGCTGACCTTAAGAAAGCAAAGGTCAGCCTTTCGGATAAGCCCAGGGCTTCCATATTCCTATATAAGACCCCGTGCATGGGCTTATCCTTGTGAAGCTGCAGAGCTCTTAAATGCTCTGCAGCTTTTACTTGGGCTTTTAACTGAAGGGGTTCCAACTCGGTGACAGAGTTGTGATTGGCCCGTTCGGTATCGAAGACGAGACCGAGATCATCGGCTGCTCTACGTGCTGCCTTAAATAAAAATGCTCCTATCCCTGCATGTTCGTGATCTCGGACCATGCAGAGAAGGGGATCCGAACTCCTGATAACTTTACAGGCTCCGTCCAGAACCATCCTGTTATGAAGACACTCCAAACTCAAGAGTCTACGACCTCCGCGATGTCGTGGGAGATATAGCCGTGGAACGGACGATCTAGGATGCAAACTCCTACTGAGATGCATCCTCTTTCGGGTTACTACGTCGAGTTGTCGCAGCTCCTCCTGTGCCCATTTGACTACTCCGAAGGAGTAGACAAGGATCGGAACGGCAAGCATGTTTGTTGTTCTTCCCCGACAGTTCTGAAGACCAGATCTGTCGGAGGCGGTGCTGATACTTGCCGCGGAGAGCGTTTTTTACGACACCTACCTCTTGGGTGGAGCGTTGCTCAAAACCCAAGTAGGCGTACGACTCTCCGGCATCTAAGTGATGTAAGATGCTTCCGTCTACTAGCTGCGCATCCTCTGCGTATTCCCGGCTTCGTCCTCTCTTGAGATGAACCAGTGCACATTTGTCCAACCCCAACTCCATCCCGATGGCCTGCGTGTACTCCTGCACCACCCTCAGGGACTGGCGTAATTCCCTTTCTCCGGAGGCATAAAGTTTTAGGTCATCCATGTAAAATAGATGGGTGACCTTATGCCTCCGATCGCCAGGGGTGCCGCAGTTATAGCCACGGGTCTTCCTGAGGGACACGGACAACGGCAACAGTGAGATGCAAAACAGAAGGGGGCTAAGGGAGTCTCCCTGAAACACACCCCTTCTAAACGACACCGGCTCTGTCCGGACTCTAGTATCACCCGATGTTATGGTAAACCGAGTCCTCCAGAGCGGCATCAGTTCTTAAATGCATCTCACTATAGGACCGGGCACCACAAGGCATTGGAGCAAGTGAATTATTAGCTCATGCGATGTCATATCGAATGCCTTGCGGTAGTCGATCCAGGCCATGGAAAGATTTCGCTTGTACTGCACGGAGTCCTGCGTGATACATCTGTCAATCAACAGATTCTCCTTGCAGCCAGCGACACCCCTCTTAGATCCTTGTTGTTCGTATATCCCCTCGAAAACCGGCTCAACTGCTAGGAGTACTCGCGTGTACAAGATGCGTGTAAACACCTTGTAACAGGCGTTTAAGCAGGTTATCGGTCGGTAGTTCTTTGGGTTGGACAAATCTCCGGTCTTCGGGATTAGCACGGTTCGCCCCTCAACAACCCAAGAAGGAATTTGCTGCTCCCCATTTAGCCAGGTGGTAAAAATTTTGGCTAAATGGCGGTGGATACTAGGTAATTTTTTCCAGCAGAAGTTATTTATCCCGTCGGGACCTGGAGCAGCAAAGTTCTTAGAGCCCGCAAGAGCCCTTTGAACCTCTTCAGGGGTTATCGGGTGGCACACTTCTTCTGGTCGCTGAAGACCTTCGCAAAAGTCTTCAAAGTGTGCCAGGGCTGGAGTGTCTCTTTGGAGTGGGAGCTTCTACTCGTACAGCGCTTTCCAAAAGTTTTCCACCTGATCTACAGTCGGTGGATTTTCGACAACAGGTTGAGGCGGTTCGAATAGACGCGAGGGTTTTTGGCGGAACAAATTATTTCTCAGTAGGAGTGACAGAGTTGTGATTGGCCCGTTCGGTATCGAAGACGAGACCGAGATCATCGGCTGCTCTACGTGCTGCCTTAAATAAAAATGCTCCTATCCCTGCATGTTCGTGATCTCGGACCATGCAGAGAAGGGGATCCGAACTCCTGATAACTTTACAGGCTCCGTCCAGAACCATCCTGTTATGAAGACACTCCAAACTCAAGAGTCCACGACCTCCGCGATATCGTGGGAGATATAGCCGTGGAACGGACGATCTAGGATGCAAACTCCTACTGAGATTTTACTTTAGAAGTACCTATGACAAATTAGCTACCATTGATGAGTACGGTGGTCCTATAGCTGCTCTGTGTCTGCTCTATTTCTGCTCGACTAATTTGACCTTCTTTGTAATATTTGTTCTATAGAATGTATAGATGTAGTTGTGTCGCATAGTTAAACGAAGTCAGTAAATTTTCTTGCAATCGTTTAGGTACATTCAAGGATTCCTGAGTTGCTGATGAATATGGTTAATGGTTTTTTCAACTGGTGTGTCAGTAACCAACGAAGTATGTTAGTCGAAGATCATGATGATTTCTGATTCTGTCCAATTTGTATAGTATTTCGACGATATGTTTCCAATTATTTATGTAGCAACTAGCTTTTCTTTCTATTGCAAGGTTCTCATCAGATTCAAGCCTCAGGCCTTAGGTTTATCAGTCTTAGACAGAATATCGAGACATGGTGGTCTGTAGTTTAATTTCTCTCGGTATTAAGTAAGGTTGTTATTTTCATGGTTTGAATGATTCCTTAATAGCAATTACCTATTCTTCCTCACTTATTAACGTGGAATGCTTTTTCAGTTAATTACATTTCACATTTTTGGGGAATCACTGGTGATCATGAACAAAAGAATTCTATAGAGAAGATGGAAATCGTAATAGTAATAGGTTGGCTAAGTGTCAGTGGTTCAGGAAGACACAAGACAATAAACCAGAATGGAACTGAGGTAGACTAACAATATATAATACGAAACGGACGACATAATATCATTCTTTAGGTCATTTTTGAAGAAGTGACGGTGAACAGTGAGTTTTGAGGAAATAATAATTAGTGAAATTTTAAGTAAAATGCGACACCCGCCACAGAAGTTACAAGGAGCTATGTCAATGTTAATAATTGACATGTGTTTATTATATAATATTGCCAATCCTACGGAAAGAAAAAATTCAATTACCGATTTAATCGGTTCATAAAAGTTAATTGTTAATCTTATGAATTAATCTTATTATTATTAATTGAATATTGTGTTTCCATCTTCATTAGCTTCCTCGGCAAAAACTAATACTTACGTAGGATTAAAGCCAATTGCACGACATCTATTTTAAGGTTTCTCACCTATAAAGATCAACTATTATTTAGAAAAGGGCTGTAGCACCTGAAAAAGGAGATGTCAATTTTTGTAAACGCTGGTTTACTTGTCACTATGAATGCAGTGAAATATGAAAAAAAGTTATATATGAGGTCCATTTCAGCAATATTTCGGCTTGTTGGGTGTCCCACTTTCCTTCATAGAAACAAAAACCTTCGTCTTGGCATCTCGACGAGTCAACGACTTCCCGCTTATTTTACAGAATTATTGAAACCTTAGTCGCATTGTAACATTATTGGATCAAGTGAAAGCCACTTATCAGAGCAAAATACCACGACAACCCATCAGGGACGTCATCTTGCTTCACGATAATGCCAGACCCCATCCAGAAAACCAAAGTGTATAGGAAATTGGAGGAAATCCTCTGAGATACTCTTGAATACCAACAATACAGTCCGGATCTATCGTCGTGTGATTTTCACGTGTTGAGCAGTTAAAAAAGACAGTAGGAGCATAGTGCTTCAATGATGATGCCGGGGTGGAGGCGTTTGTGCGCAATTAGCTCCAGAGCCGCCTTCCCTGTTTTAGTTAATTTTGTTGGACTTCAATAAATCTAAAAAAAATATTTTCGTTTATATTTGAACGCCCCTCGTATATTTAAATAATTTCCTTACTTGTAACTAAAAATAATCTGTTATATTAAGAATAAAAAAATTGAGAAACACTTCCGCTTACGTCACACAGAAACACCTCGGGGTAAAAATATCAGCAGTTAGTTCCAATACGATCCTGCCCTGGATAAATAAAATGCACCGAAAAGAAAGCGATCTCATCAATTTTATTTCTATATTAATTGACGGCAGAACACAAAAAGGGTTGTATGTCCTATAAGCATTAACTAATGTGCGGCGTTGATCCGTCATATTAAATATAAACATTAAGACATCCAGAACGGCATCCATCTTCTAATAAAGATGGTGACAAGTATAATACGATGAATAACGACCATATTACGCCATAGCCCTCTTGATACCCGCGAGAGGCTGTTGAGGTACTGCCTTTTAAGGAATGTCGTTGGTGTTTTGTTTTCCGAACTATGTCCCCTATTATACTGGGTGTTGCAGAAATAACTACATGCAAAAATATCTTTGCAATAATAATATCAGACATTTCTGTACCCGATACCCTCTGTAGTAACAACACAATGTACCCTGATTTTTATTTCTGAATCATAAAATGACATATTCGTCTAGTTCATGCTTTAAATATCATGACAGAATTTATGAAGGCGTGCAGTTTAATAGACACTGATTGGATCTAGTAGATGGCACTGTTCGAGGGATCTATTGCAAATTATAAAATAATTAATATTAACCAACTAGTAAAATGAACACAATAGCCTAGTAAATTACCAAATGTAAGCCCCATACAGCATATGTGGAGTAGATTATGCTACTTCTTAGTAATTCTATAATTTCTTATAATGGACAATGGAATTCAATTAATTGAAGCAATAATAATTTGGCTAGAAACATACTCTTGCAATACATACAAATGTAGATAAAAAAGAAGCAAACTATCTCACTGTGTGATTGAAGAATGGTGGCTGTCAACGAGTCGATCGTCTAAAGCCAATAATTTTCTAGTTTGACTTTTGATTTTATTGAGATTGCCGCGCAGCTCCTTAAGATATGTTCCGTAGTCTCATCCTCTAGATTGCATCTTCTACAAACAGCAGTATAGCTCATAATATGGGCATAAGGGTGGTACAACCATAATGCACGATGTTAATTGTGAGTCACACCTTAAAGTTTTTTGCCCAACTTAATTTGACATTTCATTGTTTCAGTGTTTGACAAATTCAACCATGGAGAGGTACACAATTGAGCAGCATGTTAAGATTGTTGAAGCCTTTTACGAAAATGGGCGTTCAAATCAAAATGCATTTCGTGCACTTCGTGACTTTTTTGGTCAGCATAATCGACCAAATGGGTCCACAATCGGGAGAATTGTGCGCAAATTTCAGCAAACCGGGTCTGTGGAAAATGTGAAAACACCTGTGCATGCTCGCCCAGTTCGTTCTGCGGAAAACATTGCTGTTGTTCGCGATAGTGTTGCAGAAAAGCCGTCAACCTCGAGTCGTCGTCGTGCCCAACAATTGAACACCTCACGAACATCACTGATGCAAATTTTGAATAAAGATTTGAAGTTACACGGTTACAAGGTTCAATTGACTCAAGAGCTGAAGTCTACTGACCATTTCAAGCATCGTCAATACGCCGAATGGTTGGTTGAACAGGCAGAAGTGAATGGTGACTTTACAAAGAAAATCATCTTCAGCGACGAGGCACACTTTCACCTCAGTGGATTCGTTAACAAGCAGAATTGCCGCATTTGGGCAAATGAGAATCCACGAGTGATTGTTGAAAAGCCGATGCATCCACAAAGAGTGACTGTTTGGTGCGGTTTATGGGCTGGCGGCGTCATCGGGCCGTACTTCTTCGAAAATGAGGTCGGCCAAGCAGTTACCGTGAATGGTGTTCGCTATCGCGAGATGATAACGGACTTCTTGTGGCCAGAAATTGAGGATATGGACCTGGAGGATATGTGGTTCCAGCAGGATGGTGCCACTTGCCACACAGCCAACGAAACAATGGCACTTTTGCGCGAGAAATTCAATGACCGTGTTATCTCACGTCGTGGCGATGATAGCTGGCCGCCACGATCATGTGATTTGACACCGTTGGACTTCTTTCTTTGGGGATATTTAATAGAAAAAGTGTACGTCAATAAGCCAAGAACAATTCAAGAGCTAAAGGATGAGATAATTCGACACATTAACGACATTGAACCTCAATTATGTCTCAGTCATTGAAAATATGGACTATCGGATAGAGGTATGCCACCGAAGCCGTGGCGAGCATTTGGCCGATCTCTTGTTTCACACATAATTGTCATAGATCCTTCTATCATAATAAAAAATATTAAGATAATTATCTGAAAACTTTTTGTTTTATTTACAATTAACATCGTGCGTTTTGGTTGGACCACCTTTTATTTGTTTAGCCTGCAATGTTTCATTAACAATCCTATTAGGATTCGTAGATTTGTGCAAGACAGATTCAAGAACTATTTTGTTAGTTGGCTGCGAAGTGTAGTGAATAGTATTTTTGCTTATCTACAACTGCTAATTTTGACTCACTTGTGTCTGTGGCGCTTCAATGTGTACTCTGTTATAATGGAACTTTGAGTGCCTTCAGTAAGTGCTATTTATGGTTCCACTTCCAACGAAAGGTCTCTAAAACCCCCGACATGTCAAAGTATCGACTTCCTATTTTCCACAATTTCCTGCAGGTACCTTTAGCTAACACAATGTGCCATTGTTTGTTGTGTTTGTGTATTTTTGCATATTGAATGACTCAAAGATATTGTAGAATCAGCTGGGAATAAGTCATGCAATTGTTTAGGACCCTCAGTACGGCTTTACTATCTGCGAATATGCCGATGGTTTTACTACTAATCCCCCGATTAGTGGTTTCAATGGTCACCTGTATTACCATCAGCTTAGAAATACTATAGCATAGGCGCCTGGTGACCCACTGATTCGGATATTTAGATTTTCAGAGAAAGTTCAGACCTTTCTAGAAATTCATCAATGAAGACCGACCGACATGACCAGTTTCAGATCAGTTAGTATCTTGTTAAACTAGGAAATTACTCTAATGAATAGTGTTTTATTTTACAAACAGACTGACGGTTTGGGTCTAACAAAACTGTATGCCATGACACTGTATTAAAATATCTACTAAACTGTTATACTTTACTGTCTTATGAATGTGTTATAATTTTTTTAATATGTTAACCTAATTATAATTTAATTAGTTAGTATTAATTAATTAATCACCATTAATAAATTAATGCTAATTAAAATTAATTAATGGATTCTAATTAAAATTAATTAATGACCTAATTAATTTTAAGTAATATACATTTCAGTAATATATTAACATTATTAACATGACGAATATTTCTAGATAACCAATAACTACGACTTGTAAAGAATACTTTTAAATACTTTTCAAACGTTTTTAAAACCTTATCTGCCTTTTTACCGTAATTTTTTAAAAAATTACCGTATAGGGCTTTTAGACCACTCAAATTAAAGAGAATGAAAGTGTCAAAAAATCTTTATGATAAAATTACTGAAAAAGTTTTATTAAAGTCCGCGAACCTTTTGAAAGGCAAGCAGAAATTTAGAAATCTTTGTTTCCGATGATTCTCTAATGATTACTGAAAATCTGCTAATGGTAAAAAAATTTGAAGTCAAGATCTAAGACTAGAAACTTGGGGCTTCAATTTTTTTTTCTCAATATTGCTCTGCGACTATTTTGCTTCAAGTTACAGCCCTTTAAAAATTGTATTTTTTTTATTCCTTAATTTTTGTGCCTAGTGTATGTAAATACTATAAATTGTATGTGTCTTTGTATGATAAAAATAAATTATCCAAATTTAATACCACGTACTGGGAGAAGATGGGTATTGATTTATTGAATAATAATTGATTGTGATTAAAGAAACAATTTTGATTTACGAGAAATCAAATACGATTAACATGAATATGTTTTATTATTAACGAGCATACTCTACACAGATATGCCCACAGTTGTTTTAAAGTGTATCTTAACCCTTAGTTAGTGAGCCTGTTTTTAGCAACATGCCTAGTTAACAAGGGTTTTTATCCTGAAGAATTAATTCGCGATGTACTCACAGAATTATAACGCATTTAGTGAACCAGGGTCAATTTGACCCTACGATACTCACTACTGATATAAGCCATGGCAGTAAACAAGCGATCGACACACTTCAGAGCGCGATATCAACTAAGTTGAAGGTACCGAGACCGCTGGTGCTCTACAGCGTAAATGTGCAATGCAGTTACCAATTAAAATTTTGCCCGGGTCAATTTGACCCTGGTACACCAACTAAGGGTTAAATTTGACTTAATAGTGGACAACGGTGGTCAACCTACTTCCGTGGTTGGAACTTTCGACATACTCGTAATTAGAAATAATAACAAGTGAGTATTTCAAAAGTGAGTCCGCAATTATTATATTGGTACGATCTCTCTGGCAACCGATCCCAGTTAATATTCTGAGATAGATGTGACATTGAGGTAATTGCCGCTAATGCCCGCCGGTTTGATGTAAACTATCAAGGAATATTGTAAATGGTAACGATCTGAAATATTCCAAATGCCCCGCCGTCATTAGTGTCGTAATTGCACAACGAGCTTAATTTTCATATTAATTTAAATGGTTTCGGGTGAATCATTAGAAATCATCTCTTGTATTTATGCCGAATATAATTAAAATTATTTACATAGAGTGGTTTAATTCGCAATTATAGTCAGTAAATGCGTAGTTGCATCGTTCCACAGCTGTCACTTAACCATAGCTCTTAATTGAGTCCATCTTAACCCAGTCTAATTTAAAACAATCTCATAAACAGATGAATAATTTACATTAATCTACGTTTTTTAGTGTGAAACCGACTTAGAGGCGGCATATCAAACAGTTAGGATGTGCTGTTCGGGTTAATGTGACATGCTAATTTTAAGTAAGCCTAATTTACATCGTTTAAAGTGTCATTTTGCTCTTTTATGTTTCCGATCCTGAATCATCTGCCTCAATAGTCAACACGCACATATTTTTATAAATTGGAGCACTAAAATATTGACGCCACCTTGACACTCCATCGGATGAAGGACTCTACAAGGTCGACATCATGTCCTTAGAAGCAATTTATTACAAAAGCTGTGACCACAAAAGGTACCCATTTGCAGGTACAGTATTTCAATTAGCTTATGTATATATGTGAACAGGATGCATGAATATTCTCAGCTAATAATGTTTAGCAACATAATCTTACATTCGTGGTACCCTTTTCAATGTACTTCCATACCTGGCTCATATTCTTAAACACTTCTCTATTATTATTTTTACTGAAATGCTAGATTAATATTTCAGATAACTGTTTTCCTCTTAAAACGAGGAATAATTTTTGTACAGGCCAACTGAATGTGCTGAAGGTAACCAGTCCCTTCCACCAAAATGCTGTGGTAGTTTACAAAATGAAAACTTTAAGTAGGGTGAATACTGTAACTTGGATATATCGCATACCTACAAAAGTATAAATATCTACATTTCAATTGTACTTAGTATATCTTCTTCCATAAGGTTTGTTGCGATGATATGACCAAGTTGCCTAAGCTCACTGAGTCGTATATCATCGAAGTTATAGGTGTTAAAGATACGAGCCCAAAATCACGTGAGTTCGCCCGTACTGACTTTTTAATTAAATAGACTATAAGCGTTTTAACACAAGTGATAAGTTTAACACAAGTTTATGATAATTCTTATTCCTAATGCCAAGTAGGATCAAGGCTGGGTCGATTGTCAAGACTGGGTTCAGTTAGACGCTAGCAGAAAATTAAATTATTTATTTAAAAATAATCTTTCAGTGTTTTTTTTCAAGACTACAAGTTGTACAATCGGGCCTGTGTACAACGGGATAATTGTACAGTATGACTATTACATAACTAAATAAGAACTAAAGGTTGTTTTCAAGTGATGAAATCAGGCGAAGGTGGACTTTTGGAGGGGATCTACTTCTGGACAAAAGAATGTGATGGACATTCAGGTTAGTTACTCGACGCGGAGAAATCTCACGACTCAATGGTGAATCTTGAATTTTATTATGAATTTCAGCAACCTGGAGGACAGTGCAATTCTACTAAAGGATTCGACCTAAATCCGCGACCATCTGAACTTGACGCTATAGTCGTATCAACTACCTAAACGAACGGACGACTAATTGAAATAAGCCCTCGCAACAAGTGACAAAAAAGGTTAGATTAATCAAGAAATGAGGGGTGATCAAACAAAACGCAATATATTCATTTTTAGAAATATATGGAAAAACGAAAAAAACTTTTAGTAGAAAGGCCTTCGGGAATAAAAAAAGCCATTTGAACATACTGCGAAGAATGGATAAAACATGACAACACAATATATTTTGTAGCTTTTGTATGATATGAGGGGTAATTTAAAAAAAAATGGATTTTTTATGTTTTGATTGATGGGCAGTTGATAGTTTAATAAGTTTTATTTGAATAAAAAAAGGTGTTGCTAAAAAACTAATGCTTAACCTATTTGGTAAATAATAGCAGTAAACAAAAAAACAAAAAAAAATTAATTGTGAGCACCATAGTCAGATTCTAAACAATCACATTACTCATGTTTTTCTGCCTCTCTTCGTTCAAGGATTTGCACATCAGCACTTAAAAGGCTTCTATACCAAGAAATCTGTTGGTCATCCATCCATTCTGAACCGAACTGTTCATCCATGAGATGTTTTAGAGATTTATTTCTTCTCTGGAATGACGTTGTTATGTGTCACCTTTTCCAGTCTTAAGTTTCGGTCGGTTTTTCCTCGTTTAGTTAAATTTCTTGGAGAGTTAGCGATTCAGATCTGAAATTCTGGAAACCAACCACCTTTATTGTTGTTGTCTTCTTTATTTCCTCTTTTATCAGATAAATTCGTGTCAAGTCGGAAATTCCTTCTTTTTTTTTTAAGTATTTTCTAAACTTTTTATATCGTATAAATCCCAGTCTATGCCAAGTTCCTTGACGACACCAAAGTTGGAATATATATTTTTGTACTCCAATTTGGACTTGACAAAAGGGATTTTCCGTAATGACTTCTCAACACTTTGGATTTATTACGTTTTGATTGAATCGCTAACATTTAGAACTCAAATTCAATTGGAATTATTACGTTTTGAATAAATCTTAGGTCGCCAATGGATGTATTTCATATGTAAAGCAGGTGCACTGTACCTAAACGACCGAAAACTCTAAACTCTAAATGACCGAAAAGTGGATATACTCGTATTGCGTTTTGTTTGATCACTCCTCAAATAAGGATATAAAGATAGGCGTAGAATAGATACTGATAAACGTATATGACATTTATTAAAAAAGAAACGTAACAACTCCATTCTTGTTAATACTTGGTCTCACGATTACAGCATGATTTTCAGGTCGTAATGTATGTGACTAATGAAGTACATATTTAAGACTATCGGTCACCTTCCAATGATAATTACCTTGGTAATGGTTTACGAGTACATGGAAACCATGCTTTACCGAGTATCATCTGCATATACTGCGAATCCTGCGACCTTCTATAGTTATGTAAGTGTGTATGTGTGCACGCAAAATCGAAGTAGCTGCGTGACAGTTGAAGGGAACCGACAAACAATGATATTAACATACACCGGCCGATTATAATTTTTCAGCGGCACATTTGCATAAGCTTGGTAGTTTGTATTGCATGAATGCTAATTAATTACCTATTCTGCATGCGTCTCGCTAATTAACATGAGCTTGTGTACAATTACTGCTCCATTCGAGAACGATTTATGCAAAACAATATAACAATTATTTAATAAGGGGTATGTATACCGTCATTACTTTTACAAATTGCAAATATTACGGTAGCAGAGTTCGCCGCTTTGGAGCGAGTAATATTTACCACAAAAATTCGGAGAAGATGATGATCCTGTATATTACAGAAAATAACAAAGTTCTAACAGTGCTAATCTAAACAGATTTCATGAAATAAATATTAGAAACAACTGTTTTAACTGTCATAATGATTTATATAAAACACATAATAAACATATATCTTGTTAACAACTATACCCCTGGACATAAGCTGTAATAATGACTTTTACTTATCTCCATCCTAGAAGATGAAGATATGTAAATTTACCGCTTACCTATCTCCATCTAAATTTGTCAAATTGTTACCTTAACGAAATAAAAAAAAACTACCTTTTTGGAAATTAATTAGTATTCCAATTGACTATCGTCTCACGGGAGCTATTTCCAAATTCCGAAAAATTAACAAAATGGCGGACTTTAAAAATAACGTATCTCTTTTACCCATTTTTTCAACTGTTATTGTTAATAAAACTTATACAAAATATTTTGTACAAAAAATGTCTGTTATGTATAGAGCTGTATAATCGGTGCCTGGTACATGTGGCTTGCATATGGGAAGGTGTAACGGGGGCCTCGAACACGTGACGCGGAGTTCACGCTGATTTCACGCTGATTTAATCTGACTTTCCACTTTTTAACATGCAGATGGTAGATAGCTGGGCACTGTGGCCCTAGTCGGTAATGGGTACTTAGGATTGTATTTCTTCCAGAAATCCTTAAATGCTGCTGTGTCAAGTAATGTAAGTGGTAAATGACAGGTAATTAACATGAGAAGCAAATCAATAATGAACACCGTTTTCCGTGGCAGGCCCCTTTTTATATTAACATGTTCCGTACTATTTATATGTCTTTTGCAGTCCCTCTTGTCCCATACACAATAAATCTTTTCACAAACTTTACACACTATTTTCGCCCCATTATACATCAAATGTGGAAAGTCCCGAATAAACCTATTCACATTGTTGGAAAGCGGCCGTTTTTTCGCCTTTGGCACTGTAGGCATTTTTTTGTACCGTACGCATGCTATACAAATTATTATTTGTATGTAATTACGATAGCAAATTGATTTAGTTCCTTCGCGAAGCAGACGCACATGGTCTCAATGTTAAACAGTAAGTGGATACCTAGCACAAATCGAGTGTTTTGTGTTACCTAGTTCGTTTACAGCGTGAATTGAACTCCACGTCACGTGCTTGAGGCCCCCGCTACACATTCCTATACGCAAGCTACATGTACGCGGCACCGATTATACAGCTCTAGTTATGTGGCTCTCGTGACACGTAAATTACTTGTGTACGAAATTTCAGCTTTATCGGCTCAATAGCTTTAGAGAAAGCTTGCTCACCGTTCTCTTCTAGAACCAAATATGGCCAATCCGCAATGCCTGTGCCATACAATTATCCCTCCTCTTCTTCATGACCCTTCAACCGCACTGTCACTTGCTCTTTTTGATCGCTTCTGGTCCTTTTGGCAGCGTCCGAAATCCTACTCTCGGCGTCGCTGATGCGTGCCTTATCGTGGATCCCAGCTTAGGTCTCGGCGTAAGGCCCCAGGGTATACCCATGGTATTCAACACTCGTAAAAGTACTGAGGTGCCGTCATTAATATCGCTCAATATTATAATAATAATTGAGTCGTTGTCTCAATAACAACGAAGCCAGAATGCTGATGTTTGGGCGCCATGCTCCAAATCATCGCAATTACTGACTCACTGTTATTTTGCGTATGAGCTTTCAAATACCTCTTTAACAAATTTTCCGAGGATAAATCCTCGTCAATTGGCTTAATGCCTTTTAATACCGTCTCGTTCAAAAGAGTTTTGTGCTTGTACTCGGCAAAAGAATTAGTAGCTTCAGCCTTACGTGAGGTATACCAACTGTCCCTCCCGGGGGGCAAATATCGTGCTGTGGATTTTTATCGGTCGAACCTTTATGAAAATACGTCGCCCACATTGTATCTTCCATTTTCTCCACGGAATTTGAATTACGGCGAATCGTTAGACCATAATATTTTGTCAATTCGACAATGACTTTATAAGGCTTTCTGTCCCCTTGCCACAAATGCCTTTGTTCAATTTTCTTGCCTTCCATAATCTTATCCTCATTCTTTTCTCCATGTGGCCGATACATTTTTCTTTTTTACCACAATTTCGTCATCGTAATGCCTACCTTACACAGTCAATATTATTGGGTCAATATCGATATTGATCGTCTGAATAGAATATTAAAACAATATTGATGGAAAAAATATTGTATAAAATTAAAACGTTTTAAATTTTCTTTGATCAAAGCACGATTGTACAACTGATACTATTCATCAATATTATTGAGTCGTGTAGGGGTACCCGACTTTTACCATATATTGCGTTAATAATATTGCTTCAATAATATTGACCGTGTAAGGTAGGCTTAAGGATTACTTTCAAGGAATCCCTTAAATGTCTTGCTGCGGTGAGGATCCAGATGTCATGCACAGGCCAATATTTGCGGCTCTATATTTCCCGTAAATAAAGGAATTCCGGGAAATCCTTTTACAGGGACATTTTTATGGGTTATTTCGAAAAAATGAATTTTTTCGAAAAAACAGAAATCCCCCTTAAAGAGCTGAATACTGATAGTGGCCTAGTATTTGTATGAATCAAATCGTATTCCTGCACCGAACTATAACACTATGCCAGCGGCGGCTCGTGACGAAAATTTTGGGATGTTCACAAAGTTTTTTTTACTTGTGTTACGTACAAATACAAAATATTCATATTTTAATATGATCTCAAAAAATAACACCCGCCACAGGTAGGATTCGACATTTATCCAGGATTGGAACCGAACGACATACAGCTGTTTCGAACTTACTAGTTCTCATCAGGGCCGTACACTATACGCCGATCCAGGACAAATGGCGAATAAAATTTCTCTATTTCCGACTTATATGTTACTGACATAGATCATATCGATAAAGATGTATACCCCACAAATTTCATTCGGCATTTGTCCTGGATCGGCGTACCGTGTACGGCACTGATGACAACTAATAAGTTCGAATCAGCTGTATGTCGTTCGGTTCCAATCCAGGACAGATGTCGAATCCTATCTGTGGCGGGTGTTATTTTTTTGAAACCTTATCTGATCGTGCAGACATACGAGAAAGGGGTCGAGGATCGCTTTTAGGTATAATTCAATGCCTGGCGGGGCTTTAGCCCGAGGAGTAGTTGTTTCCTATAGTGATTATGTAATAGCCTCACTATTCGGGAACTACTTTGATAACCGCTTGGCGGTTTGGTAGTTCCTTTCTCGATTTCCGACTTTTAATATGATACTAAATATACTTAATTTTGTTTTCGTTGGTAATGTTTACTTACCACTTTGCAGGATCTTTCTTGCATGTATATCTAACAAAAACACGGGTGTAGAGTATAATAAAGTACCTAGTTTATATTAACTTGATAATAACCAATATGTTAATTTTATAGAACAAACACAAATTAAACACAATGTTTAAATAGAAAGTCCATTCTCCTTTCTTTGAGTTCTTTCTTTGAGATAACTAAGTTATTAAAATCGCGAATTTCTTGCACCAATTTTTTTTTCTATTGACAGCATGGCTAACGCAGGCAATCGATCTTCATTCATAGTGCTTCTTAAAAACGTTTTAATTCGTTTTAATGCCAAAAAGTTTATTTCTGCTTCTGCAGTGGACATTGTTACTATAATTTGGAACAGATCATAGGTTGCTGAAAAAACTTATTATTAGTACTATACGTAGATTATTTTCGATAATGAATTTCAGGCAGTGTACAGCTCCAGAAAGATTTCTAAAATCTGGTCTTTGATAAATTATTTCTAGTTCAGTTTTAAGTCTATACCAATCCACTATACCAATTTTCACCCAACAGGATTCGGCAGTTTCCAGAGCAAACAGTATACACGGAAAACAAAACAAACTATTTCACAACCACACAGCCAATCATATTTTTCATATAGTTCTATTTGAAATAATCTCTTAAAATTTCTTTTTGTCCCTTTTGTAATTTTTATTAAGTTGTCGGTATTGGGCCGCCACTGTATTGTCGGTTTGGGCCGCCCGAGATTTTTACCTGAATTTTTCCTTCCAGTGTCAATTTTCTAAAAAAGTCTCTTAGAAAGTTCACATTATATTTACACTTTTCTTCAGAATAACGTTCAGAAGAACATCCGGCTACTGTATCCATTTTTCAGGGTTCTTTATAAATGTTCTACATAAAATATTGAAATGGTCGAAAACTCACACACGCCAAATCGCCAATACTATCGACGAGACGTAAACATTGTATTATTCAACCTGTTAAACGCATGTGCAGTACACTAACAAAATCATATCGGCACATAAAATGTGTGCCATACGGAATAGAAAAGGAACAATTTTTAGCACCAATTAGCTGGACAGAGAGTTACATAGAAAAACATGCCTTTATCGACGGTACATTCGACTAAACCACAGACCGATTGAAACAGGTACGTTGCCGGCTGTTGCGAAGGAATTTTGGTTTTGCCAAATTGCTCGTGAAATCTGTAATTCTGGGGATTTTGCTTTATTATTACTTAAAAATTAGAAAGGAGCATATTGGTGAGACGTTAATTAAATAGTTAGTTTATAAACCAATGAATAGGAAATAAATCATGATTAGGTGTGATTTTTTATTTTCTTCGTTTTTTTTTTCTTTACGGGGGGCACGTGCTCACGTGATCTTATATAGGAGCGGCCACTGCACTATGCGTAGAATTCTTGCAGACCTTATCAAGATCCTCTGGAATCTCTGAAGCTATTATTGACACCTAAAGATTCACAGCTGACTAATTACTATTCATTTCATCGCTATTTACCAAATAAAAGACCCTCTTATCTTGCCGATAAACGGAACAGTCTACCTAAGCCTAGCCATAAAAACAAGCCAAGGTATGTTTTGAAATTTATTATTTGGCAAATAGCGATGAAATAAACTATACTGTATACTGAGGTTACTGTAAGCGAAGCACCTCAAAATAATCTATCTCTTATGGTTCATGTTTACCAAGCATTTCCTCACCTTCTAGTTTGGGACCTACTGCAGATGGCAAGGCCGTCGCGCCGCAGCGCATCTTCGGCGAGGCTATCGAGTTGCATAGGCGAATGCAGCAAATGTAACGCGGTAGCGAGGAAGTGACGTAGACAATTAGAGATAGGCAGCGGAATGTGAAGTCGTGACAATGAACTGTCCTCTTATCGACACATCTATCTATGAAACGCCCACGTTAAACCGACGCCGTAATTCCAGTATTTATAAAGTGTTTAGTGCGAACAGTATCCTGCCATTATTTGGGCCGATGAATTACATAATTTCGTTGCCATGTGCCAACACGATGATAATTAACAAACGAAAATGTGTATCTTCCTACCGGAACGCGGAGTTTATTCATTTGGTTCATTTACATTTGAAAGAGGGCTTCCCGCTAGTTGACGCTTATTTTCTCATTGACGCATTAACGATACTGACCTTTCTTAAGGTCGATTCGGATATACCGTACTTCTTCCATCTCACAACTTATCATTTCAGTACCAATCTCTTGAAAAAGTTGCTACTCAATACCATAGAAGTAAGTAACTTATGAATTAATGTGTGCAATTTTAATTGCACTCAATGGATGCGACATATCGGCCAAAATAATTGTTATTGAGACGGACAAGCTAGACATGAATGATACTTTTATTTTTTTAATTTGCAAGTTATTGTGATATATTTTCAAGTAATACTACTTTGATTATTACCGTATCGTAATTTTAATCCACGTGAACAATTCTATAGCTGTCATCCAAAAGGTCATATATCATTACTCAACTTATGACACCCAGAAGATCATATATCATAATTCAAAAATAAGCCATGATATCATTTATTGTGGTACGCATGCAGCCTTTACATTGAAGTTCCTAAAACTTGATGTAATGTGGTTGTTTCGTGGTTTCTATATACCCGAATGATTCTATCTGTTATCCTAAAATTACCATTAGTGATGTTGTTTGGTTTATTAAAGATAATTGTCTAAATTACTGATGATGTATTTATTTTAAAAATGTTACTGGTGTAGATTACATATAAAGTCAAGAAGAAAGGTTATACATAAAGACAAGGACAAATACCCTGCAAAATTAACTGAAGTGTGTGTACTTGTTCAAATGTGGCCACTTTAACTGGGTAAGTACTATCAAAATAAGGAAAATCCCACTTTTCACATGTCAAAAAGGTTGTCCAGATTAGTGAAAGAGAGAGATAATGTGTAAAGCAGTAGTCGATAGTACACGGCGTTTATCTACTGCACTAGCTGTATTCACCTTGAACCTATACATGGTGGTGGTCTGTCATAGGGGGCACGAGATTTATTATTTCTTATTGGATTCCTTTAAAGTTATGCTATATTTAAGTCCTGGTAAAATTATGCCAGAAGCTACCCTAAAACCTGTATAATGACGTTGGTATCTTACATATAGCATACCTCTAAAAGACGAAATAATTTCATTACGTCATACAAAAACGATGCCATTCTATAAATGAGCTCCAATAATTTCAGGCTGTTAAGTTAGCATCAGTTGGAACTGGGCATTGATTAAATTGGCTATTGATTAAGTTGGTACACCTCTAATCAAATGATAATTAGAGGAGTATTAATCTCCTCCATCTCCTGATATGAATTTGGTTGATGAAACATAGGTCGACTTTAGTATAATGTTTCTGGGCTTCGAGATAAAAATCCAAATCAGCAATTATCAAATAATTCTCAGAGATTGAGTGAAAATTGCAAATGCAGAAAATTAAAAAGTATATTTTGTTTAAACACCTAATGTACATTTTTGTAGTCTAATGCCTACTTAGAAAAATATATATTTACAGCTTGTTTCTATATTAATAAAAAAAAATAAAAAAGTAATTTCATTTAATTTTTCAATTTCAAATAACACTTTTGCCACTGTTTATATGATATTGAATGCAAATATTTAATTCATTTTTACGATAATAATAAGTAAGTGTATTTGATATTTTAGAAAAAGGCTGAATAGAGGAAGCATATAGTCAGATGAATTTTTTGTAGTTGTCTTTTTTCCATATAGTACTGCTTTGGTGAATATGAATATTATGTTATTTATTGGTGTTTATTTATACAGTATAGTTTTATTTAATGTTTATAATATAAATTTTAAATAACTAAATTATGTTCTGGGTATAATTCTTTAATAGTTATTAGAGCTATTACAACATCTCTAACTTACCCAAATTAAGTTCTTAACCTCCAATTTCCATCTCTCGTTTGTATATGTGTAGGATGTCTTAATTGGAACTGTAGGATTTGAATTGCTCGCCATTTGCGTTCTGTCAAAGATAGGGCATCAGTATTTAATGACTGTCGTCTACAAACCATACGACGTCAACATGGCACAATTAACAGATCAAAAACGAATAGTTTATGTACAACTGTTTTATGAAAATGAGCGATCATTTACAGTTGCATTAAGAAAAATTCGCACAAAATTATGATAAAATGAAGCGCCTACAGAGGTAACACTTCGTAACTTGATCTTAATATGTATAACTTAATATGTAAATCTGTTATTTGTAAGGCCTTCACCAATATGTTCTCGTCGTGGTTGGTCAGATAAAAATAATATTACTGCAGTGAGAGAAAGTATACGGGAGTACTCAAACACATCAATTCGACGTCATGCACAACAATTGAACCTATCGAGAGCCACCACGCATAGGATTTTAAAGAAAGATATGCATCTATCAGCATACTAAATTCAGTTGACACAACAATTAAAAGTTACAGACCACATACATTTTTTAATTGGGTGTTAGAAAAGAAAGAAAGTTATGCACATTTTTGCAACAAAATTTTATTCCGCGGTGAAGCACATTTTCGACGGATACGCTAGCAAACAAAATTGTCGAATTTGTGGTGCTAAAAATCCACGTGCTGTTCACGACAAAGAAATGCATCCACAGAGATGCACGGTTTGGTGGGCATTTTGAGGTTGTGGAATAATTGATCATACTTCTTTGATAATGAAAATGATATGGCAAGTTAACGTCGTGTGGATTGTAGATGACAGTCGTTAAATATTGACGCCCTATCTTTGACATAACAAATAGCGGGGAATTCAAATCCTATAGTTCCATCTGAGACACCCATAGGTTCGAACTTGAACACTCATTCGAAGCGGTCATTAATGATCGCCATATGAGAACATACGAACAAAAACCAAACAACTACAAAGTCCGCTCATCTGGTAGGTCACAGGGTAACCTTGAAATGGGTTCCAGGACATGAAGAATTGAAGGAAATGAGGTTGCCGATCGCCTAGCAAAAGAAGGTGCAACCTCTACATTTCTTGGACTAGAACTGTATTGTGGTATAGCCAAATGCCATATAAGGAAGGAAGTCCAAAAGTGGGAAGAGAAGAACTTCCCATTAAACTGGAACTTCCTGGAGCTAAACTCCCATTGGAGTTTAGCTCCAGGACAAAAACAAGCGAAAAGGTTTATAACTTATTCGCCTAAAAAGACCAAAGAACTTCTGAAACTCAACAAACTGGAGATAAAGCACATGCTTTCTTACAGGACACTGCTCTCTAAGGTACCACCCTAAGAAGATGTGCAAAGTCAAATCAGACCTATGTCGCTTCTGCAATAAAGCAACCGAAACTGCGAAACATATACTCTGCTCTGCCCTTTACCTCAAAAGGCTACTTTATCTAGAACAGGTAGACATTTCTTCTGCAGAGGTAAGAACGGTGGCTCATAGAAGAATTCTAAACTTCTATAGAAGCCTAAGAATCGAGGAAAACTCGTAGATCAGGGTATGCACAATAGATCTAATTAGGTCGCAGAGCGGGGAGGCCTGAAGAAACCTAAACAACCAAAACCATATCTAATCTAATCTAATCTGAGATACCATATAGATTTGCTGATCTAGATAATAGTTACGTTAACAATAAAAACAATTATAAGAGCTAAAAGTCAATATTGTTACGCATAGTATTAATTTCAACATGAGCAATCTTCCAAAATATGGCTCAAGGTAAGTCATACTTGAGTAGGAGTATCGCAAAATATTACATCAATTTTCGGGATCTCACAAAGATTAATATTATTGTTCAACGGTCAAACGGTGTAGGAAGTAAGAAATCGTCTGACCTTTACAGCAAGCGCTTTCTTTTATACTAATAATTCGGTTCGTCTACAAAGACTACGTAGTTACCGCATCGCATACAATCTTGCATACGATATTGCAATTAAATATAATGAAGTGCTTATTATGAAAAGGGAACATAATAAAGAAGGCATTGACATTTTGGTAAATTATTACTTCTGGATATTATTCGTCAATGGTCTTAATGCCAGTGCACAATGCCGTCCAATTATTTATACATATTACGCTGAAATTACAGTCATAATGTAACATCCGTGTCATTTAAATAAGAAAGAAACTCATCTAGCAGAACACATCACGAAAAGAAGAAGTATTTAAGGGAATAATGATGATATGAATAATAATTAAAGAGGGTTTATCTTAATTGAGGTTATTCCGGTAATCGCTAATTAGGTATTCAAACGGCAGGCTAAATTAAATGGTGTAGTAGTATTAGAGATAAAATATTTACTGTAAGTGGTATTATGTCTAGCCCTCACATGTTGAGAATTATTTCAAGCATGCAGCTAGCTCTATAACAGATAAGTTATTAACAGCTATAAGATAAGACTATGTAAGGGTTGCCTTTGAAGAAAATATACTAATGACGTAAAACAATACACACTCACGATTAATTTCAGTAAAGTTAGAAATTATTTTTATTAATATAATGCAAAGTTTTACTATCAGAGGTTAACATTCAAATTACAGAAATAAGGAGTTTATACTCCAACCCATCTGCAAATGCCTTATATAATAAGGACTAAACCAATTAGGTCAAAACAGCTATTCTCCTGGCTATATGCCAAACGCCGAACACTGAATTACATGACAAAATTTGTCGTATTTTTGTCTAACAGAGTTAGCACTAAAAATACAGTGATTGTTCTAAACCACCAAGAAAGATGCAAAGTGTCACCTATCTCCGGATATCGTTAACTGCAGACCGGTTTCGACCTTTCTATTTTTGGCGTTTGGTATGTTCTACTGCGGTGGAACGTAGGAACATCTATTAGATATAAGCTTTATCTGTCGAAGGTATACTCGTTTACACTGCACTGATGAGACCCAACTGAGAATTTCAACAATATTATTTGGTCTCATGCGCCCAAAGATGTGTTTATAATGAGGAATATTCTAATATTTTGCGTGTTCGATGCTTCAGGGTCAATCAGTCATGGCAACATATTTTGGTAAGTAGATAAACAGGATTGTTACATTTGTACTATAGTAATTTTTTGTTTTAGATATAAAGTGTTGAAGCATCTTGGCATTGATCCCGGGCAATTCTATGTCGAGAGCCAAAAAGCTGCCAAGTCACCAAGACTGAAAAGGTATTCCAAGATATTGAAAAACAATTCGCCAAAAGAGGATGACAGCTAGAAGAAAACTTGAAGATGAATGTGCACAGGATGAAGGAGAACCTGTTACGGAGCGGGTTTAATTTTAAAGTTTATAAAATATTTTTTAATAAAAAATACTCCTACTATTATATTCTTTTGATTATCTCCCTAAAATAATAATAAATAACCATATAACGCTATGAATTGAGATGAGTGGAGCTCTAAGAAGTGTCAGTCGCGAAGAACTAGCTCAATTGCTAACTTCAATAATTCTCTACTGGGACATCTTGTATTAACTAACATATTGTCATATATTCTACTAATTAATTATAATATTATATTAACTGTATTTAAGTAACTTACAATTTAAAACATGTTTGAAAAAAGCGGACAAATTAAATGTTTGAATTTTACTACGTTTATAAATAGTTTAGTAATACTTGTAACACAAAAAATACTATCAAATCATTATTATATACCAAACATATTATTCAGTTCAGCAAATTTCTTCTCAGTAGCACAAATCTCAAGAATGTCTATTAAATATGTATTTGCTGGCACATTAGTATTGTTAATGATTTCGAGGCCTCGATACCATGATAATTATAGAGGAATTATATTATTGATAGTGACGCCAGCTTAAATTTTAATTAATATCTCTACTGTTATCTACTAATCTAGAGTTCTAACCATTTGTTGAAAAAACAGGACTGTACTTAAACAATATTAAAAGCACACAACATAATTATATGCAATCTTCGAATATGAAAACGCCTATTTTACCGATATGTCGGCGTTAGGACTCGAACCCAGGTCATGATAGTCAGTGGATAGTCTTTTAATTATTTGTCATAAAACACATTCTAATCAACTGAGCTATCGTGGAGAAAAATTTCCATTGATATTTTCATGATAAAATAATAAAAGTTACAATGTAGTCATAATAACAATAAAAACAAAATAAAAATCACTTTCTGAAGAAATCAGATGTTTCGTTTTTCTTATTTCTCTTATCAAAAACAAATAATTACAACTTGTAAGGAATAGTCTGCAGATTTTAATACCCTAGTTGAATTTTCTGTACGATAATTATTTCCCGAGTAATGAAATTGTAATTCCAATACAATATATAGACTTTATTTAGTTCAATTTAACATATTTCTTGGTCATATTTCAGTTGTTTAACCGGCTATTTTACTATATTCTATTAGTTGTCCAAGTTGCAATCTCACTCAGGTTGCAATATCGACACAATCTTCCATTCATCTATATTACTATTCGTGCACAAACACACATAATTTCGTCAGAAAGTAGCAATAATAAAGGGGAGAATAGTATATTAGTCGGCGAGGACCACAAGCGATTTTAGGCAATCATACGGTCTGTTAGAGACGCTTACGACCATTTGATAGTAAAATTCCTGCGAATGACATTCGAGGGCATCCTCGGAATACAAAACAGTCATACGCATCTCTCAGACATCGATGGCTCGACTTGTAGAAATCGAAGAGAGGCTACGAGGCCTATTTTATTATAATATGACGGAATAGAAAACAGTCAATAGATTCTTTAGTTCGGAAGTACAATTGAATGATGAATTTATGAATAGAAATATAGGACCTGTATTAATTAAGAACTACAGGACGACTTGTATATAATAAATTTAAATTTTGTTTTCAGCGTTTTGCAACAATCCATAACATTTTGGAAGAATCTGATCTATGGATTCAGAGATCTTGTTTCCTGAAAGTCCCACATAATAGTCCCTTCGAATTAGGAAAATTGAGGGTAATTTTTCCTACAGCTAAGCGATCTATACAGAAAGTTGTGTTGGGGTTGTGTTAGCAAATTTTTCACCTAGCGCATGATAAAAAAAGGGTTGCTTTTTAGATATAGATATTTGTGAAAATTTTGTTTTTAGCCGTTTTTTTCGTTTTTTGAGTTTTTCTGAAAAACTGTGCATTTTTGGGAAAACATGACCTGATTTGTTGTTGTAGATTTCGCAATTCTCCACAATTTTTGTTCTTTTCATGTTTTCGAAATTCTGCTTAGTTGCGGTGCTAGAGCGCGCTGAAGTATTTTTCAGTTCTTTTTCGATTTTAAGCAAAAACTATGCATTGTAGAGAAAAATATTAAGAAATCAAAGTTGTAGATATAAGAAATTCCGAAGTAGATATTTTGTTTTTTTTAACGTCGCACGGTTTTGCCACTAGAGGGCGAACATAGTTTTCGGTTTTTTCTTTGTAGTACTCTTGTACAAATGAAAAAAACACTCTAGAGCATTATTTTTGATTTATAGGCAAAACAATGCATTTTTTAGAAAAGTTCAATCACATAAAAAGTTGGAGAGCAAAAAATTTCCTACAAATTCTTATATTTTTTTTACAAAAAATGCATAGTTTTGCCTATAAATCAAAAATAATGCGCTAGTGTCTTTTTCATTCGCACAAGAGTATAAAAAAAAATTAAACAGTTTTCGCCCTCTAGTTGGAAAACCGTGCGATTTTAAAAAAAAGCAACGCAACAAAATATATCGGAAATTTTTATATCTAAAAAGCAACCCTTTTTTTTATCATGCGCTAGGTGAAAAATATGCTGACACAACCCCAACACAACTTTCTATATAGGTCGCGATTTCGTGAGACAGTGAGAAAAACGACCTGAATTATGCAGATCGGGGAACTGATTCATGACAACGCGCTGACCCAAACAGCTTTGAAACTCAACCAGTTTTTGATAATAAGCGGCATGATAACGGTTTCGCACCCTCCTTACTTGCCCGACTTAGCCCACTGCGGCTTTTTATTATTCTCAAGAATGAAGAAAAACCTAAAGGGAAATCGTTTTCAGGACGTGAAAGAGATTAAGAAAAAATCACTGGAAGCACTTGGCAACATTAGTTCAGAAGAATATAAAAATTATTTTGAACAGCGAAAAAACCGTTGGGATTGGGATAAGTGCATACCATCTAATGGACAATATTTTAAAAAAGTTTGATATTTTCATATATATGTTATCTTGAAAAAAAATTAAATAAATAATTATGGTTTTTTAGTGCCCCCACGTACATAGAGAAGGTCTTAAAAGTACATGTTAAAGATTGTGCTTCGTGTCCCTATTTTTTTACGTAGCTGTGTGCTTATGGCTACTCTAAACGACTACTAAAATATTAACAAAATTGCGTTAAATTAATAACCCACTTCCATTTTAATATATCTCAATTAGACATGCAAATTAGCCATTTAGAAGCTAATAACACTTCTTCAAATTATTTTTATGAATAGCTAGAGCCAGCAACCGGAAATACAATACATGCACTCCAGAAATGACAAGATCGCTAGGCCTCATTAACATAGCCGTAATTTAAGGAATCACTTTTAGTCTAATTAACTAATTTCATAGTAAAAATGTATTTATTACGCATGCATTAGCTCTTTTCAAGAAAAGATCGCAGCGCAGCTCAGATAACAGATCTGACACGAAATACGCAACTGAAATGATATAATTGGGCTCGAATACAATACAAATAGGCAACTAAAGGCAGTTTAAAATAATTAAAATTTATTTTTGCCAGGTGGGTTAACTACTGAGAAGTGACTTTGCAGCTTTAAATTTTTTTGCACGAACAAATTATATGACCAAAGCAGAGTAATTATTTTGTTAGAAAGTGATTAATATTCTTGTATTGTTCTCGTATGCATTATAAGATGTTTGTAAATTACGGAAGCGGGTAAATTATTCCACACTATACTGGCTGTTGCTATTATAAAGTTGAATTGGCCTATCATCAAATTTATTTTTGGCACTTCCTCCACTCAATGCAGTTATTTGTTCTTTTCGTCTTTAATGTTGGCCCTCATGCAGCAAGGCAAATATTTTACGGAAAATAAGACGGAAACACTTTTTTCTATGTACTATTCATTTCATCGCTATTTACCAATTAAAAACCTCTCTTATTTTGCCGACAAATGGAAGAGTCTACCTGAGCCTCGCCATAAAAACAAATCAAGGTTATGCTTTGAGATTATTTATTTGGCAAATAACGATGAAATAAACTATACTCGTAATAATGCTATATCTAATTCCTTTTCCTAATTAATATTTTTTTGAAGCCTTCATAGTTGCTACTGGAGTGGATTGGAACCTTTGGTGTGAAGATAACACTGAAATGAGTAGATCATTAAAACATAGATGATTAACATTTGATTTCAATCATCTCCAGACGATGCCAACTTTGTTGCCAAAACGTGAGTCGAGTGGAGTGTATAGTTTTTTGGTATTTTGTGGAGACCTATGGCAGTGTTATCATCATAGTTACGTAGTACACAGGCCACACTTTTATCTATGTACTTGGAAAATAACAACTTCCTCTCAGACATAATGCCCATATCGTTCATAAAATTAGGTATATCTAATATATGACCATCCATATTATAATTAAAAATAAAGTGAGTTAGTTAATAGTAAAGTGAAAAAGCCTGTATATAACAAGTAGTTCACATCAATATTGTCGGTTGTCATTAATAAATAAAATTAGCAAGAGCGGTGTACCTCAAGTTTCCAAGTATGGAAACTTGAGGTACACCAGAAGTTTGATAGAACTTCAGACTGGTGAAAACGTATAGTATATATTGGGTATGATGATCATTTAAGTAAGAATTTAATAAATTTAGAAGGAAATTACTGAAATCGTATTTGTAAAAATTACTGTGCAAATCACAAGATATTGTGATCGAATGTTTTGGAATTGTTGAAAATACCGTTGAAAATACTGTTAAACTGTTAAACGTTGAAGGTGTTGTATACTATTGAAAATCCTCCGTGGTGAACTTTACCACTTTCAATGATGTGAGAGCGCAGTAAAATTTCCATATTTTTGGTATACAATTTTACATGAGTGTAATTGATAAAATTTTGCACCACTACAATTGAATAGGTGTCTAAAAGAAGGGCATATGCTTATACGGTGTATATATGAAATATATGCCCTTCTTCTAGACACCCATTCAATTATAAACTTTTATGCATTTTAGGTATAAACATATAGGATACGTCAGTTGGAACTGTAGCATTTGAATTGCGCACAATTTATATTTTGTCAAAGGTAGGAAGTCAATATTTAATTTGTCATCCACATACCATGTGACGTCATCATTCCGTGATTAACAGTTCAACAACGAAGAGTTTGTGTACAACTGTTTTATGAAAGTGAAATTTGAAGGACAATGTCAGTACGTTGTCATCTTAGTTGATCAGATGAAAATTTTGCTGCATGCAGTGAGAGAAATTATACGTGCGTATCCAAACATATCAATTCGACGTTGTGCACAAAAATTGAACCTATCAAGAGCCTCCATGCATCAGTGTTTAACGGAAGATCTGCATCTGTCCGCATACAAAATTCTGTTGACACCACAACTAAAAGTTATAGACCATTTTCAGCATCTCACATTTATTAATTGGGTGTTAGAAAAGAAAGAAGGTGATGCTGATTTTTGCAACAAAATTGTGTTCAACAATGACGCACATTTTCATCTTGACGGATGCGTCAGAAAAGAAAATTGTCAAATTTGGGGTGCTGAAAGTCCCTATTTCATTTTATTCACGAAAAGAAAATGCATCCACAAAGATGCAGTGTTTGGAGCGCATTTTGGAGTAATTAAACCATATTTCTTTGAAAATGAAGCTGGTAGTTCTATCACTGGCATGTTGATATCGTATGATTTGTAGATGACAGTCATTAAATATTGACACACTATCTTTGACAGAACAAAGATGGCGCGCAATTCAAATCCTATAGTTTTAACTGAGACACCCTATATTATAAATACACCCCAATATAGTACAGTATATTCCAACTGAAATATATAATTCCTGCATACACATTAGGATGGGATAATGATATTTAATTGGAAAGCTCGATAGTACAAAATATAATTTCAACTATGATGGGAACTTGGTTATGTTCTTCACGAATATATTAAAATTTTTGAGACGTGCACTAGCACGTACATATAATATACACCAAACTTAAATTACACTCGTTAGTGTAATAAAGAAATTACCTTTGTGTATTAAAAATAAAAATATAATAAAGTGTATTATATTTCAAAAGCATTTTATTTTCCTTCATTATACAATATGGACAGTGAAGGGTGTAAAATTGAAATAATATTTACACCGAAAAGCGTTAAAGTTTATACCAGATGTGTTTATTTTACTCCCTTACTAGTATTATAGAAAATTCACACTAGCGATTGGTAAAATTCAACCCCGGCTTTGTGGTGTTCATTTTATATCAAACTGGTGTGTTCCTATATGTACCCCGCTTGGTCAGAAATTGGTGTTAAAATTTTACACTACATTTGAGACAGTGTAGTGTAGATAATATAAACCTGCCTTTTCCTATTAAACATTTTAGCAATCAACTCAGTGTTACACAAGGTGCTATACTTTAGATATTTCTTGTTGAAAATCAGCTGTTCCGGTATAACAATATTCTTAATGTGAATTGACAAATAACATTGATCATGCAGCACGATTTTGAAAAGTTAATTACGTAATTCATTTTTTAAATATAGGACAAACTTATAAGTTTGTGAAGTATAAGGGAATATTCCACGAAGACCAGAAGCAGATCTAATTATAAACAATAGCTTCTTGCCATTTCAAAGTGATAAAATTTATTTATTTTAACGAGACATATCTTCCGTTGAGAATGAATCTTCAAGTTCATAAATACCCTGTATATATAAGGGGTAAACGTTTTCATCGTGTATCTCTTATCACGTTTATTATACTATTGCTTGCGATCACTTGTAGGTCTATCATGGATGAATTCAAAATAAACATGACGAAGAAAACACCCTGCTTTCTGAGTACAATTTCCCATTGGACGATTTACCTTCAAAAGCAGAGATCGAAGGTGCTTAGTGAGTTGGCGGTCGCCGGGCCAAAGAAGTGACGGTAGCCGGGCGGTTCGACTACAAACGCGATCAAAAGCCACAGCTGAGGCGCTGTGTAATTAACAATGTCCACTAACGAGGCTTATAGTGGCGTGTGATACCGCTGCCACAACTGCGCCGACAATTAGTGCTAATGAAAAATGAATTACTTGCGTCTACTAGTTTTATTACTACTGCAAATTCGCAGTCTTGGTAGTGTCCCAGCGTCTCTTTTCGACGCTACGCTACGAGGAACGAAGGTGGCAAATTCAAGAGGTGGTGCTTGAACCGAGTTGGCTTCTTGTCAGAAGAAATCTTCAGATTTGTAGAACTATTATTCATTCACAGTAGAGGTCCATCGAAGTATCGCGTGTAGTAACATTGCACTTAGTTCTGACTACATACATTATCAAGTTATGTTTCTCTTGGTTTTGGAATCCTATTTATAGAAAATACTTTTTTTTTGTTTAACGTCTATTATGCAATTTGTCTATATACAAACAATTAGCATATATTATTTAAGACATAAATGGGGCGAGAGAACTCTATTCCAGCGAATACAACTCTATATGATACAATTCAATATTCATGAGTTTATAGCGTAATGTTTGTCTGCACACTTTAACTTAAAAATTGTAATCTCTGGATTTTTTTTAGTTTTCTGACATCTTCGCTGTTATCTAGGAGGTTCAATGCTAGTGGATTAAGATGTCTTTCAAGTCGTTGTATATATCGCCTACTACACTCCTTAATTGTCTCGTCTACTGGAGAAACATTTAGGTCATGTTGTATGTCTTTATTTATGACAAAGTAGGGAGCATCAATTATTGCACGCAGTGTTTTTGATTTAAATCTCTCTGGTGATGATGGCAAAGTTGGATTTGGCTGCTGTACCCCATAGGTGAATCCCTTGTGTCCAAACAGCTTTAAAGATGACATTATATACCAAAAGTTTATTTCTAATTGAGAGTTGGGATCTTCTTCCGAGGAGCCAATAGTGTTTCCAAAATTTGGTTCCAAGTTGTTTAGATCTTTTCCATATTGTGCACTTTCCAGGTTAGTTTCTGATCTAAGTGTGGGTCTAAATATTTAATGCAATCTATTGTAAGTATGTCTTCATTGATAATTTTTATTGAAGGTGAACTTCCGTGGCATTTTGTGAATACTATATGGTTTGGTTTCTCTTCGTTTATTTTAATACACCAGGTATTGGTCCATTTTTCTATTTAGTCTACATTTTCTTTCAAAATTATTGCTGCTACATTTGGATAATTCTTTTCAGTTAGTATAGCCGTGTCATGTACAAAGTTGAGATAGTTATTCCTTTATTGGTTGGAGTATCAGCTGTGAAGATTAGGTATAATATTAGTCCAAGCACGTACCCTGAGGAACCCCGGATTTTATGAGAAGTAATTCTAATATTTCTGACTCATTCCTCACTCTAAAATACCTTTCCTCTAAGTCGGATCTAGGAAGAATAAATATACCATATGTTAGATCCTCTTTCAGCTTATAGTAGCACCTGATGCCAAATCTTATCAAAGGCTTGGCTCACACCGAGGAAGATTGTTGCACAGTAGCTTTCTTTTTTGGATGTTTTATTTAATTCGATCTACAACCTTGTGAATCTGGTCAATGGTAAAGTAGTGGCTTCTAAACCTGAACTAATGATCAGGTATTAAATGTGTATTGCGACTGTGTCCACACATCTTTTTGCAAAAATTTTTTCCATAATTTTAAACGTTACTGGCAAGAGACTGATTGGTCGGTATCATGATGGAGAATTTATGGGGATTTCCTTGATTGTAGATAAGTATTATTTCAACTACCTTCCACTCTGCTGGAAAATATTTCAGTTGCAGAACAGTATTAAATAGGTAGGTTAGCATAAAAATCTCTTTTTCTGGTAGTTCTTCCAGTATTCTTCCTGTAACTAGATCATACACATGTTCTTTTTCGGATTTAGATCACTTATATGATCATCACTTTATATCACTTAGATGCATTATCCTTTTAACTTTCATAGGTATTATATATTCAGTTTGCTCGGTGCTGTTCGTTAGTGCTTGGAGAAAGACGGTTATTTTATCATCAACATTTTCTCCTAAGTGTGGTAATGGTTAAACTACTTATTCAAGATGTTGTGCAGAAATATCTACCTTTTCTTTGTCAGTCTTTGCCCAGCTTCCATCTGTTTCTCGAATGGGTGGTATCTGCTCTCCTGACTGTTTTAGTCTTTTTTCGTTTTCCAAAGGATATTGTGTCGGTGGGAGTTAGATTTTAAATGTATTTTTACTTCTGTCTTTGGGATATGGTTGGTGTTAACACCTTTTGAATTGTGGTAATCAAATTGTTGATTTCATTTATTAATTCTTCCTCGGTTTTTATTGACACTGAAATGTTTATTCTTTCGTCAAATTATGCATCTGAAGGCATCCCAATCAGTTTGGTAATTGTGCAACTTCTCTTTCTTGCACACTTAAATGGACCACTGCAATAACAGGATAATGGTCTGACGCTAAATTATAGTTTAATTCTATGATAAAGTATCCAGGTGCGTATATTTTAGTACCTAAGCCAATATGTTACTTTGAGTTGATAAATGACCTAATTTTAGTTCTTCGATCAATTGATGTAGTGCTCTTACTGTCCCTGGTGAATTAATTCTTGAACCCCAACTAGTGTGTTTCGCATTGAAGTCTCCCTTCGCTGAAAGTCTGTTTCCTAAACCATTAAAGTAGTTTTTAAATCCATCTTTATTTGTTGAATAATTTGGAGCGTTATATAGTCTGCTGATACTGTTATGGGTTCAATCTAATCTTCTACTTGTATGGTCATATCTTGAAGTTCTAGTCTCTTAATTTTGTTCCACATATGATGTTTAACTCCTTCTCATACAATAACTGACGCTCATCTAGAAAATATGAAACATGTTTGCTTTAGTAAAGTAACTAAGTAAGTCTAACAATGTAACTGCAAACTTATATACACTATGTTTTTATTGTATATGTATCTGTATTTCTTCTTTCTGCATTTTTCATTGAAGGCCCTGAATAATATCCATGTTCTATTTTCTGGTTGATCTCCATAACTGTATACTATACGTCTAAATTGGTTTAATAATTAATTTATAACATTAGGACCTCATATCCTGAAGGAGGTTTAGAGTTTCTACCAATAAGCTAGTACATTTTATTAAATTTAATATACCCATCGTCTTACGTTTAGAAAATATATGCCTTTGCCAGGTTATTCCACGATTAAGATGGATACTAAGCTATTTCTTCTCTTTCTTGTTGTACTATCAATAAGAAAGAGCATGTAGGGTAACTAATATAACAGCATTGTCAGCTACATTAGCTGTGGTTGTCAGTGTTGTACAATAGTTGGAAAATCAGGTGTATACAAAAAGTACAGGACGGGCCCAAATAGACTGCTCTGCGGCACACCTACGTTTACAGGGAATAACGATGTTATTCTCACAGCTGGTGAAATTATGGACAAAATATATTGGTGATTTGCTCAATCACTGGACCAATGTTGTAGATATACAAAAAATATAGGTAGTTTAATTTTTTGACAAGATTTTTTATCAATCGAATACTTATATTTATGCCCATATTATTGTAGTTATATGCATTTTCATAGATATTTTATCTTTATGTAACTTTATGTATTTTATATAGATTACTGTTCTATATTATAGTCCTATTGTATTTTTTCGTCATTTCTATGTTTTATTGTCTGTGCTTTTCTTATCCCGTAATTTGAATTTTTTATGCAAAATGTTTACGTTAAATAAATAAACAAAGATTTTAGCTATTTGCGGTTAAAACGAGTTTACTATGTTTTGATTCGTGTAGCTGGTGAATAGAGTACGTGTGTTGAATACTGTAGTAATTTATGAACATTAAATGAAATTATTGTCATTTAATATATCAGATGAGATATATTCTAAGAACGATAGAATAGCACATCCTTTTGTTTATATAACGATCAATTGAAAACAACAACGCAACCTTGATTTTTCCGAAGAAACTTTAACGTTACAACGGATTAGCATAATACCTCACTTTAGCAGCCATAAATCTCTTGTTGCATCACCAGCCGCCAATAATTATTTACATCGATGCACCGCTATCTACATAAAACTAAATAATCCCGGCGGTTTTTTCTATAACGATTTCCCGACAAACCTTCCCATGTGGAATTCTGCGTTTCGCTGGCACGTTAGAACCACATTCTGGCCGGTATTCCTGATGTTTTTCATTATTTATATAAGCCACGGTTCCAAGTAATTAAGAGTAATAACATTTTTATTGCAGGCCATTTGCAGTGAGCAAATCTTCAGTTAATTTGACTTTGTACTATTTAATGTGTTGCTTTAAAATAAGTCACGGTATTTAAGGCGAGCCTGAGCCCGAGTGGCATTTTAAAGGGCTTATCGGGATTTGCCATCAAAGAAAATAAAAATGTTTTGCCAATGAATGGCCCCGGCAGTGACAAGGATCATGCGATACATGATCTTTTTAGAACTGGTTCTTAACACTGACCTACCCCTCAGAAAAACCGTGGATATTATGCTCCCGAGGTTCATTTGGTCTTATCGATACCCAGATATTTATTTATTCCGAGAAGATTCCTCGATCGTTACCTGTTCGCCGTCATTAAGAGATAAACATTATTTCTGTGCGTTTTACCGATAAATGCAAGTTGCATTGCCTTTAATTTATTTTGATGTGCTAAGTTATTTAATTTGGGAAGAAAAAAATAAATTAGTTACAATGCTTATAATTAGTATAATGTAAGAAGGAAGTTTAAAATGTCTGAAAATTATAATAAACAACGAAATAATAAATACGAGAGGGTACCCAAAAAAAACGAGAATTATTTATTTATTTATTTAATTTAAGATCACATCTTGAAAATATCAACCTCGTTCAAAATATAGTCAATTTATATGCACTTGTCCCGACTTTTTTTTTCACTATTTGAATTTTTTTTATTCTTCTGAACTAATGCTATTAAGTGCTTCTAGCAATGTTTTCTCAACCTCTACTACGTCTAAAATCGATTTCTCTTTATGTTTTCTTCCCTTTTTGGAATAAGAAAAGTAGCAGAGAGCTAGGTCGTAACGGGATAGGTGAGTAACGGGGGTATGAATAGTTGTTATGCCGTTTTTTCTCAACAACTGGTTGATTTTTAATGCGATGTGGTTAAGAACGTTGTCATGATGAAAAAACCAGTCCCCCAATCGCCATAATTCAGGTCGTTTTCCCCACTATCTCACGCAATTGTTGTAGCACTTTCAGATAGTAATTTTAATGCACATGCCCTGAGTAATAAATTCAACTTGAACGACTCCGTCGATGTTGAAAAAACAAACCATTTCATATTCAAATCTTCAGTTAGGATTCTTTGGCATCAAGTCAAGGAAATTCCAGTTATTTTCTCCAGTTCGTCGATTGTTCTGCGACGATCAAACATGATGGCATAGTCTTTGGCCATTTTCGTCTTTTCTGGATGTTGAGGGGGGGTCTCTTCTTTGAATTTGAAGATGAACCCCAGCGTGGTTCATCTTCAACTGACATTTGACCATTTCTTAACAGGGCAAACCACTCGAAAATTCTTGTCTGGCTTAGAGCTTCCTCCCCACAAGCTTCCTCTAATACTGAAAACAGGATCTTCCGTAGTTTTCTTTAACAGGAAACAGAATTTGATGTTGGCGCGTTGCTCCTCAAAGAGTGCCATTGCAAAATCTTCGAAGGTGTTGGAGCGGGCTTAAGAAAAAAATCACTCTGTCCGCTGCAACGCTTTCACATGAACGATACTTGGCCAACTTAACAGGGAGAGTGGCTGGTAAGGGTACCTAATGGGAAATGGCAGCACTGCCAATACACTTGTATACAGAAACTAATTCTCGTCTTTTCTTTTGGATATCCCTCGTGTGTAATTTTATACTATGCGTAATACATAATATGTCTAAAGTTACTAAAATTATACATTCTTCTATAATTTATTGCAACCCAGAATAACTTATCATATAAAGTAGACACAATTTGTCAGTTGAAAGGTGTTCTACCTCTTTACCTTCAGACTTAACATATTTCTGAATCCATAGTCGAATCTTTTAAATATTTTTCGAAACATAATAATAATAATACGTATTCACGATCTATCTACACTGGACAAAATATTTCTACAATCAAGTAAATGTTTAGAAAAAGCTCTTATTCAAGTGACAAATGAAGTAAAAATTTCTATAACAAACATTTTTGTAGTAATATATGCACATATACTATATATGTTAAAAGTAATACAATTTATATAAACAAATAGGTATAAGTTTTGATTATATTCAGGTTTACCATCAATTGCAATGCAACAGTAATTTACATCTACAGCAAATACAGAACCGAATTTCAACCAAAATTTAATATTACTGTAACCCTAGAATACAAAATAAAATAATCAGACTTTATTGATTTATGTTTAACTGATTTCTCTATTGACCTATTAGTTTTTTTCGTTATTTTCTTACTATATTCATAAAATAGTAATTCTTCAGTAACAAGATAAATTTAAATTTAATTTTCAAATTAAATTTAAATCAATTATGAATAGTTATGAATTTCTTTTCTAATAGAATTTTGTACGAGAATTTGGCTTGAATTAATATACGTTTCTGATTTATAAAAGCTTCAGACTGTACGTTAAATAGTCTGGGACTATGCTATTTATAGCATCTTTGTGCAATTATTTTATTCATTAGATGATGATTAGATATAGTCTAAATTTAATACTTATTAGGTTTAAAAGTTTGTTACTCTTTGAGAATGGCATAAAAACCGAAACAATTGTTAAAAATATAGTTCGTAATTTTTGTGAAACCTACCAAGTATTTTCTTTCATTTACTAGTCAAAAATGTCTCACCATGTGCCCAACGACCTCGCCATTTCTACAATTATATAAACGAATTTAAATATAATTTTGAAGAAATGTTAAGATCATATAATAATTAATACGGAATATTTTACGTTATTTAGTTGTATGTACATCAGGTATACCCTCGAGCTGAATACACTTTTTTACATCATTCCTCCCAAACACTTCCAATCTCGGATACATGGGTGATGCTTAATCTAATCATTTTAAAATGGTATAATCGTAACAATCTGGAGCTTCATTAATCACAAATACGTCACTATGCTCTGTAATTTGTGGGCAGACTTGGAGGAAATCCACGGCACAAAAACGAAACCAAGTAGCCGCAGTCGACCGTCAGCAATTATTACCAAATTTCGAAAATTTAAAAATGTAAACTATTGCCGTTCGGCGCCCGACCATTTCTACCTGTACGGTACCTAGCCCACTTAAAGATTCCCCGATTTGGCAACTAACGCCTTTTCACCTCCGCGTTAAACAGGAGAGAAAACTAATGTTGGTATGGCCGGCTCGAAGGATGCATCAATCAAAACACAACGTATATTTTCAGTGACAGCTCCGATTTTGGATTAGAATAAAATTTTGCTTATGCAAGCTGCCCTTTTAATCACCGGCAAAATTAGAGCCGAATTATAATTATACGGCGCATCCTGGAACGGCTTTCTGTAATTTCCTCTTTCTTAATTTATTACCAGTTGGGTTATGGAGTGCGGTTAATTAATTTGTAATATTTGGACCCAAAGTGGCATATGTTACTATCACTAAAATGAATTCTAAATGACAGCGGAATCATCCATCTCGTGTTGGGTGCCAAATTATATAGAAATTTTATAGGCAAATATAAGGCTAATAAACCATAAATCTGACTGGAGGTAATATGAAGAATAAAAAATATATTTACAGCAAATTATGTCGAATCACAGAAATATATAATCAGATGCACACAAAAAAACAAGTTAAAGAAACTGGGATATAGTAATAAAATAAAGACAAAAATATACATATAGAGTGTCTGAGTTGGAACTATAGGATTTGAATTGCGCGCCACTTGTGTTCTGTCAAATCTAGGGCGTCAATATTTAACGAATGTCATCTACAAACCATGTGACGTCAACGAGCTACAATTAATATTTCAACAACGAATAGTCTTTGTACAACTGTTTTATGAATATGAGTGATCATTTACAATTGTATTAACAAAAATTCGCACAGAATTAGGACAAAATGAAGCGCTTACAGAGTTAACAGTTCGTAACTTAGTCCTGGACACCAATACGTCCTGGTCGTGGTCCGTCAGATGAAAATATTGATGCAGCGAGAGAAAGTGTACGGGAGTATCCAAACATCAATTCGACGTAGTGCACAACAATTGAATCTGTCAAGAGCCACCACGTAATGGATTTTAAAGAAAGATCTGCATCTGGCAGGATACAAAATTCAGTTTACAACAATTAGAGGTTATAGACCATTTACAACATCGTACACTTGCTAATTGGGCATTAGAAAAGAAAAGAATGATGATTTTTGCAACAAAATTTTGTTCAGCGATGAAGCACATGTTTATCTTGACGAGTACGTCAGCAAACAACATATTAACAAACATTGTTGAATTTGGGGTGCTGATAATTCACATTCTGTGGAAAAATATGCATCCACAGAGATGCACAGTTTGGTACGCATTTTGGAGTGGTGGAGTGTACCATGATTCTTTGCCAATAAATCTGTTGAGGCATGTTCACGTCACATGCTTTGCAGATCATCGCCGTTAAATATTGACGCCCTATCTTTGACAGAACATAAATGGCGCGCAATTCAAATCCTGTAGTTCCAACTGAGACACCATATACATATCTTATCACCTAAGCTTACAAATTAAGGATTTTAACATAATGCTTTTTTATTTAAGAAATATTTTAAATTTTCACGCTTTAACTTGATTCCTATTATTCTTAATTAATAATATAGTAAATATAATGACGATGCGTTATTTCACCTTTTGGAGTAGTTAATTATATACATATATATATATATATATATATATATATATATATATATATATATATATATATATATATATATATATATATATATATATGTAATTGTGAAGCACTGATAATATCCAGGAAACCCGATTATTCTTCTTGAAGTAAAATAAATAAATAAATAAAATAAGTAAAATAAATGAAGTAAAATAAAATAATTGGACTGTTTATGCAGAGGGATACAAAAATAACATCTTGACTAAATTTGTTCAGCAACTGGTCCATGATGAAGTTCAGTATGCCTACAAGACTATTTTCAGTAAGACACAGTACAACAGCACATACGACACGTGAAGGTATAGTTTTTCTCGACGAGTTTTGTTGATGAGCGACTGATAAATTTGCACACATAAGTTGAGTTTGGTCTATTTTTAGTTCCTTTACGTAAAGAAATTATTTTCAGAACTTTTGTAACTAATTTGAAATAAATAGAATAAATATTTATTGAAGAATGTGCAACCATAGCTTTAGAAATGCTGCGAGATACATTTTATAGCATGAGGGGACAGACAAACTTATGCAATGAACAAGGTAGGGAATATTTCCAATAGTTACTGTAATGTAACTTTCTTTGTTAATAAAAATATTACATATACACATTTTCATGTTATTAATGATGCTATTGTGGTACGTAACTAGAAAACTCGGACAGAATTATTTCAAAAGGATGATTTAAGCTAAGGCAGGCGTTCTTCAGTTCATGACTACCTTTGACCAAAATAATTTTTGATATTGGTGTAAATTAACATCTTAGGATAAATGTACGTTTGTTTGGTTAGTTTAGTATTATATCAGTAATTTTGTATTTAAATTATTCTATACTAGTAAAATATATATTAATATTATTTATAGTCTAAATCACAGAGTAACGGCTTCCTCGATCAATTTCTTGATATCTTAATGTTATAAATAAAATACAAATTAAACTCTTTCCAAATTATTCGGGCAATTTCAAAGCTCAGAGCACCCACGTTATTGCGCCACAACATTTGGTAATAAGAACATAAGTAAAAATGAATAGATAATATTAAGAAAATACTTCTGCCTATTCATAACTTTCAAGTACATTTGTTTCGGCGTTGAAATAAACGTCCACATAAAAGTGTTGGCAACTTTTGTACATCCTGTATACGAGATAATCTATAATTGACACAGTAAAAGTCCAATTCCAATTACGCTTATCTTATCACAGAAAAAACTAGTTTAAAGCGTAAACTTGAAATTGAAACTGCACTGGGGGAATCAGGTAGGGCTCACCACCAATAAATAAAATTGCATGCTGTGTACTTATTTTGAAAAACTTGAGTTGTTGAATATCGGGAGTATTAAATTTATATTATCTGGAATCTTGTCTTATCTCATTAGAGAAGACACATCATTAAAGAAGTGCAAGAACAACGTGGACAGAGGCGTAGGTGGCCTCAGTTGACCGGCCAAGAAGATTGTAGCCATATATTCAGGAAAATCGCTATTTTATAAATATCGGCGACAAAAATTGAAGATATCGAATCACTGTAATATATATATATATATATATATATATATATATATATATATATATATATATATATATATATATATATATATATATATATATATATATATATATATATATATATTATTTTTAAATCATGATATATTTATTATTTGTAAAAGATTTCTTTAAATAAAGGTAAATGGCCGTCATTATGCCGAAATCATAATAAAGTGCAGTTCTACTTGTCATACAATAAGAGGAGTATTAAAATTAGCCATGGCTAAATTTAGGAAATCTAATGCAGTAATTCTAGGTAAGTTTTGAATACTTTCTGCAGAGTCTAATAGTTTCTGTGAGTTTGAAGAGTCTGAGAAATCGACATTTTGTAAGTAACATAGGTATTGCCATCAAATGTACGGTCCCTTCAGCTGCGAATGAATGAATTCAAGCCCGTACAGTAGATAACTTAAGAAGAGATATCTATATGTTGTAATTGTCAGAGAATTATACAAAGTTACCAGCCAATGTTAAATCTCCCAAAAGACTAATGCTCTCTCTCAATTACTATTCTATAAGTCAGAGACGAAACCGTAAATCTAGTATTTCTCAACTTGTGACTCTTTCGAATAAGTTAATTAATGGTAGTTCCAATTTTATTGTGAGTGTATTTCCATTGGTTCATCTTCGACTATGTTACAACCTTACATGTTAAAAATTGGTGCCACGAATGAAAATGTAATGAAAATATCTCATCATCATTATTAGGTCATCAGTCCTAAGACTGGTTGGACGCTAACCTCCAGCTTCTCCTATCTTGTGCCAACCTACGCATTTCGCTAATTGTGCTACAACCCACATCCCTTACTATTTGCGAGCAGTAGTCTAATCTAAGCCTACCTCTGCCTTTCTTCACTCCTATTTCTGCCTCGAAAATATCGCGGACTACTCCACCATGTCTCAGCAAGTGGCCTACCATTCCATCTCTTCTCCTCTTTAAGTTTTTCCACATACTTCTTTTCTCGCCGACTTTCTCCAATACTTCTTCGTTTCTAACCCTATCAGTCCATGGTATTTTCATCATTCTTCGGTAACACCACATCTCAAAAGCTTCTAATTTCTTCCTACTTACATCCCCTACCGTCCAGGTTTCGCAACCGTATAGTGCCGTGCTCCATACATATGTTTTCAAAAATGTCTTCCTTGTTTCTAAGTTTATTACCCCTGAGCATAAAAGTGCTTTCTTTTTGTTAAAAGCTACTCGACCCTGCGCTATTCTTTGTTTTATGTCTTTATCGCTTCTTCCATCCCAATTTATTTTACTTCCTAAATAAGTGAAGTCTTTAACTTCCTCCAATCTTTCGTTATTAATTTGTACTTTCGTTTTTGCTCTGCTCTCGCTCCCTCTGCACATAACTAATGCACATAACTAACTCTGAAAATAACTAATCGAAGAAATTACAATCTAACTCTAAGAGGTTGAGAGTCTGTCCATAAAAACATATATTACGCTCTCAGTCTCAAAGTTTGAAGTAACTGTCTTTGAGTTGCCTCTCGAGGTATATGTATAGGTGTGTCAAATAGCAGATCAATATCTTGAGCAAAAAAATGTCTTACTTTTTGTAGATGATATCTATAACTAGATACAGTCTACAGAAGTTATGTACGACTATAATTGGATTTTGACTCTTATTTTTTCTATACCAAAATATTACACGAGTTTGTGGGAGTTGTATTGCCTGCTGAAGAGCAATTCAATTAATTAGTGGAACTTCGAACGGTTCCACTTCGGTTCTTAGAATATAGAATAACGTTGACAATTTTTGGTATAATATTAGAAAATGCTATTCTCTACGGGTTTCTATTAAATTTTTCCCGCTGATGTCTTGCCACGCCTCACATGAAAAGCTAAAATGGCTCATCTTAACGTAGTAAAATTATGTAAACATAAAATGACTTCTTCCCTGAACATATTATATTGTAGAACCATTATCTTTTGGATAGTGATACTGATAGTGATTCTCAGACTCATGATCAGAGCCATTACATAGTTTACACTATTAGCTTATTGAAATACGGTGGGCTTTCAGGTCACTTTTCTGACGCAAACCTAGTACAAGTGCAGCAGTTGGTTCCGCGTTCACAACATGGATAGATGACCTTTCGAATATGATTCGTGCTGTAGTCCAAGATATCATACGTAGGGAGGAGAGCGGAGGGGAATGGCTTTATGGGAAGGAAATCGATTTATGTCTGTATAATCTTCTAAAGCTCTACATGTTTTATATTTGGCGTATAGTTAATTAATTTAATATAGCCCTACTAAATCATTTGATAATCTAATTTGAAAAATGTAAAATTAGAGAAAATATAAAATGTATGTATTTCATTGGTTGATGACAATAACGTAAAATGATGTGAAATAATCCTGCCTATAAAATTTCAGTTTGATTTCTCTTTGCGAAATTAATATTTAATTTTAATTGCGTGCGTTAAAATCGTGACTTATAACCATTCTAGTAGTAAATAAACATAAACTTTTTGCATAATTAAGCAATTGTAATCGTTTCATAAAATGCATATGCAGAATATTAATGTTACTAAATTTGTGTTTCTAATTTGTTTGTGTATGTAATAATTCCATTTAAAACTTACATTTATGGTATGACTACATAGAAAGTGCATTCTTTTATTTATACATTAAATATATACAATATTCTCGCATAATAATAATATTTTAACATGTATTATAAAATATATAGAAAATTATTAATAGTGGAATTAAAACATAATCACTTACTTATATACTTAATATGAATACCAAGTCTAGTAGGAAGTACCAGTAAAGAATTAAAAGCTATCCTGTCTTTTATTGGGTGTAATTTGAACATAATTATTAATCACGTAATGAAAATATTCAAAGAATTCAATACTGGTAAAGTCTAGGTGTTTAATTGAAGTAATAATAGACAAAGTTAGAAAGTTAGCATTATCTAAAAACGATTAGGTATTCTCTTACTCCGAGAATTTAGTTATTTCATGTTGATGTTAATGTAATATCATATAATGGCGAATATATTAAGAGCGAAGATCAATAACACCAATTTTAATAGGCTGGTTAAAATGATTTCCCCCAAGCACTTGATTAAACCAATTTTCTTATTTAGTGTTCAGCACATGGAAGGTTGTAAACCATTTCTGGTTTACTATCGGTTATTTATCTTAGGATAAGTTATACAAATAATAGAAATAATATCTAAATAAGCCTAAAATATTTAATTAAAATTATTGTTATTGAATATTGTAGTAATGGTTTTACATGGAGTATCGTAAAATACAGAACAAGACCAAAATTTTGTCAACTATTATTCTTGTAGTTTTAATCCAGAATCTCGTTTGCAAATAAAAATTCTGAGAGACAGCTGGAACCTTCGATGCAGCAATAAATATAGAATACCAATTTTCTACAAACGCGGAAAATTATACTATTAAAAGTAGTTTCGATTATCTCCTAATGATTCAACTTGGTTGGAAAAATGCTCCTCGAGTTCTACAATGACATTTTTGTGTTCTTTTAGAGACACATGATCTGCTTTTGGTAGACAGGTGATAGACAACTCATCTTCTTTTTTACAATAGAAAACTCGAATCTAAAATCTAGATATTCCATGACAACCCTTCATGTATCAGTAATATATTGACAAGTCCGAGTATCTCTTTCTCGAAACTTCCTGACACTTCTGAGATGAAATCTGTTGACCAATCTTGGCTACAGACTAGGTTGCTTCATAGAAATAATTAATATTCATCACAGAAGGGATTACATTCCTTTACAATATTTTATAATGATACTATAATGTTTTAATGAATTTTAAAATACAGTATATATTCGACATTGTAATTGAAGACATTCTATTGCGATTAATGAACAATTCCAGTAATTCCAAAATTATTAGTGTCCTTAAGACCATGGTTGTTACGATCTTCTCTATTTTATTATCACAACTCTTGATGAGACATTCCAGACTAAACGAGTATCTCCATGTTATGGGCTGTACTGTCACTCCTATATGTAGACCAAGCAATCTCGAAGAAAAAGCTATATTGGGGATAGAGCTATTGGACCGATCTTCATCGACTGTCACCGAGTGCATGTCCTCAATACATTTACGCAGTTGGATGGCTGAAGAAGTGAAGTCTGTCTTGGCAACAAATTGATAACTCATATGAAGGCAGCTGGATATTCCAATATGAGGACTTTGACTACTCTCCTTTATAGAATCCGAATTTGAGTTCTCGCAATTAAGCCAGAAAAATTTTGAAAAATTTTAAAAATTTGGAAAGTAGGTAATGGTATATTATATAATAGTCCATAAGAGCATACAGACCTCGTGAGAAACTCAACTTGTGTACATAAACTCATCAGACGATTATAAATAAAACCTGGTAGGGAAAAGCTGAAGTCGCGGTCAAATGTTCTGTTATGCGGTCTTGCTGAAAGTAGCCAAATTCATCACCGTGTAGTTGTTGAATAAATTGGGTAAAAATGTTGTGTCTGTACCTATATAGTTAGTTGAGGTGAAAAAGTGAGACCAATTATTCTTCTGCAGGAAACTGAAATCCTAACACCAATTTTGTGAAGTTGTAGTGAAGATTCAACAAAAATATGCGTATTATTAGTGTAGGCATTTGCATATTTTTAGAACTGACATACCCCGAAAGATAACAACATGCTTAGTCTGAAGAAAAAATTAAGTTAGAACACACCGCTGATACATGGTACGTAAGATGTTTGAGGAGATCTGACGCTAAACGGGCTCGATATGATTTTGTCTTATACAGAAACATGTCACAGTTAAAGGAAAGCATTTTCGTACTATCACAAATAAGAAAATTAATGCAGGGCCAACAGTTTGAAGCAACAATGACATAAATTGAAAAAAAATCGTGGATATGCTTTAAAAATGTAACAGAAATTTTGGAAAACAAGATGATGGATAAATTTAAGCAACTTGGTTGTAATATTAGTATACAAATTCATTTTCTGCATGCTGCTCTGGACTACTTTATCTAGATCGGGTAAAGGGTTATATCAAGACATAAAGGAGATGAAAAGGAGGTACCAGGGTCAATGGGATGTGGCAGTGATGGCAGATTGCTGCTGGATGCTGAAAAGAGTACATCCAACAAATGATTACACAAGAAGAACTACAACACAAAGTTTATTGTAAAAAGGGAGAGATTTTCAAAGAAAAGAGGAAATTAGAGAGTCAAAGCTATTTGTGTTGTTGCTATTTACTATGTTTTTTAATGTTTATTAAATATAATGCTTATTAAAATGCAATTTTTCCTTTCATTTTTAATTTATTCTGATTATTCAGTTGATCAAAAACCTTACGTGAAGAGCAAATGCGGAAGGTAGATATGAAATCAGCGTAAATAACTCTTAACTTATACTCATAAAACCCAAATCAACTTTCAAAATGTCAAAATTTGTAGGCCTGTATAATCCATCTGGCACCAATGGTAAATTGACTAATGGAGAATTGCAATGGGGATGGAAAAGGGGCAACCCTTTATACTAGTTTAGATTAGATTATATTTAGTATTTTAGAGTATGTGGAATTTAAAAATGTTGCTATATAATTATGCTAATGGGAAGGGCAATGAAATTTGTAGTATCTTGAAAGAGATTCGCATTTGGTTTAATCCAATGGGAGGTTAAACATTAAACAATCTTCATTATTACTTTGCATAGTGGGCAGTTCGTTGTGAGGCCCGACAGAATACTGGTGTTTTAGTTTTGATAGAAACGATAGAAACAAATAATGAATCAAATAGAAATAGTAGGCATAGCGTAGACTTAATAAAATATCAACTCACATTTCACATAATAATAAATAAAAGACTCACCATTACACTTTGATTTGAGTAAATTTTTAATAGGCAATCCGGCAAGTAGACAGTTTACTGATATGTGGTATATGTATATGAGTGTATAGTGTCAAATGTATTGTTTTGTTGACAGTATTCATTATTACCTTCAAACAAACATACTGTTCAAATGGAGGTCAACGGCAACGGTCATCCCATGTTGAACATCGATCCTCGTCCGATCACCGATGTCAAGCAACCTCGGGCGCAGTTAGCACTTGGATGGGTTCCGCTTGAAAGTACCGCGGCCGTTACCGTTTCAACCTGCAGTGCTGCTGGGTGGATTTAGTAGTCCAGTAGTACTGTTGCCGGTCCCAAGTCTGGAAGAAAGAGGAGGGTTAGAAGAGGGCCAGGTTAGCTGCCTACCTTCTGTATAAACAAATCCAGCTCATAGTACCGATGAAATTCATCGAGGAGGAACAGGTCATCGACCTACTTTAGAAGAAGGAAGCAGAAGAAATTAAGGTACTGTTAAAAATGTATTATAAACGATAAAAGAATATTCTAAATTTCAAAATCATATGTCAACTGCGAATCGAACGCACGGATTAATGCGGGATAATGTTAAAATCTACAACCACCCGTGGTGAAGAAAATGTTTGATATCGATAAGGAGTAACTCATCCAATGATTAAAATATTTTTCTGTCATTCCCCGCGCTAATAAATTGAGCTACGCAACTGACCATCGAGGTCCCGGAGTTGAGCACACGGATGCAGATTCCCCTTTCCCAGCGTGCGGAAGCGAGAGTGCGGGCCCTGGGGTCCGCTTCTGCTGGTAACATATGAGCGTATTCAAATGAGAGGTCGTGTGTTCTGCAGAGTCGACCACCCGCACGACACGGCTTATCGCCGACATCTGCACAGGTTCGCTCCGGGCTAAGGACTCCTATCTGGTGACAACATCTCCAATCTAGATCATGCACACACCTAGGATTATAATATATGTAGGCGATCGCTGCCCCGGCTTCGGATCTCGTTCCACCTTACATGACGACAGATAATTCCATCCATAACTATTCCCCGTCGCGTCGGGAATGCGATATAATGAGAATCGGATCTGACAATGTAGCTAGCCCTCGGGGCTTTATACTAGGTACATACTTCAGTAAGGAATCTATCTGTCACTTTACAGGATCAGATATTGAAATAAAGCTTTCAATATATTATTTTATATTCACATCTAATGTAAAATTCATTTATTAATGTTCAGGAACAGGGAATTTCGGCTCATAAAATATCTGCTACGTATTCGCTGCCTAAATCTACAGTGCAAGTTATTATCAACTTGCATAAAAAATTAAATGCACATCCCAAAGGAAGAAAACTGGTCTACCATCCCAAATTTCCAAACCGACGATCCAATGCAGAAGAAATTATGGTACTGTGGAGGCGAGCCATTGGAAAAAATATTTCTGTATCTACAACTAAATGCTCAATAAAGAAAATAGGATACAAATTCTACAAGCTAAAGTTTGATTTTTTACATTTTACTTTTGGACTTACCGGTTTCTCCTTCAGGCAAAATAAAAGCCGTTACTAACTAAACGACGGAAAATCAATCGGTTACGGTGGGCCAAAGAACATAGGTACTAGACTTTACAACAATGGCACCAGGTAATTTGGAGTGACGAATCTAAATTTGAAATCTCTTTGGGTGATACAAAACGTGTGCTAAGAACCCCCACAGGAAACTTATCATCCTGACGGTTTGGTTAGGAAAGTGAAGTTCCCTGCGTCTCTTATGATCTGGGGGTGTCTGAGTGGTATGGGAGTAGGAAAATTGCATTTCGTAGGTACTGTGACAGCAGAAAAATATAAACAAATTTTGATAGACAGTTTATTGTCATCCCGTCCATACCAATATGTCATTGACGCGCATTGACGCGCAATACATTTTCCAGCACGATGGTGCTGCGTGCCACACAGCAAAGACTGTCAAAGTTTGGTATACAGAACATAATATCCCTGTTATGGAATGACCCTCTAGCAGTCCAGACCTCTCGCCAATAGAAACAGTGTCGCATAAAATGAAAACACAGCTGCACAAACATTCAACCTGTTCAGTTAACGAGCTCCGCACTAAATTGCAAGAGATTTGAGACAGCAAGCTTCCTGAAGAGTGCGCTAAGCTGATAGATACAATGCCTGCCAGAACTGAAGCTGTTATTGTTAATGAAGGTGATGTAACACAGTTTTGATGAAGCGGCCGAACTATTCTGAACCGCAAATCTTAATGTTATTACTTTTATTTAAATGTATTGGTCGTAAAATTATGCCTAACCAAACTATTATGAGCCTTGGCTAGTATACAATCAAAAATTGAGCAGCAGTAACGATAAGCGAATATTTTTTGACAGTGAGAGTTTTTCACGAACACTGAAAAATGACCTATTACTCGATGGGTGGTTCGCTAATCATATTGGTATCATCAGGAGATGATACCAACATCTTAAATCTGTCTTTTAAACTACCTCTAGTCTCTATTTATACCTAAGTTTTGTTCAAGTTCGGTACATCTTTATGATTCTTTTTTCGGTTTCATGTACCATTCACTAATGAGTTTACCAACTATTTTTCTTTATTGTAAGTAAACAGAGAAAAAATTTTATGAATGAATGAATGAATTTAGTTATTGTTCTTTTCATCTGCCCAGTATACTTTTGACTGCAATCTTAGCAACTTATTTCACAAATTCCAGACCTTTTATTGTTTTTAATTTATCTATCTATCCAAAGATGAAATTAAAAATAATGAGAAGTCTTAGTTTTATGAAATTGCCATAATTAGTTAATAGTCTACAACTACTGTCAAGACAATTGTCTTGCCAGTTGCCAACATTGTAGACAAAAGTATATTGGACAGATGAAACGAGCAATAATAACTAGGTTTAAGAAACATATGGCATACTTAAAGCATGGAAGATAAAAAAAATATTCTCCTACTTAACATATTTTCGTATAAGACAATTAATTATAGCATAAATTCACCCTAGTAACTTAATGTTAGTTAAAATTATAATCAGCAACATGCAATCGTATGTCTTTGAATGAAGGATAACTGAAAGAGACAAAGGTTCTATACCTAAGAATCCACTGTTTCGATTGGTAAAATGAATTATGACATTAATAGATCATGTTTAATCTCATTATCGTTCAATAATCATTAATGAAAATAGTTTTATGGGATTAGGTCAGTGATTCTCAACTTTTTTTTCGTCACATCTACAAACTACATTTAATTCGAAATTTGAGGTGGGTGTTTTATGATAACTTGTTTATATTTGGGCGTAAAAATAATAATGTTACTCCATTTCGTGATCCAGACTTAAAAGACTGGATCTTTTTTTTGTTTCTCTGTTGATCAAAGCCGAATTAAACCTTGTGGTTCAAAAGATACAGCCTCTTAAAAGTAGGACAGACAGACGAACAGATAGCGTTAGATTGGTAATAGGGTTCCATATGGAAGCCTAACGAACAGGCGGACAAGAAAGCGAGTTAATATTGCATTGTCATCCCGTTTCGAGCTATGTTTAAAGTTTCAAGTCTCTAGCTCATCGGAAAGTTAGTTTAAAATCAATTGCAAAATTTGTACCGAAGAGACAGACAGACAAGAAAGCGAGTTAATAAAAACGTTGTATAATATATGAAAATTATCCATTCGAAGAGAATTCTTCATTTGTACTATTAATTGAAACATACCTTTTAAATCAGAAAATTGAAACATGCCCAATAAATTTTTGACAATGATGGTACAAAATAAAAAAATTCTGCAGAAATGAAACTTACAGATGTTTTTATTTTTGGAAAATTAATTTGGAAAAAATAATCGATTTTTATTCTGGTTTGTCTCTTGCTTTTACTTACCTATGTCCTTTCTTGTAAAGGGTGGTCCAACCATAATGCACGATGTTAATTGTGAGTCACACCTTAACATCAAGTTTTTTGCCCAACTTAATTTGACATTTCTTTGTTTCAGTGTTTGACAAATTCAACCATGAAGAGGTACACAATTGAGCAGCGCGTTAAGATTATTGAAGCCTTTTACGAAAATGGGCGTTCAAATCAAAATGCATTTCGTGCACTTCGTGACTTTTTTGGTCGGCATAATCGACCAAATGTGTCCACAATCGGGAGAATTGTGCGCAAATTTCAGCAAACCGGGTCTGTAGAAAATGTGAAAACACCTGTGCATGCTCGCCCAGTTCGTTCTGCGGAAAACATTGCTGTTGTTCGCGATAGTGTAGCAGAAGAGCCGTCAACCTCGACTCGTCGTCGTGCCCAACAATTGAACATCTCACGAACATCACTGATGCGAATTTTGAATAAAGATTTGAATTTACACGCTTACAAGGTTCAACTGACTCAAGAGCTGAAGCCTACTGACCATTTCAAGCGTCGTCAATACGCCGAATGGTTGGTTGAATAGACAGAAGTGAATGGTGACTTTACAAAGAAAATCATCTTCAGCGACGAAGCACACTTTCACCTCAGTGGATTCGTTAACAAGCAGAATTGCCGTATTTGGGCAAATGAGAATCCACGATTATTATATTATATGATTATAACAATTCAAGAGCTAAAGAATGAGATAATTCGGCACATTAACGACATTGAACCTCAATTATGTCTCAGAGTCATTGAAAATATGGACCATCGGATAGAGGTATGCCACTGAAGCCATGGCGAGTATTTGGCCGATATTTTGTTTCACACATAATTGTCATAGATCCTTCTATCATAATAAAAAATATTGACATAATTCTCTGAAAACTTTTTGTTATATTTACAATTAACATCGTGCGTTTTGGTTGGACCACCTTTTACATGGAACACATTGTATATATTTGCGTTAACCAATATATATCACAAAGCGACAATATGTAGATGACCTTCCCATTAGGTAATACTTTTATATCAGATACACCACCCATCCGGCCTGGTTCTCCGGCCATATTAGCATAAACGTTTGGTGGAACTGTGGGCTATATCTTTTGTTTCGTAATATATTGTTTTATGTTTACCTCTCTTTGCAATAAAAATGCGACGTTTCGACCTTATTGTTCTTGTTTCAGAACGGTAATTGGCACGATCTCGGAGTATGCACGAAAAGCCAACTTATGGTCTGGATGAACGCCAACGGGTGCGCTGTATGTTTTGTTTTCTGTCAACTACACAAAGTAGATATACGGTGCATTCGAAAAATAACGCAAGCAATTTTTTTTTAAATTGCATTTCAAAATATTGTAACCATCTGTTTTAAATTTGATAGGTTTTCGACACTGTCTTCATATTTTGTTTTAAATTTAACTTTATATAATTTGTCTTATCGGTCTATTTCACTTACTTTACTACTATAATTCTGAGGTTTTGGAACAGTATTTGAGAAAAATTGTTAACAATTGACATAAAGCGGAATCCAACTTTTAAAAATAACCAAGTTTAGTCAACCTTAAATAATATTAACTAGGATCTTCAGATCTGCAAGCTTCTGAAGCTAGATAATTTATTTTAAGCAAAATAGAGATTTATTTTAAGGCACCTGCATAATTAATAACCTTCTACAAATTGCATATTCCTCCATTGTTAAAGTATTGTTAACCTGTACCAAATTGTTGAAATGTAATACGACTTATCGATGATCTTGCATCAACTAATAAATCTATTGTTATTATCATTATTAATAATTAAGATAACTAAAAACTGTATATACCAAAAATATTTGTATAGAGTTAGTTATAGAACGACATAAGAAGGAAGAATATAACTATGGTTTATTTCATCGCTATTTGCCAAATCTTTCAACTCCTGTTTTAGATCCTAGGAAGGGGCTGGAACCTTCGAGGCAGCAACAAAAAAAGAAGACCGATTTTCCAGGAACACTGAAAGATTACACCTTTTTCTCGACGTGCGTTTCGTCAACCATGTTGACGTTATCGGAAGATGATTAAAACTTAGATTATTAGATTAAATTGTTTTAAATATCTCCCTATGATTCCTACTTGATTGGCGAGACGCGCGTCGAGAAATGTGTAATTTTTTTTTTAGTTTTTATTGAAAGCTAATCTCCTGCTTTCTTTTTTTTGGTTTTAGAGTTTTCATTTTCTCACTACCATTATTTTTTTGTTATACTTTTTATATATAGGTCTTGTTTAACTCATCAATCTAGTATGTATCGTTTACTAAAACTGGTTTTGCAAACCTCGGCTGTAAAATATACAATAATCCTTCACCCAATTCTTTACACGTTAACTTTGATTCTGATCAAAAGAAAACTAGTTCTACTAATTGCTTTAGAAAATCGTTTGAAGCTATTGAGTCAGTTTATGGATACCTGGGCATAATGACATTAAGGGAAATCTAATTGCAGATGACCTTGCTAGACTAGGGACCAGGGAAAGTCTCTATGGACCAGAACCTGCAGTGGGAATAAGTCGAAATCTGATCAAAGACCGCATCAATGGCTGGGCAAGAGACCAGCACAATAAAAGATGGAGAGGAGTAACGGGTTGTCGAATAACCAAACTCTTCATCGAATACTCAGAGATTGAGAAATATGCCCAAAGATGTTTTAAATTGAACAGGCACAAAGCCAGAACCCTGGTGGGAATCATAACGGGCCACCATAGTAGCCTGAATGCATATAAGCACAAGCTAAGGCTGACTGATAGCCCGGCCTGAAGATACTGTAAAAAATATGAGGAAACCTCGATTCATCTTCTTTACACCTGCCCCGCACTGGAAGAGAAGAGGTATCTTATATTAGGGACCCCTGTTATCCTAGAGAAGGCGAGGCTTAAGGCGGGGGACGTGCCTAAATTGCTTCTTTTATGGGATAGCATTTTTGGATAATTACCCGGATAAGAGGGAATCGCCAAGGGACTACCCATGCGATCAGTGACTGATGAGGCCCAAACCTATATAATATAATAATATAATAATAATTGAGTTAGTCAAAGAAACTAGGCAAGTTTATGAGTCTTCTATTAATACTGACATTCTGGATGTTATGTTTCTATTCCTCCTACCATAGATATTGTGGGAATTTACTACTTCATCTTTATTCTAAATAGTACGCACTGAAACTGCTCAATATTCATACCGACGAAATATACTTGAAATTTTTCAGTTCTACGTTCAGTAAGTTCATTTTAAAGTTCTACATCAAGTAGTTAAGATATATTGTCAACATAAATGATAGGTTGATTGTGATTAAATTTTAAATGAATTCTTCAGCAACAGGATGTATTATAAGATAATAACATTCATATATTTGAAAAAATTCTGACTTGCCTGTTTTCTAATTATATATTCATATCTTGTACTCGGAATTTGACTATTGCGTTATCACATAATTTTTTTTCTTTAACTTGGGCATTTTTGGGAATTTTTGTACCATTAAATCATCTACTCATCTGCGAAATAGATCCTAGAATAAGTAGAACAAGTGCTTTTATTAAAATAAATTCGTTGTTGTTTACTACCATCTATTTTTTCATTAGGTTTGTCATATGAGCATAAAACACCTGTTTTATTATACCTTTTATTTTCAATATTTCTTACCTTACACTTACTGACATGTATTCTATTTGGTATTATTGTATAAATTTATGAAATCACATGATCTTTTACCATATAGGTAATCTATGAACTGTGAAAATCATAATAATTAATATTAACTGAAAGTGAGCATACCTCATATTCTGTAAATACAAAATTGTGAATAACTGAGAAATAATAAAAAGAGCACGGGAAACCTCTGCAATGCATGTTGTGAACTGTTCTGACATTACAATAAATTACAATTAAGTTTAAATCATAACACTAATACAATATTCTATTCAATAGATACATTAATATAAAATTAATGTTATATTAATATAAATTGTAAATTCTGAATACTAAATTTCTCATTTGCTACTTGTTGCGTACAATTTTGGACATGCTGTATTTTTACTGTAGTATTAAAATTTATTTTACTTGCTATGGTTTACTGTATGCCGTTTCTCAACTATTTTATTACAGTGTTGCAACCATTTTTTAATTTTATGTCCAGGTCATGTCGTCAGATCAATTATTTCATAGGAGTCAATGTGTTGAATATTCGGTAACATATAAGTCGAAAATCGAGAAAGGAACCACCAAACCGCCAAGCGGTTATCAAAGTAGTTCCCGAATAGCAAAGCTATTACATAATCGCTCTAGGAAACAACTATTCCTCGGGCTAAAGCCCCGCCAGGCATTGAATTATACCCAGGAGCGATCGTCGACCCCTTTCTCGTGTTTCTGCACGATCAGATAAGGTTTCAAAAAATAAAACCCGCCATAGGTAGGATTCGACATTTGTCCCGGATCGGAACCGAACGACATACAGCTGTTTCTAACTTATTAGTTCTCATCAGTGCCGTACACGGTACGCCGATTCAGGACAAATGCCGAATGAACTTTATGGCGTATACATCTTCATCGATACAATCTCTGTCAGTAACATATAAGTCGGAAATCGAGAAAGGAACCACCAAACCGCCAAGCGGTTATCAAAGTAGTGCCGGGACAAATGTCGAATCCTACCTATGGCGGGTTTTATTTTTTGAAAGTGTTGAATATTGTGGTTTTCGATCTGAGCAATTTGTTTGTACATCTGTTGCTTTGCAAGGTTGAAACTAGACCCCCCCCAGTTTTAATGACTTTGTATTAATGATATTCCTGATATATTTGTATTAATGATATTCCTGATATATGTCAAGTGTGTTTTATATGTTACCATTTAAACATTGTTTGTATTCTATAGAAATTCGGCTAAGCTACAGACGAGTCTGGGTACAAACTACTGTTCATCAAGAAGAGGAACAAGTCTCTATCGAATCGAACCGCCCACGGGGTGTGCAGTAAATAGCCTGGTCTACGTAAATAATTCTTCTACGCATACATAGGAAAATCTTACACTTTTTCCTATTATTGATGAGCAATACATCTGGGGTATTTTCAATAATCTGCTATTAAATCTTTACAACTGTAACGTACTTACCTTCCGCAAAAGGAATTATATTTTCTTTTATAATTATGCATACCATTAAATAAAGTTAGCGAATTTAAATATTTAGGTATGATTTTTTATACGAAATAATTAAACTACGAGTAAACAAATAGCAATAATATTGAGCTGCCCCCTTGCTCATATCGAAGCCACCTCCGGAGCATACCTCTGGAGGCTTCAGATAAAAAAAAAGTTACCACATTGCTCACAAGGGTCGATTTACTGTATCGATTTTATCAAAATGCTGAAATTCAAACGAAAAGCATTTCGTACATTAACCTAAAAATTTCGTGACACACACACGAAAATAGTCGTTTAGTAAATATAGATTATCAACAGTATAGCTGCCACCTTACTGAAGTCATGATTTTATTATTTGTACACTCATATAATTTTAGTGACAACACAATTCTGTTTCTACTGTGCAATGCATTGGTATTTATCCAACCTGGACAATAAGAAGTTCTTAAAATTAGTTTCATACAAAACAAATGGTTTTTAACTCAACGAGTACAGTCATCTTACTGTCAGGAATTTAAGAGTCAATTTTGAGTACATTACTGCCCGTGTTGAAAATGACATTACTTTTTCTTGATTGAATCTAGTTTCTGAAATAAACATACATGATCAATGGAAAGTAAGAAAATGAAAGAATAAGCAATTTCTCTTATTCTGATTTTTTTGTATATGGAATCTAACAAAAAAATAATAATCGATTGAATTGGTTAATAATAGATTCTACAACGGTCATATATCAGTTAAAATTTGGATCTTTTATCACTTTTCGAATTTGTGGACCGTCAAAAATCCCTGCTTTTAATTATTCCAGACTCAGTGCTGAAAATTCTTGGAAAATGAATTTAAAATAATTACCTTCTTGTCCAGTGCCTTTACAAACTATTTCATTACACCCAGTTTGATGTGAAGGGGTGGAAATAGTATTTTTTCTTCCTTTATTAATGGCTCGTGAAAAATGTTGACTTTTTCAACATAGCGTCTCAGAAAGGCCAAATAGATTGCTGCCAATACTATTCTTTTGCGCGACTATCCCATAAACATAGGTGACAAGGATATTTGGTATTATCCATTTTGCTGTCCAAGAAATGATGATTGCAATTGACGAAAGATTATTTCCGTTATGCAGTAATACACATTTCAAGCTCTTTTTAGAGCCATCCATGAAAAACCGACAATCATCTGATAAATTTCAGGAGTCTCCATTGTTTTAACAAACGTAGTCAATTTAGCTAAAATAAGGGTCCTCGAGGACTCAGAAATCGATGGCAACATAATTTTTGTTGTTGTCCAGTGTTATTAACATGCAATTTCGAGAATTATTGACTACGCACAATATTTTCAGTTTAACTACCAGAAGAGCACATTGGCGGCGTTAGCATTATTTTGCGATTGGGCGAAAATAGGCAGGAAATATCTAGGGTGGGAGAGGGCGTTAAATATATTACTTTGTGTGCGAATGTGATATAGTGGTGTTATAAGAGGTAGGGCGAAAAGGATTTTGCCTGGGTGCTCGTCCACTCGTGCCCACCCCTGTCGCCGCCACTGGAAGAACAATTTCCCACTTATAAATAAAAAAATTAAATAAACCCATAATTAGCTTTAAATATCAAGGTATATGAATATTAAAAATTTTATTCTTTAACACCCATTACAATAAACTGAAACTAGAATGTAAATGCTTCAAAATGGATAATAAAACTAACTAAATTCAAGTGTCTCTTACAGAATGCTCCAGAATTACTTATAAGAATTATTCCTGCTGCACGTGAGAACGCGAAAAACTTTTCCGAGAGATAAATTACGACAGCGCCACTTTTCAGGGCGAAATAGGTTCTATGGTAAGTACGCGTTTCTTGCAAATCCCTCTGCCAGATTAATCAGTATGCTGCAGCGCTCTGGAGGAGACTTATATCTGCCGTAGAGATGAAATGAAATGAGGAAAACTTAGCAATTCCTCATCCCACCGTGCCGCCAGCCGAGTAGTACATGGCATTATGCACTGGCGCGGCAAAGTTTATTACAGACGGTCTTATTTGGGGGTTGATGGGATTCTATAAGTGAGATTTCTTTTTGTTTCGTTTCTTACCTTGATTTTATTGAAACTACCATCAAGTTTTGTCTATCTCTGATGTATCTCTGTTTAAACAGGTGATGGAACTATATGATATAAAAATTAAAATCATTTACAATATCGAAGGAGATGCTTTGAAGAAGTTATGTAGGAATTATACATATATATTTATTCGGTTCTCCAAAAACTTCTACTACGGTTTTTATTTTAGTTCGTGTCCATTTTCTAGTATTATTTAGAACGTTTTTAACTCTATGGTTGTCATTTCATTTTGTAATGCTTCTTGGGTTGGCCAAACTACAAGGTTTTACAATAGGGACGCTCAAAATTTGTTAGGTTATAGCGGACACATTGTTAAAGTAACATCTGTCAAACTTATGGTGAATTGTTCAGTAGTGTATGGCAAATCACCATGGAAGGTTATAGTGTTCAACAATGTGTGAAAATCATCAAATTTTATTTTCAAATTTCCTAAATTCGTGTCAACCGGTTTGATAAATAAACAGCCAACAACCGTACGTCACCGAAACACGAAGTCTGCTGAAAACATCGCTGCAATGCGAGAGAATGTACGGAAAAACCCGACGCAGTCAATTTATCGTCGTTCACAAGTACTTGGCCTTTCTGGGACTTCAACTTGGCGAATTTTGCGTCAGGAATTTTGCGAGTGGAACACGCCGTGTGTTCGCTGATTGGAATCTGGAGCAGTTGAAAATTGACCCAAATTTCGCCAAAAAAATCATCTTTAGCGTCGAGGCCCATTTTTGGATTAATGGATATGTGAACAAGCAAAATTGTCGGATTTTGGATGATACCAATCCACACGAGATACACTAGCACCAAATGCATCCCGTTTGTCCGAAAGTCATTGTTTGGTGCGGATTCTGGTCTGGCGGAATCATCGGTCCGTACTTCTTCCAAAACGAAACTGGCATTGACATAGCCGTCAACAGCAAGCGCTACAGATCGATGATAAGTAACTTCTTGTGGCCTAAACTGAATGATATGGATACCGACCACATGTGGTTTCAACAGGACGGCATTATGTGACACACAGCGCATGCCACGATGGACATTCTGCACGAGCGACTTAAGGACATGGTTATCTCACGCAGCGGCGATATGAACAGCACCCCAAATTTGACAATTGTCTTTGCTAACGTATCCATCAATATGAAGATGTGCTTCATCGCTGAACAAAATTTTGTTGCAAAAATCGGTATCATCTTCTATCTTTTCTAACACCAAATTAACAAATGTATGCGCTGTAAATGGTCTGTAACTTTTAATTGTTGTGTCAACTGAATTTTGTATGCTAACAGATGCAGATCTTTCTTTAAAATCAGATGCGTGGTGGCTCTTGACAGATGCAATTGTTGCATACGGCGTCGAATTAGTATGTTTAGAGACTCTTATACACTCCTGTAATATTTTCATCTGACCGACCACAACGAGGACGTGTTGGTGTTGTCTTGTCAATAACAAAACCTGTGTCTTCAAATTTTTTATTAAGTTAGGAACTGTTAGCTCTACAAACCCTTCATTTTATACTAATTTTGTGCGAATTTTTCTTAATGCAATTGTAAATGATCGTCCAGTTTCATAAAACAGTTGTACACAAACTATTAGTTGTTGAACTGTTAATCGCGGCGTGTTAACGTCATATGGTTTGTTGATGACAATTGTTAAATATTGACGCCCTATCTTTGACACAGCACAAATACCGTGTAATTCAAATCGTATAGTTTGAACCGAGACATCCTATATAAGTTATATAGAAAGGTTCTTATTTAAAATATTATATATAAAAAGCAATAAATACTAAATTGATACATATTTCTTAAAACTAACAGCTAAATTATACTTTCTTTAGAACTATCCAAGATACTAAAAACATTAAAATCGTAACGTAAAATAATATTTTTATAACTAATATTTATCCTGAAAATCATATTTAAGGAAAAATAATAAGAAATCGTTCACAATAAGATTAAAAAGTTATACAGTTACTATTTAAATAAGATATTAAAATAGAATCCCTCAAATCCACTTTCTATATTCTTTAATATCAATCGTTATTCCATTATTCCTGATATCGCAAACTAGAGCAAGACACCAACACTTAAGAACTTCCGTGACTGAAGGACAGTCATTAATATGCCCTACCCTATACTTCGATTAACATGAAAACAGTACAGATAAGTTAGCTCATCACTATACCAAATACGACTTGTTAAAAAAAATTACATTAAATGATGCCATAACAATGTTTGCTGAACCAAACTGATTTATATAAGCAGTATAGGAAATTAAAAAGTCATATAGTGACAGAAACGCAATCTATGAAAAGTGAAAGACGATATTCTGATACGAAATGTGGTAGACAACAAATGATGTGACAAAAAAGTAACTAGCACTTTTGCGTAAATTACCTTTCAATTTAAAAAGGTGCATGCTTTTTCCCCGATTATGTATAAGTAATATTTTTTTTCTTTTATTAAAACAAATTATACTTTTGTGTTGTGCAACAAATATTTCGAATTAGTTTAAAATATATTTAACGGTATATTAAGATATTTGGTATAAAGATATTTAAAGTATGGCATTTTTTCTGTGCATATTAAGGACGGCTTGTCCTTTCTAATAAAACAAGTGGAATGAGGTTGAATGTGTGATAATATTAATATTGTATACGATTATATTAGGCATAAAATGTGATGACTTTAATTAAATTCTTCATAGGTTGGTGTTGGTTGGTGATTATAAATATATGGAAACCAACGCAATGAACTGTTTTTACATTCTTTTTTTTTCGTACCACTACGTTTAAGGCAATGTATTCCTGCAAACTTCTGTTAAAGATATAAATTCTCTAACATAAATTAAAGCGCGATAAAAATATATAAAAGAAACAATTGCATTGTAAGGGATTTTAATAATTTATTACTGCTACAGCTACATTATTTAAAAAATAAATTAATCGATTATCAGGCTTTTGTGTCAACCAATATTAGTGTACTAGAAATAAGTGTAATTTCGACAAACCTACTATTAATAAATATCTAAAGAAAACTAAGGAAAAAAATAAAACATGATAGCTATCAATTCCAGTAATATTGTACGTTTACTGATAACTTTGAATTGCCTTCATTTATAAAGAGAATATCGTATTTCAAAGGCTGAATTAATTACACGATGTTCTAATGGACATTCTTTTATAATTAATGATAGATATGTTAATTACTATCGATGGTTTAGTAAATGACGAAACTTGAGGGTGAAAGACGAGAGGGTGCTTTCACTTTCCTTAAACCCATGTATGGATCATTAAATACAAGAAAAATGGGTTCAGTTATTTTTCATACTTAACCACAATTTGTTTTCGATTTAATACTTCACCTGTGAGAAAAAGAATAAAAAAAAATGTGGAGGGGCATATATGGACAAAGAAATAACTTGAGACCAGTTTTCCACGAACACCCAAAAATTATACGTCGCTCGACGTGAATTCTGACTAACGAAGGTGGCATCATCAGGATATGATTAAAACTTAAAGTCAGACCTCAGTTGTAATGAACTCCTAACGATGACAACTTGGTTGGCGAACCGTGCTTCGAACGCTGTATAATGTTTGAATATTTGTCTCCGGTTTTTGTTGTTGCATCTGAGGCTCTAACCCTCTCTCAGATATAAGGAGAAGGCATATACTCATTATATTTTATATATATTTTTAAAAAGAGTTTCATATAGTATTTTTATGTAATAAATAATTTTGTATGTTATTAAATGTAGGACTTCAAACACTTCAATTATGTCGAATATAACTATCAACGGTATTTATTTCATTTACATAATTTTCGCCATTTTGCACTTATATACCTATTTCCTATATATTTTGGCATGCTGAAATCTATCATGTTTTCAGCACTACCCATCATTTCTCCATCACCCTTATTTCTTGTATTCCAGTATTCATAGTATTCACACATAGAATATGAGTGTATATGTACTATAAGAAGCGTTTAACACAAAACCTGTGGGAAACGTTGGTATTTTATGAATTGTGTAATGCAACAGTTTCTTTTTGGAAACAAAAATCTATTAAAGTGAGCTTTTACTGTCCTACAGGACACGTTTTCATATTATGAAACCTGCAAGCAGTCCCCATTCCTTAGTAGTAATTCTTTCTTAATTCCCGGCTAAAGCTCAATGTATAAATATACTCGTATCAAGTACAGTCTTTATCAACGTTTTAAAAAGTGCTGTGCTGTGTTGTGTTTATATCTGTTGTAGTGAGAGTACGATCACCAAATCACCCGTAAGAATATCAAGAAAATCTATAAACCACCAGAATTGTTTCTGCTGCATCTGTGACCAATAGAAAAGTCATGAATTCCCGACTTGTTGATCCCCAGAAAATCTGTTTATCCCCTTTGCATATCAAGCTCGGATTTCGTCAAAAGCATGGATAAAACTGACTGTGGATTTGCATACGTGAGGAATAACTTCTCCAAGATCAGTGTTGCTAAAATGAAGGAAGGTATATTTGTGGGACCCCGAATCGGATAGCTGCTTCCGGATCAAAAATTCGATGAGGAACTAAATGGAATTGAAAAATCAGTATTGTTGAGTTTTAAGAAAATTTACAACGGCTTATTGGGAAATCACAAGTTAAGTGGTAAACAATCTATTGGCCTCATAGATATAAAGCCATGGGATCCAACATGACATAAAGCCATGGGATGCAACATGAGCCTAAAAATATATTTTTTGCACCCACGCTTAGACTTTTTCCCAAAAAACCTTGGAGCCGTCAGTGATCGGCATAATGAAAGATTTCATCAGGACATTTTAGACATGAAGAAGCGATACTAAAACTACTGGAGCCCCGCTATGTTCTCAGCCTATTGCTGGATGCTGAAGAGAAATACCTCTGATGTAAACTACAGCCGAAAATGGTACATTTTTTAAGTAAATTTATCACTTTTTACAACGTCATTTATTGATAAATAATCTATACCTTTGGAAAGTTTAATTGCATTTGTATTGCGTAATTTTTAAAGCCTGGCTGATAAAAAAAATTTGAAAACGCAATTGAAATAAGTCTGAAAGTACTATAAAATTCACCCACTTTAGCTCGTAGGACAAAAAAACCTAATTTTGTTCTCCAATATTCTGAAAATATCGGATAAACTCGTGTAAATTAATATGCAATGCATGACTATAGACAGCAACATGATCAGACCGTATTTTTGTTTATTTTCTGTAAAATGTCACAAATTTAATTAGTTTTAAAACAAATTTACAATCTATAATCTATAGTTAAAAAAATATAGTTCCAAGTAAAAATAAATATATGAGATTTCATAGTAATGGTACAGATAAATTTTCTTCATATTTTTTTTTGCTGATCTAGTTTAATTGGTGTATGGGGCCCTCGTTAGATTCTAAGCAATTTTTTTAATAAAATTTTTCGAGGCGTTGTCAATTTGACTTATTTTTGGGTAGAACCGCCAACATTTTACATTGCCATCAAACCAGTGATAATATGATATGTGTCAAAAAGGACTTTCTGGTTGTCAGATATGCAGAAACAAATTCCCAATAGAGTTCTTTAGAAATTTCAATAATAAATGTTTCCCATATGTAGCCAACTTTTTGGCGAACACTGTGTATACATGTAAATAAAAAAATATATTTAACTATGACTATATTTAACGTGAATGTAGTGGCATTATTGCGGCGACTTTTATTGACCTTTAGTTTAATCAAACTTCATCTAGTTACAGTGTAGTAAATAACAATCTTACTAGCTACAACTTATATCCAACTTATACTTAAAGTCCTTTTTTTTTATGCACTTATACTCTCAATATACTATTATATCTGATAACACCTATTATCTCAAGGTGAGCTCGGAATATTCACTTTCTATACCAGAAGACTAACTAACTAATTTTTTATAAATGCATACCTGCGAATTACGGTTAAAACTAGATACAGGGTGCCCAATACGTATGGAATAATGTTCCATACGTAATAATGGAAAAATCTCGTAATAATGGAAATTTGGGGGTGCGAGCTAAAGAGAAGCAGAAAAATTAGTTTGGTTCTGCATTTTCAAATAAAAGGTGGTCAGAATAAACTGAAAACTGGTCAAAACTAGGTCAACTAAATTATACAAAATTGAAACCTTTGCTAGTTAGATTTTCACTTTTTATTTGTTAAACATAACAATTGTTTCGCCAACACAGTGGCTTCATCAGATGTTGAGTACATAGACTATGTACTCAACATCTGATGAAGCCACTGTGTTGGCGAAACAATTGTTATGTTTAACAAATAAAAAGTGAAAATCTAACCAGGAAAGATTTTAATTTTGTATAAATATGGATTTTCATCAAGTAACGACCCAATCAATTAAGAATCAACTAAATTAGTCTAAAAGCGACTAAAAAACTCCAATTTGGGGGGTGTGGGGTAAAAAAGGAGCTCGAAAAACTGTTTTTGCTCAGCATTTTCAGACAAAGGTGGTAAAAATAAACCATTTACTGGTCAAAACCAGTCAAAACTGGGTCAAGAGGATGAACGAAAAAAAGTTGAAAAATTCAATTTGGGGGTGCTAACTTCATAGACCTCAAAAATTAGTTTCTTTCCGCATTTTCAAACAAAGAGTTGTGAAAATAAACTGATTACTGGTAAAAACTGGTCAAAACTTGGTCAACTAAATTAGGGCAAAAGCGACTAAAATACTCCAATTTGGGTGTGTGGGCTAAAAAAAAGAGCTCGAAAAACTTGTCTTGCTCAGCATTTTTAGACAAAAGGTAGTCAAAATAAACTGTTTACTGGCCAAAACTGGGCAAAACTTGGTTAAAATGATGAACGAAAAAAGAAGTTGAAAAATCCAATTTGGAGGTGCTACCTCTACAGAGGTCCGGCGATCGTGGAGGCCACTCAACATCGCTCCGTAGGGAAATGAGATGCTCAAGAAAATATGACCTCAAGATGACCATAGTCTCCCTGAAAATGAGGTAAATAGCCACGTCTTCCTGAAAATAAACTGCATCCATGTTTATGTTACACCTTCTCAGTTCAGGGATAAGAAATTCGCACAGCATCATAACAGAACGGTGTATATTGACAGTCACCGTGCGTCCATTTTCTCTAAAAAAAAATAAAGACTGATGATACCGAATCAATCTACTGCATATTACACAGTAACTCAGTCCGAATGAAGTGGTCGTTGGTGAAGTTCACGTGGCTTCTCGTCCCAGCATTATCAGAAGTTCTGTTTATTCACAGCGCCCGACAAATGAAAATGCGCATCGTCCCTCGTAATCATTTTGACGAAGCTCCTGAACCACTATGATTTTATACTGATCTGAATAAACCCGTACTGACCTGTCAAACAAGCTCAGCGCGCGAGAATATCGCCGGCGCCGTCCCGGACTGACTTCCATTGCTGCACGAACTCTCTCCACGTTTTCGGGAGTTTTAACTGTTCGCTGTAGTCCTATAGGTCTTCCAGGTTCTAAAGTCCAGTTGTACGGAGGTTATTCACCCACTTCAAAATCATGTTCTGAGCAGGGCCAGTACCGTGCCTTCCAACATGAAAATTATTTAGGAACTTGGCGTTGCGTAGCGACAACATAACCGCCAGACCAGTCTATATAAATGTGTCGTAAACAAAAACACGATACTCGAGCGTCTACGACTCTATGGCGACTGAACTGGCATCTCCTGGTATTCACATATCAATCATTACGAAAACATTAGCCTTCCCCTCTGAACTGTTGTACTCATTTCAGAAACGTCATACATCTCTGCAGGGGGTATAGGTGCTGCAGAGCTGCAGAACTGCCAAAAAAATTAGATATTTGTATATTTTCGCGCTATAACAATTACTAAAATTTATTAATAAAATAATTTGGTTAGTTGGTGCAGCTAACCAAATTATTGCGTTAAAGTCGCATCCTGCCCGCCGTCCTCTATTGAGTAGTAGACCAGATGAATTATCTGGGTCTCTACGCGAGCACGTCGCGGTACATTGAACTGGGCCACACGAGGTAGTTCTCAGCACGGCTCGGCACACCCGTCTTCCCCCTCAACTTCCGTGACAATCCACACTTGGCGCTCGTAAATGCGCGAATTTACACGGTCATTGGGCTGTATTTTTTCCAGCTAAGGCAACATCAATGAATGTTTACTCCTTCCTACTCGGGCGGGCGTAAATCGTACCTATTTCGTATTTGTTAATTTGAGATTTTAAATACTATTTTGTGAATTTGTGTAGTGATTTATTGTACTAATTATTAATATTTATATACTGTGATAGTGACAATGGATTTAGTTTATAATTTAGATCATGCGAAGCGATTTTTTAAATACTCTTATGAAGAAAAAATCGATTTAAAAAACAATGGTAGGCCATTGCTTGATATTGTTATTGAGACTGCATGTGTTAGCCGCGGAAAAGCATATAAACGTCAATTTAATACATTTATTCGAAGAACAATTGGACTTGTGGGTGCTACAAAAAAAAATGCGTAATTTTATTTTCCTTGTTTACTTTTTGGCGGTGATAAAGCATGGACGGAGGTAGGGGTGACAGATTTGGTGCACTTAACTGAAAAAATAAAAAAGCACGACAACTCCAAAAGCCATCTACATAATACAATGGAATTAGCTTTATTAGGAACAACTAATATTAAAGCGCAGCTAAATTCATCTTATTGGATAAATGTGCAAAAGCATAATGATAATGTGACAAAAAAAAGACACGTTTTGTCAAAAATTATAAACTGCATAAAGTTTTGTGGGGCCTTTGAACTGGCGCTGCGAGGACATGACGAAGCTGAAACCTCTCAAAACCCGGGGATATTTCGTGGTTTGATAAATTTTTCTGCTGAGCTTGATATAACTTTAAGCGAGCATCTACAAAATGCTTTAGTGTTTAAAGGAACCTCTAAAGAAATACAGAATGATCTTTTAGACTGTATATTAAAAGTATGTCATGAAGAAATAATTAAAGAAATTAACAAACCCTCATTTTTGGCAGATATGGCAGACGAAACAACTGATGTATCTGTAAAAACTCAGTTAGTGGTAGTTTTAAGATATATTCTCGATGGTGAACCGATTGAACGTTTTTGGACATACCTGAAACCTACAAAATGTGACGCTCAAACTCTTTCGGAAAATATTTTAAGTGTTATAGACCCTCTAGTAGAAAATTCACCTTACAAGCCTTTTCTCTTAACCAAAGAATATGACGGCAAACATGAATGTTCTTCAAAAAGGTATTAAATTCCAAAAATTTTTCTTGTGAAAGTCTATATTTTTGTATAAACGGATTTTACATAACAATTCTGAAGTATCAGGAAAACGCGTGACCTTGAAAATTTTCAAAATTTTCGCCCGCGGCGCAATAGACTAGGATCGGCCCTATGCAGAACACCCGTTTCATTTCATCACGAGCCGCCACTGCATCTCTGCCGAACCCTGTATAATCTTTCAATGTTCGTAGAAACCTGGTCCCTTAGTTTTGTTGCTGCATAGAAGACTCCAGCCGTTTCCCGAGACATACCACATATTTCTAAACGCCATTTTATAATATGGTTATAATATATTAAATATTAAAAAATATAACACCGAATTGTAATCAGGATAATTAAAAATTTATAGTTTTTATTAAATATTCCTTGGAATCAGCGCAAAATTTGTCGTATGCTCCTCAACTCATATCGTGTATCTCGTCAGCCATCACATACGAGTATTAAAAGTACTATCCTTGGCACTTTTTATTTCAATTAGCAGTTCTGCGAGTTGGATCCGCTCCAGCAAAAAAGTGTGTAAGACTACCGTCTTATGATATATCAGAACAGCGCCCAGCCTAATGAAAAGATATGTAGCGTATACGTTATGGGGAGCTGCAAAGCCGCCTGAAAAACCGTATTAATACAAAAGGAATAAACGTCGAGGTGTAATGTGTTATTCGTGGGCGGCACCATCTGATTAGGCATACACCTCGAATAATTATCGCCACATTGTAATTTGTAACTTCTCTAAATTACTTTCGGCCGTGCGGGGACGCTCCGTACCGCATTTAGAGGCGTCGATAAATCACGGGGGCGCTGCGATATTATTCATAAATACGCCTGCAATTAGTAATTAAGCGGATTGCAATTACCTGCCGTGCGATTCAATAGATATCTGCATACGATTACGCTCGCCTCTCGAATGGGTATTGCGATCGCGGCCTCTGCCGTCGAATCAGATGGAATATGGTTCAATGAACAATGAACACTGGAATGGATAGGGCTTTAATATTCAGGCGTGGGATAATTTTTTATGCGTCATAAGGTATGCCTCAATTTTAAGGCATACCTGGGACGGTAAATTTGTTTACTACCGCTAATGTTCAAAGAAAACTTCATTATTTGTTTCAAAGTTAATAATAAAATATAAACTAACACCAAATATCGGGTAAATGTCACGCATATTCAGCCTTGTAAACAAAATTACGAACAACTGAAGTGGACCACTCAAAAGTTAATATTGAAATACGATACCGTTCTTAAAGAAGCTGCCTGATTTCAACGACCTCTCTTTTTCTGAAAAACTGAATATTTGAACCATAAGGGCCGTTTGTGGTTTCATCTTTTTATGTTGATATAAAGCGTGTCAAACTTGACATCGAGTTTGGGATCGACGTGTGAATACGTGATCCTCCTCAGGTTTTAAAGGAAGGAAGTCGATTTCTGTGTGTCCAAACTTTAAATCGCTTTGTCTTTGTAGTATTACAATACTTCTAGTATTCGTAATTTTTGAATAATTACTTAGTATTAATATTTGTAGTATTCACAATATTTCTAATATTCGTGGTGTAGCTAATTTTCTTCGCTTTAACACTGTAGGATAATATCATATATGCAATTTGTTGTAGTGTTTCTTAACCTAATTTTTTACGGATTTTCTTTTGGGAATTCATAGTAATTTTACCAGAAATTTAATTTAAGCGAGTAAGCAAATCCCAATAATATTGCGCCGCCCCCGTGCGCACCTCCGGAGCATGATTCTAGAGGCTTTTGATTAAAAAAAAAGTTTCCAAGTTGTTCGCAAGAGTCGATTCTCTGTATTGAGTTTGTCAATATGCCTAAATTCGGATGAAAAGCATTTCGTATATCGACCTAAATTGATTGAAGTTTAATTGAAGATGAAGAAACACGTACAGTACGGAAAGAAATCTTCTCAAAATATAATAAAAAATTATGTACAAAAGTTTAATGTTTAATGATGCATGAAAATTACGATAGAAATAACTCTGAATCTTTTTAAATTGCAATCTTCTAAATTTTAAAAGTTATTCCAGGTAACTCATTAAATATTAAAAATTTGAATTTGTTTAAAATCTCTGTCTTCATTTTTGGTTTACTAAAAAATGAATTTTTGAACTTGAATGCTATGACAGTGAAATCTTACTAATTTTCAACCTTACTAAAGGGTGGTCCAACCATAATGCACGATGTTAATTGTGAGTCACACCTTAACGTCAAGTTTTTTGCCCAACTTAATTTGACATTTCTATGTTTCAGTGTTTGACAAATTTAGCCATGGAGAGGTACACAAATGAGCAGCGCTTTAAGATTGTTGAAGCCTTTTACGAAAATGGGCGTTCAAATCAAAATGCATTTCGTGCATTTCGTGACTTTTTTGGTCAGCATAATCGACCAAATGTGTCCACAATCGGGAGAACTGTGCGCAAATTTCAGCAAACCGGGTCTGTAGGAAATGTGAAAACACCTATGCATGCTCGCCCAGTTCGTTCTGCGGAAAACATTGCTGTTATTCGCGATAGTGTAGCAGAAGAACCGCCAACCTCGACTCGTCGTCGTGCCCAACAATTGAACATCTCACGAACATCACTGATGCGAATCTTAAATAAAGATTTGAATTTACACGCTTATAAGGTTCAATTGACTCAAGAGCTGAAGCCTACTGACCATTTCAAGCGTCGTCAATACGCCGAATGGTTGGTTGAACAGACAGAAGTGAATGGTGACTTTACAAAGAAAATCATCTTCAGCGACGAGGCACACTTTCACCTCAGTGGATTCGTTAACAAGCAGAATTTCCGCATTTGGGCAAATTAGAATCCACGAGTGATTGTTGAAAAGCCGATGCATCCACAAAGAATGACTGTTTGGTGCGGTTTATGGGCTGGCGGCGTCATCGGGCCGTACTTCTTCGAAAATGAGGTCGGCCAAGCAGTTACCGTGAATGGTGTTCGCTATCGCGAGATGATAACGGACTTCTTGTGGCCAGAAATTGAGGATATGGACTTGGACGATATGTGGTTCCAACAGGATGGTGCCACTTGCCACACAGCCAACGAAACAATGGCACTTTTGCGCGAGAAATTCAATGGCCGTGTTATCTCACGTCGTGGCGATGTTAATTGGCCGCCACGATCATGTGATTTGACACCGTTGGACTTCCTTCTTTGGGGATATTTAAAAGAAAAAGTGTACGTCAATAAGCCAAGAATAATTCAAGAGCTAAAGAATGAGATAATTCGGCACATTAACGACATTATGTCTCAGAATCATTGAAAATATGGACCATCGGATAGAGGTATGCCACCGAAGCCGTGGCGAGCATTTGGCCGATATTTTGTTTCACACATAATTGTCATAGATCCTTCTATCATAATAAAAAATATTAAGATAATTCTCTGAAAGCTTTTTGTTTTATTTACAATTAACATCGTGCGTTTTGGTTGGACCACCTTTTAGAAAATATATAGAAAAACTAACTAACCCTATTGATTGCCCCATTGATAGTAATATCTATGTTTTGGATTTAACATTGGTGTTCTTGTATTGTTATATGACATTTGCTTATTGTAACATTGATGCAACTATAATTAACTACAACTATAATGATAATATTTTGAGGCTTCTAAGATCGAGGCTTCAAAAATACACAGGTATTACACAATAAGACTTTCTTTTCAAATACTTTGGAGATAAAGAAACAATTTTTGAAAATGATTAATTTCTTCAATTGCAACTTTAAATTCAATAATACTATTCCGTAATATATAGTTGATAATCGAGGCAGATTTTGTTCAAATTGTTTTTGTCATAGACCATTTTTAGAAATTTTTAGGAATAGACATTTATATCAGATATTAAATATAACACTACTTGTATTTGCTACTTGTTGCATTTTTTTAAAGGAAATTATTGTAGGAAAAGCTTTCGTAGTTATTTCATTAGGTGTGTAAAAAAGGTTCATGTGAAAAATGAACTGTGTAGTTATTTTGAAGGTTGAGATGTTTCGTGCGGGTTTTGTGGACCAAATTTTAGTACCAACGAACCATATATGTTGCTCTGTTTTTGGTGGCGTTGAACTAATTTTAGTGTAACTGTGTCTTTAACTTACTTTAAATCTATAGATTACACAATATTGTTCTATGTCCTATTTGTATACAAAAGTACCATACAAAAGTACCATATAACATATTCTATAGGATAGTTGGCTTTCCTAATTTATTTTTAAGGCATCAATCTTTCAATATTTATCATACGTTTTATGACACAGAGCTGGGCATCTATCTATATCAGATATTAAATATAGCACTGCCTATATTACTACTTAAAGGGGATAATTTTCTTAGAATTTCGTCATGACGTGAATGATGTCTTTGACATTATGTGCATTTAGCAAGTGGATGTCTATAGTACCATTCTGTGTGCATTTGTTAAAACAAATTGATCCACAGTCTTCATGACAGCAGCTATTTGGTCTAATTATGACAACTTAGATCTAATAATAATCAATATATGTTTTGTTTAAGTTATAGTACAGTGTGGAAAAAAGTATGGACTACCCCTAATACTTCGGTAGTCTTCAAGTTTCATGGAAAGCGCTTGAACACGTCGAATTAGTTTTCCAGTTTCCCACATTATGTGAGAATTTATTTGTTTTCTTATTGACATCTGTCAAAAATATGACGTAATTGACATTTTTCTTAAATGACAATATATCGCGTGTGATACATCATTTGAAATCTCTTGTTTCACTTAGTATGTTCTTAGATTTATTTGCTATTCTGTCGTGCCATTTAAAAATGGCGACCCTTCAATTGTCAAAATTATCTTAAATTAATTCCCAGTAAAAGAATAACTTTGTCTTGTTTTATCAGAGAAAAAAACAAATATAATCACACTAAGACAGTCCTAAGGCTTTATCATTCAATGCCTGCCCTTACATTAAGTTTCTTGACCTGAGCATGTTTTTAAATCTATGGTGGGAAAAAAATTCGATATCTCAATATCGTTGCAATAGCAGTTTTGGTCATAGTAAGCTTAGACAAACCAAACGCAAACAAAAATTAACATCAGTGTTGACAAGTAAAAGGTGGTCCAACCAAAACGCACGATGTTAATTGTATATAAAACAAAAAGTTTTCAGAGAAGTATCTTAGTATTTTTTATTGTGATAGAAGGATCTATGACAATTATGTGTGAAACAAAATATCGGCCAAATGCTCGCCACGGCTTCGTTGGCATACCTCTATCCGATGGTCCATATTTTCAATGACTCTGAGACATAATTGAGGTTCAATGTCGTTAATGTGCCGAATTATCTCATTCTTTAGCTCTTGAATTATTCTTGGCTTATTGACGTACACTTTTTCTTTTAAATATCCCCAAAGAAAGAAGTCCAACGGTGTCAAATCACATGATTCGGGGCGGCCAATTAACATCGCCACGACGCCGACGTGAGATAACACGGCTATTGAATTTCTCGCGCAAAAGTGGCATTGTTTCGTTGGCTGTGTGGCAAGTGGCACCATCCTGTTGGAACCACATATCATCCAGGTCCATATCCTTAATTTCTGGCCACAAGAAGTCCGTTATCATCTCGCGATAGCAAACACCATTCACGGTAACTGCTTGGCCGACCTCATTTTCGAAGAAGTATAGCCCGATGACGCCGCCAGCCCATAAACCGCACCAAACAGTCACTCTTTGTGGATGCATCGGCTTTTCAACAATTACTCGTGGATTCTTATTTTCCCAAAAGCGGCAATTCTGCTTGTTAACGAATCCACTGAGGTGAAAGTGTGCCTTGTCACTGAAGATGATTTTCTTTGTAAAGTCACCATTCACTTCTGTCTGTTCAACCAACCATTCGGCGCATTGACGACGCTTGAAATGGTCACGAAGTGCACAAAATGCATTTTGATTTGAACGCCCATTTTCGTAAAAGGCTTCAACAATCTTAACGCGCTGCTCAATTGTGTACCTCTCCATGGTTGAATTTGTCAAACACTGAAACAAAGAAATGTCAAATTAAGTTGGACAAAAAACTTGACGTTAAGGTGTGACTCACAATTCACATCGTGCATTATGGTTGGACCACCTTTTATAACGCAAAGTTTTCAGATGGTAAGTTTTACAAGATGTCGTAAGGAGACTTATACTGCAATTCATCTGTATGTCCTTAAACATTAAAGATGAAACAAATTAAGCCAAAACAGCTATTCCCCCGGCTATATGCTGTCGATGGGCGCTGAATTACGTGGCGAAATGTGCCGTATTTTATTCTAACATAGAACGTAGTAGACTGTAAAACGTAACCAAGCGCCATCTCTCGGTAGTTTCGGAAACAATTCAAATCGAAATGAAACTGAATCATCTACAATGACAGGAATCATCTATAATGGAAAGTTTTCAGATGATAAATTCTGCTACTGTAGAAAGTAACGGTGTCTACAAGATGTGAAGCCTCGTTTGTCAAAGACATTCTCGCTTACACTTTACTGACGAGACCCAACATGAGATCGAAGCCGGTCTACAGTTAGCGGTCTTCTGAGACAGAGGACGCTTTGCATCTTTCTTGTGGTTTTCGAGCAATCCAAATCACAGTATTTTAGTTCTATGTTAGAATAAAATACGGTAAATTTCACCACATAATTCAGCGCCCGTCGACGACGTATAGCCGGGGGAACAGCTGTTTTGGCTTAATTTGTTTCATCCTTAATGTTTTAGGACCTACAGATGGATTGGAGTATAAGTCTCCTTACGACATCTTGTTTTTATGTATTTGTTAGTGCCATAAACTGATGAACTTCATCAGTTAATCACTTTATTTAGATTGGATTTGTAGTATAACGGCGACGGTCCTTTAATTATCATCGCTCGAAAAAGTATATTGTATATAAGTCCAATTATAGATTTTCTTTGTGCCGAGCATTTTGCAAGAGAAATACTTCGTTATCTGCACAAATGCGGCGTTCTCGCACCTCCCCCGACAGGACTAGCATAGAAATTAAGAGCGGACTTACATTTCTCGAAAGACCAATCTCCTGAATTGCACGCCTTGCGATTTAATAAGTTTTATGTCCGATTCATTGGCGTAGATTAAACTTTATAATGAAAAATGAACGCCACACACATATTTAATTCGGGACCTATAAGGCAAAGAGAACTTGCCATTCTCTGGCTGGAGTACGTTCTGGATCAAAAGATGAAAGTTATGTTGTTGGTAATACATATTACTTATTTATTTATTTTCTCAAACCGATTGATAGCCTTTTACATGAGAAATACATAATATAAGAGTTGATTTTGGTTGATTCATAATTGTCAGGCATTATTTTTATAATTGTATTTTTATTATGAACATCATCATCATGAGGTCATCAATCCTAAGACTGGTTGTACGTTAACCTCCAGCTTCTCCTACCTTGTGATAACCTACGCATTTCGCTAATTGTGCTACAACCTACATCCCTTACTATTTGTGAGCAGCAGTCTAATCTAGGCCTACCTCTGCCTTTCTTCACTCCTATTTCTGACTCCAAAATATCGCGGACTATTCCCCCATGTGTCAGCAAGTGGCCTACCATTCTATCTCTTCTCTTCTTTATGTTTTTCCATATACTTCTTTTCAAGCCGACTTTCTCTAATACTTCTTCGTTTCTAACCCTATCAGTCCACTGTATTTTCATCATTCTTCGGTAACACCACATCTCAAAAGCTTCTAATTTCTTCCTACTTGCTTCCCCTACCGTCCAGGTTTCGCAACCGTATAGCGCCGTGCTCCATACATATGTTTTCAAAAACCTCTTCCCTTCCTTGTTTCTAAGCTTATTACCCCCGAGCATAAAAGTGCTTTCTTTTTGTTAAAAGCTACTCGACTCTGCGCTATTCTTTGTTTTATATCTTTATCGCTTCTTCTATCCCAATTTATTTTACTTCCTAAATAAGTGAAGTCTTTAACTTCAATCTTTCATTATTAATTTGTATTTTCGTTTTTGCTCTGCTCTCGCGCCCTCTGTGACACTTTAGTTTTGTTTTTATTCACCCTCATTCCGTATTCCTCTGTCAACACTGTCTCCATTTCGTTCAACGCTGATTCTAATTATGAACACATTATTATGAACAAATCTATTTGCAAATGAACAAATTCTATTATGAACAAATAAACATAAAAATTCAACGGGTTTAAATGATTATTCTGAAACATATTCACCCTCAACTTCAATAACTCCTTCCCATTTGCTTGACAGACGGTCGATTTCACGGGCAAAGAAGTAGCGGTTCTTAGAGCCAATCCATGGTTTGACAACGTCCACCAACTCATCCAAATTATTGTAGACTTTGTCTGCCAGTTTTTCAAGGAGTGATTGACGTGGTAGTCTGTGGGAGCTTCGGTTGGTGAGTATGGTGGATGTGGGAACAGATTGCATTCCTCTTTGCCGATGGATTCGACGCTCAGCATGAGGACGTGAATTATCGTGATGGAAGATGGTTTTGTTCTTTTCACGCGGTCTATTCGTCTAGATTGCAGCGTGAAGGCGGTCGAGTTGAACCAGGTAGATGTCGCTGTTGATGTTGAATTGCCGCTTGCCGTTTTTGTCCGGAATCCGCCACTATTGGCGCTCCTCATCTTCATTCCACCAATAAAAAATGTTATTTGAAATGATGTCCCAATGGATTATTCCACTTCTGTCTCACCATACACACGACTTTGCCTTCTTACAGTAGATATATTTTGGTATTTCTCGGTGTTTCACCTGGCGATACGTAAACCTTCTTCATTTTGACGTTTTTGTAGAGTAGCCATAATTCTTCTCCAGTGACGAGAAGATTCTTTAAGAATCGGGTTTACTCATTTCGCTGCAGAAATTCGGTGAAAACTCGATCGACCTTACTGATGTCGGAAAGTTCATCAGGGATTCATCCAGCCGTATTTCCGTACCTTTCCGAGATTTTTGAGGCGACGGACGATGGTGGATTGGCCGACACTGAAGTCTTCGGGCAACATTCGAGTTGTCATGATTTCGTTCTCTTCCACGACTGCCAGAAGTGCATGATTGTCAAAATCCGATGGTAGACTTCTTCCTGGCTTGTCCTCAAAGCTGGTACCACTTTATTTGAAGCGGACGAACCATTATTGACATTCACTGATTGTTCTTTCGCCAAAAAGCTCGTTGGGATCACGAAATGACTGTGCTGTCTTCCATCCTTTCTCAAAGTGGTAAAGTATAATATGACAAATATAAGTATGGTTTTCGACACGCATTTTTATCAACTATACATAGAAGAAAAAAAAAATAAACGAAATACCAATTTTCACAAATAATAAATGTATGTATAATAAATAAATCACCTGATAATTATTAATCAACCTATGCGCAATGGAAGAATTCAATCTCAAAATAATTTTATCTAATAGCTTAAAATTAATACCTAAGACAAAATATGTGAATAAACTTAGAAAAATATATACATATAATATGTATCTTATTATCTACAGATCATATTCAAATTCCTGTAAATATTTAAATAACACATAGAGGGATTCCAAGGTAGGGGATACTGGGGCTAGTTGGCATAAGGAGTAAGTTGGCTACTCCATGTCTAAAATGTCCTGATAAATGTTCTTGCCATGCTTATCATTGATAGCATGAAGATTTTTTAGGATAAAGTCTAAGGGTGAGTTCAAAAAATGTATTTTTATGTTCATGTTGCATTCTATGGTTTTATATGAGGCCAATGATTCTTTACAATCTCCACGTAATCTTCTGTTTTACAAATCTCCTTAAAAAACAAGCATGATACTTTTTCGATTGCATTTAACTCCTCCTCGATTTTGTTATCTCGAAGCAGGTGTCTTGTCTGGGGTGCTACAAATATATTATTCATTTCATCTATTGCCAAATAAAAGGCTCTCTTATCTTGCCGATAAACGGAACAGTCTACCTGAGCCTACCCATAAAAACAAGCTACGGTATGAAATAAGAGCCGTTTGGGATTTTTTATTTGGCAACTAGCAATGAAATAAACTATACCTTCGTTTATTTTATCATCACTGTTTTTGGGGAACTTATTCCTCATGTATGCAAATCCACGGTCAGTTTTATTCATACCCTTGATGAGGTTTTTCATCAATCCAACGTTGACTTGTAAAGGGGGCATATCAATTTTCTGGGAATTAATAAATGAGGTAGTATTATTTGGCCATTTTCTCTTTTGGCCGTGGATGCTGCAGAAATAATTCAGGACTTCTGTGCTATATCTGTTCCAAACAGATACATATTAGAAGTGGATAGACTAGAAAAAAAATCAATTTTATCTAGTAATGATCATAAGAAATCTCATAATTTTATTTACTTTAAAACTAAATTGAAATTCATAAAATAACGACATGGCCATTACCTCAACTATTGTAAAACAATGCAATTTCTTGGTACAACTATTTTAATTATCTGTTCAAATCTAAAGTCTGCTATAACCGTTACGTTTGATAAATCAAACAGCTAATTTAGAAATAATTTTCCAAGTCACGTTTCACAAATTTAAAATTATTACTGCGAAAATAGAACCCGAAATTGCTAGTTAACCGTTGCGGGTATCTCGATCTTAACATCTAATTAAAAAATATCGAATGAAAATACCGAAAACGCGGAAGCTAATAATTGTGAACGAGGCAGAGAATCGCTTATGATTTCTACCGACGAGAGCCCAGATGAAATCTAAATGGCATTATCACGATCGGGATCGTTTTAAAATATTATAATAATGTTAAATCGTTTATGCATGGAGCTCCGCTAATCGCCCGATATGAGAATGGCTCATTATGTAGAAAATGGATAATGCACTGCCTTCCACGTATTTTTCCCAAATAAAAATAAAACAGGGTTTTGCATCCAATCAAGCAAATCGCCAGTTAATTAGCAAATTCGGTCCACCGGCGTTTGTGAGCGGCAAATGAGGAATTCGCTTTGAAGAAAAAACTTACTTTCAAATATAAAAATTGTAAGAGATGCAAATAATTATTTATTGACAAGTTTAGACGCCATGTATTGTTAAACATCGAAGCCGAGATGGAGGTAAAATTAAACTAGATGATTTACAGTATACATTATTTTACACTATTTAAATATATACAGAGATAATTTAAACAAAACAGACGTGTGATACCAGAAGCAGATTTCATTATTAACAAATAGATAGAAAAAAACTGTAAACACCAAAACGCATGTCATCCATCTATGAAGTCTGAGACGGGGTTTGGGAAAATGGAAGCTATACAATTCATTTAATACACACTGTAGAATAAATCGGAAGTCCTGCCTGAAATGAGATGGAAAGAGGTGTAAAAAGGGGTATAAATTTCATACCAACTTCACCCCAAACGAGGTACATACATATACATACCAGTTTAGTGTAAAGTAAACATCACAAACACATGGTAGAATTTTACAACTCTCTGATTCTTATACCAGTAGTGGAGTACTACGCGTCTTTACGTACTATCCATATTGCCTATGATATAAAACACCTTCGAAATTAAATGTATCTACCTGATTTTTCTTTTTAATAAATATTATAATAATAAAGTATCGGAACATGGCATATAGGTACCGCAAGTTTAGGAAACATTTGTTTCCTAAATATCATATTTGAAGGAGTACAATTTTATTTGTTTCATCAGGAATTCTATTTTAAATTTAGTGATCCTATTTCTCCAATGCAATAATCCTTGGGGTTAATAACAACCTGTAATAATAAATTTACGTTGATACCTTAAAGTATGCGTTTGGATATCTACCAATATTTTTGCTCTATAATGAGGTTTAATTGTGGTTTAAATAAAACAATGCTAATATTTGAACTATTAAGTACTAAATTTGAAACTACTAATAACTATTGTTTACTTATTATTTAACATATTAAATAATAAGTAGGCAATGAACGAGATGTGGCAGATATGAAAAATGAATTTATATTATTTTATTTACTTATTTGTTGCAAACAGCAAATAGGTTTGTTATAGGCTTTCTGCAATTCAATTTATATTATATGTCTAAATCATACCTACATATAGCATACGAAACAAACAAAATATCGGATGCTAACATTTTAAATGTACTTTCTGGGAATAATAAGATCCACTACACAGCCAATGAAAGTAAATATTAACTGGAATGCTTTGACGATTTCTGAAACCAATTTCAGCAATTTTTTATTATGGTCTGACCTTAGTCCAGCCTTGAGAACACATTTTTCCAACCAAAGTAATTCATATATCCCTATAGATGACTTAAATTTCAATAGGATACAGCTCCTTCTTCTTCATTTTCAACAAGCCATCAGATAGTATCTCCATAATATTTCCTTGAAAACTATGTAAATGAATTACATCCATGCAATTTCTAGTAATATTTGAATACCATTGATGTACTGCGAGATCTTATATGATAACTATGTGATATATACGATGTAGAAATCTGGAAATAAATTATATAACTAGTATATGGAGGGCAGGTCAAAAATACATTGGTCAAGCCCAACGATATCTGAAAAATGTGTAGTAGAATAATGTGTAAACTACAAAATGATCTTAGTTACTGTGCCCATAGATACTAAAGATATTCACAACGGAAATGAGTAAAACAACTACTACGTTTTTATACCAGTATATTAGTGTATATACCACAATATAGTGGTATAAAAACGTAGTAGTAGTAGCTGTTTTACTCATTTCCGTTGTGAATTATGAACTACCACAGAGTAACGGCTTCTTCGATTAATTTCTTACTAAAGATATTTTTTATATTTTTAATTATATTCAGACAAATATGTCAATGAAAACAATTTTTTTTCTTGATATTTTCAGTTATGTTTAGGCCAACACGGTCAAATAGAGTCGTATATCTATATCACCTCTACATTCTACAAGATTAAATGTTTATGTTTTAAAAAACATATAACTATCTCTTACATTTTGTCTGTAGGTACGTACAAAAAATAATTTTATTCACGAAACATAGTAGCATATATTTTCTCTTCAACTCCATAGAAGGTAATTACAGACAGTTATTTAAAGGAAAGAAACTTTGATCTACTGAATTCATATTATACATTTCTTGAAATATGTTGACTCTTCAACTAGATATATATTTTTTTATGAAAATCCTTTTAGTGAACTCGAAACCGTCAAATAAGTAAATCGAAGAAAATTATAATAATGTTGACCAGTAAGAAAAATAATACCAACATAGATTAAGCAAAATTATATATAATTTAATATTCCTTGATTGTAAATAATTGCTTAAAAAATATATTCACTATATATAATCACTCAAAGAATACTTTTCATCACTAAGACACCTTTAAAATGTATTTAAAATATTTCTCATTGTTTATTGTTTAACTTTATTGCCTTATTTTAATTTATAATACTAATCATACAGTTTATCAAGATTCATTACATCGTAATTTGTGGTTCAATGATTAGCATAATTAACTCATCAAAAAATATGAGGTTAACTTTAATCGCTAATTAATTGTTATTAAACAATGAATAACCACTGGTAAGTAGGCTAAAACACAAAAATGAAAATAAAATATTTTTTTTATTTCTGTAATAATGTATTACTTTTCCGCACTCCACTATAAGCGGAAAAGTAATGTAATAGTGTAAAAGAAAATTGAAGGAACAAAATTTTTCTTGGGTTGATTTTTCGTTTTTCGGCCTAAAAACCAAAAAAAAAGTGCCTTTTAAAAATTATTGCGTTGTCGTCGGCATTTATTCTTGTTAGCACGATAACTCAACTAAATCGGGTTTTGACTGATTCTAGTTGGGGACGTCTCCCAGACGACACCTATTGATTTTGAGGTGGATAGAACCAACTCTGCCATGTACATGGGTCATGAGAAAGTACAATGGTGGACCATTTGAGAAATTTTTTTATTAGCACAATCACTTAATTACATCGTATCGGATCGATCGAGTTCCGACAGATTCTGATTAGGGACGTCTACCGGACGACATCTATTGATTTTGAGGTGGATAATACACACTCCACCCTGTCCATGGGTCATGAGAAAGCACAATGATGGACTATTTGAGAAAAATTGAAAAAAGAAAAACTGTCGCATAAAACACATATTCTGCATTTATGTGTTGGTTTATTTTTTCTAGGCCACTCAATTTCGAGATAGAGACGTTCTACATGCGGAAAAGTCCATTTTAAGGTTTTAAAACTGTTTATTTAAAATAAGTAATACTTACACACAAATGCCCTTTTCAAGAACTATTTCTGCGATCATATGCTGTTATAAGCACATAATTACAGGAAATATTACGTACACATCACCAGTGTATTGCATAAATTTGATATTACAATATCCATTTTAATCCATTTTTTAAGGTAATTTTTAATTGTAATAACTTATAACAATATAAGGGATAAATACTTTTATGGTCATCATCTTCTTTTAATCTTATATTTTAGGCCTGTCAATCTTCTAATACTTTTATAATTGCTTATCTGCATAAAATAAATATACAGTGATTGGCAAAAGTGAAAAATTAATAAATCGTCGTAAACGTATTAACAAATATATTCCATAAAAGTATTCAGACAGTGTGATTTTATGGCTAGCTCACTAATAGGGTCATCGTTGTCCAAGTTTTGACATTCCTCCATTCCTTTTTAAAGACAACTTCTATGGTTTTCTTCAAGTTCTAAAAAGTATGTATTTGGCTTGCGTAAAGTGGTGTATAAATGGAAGTATGTTATCATTCGGTGTGTTTAGAAAAACTTTTTTAAAAGGATCCCATAAAAGATAAATATTTCCCTTGTTTTTCTGGAACACTCCATCTAGACGTTGTCAAGTTAGAACTTGAAACATTTCAAGATACAATAGGTATTTAATGTAAAGTTTTCAAATACAGAATTGGGAATAACAATTAGAAAATGTTGGATGTCGTAAAAATAGTATCAAGACTTCAATATTGCTTGGCTGTTAAAATAAAACAGAAACACGGATGATCATGTTAAACGTTATGAATAGACGTTATGTTGAGATAAAACATTATATTTTAAAAAATTAGTATAAGAAATAATTAATTATTTTCCATAGAATTTTGGACAATATTTTTCTAGTATACTCCCTTATAGCATTCTATAGAACAATTGGTAGCAGATATTCTATAGAACAATTGGTTGGTTTTATTCGTTAGCTGAAGAGGTACTACAGAAAAGAAATTGTTACAAACAGAATTAGAACAATGTAATAAAAATAATGCTATTGAATATTAAATAAAATAATTTGTTTATACAGTTATTATATAACTTACCACAAAATTTAACGTATCATACGTAAAAAATCTTGTTCCCTTAAATGGCATCATCAGATAAGGGTGTTGATATTTAACAAAGTGTCTAAGACGTGATAACTCTAACAGTCATGACGTCAAAAATGTATATCAAGAAATGGGGGTCTAAAAAACAAAATTGACCTATCTAAGAATTTTTTTCTACTTGCAGGGTAACGATAGCTTAGGTCTGCTGTGAAACGTTTGTTGGACCGCCAATATTGCCAATTAAACTGGGGAGCAACTGTTTTGTTATTTGCTGTTACAAGACCTTGTACTATGTCATACGTAGTTGATTGAAACATATGTCGCTAGACATACGTGCTGGTAATTGTGGCGTATTAGTAACAATTGCGAGTGGTGTAGCATGTGATCCGTGCGTCGTCACTAAATTGATACACGCGCAAATATCCATTATACAAATTGTACCTACCCGTACTTGAATATAAGTACTTCACTTTGCTGATTTACTTGCCATCTGATTGATTTAACTGATTCTTTTGCCATCATGTCAAAATCATGATTGCGTCAAATTTCATGAAAATAAAAATGTCGAATAGCAAACATTCTAAAGCTTACAGAGTAAAACTGCCTACAGATTTAAACTCGCCGCCTTCGAATTAGGTAAGAACTAGAGCTGTGATAAATGCAAGGTTTTTTGTTCCCCAGTGTTATTGGTGATGTTAAAGGGATATTTTGTTTGCGAATTTTATATACAGTAAATGAAGTATGTTTGTTTGTTTTATGATTAGTTTTTATTGTGTACCATGATTTAACAAGTTTGCTGATGTTATTTTGATTCATTTATAAGATCCTGTGCTTACTGGTTCGTGTTATTTTGTCGTTTAGAATGTTATTAATTTTTTCTTATAGTATGTCGTATACATCTGTCTTATTATGTCGTATTGATCTATCGTATACGTCTGCCTGTCTTATTATCGTTTTATTATATTTAAAAGCTTTAATGCGTTATATTAAACTAAAAAAGTTTCACCAAGACTAACAAATACCATCAAGAGGATATGGTTCCGCCAGATTACCATACTGATCCGAGCATGGTAACTAATAGCGATCATTTCACGGTGTGGACCAAGAACGGAAGCGTAATCGACGCAATTAATTGATGGCTGCAATTCATCTGGCCCGTTGTGGTGTTATTACAGCCTCCTATAATTATCTGAACAGTTTTGGATCGCGGTTGCGGCGGGTGGAGGATCAACTCCCGTGAACTCTAAGTCGCCTCCGATAACATTCATTGCCCATATTACTGCTAACTAGTTTACTGCGACCCAATAATTGTCGCTGGGGGGGAACGGTGCAAATGTGATCGCGCATATTCAGTGTTAACGAAGGGGTTGGAAGAATATAATAAGAATATAATAATTATTAAAGGTTGTTAAGAACATTTGTAAGAGAAAGATCCATATCCAAATGAATGCTATGGTTGACTGTGGGCCTTTGGACCATGATGTAAATGTAGATAACGATGTATCTTTCAAATCTTGACAAACTTTACAGAGGATTACTAAACTCTCCATGACTTTTTTCCATTTAATACTCGCTATATCAATGAGTATTTTACACCATTCCTCGAATTTTTACAAAAATAATAACGTTACGAAAACCTAAAATGTAAAAAGTAACTGTATACAAGAAGGACGATAAATATAAATATAAAAGTGCGTCTACATATATAACAAGAGCCCGTTGCGATCTCCGTCGCGAACTTCATCTCGTTCATATCGCCGCATAGTGTAGACGGAACTCCGTAACACCGTCGCGTAACATCACCGTGATCCATCGGTTGTCGGTTTTCTTGCGTCGCATCAAAAAATGTTCGTTGTTGTGATGTGCATGGCCATATCGATGACGTTAAGGTGCGTCTACATATGTAACAAAAGCCCGTTGCGATTTTCGTCGCGAACTTCATCGCGTTAATATCGCCGCATAGTGTAGACGGAGACCATATCACCGTCGCGTAACATCACCGTGATCCATTGGTTGTCAGTTTTCTTGCGTCGCATCAAAAGAAATGTTCGTTGTTGTGATATGCATGGCCACATCGATGACGTTAAGGTGTGTCTACATATGTAACATAAGTCCGTCGCGAACACCGTCGCGAACATCGCCGCGTAACGTTTTAAAGGTTACGCGGCGATGTTCTCGACGGGCTTGTATTGCATATGTAGACGCGCCTTAATATTTACCTGATCTACACATCTTTATTTAACATTTAGTATAATACGCCAATACATCTGTCTATATACTCCTTCTTCAAGCAAGCTATGATATCATATCTCCTCAATTCAAGAAACAGCATTCAATTTAAGAGGACATCATGAATCAACAATTAATAACTTTACTTATAGTTCAAAGAGGGAATGAACAGGATGTGAAGTATACTTAAAGCGTCTGAATTTTCAGTGTAAGGAAATAGTTCTGCAAACATAATACCAACGGTGTTGGCACGTGTAAGGTCATAGTTGGAACTATAGGATTTGAATTGTACGTCACTTGTGTTATGTCAAAGATAGGGCGTGAATATTTAACGACTATCATCTATCATACATGCCTGTAATATTATTACTAGCTTCATCTTCAAAGAAGTTTTCCTGAACAGCATGTATATTTTCAGCGCCCCAAATTCGACAATTTTCTTTGCTGGCGTATTCGTCAAAATGAACAGAATTTTGTTGCAAAAATCAGCATCACCTTATTTCTTTTCTAACATACAGTTAACAAATACACGACGTTGTAAATGGTCTGTAACTTTTAATTGTTGTGTCAACTGAATTTTGTTTGCTGTCAGATTGCTTTCTTTAAATTCCGATGCGTGGTTGCTCTTGACATATTCAACTGTTGTGCACGACGTCGAATCATTATGTTTGGATATTCCTTTACACTGTCTCTCACTGCAGCAATAATTTCATCTGACCGATCACAATGAGGACGTATTGGTTTTGCCTTAATCAATAATAGAATACGTCTCTTCAAAATTTTTGAACACAATGTTGAGTTTTAATGAAACTTTTTGGTATATAAATCTAATGTCAGCAAAATCATGTAATTTTTACTTTTCCGCACTCCACTATACTAGCGAAAAAGTAATATAATCGTATAAATAAAAATGAAAAAATTTTTGTTTTGTTTATTTTTCGTATTTCGACCTAAAACTAAAACAAAAAAATTTTTAAAAAATGTTGTCTCTGTGTGTGTCGTTGTCGTCATTAAAATTTCTTGTTAGCACGATAATTCAACTAAATCGTGTCGGATCGATCGGATTTTGACTGACTCTGATCGGGGACGTCTCCCAGACAACACCTACTGATTTTGAGATGGATAGGACACACCCACAATGTCCATGGGTCATGAGAAAACACAATGGTGGACTATTTGAGAATTTTTTTTTGTTAACACGATAACTCAACTAAATCGTGCCGGATCGATCGGGTTTTCACAGATTCTGATTAGGGACGTCTACCAGACGACACCTATTGATTTTGAGGTGGATAGGACACACCCCACCCTGTTCATGGTCCATGAAAAAGCACGATGGGTGACTATTTGAAAAATTGTTTTTGTTAGTACGATCACTCAATTAAATCGTGTCGGATTGATCGGGTTTTGACTGATTCTGATTAGGGACGTCTATCAGACGACATCTATTGATTTTGGGGTGGATAGGACTCACCCCACCCTGTCCATGGGCCATGAGAAGCACGATGGTGGACTAAAGGAGAAAAATGAAAAAAAGTAAAACTGCCTCATAACACACATATTCTGCATTTATGTGTTAGTTTATTTTTTCTCGGCCACTCAATTTGGAGATAGAGATATTCTACGTGCAGAAAAGTCTGTTTTAAGGTTTTAAAACTGTTTATTTATTAATACATTGCTTATCCATAATATACCACGAAACAATTATAAATCTTTTAACTAGACATTCGATGTGTTTATTTATGCAAGAATACACAATCTTTTTTTAAAGTTTTAAACTACATTGTAAACCATACTTTCAATAACGAATTAGTTGTTCATAATAGAGAAAACATACATGATAATGCGAGGAAATATCCTAGAGAAAACATTACTAACAGTAAAAGAAATGCAAACCGTTTTAACATAAGTATTTCTCAAATATTATTCATCGCATTTATATTCTGAAATTTCATGTGTATAAACACGTAGTTTCACATTTATGAAATTATACGTTTGCTCGTAAATAATTATACCACATTATGTAGATATAATTCCGGCTTTGTCATTGGCCAGTTCTTCCGAAGTGAATTATTAGTGAAGGAAACGCGATGAATTTTAGAATAAGATTACATTAGAACATGTTTTAAAATGTGCATAATACTTAATCCTAAGTTAACAAGCTGTTATGGCCAAATAAGCTAATCCCTCCATATTAAATAACTTTATAATGTTTTCTGGTACAGGTATTGGAAAGTAATTTATGTTTGAAAGTGAAGACGCATCTATCGGCTTATAACAATCTTCAGTCTGCTTTGAGGTGAGCGCAAATCTACTAATAGCAATTCTATTAATATGGCATAAAAAAGATGCCTCTTTTAAACTGCCATCTTCCAAAGTTTTTTTTATTTATTAAAACAGCAATCAGATAATACAACCTATAGGCTATTCTGCTGTTTAGGGAACTTAGGTTGTTCCTCTTATTCTGACATGATGAGGCTCCTCCAATGCGAAGTACTTCTAAAATCCTATTTCAGGTCTGATGGCCAGCATCTTTTAAGCCATCTGCTGTTGTGTTCCTGTACAAGTGGTTGTAAAAGGAGACTAATATGTGTTTCTAGTCTCCTATGGTGCTTATTGCTTCTTCAATGTATTTCTTCTTGGATTGTTTATATGCGAAGGGCGTTGTGTATCGTTTGGCTTGTCACGTACCATGGCGTATCAGCTTTGGCCCTAAGGATTTTAAATTTAAATTGTGCCCGTTGTATAATCGATACGCTTGATTGACTAGCTCATCCCCATAATTCTATAGCGTATGTCCATATTGGTTCTATAACAGCTCTGTATATTAAGATTTTATTTTCTAATGACATTTTTTATTCCCTTCCCAGTAACCAGTATAGTTCCTTCATTTTTAGGCCAGTCTGTTTTCTCTTTTTCTGGATGTCATCTTTCTAAAGGAGTTTGTTGTCGAGGCGAACACCTAAATATTTTACGCATGTGGATTTTAGTACTTTTACGTTATTCACATATACTGGTGGGCCTTGTACTTTTTTTTAAGGTAAATATTTGTGATTTGTTTCATTAGTATTCATTTTCCATTTCTTAAGCCACTCTTCTAGTTGAAAAAGTTGGTCCCGGAGGTTTGTGAAGGCAGTTATTGGGTCGTTATCTATAGACCAGGATGTTGTGTCGTCTGAAAACATGCCGGTGATAACAAAGTTAGATGTTAGAAGGTTTGAAGTGTAGATTAGATATAAGATGGGTCCGAGAACGCTTCCTTGCAAAGTACTTCTAAAAATGTACAGCTATTATCGATGACGTTGAAATACGTATTCACACAATATTTTTGACAACATACACCCTCAAGGAATTTCTGAATTGACAACCAAATAACCTTCGGTCAAAACAAAAATCTGCGCCAAAATGGTCGGTGATGAACGTCATCAGAAAATATGAAGGATATAAAGTAGTTTAGATTACCAGTCAACATCGATTATTTCAACACTTTGGAAATATTTTGTTATAAATTCGGTGTTTTAAAATTTCAGTCTTTGCATGTTAGATTTGTTTTCATTGCAGATTGTAGGATTCTAATATTGTTCCAGGTTATGAAACGGCTGAGAATCTCATCAACTTCTTCAAACGAAATCCAAAGATTAACTCAGTCTTTGAAAGAAGCTGATAGGCTGATCAGTGAAACGTCAAGATGAATTCGACAACGACCACGGCATAACCCGGAATTGTTTAATTTAATTATTAAATTGATAGGTTGGTGATTGTTAGGAATATATTTTCTGCTTCTTGATATAATTCCTGTGGACAAAGATATTAATGGAAATGCATCTTTTGAATTAAACACGTCAAATAATGTATTTACAAAAATCAGCAAGGTTTCTGAATAACATCCGTCTAGAAAGAAAACGATCAACATCAATCTGAATCTGAAATAAAATATTGCCAAACTTTGCTATAACACTAACTATTTGCAGTGATTTTGTAAATCTGCTTCAGCTTGTGGATGTTGATATATCGCTTGAGTTTCCTTGGCAGCAGTTTCTTCTTTAGAATCTAATTGCAAATCTACAGACTCTATTTTGTGGTCAAAATAAAAAATGCTGTCTGTAACCATATTCTTCAGCATATAACAATCGGTTATAAAAACTCAGGGATATCGGAACACTGTTAACTTTTCAAATATTTTTAGGAGATTTGAGAAACACTACTTTTATATGTGATATTAATTCATTTATGTTTGGGTAACAGTAGGTTAAGGGTCAGTTGGGCGTGGGAAAATTTCTGGGGTCGTGGGAAAATTGAAACTTGCGATTTTACTTAATTCAGAAAAATTTAAGGCGGGATTGTCGGCATACATCAAAGAGTTGCGGCTCGCATGTGCTAACTACAGGTGCGCCGCGACCTGTTTAAATGGGGCTGCATGACTAGTCACTGGTATACACCCTAATTTTATCCATGATTATCCACATTATCCACATTTTATCCACCATTATCCATATTTTATCCGAAATTATTCACTTATCCACAATTATCCACATTTTTATCCACAGTTATCTACATTTTATCTACAATTATCCACGTTTTCATTCACAATTATCCTATTATCCTTATGTTACAGGTCGTACAGATCATATAGCTTCATTTAAAAAGGTCGCACAGGTCGTACAGCCCCATTTAAATAGGTCGCGGCGCACCTGTAATTAACACCTGCGAGCAACAACCCTTTGATGTATGTCGACAAAGCGCCGCCTTAAATTTTTGTGAATTATGTAAAAAAGCAAGTTTCAATTTTCCCACGATCCCAGAAATTTTCCCACGCCCAACCGGCATTTAACCTACTGACAACATTTTCAAAGATCTTCTGCCACAAGATGTAACGTATGAAGTGTATACATAATACATAAGAAGTTACCACAACCTTGTTTAAGACAACAGCCTATAGAACACATGGTTGAAGCACCATGCTGGTAATTGATTCGTCAGTACGTTTTTGTAATCGTTTAGTGGTTAGTGAGAATGAACATGATAGTTTAAGAGGTCTCTTTATACGTACTATAATAGATTCTTTTTTTCTTACAATCGGTCATTTCGTCCAAACATAACCACGATTTGTTATTGCCTAATTCAGTAATTCAGATATCGTATTGTTTTCAATTTGTTCCCCCACAGATGGCATATACATCTGCAAAGTTTCTCGGCCTGGTAAGTTCATGATGGAATTATATTTATCCCAGTCATCTGGGACTCTGATCTAAAATTATATATGCATGTTAAGAAAAACATAATATCTTTATTATAGATAAACCATACACGATAAGTTCTGATAATAGTTCATAGTTTTTTATTTCAGTGTAATTTAAGACCCAGTGGTAAAAAAAAATTAAATAGGGTTGAAAACTGTAAGATGACTCTTTCAAATATCATCAAAATAAAATGGTTCTTTTTTTTGCATTCACAGTGATATACCAGTTTAAGAATAAAACAGAAAATGCTATAATTTTAAGGGTATATTATCTTGTAAAATTACAAAATTGAGGAAAGCTGTTCTATTAAAATAATATATCAAAGAATATGTTTATATTACTCGATAACTCTATATCGAGCGCCTAGATCCGTACTTGATTAAGGTAATAATATGACATTTAATATAATTAGTAACAACGTTTATTAAAATGAAACCTTTAATTTGAAGACCACCGTCAATCCTTGGTCATAAAAGAACCACCCTAGTAGCCAAATGTCAGGTCCTCAACTGTTTAAATAATTCGTGCATGAGTATTACGACAATCCAGTAGACCTCACAGAACTTGGGGACTACTTCCTCGACACATGTCCGTACAAGTGATTTCCGCTGAGATAGGAGCAAATTAGTGGTTAAAGAGACTAATTGCGAAGAGCACTGTTACAAATGAAATTATATATTAATTCGCGTTTGTTTCCTTCAAAAATTATATTGAGCAGTTGCGTTGAAATAATTTTTTAGAGCAATAAAGAGAAATAAACTAAAAAAAAATTAGGAGATTAAGAATAAAATGAAAATATATAACTAGGTTTGTTTGTAACTTTGTGTTATGTTTAATATTTTCGCGTGGTTTAAACAATCAGAAAAACGTAATCGATTAATAAAACTAGACCAATTAGAAAATTCCAATTAGAGTTCAAAGTTTCTTAAAAAACAATAATAATGATGCTCACATGATGATGTAAGTAAATGTGACCTCTTCTATATGATTTTTATTTAAAAAAAATAATCACTCTCACTTCAAAGGTTAGAATAAGGAAAACATGTAACAAATGACAAATTTTATAGACGAAAATCGTATACAAGATTTAGGTCAACTTCAAGACATCAGGTGATAAGTCACAATACCACGATCTACTTCTATGAATTCGGATTTATTTTGATATATTTTTTTACGACTGTCGCCAATTTGACATATATATGGTGTCTCAGTTGGAACTTTAGGATATGGATTACGCGCCATTTGTGTTCTGTCAAAGATAAGGCGTTAACATTTAACGACTGCCATATACAAACCATAGCCAGCATTTCTCATTTACTGTGATAGCATTACCAGCTTTATTTTCAAAGAAGTATGGTCCAATTACTTCATCACTCCAAAATTCGCGCAAAACTGTGCGTCTCTGTGGATGCATTTTTTTTTCGTGACCAGCATAAGGATTTTCAGCACCCCAACTTCGACAATTTTATTCAGTAATACGTCAACAAGAATTGTCTGATAGGTCAAGATAAAAATGAGCTTCGTCGCCGAACTAAATTTGTCTGCAGAAATCAACATCACCTTCTTTTTTTTCTAACACCCAATTAACAGATGTTTGACGCTGTAAATGGTCGTTAATTTTTAATTGTTGTGTCAACTGAATTTTGTATGCTGACAAATGCAGATCTTTCTTTAAAATCCGATGTGCGATGGCTCTCGACAGATTCAATTGTTATGCACGACGACGAATTTATATGTTTGGATACTCCCGTGTACTTTCTCTCACTGTAGCAATCACGACGAGGACGTATTGGTATTGCTTTATCAATAACGGAACCTGTCCCTTCAAATTTCTTGATTAATTTACGAACTGTTAACTCGTGGCGTTTCGCTTTGTCCTAATTTTGCGCAAGTTTTCCTTAATGCAACTGTAAATGATCGCTCACTTTCATAAAACAGTTGTTCACAAAGACTATTCGTTGTTGAACTGTTAATCGCGACATAGTAGCGTCGTATGGTTTGTAGATGAAAGTTGTTAAATCTTGATGCCCTATCTTTGACAGAACACAAATGGCGCGCAATTCACATCCTATAGTTCCAACTGAGCCACTATACAATACATTGAATACAATCCACAAATGTACGTAGCCAATAGCCAAGGGTCGTATATATCAAACTCCCGTTCCTTTCAAAAAAATTCTTACATATCTCGATACAAGCAACCCATTTAATAAAATAGAAATAGATTATTAAATAAAATATCTAAACTCTCCTGTTGAATTAAGTAATACAAAAGAGATAAACGAAAGTTATTGCAAATATACCGTTTTGGTAAAAAACGAAGCACAATCTCTCTGATTGAATATTTTACATTTATTATTTTTTTGCAGTGTAGGAATAACATGCAACATCTATATGTAATTTGCTGTAACACGATTGGGAAAGCTCGGCGTTGCAATGGCAGACATTTGTTTGTTTTCTTAATTTCCACTGAGTGTTATTCTCTGGTGAACAGCATCAATCATCATTATTCATAATGGTGGCTGCTGTTATGAATAATTTTCAGCTTCCACAGCTCTGATTATCTGTAATTAGTGGTAATGTCCTAAAAACCATCATTATTTAATTATATCTTTTAACAAATGCAGTTCGCACTGATATTAAGAACGGTTTTTAAAAGGAATACGCGCGTCAGATGGTATCTCAGGCTGAAATTAATGGGAAAATTTAAATTACCCATAGTTTTCCTGGTGGATATGCAATTTCCATGACACTGATTACTCTTTAATTCGTTTGCGATGTTAGCTCGCTCGCTCATTTATTCTAGAAATTCAGAATGTCTTATAAAAATGGAAATTAGCAGTTGTTGCTTTATTCAATAACTAATATATTAATCCGTTTTAATTTAAAGAAAGAGAAATTCGCAATAATTAGAAGCTTAAATAATTGTTATACTCGGTTTCCTTATTTTTTACTATATTCATTAAGGTACATGAACTCGCATTATCGCAGCCTATAAAAGCACAATGTAATAATTAATAATTATGCTATTTGTGAGAGTTTCTTTTTCCATGTTGCACTTTTGCTATTAATGAATTTTATTACGCCTAGAACTTAATTCGAGAAGAACAATATTCACAGTGATGTAAAAGAAAATTTTGTTCACAGCATACAAAATATTGATCATGATAAACGAAATAGTAAAGCAATTATAACGATTTGTAGATTAATGTTATTGCATACATTTCACAACTAATTAATGAAATTCTAGAACGACTAAGAACAATTTTTATTTGCGTACAATATAGTCGTTCAGAGATGATACAAGAGTCCAAAATTAAAATATTTTTGTTAATCGTTTACCTATATATGTATTATGTACGTAAAAAGGTGGTTAGGATTGTCACATTTTATTTAATCAAATGAAGGATATTGGGTGTTAAAGGTAAGAAAAAAAGTACATTGTATTAAATATATATATTGTGAAGCCAGCAGAATTTTAGTCATTTATTTCGAATATTTTGTTACCATCGTTCTTCATTTATCGAGTTGGGAGAATCTTGACCGAGCCGCCGTCGAATTGTTGATATTAAATCAAATACTTTATGAGACATGTAGTATAAACTATGACATCAGCGTTCGGCGCGGTTTCGATAGAGGGACCGACCATTTAATAGTTGAGATATACGCGCCAATCTGTTCAGATATTCACTTGTAATCTCTGAGAATTAAAATAAATTGGGGTATAACGAAACTCGGATTATTATTCACCCCATATTTCTTAACAAATCAGAAGTGGGATTGTCTTACGTGCGTTTGCATGTTTTTAGTACAAAACTGTAAAATCATGCCAAAACATAAGTCAAAAAATGACGCGCGGTCGTCAACCGAGAGTAGTGAAAGTTCGTCTAGTAGTAGTAGTAGTAATACAACAAGTAGTGATAGTGACAGTCATGCTCAACAAAATAAAAGATTGCGTCGCCAAGTAAAAACATTAAAACGAAAGTTAAATAAAAAGTCCAGTGCCTATCGGGGTAAAATTGACAGTGTAACAGTATTCAGTGGAGATTTTGATGAACTGATGAATGTTAATCAGTGGTTAAACAGTGTTGACGCTACTGGTGATTTATTTGACTGGGATGATAAGGCCCGTGTGTATTGTATGATAAATAAACTTAGAGGAAACGCGAAGACGTGGTACCACAATCAAGAAAATCTTAATCTATCGTGGGAAGAATAGAAGGATAAACTACAAGAAAGTTTTCCAGTACAACAGTGTGTTTTCAGCAAATTAAAGGATTTAGTAAATATTGAGCGAAGTGCAACTCAAAGTTTGGTTAATTTCTTCTACCAAAAGCTAGCCCTTGGTCAGCATTGCAAACTTCAGGACAAGGTGATCGTGGAAGTCATCACAAACACAATCAACGACCCCTGCATAAGGTCAGGAATTCGAGCTGCAGGTTGTATATCTACGAAGCATTTACTACAGTTTTTAATTGCAAATGGTGAACAGGTATCAAAACACAGCCGCAAGAATGAAAATTAAAGAGAGGGTCCAGTGTACCCACCAAGAGGTTGCAGTTCCAGGGTCCACAGCAGGGCTGGGTCCAGTGTGCCCAGGGGTATCGGCGTGTTTGATTAATGCACCCAAGAAAGTGGATCCAGGGCAACTACAAGACAAGAGGTCTAGCGTACCTAAACGAGTCCAGTGAACTCGGAGTAGAGATGTCGGTCCAGTGAACCTAAACTGAGTCCAGTGAACTCAGTGCAGCAAAAACGAGTCCAGTGAACTCGGAGTAGAGATGTCGGTCCAGTAAACCTAAACTGAGTCCAGTGAACTCAGTGCAGCAAAAACGAGTCCAGTGAACTCGGAGTAGAGAAGACGGTCCAGTGAACCTAAACTGAGTCCAGTGAACTCAGTGCAGCAAAAACGAGTCCAGTGAACTCGGAGTAGAGAAGACGGTCTAGTGAACCTAAACTGAGTCCAGTGAACTCGGTGTAGAAATCGGTTTGGCCGACCGTGTGTTTGGGAGTGCAACAAGCACTTTCAGACTTAGTGGCCCAGTGTGCCACGGTAGCCCAGTGTGCTACGTTTCAGGTCCAACGAAGCATGATGGTCCAGTGTGCCAGGGTAGCCCAGTGTGCTACATTTCAGTCCAGGAACTATGATGATCCAGTGAACCATGATGGCCCAGTGTGACAGGGTAGCCCAGTGTGCTACGGATGTGTGGAATGGTCTAAGGCACCGTTAGGCGTAAAGTAGGTATAACCCATATGTTGTAAGTAAAAGCCAAGGTGATTCAGTACATTACCTCTGACCCAGTAAGTCAGGTCCAAGGCCGCGAGGACGCGACCATGTCAGGATAAGCCGAATGTGAAGCCAGCAGAATTTTAGTCATTTATTTCGAATATTTTGTTACCATTGTTCTTCATTTATCGAGTTGGGAGAACCTTGACCGAGCCGCCGCCGAATTGTTGATATTAAATCAAATACTTTATGAGACATGTAGTATAAACTATGACTTCAGCTTTCGGCGCGGTTTCGATAGAGGGACCGACCATTCAATAGTTGAGATATACGCGCCAATCTGTTCAGATATTCACTTGTAATCTCTGAGAATTAAAATAAATTGGTGTATAACGAAACTCGGATTATTATTCACCCCATATTTTCTTAACGATATATATATATATATATATATATATATATATATATATATATATATATATATATATAAAGCATTATTTATTTTACTTTATTATTTTGTTTAAAAACATATATTTTATTACTTTTACCAATATTCAACAAATAATTGTCACTGCTAAACAGCTTCGCAGCATCTTGGCAGTCTACATTTAAGTGTATATAAATAAAAAATTCATTTTTCATCAAATTTAGAGACGCTTTGTTTCTTTCGTCCTGCCACAGAATAGTCATCACAGAAAAAAACTCCGAATGCTCAAGTGACGGGATTCGACACGATAAATGAAATTAATTAGTACAAATTTGTAAAATCATCATTCGTCTCATTAAATGGTTGCTCATTAAATATCATTTTTATGCAGTGGATAACTCTGCAAAACCTTCAGAACTATTTATTTTATCATCGATAAATTCAAAGTACCATTAAATTTAAAATATTTATAATACGGATAGATAGACTGGAGATCTATTAAATATAAAAATAAAACAAAATAAAAATTAATGTCATTTTTCTTTTCTCCAAGATCTCATTCAGATTGCTCCATTGAACATCCAGAAAAATATGTGCCTATTCATTACGATCCTCGATTCACCCGTGGTATTAGTAAGATTTTTAAAGATATAGGGATGATGCTAGTTCATTCATGGCGAAATAAATTAAACAAGTTTTAAGCAATCCAAAAGAGAAAATTGACACAAATGTCAGGTCGGGGGTTTACGTAATCAGCTATAACGACTGTAATCAAAGGTATGTTGGACAGACCAGACGATCTATTCAATCCAGGTTCAAAGAGCACATGGCTCATCTCAAATAAGTTGAACAGATAAGTCCGGTGTTACCGAGCATACTTTCGAGAATAACCATAAGATAGATATTAGCAACTTAAAACTAATTAGGTATGTAACAAATACTAGACAGCATTTGAAAGTTTGGAAATTGAAATGTTTGAAAATAATATGAATGGTGACAGAGGTCTATTCCACATAGCATAAGCATAACTTTTTTAGTTAGTTACTCAGGGCTCACTGGGCCGCAACCGTGACAGTCAGGGCTCACTGACCGTAGCAATAATTTAGGTATAAATAGGATACATTGTTAGCATAATATTAGTTTTAAACATCTCCAGATACTTTATTGGCGACACGCGCGTCGAGTGTAGTGTATAGTGGTTTGGTGTTTCGTAGAAGACTAGGTCAGTGTTATCGTCCCACCAAAGGTTCCGACCTACTCCAGTACCATCAAATAGATGCAAGCATACCTTCAGATAAATAAGGGATATTTAACATAAATGACATTTATATTTCCAAACAATGCACTCGTTTGCATACAGTAACACCTGTTAAATTTTAAACCATTGCCTGTTGGAATCGGTAGAAGTCGTTTTTAGGTCGTTATTTAATTAAGACCTATTCTTGTTACCGAGGCCTATCATCGAGATTGGAAAACGAACACCTCCATTCTGGAAATATTACCGAACCCCTTATTATTTGTATTGAGATAGTAATTCAGTAATTCTTACATTTCCTGGGATCTATCCAAGTTGACTAATCTGCTGTTCTCTCAATTTATGGCGCTTGAAGAACGAGGTCGACCACCCATCTAAGTGACACTGCAGCGCCCATTTCTTGGCATTTAATATCGACGGCATGGGTGCTAAGTCAGCCTAGGTAATTACCCAACACAGAAGTCTTTAATGGACAATTCAGTCTTACCATATTAAAATACGATTTCATAGATATTTATGTCTTAGGAATTGCAACGTTCTTCGGTGTAATAGCCTTACTATGCTTTACAATTATGACAATTTTTTTGTACATTCGTAATTAAGGAAACATTATTTCTCTGTCATGAATTATATTATAACGTTCATTTTATCGTTGTCGTTTCAGAAATAATGAATATAATAATTTTATATAATAAAAATTAATGAATATAATAAACATCAATAAATATCCAAGACAGTAACACATCATTGAGGTTAATTGTGTGCAAAATAATCTGTCTTTTAAAATGTATTAGAATTAGCAAGGAGAGAATATTTATCTATTGCCTAAAAAATGTGTGAAACGCATAACTAAAACACTTATATTTTTAGATACAGATGCTGATCGAAAAAACAAACAAGAAAAGATAGCGTAAACTGGGGTTACTTTGACTTTGCGAGTAACTTTGACAGTTCTTGGGGCTACATTTGCACAAAACGCTTTTGTATATTTGACTTTCAATTTCACGCGAGACAAGAACACAGGGCAGGCAGGAGGGGCGGTAGCCTCTCACTTTGCACCCGAAATCATAAAAGTTGCACTAGCTAATAACATTTATTTCACAACTCTTGCACCAAATTCAAATCATATGCTACAGCCCCCATATATCGGGGTTTTCGCTCCCATGAAAAAGCAATGGCGTAAAGTTCTTGATAAATGGAGGCAAGAATCTAAAGGAAATGGGTCGGTACCAAAAAAGCAGTTTCCATTGTTATTGAAAAAGTTAATAGATGCTATTACTACCAAATTAAAAAACAATTTGCAAAGCTCCTTCAGATCTTGCGGACTTTATCCATTTGATCCCCAAGCTGTGCTGCGATAGATTCAATCGGAGCAGACACAAGAATCAGGAAGAGTTCTCGACAATAGCTTACTCGAATTCCTCAAAGAAATGAGGGGCTACAATTCAGAGAAATTGCGCCACAGAAGAGGTAAAAAAATTCTCCACAGACCAGGAACTCAATTTATTAATGTTGAAGCACAGTCTTTTGAGGCAACACAAGCTGAAGCGACCATTGAGCAAGATCAAGAGGGAGCAGTTTCTGAGCAAAACGAGGAGGAATCCATTTCGGTGCAAAACGAAGAGGAAGCTATTATTGAGCAAAATAAAAATAATATTCCAACAACTGCATTAACTTCTGGACTTTCCCAAATCTCTGCTGGATCTGTACCCAATTCAAAGAAAAGAATAAAATACAAGGCGAAAAAACTTTATGATAATTCTAATTCATCTGAAGATGGAAACATCCCACTTAGTGAAATGAAGAAAAATAGAGACGAGACTAACCTGTACACAATTTGCAAATGTGATTACAATCACTATAATTCATACAAAAGACTGGAGCTACTGCGTCACCTGTCGCCAGTGGGTATGTGGCATTTATAACAGAGGGTCTAAAAAATTGTCTTACTAGTGTGAGCGAAGTGAAGATTCAGGTCAATTTTTTACTTTTTATTTTTGTAAATGTTAATTTATAAGATTAAGTTTCATTGTTTCGAAAATATCGTTAATAATAATAAAATTGATAATTATTCGTAATAGCTGATTTTGACAGAAGACTGATTATAAGGTTGTAACCAAAGTCCTATTAATGAGTAAGAAATTGTTTAAATAATATTTGATTTTTCTTATTTGATTTGATTTGATATTTCTTAGAAAGTGTCAAATAAACCCGTACTATTTTTAACTTTGACTTCTATTCATGAATAATGCTATGTTAAACTAACCCCGGACTAGAGGTTACTTTGACAGCTTTTTAAATAAAGAAATGGCTGACCAAGGGGCGCCATTTCTCATAGTTTTTAAAGTCAAAGGTTCTATTGGTTTGATAAGCTATAGTGAGCTCGAATTAATGTCTCATTTTTTTGTAAAACCAAGAAAAACCTCTCAAACTATGTCTAAGTAGCCTCAGTTTACGGTAAGTGTTAAAGATACAAGATACATCGGTACATCGGTACAGCTGATTTATGATTTTCTTAGATTAAGTTTCAAAAAATATTCTGCACTTTAATCGAAGAGAAGGTATACGGTGTGAATACTGATGATACATACAATAACTGTGATTGACATATGAATGTTAAGTCCTGATTTATTATTCGACCTACAGGTCTATTGCGTACTTACTGTAAGTAGCTTATTCAGTCTATTATTTTGTATCAAAATCCATGAGCTTCATAAAGAGTCCACCAATTTCATAGAACTACAGGCATTCCCCTGCTGGAAGTAGAGTTTATCTCCCCTTCAGTTTGTGTACTCCCTGAAACAACCTCGGTCGCTCTTTTTTTTTCACTTGAACTTGTAATGCAAGGCAGGAATGTAACCATGCACAAATAAATTTATTACTATATATAATCTATAAATAGCATATAATATATATAATCTATAAATATCTAGCTAATTCCAAAACTGATGTGCTTTGCTAATGTGTGTAGAATAAAAAGGCTCAGTAGTTCAAAGATTCAAAGTTCAAGGTAACGTAGTTCAAAATTAATTACGATCCTCAGAATCGTCAGGCCGATCTGGAGAAAAGTACCGTAAACCGGGGCTACTTAGACATAATTTGAGAGGTTTTTCTTGGTTTTACAAAAAATTAAGACGTTAATTCGAGCTCACTATAGCTTATCAAACCAATAGAACCTTTGGCTTTAAAATCTATGAGAAATAGCTCCCTTTGGACCCCCAGTTTTTTTTTATTTTTTGTGTATTATATTTTTTATTTAAAAAGGTGTCAATGTAACCTCTAGTCTGAGATTGGTTTGATATAGCATTATTTTTGCATAGAACTCAATGTTAAAAATAGTACGGGATTATTTGACACCTTTTAAACAAAAAATATATATGATTTCACGTTTTTATAATTGTTTAAAGGGTAAAACATAATAAAAAAAGTCTTTGAATAAGAAAAATCACATAGTTTTTTAAACAATTTCTTACTTATTAGTAGGACTTTCGTTACAACCCTATAATCAGTCTTGTGTCAAAATCAGTCATTACAAATAATTATTATTATTATTATTATTATTAAAAGTCTCTTAGAAATATTTAAACATAATCAGCGTTTACAAAAATAAAAAATAAAAAATAGAAAATTAACCTGAATCTTCACATCGCTCACACTCGTAAATCAATTTTTAGAATTGTTACAAATGCCACATGCCCACTAGAGACAGGTGACGCAGCAGATCCAGTCTTTTGTTAGCCTCGTCTCTATATTTCTTCATCTCACTAAGTGGGATGTTTTCATCTTCAGATGAACTAGAACTGTCATAAAGTTTTTTCGCTTTGTATCTTATTCTTTTCTTTGAATTGGGTACAGATTCAGCAGGTTATTGGGAAAGTCCAGAAATTTATGCAGTTGTTGGAATATTTTCTTAATTTTTTTCAATAATAGCTTTTTCTTTGTTTTGCACCGAAATGGATTCCTCCTCGTTTTACTCAGAAACTGCTCCCTCTTGATCTTACCCAATAGCTGCTTCAGCTTGTGTTGCCTCAAAAGACTGCTTCAACATTAATCAATTGAGTTCCTGGTCTGCAGAGGATTTTTTACCTCTTCTGTGGCGCAATCTCTCTGAATTGTAGCCCCTCATTTCTTCGAGGAATTCGAGTAAGCTATTGTCGAGAACTCTTCCTGATTCTTGTGTCTGCTACGGTGGAATCTTTCGCAGCATAGCTTGGGGATCAAATGGATAAAGTCCGAAAGATCTGAAGGAGCTTTGCAAATTGTTTTTTAATTTGGGAGTAATAGCAGCTATTAACTTTTTCAATAACAATGGAAACTGCTCTTTTGATATCGACCCCTTTCTTCTAGATTCTTGCCTCCATTTACCAAGAACTTTACGCCATTGATTTTTCATAGGAGCAAATACCCCGACATCTGGGGGCTACAGCATATGAGTTGAATTTGGTGCAAGAGTTGTGAAATAAATGTAATTAGCTAGTGCAACTGTTATGACTTCGGGCGCAAAGTGAGAGGCTACTGCCCCTCTCACGTTCTTGTTTTACGCGAAATTTAAAGTCAAACACACAAAAACGTTCTGAATCAATGTAGCCCCAAAAACTGTGAAAGTTACCCGCCAAAGTCAATATAACCCCGGTTTACAATAACTAGGAAACAAGAAAATTTTAATTGTAAAGGCTGTATTGAAGCGATGAGCCTCGGGAAGCTAAAGAAATATATGAGAGAAAGAAATAACATATAACTAATAATTCACCCATTTATATTTCCTTTATTATGGATCTACTAGATCTTGATGATCCTTGAATTATTCATAGTTGTTATATTCGTCTAAATAAATGTTCTGTTGATTTTTGTCGGTGTCATCATTTTTCAGATCACTTTCATTATCTGTTATAATGATTTTGTTGTAATCCATTAACTCATCTTTAATAATATCTATTGTAATGAGACAAATGGTTACTTTATTAGTTGTAAAATGTCCCCAACAATAGTACGTTTATTTTTGTATTCTAGAAATTTTGGTGCTGTTTCATTTTGGGTCTGTTTCTATTTAATTTTATTCTATAAAATCAACCGATGTTCTCATCGCATCATTTGCACAATCAAATTTTCTCAAATGAATCACTTACATCATTAATCGATTCCTCGTCCAACCTTAGAAGTTGATAATTAACGCTGAAACAATAAGCAAGTCTCGTGTATAGCTCCGAGCATCGCGCTAACATAACTCGTCCGGCTTTATAGCCGTGTGTAATAAACCGTCGGACAAAGCCGGGCTCCGTATATTAAATTTGAATTTTTATATTACTTAACCAATCGAGTGTGCAATGCTAAATGCCATCAGCAAGATGGTATCGACCAATGGGGAGCCGGTGGGGAGTGGCCAGGTTTATTTGTTTGTGCATATGCTATCCACGTAGGCTCTGCTTAGCATTGCACATATCTTAAGATAAGTCGCGATGTGACCTTGTTTGTCCGCAGAAACCCATGTAGGTACGTCATGGCCACAAGCGGTGCTTATTGTTTCCGTCCATCGGTCGTCTCCCATTCGATTTCTCACAGCTACATCAGTTTCGTTGTAATATGTACGCATAAATTAAATCCTAACATAGCCAGTTCATTAACGATTTTTTCCGAGAAGATGCAGAATCATGTCTAGCAAATACCTGTGCGGAACGAGGTATGTACCACCGCAAAAGTTAATTAAACGTATCTTTTTTGTTGTAGGTTACGTAGTGTCAAATATTCTCAGGGAAAAAGTGAAGTATGCTTGGAATCTAAGGAAGTGAGGCGTAAATAGAAATCACGTACTGTTGGATGTATACGACTTGAATAAATTTCAATTTTAAATTGTATGATGTATGGGATGTAGTTACTATAAGTGCATGTATACAATTCCTGCAAAAGCTGCGGTAAAATCATTGTTGCTCAATAAAAATAGGGCACCAAAGTCTATTTCCAATATATGTGGATGCTAAGATTATACTTTATCTAATTAATAAGACAAAAGTCCTATCACAAAGCTTTTGTGATAGGACTTTTTTTGACTTTACATACCATGAACTACAGAAACATGTTTTCGTTTCCATCACACACCAGTATTTGTAAATGTACATTGTACAATAATTTGTAGTTCTTAAAACCGAGGTTCTATAAAATTAAATTTTGCCTCAGCCTCAGTATAAATTAAAGATTGCCTCAAACGTACACACAAGTGCCGTCGGTGTCGGTGGACTTACCAAAACAGAATTATTTGGCCGGTGGGAATATTCCGATTTTATACTATTCGGGTATTTACGTAGTCGCTGTAGTACGTTTTTAATGTGTGGACGTTTAGGTACTCGTGACATCGCGTCGTGTATTTTCATTTTGTTTTAAAAATGTCTAGAAGTTGTAAAATGCACCAAATCTGTTGTGTTATAAACTTAACACAACTGGTTCAAAAAAAGTTATTTATGCAAATTTGGTTGATCCGAAAAAAATCTTTTGTCGCCACTTCATATTATATTAGGATTAAAGAAGCAATATGTAAAGCTGTAGATAAAAATGGGAATTGTTGCCAAGTACTTATGTGGCAAATTTCCAGCTGTTTCTGAAGCAAAATTAAAGGAAGGCATTCTCGTAGGACGACAAATAAGAAAATTAATGCAGCACCAATAGTTTGAAAAAACAATGACAGATATTGAAAAATAATCTTGGATATGCTTTAAAAATGTAACAGAATTTTTTTTAAGAAATTATAAACATCGGCAGTATGAAAAAATTGTCAACAAACTGCAGGATAAGCTTAAGCAACTTGGTTGTAATATGAGTATAAAAATTCATTTTCTGCATGCTGGACTACTTTCCAGAAAATCTTGGTGCTGTTAGTGAGAAGCAAGGTGAAACCCATCAAGACATAAAGGAGATGGAAAGAAGGTACCATGGTCGATGGGATGTAGCGATGATGGCATATTACTGCTGGGTGCTGAAAAGAGAACATCCAACGAATGATTACACAAGAAAAACTGAAAAACGAAGGTTTTTGTTATAAATGGAGAGATTTTCAAAGAAAAAAATTAGAGTCTCAAGACTATTTGTGTTGTTGCTTTTTACTATGTTTTTTAATGTTTATTAAATATAATATTTATTAAAATGTACTTTTTTCTTTAGTTTTTAATTTATTCTGATTATTCAGTTGATCAGCAACCATACGTGAGGGGCAAAAACGGAAGGTAGATATGAAACTCATTGTAAATAACTTACTTATAATCACTTATCAAACCCAAATCAACTTTCAAAATGTTAGAATTTGTAGCCCTGTGAATTAATATGTATCTACGTTTCAATCATCAAGTTCGATCAAACCCTTTGGTTTTTCTTAAGTAAATTTTTTTACTGAAATTCTTGTAAACATTATTGAGTATTTCAGCATTAATTAACCTTATTTCGTTTCTAATTCTCTCTTTTAATGACTCAATAGTATTGGGTTTGTTAAGATATATTTTGGATTCAATCTAAGTCCATAAAAATAGTCCAGCGGAGTTATATCCATAGGTCTACCTGATACCTTAATTCCAATCCACTCTTACTCCTTGTCTACCAAGCCACTTATTGGGAAAGTGGGTATTTATGTAATCATTTACAATTCTTGATTAATGCTATAGCACGTCATCTGAACAGCCAATAAGTTGGTATATTAACTGTCCTGTGAGGTTATTGTAGGGGTGAACAGCTATGTGTTGTTGTAGCAATTTCAAATACTTTTCATCATTTAATGCATCATTAATAAAAAAATGTCCTTCAATTGTGGTGCTAACTTGAACCTTGAACTGAATCTACCACCCAATGAATCTTCAATTTCTATTCAGGGTCATTTAAACATAAAGTGATCTCATGAAAGAAAGCAACCTGGTTTGGTAATTGGGAATGATTATTACATCACTCTATCACTAACTCCTCAATAAAGGCATCTTCGCGAAGTTACTGAACTAACTGTACTTTATGTGAGTGCCGTTTAATTTTTTTCAAGTGTTTTAAAATACTTGAAATGCTTAATGCGGCTTAGTGAATTGGTTAATCAGAATTTTTCTGAATAGCACGTAACATGTCCAACTAAGTATCTTCTGGAACAGCAGGACAACCTCTGGAGATCTATGAGAGACTAATGCTCTTTCACAGTACCAATATTTTTTTCTTCTTCCATTCCTACAATTGCGCGTTACATGAATTGAATTAAATATTTCTTAATACAAACTTAACAAAGTCTTCAAAATGTTTCATAAGTCAGCAATCATCTTCATTAGGTCATCAGTCCTAAGACTGGTTGGACGCTAACCTCCAGCTTCTCCTATCTTGTGCTAACCTACGCATTTCGCTAATTGTGCTACAACCTACATCCCTTACTATTTGCGAGCAGTAGTCTAATCTAGGCCTACCTCTGCCTTTCTTCACTCCTATTTCTGCCTCCAAAATGTCGCGGACTATTCCCCCATGTCTCAGCAAGTGGCCTACCATTCTATCTCTTCTCTTCTTTATGTTTTTCCACATACTTCTTTTCTTGCCGACTTTCTCCAATACTTCTTCGTTTCTAACCCTATCAGTCCATGGTATTTTCATGATTCTTCGGTAACACCACATCTCAAAAGCTTCTAATTTCTTCTTACTTGTTTCCCCTACCGTCCAGGTTTTGCAACCGTATAGTGCCGTGCTCCATACATATGTTTTCAAAAATCTCTTCCTTGTTTCAAAGTTTATTACCCCCGAGCATAAAAGTGCTTTCTTTTTGTTAAAAGCTACTCGACCCTGCGCTATTCTTTGTTTTATATCTTTATCGCTTCTTCCATCCCAATTTATTTTACTTCCTAAATAAGTGAAGTCTTTAACTTCCTCCAATCTTTCATTATTAATTTGTACTTTCGTTTTTGCTCTGCTCTCGCGCCCTCTGCACAGTAACACTTTAGTTTTGTTTTTATTCACCCTCATTCCGTATTCCTCTGTCAACACTGCCTCCATTTCGTTCAATGCTGATTCTAATTCCTCCTTACTAGATGCTAATACTGCTATATCATCCGGGAATCTCAGCATTTTTAGTTTCTGTCTTTGTACTTTAATCCCGAAAGTCTGCAATGTCATATTAAAATTTAAGTAGATACATTTTGTGTAATTCATAATTTTATAGTGATTATAATCAATACTATACATACCATAAGATGTGTAATATTCAGGTTATGTTTATATGCATATATAGCTGCCTGCAATTGTCTCAGACTTTGGTGAGTAATTTAATTATTGGTTGACCTGCTACATGCAATCTCCAAATCAATTTCTAGCAGCCAGACATGTTGTAGTAGTTTTTCTATTTAAACATAGCTTATACACAGTTTTGGTAGTAGTACAATTCTATAAAGTCCTTAAATCTTTACTGGAAAGTGAGTTTCAGTTCTGACAAATAACAAATAACAAATGACAAATAACAAATGACGGTGATAAGTGAGGATGAATGTCTACTGGCCTTACTGGTTCATATGAATGATATCATATGTCAGTTTCATTTTATTTTCCTAAACTAGTAAATATATATCTTTTTCACATATATGGTAAATCTCCATAGACATACATTTTCTAAGCAACTACAGAATGTGGAAGTTTACACTTTAGTTTTAGCTTCCGAATTACGTCTTTTAATACTTCGATACTATTTGATCTGTTAAAATATATCTTGTATTTAAAGTAACCCCATAAAATAGTTCAGCGGAGTAGGATCCAGGGATTGAGCTGGCCACTAAAAGCTTCTTTCCTACCACTACCTCCTACACAAGTACGAATTATTAATATTTAATAACCTTCAAGCATTTGTTTACAGGAACTTATGTTACTAGTAGTCTCGGTCATTTAGCTGCATTTGTTAAAGAATAGTAGCAGAGAAAAAGAACTACATAATTGGATTAAGTGAAAGTTTTTCATTGTTATACGAAAAATGGGACACGATCATTAAAATGAATATGAATAAAAATTCGGGTGCAAGGTTGACAAAACTGGAAATTAATGAAACCAAATAAAATGACGTGAAGAATTATATATGAAACTTCGAATATCTACTTTCGGAATAAAGAAATCAACTTATTAACTTTATTATTATAACATCTAACTTTATTTTTAAGTAATTGTAATGTCAGTTCTATAATTGCATTATAGGAGACATTCAATGCACCTGGAATTGTTTAAACTAGTTTAAATATCTTTTGTTATCATTTTTCTCTGGCTAAATCTTCAGTAATTATACAATAGACTCAATTAATTATTTTGTATTTGAAGTATCTCTATGTAAACAACCATGGTCTTATTGACTTTTATCCTGCAAGATATTTTGATGGCTGGAAATGTTATGTGACGGAAATAGAGAAAACTTAGAGATCAGAGAGGCAGACGCATTAACAAAAAAAAAAGGAATTTGGCCCAACAGTATGAAATAATTGTTGATTATACTTAAAGGAGTCGATAAGTACGAAATATTTATTACTTTTACAGGCACAGTAGTGCGAAGTAATACGGCAAAGAAAATACAAGACAAAATTGGAGGAGCGTAATTCAGATTTGCTTATTTGAAGGAAATCTATGTATACCATCAACAAAGCTTTTTGGCATTACTTAGATATGAACAAAAGACCAACATATTCAGAAGAGGAATGAACACGGTGAAATGGGAATATATTAAATCCAGTTAGATACACTGTGGTATTGGTACAAGTTTCTTTGTAACTAATTGTAAGTAAAATTAACTAATCAACATATTTTTGACTGTACCTGTTCGAAAAATATGATAAGTTTTAAATTAACTCATTATTATTATTATGTTATGTGGGTTTGGACCTCACCAGCCCCTGATCGCATGGGTAGTCCCTTGGCGATCCCCTCTTATACGGGTCATTACCCAAAAATGCTATCCCATAAAAGGAGCAATTTAGGCACGTCCCCTGCCCTAAGCCTCGCCTCCTCCTGGATAACAAGGGTCCCTAATAAGGTACATCTTCTCCTCCAGTGCGGGGTAGGTGTAAAGAAGATGAATCGTTGTGTCCTCCGTGCTTATATGCATTCAGGCTACTATGGTGGCTCGTAATGATTTCCACCAGAACTCTGGCTTTGTGCCTGTTCAATTTAATGAATTCTTGAATTCCCATTTCTCAATCTCTTGAGTATTTGATGAAGAATTTGGTATTCGACAACCCGTTACTCCTCTCAATCTTTTATTGTGCTGGTCTCTTGCCCAACCATTTATGCGGTCTCTGATCAGATTCCGACTTATTCCCACTGCAGGTTCTGGTTCATAGAGGTTTTCCCTGGTCCCTAGTCTGGCAAGGTCATCTGAAACTAGATTTCCCTTAATGCCATTATGTCCAGGTATCCATAAGAGTTCCACTGGTCCCTTCCCTGCCAAGTGGTTCAATACTTCATAGTAATTATAGACTAGCTTCGACTTTGTAGTTGCTGAATTCAGGGCTACCAACGCCGCCCTGCTATCCGAGCAGGGCGGCGCATTAGCTTATTAAATATCAACAAGTTTTATTTTTATTATTATTAGCCATTTCTGCACTTCTCCTATCGTTGATCATCAAACTATAGTGATAGCTCATCACAATTAATTGACCCAGGTAACACAACTAAAGTAACATCATTTTTACAAGATATTTTAGAAGGAATTTTATGGACACTTCGACAACGTTTTCGTATTTATATCCACAGAGATAGTATCGCGAGGATCGTCTCCGTCCCATCGGCTCTCATGTATATTACCCTAATAAAATTAACAATAAAGCGGCGCCATTATTATACCATATTAGAATTTAAACGGGAATATAAATAGACGCAAACTATTTGCAACGAACATATGTTATATTGTCTTGTACTTGCTATAATAAAACGTAAAGAGATCCGCCATATCATTCCAATGGAACACTGAATTTGGCGAATCGAAGAGGCGAATCATTATGTGAAGTTTGTATTCCTTACGAGGCGCTTAATTACAACACTAGAAAAATGTGTTTATGTCAAATATAACAATAAAGGAAAAGACGTTATCCGCTGAATTGCCGATTTTAAATTAGGTTATGTTTTTTATTAGCTTTTATGCCCCTTAACGAAATTGCAAATATGCAAATAGGGTCACGTTTTGCTTTATCAGTTTTATATAAGGAAAAATATATTAAAAGAAGATATATACTGAAATATATATATATATATATATATATATATATATATATATATATATATATATATATATGCCTTCTTAAACGATATAGATATTTCAATAGATTACACAGCTCTTATATGTTTATTATGGTTAAACCTATTACATGTACATCTTCTACAATTATTGTATTGTAGAAGTTGTAACTACCGTAAAAGGAATGAATGACATAACGTACAATAATAAAATGTGTTCTTAAAAATGTCATGAAGGAATAATCTATTACTATTGAGATTGAAATTTTATAATTACATTAGTCAAAGAAAATGTTTCCAATAAAATACAATTGTTTATTAATTGGACTGTACATTCAATAGCGATGATTGAAGGTAATCGCTTTCAGATTTTCAAAATAATTAGAAACAGCAGAGAACAAAATACATTACTTTTAAGGGAAAAGGCTACTATGATGGCGGAAAAAGTAAGATTTTTAGGAATATTTTTCACAGGTATAAGTAATTAATAAAGAGATGGTGTAATTATTATTTTATTAAGTGTATACTATACTTGTTTCATATAAATTTTTCTTAAACAATTTTAAAAATTAAAGATATGGGCTTTGACTTAACGACAAAAGAATTGTCCCCTCCATTGTGGTATTGATATATCGGTGAAGGGTTATCTTAAAATAAAAAACAAAATTGTATCAATATATATACGGGTGGAGCTACCGTTATGAGTACCCGTTCTTTTTTGATTATTTACAAAATGGCGACAGATTGACTTTTTTTAAGGTCCTTTTTTATTCAAGCAGTTTGTACAAATAGTAACTATTAAAATCGGGTACGTAAAGGGTACTAAAACCACTGAGATTGCAAATATTAAAAAAAAATTAAAATCGGCTCATAAGTTTTCGAGTATTCGTTATCACAAGGTCGAAAGTAGTCGTTTAGAGGAAAATGCGTTTAAAGTTTTTGTTGCGTTTTGCGTCTTGATATAAAGTTATGTACATATTTTCTAAAATTATGATACTTACATTAAACTATCGAGTCCTTGGCCATATAATGTTTCTCCATCAGCATCTTCAGTGTCGTTCTTGTCTTTTTTTTCATTTTTTTTTTATAGTATTTTTGGCAAAAGCGGTCGCGCTACCTGCTCTCATTAAAGTAACTATAACTCGGTAATTTTAACTTAAAATCTGACCTACATACTTTTGAAAATCTATACTTTAAAGAAATGCAAAAAGAAAAAAAATATCGAAATTTTCACAATGGCCTGTCCTCTTCAAGAACTATTACAGAATAAATACTAATATTAAAACTTTATGAAGTTATGTAGAGAATATGTCCATGTTCCATCTCCATATTGCATTCCACTAGAGCCATTAAAATAAAGACTTCTTAAAATTAATGTTGGCTGTAAAAACCATTTTGATTACATACCTATTAAAGCACAAGATAGGAAAAGCTGGAGGTTAGCGTCCAACCAGTCTTAGGACTGATGACCTCATGATGATGACCTATCAAAATTTTATTATTCAGCTTAAAAATGTAACTTCTGCTTCAATTTACCGTAAATAGTATAAATTACTTAGCCCCGTACAGATCTCACAAATTAAGCAAATGACTAATAAAACAGGAATGTAAATAACCAATGGAAGATGCTCTAGAAAATCCCGATGGAAGAGACGTCAACGAACAATGACAGCAATATGAAGTAAGTCAACTGTTATGACCCATTTTCAATATTGTTTCTGCGTTTCATCAATGTAGTTAACGCAGTTATCTAATGACAAATGTGTCATTAGTTAAACAAACTATTGTGAGTTATTAATTATCCACTTATATTAATATTAGGTATCTACGTAATGTAATGTGAAAGTTATTTGAGAAGAAAGTGGTGTCGTGCGGAAAAGTTGAAAATTCATTTTCTCGAAAACTGTGTCCGGCCACCAAAAACTGAAGCCACACTTGTTTTCATCGTCCCCGAAAATGGGGGTATCAAAAATTTGGTAAGGATTTGAGAGTTTTACTTAAAGTAATTATCGATGTTTTTACCTGAGATTTAAAAAATTACTAGAGAAAGTCCAACCAGGGCTATAAAAAATAACTATCTAAAATAATCCAACAGGTTACGTGGCCTGTGAGAATTAATGAAGGTAGTGTATATTAGACTATATACTCGTACAAATGTAGTAATTTATCAAACAACGAACATCACACCACGCATCCCCTTTGCATGCTCTGGTTATCACACCATTAATTTTTAATGGAAACCAAAACGGCTAGATACGTCTTCCTCTGTTTTGCAGACAGAGCGTTCTGCAACTTAGACAGTTCATCATTATATTATCTGGTCTAACTGAACCTATGGTGCTACTAATTATAACAATTACGAAAGTATAATAGACGGATTTAATAAAATTAAAAAGTTAATGTTTTGTGACGGCGCTCTAGCGGAAAGTAAGCGGATTGTTGCCCGTCTCTGGGACAATTCCGATCTATATGGTTGTGGTGTGGAATTATTTCTGGTCTGCTCGATCAATGACCAATCAAATTTTCATGACAAAAACTATTTCGGCAATATTATACATAATATCAGCATTTTTTTATTCGTACATAATGTGTAATAATTTAATTATATTTATTGCTGTAGGTGTAAATATGGCAAGTGAGTATTTATTTATATATAATAGTGAAAATTGTTGTCCCCTAGATTAAGAGTGCTTTTAAGTAAAACATGGAGGAGTGACTTCGAATACCTTGTGATTACTACAAAAAAATCCATCTGATACAAATTATACCTACCCCTAAGTTTACTGTTTCGCTGCATTGTAATTTTTATTTAGACTTACATGTGGTAAAATTGATTTCGTTCTAAAAATCCTTCGAATATATTGAACACTGTTGTTCTATTGTCTTCATTATACTACTTCACACTCACAACACTTCAGAATGTTCACTATAATAGCAGAAGTCACAAGATCAGTCTAGGTTCAATTTGCAATTTTGTAAAAGGGGATCTGTCCCGGTGACACGCTTTTATAAGTGAAAGTTTAAATAAAGTTGAACACACAAATTGTGGAAAGGCACACACATAGAACAAGGACATCCTTGCTCACGGAAAGGTGAATAATGATTAGGGATGTACGGCTTGACTTGACTTTCAAGCTATTTGACTTGACTTGACTTGAAATCAAGTCAAGTTCAAGTCAAGTAGTTATATTTCAAGTACTTGAAAAATCAAGTAGTTCTTGAGGACTACTTGATTTTTCATTAATCATTTAATAGTAAAGAAATAATAATAAAGGAAACCTTGCAATAAAGCCTTTTATTTCCAAAACTATAATCTATATAATAAATATATAAATATAAATGTAAAAAATACTAATAATAAACTATTTATTGGGCACATTAATAACATAACAAATTATTCTAAAATATTAAAGAAAATAATAAAACTGATAACGATAAAATGATTTTCCAGTGTATGCCCTCTTTTTCTTCAGTAACATAGTAGTAATAGCAAAATTTAAAAGAAGTCTTTAATATCATCGTTTGCCATCCATGGTCTAAGGCACATGAGGCTTCTAATAGAGTTATCGCCTAATCGGTTACGGGTTTTTGTAAGAGTTATTTGGTTATCAAGTAATATCAAGTAGCTTGAAATTACTTGATATCAAGTCATGCAGTAACGAAGAAAAGTCAAGTCAAGTCAAGTAGTGAATTTTTGAAAAGCTTGGTTTTCAAGTCAAGTCAAGTAATTTATAAAAGCATCAAGTTACTTGACTTGATGCATCTCTAATAATGATACATCAAAACATTTTAATTTATATTATAACGTAACTGCTATAACTGCAATAATTTGGTATATATCGTCTTCTTTGAATGAAATAAGGAAAACCTATTTCTGACAAGCTTATTTACTTATACCAGTTACTAATATATCACACAAGATTTACCTAATTGTAGAAAGACATGCTAATTAGGGGGTTAAACCCAAAATGCAACAAAAATATTCGTACTTAGCCATTAAGCAATTTGCCAGGAATTATGTTTAAGAAGAAATATAAACGAAAATAACTCGGTTTCCTTCCTGGAAACGTCAGGCTGGAAAAGGAAAGGTTACATAGTTATTTAAAGGCGTGAAAATGTTTAAAGACGCAAACCTATGTTCAAGAAGAGATATCAAACTCTTTGGGACTCAAATCTCGGTATACAATAACACTCCCAATACTGAGAATAGTCTATTACCCCGGACTACACTAGTAATGAAACATCTCTGTAAGAAAACGCTCTAACAAACGCACCAATCCATTTTTCTGACACAACGCCAGGTGCTTGGCTTTCATTAACTATCCTGGGGGGGACTATATCGATTGCTTACTATTGCTTACTATTCTAGTAAATTTCGTTTAAATCTTTTATTTTCTACGTGTGGCAAGACTACTGAGGTCTAAAAATTGATGGATTGATGCTAAATTATAATTTGTTATTTAATTTCGAAGAATTTCTTGTATGTCAAACGAACAATCAGTTTGATATATTGATATTTGATATATATATATATATATATATATATATATATATATATATATATATATATATATATATATATATATATATATATTGGCACCGTTATTCACTATTGTTTTATCTACCAAAAATATTGTATAAGTATTCTACATCTCATAGAACTAATTGCAGTTAGTTTGTATAAACATAACGAGGAATTTGTACACTTTTGATTTTCCATAATTTCAATTTCAATTCTGTTTTCAATTACATCATGATTTATTTTCTTCTTATTACAAATTAGTATCAAATCTAGAATATTTTAACAGATTCACGTATCTTATTTATAAACAAATTGTGATTTTCAGTAAATTGTATTTTCATTATTTAATGTTTCATATTTGCTATAAAGATATTTTCTAAAATGATTATAGTCTTGGTACGTTTTTAACATTATTTTTGAAGATGGTTATATATTTTATTCGACTATCGATATCTAAAATATTTACTGTTGTCTTGACAATGATTTTAATCTTGATACGTTTATACTCATTATTTTTGAAGACGGTTATATATTATATTCAATTGTCAATATGCCCAAATAAAACAATGTAAAGTAATGTAATATTTCAGTCTACAGTCTTAGTAGCATCGCCATGTCCTTGACCATCGACCGTCAAGGCCATTCATGGGAGATGTGGTAGCTGTGACCTTGCAATATGTGTGTCAGTGGAAGACCACAATCTTCATTGAAGGGTGAAATAGATGTATTAAGTTTTTAATATGTGTCTTCCAAATACCGAATTAATATTACAACAAGTTTGTGGACCTATTCAACGTAGTAGCATGTAAAGATTAACCATATCGGGCGTCTTGTTAAAAAAATTGTAAATGTGTATCACAAGACCCAAAACTATGCGTGGCATTTTTATATATTCCAATTACAAATTAGTAGGCAGATAAATAATTGTTATTTATGATAACAATAAAAATAGTTACCTAAATAGTTCTACTGATAATAATCGTAAATAGTAATTAATATTAGTTGAATTAATTGCCGCTATCGCAAGCATGACTAGTAAATTTGTCAAGGAATATGACATATTGTCTAGCGCCTTTTATAGTCCTACAAGGCTCGAATGGCATAATATAGCAATTAGTAATTCTTTCACATGTCGCGTATAAAATGGAAAGTTGAAATTTGCATCTAGCTTATACAGCCGTAGGTATGAATAATTTAAGCAAATATGTAGTCCAATAGAATTTTAGTGGAGGCTGATTGAGATTTTTTTCTATCATTTGTGTAATTTATACGCCTTTTCCTACAAGAACGACAATTGGTGCCTCATTATGGGTTACCAGCAAGGAAGCTGTTTTTTGTAGACAAATTCAAATAGAGGTAATTTTTAATTATCTCAAAATATAATTTTCAAAATTAAACAAAAATAAAAAATAATTACAGAATATTCTGAATAGATATGTCAGTAGATATATTCTCTAGATGCCCTCTGTAGAAGATTTAGTTCTAATAGAGTTATTACTAAAATGTGATTGTTATAAAAATGTGTGTTAAAGTAAGATAGTGTAAAGATTACAAAAACAGTTTCCTCTCACGTCTATTTTAACTCTTCACCTCATAGTGCGTCATATATGACCCAAACCAGAAAATATCTAGACTCACTTGCAAAATATATTTGTATTCTCTGTAATTTCATATTGTGCCATACATGGTACATTTCCGCTGTAACATCTACAGCCATATCCGGTTTTACTTTTTTGAATTTTCCGTCTATCTACGGGATGTCCGGGTAAAGTGGTGATCCCAGGCAAAGTGAATACAATGTACTCGCAAATGGCGTGTCCAATCATACTAGCCTTGTGTTATAACATCCTCCACCTTCCCCTCAGTCGTCCCCACAAATCGAGGAAGCAGAAGGTCGCGTCGCGTTCGAAGAAAAAATCGAAAAATAAAAAAGTGAACAGTTGTTGTGATTTTTCAAGGTACATAATTCTTTAATAACTTTTAAATATATTGTGATAATATTATTGTTTGATTCTGTTCTCAAAGTGCATGTTTTTTAGTAAGAGTATTGAAAGTTTTGTTGGTTTGATGTCACTGATTTTGATTTTAGGTTAAGTTATGTTCAAAAAGTATCTGGAAGGTAAAGTGATCATGGGTAAAGTGGATATGGTATCCGATTTGTCCTAGTAGACATTCTGAGTAATAGATTTCATTTTTTATTGTTTTATATGGTTTATTAATATAAAAGGAAAACTAATCAAGCCCAATGGAATGAAGACAGTATAATGCTTAGTAGACTGTAAGTAGAGTGTAATGCAGGCATTCCTGTGAAGACGACGTCAAGAAAGTATGGTCTACATTATGCCACTCTTTACATGCATTGGGAAAAAGGTAGTTCAACTGCTCAGCTTGGTGGGTTTCGAAGTTTTCAAATATCAACAAGAGGATGATCTTCAAATATGTTTGCAAGAGATGGAAAGTATCCTATTTGGTTTATCCCGAGAATACTTTCAGGCGTTGGTTTTTGTTTACGTAAAAAAAAATAATGTCATATACCCGCGAAATTGGGACAAAAATGAAAAGGCTAGTGATGATTGGTTAACAGGATTTATGAGTAGAAATCCACATATTACCCTCAGATTGCCAGAAGCAACATCAATTACCAGAGATAAAGGCTTGAATCGTCCTCAATTGGAAAGATTTTGCAGATACTGCAGAAGATATTGCACAGACAGAAAAATATCAAATTGATGGCACCAGAATCTACATTGTCGATGAAACCAGCATCCAACCTTCAAGCAAATAAACCACTTAAGGTTCTTACAGTTAAAGTCAAGCGCTACTCCCAACAACGCTAACACAAAGGCTTTCACTCATCTGATATTTGGCCAACCCATAAAGATGTATGAAAGGAAGAAGATTATGCATCATTCTCTATAACATTGACGGATCGTAATGCCACCAATTAACAAGAAAGTGTTATGGATTTAACCAGTCAAGATATCGGAACAACAATTGATATCGAAAAACCTTCTACATCACGACTTCAAAGGCCTTCTCGGCAAAATGCAATTTTGGGAAACTCTTAAAGTGACAACAATGTGGAAACAATGGAACAGATAAGAGCAGAATCTACTAAGCTTGTAAATGTAGCAACAGCTGAAAACAGTATCTTGCGATGTCGATGTCCAGGATAAGACACTTTAGAAGTGTATCACCTTCAATTATTGCTAATCAACAAGCAACTGCTATCGAATCCAGTAGTCAAATAATTGACATAGAAAGCCCTATATTGGGAAACTCTTCCTACTAAACGTTAAGGTATCCATTTTGCCCGGACTTCCCCTACACAAGTTGTTAATTGTAATTCATATAACCTATAAACACCACGTAACAGCGAATTTTGTTGCATTACAAATCAAATTAATTTCCTTTAACAAAATTACGTGGCTGGTGTATATATTTAAGATGAATTGTACAGGTAGAATTACTAGTTTTTTAGGCAGGATAATTAAGTAAAAACCTGTTCTTCGATACTTGAAACACCATATATTGAAGGGAAGTGAATTTTATTTACTATTTTTCAGTACTAAATACTAAACAATATTATGGGACCTCAGAATATACAATAAATATAGAGAGTGATGAGAGTGATGATTCTGATCTGTCTGATGACGAAACAAAGACAAGAAATATAATTATTAAGGACATAGACATTATATATAGGATCCAGAATCAGACTCAGAAGATAATTTGCTCCTATTAGAACTTCATAAATGAATTAGTTGTAGATTAAATTAATAGAAGCTCACACTTGAAGTTACTGCACCGCTTTAAGCACGAGGCAAACATATGACTTAGTGACAAGGATCTCGTAAACTGTAGGTGGTTTTTATTGATATTAGTTATCTTAATTTTTAATGTTTTTAGTAATACACATTGGTCTACTGGAAAAATTGATAAAGAAGAATGATGACACTAAGTTTACAGGGAATTAGTTTTTGCCTACCTTGATAAGAAATCTAGAAACATCATTGGAATCCAAAAGAGATAACTTATTAGAACAAATAGTACTAAACACAATAACTTCATATGCAATTCAGTGTCAATCTAATAAAACCAATTTAAATCAGGGAGTACGAGATTGAGAAATTTGTGGGCATATATTTATACATGTCAGTAATACAGGAATCTTCAACATGACATTATTGAACTATTTCTTTGGTCATCCAGCAATATTTGAAGGAGTTGCAACAAATATGAAACTAAAACGTTTCGCCAACTCTGCTCATAATATTTCCATTATTGAGGAAGGCCAACCAGGTCATGACAGATTGTTCAAAATCAGATATTTCCTTATAAAAATAAGAAGAATACTTCTTTTGATTCCTCGTTCAAAAAATCTTGCTGTGGATGAACAGATAATTCCAACAAAAGCCACAGGAACACTACTTAAGGAACACTAGTTTTTTTGGTTATTATTTAATAGTTCTGAGTAAATAAAACTTACATTGGATGGTGATATCTACGCGCCTCCTGAAGTTGATGTTGCATATACTTACTGATGCGCCGGTTTACACTTTTTTATTGATACACTATCTCTATATATATTATTACGTATTCTAAAATTTTATTCTAATTCTATTTATGTATTCTAAAATTTATAACTATTAGACTAGATAATTTATCTTGATCTAGATTGATGATATGATTATGTGTTCATATACCGTATTCACGTCTTATCTTTTTCCTTGCCAGTTGCTGTTGGTTTATAGGGAATTTTAAAGATATGGCGAAGGAGCATATATTTATGCATATCACAAAAATATATAAAATAAACGTTCTTGCGATATGTCATTTATCTTAAAAAAATTAAACATAATTCAGTCCTAAAAAGGCGCATATATGGGGATACAGAAACTTTGTCCCTAGTGAAATATCAAGTTTCAGTTATGATTTCGACATCTTTGCTAGTTCATAATGTAATTTAGTTCTGGAAGGTTATTCCAACATGGGACTAACTAATAACGTTATTATAATTCTATCTAAGACGATACAGAGGCGTTTATTTTAGAAACAGCATATGTCTAAAATTTACGAAAATATGATTCTGGCGCCATAATGTAACAGACACTGAACTCTATCACCTCAAGGATTCGTTTTTCCCAAAAACATCACATGTCTCCAGATATTTACCACTAAAATATCAGTATTTCTGTAAAAATGATATATATTTTATTCGTTTCTTTTAATAACTGCACAAGTCTATGTACTAGTGTTGTTTTTAAAAGAAACTAAGCAGGCAGATACTTGTCAAATTTAGTAGCGTTCTTGTCTCATTACGGGGCGATTCTGTTTTTAGTCTCGTATTGTATTCTAAGTGGTTTGTTCAGTTTTGCATCAACTTTTATACATATAGACATGGAGAATGCAATAGCGGGTGGTAGTGGAGCACAGTACGTACGCACCCGAGCTCAAATTAAAGAAAACACCAAAAGTCAATATAATAAAAATGGCCAAAGTAAAAGGCGAAGAGTATATTAATCATAAAGGAAAACTAATAGAAAAACGCACTATTGGAAGAAACTGCAGGTAAATCATAGCTTTTACGTAAGTATTGGATATTTTTCTTACAAAATTTTTTTCTATAAACGGCTCAAGTGTGATGATAATATTAGTAGGGAAGCAAGAGTGTTTTTATTCCAACAGTTTTATAATATGAACAATAAAAATGAACAAGACTCTCATTTGTCTGGCCTAGTAACTATAAAAGAAGTAAATAGACGCCGTCCGAGAAATAGAAATGTAGGTACTGAGAAACCACATTCTGCAGGATATGCATTTAAAGTAAGATATGAAGGCAAGAAAATAGAAGTCTGTAAGGAGACATTTTTGGGCATTCATGGCATAACTGTGGACAGACTTAGACGTATCCAAAACCACTTAGTCACACGAGGTATGTCGCCAAGGGATTTAAGAGGAAAAGACAAGCAAAGGTCAACTGATTATCCAGACACCTTAATTTATTTAATTAAGGATCACATTAAGTCTTTTCAACCAAGGCAATCCCATTATTCACGACGCAAAAACCCTCTTCGTTCTTACCTGCCAGAAGGTTTAACCATAAAAGACATGCATTTCATGTTTCGATCTGAATACCTAATCAATATTCCTTATAAAATATACTGGAAAATATTCAAAACTAACTTTAATATAAAGTTTGGCTTCCCACGATCCGATACATGTGCTCAGTGTGATTCGTTCCAACAAAAACTTACTTCCCAAGAAATCAGCGACGCAGAGAAAGTCCAAATAACGATAGAAAAGAAGGTTCATTTAAGAAAAGCTGAAGCATTTTTTACAATGAAAAAACGATACGAAACACAGGCTAAAGCTGGATAAATCGATTGTATTAGCTTTGATTTCATGCAGAATCTACCTCTTCCCCATATTCCATCAAATCCAGTTTTTTATTCACGTCAGTTATGGTATCACGTATTTGGTATCCACAATCTTGGTGCAGATGAGGCATTTATTTACACCTACACTGAAGGACAAGCGAAAAAAGGTGCCAACGATGTATGTTCCATATTGTTACATTTTTTTAAAAATAATAACTTTACGACAACAAATCTTGTACTATTAAGTGATGAATGCCCCGGGCAAAACAAGAATTATGTTATGATGAACTTTTTATTTATTCTTCTCCATGTACTTAAAATTTTTGAAAAAATTACTTACCTGTTTCCTGTTCGGGGCCATTCCTATCTCCCAAACGGTCAGGACTTCGCACTGATTGAAAAAAAGAAACGCCATTTGGAAAGAGTAGAGGCACCTGAAGAGTGGGATAAAGTGATATTGTCAGCACGAAGTAAACCCTCGAAATTTTCCTTAGTCAAAATGGACCCCTCAAAGTTTTTTGACATAAAGTTAGCCACCGATCACTATTTTTTGAAAACAGCTAAACCGCCAATTTCTCTAAAATAAGTTCGCATGTTCGAAATTACTGCAGAGATTGCTGTAGTGAAGTTAAAGGATACCTATAATGGTCCATGGAGATCCTCTATTGTCAGAAGTAAAATACAAATAACTTGTTTAATAAAACTCACACCGAGTTATTTGCAAGCTGTGCCAATATCATCTGCCAAACTAAAAAATCTAAGGGATCTTTTACCGTAGGAAATGCAAAAAATGGAAGCTTTTATGACGGAATTTTTTCACGACAAAATCATCTGCAGAGCAATGACGCCTTAGAAATCGATGAAGAAGACAACAGTAGTGGTTGCGATGAATCCTAATTATTTTTTGTAACTTAAAATTTAATAAAAGCTAAATTTATAATATTCCTTCTATTTTATTTTTTTCTTTCTTTTAAAAACAACATAAGTCCAAGTTGTTTTATTTTTTTTTCTTAAAATCATGATATTTTTTCTTAAAGGTACTAGTCGGAAAATCTTTATTAAACTTATATTCAACACTCTATGATATGAAGTTTTTTAAAAAATTATTATAAACTCGATAGTACGTTTTTTTCATCTCCTTATTTAACATTTGGAAATTAACATTTTGGACATATGTTGTTTCTAAAATAAACGCCTCTTAATAACACGTAATTTTTTGATCATTGGTTTACGAGTGACCTTCTTGTATCTTATTTACAAAAAACACGGCATTTTGTTCTTAGGAACCATTAGACCCAACCCATCGCCATAGTATAGTGAATAAAACTTGCACCAGTAGAATGTGTAAATATCTGTAGGGTCCTAATTTGACAACAACTCTGTCTTCTTATGTAGGTTCTGAACCAGCTGGAGAAAAAATTCTTCGGAAAAGACAATTCTTATAGATACATCAAGGTCGTCATAATGTTTCAATATTTCGATATTAAGTCGAAGTTAAGAACTCAATATCCCCAGAAAGTAAATGTATGGGTGACTGGGTGACTGTTTTGGTGAAAAAGAGAGTATATTTTAACATTCATTATAATTGACTTTCTTTTCTTTTCAAAATTATATTTTTGTTGTTTTTAAAATGTATTTATTATATGTTAGGGTACGTAAATTCTTGCAATAACACTTTTTATGACCGATTCATGCAACCAGTATGAATGTTATACAAGTAACTAATTATATAATACTGTCAGTATCAAATAATTAGTATTTCTATTACTAAACCAGCTCATCTCGATCCAGAGGAACGTCAACGCTTCAAGTTTTGGTCACTGTTGCCAAATTGGTATTTTACAAGTGACTCTAGCAATTTTTTTTTAAGTATTAATTTCTTGAAGAAAATTATTATGTAACAATTTGAAAAGTAATCATGTTTTATCTTTAGAAAAGGATTCTAGATTCTCCAGTTACAAATTTGAAAACAATAAGTTTCATGACCCTGATTAAGAAGATCATGACAGCTATTTTTTAGTTCCACAATGTAGCATTACAATTGATGGTGCTTATCATATCCTTAAACTTATATATATATATATATATATATATATATATATATATATATATATATATATATATATATATATATATATATCTGTTTACATATATACGTAGGTAAATTTTCCCCATTGTGGATTAAAATGGCTTAAAAATTTGGTATAAACACCCAAAAAAAAACATCTAAAAAGGGGTAATGTTTGATATATGTACTAGGCATTAGAGTATTCAAATTGTTCTTCAAAATCTGGACGTTCAACATGCCTGTAGAATTAGCTGCAACTTAGAATTACTATCACATAACATATGACATATATTGCAGGCAATTAAAACAACATATACTTAACATAATATGTAATAACTAATACCACAGAAGAAGTCTGGGCAGCAATTTCCACAGCCCTATGCACAGTTGGCCGATAACAACAATAAGACGTATATTTCAACGATAATTAAATTTCGCGAACGTAGTATTACTTATGAAAAAATATATTACAATCAATTTAATAATAAAATAATATCATGACTGGATACAAAAACTGCGTCCTACGCCCTCCGTCGTATTTTTAAAACCTTCGCGAAATTCCCTGTCTGCAATTTGGTTTAATAAATACAATTAAGTAGCATAAATAGTACGCGCACCACAAGAAACCTTCGTTCCCGAACATATTCGATTAGATATAATCCGATTTACACAATTAAGTAAAAATAATGAGTCAGTAAAGAAAAAGAATAATGATATTGATTGGGTATAATTGACCAATTGTCGTGTCATTTATAATTGCGACATTTGACTCTTGTTAGTCGTCGCCAAACATATGTCACGGATAAGGGTGCAGCCTGTAATGGATACCCTCCGTAATGCCACCCTTATTGTACGGAAAAATTTGGATAAGGAATTAAAAGGCAGTCGTCTATTTTAATTAATTTATTTACATATGCCCGTTTGCACATTAACAGCGGAATGCGGGTTTTATCTGAGGATCTAATTTAAATGTTTTTGTATAACTTAACTTTAGAAATAATTCATGGGACACAAAGTACATGTCGTAAAGTATACAGTGTGACGTATATGGGAACTGCATGTTTATTTAGTAAACATGCAATAATAAACTTTGCTAGTCTCTTGCTAACGGCATGTTATTACTATTATTATTATTAACTACTTATAATATTTTTCTGGAAAAATTAAAAAATTCACTGTATTTTTTCACAATTCTCTTAATTGAATATATAGTGATGGTTTCATAAAGTAATTTTTCTAATTCTTTTCGAAATCTCTCAAGAAAGCTTTCAAGTTATTTCGAAAGCTTTCAAGTTCTATTCAAGTCGTTAAATCGATTTAGCGTATTCACGGCAGAGGCTTCAAGCCTGCAATGCAACAACAAAAACGACGCGGATTTTCGCCGACAGAGTTGATATCATCAGATGATGATTAATACTAAAATTTAAAAATCAAAACTCAGATTAAAATTCAGTTGTAATTATTTCCTGATGATGCTAATTTGATTGACGGAACACTCATCGCGCGCCGTACAATATTTTGGTTTTTATGTAGGGTTAGTCTTCGATTTTTTTAGCGTAATCATTTTTCATTATAGCCTGTTCAGTAAAGGCATGTCGATGATTATTTGTAAAAGACAAGGTTTCTACTAATATGCAATGCAAAAACAAATATTTTCGCGACCGTGGCAGAAAGCTCTTATTTATTATAAAAGCTTGTAGATTTGTTCACTAGGATGCCTCATGCTGGTGCAATATACGAGTCCAAAAAGTAATATACAAATGATATACAACTGGTACTTTTTAAGTTTTTTTTATCATTCGAACATGTCTTTTATCATTCGAAAAAGCTTTATTTAAAATGCCACGTTAAGAGTTGCGCTTTAATTTCTTCGAGCCGTATTTTTAAGATATGCCATCGATATTTTTTTATAAAAAGTCCCGTTTATGACAGCGCCATTTGAAAGAACTCTTATTTACGTACAGTAACAGAAAGTAAGGGATTGGTTACAGAAGAATTTTTGTAAGTCACAGAAATTTCTGCGGCAGTGACCGCGGAATGGGAGTGTGGACAAACGTGTGAAACAACTAAGCACCTGGCTCGGGTATTTCACAGATACGACAGGATATTTATTACGACAGGATATTTATTCAAATATCCTGTCGTAACCCATGTCTCACACTCCAAAGCGGTTAAGGTGGACTAGGACAGCGGGAAATACTAGTGTCCGTGGACGTATTATGCCAACTATTGCAAGAGTATATACAATATAATAGAGATACAATAGAATACATAGAGAGAATATATAGTAGAAGAGATAAAAAATATATATAGAGATAGAATATAAAATTACGGCATAAATGATCGAACTTGCTGGTAATGCTTAGTGTCATACGTAACAACGTATAAAGTAAGTACAGGCTCATGCAGACCAGTCCTTTGCAGTACTGTAAAACACTGTAAAACTTTCCTTAAAAGTACATGTTTAGGTATATCTAGGTACTGTATTGACAGTTTATGTATATTTAGTGATAATTTTATGGCAGAAGGGCTGGTGAAAATATAGCGTCCATTAAAACCAATGCCAGTGATTGCATCTATTATTAGATGTACTGTACATATTAACTGTATGATAGATTAATACACCTACCTACGTACATTCACCTATATCCTCATATATTCTTTAGATATTCTTCATTTTAGAGTAATATTTGACATGCTCTCACTACATAAACTACAAAAACTAAAAATAACAAAAAATTCTTATAGTTATGTGATGATGATAAAATATTAATGAATAATACTTCAATTCAGCTATAATAAAGAGAATACGGTGGGCATTCAGATAATTGCCCCACGTGAAATTAATAGAAGTTCAGCACTTTGATCCGCTTGCACAACATGGATAAATGAGCTCATAAGATCATTCTTCTATATGGACAATATCATTCGTCCTGTGATCCATGGTGGTGGACTGGCCTCATTATTAAGGGTGTCATTGCATGCTTGTGCTCAAGTCTCAGGATAAATTGACTTTAAGTAATCATTGATGAAGTAAACTGCAGGATTTCGTTAATTTATACTTTTATTCTAGAGCTTTTTGATATATTTTATAAAATTTATTTTCGAGTAGCAACTGTTCACCCATTTCACTCCTGAACTTCAAAAAGAACAAATAAAAAAATGTGTCTTTTATTTTTCGACCTTCTAGTGATACAGAGACTTCCACTGATATGAATGACATTACAATCTGATCATAAAGATCAATAAGTAAGTTCCATCTAACTTATAGTACTACTTAGAAAACTTAGAACTGAGGTGGTACTGAACAGTATCGTCCGATTTCTAATAATCTAGGTACATTAAAAACTAACGTATACACTAAGGCCCACAATGCTCTGCTTTGTCACATCTCTGAACTAACTCAAAGGGCTTGATTATCTTGAGTTTTCTTGTCAATCCTGCATTGTGAAGGAGCTAGATCGCCTTGACGTCCACATTTTGAAGGAGTCATTGTTCACGACTCCTGGAAATCTTGGATTTGGCTTTTTCAACAGTAGCCATACCTAGGTCCCGATTAAGGTTACTATTTCGGATGTACCAAGGTGCATATACGGTGTTCCTTAGCACATGATTCTGAAAGTTTTGAATGGTTTGTACATTAGTACAATGTTGTGCCTGATTGGCACAGCCCCAGGGCTGAAATCCATAAGTCCATACCGGTTTAAATAGATGCTTATATAACATACGCGTATTATGAATAGTTAAAGTGGAGTTTCTTCCAATCAACCAGTACATTTTTCTATATTTAATCATAAGTTCTCCTTTTTTCTTTTTGATATGGGCTTTCCAGCGTAGCCTAGCAGCAAGGGTAATACCAAGATATTTAGCTGTATTTGAAAGTGGAATTCGTTTATCATTTATGCTTATGGATACATGTTGATTAGCTCTATTTATAAAGTTAAATTATTTAAACAATTGTTACTGATACAGGACGACAAATTTGTTCTCAAATTGATAACAAAATTTTGAATACTTGCTTACATTTAAATCAAATTTTTACTATTTTCTTCTTGAGATTATACCCTAGTGTTATTATTGCTATACATATATTGTTATCAGTATACGTATATTACTATTACTATACATATATTTCTATTATATTTTCGTATAAACGCTGTAATCTTTGGTTATCCCAGGTTTAAAAAGGGTAAAATTAATAAAGCTCCTGTCGCCTCCGATTTGGCGTAGCGCAAAGCGGTAATAGTATTTTTATTCAGATTTCACGGCGCACAAAGAAGCAGATTATACAGGATCTAAGCCACATTTGCTCTGCATTCATAGCAAAGTAGAATTTTTCTGGTTTAATGCCTTCGCTGGTTACGCGGCAAAAACTAGTCAGCATAAACGCAGGCGAATATTTCCATTAATTGAAATAAATCAAGCGGTTGTCAGCCGATGTCCTAGGCATCCAGTTTCTGCCGGGATTGCGTTGAAATTTCTTTACATGCGACATTGTTTATTTAATTTTGTGTATTTATTTCGATATATCTTCGTCCAATGGATATACATACGTAGTGCTTCTTGAATGTAGTTGAATGAAGATCATATACGTGCTCTAGAAATAACCTTGATTTGCGTTAATATGATTAGACCTAACGAAGATCTAAAAGGAGAAATCCTAATAAACATAACGAAGATTATGTTGTCTGAAATGTGGTCTAAAGTTTAACACCAATTTGGCGCCAAACAGGTTACATATAGAGAAAGATCAGTTTGGTGTGAAATTAGCGCCACAAAGCTCATTTTATTTATTTGCACAATATTTTTTCAATAAGATATACATGGATATATGTATTATAGATTGTTCTTATGGGATATCTTGAAGAGCAACATATATTAAACACTTAATTTAAGTATGAGATACTGCTTAAAAATGATTAACATAAGTCTTACACCGAATTTACACTGTCAAAGAAAGATTTATATTTACAGTAACAATGCATTATTTCTGAAGAAGCAGTATTTCTGTAAAGATGCATAATTTCTGATACTTCAGTCCATATTAGGAAATTCACTAATACAACTTATTAGTGAGGGTGTCTATAGTTTTGTAACATTAATGGCAGTAACACAGGTTGAAGTGAAGATATAGCTGTTGAAGAATTTACATACAAAAACGATAATAGAATTGTTTCAAGTATCAAATATCCGACATTACTTCAAAGAAAATTATATTATTATTATAAAGGAAATACAATTTATCTTAACGCAGTCATTTGAATTAAAAAATAACACAGAAAATCCAGCTTTCCACGAATACCGAAATATTACACGCCTTGGTTGAAATAGTGAATCTTTTGAATGGCAATAAAAAGTCAATTGGGTATTAAAATATTTGAGAAACGTTAGAAACGTTTGACAGATTTTCCAATTTTATGTTGTGGAGCTTAGGTGCTTTCAATAGTTTTTGAAAATCCCAAGACAACTATCGTAAGATACATCCAGATGCAGGTATTGTTTTTTAAAAAGAAAACAAACTTTGTGGGTAACTTCTATAAAATATTGTCGATATAATAGAATACAACAAATCAATACAAGCGTTTTGCAAACCAATTCCGCTGACAACCGTTTCGAAAAAATCACAAATAATAGGGCTTGAATTATTTTCGTGCCCAACCAATACAATATCAATATCTTCAAGGAAATGATGGTCCCTTAAGGCGCTACATTTTTTTCAGTGGATTCGTGAATATTGAAGAGTACTGAAATACGTTTTGTTTACCAATTAAACTCATATTGTGTGTAGTAGAACTGGCAATTATCATAATGATCATTGATTGTAGAAATACCTCCATTTCAAGTTTCTTCCTAATACGTCGGTTTAGTATTAACATATAATGCGGCATGCGTTTAGATATCACTTATTTGGTTCCTTCGTATGAAATATACGCCTTTCTGGGAGAGAATATTATCGTATAAAGAAAAATGTAAAATACTTTTTCGATTATTTTTCATTTTCGGCCTAAAAATAATAAAAAATGTTTTTTAAAAATTTTTGTCTGTGTGTGTCATTGTCGTTGTCGTCGGTATTAAATATTATTGTTAGCACGATAACTCAATTAAATCGTATCGGATCGATCGGGCTTTGACTGATTCTGAACGAGGACGTCTCCCACATGACACCTATTGATTTTGAGCTGGATAGGACACACCCCAGTCTGTCCATGGGTCATAAGAAAGCACGACGGTGGACTATTTGAGAATTTTCTTTTGTTAGCACGATAACTCAACTAAATCGTATCGGATCGATCAGGTTTTGAATGACTCTAATCGAGGACATCCCCCAGGCGACACCTATTGATTTTGAGGTGTATAACACACACCCCACCCTGTCCATGGGTCATAAGAAAGCACGATGATGGACTATTTGAGAAATTTTGTTTTGTTATCACGATAACTCAACTAAATCGTGTCGGATCGATCGGGTTTTGACTGATTCTGATCGGAGACGTCTCCCAGACGATTTCTATTGATTTAGAGGTGGATATAATACACTCTACCATATTCATGGGTCATGAGAAAACACAATGGTGGACTATTTGAGAAATCGTTTTTGTTAGCATGATCACTCAATTAAATCGTGTCGGATCGATAGGGTTTCGACTGATTATATCTATGGATATAGATATAATCCTTAAGGGTAAAAACAAGATGTGTTGCTAAATCGCTTTATTAATATTGTAGTTATAATAAGGAATAATAACATAAAAACACACTACGAGTCAATTTATAAATTATATGTTTATGCATACATAAATTTTATGTACCGTCAACTGGGGTTACTTTGCCCACCGAGGTAACTTTACCTATTTTTGAAAAAAAAAGTTTGAGCACCAAACATTAATTACTTGAATGGTCGCTGGATGCGCAGCAAATAATCGGGCTACTAGTTGTGATGTTGGCAAGGGTGGCTCTTAAGTTTTTCCATGTGGTGATAGTTTATCAGTGTGAAACTGTGAGCTGTATAAGGGGACTCCAAGACAGATAATTAGAGAACCTAAGCAACTTTCATCAGAGCAGCCAATAACGAAAGCTGGTGGAAAGTTTTTTAAATTATTTCTATTTGTGTCGCATATAATAATGATTAGAGTAATATGATAGGGAAATTTTTATACCTTCATTTTCGTATATTTGTTCTGATGGACAATATTACTCCATGATCTGTAGGCAAATTGGAGTTATCTTGCCCACCCCTCAATGAGTTGAATATGGACAAACTATAAAGATTTTTAAGTAGGTTACCATAGTATTTTCAGCCACATAGTTTTCATTGGTAGTACGCACTGTATAGTTGGGCGCTATACCTTCCTCCCACCCTATATTAGTATGCGGGGTGATTGGGGGGAGGTGCAAAACACAGCACACAGTACAAAGTTGCTAAACCTACCCAAATTTTGGTACCTACCTACCTAAAGATTGATACCTACCTAACTTTTTATTTCAGAATAATATCACGAAAATACACACCGAAGTTGGGGCGCCGTCAATATAAGGATTATTCTCAACAGGATCTTGAAAAAGCTCTGAATGTTGTTCCCAACGGAGAGATGTCAATAAGGCAAGCTGCATCAAAGTTTAACATCCCAAGAAAGACCATTGGCAATTAATTCACAGCAAAGCACACAAAGTCTGTTGATCATCCAACTGCACTTTCTCCAGCTGAAGAGTCTAAAATTCTCCACCAAATTCTTGTATGTGCTGACTGGGGGATGCTTTAGGTGTTTTGAAAGTAACACCAATCGTGAGAGACTACTTGGTGAGATGTGGCCGGGGTGTTAGAAATTTTAAAGGTAGTAACCTGCCAGGAGAATATTGGTACAGCTTATTCATTCAACGCCGCATAGATGAGCTAACAGTCAGAAAATGTCAAAATATATCTCGAGAACGAGCCACTGTACATGACCTACGACGAAAATTATCTCATGAAGTTTATTACTTCGGAGGTGTCCAAACAAATTTTGAATCAACTGTTCTCATGTTTGTAGGGGATAAAATAAGCTTGGCTTATTTTACCCCCTACAAAGGTAATATTGCCCAGAAGATACTTTAAAGGCAGTATTCAATAGAAAACCAAAGTTGTCTCTCTTGTGGGTAAAGTTACCCCTCTCGTCCAGGTAAGTTTGCCCATCAGGTTATTGAATTTTTACAGAAAGAGAAAGCAACGAAAATATAGTTTAACATGATGAATTAATTCTACAAGCCCTCCCCGGATCCTAGAAAAATTTCCCCCTCTCCAACCGATAGAGGAATACACGAATTTTTTACTTGAAATTTAAAAGTAGATAAAGTAACCCCGGTTTACGGTATGAAATTATTTGCATAAAAAATTACGTAATTGCTATGATTTCCTTCATTGATGTATAATCTATATAAACACATTGATACATACAGTTTTGCATTTGTTTTTATTTGTCATATACATCTGCCATCGTATTAAAAACTAGGATTTTTTAATAATTAACATAAATACAAAACATATATACATATGTATGTAAAACATTACATCTTCAATCATTTAGGTGTAATGGACTACCCATTTAATGTACCTAATATAGAATTCTAGTTATATTAGCGACACCTATTTCAAATAAATAATTCTATTAAAATATGAACCTTGAAACTTCTACTACGAAGATTATTTTGTTAAATAAATGACAACGTTCAACTGTACACTTGTAGTAACCACAATTACAGACAAGAAAGAATGCCACATCACGAGAATTTTTCATTTCTTGTTGGTGCGAATTAATACTTCATTGGCGCTGTCAATCATTCCTCATATTGCAATTCCTCATTACTTTTTTAGTCTGTAGTTACAAAGTAGACTATAAATAAACTGAAACTAGCTATGAATTATATGCATATATGAATTGTAATTACCTTCGTATCCAAGAATAAATAATGAATATAATTATAGGGCGATTGAACTCATATCGAGTTCGTACAGGGTGAACGAAACTCGATGTCTCAGCTCTATTGTAAGAAAATAAAAAATAATAGAAAAAAATGAGAAGAGGTTCTTAAATTAAAGGTCCATTTTAAGCCGAATTTGTATATTTTTCCATATTTGCAAACTGAAGTAATGACGTTATTGAATTATTTTTTACAGAAACTTCCATATATTTTGGCGCATTTAAAAAGAACCAATTCTTGTGAACCAATCTTGTAGAGATAAAAATATTCTATCTTTTTCCGTTAAGAAATTATAAACAAATTTAAAAAAGAAGTATTATCAAAAATTCGCAATAGTCATGATTTAAACAAGTAGCCTTTGGAAACAAATAGCAAAGTCGCATCAGTCAATAATTAATCTAAGTTGGCAAATATTGTTTTGTTGTCGTTTGACTTTGAAAAATGTTCACGCACAACGATAAAGTCGATATGTTATTAGTTTATGGGGAATCTCAAAAGAACTCTAGAAGAGCAGCTCAGTTATACGCCCAGAGATACGCCGAACATGTTATTCCAAGCTTAAAAATATTTGCAAGATTGGAACAAAATTTACGTGCAAATAACGAGGCATTTTCTTCTCGAAAGAGAAGAAAAATTGTTAAAAGGGTCAATTCTGACAATACTGTTGCCACTGTTTTGCACTATTTTGAAGACCATCCATGGAACTCGATTTGGCAAGCCTATCGTGATTTGAATTTAAAATATAATTCGATACGTAAAGTTTCGAAATAAAATCTATTCGAAAGTTATCACGATTGTAAAATTCATAACTTAGAACACTTGTCAGATCAACATCAACAACGAATAATTAATTATGTTGCCCAAGTGATGGTAAACTTAGAGATCAATGACAATCGTTTTTTTTCAGCATGTATTGTGGACGGACGAAAGCCGTTTTGTTAGTAACGGTAAGCTCAATAAAAAAAATTAAAATTTTTGAGCTACTGAAAATCAACATTTTGTCAATCCGATTGAAAACCAAAGACACTTCGTAATTAACTTTTGGTGTGGTATTATTACTAGGCATTTGATTGGTCCATATTTTTACGAAGGAATTTTAAATATTGAGCGATATTTGCAACTCCTTCAAGAATAACTTCCTGTGCTTCTCGAAAATGTGCCATTACAACTGCGAGCAAACACGTGTTTACAGCATGACGGAGCTCCACCGCATAAAGTAAGAATTGTCCAACAAATTTACATGAAACTTACGGATAAAATTGGATAGGTATAAATGAACCGATACAGTAGCTGCCTAAATCACCGGACTTGACCCCACTAGACTTCTTCCTGTGAGGAACTTTGAAAAATAAAATTTACAGAACAACATCTGTTAACTTCGAACATTTAAAAGAAAGAATCAGAAATGCTTGCAATGAACTATCTAGAGAAATGTTTCGTAAAGCTCTAGTAAGAGTACTTATCTCACTAAAGCGGAGATTGGATAAGAGTTTAGAAGTAGGAGGTAATTGAAACATTGAAATTTTGTTGTAGTGAGATTGCCTACATACTTTTTTTCCTTCTGTGGTAACAGTTGTAACATGTTATGTGTTTTGTAATGTTAAATTAATAAATAATACTAATTAATAATGTTTAATTATTGACAGATGCGACTTTGCTATTTGTTTCTAAAGGCTACTTGTTTAAATCGTGACGATTGCGAATTTTTGACAATACTTATTTTTACAAATTTGCTTATAATTCTTTAACGGAAAAAGATGTATTCAGATATATTGGCTCTTTTTAAATATGCCAAAACATAGGTATGTTTCCGGGAGAAAAGGATTCGGTGACGTCATTCCTTCAGTTTCCAAATATGGAAAAATATGTAAATTCAGCTTAAAATGGACCTTACTGAATCTCATTTAAGAACCTCTTTTCAGACTTTTTCTATCGTTTTTTCTTTTATTATAATAGAGCTGAGACATCGAGTTTCACTCACACTGTACCTAATATGGCCGATATGGGATTATTTTTTTTTTTTATAAATTGTAATTACAACTTTCCTGCATAGATAATACATCTTCGACACTATGTGTTACTCCTAATAAAACATATAATAAAATTGTTTTTTCTAAAGCAACGTTTGGACGGAGCACTACACTAGATATAATTGGTCGCCATTGTTCATCTACCACTACAAATATTATCGCGTTGGGACGTAAAGTGGCTGACTACAATGGCTTCAAAACCATATGAAGTTAGGGCCAAAATAAATATTCATATGCCTGTAAAATGCTGAATGCAATATATGAAATTACTTTGTATTTGAAGTCAGGTTCTCCATTGTGTGTGTGTGTGTAAGCATAGCAGCATTTGGGCATAAGATTTTGGGAAAAAGTTGACAATTATAATGGTGTAAAATTTCATCAATTAATTACATTGGTGTTAAGTTTTACACTAGGAATAATGAAATTTTATACCATTTTCGAGATATTAAAAGACGTAAAGCTTTTCCAATGCAGATTTTCAACAGTGTAATTTACTGACAGAAAGACATTATGCTAATTTTAATTTTATACGAAATAGTAAAATATGCAATAGATTTGATTTTTTTAGTAAATTTCTTTATAGTCTAAATATATACTATTCATTTCATCGCTATTTGCCGAATAAAAAACTCTCTTATCTTGCCGATAAACGCAACAGTCTACCTGAGCCTAGCCATAAAACCAAGCCACGGTATGAGATAAGAGCCGTTTGGGATTTTTTATTTGGCAAATAGCGATGAAATAAACTATACTGCTCTTGTACATCCTGTATATAATTTAATAAAAGATGAGACCAGCAGGAGCACCTTTGGCTAATTTTCCTGACGGTCGCCGTTCCTTCTAACATTGTAATATATTAATTCCCACTGACATAGTAATGCGTCGCAATTGGGAACTCCTTGATGTTTACAAATTATCGAATTAGGTAGGTAATGTATAATGGGTAAATTGATTAAATAATTGCCCAGCTAAGCGCCGTAAATTAATAGTGGACGGCATCTGTCTTTTAAATATGTAATAATTGAATTAATAAATGCTGAAACGGGATAATTTACTAATAAGGATAATTAAGCTGGTTCCCACCTTTATTTACTTTGTGTGTGAAATGACGTAAAGACGTTGAAGGACACATATGCTTTATAGGTCTAATTTCGTATGTTCTCGCACCTAATAAGACTGTACAAATTAGTCAACAGTCTTGGGTGTGGTTTGTAATCTTCCATACAATTATAAATTGTTTTATCAAATATCAGTTCGACCCAATTTAGGACAGCTTGATTACCATAAACTATATATCTACGATGTGTATATATATATATATATATATATATATATATATATATATATATATATATATATATACAGGCTTATCTGCGACGTCTTAAACAAGCGATCTCGAAAATGCCTCCTAATTTTCACAATGAAAATGAAATTTTCAATGTGCAAGCAGTAGTGCATGTTTTTGTGTAATTTGAATTTTTTGAATTTTCTTTAAATAAAATAGTGTTATTTACTTTTAATATTCAGCTTCTTCAGGATGGGTATTAAATTAAAACAGACTTAAAGCCTGTTCTTTTTTCCTAACTAATCAATTTGTGCTTTAATGCTGTCGCATGTTCTAAAAAATAAACATTAAGAGTGATGGTGAAATTGAATAAAAGTGATCCCCTAGATGACTGAAAAAACGTATTAAAATTTAAGCTTCTTAAGTAAAGCTGTAGCAAGTCGTTGAATTGGTATGTATATTTCCTCCTGCTCCTGCTGTTCTAAGCTCCTGGACAATATTAACGCATCAGGGAAATTTCACATTATTACTTTTATTTTTTTGAAGATTTAAATCATAGTACCTATGTGATATTATAATTAAATGATTTCAATTAATATTTAACAAATTGTAATGGTATTATCGGGGAAAAACTTGAATAAATAACAAAAAGAGACACTAATGTCAAATGGAATGAAAATGTTGTCAATGAAAAACTTTAGATGCAAAAATTGGTGAAATTAAATAGAAATAATTTCAATTCAGTAGCGTGTAGATCCGTATGTAGCTCTTATCACTGTCGCCATCTATCTGCTATTGGGTATGCTATTGATTAAGAGGTAAATGGTTTTCTGAGGAATATTTTCCCATCCGACAAGAACGGTTTGTTCGAGTTCCCTAAAAGTCATAGAGACAAGTATGTGGCACCTAACTAATCGCTTTAGGACATCCCATAAATACTCTATGTAGTTCATATCTGGTCTTCTTGGTGGCTAGTCCATAGTTGGAATATTCTACTAATAAGTTGGAAAAATCGATGGTAGTCCACTACCTCTCTACCAACGTGGGGCCGAGTGTTATCCTGCATATAAATTTAAATTGTCTCCGACAAAGGGGGCAAATGGAATCACATGTTCTTCTACGACATTTTCCATGTAGAAATGTACATGGATTTCTCCCGTATAGGAACCAAATCCGTGCGACCATCGAAACAAATCACTCCCCAGAACATTATTAATAGATTCGTTGACGTCATCTGGTGATGTAAAACTTACTCTCGTTTCGTGTGAAGACAGAAATCGCTTCCAGTCGTCAATGGTCCAATTTACGTGTTCCCTTGCAAAATTCAGTCTAGTAGCGCTGTTTTCTGGAACAGTGGTGCAGTATCTGGCCTTCTACTGTCCAATTCTCCTTCATTAAGTCTTCTTCTGATGGATCGTCTAGAAATTGCTATATTTCGAGTTGCTGCTAGGGCTCTGCTTAGCTCTAAATTGATAGAATGACAAATTAGGCTAAAACAGCTATTCTCCTGGCTACATTCCGACGACGAGCGTTGGATTATTTGGCGAAATTTACAGTATTTTGTCTAACTGAGTTAGCACTAAAATACAGTGATTCAGATTGTTCCAAAACCGACAAGAAAGATGCAAAATGTCACCTATCTCAGGATATCGCTAACTGCAGACCGGTTGCGATCTCTTCTTGGATCTCATCAATTTCGTTATCGTCTCAATCGGTAAATTTCGTCATATAATCCAGCGCTCGTTCACTATATTGGTAGAATGCCTGTTTCTTAAGGCAACTTGCATAATATATGGCTCATCTCTTGCATCTGTAGACTTCTTATGGCCTTATCCTAGGGTTCTACACTAACTTCCAAGTTCATTGAAACGTTTCGTTCGACAAATTGTAGATTGTCTTAACTCCTAATAAATTAACCACATATCGTTGGCTATATTAACAATTATAAGAAATAACGAAAAGTTTTGCTCATGCGTTAATTTTGTCCAGAAGTGTATGTCAGAACGATGAAGCAATCAAAGTAAACCAAAAATGTTGGTCATCTTAATCGCCTTTAATGATATCGTAAATACTTGACGGACATAAATACTTCGTTATTAGAATTACATAATTAGAATCCAGTCTTAATTTTTTCCCTATGGTTCTTCGCTTTAAAGATTTAGGTTCTTAGTAACCTCTGATGATTCGTTCAGTACTGTCTTCTATATTATCATAATATGAACAAAATACATGAAAATGCCTCTGTAATTCAATATGTTATATCCTTGACTCTCATCCTTTTTTCTTACAAGGATATGCATAACTTTGTATATGTATGTTAGTAATGCCATCACGGATGTCATTTACAAGTTTTTCCTAATTCCTAGAGCATCGTTAGCATTATATAAGCAATTTAATTTATTGCATGTAATCGATGGTTATTTATTTCTGTGTCCGTCTTCGTTCCACGGAACTGACCTTAGTTAAAATTGCGCGCCAAAGATCGCTCTCAAAGAACTTCTCGGTAATCCTGTCGCTATTATTTTAAAAATAAAAACCGCCAGGCATTAATTACGTCCATACGGAACGACACGGCGATACATTGAAATTATAAAAAGGCATAAAGCAATCGTTAATATATTACGCCGCTTAAGGCCCATTATAAAACATGTTTACTTTTATGAATATGGCTTCTGTGAAGGTAGCTTATAAAATCTAATCTACAAACATACCAACGGGCTTACCATTAATTTATTTTCTACATACACATGCGCGATTCTAGGTAGTTATAACAGTTCTCTGCAATTCATTTCAAATGTAAATCATCGCGCTTCGACGAAGCCGCTCGAAAAAACACCTAAATAAATGAGGGCGATTATCGACGTTATTACGTTAAAAATATAACAGGCGTTACTACGCAAGTTTTTGCGCACCTTCATTCTAAAACTCAAAATGACCAGATGACATTCAACTGGTTCAATTTATGCCTTGCAAACATAACAGTTCGAGAGGATTGCAAACGGCAAAAACTTGAAAATTTATCGCCTCCGTTCGTCCGCCATTAATCCGGGAGACGCTTATTTATTTGCATTTATTAAACTGCTTCCTTAATGGCAATATGTGTATAGCTTAAATTTTACGCAAGAATGTTGTCGAAAAAAATATGACAAAAAATGTTCTTCTTCTTCCTTTTTTATTATAACTCCTAGAGCAAGCAATCTGTCCATATAGATAATAAGCCTTTGTTGAACATAGCACAATAACATGTACGAGGGAGTACCCAAAGGAAACCGAACTCATGTTGTAGTGGACGGAGTTTTTGTAGTACCGTGTTCTGCCCCTAGGAGCTACCATTCCCGAGTCAGTAAGCCAAGCGTCGTCCCCCAATTTTTACAAATATTTTAGCATCTTATGTACTAATTCTTGGTACTTATTTGCCTTGCCCAAAATATATTGAATTACAGATACATACCTAATCTATGCATCAGATTCAAAACGGTCATATATCTGTTAAAACTTGGATCTTTTAGCGGTTTTTGAATTTGTGGACGGTCAAAAATCCCAATGCTGGAAATGCTTTGACACACCGTCGTCGAAAGTCTTGGATCCCCCCGTATATTACAGAGTTCGACTATGTTTATTTTGTTTTCGTTGCTAGGCAACAAAGGTGAATTATTTACCTGTCAAACAAAATCAAATAAATTGCTAAAATATTGTTGATTAATTACAATTGTTTTTAATATTCGTCAGTTTTATTGCATACTTAGCAAAGCGACTTTGATTCTTTTCTTTCGTTATAATGTCAGGACGTGAGGTTTCTACATTTAATAGGGCAAGAATTATTGCTATGCATGGTGCTGGACAATCCATTCATCAGATATCCGAGATGTTAGTAATTCCTAAATCTTCTGTTGTGTCAAGAATTAGGGACAGTGGAAAGAAGACCACGTAGTGGTCGGCCTCGAATATCAAATGAATGGCAGGATCAATATTTGGTTCAATATGCCCGTAGACACCCAAAATGCTTCAGCTCTAGCCCTCAGGGTTCACTTTCAAGGTACGCTTCGCTTTGTTATATCAACCTCTACAGTCCAAAGAAGACTCCATTGTGCATATTTACGTGCAAGAAGGCTTTTAAGGGTACCCGCTCTACTTCCGGGACATCGTGTCCACTAAAAGCGAGCCTTTCAGTGGTCACGCGAACGTAGTGGTTGGCTTATGCAGCAGTGGCGATGTGCCTTATTCACAGATGAAGCCAGAATTGGACTACTAGTGTTGATGACAATAGGCAAAGGGTCTGGAGAGAGTTAGGTCGTCAAGAGAGACTAAATTTTCCCCGTGAGGTTGCTCCCTACAATGGTGGGACAGTAAATCCCATAAATCAGAATATGATAAGTCAAGTTTATATTCAAAGTGTGATCAGGTCCATTATTTATCCCCTACGCGACGAATTAGGTGACAGTTTCATCTTCATGGACGACAATGCGAGGCCACATCGCACAAGAACGGTTCAAGAGGCACTTGAACAGGGAGAGGTTCACAAACGCATGAACCCACCCCAGAATGCGGAAGAGTTAGCTGCAGCAGCAATAGAGAAATGGAACAATATCCTTCAAGAAATTATCAGCCGTTTGATTGTTTCAATGCACAGGCGTGTCAATATGTGACTGAATAGCAGAAAAGGCCATACTGAGTATTAAGTTGTAGTTTAGGTTTAGTTTGTTAAAATGCATGTTTTGTTAATTTTTGTTATAATAAATTTACTTAAAAATTGCAAATTTTTTCCTGATTGTTTTTTAATTTACTGAATTTTTAAAAATTATATATATATATATATATATATATATATATATATATATATATATATATATATATATATATATATATATAAGTCGCTTTAAAGTCGGAAGCCAACCGACTTAACAAGTTAAGAGGATTGATTCTTAGAAGTATAACCGGAGGCCCAAGATCAACACCGATCGAGGCGATGGGGATACTGACGGGGATACCACCTCTTGATGTCATCCTGAAAGCGGAAGCCGCAAAGGCAATTCACAGGGTGGGAAACATGAATAGGAAGGTAAGGGACCTGAATAGACTCTCAAGAGAGCTAGCTGACGAGGGACTCCTATGGATGCCCTCTGACAGTACGGGTGTCCACTTCTTGCTTGACAAGAAATATAAGATCACCCTCACCAGTAAGACCGACTGGATGGAGGGTCGAGCTGGATTGCCACTCAATGAAGACATCTGGTACACGGATGGAGCCAAGAGTGGGAACAGAGCGGGTGCGCGGGTGTATAGGCGACGCGACGGGATAGGTAAAACCTTCCCCTTGGGCAAATACACTGCCGCACTCCAGGCCGAGCTAGTTGGAATTACATACGGTGTTCTGGGGGCGGACCAAAATCGGACCCAGGAGAAGGTATGTATCTGCTCGGATAGCAGGGCGGCGTTGCCCTGAATTCAGCAACGACAAAGTCGAAGCTGGTCTATAATTGCTATGAAGCATTGAACCACTTGGCAGGGAAGGGACCGGTGGAACTTTTATGGATACCTGGGCATAATGGCATTAAGGGAAATCTAATTGCAGATGACCTTGCAAGACAAGGGACCAGGGAAAACCTGTATGGACCAGAACCTGCAGTGGGAATAAGTCGGAATCTGATCAGAGACCGCATCAATGGCTGGGCAAGAGACCAGCACAATAAAAAATGGAGAGGAGTAACGGGTTGTCGAATAACCAAACTCCTCATCGAATACTCAGAGATTGAGAAATGGGCCCAAGAATTCATTAAATTGAACAGTCACAAAGCCAGAACTCTGGTGGGAATCATAACGGGCCACCATAGTAGCCTGAATGCATATAAGCACAAGCTGAGGCTGACTTATAGCCCGGCCTGCAGATACTGCAAAGAAGACGAAGAAACCTCGATTCATCTTCTTTACACCTGCCCCGCATTGGAGGAGAAGAGGTATCTTATATTAGGGACCCCTGTTGTCCTAGAGGAGGCGAGGCTTAAGGCGAGGGACGTGCCTAAATTGCTCCTTTTATGGGATAGCATTTTTGAATAATGACCCGGATAAGACGGGATCGCCAAGGGACTACCCATACGATTAGTGGCTGATGAGGCCCAAACCTATATAATATAATAATAATAATAATAATAATAATAATTATATATATATATATATATATATATATATATATATATATATATATATATATATATATATATATATATATATATATATATATATATATATATCAATACAAAATATCGGGGGTCGAAGACTTTTGACGGTGTGTGTGTATTTAAAACAATCATGTGACTTGTTCAGTGTTTGTACAAACTATTTCATTAAACACAATTTGATGTGAAGAGATGGCAGTATTATTTTTCCTCCTTTTCCTTTATTAATAAATGGTAAACAATGTTGACTTTTCCAACAGTCATAACATCTCTCATAGGCCAAACAATTTGCTGCCAATGCTTTTCTTTTGCACAGGTGACATGGATATTTGGTATATCCACTTTGCTGTCCAAGAAACCTAGAGACCATTATTAAATCGACACAAACAAACCACTGATAGTCAGACTAAGCAATTTTAGTAGTCTATTATTGTAACTAACGTAGTCAATTTAGCTAAGATGAAGATATAATGTGAAACTAGGGCCCCCGAGTACTCAGAAACCGATCTTAAATTTATAGCAACATAAAAAATTGTTTGTTTGTTCCCCAGTGTAATTTTTGTTATATCACTACCAAAGAAACGTATACGAGACGAGAAGTTTCTCATGAACGTTGAATAAGACTGCGTAAATTTAAAATAGTATTTTCATGGCTCGAAATTATAATCAATTATCATTAAATAGCTCGATCATCTAATAAAATCGTTAATATGTACGTCCAGAGTTGCACGATACACTTGACAATTTCCTTGTGGTGTGCTGTTTATTACACTAACTACTACTAAATATTACATAGGGCATTTAGTTCTAATTTTGTCATATAATAACAATGCATGAGTCCATAAGATACACCAGTGGAAATATTCACACTCAATAAATTAGCTGACGCTTTTTTCGAGGCTAGATCTTTTTTTACATGCTCGCAATGACCAATTAAATTTAACACGACATGTCCACGAATGCCGAGCAATTTATTTTTATGTTAGAATACCAACAAGCGATATTTACATTACAAATGATTTCGATATTGTGATTAGATCGCAATCTTAATTCTTGCAGAACAACGAGTATTATAAGACGAATGATAAATATTTATCACGCCAATGAAACTGTTTCTAGTATTCATTAATGCGGTATAATTATAACTGTGATAAGAATTAATTAATGCAAACTATTTTAATGGTATCTCTAAGGCGCAATACTATTTTAAATTCAATTTCTTTTAGGAATACCTACAGGCTGCACGTCATGTCAGCTGGGTAACCATCGATCGAATACATGCAATTCTTGCATACCACCGGGTTATCACACTATCAGGATCAGGAGCAAAATTACCTCGAGATAGTCAGGAAATTCTAATAAAATATTCTCATTTTATCTAGTCCTGAGATGGATCGATTTTAGCCGACAAAAACACAAATTAATGTCGATCGCAATTGCCAACAGTAATTTGTTCCCAATAGAATTTTATATATATATTTTTTTAATAACAGCCCCATCCCCAATTTTTGATATCTTCTTTATTTTGATACGTGTGACAGTTGGAAAGTTAAGAGTTAAGAGTTTTTACTTTTCCGCACTCAATTATACCATAGCGGAAAAGTAATGTAATCGTGTAAAGAAAAATAAAAAAAAATTGTTCTAGCATTTACTTTTCATTTCTTCGGCCTAAAAACAAGCAAGAAATGGTTTTTACAAAATTTGTGTCTGTATGTGTGTCGTTGTCGTCGGCATTAAAATTTATTGTTAGCACGATAACTCAACTAAATCGTGTCGGATCGATCGGGTTTTGACTGATTCTGATCGGGGACGTCTCCCAAACGACACCTGTTGAATTTGAGGTGGATAAAACACACTTTACACTGTTCATAGGTCATGAGAAAGCGCAATGGTGGACTATTTGAAAATAAAATTTGTTAGCACGATCACTCAATTAAATCGTGTAGGATCGATCGACTCTCAACTGATTCTAATAAGGGACGTCTACCGGACGACATCTATTGATTTTGAGGTGGATAGGACACATCCCACCCTGTCCATGTATCATGAGAAAGCACGACGTAAATGTTGATGTTCATTATGAAATTGTAAACATAAACATTTAAAGCGCTGCTGACCTTGCATTGAACGAAAAAGACACATATTCGGCCTGTATCATATACGAATAAATGAGAAAAACATAACTTCGTTTGATCACAAACGCATTGATACGGCACTGAAGCAGTTGCCAATGAAAAAAGTAAAACTGTCGCATAAAACATATATTCTGCATTTATGTGTTGGTTTATTTTTTCTCGACCACTCAAGTTCGAGATAGAGATCTTATTATTAGAGATAGAGATTAGAGATAGAGATAGAAGTTTTTCAATTAATAGTAAAAAGTAACGTAAATCTATAGATGTTAAGTAAATCTACAAATTAGTTTTGAATGTTTTAGATTGCCTCTTAGTTAAGTTGTCGAATTTTAGTCTTTATCCAATTCTTTAGTTCCTTCAAATTATATAGTCTATTCGCATAGCCATAGACCTTTAGCTTCAGATATAGCCTTAATAAATGATCGGGGTGGGTTATATTTAATACAGAAGTGTCATTTAATTCACATGTTGATAATTTTATGCGAATCTGTCATAAAATTAGTTTTACAACTTATAGCTTTACAAATTATTAGAAATTGTAAATTATTTTCTGTTGAACTAGGATTAGAAACTCTGTTTAATTATTTTGTAAAACATTTTTGCAACATCAAAATACTTGCTCACTTGTGGTTTTTTCCAATACCTGATAAGTCTATGCAATTAGATATATTAGGGTATATCCGAAAGAAGGAATATACCAGGAACAGTTACTTCACATTTTCAATGTGAACACATTGAAAATACTAAAATATCGGAAAATTATATGTTCATTAAAGCTCTTATAAAAATCAGTACATACTCATTTTCACTGTCCTAATTTTCTCTTAGAAATGCATTTTCATGTACCTACGGTTAATAGGAGACAAGATAATTTAAGATAAAGATCACTTGTTCGATACACATAACTAATATTTTGTCACTAACTGTTTTAATTTCTCGATGTACCTCAAACCTTCGGCAAGGTATGGTATGAAGATCTATTCTATAAGATAACATTTAATCTGCCCTACCATTATTACGAAAGTTTAAAATCGTTTTTGCCATCCATGCACTTCACTGTCAAGCAAAAGGATGAACAAACATAATTTTTCCCCATAAACGTAGAGGTGTCACAGGGCAGTGTACTTAGACCCATCGGATAACTTTTGTATACAGCTATCTTCCAACTACAGCTGCTTTTTCTGACGATGATGCTATAGTAGTTATCTACATAGAGCCTATAGTCGCATCGAGATATCTATAATAAAACCTATACTTAATAGAGATAGTTTAATGAATGGAAACTCAAAATAAACGAAACAAAACCAATCCATGTTACGTTAATTCTACGCAGGGCTAATTGCCCACCAGTAACAATAATAAATAAACAGATATTACAAGAATAAATGGCAAAACATCTTGATATCCACCTCGATTGTAGAATAACTTGTAGATCCATGACAAATGCCGAATGAAATTTGTGGGGTATACATCTTTATCAATACGATATATGTCAGTAACATATAAGACGGACATCGAGAAAGGAACTACCAAACCGCCAACCGGTTATCCACCTCCTAAACAAGCCTTGGTCTGAAAATAGTTCCCAACCTAATGAGTAAGATATGAATTTTGTTGAAATTAAAGGTCACTGCATGATAAATCATATTCATCTTCATTCGAGAAGAGATTCACGGGACCAAAAACAATGTCGTTAGCTTTATGGTGGTCTTTGGGGTACGTGTAGCGGAATGATACTAATAATTATGTTGTTATAGCTACATTTATTTGAAGTAAATTAAATGACTAGCGAGGAAGCTAGTACCGAAAGAGGATAATGTTTCGGGGCGAGTTACGGGAATTGACTGATTGAAAAACTTACCCCAAACGCCGATTGCCTGGTGTGGTTCTTAACAGACGCCATACTTGTCATAAACCATTGACTTAATCTGCAAGGGTTTTAACAAGTGAAAGGCTGGGGCATAAATAATGTAACACAATGCCTGGGATGATTGCATTTTTACTCATAAGAGACAGATGTGCACGGGTTCCGAGTACTAGCACATAGTACTATATAAGGATTCCTACTTTCTAATATTTACAAAACTTAAAAAGTAATATACTCAAATACCATTACGACTGTTAATAGGCGTATGTGGAGCCATGTATGCCCACAGTTTTGTGAGGATCTTTCCGAAGGGTGTGTCTCACTTAATGTAGGTTATATGTATCCCAGTATCTGCAGTTATGTCGGTTAACAAACCGACTCAACAAGGCGCAACAAGGCTTCATATTAAAAGTACTTTTTATTAGAACTGTAGATTGCTATTGCACAAGTGGATTGGTATTGCTAGTAAGATGTTCATAGAACTAGAGTCGACGGTAAAGGTGCTGTGTCTTAAATTCTTAAATTCAATGCACTTTGTATTATTACCACATGACATACAGATAACGCAGTGTATTCAACACGTTATAAATGTTAATTACTTCATTTTAATTACTGCAGATTTAACCTCAATATAATTTCATTGAGGTATATAAAAATGATAAATAGCAGTGGTCCCAAAATCATACCTTGTGGCACACCTGATTTCTGCAAGAAAGTTGCCTACTGATAATCATGATACTGTGCAAATTGATGTATATTTTTGATCGATCAATGGATAAGATCGATTAATCGATCGTGAGATAATACAAATTTGTCTAATTTGTTTAAATAAATTACCGTAATTAAACCAGTCAAACATCTTGGAGCATATATTACATAAACATAAATGAGTTTGTTGGTCCAGTTTATGTATTGAGATTTACATACAAAGTTGATGATTTTAGATCTTTTTATCATAAAATGTATGTTGTCCGCATAACGTTATGCTCGACACATGATTATAAACAAAACCGTGTAAAATAATTTTCATTAATTTTCGAAAACTGCAACTAGTAGTTATATATAGACATTATCTGTCGCTAATTTCTTGATTCCTTTATCTCTCCACCTTATATAATGCAAAAGGAAAGGAAATATAAATTTACAAGCTTCTTTTTGGACGCACTGTATTTGCGTGAATATCCGAATCCGCTCATTAACAGTATAAACTCATAGGCCCCCACAGTTGGCTATAGCCGGACATTTGTATAAAATATGCCCTTAACATATAGAGAAGTGGATCAGCCATTAATCAACACGTAGCAGCGTATCTCGGAATGCAATAACAAGATTTTACCAAATCGGTACGCAGAGGAAAAACGTTTAAGGAGATAAGAACTCCTACGACTTGCATCATTACATCCGTTATCCAGTGTGGCGGCTGTGAAACGTTGAAGATTGGCGGCCAAGCCTTCTTTACTATCCTTTTAGTAGAGGAAGTAAGTTATTTATGGATTATTTGAACTTTGCCTAACGTGGACCTGCGAACGCGTCAGGAACTTATAAGGAGGTGGCACTCAGAAAAACACCAACGTCTATGGTAAGCAGCTAGTCGACGTGTTGTTTGTAAATGAACTCCGTGGATACATGCGCGATTGGAATTACGAAAGTTCATTCATATCTCTCTTCGAAAAAAAAAAACGGTATGGGAAGATACTTTCTCAACAATACTAAGAAGATCCAAGAAATACTACAAAATATACACCTAACTAACAGACGAAAGCTCCAGAATTTATAAAGCTTTCGATTAAAACTGATTATTTTTAAGATGAGATAATGAAATTTACAAATGATATCCTTGAGTGGCAAATTATAATATAAAATTGGTGTTAAAATATATTTTTTAAGTCATATCAAAGGATGTGGGCGAGCGCTGCATACCATTGACGTTTCGTGTGGGGTCAAGAATACTTTTACTGCAACGAACGTTTCTTTTATCAAATCCACAAATCTCAGCTATTCTAAAATAATAATTTTCGTAAAATTTCATTGCAGAACTTGTGAAAGGGGATCAGCAATGCATTTTTCATGGCCGCAGGGCCATCATTCATCTTCCATCTTTCATCTTGATTCATCGATAGAGATACGTACGGTCTCCGCTATGTTAGTTGAAACGTTTTAATTTAATAATAAAGTATATCTCACGAACGATAGCTCAGAAAGCGTTTATATGCTCACCAAGTGAAAGACTTTATTGGTAAATTTGATGAGTTATTCTGCAATGGAGCGAAGGTAACGTGTATGAAGCCACAGAATATTATATGGCGATATATAAACAACATTATAGATAAGATTGCACGTAAATTAGAAAATAGTCGACTGTAAGCTATGCGTTAACGAGACGACTGATCGAGAAAACATTATATTGTAAATAATATAGTACGTGTACCTACTAGACCCTCGATAGTCGACATTTCCATCCAGGACATTGAAAGTGTCGTGGAATTTCCGAATCACCAAAGCCGATAGTAACATGGTTGGGAACATAGTTGAAGGCAGCTTTTTATTATGCTGAATGTATTCAGCAAATAAAACTTGTAATACACCGTAATAACTGTTCAATCCTGCCGAGATTACCACAAGAAAAACTAGGCAACAATTTCTAGATATTTTCATTGAAGCTGATTTAAATAAACAGTTAAACCTTAAAACGGACTTTTCCGCACGTAGAACATCTTTATATCGAAATTGAGTAGCCGAGAAGAAATAAACCAACACATAAATGCAGAATATGTATTTTATGTTACAGTTTTATTTTTTTCAAATAGTTCACCCTCGTGCTTTCTCATGACCCATGAGCAGGGTGGGGTGTGTCATATCCATCTCAAAATCAATAGATGTCGTCTGGTAGATGTCCGTAATCAGAATCAGTCGAAACCCAATCGATCCGACACGATTTAATTGAGTGATCGTGCTAACAAATAAATTTCTCAAATAGTCCACCATTGTACTTGCTCATGATCCATGAACATGGTAGGCTGTGCTCTATCCACCTCAAAATCAATAGGTGTCATCTGGAAGATGTCCCCTATCCGATTCAGTCAAAACGCGATCGATCCGACAGGATTTAGTTGAGTTATCGTGCCAGCAAGAAAAATTTCTCTAATAGACCCAAAGAGAAAGACTATAAAGAGCAATAGAGAAATTACAAAATAGTGCGTTGGCGTTAGCGAAGTCCCTGTAGATAGTGAAACAAGTAAATTTACTGTTACACGATATATGTAGTATATGAGCAGAAAATGAGCGCGTCAACCAAAAGATCGAAAGTAAGTATGTTAAAGAAAGACATCGATTTTTACAGATCGAAATCGAAAGACAGATTAAGACAAGTTTATGATGACACTACTAATAGTGATAGTGCATCTACAGATCCGTTAAGTCTTTTAAATAGTTATCCTAAAATAATGCCACATTCCATGTAAACATTTTAAAAGCTCATTTCAAACCTGCTGGAGCTATAGAGCTGTGGAGGCCCTATAAAATTGTTCTCAAATAATATCATTATAGAACCAAAAATTGACATGTTTCAGGATTTTAAGATGATAATTACCAAAATGAATTTACACCCTACTTATAGGTGACAATACAGAATATTATAATACTTGGGCGATGTGCGTTCCTCCACCAGTATCTTGAACCTCTCGCAAGAGGTGTCACGTGAGGATTTTTGTCTTCTCCCACCAATGAAAAACGTAAAGTTTAATAAAGTGATATCGATAATAGTAGGCGATGCCGGTGCACTCCGCGGAGAAAGCTCCACGCCCACTTTGCATATCAGCCGCTATTGGCCCGGAGAACCTCCTACGCGGTCCCCGCGCTTCAAGCACTACTTCAAACTTTATAGCCTACTTCGATTTTACACCGCGTCGCCTACTAATGTATGCGTGCACTTTACATGCCCTGGCGTGGCGGCCTCGCCTTCCGCTTCGTTTTTCGTCGAACGACGGACGCGACGGCTGAATTTCTTTCAGGAGAGACGCGAGGGAAGGGCGCCATGTGAAAATTTGGCGGAGGAACGGGTTTCAATGCAGGTGTAGTATATGATATTAATAAAGTATGATACTTTTTTGTATTGCTGAATGCAAATATAAATACTTCATCTTAGCCTTCATCATAATTTAATATTTACCACGGGAGACAATAATTTTTAAGCGCGAGAAGGTGTATATATAGAAATTAATAAAAATATTCTGGGATGGAGCTAGAATCTGTGATGCAGCAACAAAAACCGGAGACCAGTTTTCCATGATCATAAAAAAATTACACTTATTTACAACTTACTCGACACGTGTTTCGCCAACCAAATTGGCATCATCAGGAGATGATTAAAACTAATTTTAAACAACTTCTAATTTCGATATAAACCTACATTTAGTTTAGGTTCAATAAACTGTTACGAATATTTTTCCAGTTTCATAAACTATTCACTGAAAATTTCACTTAATGTAACTATTTTTGTTTATGGTCAGTGAACAGTTAATGAATAACATGTTCTGGTTTACTATCCATTACTATCGTCACTCACCCTATCAACCAAACAATGAACTGTTAAGAATAGAGCCCCCCTTATCTTTGTTAATAGTGTCACGTTTAGCTTCTTAGTACTTTCAATAGTATCCAACAGTCTAATTGGTTATTCTCTTAACTAATTTTAAGTTATTAGTCTATTCAATGATTGTTTTGGAAAACATATTCGGCAGTAGTTTTTCAAATCTTCTATACTTTAAGTGAGCCATGTGCTCCGCGAACCCAGTTACAATTCCTCTTTTCGTCTGCCCAATATACTTTTGACAATAATATTGACAATGAAATCAGTTGTCAAGGTTGTAGTCAAAAGTAGTTTGGACAGGATAAAAGAATAATTGTAACTAAGATAACGAACACATTTTGTGAATTTGGTTATAAAATATGTTCTAGATGTCCCACTTTTGGGCTTAACCATATTAGACAGAGATTTGGCAAGATACAGATGAGTCATTAATATAGGATCACAGGGACATCCAAATCTACTTAGAAACAGAAAGGCTCAAGGAATTCAGAATACCTAGACAAAGTAGCCGGACTGTATTTAAAGAGCTCTAATGTCTAATATCAAAAGTTATAGAAATTCCATTAAAATTATAGATGAGGAACTACGTTCTACTAATGGCTTACAAAACATTGCACAACGTGATCGAAAAAATTTCGCAAAAAGTTATTTCACATTTACTCATTTTGTTTAAACTATTCCACAGCATTTCATAAAATGTCTATTGTTAATATATACAATCAATGTTGTAGGCTGTATAGGTCAGCTGTAAATTTATAGCATGAAACAGCGACTTACACGAATCGGAATATATTAAACTTTTTTATAGTAGAATCAATGGTGGAAGAAGTAGAAATAATCCCCTACATTTAGTTTTAAACCCCATTTTGTTAAATAAAAGACAGATAAAAGAGATGAATAAGATCAGTGGCTATTTAAGATGGCTATGGATAATTCGTCATATTATGCCATTAAAGTAAACTTCGAACTTTGTTTTCGAATTTTTAAAATTTGTATTTTTTGATTCCCAACTCCTAAATATAACGACTTGGGTTAAGAGAATAAACAATAAGATGTGCCTAATACGTTAAAGAATATTTAAGATGAGTAATTTGTATTCCTAAAGGAATATCCTAAAGGAATATAGAAGTAACACTAGACAAAATAAATATTTTGTTTTTTGTTTAAATAATTCTGAGATTGGGATGGTTTGCAAATATAAATATCTAGGGGTTATATTAACGTCGTCCTTGTTTTTTAAACAAACAGCAGATATAACCGTTGCCAAAGGGATGCAAAGTGTAGGAGCAGTATTATCAGTAATCGCGAAATAAAAAATAAACACTTGGCCTTCTCATGGCAAGCTGTTTAATTCTTTAGTCCTAAATTATATTTATTACTCATAGTGCCCCTATCTGAACAATCTGGACAAACGTGAACGAGTACAAATACGATTCCTTAATAGACTCGTATAGTTGCCAATAAATACACAAGATTTTCTAGTAATACTTGAATGTGGAGTAGTGCAAATTTCTCTCGTAATTTTTAAGTTAGTTATTAATTGGCTACTGAAACCGATATAATTGTAGTAAATATAGTATATATAGTAGTGTAATATCTTACACTATGCTAAAATAGGTTTAAATGTACACAACAATACTGATGCCAGCTATAAATGGCATCAGTATATTCTTTTCTATAGTCTTTTTTATAGTCTGCAAATGTGAACTATGGGAAAATATCTCTTTAGTAAGTCTGTAGGTAAATAATAACTCATGTAATAAATATAAAAATTTATTGCTTAATTTGTACTGCAATGAACTGACACTCTCCTGGTATCCCTTGTTCTACAATAATATTTTCTATTCCCCCAACCCCCAATTCCACCAAAAAATGTTTACGCACACACAAATCTTACACAACAAGATTTATTTATAAATTTCAGGTATATCATAATTAGTATAAACGATTTTCATATAATGGTATACTATATGAAAAATATAAATTCTAGCGAAGTATATACTGTGCACAATTGAATATTCCAGAAACGTTGGAATAGATCTTTGTCCAGTGTCAGATATATGACTCTATTGAAAGTTTGAGAATTAAAAACATTATGGCGAACTATAATTCATTTATACATAATTTTAACAATATGATATTTCCTAAAGTACAATTGATATGTGATTTCATTCTGCAGTTACTAAAATGTCTTTCTTTTATATCAAATGAAAAACAGCTGGAAGATTTTTTTTTATTTTTTTTTATGAATTTTCTATTACATATAATAATCATGTACCTTTCTTTATATGTGTATATAAATTTTGTTTTATTAGAATGAATTCGTAGTTCAAGAATATTATGTTGCATATATGGACCTATCCCCTTCATTTAAGGTAATTTATACAGTTTTTCAATTTATATAGAGTCTCAGTTGAAACTCAGTTTTTCATAAATTTTCAGTGAATTACACACCAAATTCGATAATTTTGTTTGCTGTCAAGATAAAAAAGTGCTTCATCGCTGAACAAAATTTCGTTGCAAAGATCAGCATTACCTTTTTTTATTTTCTAACATCCAGTTAACAAATGTGCGACGTTGTAAATGGTCTGTAGCTTTTAATTGTTGTATCAACTAAACTTAGTACAATGGCAAATGCAAATATTTTATTAAAATCCGATGCGTGGTGGCTCTTGGCATATTTAATTGTGCACGACGTCGAATTGACGTGTATGTATACTCGCGTACACTTTCTTTCACTGCAGCAATATTTTCATCTGACCAATCACGACGAGGACGTACTGGTGTTGCCTTATCAATAGCAGAACCCGTCTCTTCAAATTTTTTGATTAAGTTACGAACTGTTAACTCTGTAGGCGCTTCATTTTGTCCTAATTTTGTGCGAATTTTTCTTAATGTAACTGTAAATGATGACTCACTTTCATAAAACAGGTATACACACAAACTATTCGTTATTGAACTATTAATCGCGACAAGTTGACATCGTATTTTTTGTAGATAACAGTCGTTAGATATTGACGCACTATCATTGACAGAACACAAATGGAGCGCAATGAAAAACCTACAGTTCCAACTGAGACACCCTATAAAATTGTATAAACGATACACTACTATAGATATTTAAATATATTTTAAATGACTTGAAATATTTTAGAAAACTTAAATGTTTGAGTTGTTGAAAGAATTATTTTTTAATTAATTCATTTAGAAATCAGAGCAGTAGTCACAATAGGCGACCAAATGACATAATATTGTATTGGATGTCGCTAGAAAAGAAAATTACTCGCCATGCATATTAAACATTCATTATTAATGATAAAATCGTGCTGAATAACTTTAATTATGATTTTAAAAGGAAATGAAGTCAAGAGTTGTAGCACCCATATTATCAGTATTGGGTACTTACATAGTATACAGTGAAAATTGTTTGATGTTTCAATAGAAGAAATTAGTTTTAGTTCAAAAAAGAAGGGGTTACAATTTAAAATAGTCTATGATGACTAGTCTATGATCATTACGTCAGTCAAAGTTCTTTTTATATATAGATGATGTATGCTAATGTTTTTCAAAAAATAATAACAAAAGTTGAAACATTAATTGTCTGGCAAGCCGCAACAGAATCGAACTCAGGTCGCTATTATTATCTACTTCTACACAGCGATAGTTCACAGACAATAAAATAGAATTGCATGGATTATAAAAAAATTGACGCAATTTACATTGAATATGTCATAAAACGAACTCCTCAACATGATAGCAATCTCCGTTCTAATGAGATACTGACATTCTCTCATTATTAAAAACGTAGTGACGTAAAGCCGAAAAATAATTTTCGAAACGTAGAATCACAGAAACAACTTCGAAATTCGTACCTAGAGAACCTCTAGATTTAGATGAAATTCAAAGGTACTGTTGAATTACTCAAGGCATTTTATGTTCTTATGAATTTTTTTAGATTTTTTCTCGACAAAACGTTTTTTGCGAAAGAAATCGATGGACTATTGGTAAAGGAGTTTTGTGAAAAATACGAAAGTCTCAAAATCAACGCAATTTACATTAAATATGATATAAATCGACCTCTCGAACACGATATTGATCTCTGTTTCATTGATAAACTGACGATTTTCTTCGTAAAGCCGAGAAACAATTTTCGAAATGCAAAATCGAAGCAACAACTTCGAAATTCCTAAGTACCTCGAATACCTCTATATTTAAATAAAATTTAAACTCACCGTCAAATTCCTTAGAGCCTCTTACGTCCTTTTGATTTTTTTTCAGATTTTTTCTAGAGAAAACGTTTTGTTGCGAAAGTAAATTGATAAACATAAACGTAATCGTAAGGGAATTTTATGGAAAATACAAAAATCTAAAAATTGACCCAATTTATATTGATATGACATAAACCGATCTCCTGAATGTGATATCAATCTCCGATTTAATGATAAACTGATGGTATTCTCGTAAAGCCGAAAGCCAGTTTTCAAAACGTAGGATCAAAACAACAACTTCGAAATTAGTACGTACCTAGAATACCTCTGAATTTATATGAAATGCAAAGGCACCGTTGAATTCTTCAGGGTTTCTGATGCCCCTTTTTATTTTTTTTTTAGATTTTTTCTAGAGAAAACGTTTTTATTGCAGAAAAAATCATTGAATTAATTTTATGGAAAATACAAAAGTCTCAAAATCGACTCAATTTACATTGAGTATGACATAAACCAACCTCCTGAACACGATATCAATCTCCAATTTAATAATAAACTGGCAGTTTTCTCGTAAAGTCGAACAACAATTTTCGAATCGTAGAATCAAAGTAACAACTTCGAAATTTGTACGTACTTAGAAAACCTCAGAGTTTTGTACTAAAATTTATCATCACCCTGTATATTTAATTTTTTCTTGATACACAGTTTTCGATTTTTTGCGTATCATAACTGTCATACAAATACAATCATAATCTATAGAGATTCGGTGTCTTCCATTTCCACAACATACAATTTAAAGCGATTTATGAAATTTCTTATTTATATGCCTTAGCATTCTGAGAGTGCTCTGAGTTAATACCCGGAAAGTTATTCCATTTAAGTGTACACCGCATCGGTATGAACACGAGCTGCGTGTTAATTTTCTTCCCTAGCGAGATCAAAATAAGAAGACATAAATAACAGGTTCCGGTTATAATGACGTCACGTCCGGAACTCATTATTTCCCGCGTTATTTCAAGTTGCACCCTTAATATCCTTAGTCCTCGCCGGGACTACTAATCATCTCGCCTTATTGCAAAAATGTTAAAATTAAACTGATGTCTTGTTTTATTTCACTAGTTCGCGGGGTCGTTGTTGTGCAACGCCCCCGCCCGCGAGCGAGCATAGAGTGACGTTTTCAAATAGAGCCTTATTGTCCGTTAGAGTCACAGGTTCTTTAGCTCTCAAACTCACTAATTTTTCTATAACCAATTTTCTTACACCTTATACACTCCTGAATAAAATTAACGAATCATCAAAACTTTTCATCATATCTTATAATTTTTCGCAGTATTAAATCCTTGAACATTTCTAAACTAACGAGTAGGGTAAGGCTTCATGAAGTAGGATTGGACAGTAGCAGACCAGCTATTGCACTACTACTCACCAGAGGACATAGAATTGCTAGACTGCATTTTGCAAGATAACACATAAATTAGACCACTGACGACTGAAAGCGATTTCTGTCTTCGAACGAAACGAGAGTAAGTTTTAATTTACCAGATGGACGTCAACGAGTCTCGCAAAGGCCAGATGAAAGGTTTGTTGACTGTGATATCTCTCCGAGGATCCCATTTTTTGGTGGCTCAATAATATTCTCTGGAGGAATTTATTTCGAAAGTCGCATAGATTTGGTTCATATACGGTGGAGATCTATGAATACACATTTCTACGTAGAAAACATCGTAGAACATATGGTGCTATTTGCCCTGTTTATAGGGGACAATTTCATTTTTATGTAGGATAACGCTAGGCCCCACGTTTCTAGAGAGGTACTGGACTACCTTCGATTTATGAATGTTCCAACTATCGCCTCTCCAATAATAAGCCCTGATATGAACTCCATAGAGCATTAATGAGATTCACTGAAGCGATCAGTTAGGCGCCACACACCTGCCTCTATTACTCTTAAAGAACTCAAAGTCGGGAAGTCGTTCTTGCCGAATGGAACAAGTTTCCTCAGGAAACCATTCACCACTTTGATCAATAAAATACCCAGACGAATGGAGATAATGGTAAGATCTAGAGGAGGATCTAGAGATCACTAAAGAGACTTGTCGAGGTAAAAGATACAAAGAGTTGGAGTTAGAAAGATAAATAGAGTAGTGGATGAGTATAAAGTGTCTGAGTTCAATACCTAAGAAAGAGTAGTAATCTGTCAAAACAAAATCTGTCTGTCTATCTGTCAAAACTAAAGTTGCAAAGCTAACCAATTTCTCTTTTTACCAAATTGTGGATTTGAATTTGAACAACATGTGGTTTCTGCAAGACGTTGCAACGGGTCATACAGCACGTGCAGCCATAACTCTGTTTTATACCAATTTTCCGATCATATTGTCTCGCGGAATGCTGACATCAGTTGGCTTGCAAGATTATGTGATTTAACACCACTGGACATTTTTCTTTAGGGTTATGTTAAGGGAAAAGTGTAGGCCATCCAGCCAGCAACAATCAATGATCTCAAAGAAAACATTTAACGTGTTATTCGGGGTATAGAGCCAGTTTTGTGTGCCCGTGTTATGAACAATTTTGCTAAACGAATGACATCATGACAGATGTCGAGGCCATATGAACGATATTTTTTTTCCATTTGTAGCTGTATCGTCTCCATTTTATGTTGAAGAATAAAATACCCCTGTTTTGTCAAATATTATTAGTTTTATTCACAAATCATGTGCAATACTCCCAAATAAGACACCTAGGCAAGTTGGCGTCGTATTATTTGTAAATGACAGTCGTTAAAAATATTGTCGCCCTATCTTTGACAGAACACAAATGGCGCGCAATTCAGGTTTTATAGTTCCAACTGAGACACCCCATATTATGTATTTTCTGTAAACTATCACTGTGTAATAATGGTGACTTGATACAGCTCTGTTGCGACTCACTGAAATAGATGCTTTAATTATTAGGGTCGATATATATTTCAAACGATTTATCACTCGATCTGTATCCCATTTTAATATTTTAAAGGGGTAGTTTCTTGCGAGAGGTGGTGTCAATAATAGTACCGACATCTATGCCAAAATATGCCCTCTTGAAAACTACTTCAACATGTCACTGAATTTTTCTAGGAACATATAAGGTCCGGCAGAGATGTATGAAAATTTCTAAAAATCAATAACATATTTTTCAATGGGTTATTTTTTATTTTTTCAAAATATTTATTCACAGGTTTTCGTGACGAAGGGCTGTGTATTTGGAAATACATAGAAGGGAATAGGGAATATATAAAAGTATTGGGAAAAATTTCATTATCGGAGATGTCTCCAGAAATTTCAACCAATGCAATACAATTGTAATTAATTTGTTTGGATAAGTTTGGTGAAATTTTGTATTGAGTTCTCTAACATTTGGAAAATAATCTGTAATGTAGACTACACTGCATTAAATATTGCATAAATACTGGATGATGCATGAATTAACTTTACAAGTATTAGACATATATGCTAACATTTCTAGACGGGGAATATTTATTTTCAATCTACAAGTTTCTTCTTCAGATCTTCTTCTTCCAAGAAATGACCAAAGGCAAAAGCCAGAAACATCACCAATGATTGAAGATCCACACAAGTAGCTGTTTCACACCACTTGTCACAGAAAACAATAACAGAAGATTAATAAGAAGAACCTATTGGCCTTAAATAAGGTGTAGGAGGCCATTCAAGATGCCATTTTGTTATCATATGAAGAACATTAAAAAACAAGAATTATGAGCGAAAAGTAACGTCATCTATATTAGCCAACCGTTATGAACTGTTATACTTTTTTCAAAACGTCATACATCTCTACCGGGCCCTGTATTTCATACATATAAAATTAAATGTGTGAAAACATAGTTTACTTCAGAAAATCAGAGATACAGATAGATTCCTGTAATTGAAAAACAATTAATCTTCACAACTCTTTTTTTATTTATTTATTATTTTTTTTCTTTTTGAGAATAGTAAAGGGGAGTTTTTTTGCAGTGCAATTCAGGTGTTCACACAGAAAAAGCCTAACAAGCAAACTTTTGCGCATTAATTACTCCGGCAATACTGGCGCTGTAATAACGTGCAATAAAAATTGTTCCATGCGGACGGAATTATTTGTGGGATATCTTAAACTAATTCCGAGAAAACGCTCTGCCATCCGGGCACCCATGTTCACTCGATTCATTGCATTTAATTTGTTTTCTTCATTACATTAATCAGCCCGTTTAAAATGCAAGAAGTGTCCCTCCAGAACAACGACGCTGATAAGTAGTGCTGATAAATGATCTGGTCGACACTAACAATACGTTCGAGCTCTCATTGCCAGTTTTAATCTCGACTACCGCAAGTATCATGTTACTTTTTATTACGTAAAAAACCGAGTACATATTGCCGGACATCGTTGTAAATAAACCGCATATGCACATATTTGTAAGTTTGAACAGTTAGCAATTAAAAAAGTGCGAATAAATAGGAATTATACGGTCTAATTGACAAGGGAAAACATTTATTTACACTTAAGAGGTCGTTCGCGTTTTTTCGAGTTCTCCATAAATAATCCTTTCTGCCCAAACAGGACTGAGTCTACGGGAACTGTAAACGCCATATGCTTTTTTGAACGGTAATTATTATCTGTACTTGAATAAATCTTTCTTTTATTTCATTTAAAAAAATAACATCATAAATATAGACCGTCTTAGTTGGAACTATAGGATATGAATTGCGCGATGTTTGTGTTCTGTCAAAGATAGGGCTTCAATATTTAATTATTCTCATCTACAAACCATACGACGTCAACATGCCGCGATTAACAGTTCAACAACGAATAATCTGTGTAGAACTGTTTTATGAAACTGAACATTATGAAAATTTAATACAGTTCATATGATTACTTACAGTTGCATTAAGAAAAATTCACACAAAATTGGGACAAAATGAAGCACCTGCAGAGTTAGCAGTTCGTAACTTAATCAAGAAATTTGAAAGGGCAATGTTATTGCTAGGGCAACACCAGTACGTCGGTTAGATAAAAATATAGCTGTAATGAGAGGAAATATACGGGAGTATCCAAACACATCAATTCGACGTCGTGCACAACAATTGAATCTGTCAAGAGCCACCAGGCATCGGATTTTAAAGAAAGATCTGTATCCGTCAGCATGCAAAATTTAGTTGACACAACAGTTAACAGTTACAAACAATTTCCAACGTCATACACTTGCTAATTGGGTGTTATACAAGACAGAAGGTGATGCCGATTTTTGCAACAAAATTGTGTTCAGCGATGAAGCACATTTTCATCTTGACGGATACGTCAGCAAAAAAATTGTCGAATTTGGGGTGTCGAAAATCAACATACTGTTCAGAAGAAAGAAATGCATCCACAGAAATTTGGTGTGCATTTTAGAATGGTGAATAAATTGGACCATACTTCTTTGAAAATGAAGCTGGTAATGATATCACAGTGAATGGGGAACACTATCGTGACATTAAACAATTTCTTTTTCTACAAAATTGATTATTTGGATTTGAAAAACATGTGGATTCCGCAAGACGCTGCAACATATCACATAACACGGATAACCATAACTAAAAGGTGGTCCAACCAAAACGCACGATATTAATTGTAAATAAAACAAAAAGTTTTCAGAGAACTATCGTAATATTTTTTATTATGATAGAAGGATCTATGACAATTATGTGTGAAATAAAATATCGGCCAAATGCTCGCCACGGCTTCGGTGGCATACCTCTATTCGATGGTCCATATTTTCAATGACTTTGAGACATAATTGAGGTTCAATGTCGTTAATGTGCCGAATTATCTCATCCTTTAGCCCTTGAATTGTTCTTGGCTTATTGACGTACACTTTTTCTTTTAAATATCTCCAAAGAAAGAAGTCCAACGATGTCAAATCATATGATCGTGGCGGCCAATTAACATCGCCACGACGCGAGATAACACGGCCATTGAATTTCTCGCGCAAAAGTGCCATTGTTTCGTTGGCTGTGTTGCAAGTGGCACCATCCTATTGGAACCACATATCGTCCAGGTCAATATCTTCAATTTCTGGCCACAAGAAGTCCTTTATCATCTCGCGATAGCGAACACCATTCACGGTAACTGCTTGGCCGACCTCATTTTCGAAGAAGTACGGCCCGATGACGCCGCCACCCCATAAACCGCACCAAACAGTCACTCTTTGTGGATACATCGACTTTTGAACAATCACTCGTGGATTCTCATCTGCCCAAATGCGGCAATTCTGCTTGTTAACGAATCTACTGAGGTGAAAGTGTGCCTCGTCGCTGAAGATGATTTTCTTTGTAGTCACCATTCACTTCTGTCTGTTCAACCAACCATTCGGCGTATTAACGACGCTTGAAATGGTCAGTAGGCTTCAGCTCTTGAGTCAATTGAACCTTGTAAGCGTGTAAATTCAAATCTTTATTCAAATTTCGCATCAGTGATGTTCGTGAGATATTCAATTGTTGGGCACGACGACGAGTCGAGGTTGACGGCTCTTCTGCTACAGAACGACCTGGGCGAGCATGCACAGGTGTTTTCACATTTCCTACAGACCCGGTTTGCTGAAATTTGTGCACAATTCTCCCGATTGTGGACACATTTGGTCGATTATGCTGACCAAAAAAGTCACGAAGTGCACGAAATGCATTTTGATTTGAACGCCCATTTTCGTAAAAGGCTTCAACAATCTTAAGGCACTGCTCAATTGTGTACCTCTCCATGATTGAATTTGCCAAACACTGAAACAAAGAAATGTCAAATTAAGTTGGGCAAAAAACTTGACGTTAAGGTGTGACTCACAATTAATATCGTGCATTATGGTTGGACCACCCTTTATATTGCATAACAAGTTTCGTGATCATTTTATCTCGCAGGATTCTGCCATTAATTGTCCTGCAAGATCACATAATTTAGTGCTACTAGACTCTTTTCTTTGGGATTATGTTCAGGAAAAAGTGTATTCCACCCAACCAGCAACAATTAATGACCTTATAGAAAGCATTCGACGTGTTATTGAAATAGAGCCAGTTTTATGTGCCTGTCTTATAGACAATTTTGCCAAACGAATGACATCGTGCTGAATGAGTCATTCATATGAAGTCGAAAATAATAATGAAGTAAATTTTTCTGGGTTATTGCCTGGTTTTCACCACATTCACCTTGACGTTTTACTGATCATCCTATCAACTCCGTGAGAAGAGCTCTAACTACTGATGGTGTTACCTTCTACGCTCCATCCGTTTGACAAATTTAATCACAATATGAATTTTCTCTGTCAAAATTGTTTTTATTCGTCTTAACATTTATTGGCTCTTTAATAATACATGGTAAGAACATCTATTCAATATTTTGATATTATCACGTACTATTATTATATGGTTGAAGTCCTTAAATTCTGTTCTTATGATCTGCTACTGCTAACCTGTCTGTGTATCCTAACATTGTATATCCCTTCTGTTCCATAACAGTGCATAAAATATCAAATTTATATTTGAGTAATATAGATAATAATCGTTTGTAGATAAAATGTGTAAATTTCTCTTTTAATAATAATCTAAACTAGTATTAAAGTTGTCGCGTTAGCTATGAAAAACAAAGAAATCAAAATAGGAGGCTACAATAATATTACAAAATTTAATGATATTAACGAAGATTTAAAAAAGCCCCATAAGAATTGCTAGAATCATCCACCACCTTGCTGAAGATATACGTTAAATCACTCTAAGTGGCATTTGGAATACAATTAATGGGTATTTTGCGATGCTAATTTTATGTTTTAAAATATCTCCACTGTTTGGCTGGATTAAATAAACATTATTTTTTTAAATGACTCCAAAACTACAAATCGAACGATGTAAAATCAGAAGAGGTATCAGGCCATTGAATTAGTCCATATGTGCTTATCCACCTGACCTAGTATTAGGTGTAGTAACCCCATCTTGTTCGAAATAAATCGATTTCATCAGTAATCGATTACATTATTGTACAGTTAGCGTACCATCTATAAAAATGGTCATCAATTGATCTTATATTTACACCAAATCTTTGCTTGTAGCTTCCCACGATAGTTCTGAGATTTTTCTGACTCCAACATTGATGGATATGTCTATTAAAAAACCCATTGTAACTAAATGTATATTCATCAAACCAAATTATTTTCCTGCGGAATACATAGTATTGTTGCATCATGTTGCATCATCATAAGAAAAGATAATAAAGTGCTCCCGAGATCATGATTATTTTAATATTATGCTTGGACTTGTTGAGACAGTTATTGCTTGAATTTGTGTTTTCTTTGTGAACAGTGCTTTTGGTGTATGGTAGTCAAATTATTAACAATTTTAGAAACAAATGTTTTTGATGTTCTTCAACGTTGGGAAGATTCAATTGATTATTTTTATTAAATATCCAATTTTTCCCTTTGCATTTCTTAAATATTTCATAATTCCTTAAATTTTGCTCCAGCCTACTGTGAATCTAAAACGTCAGAATTAAAAAAAAACAATAGATTTTCAATAATTAGTACCACAACGTTCATATTAATTAGAAACAGAAAATTACATTTGTCTGAGCGTTTGCATCTTTGTTAATTCCATTACCTATTATTTTTCATGGCTAACTCGACTTTGACACAAGTTGAAACTAATATTAAAAAAGTATTTTACTCATTTTATCCATAAAGCGTTACTCAAATATCAACTTGTAATATATCGTTAACATTTTTCTTGCTCCTTCGAAAGTTCCTGCCTTTATCCATGAAGTGACGTAACCGCCACTACAAAGTAGCTGAAGAGAGGGTAGTAAAATTGCAGTAGTAAAATCGAGATATATCAGGGTTTTGTTTAAAAATGAATAACTTAATTTTGACTTACATAGAAAACGACTTTTTTTACATTTTGACCACAATATACAAGAAATAGTATATGAGATACGTGAACTCCTCTATCAACTTTCAAGTACAATGTACGACTTATTTGATAGGCAGTACCGTTTCGTAGTAACTCTTAAAGAATAGAACATTTGTCCAAATATATTAGTATATGTGAATAAGCCATTCTTAGTGAACGCTTTTATGGCCGATTTCCGTGGAATATCGACACATCATCAAAAATAAATCGCCGCAATAAAGCAAACTTCGATTATTCGCCGGTCGACTTAAAACGCCGGGCCAGCATTTATTTGATATTCATTTTTGCAGAGAATGCCGGCTGAAAAAAATCATTATGAAAAGTACACAATAGGCAGACGATTGCAAATTATAGCAGTGAGTGTACGCAAGTTTTTGTGGAGTGGCGGTGCTCTTTGAGCGACTTGCATACATATCTACCAACATTTAAATAATTTATATGTATGTACGCATTCGCGAGTCACTTTTTCAATTGTGCCGCAACAATGCGTCAGAGAGAGACGGTTGACGGAATCTGACGGAAAAAGGCCGTGGTGACATCCCGGCCAGGACAGGACTGCTCCTGAATGCTGCTCCGCATGATGCTGTTGTCGATCGCCAGGAGAACTACAAGTAATTTTTTGACGCTCTACAGAATTGGATGCATCAGCAATAAATAGACGTATATTTGGCGAGCAAAACATTGGGACCATATGATCAGGGATTTATTTTAACTATACAGTGCTTTAAAAAGTCTGGAATAAATTAAATATTTTTAATAATTTGCATTGTTGAGCACATGGATTTTATTTTGTAGTAATTATTTACTTTAGCGTGAAACTCTTAAATCCTGACGAAAATATGGCTACCGCCCTATTTTCGAGGGTGCTGAACAAGGATCTTCAATTTTTGGCAGTCATACACAGTTTTAGAGAAAATTAATTTTCAACTTTTCCGTACGTGACATCGCCTTCTTCTCAAATAACTTTCACTTTACATTACGTAGATACCTAATATTAATGTAAGTAGATGCTACAACAATTCCTTTTTACTTATAATGCATTAAAATTATCATACAACTTATTAGTCATTGCGATTTTCTTAAATTACTTGCAATGCTTACACTCTTTATGCAGCCGTCCATTTGCTATCCAAGCGCCCTCTATTAAACCTAAACCGGCGCTTGGGTAACAAATGGATAGCTCCATGAAAAAGTTTTATAACGGTTTTAATGTGTAATGTGTATAAAGAAAGTGTTGTAGCATCTACTAATGTGATAAATCGAAACAGAATAACTGTAAATCGTTTTTAGATTGCCTTATAGCACCTTCTCAAAAAAAGAACTCAAAAATTGACATGCAACTCAAGTTTTCTGGCAGATACATTGTTAATTTCGGCTTGGTACAAGATTCATCTAATCTTCTCAGAACGCTTGGCATAGTCCGGTATACTTGTGCTAATGATTCCTAATAAAGATGAAATGCCGATATTTAGTTCCTACTTTAGGCGAAGTAATTGCGTTAGAAATGAAAGTTGTATCATTTCCCATAGGTGACACTTTGTCATGTAAGCAGGCAGATGGCATTCGCCAAATTTCTACATATTTATTTTTTATTTTGATACGAATCAACCATGAAACCTCTTTCATGCCTCTGTTTTGTGACCAACCATTTACACCTCTTGAGTTTACATGTTAGCGTAGATGCTATGGAGTAATGGAGTGACACATTATATGACATTACATGTCATCAGTGGAGAAGCGTCGATTTAAGCTAAGAGTAGACTATACTGAATTAGACGAGGGAGGGCGGCTGCTCATTTTTAATGCGATATATATATATATATATATATATATATATATATATATATATATATATATATATATATATATATATATATATATATATATATATATATATTTATATATTGAATAGTTGAATCGCAAAAACAACTTACCTCTATTTTTTGTATATCAATTCCTTTCGCCACGTTTTCTGTTCTGCAAAAACATCTATAGTTCTTGAAATAAATTGGTAGGTTTTTGCCGCTTTAATTTTTCAGTTTATCTTCTAAAGATAAATTATTAAAGTAACCACTCTTATTAATTAAAAAGTCTACTAAACCGGAAGTGTCTAGGGCCACCGTTATCCTTAAAAATAACACTAATCACTACGACTAACGACAGGTCAATATTATAGCCGCTGTATTACCAAACTGATCAATTAGGCTAGCTAAATATCATATCATTTTTCGCGTACTCTCCTATCCCCCTCATGCACCGCGGATCTCTATAAAGTCCGTTAAATCCAAAGCGATAGAGAGTCAACCCAGACTCTCGTTGCGCAGGTCTGCCAAGGCCTGCGCACTGTCGGTTTCCAGCATGCTGGCGCTTTAGGTTAAATGGAAATAGGTATGATAATATGAATAGAAAATGTTTATCATTCTGGCAAAGACAAGTGGCAATATAAAAACGGGGTCTACCATCTAGAATATATAGGGTAGGCTGCGCCTTACAGCCCTAATGGACGCTTCGCCACTGCATGTCATTGACCTGACATTCAATCTTCATTAGTTCCATTACAGAAATAACTCCAATTACATATCTGCTTGTATGGAAATTCTGGCATTAAGAATTGCTCAGGAAATATAGTAGTTGATCTTAGCTTTCAGGAGTTATTCGACAACACATAAAAGCGAAATTGGTATATAAAAATTAAAATACAATTAAATTGCCAAAGTGATGAATGGTAACCGAATTTATTTGAAATAAAAATTGTAGAAACCATTGGAAAGGTGATTTTGAAGCAATCTATTCAAAATGGACCCCAATTTTTCATTTTCATAATAACGAGTAATAATATAAATATTTCTAAAGGCATCTTTTATCTACAATTGTATATGCCTAGAATATACGGTCCGTCTCTGGATAAAGACAAAGATGACGCTATTCAGTCATTCAATTGTAAGAAATAAGTACACTGGATTTATTTTGTAACGACCAAGCGGCAAGGTTTTCAGTACTCATTTTTATTTCAAATCGAATACATTACGATGCAATTATAAAAGTTCGATGGACGTCTCTCGCGACAAAAAATCCAACCAGATCATAAACGTTACATTTAAAAAACCAAATAAAAACGATAACGTTGTCCGTACAAGAAACAAGAGGTTTTTATTGGTAGCAAAAACTGTATTTTCGCAAGCGATTGAGGTACTCAGTTTTAATTAAATAATGATGAGGGGTAGTTGGTTCTCGTTAAAGCTTTTTTACGAGATGTCTTTGGCGATTTGGTAATTTTTACTTGAATTATATTAATTCAGAATAGTATCAAAGCCGTTGAGATCCCAAGATAAGCATCTGTATTCTGGATTTAGTATTTATGAAATTTGTTGAAATCGTTTTCAATTCTTGACAGTCAGCAAGCCATGTAAATAATTTTTTTCTCATATTATACGAAACTAACGGGTGGTTCAACCATAATGCACGATGTTAATTGTGAGTCACACCTTAACGTCAAGTTTTTTGCCCAACTTAATTTGACATTACTTTGTTTCAATATTTGACAAACTCAACCATGGAGAGGAACACAATTGAGCAGCGCATTAAGATTGTTGAAGCCTTTTACGAAAATGGGCGTTCAAATCAAAATGCATTTCGTGCACTTCGTGGCTTTTTTGGTCAGCATAATCGACCAAATGTGTCCACAATCGGGAGAAATGTGCGCAAATTTCAGCAAACCGGGTCTGTAGGAAATGTGAAAACACCTGTGCATGCTCGCCCAGTTCGTTCTGCGGAAAACGTTGCTGTTGTTCGCGATAGTTTAGCAGAAGAGCCGTCAACCTCGACTCGTCGTCGTGCCCAACAATTGAACATCTCACGAACATTACGAATGCGAATTTTGAATAAAGATTTGAATTTACACACTTACAAGGTTCAATTGACTCAAGAGCTGAAGCCTACTGACCATTTCAAGCATCCTCAATACGCCGAATAGTTGGTTGAACAGACAGATGTGAATGGTGACTTTACAAAGAAAATCATCTTCAGCGACGAGACACACTTTCACCTCAGTGGATTCGTTAACAAGCAGAATTGCAGCATTTGGGCAAATGAGAATCTACGAGTGATTGTTGAAAAGCCGATGCATCCACAAAGAGTGACTGCTTGGTGCGGTTTATGGGCTGGCGGCGTCATCAGGCCATACTGCTTCGAAAATGAGGTCGGCCAAGCAGTTACCGTGAATGGTGTTCGCTATCGCGAGATGATAACGGACTTCTTGTGGCCATAAATTGAGGATATGGACCTGGACGATATGTGGTTCCAACAGGATGGTGCCACTTTCCACACAGCCAACGAAACAATGGCACTTTTGCGCGAGAAATTCAATGGCCGTGTTATCTCACGTCGTGGCGATGTTAATTGGCCGCCACGATCATGTGATTTGGCACCGTTGGACTTCTTTCTTTGGGGATATTTACAAGAAAAAGTGTACGTCAATAAGCCAAGAACAGTTCAAGATTTAAAGGATGAGATAATTCGGCACATTAACGACATTGAACCTCAATTATGTCTCAGAGTCATTGAAAATATGGATCATCGGATAGAGGTATGCCACCGAAGCCGTGGCGAGCATCTGGTCGATATTTTGTTTTACACATAATTGTCATAGATCCTTCTATTATAATAAAAAATATTAAGATAATTCTCTGAAAATTTTTTGTTTTATTTACAATTAACATCGTGCGTTTTGGTTGGACCACCTTTTATTTTTAGAAATTACATACACGATATTTCAAAAAAATAACCTTCCAATTACCTGATACTTCATCAGATAAAAATTATTCGAATTTCAGCAGAATGCGTTCTGAAATCTGGAAAACGTAGGAGAATAATCCACGTAGAGATTCGACCTCATTGAGTCCCTCCTTGAAACATCTACACACCCAAATAATCAGCCAGCCTTGTTTGAAAAATACTCAATGATCTCGTCTAAAGCCTTTTTCTCTTACGTCGGCCAAATCAGCCTACATTTTTTGGCAACATTTAGATACATATAGTTTATTTCATCGCTATTTGCCAAAAATGAAATCTCAAAACATACCGTGGCTTGTTTTATGGCTAGACTCAGGTAGACTGTTCCACTTATCGCCAAGATAAGAAAGTTTTTTATTTGACAAATAGCGATGAAATGAATAGTACCATCAATGCCTGGTGATCTGAAAGGCGAGAATATTTGATCTGTTGCCCCTATTATTATATCTTTAAATATTATCTGGTTGGTCAATGACCTATTCAGGTATGACGACTCAAAGTCAATTATATTAGACCATTTCATCTGCTCAGTGATTGTATTCAAATTCTGAAACAATATGGATTTGGATATACAGCTCTAGGCTTTCGTACGTATTGCTGGTTTTGAAACCACACTGTCAGTAGACTTAAATCATTGTCTTTGTTTTTGACAAGAATCCTGCATAGCCTAGCACTCTGCTAGTAATCTCCTATTTCGGCTCTCTATGCTTCTCCTTGTCTGTGTCTGATTAGTGTTTTATACTGTTTTAGGTAGGTTTTATGTAAATTACAATCTAACGTTTTTAAGAGACAAAACAGTTTCTGAAAGCCACTTGCTGAGAAGCAATAAATTGCTCTATGTCACTAGTATCTTGAGGCATACTTATAATAACCTCCTTCAGGTTTTTCATAAATTGTCAGAGGTATTTATCAGTTCCCCAGAGGTTTCGAAATGGTTTCTAAATTTAATGTCAAAAATTATCCATCAGTGGACTGACGTTGTGTTGGTATGTGTACTGTAATGGTATGTGTTGGATACACATACCATCAGCAGAGAATAAATATGCAGGGCTTTGCTTTGCATCTACAATATAGATGGTAACTTATCGTATTGAGGTATGCCATTCGTACAGTAAAGATCTCCTCATTGGGCCTCTCCAGAGCAACTCCAAAGCTTGGGGTAATAACATCATGGTAAAATTGTAGCATAATAGGTGAGTACTGTTGGTTTTTGTTTAAATAAGAAAACCCTTCCCTCTATTCTATACGTAATATTTATATGATGGATAATATTACTATTGACAGTGAATTTTGTTTATTCAACTTGTAAATTCTCGTAATTTTTTGTTCCTTCAATGGAATATGGAGAATATTAAGAAATATCTCCAGTTCTATTATTTTGCTAGATCTTTCAAGATTTAATTACTCGTACTGTTCTAGCCGTATACTTTAAAAAATGCAAAAATCACTTGTATACTACTAAACTTTACACTCCACTATAACACAAAAATATCACATTACATAGTTTCCAAGGTCATTTTCCAAGGTCATTTTCCAAGGTCATTTTCCAATGTCATTTGACAGGGCCTCCAAGGTCATTTTCATAATAATTAATGCACAAATGAACATAAATTTTTGTCCATGCAAATTGAAAAAATGTGGATTCGTTGACTAATAATATTGTAGTCTATAATCAATAGACAGTCCACTCTGTACATTATTTTCAGTAACAAGAAACAACAAAACTTGGACACTTTTTGTGGTTCAAAACATTCGCTAATTATAATCGTAGCCGTCGATTTGATTCAACCTCATACCATTAACTGCAACAAAACGGAAAAATTAGGTATGCACGTCGAGCTTTATTAAAATAAGGCCAGGGAACTGCTGGTATATTATTAAAACACCAACGTGTATCTGATGTTTTTAGTGAATGGAGTTCACGATCCCGGCACGAAGTGGACCACCCGAGCGCCCCGTGTAATTAAAACTCGATACTATATTTACCGACTGACCTGCTCGTATATAATCAGTATGTAAATCGTGGCCACGAAAGAGCCATATTTATTAATCCAATATTGACGTTATATTTAAATTATATACCCGTCTAGTATTGTACCAGCTGGGTTGTTATTATATCTCGGCTAATTACTGACCTTCTAGCAACAGATATGGAAAACCTCTGCCGAGGAATGCATTGCTTCATTATGGATGAAATCCCAATTACCTTCCATAATAACACTTAGGCGGGTGCAATATTATCTACATGAAGGAAGCTGAAATAAATCAGAATGCTCTGGAATTGTACTTGAGTTTGATATAATAAGTATTCATTCTTAACACTTCAGAGAATCATAACATAACCCAGTCGTTTTTTTAAATAATTTATTGAGCAGCAATAAGAATTTATAATTCTATGAGCTATTTTGTTAACTGAGAGATTTGGAATGTAGTCTCATACATGTCTTGATGCAATTTCTCCAGCGAGAAGGCCTACTACACCTTATATAAGGTCCATTGACCATTTTTTCTTAAGTCCTCTGTCTTTATTCTTCTGAACTAGTGGTATTAAACAGCTATTTGAGTGGATTTCAAATAGTTGGTGGTGTTTCTGGCTTCTGTCTTTGATCCCTCTTTGGACTGTTGACATTCGAAGGTTATGATGCAACATTTGATTAGTGACATACCATGATAGCGATGTTAGACTTACTGACACAACCCCACAGTTCAATGTCGTAAGTCTAGATGGGGATAATGACAATTTTATAAATTAAAATTTTGTTTTCTAGACACATTTGTGATTTTCTTCCAAATAGCCAGTTTAGTTATCTCATTATCATGTCTATTTGTTTCTTTAGATAGCGTTTTTTAGAAATATGTTATTTTCAATTGAGGTTGGAGTCATGATGGAGACCTAAGTATATTTTTTATGTTTGCAGTATGATTGTCTCATTTATGAATGCTGGTGGACATTAGCCTTTCTAATTATAAAAGTTACATGTTGCAATTTACTTTCATTGATTTTGGTTCTCTATCTTTTGAGCCAATCTTCTATCTGAAAGAGGTGATATTGGAAATTTGTGGATGCTATTACTGAGCATTCATGAATCGCCAGATTGACAGTGTTATCTACAAATATACCAGTTCCAGTGTAGTTTGAATAATGAAGTAAATGTGGTTTATCTAGGGTTCTATAAAACATTTGATAATTCTCGATGAAATAAAGTTATCAATTGTGATAAAACATCAATATGACCTACCGCCAGTTTTCATGAACGTATTTAACATGTACTATATTTATAGGATCCAAGTATATCATGGATATAGATTTTGAGATATAGATTTGAGAATTCTAGGGTGTCCTTAGAACTCAATTCTCAATTGTGTTTGCTAGAATATTTATTTTCAATCTACTGTATAAGTATATTTGTATAATCAATCTCCTACATAGGGTAGCTCCTTTTTAAATAAAACACCGGGAATAACACATAATGGAATGCAGTTTTTATTGAAAAATGTGTGATCGTCCATTTTTCTTCACGACTTTCATTCTTAAATGGTATTTATGACAAAATATGTCCAAAAAGGCGATGTCAATATGACATGAAGGCCATTACCATCAGTCACATCCTCTCTTACAAACAACTATTCCCTTAAAATATTCGAATAAGATCACATATTTAGTGATACATTAGTTGAAAGGTCTCTCGACCCTGATAACGGGCTTGGCTTATTTTCTCTTTACAATTTTTCAAATTTAAAGACATTTAATAAATATAAAAATAAAAAATTAAAGCAGAAAAAGTAAATATAGACGCAAACGAAAATTTGATTACTTAAGACGGTTACTTAACAAAATAATTATGTTAAATTGTTTATTTCATTAAATGTTCAAAATGGTGCAGTGTCCGACATCCATGTAGTAGTGAAATCGTTGTTCGAGCTGTGCACCAATTTCTTGTAATATCTCTAGTGTTATTAATTGATATTTCTATGCAATTCGTGCCCTCCACTCCTCTATATATCTAGTTTACTAGAATACATTTTTCATTTCAAGTGTTTCCGCAGAATAAAGTCTAGTGGTATATCAGATTTCATTATCTGGCCGACCATTCCATTGGACCAAAAACAAGACTCTCGTCTTAATGTGGAGGAATAACTCATCTTCACGCAGATTATCATCAACTTCTAATACTTGGGTGATCATTGAGATCTATAAAGTTCTCTAATATATCAAAATAAATGTCTTCATTTAAAGTTTAGAGAATAAAAAGAGAACCAATAATCCAAAATGCTTGTAAAAACAGTTTGTTAATGATTTACTAATCAGTGATAAATATGTATAACGAAGAAGGATCGGGGTATCTGTAAACTAATATCTATAGAGGTATATTCTGGCGAGAGTTAGATAGATATCTTCATACAACTAAAACTAAGCTCATCAGGTGTTAACATTATATAGCTTTCCTAAAGATATTTGATTATAAAATATGGGCTTTCATTGGTTACATCGCTTTTAGTTATTTTCAAGGTTTGACTTTAATTTCCTGGCGACATAACTGATACTGAAGCAATAGGATGGTGGGTATTCGGGAGTTTTTTCTTCTAACCCTTGAAATTGACTATACATCTACCAGGATATGGTTGTGAATATTCTCTGTTTCTTCTGTCAAAGAATACAGTGGTCAATTCGCTTTCATTAAGTTACAATCCTTTCATTTTGAACTATGTTGTTCTACACAAATATGAATAATATTACTTCTAAGTTGATATTAAATTTTCACGATATAGTTCCATAACTGCTGAAAATAATTTGATATAGGCTAAAAGTCGTGGAATCATATCGATATTGTACGTTACTCTACTTTTTACAGACTTTGAGTTGATAACCAACTTCTATATAAATATATTTAGACAGAAATGAAAAAAACTGAAAGTAAGAATAAACTAAAATTACTTCAGAGGAATGAACCATTCCTCAACATATTACATATCACCTCAAGAAATATTGAACATGTTTATTTACCAGTAGTAAGTGTTTTGAATCTGCTTACAATGTTATTAGAGACTGATTAACACGAACTCGATTATTTGTTACAAAGTTAAGCTATAATATGGTGGCTTAATAAAAAGAAATAAATGCTTTCGTCCATTTATTTCCAGATCTTCTGTCAAAGGATAACATCCTATAATATTTAAAAAGGAAACGACAGCTCTTGAATAGCTCTTGTAGTTTTTGAGAAATGAGCCAAGATAATACGAATTTCGACGATATGTTTTATTTATCTAATGACTTTAGAAGCTACTTTAAAAAGTACTTAGTCCGTATTTTAGTTTCACCTGTCACTATATGAAATATAATTGAATTAAAAGGCGACAATATGAGATAGCATTTTCATAAACCACCCATTTTCATTCTACTTCTGATACAATATAGAAAAAGACCCATTTATAAAACTTGTTCCATTTCTTTCCAGTTTATCACTTAAACTGCTCAATTCTATGGCTGAATATAATATAGAAATGAATATTTGTATATCAGTGACCTACAATGTGAGCACGGCGAATCTCCAAAGACTGGTAACTTTTATTTTGGTAAGTACTATTTACCTACGCAGTTTTATATTAATTCTCCTTAACACACATTTCAAAAGGGACATCCGATTCACTCCTGGAACGTTTACTTCGCATATACAGTTTATCAATAATAGGAACAAGTCTCATATCGGGCCGCACACGAGGTGCGCAGTAAATAGCCTTTATTTAGTCGTACCCAGAGTGAATATCGATGAATATGTATTGAATGTGAATGTATATATAAAAGGTGGTCCAACCAAAACGCACGATGTTAATTGTAAATAAAACAAAAAGTTTTCAGAGAATTATCTTAATATTTTTTATTATAATAGAAGGATCCTTGACAATTATGTGTGAAACAAAATATTGGCCAAATGCTCGCCACGGCTTCGGTGGCACACCTCTATCCGATGGTCCATATTTTCAATGACTCTGAGACATAATTGAGGTTCAATGTCGTTAATGTGCCGAATTATCTCATTCTTTAGCTCTTGAATTGTTCTTGGCTTATTCACGTACACTTTTTCTTTTAAATATCCTCAAAGAAAGAAGTCCAACGGTGTCAAATCACGTGATCGCGGCAATTAATATCGCCATGACGTGAGATAACACGGCCATTGAATTTCTCGCGCAAAAGTGCCATTGTTTCGTTGGCTGTGTGGCAAGTGGCACCATCCTGTTGGAACCACATATCGTCCAGGTCCATATCCTCAATTTATGGCCACAACAAGTCCGTTATCATCTCGCGATAACGATCACAATTCACGGTAATTGCTTGGCCGACCTCATTTTCGAAGAAGTACGGCCCGATGACGCCGCCAGCCCATAAACCACACCAAATAGTCACTCTTTGTGGATGCATCAGCTTTTCAACAATCACTCGTGGATTCTCATTTTCCCAAATGCGGCAATTCTGCTTGTTAACGAATCCACTGAGGTGAAACTGTGCCTCGTCGCTGAACATGATTTTCTTTGTAAAGTCACCATTCACTTCTGTCTGTTCAACCAACCATTCGGCGTATTAACGACGTTTGAAATGATCAATAGGTTTCAGCTCTTCAGTCAATTGAACCTTGTAAGCGTGTAAATTCAAGTCTTTATTCAAAATTCGCATCAGTGATGTTCGTGAGATGTTCAATTGTTGGGCACGACGACGAGTCGAGGTTGACGGCTCTTCTGCTACACTATCGCGAACAACAGCAATGTTTTCCGCAGAACGAACTGGGCGAGCACGCACAGGTGTTTTCACATTTCCTACAGACCCGGTTTGCTGAAATTTGCGCACAATTCTCCCGATTGTGGACACATTTGGTCGATTATGCTGACCAAAAAAGTCACGAAGTGCACGAAATGTATTTTGATTTGAACGCCCATTTTCGTAAAAGGCTTCAACAATCTTAACGCGCTGCTCAATTGTGTATCTCTCCGTGGTTGAATTTGTCAAACACTGAAACAAAGAAATGTCGAATTAAGTTGGGCAAAAAACTTGACGTTAAGGTGTGACTCACAATTAACATCGTGCATTATGGTTGGACCACCCTTTAGTTCGATCTGGCCACGCGCAAAGTGTATCGTTTTTCTTCCGATTGCTGCTTCACTCTTTCTTCTACGCATATATAGAGAAACTCACACTTTTTCCTATTTTTGACGAGTAGTATGTATGAATATACATAGAGTTCGATTTGGACTCACGTAAAGTGCATCCTTTTCTCTCCGAATGCTGCCTCACTATTTCTTCTACATATACATAGAGAAATCTCACATTTTTTCCTATTCTTGACAAGCTGTACCTTCTACTAGTCAAAATTGATGCAACACATGTTATATTTACCACCTTTTACTACATAGCTATTACATTTTTCAGATTACGAGACTATACATATATGGATGGCTCTACATGAGTGTAAAGTTTGACACCCCATTTCACTTCTTCGATGCTCTTAAAACCACCTACAAAAAATACACGTGCCTTATTTGCAATCCCCAAATCAGTTATTGCAGCTTGAGATAGCCTTTTGAGATCTGTGATTTAATAAATATTCAGGTGAACATTGTGAACTATTGTATGTGATTCCGCTGAAAACTTGCTAGTTATCTCTTTATTATACTAAATTATCAGAAAAATCCTCATATTAAAAACAACACTTTTTAATTGTAATTCCAATCCATTATATGAAATGGATCATCCTTATTACCGTTGCAACCAGCAGGTTAACTTCAGAGCCGCAAAGGGCCGGAAAGAAAAGAAGCAAAAAGTCATAATTAGTTTATTCGTCTTAACCAAATTACTACTTTACAGCAAAACGAGGTACTCGGTTAGCGCGGCGGCACGTTAAATCTCGTTTTGAGAACTGAATGCACGAGCTAAGCAGCTCCGAGATCATTGGCTGTTAAGTTCAAGACCGAGAAGTGGCTCCGCTTAATTGAGTTTTTGTGACATTTTTGCCGGTGGAACGTTACTCCATATTGGTAATTAAGTAGATAGGATTTCCATGTTGAATAATAATGTTTAATTAGAAGGCCGAGGTGATGTCCGATGGGGATCAGGTCCGGACTCAGGCGCATGTGATAATGCGATGGAATGAAGCCAGTCGGTCGTTTTTCAATCGCTAGAAATGAAATAAATTAATTAGTTTGTATGCATAGATGGTAGAAAGAAATAAAATATAGCATTGTAAATCATCTAAATTTTCACGACTAATTAAACCTTAAATCTGCCAAACGATGTTTAATTTAGAGGAAATTATTTCTAATTGACGAAATTCAATGAAAACTAGTGTTTTATAAAAATAGTTTTGTAAATGTATGGGTAATTTTCGACTCCTCATCATTTATTAAATTTGTACTCTGTTAACCATAATAATTTACCAGAAAAACATTTAATGTTATCAATAATAATATCTTCAGGTAGAATACATGAAACCGAGAAAACATCATACGTAAAATGTTAATACTGCTTAATAACATAATAAATAATAGTTGATACAACGAAAACTGCTTCCAAATTTTTCTAGCTAAAATAGTTTCTAAAAGTCGAAAGCATCTTCTGTGAAAAACAAAATCAAGTAATTTGATGTGTTTACTAAGTTACTTATAATACCAAAAAATTTATATTTACAAATCACTGATGGTGATTTGTCTATCCATTTACATTTACAAGTTTTTTTATAACTCTTAGTGAGTACCGCAATCTACTCAATCTACGCAATAAGAGTTTTCTGTAACAAAAAATAAAAGCTTGTAGTGTATAACTCTAGTGAGTGATCTTTAATTTTAATTTAAATCCTATATCTAGAGTTTTATCTATGTGGCTTTAGTCTAAACTGATCTCCCTGTCCTGTTATGTCCAAACGTTTCAGCCTATGTGCTTCATTATTGTCGCGTACATTTAAACGGTTAGCTAGCACAGCAAGATGCACTAAAACTTTCTTTCGTACTGAAACGATGTATGGCTTTCTTGACGGATTTCAGAGGGATGTTATGCTAAGTCACTTTATTGGGTCATAATAGAGTTGACGATGGCACACAGTACCTAGTTTTGGAATCTTTGCAGGATGTCTATATTAGAGTTATTGGCGGTAGCCCAGAGTGGAATTCCGTAAGTCCAAATGGCTTAAGAATGGACTTATATAGTCATATCTTGCTGCTCAAGGGTAGTTTTGACTTGAGACCAATGAGCCAATATATTCGGCTAGCATGAGTCCTAGCTGATTGCGCTTGATGAATATATGGTTTCCATGTCAGTTGTCGGTCCCAATATATGCCGAAGTATTTAGCATATTTAGCTTGTGGCTGTTGTTGAGTTTTATGGATGGGCATGTTCCTCTGCGCAAGGTAACACAGGTAGATTTTAGTTCATTGGCTTTGATGCGCCATTTCTTTAACTAGGTCTGGATGTTGCTGAGGTTCGTTTGCAGATGTCAAGGAGCTAATGCAGAATCGGCATGAGATGCTAATATATCTGTGTCATCAACAAATCTCGCTACGTCATCTGATTTCAGCAGCTGGAAGTGGAGGTCAGGCAGAAGCCTTTTTAATATGACGTGAAGTACTGTGTGTCACACCTTCTCAAAAACTTGAGATTCTTCGGAAGAAAGGCAGCTGAACAATACTTTTAGCACTCTCTTCTTCTAAGAGTTTTCTCAAGTATATCCTTTCAAAAAAATTTGAAGAGTATAGGCAGCAATATTGTAGGTCTGTATTTATATATGCAAGCTTGTAGGCCTGTAATGATGATTTGGACCAGTTTCCAGGTGATAGGGAAGTAATTGGCTTGCAGTATTGCATTGAATACGAGGGCAGTTAATTTTATGCATTTTTCTGGTAGTCTACAAGATTATGCCATAGGTTTGATCGGTAAGTAAAATGAAAATAAACGTGTCACGTTTATAGTTTTAAATTATTTAGGTATTTTTCTGTAGATAGTAATACACACTTTAATGTGTAGTACTAATGTATTAATGTATATTCAAAATTTAAAAGAATGGTATTTTAAACAAAAACTAAAATTTATCTTATTGTATATGAAAAATTTAAGGTTTTGTAAATTTAATTAATAACATAGTAACCAATAAGGGAACCTATTTTGCTAGATGATTGAAGATATTTGACATTTCAGGTAGTTTCATCCGAAACATTAGATTTCCGCCATATTAAATTTAGCAAAAGTAACTCCTTCGTCATTTTGAAAAAAAAAGAGACTTACATATGTTATTGAAAAGGGTATTATAAACTCTATCCAATTATACAAGAGAATATACAAGAGTCCGTTTAAGTTATATTCCATTACAGAAATAAGGAGATTATATTCCAATCCATCTGCAAGTGCCTTATATAATAAGGACTAAACAAATTAGGTCAAAACAGCTATTCTCCTGGCTATATGCCAAACGCCGAGCGCTGAATTACATGACAAAATTTGCCGTATTTTGTCTAACAGAGTCAGCACTAAGATACAGTGATTCAGATTGTTTCAAAACCACAAGAAAGGTGCAAAGTGTCACCTATCTCAGGATATCGTTAAATGCAGACCGGTTTCGACCTTATCTTGGGTGTCGTCAGTGCAGTGTAAACGAGTATATCTTTGACAAATGAAGCTCATATCTAGTAGACGTTGCTATGTATTCATACAATGAAATGAATCTTATAGATCGAAATTGTTCTCACCCGGAGTGTGAGAATAAAAAACAAATTTTGTCAATTTTCACCACTGTATTTGTCTTAAAGAAAATTATATATGATGCGTCATCCACTTCATCAATATAGTATCGACTCCTATAAAAACTTTACTAAAGTTTACTCTCCCTGTACCCTGCACAAGGTTGATAATATGTGGTTTTATATTTCCAAATTCTATTGGTAATAAAACAAAATAGTATTTTAAGTGTTCTAACATCATTTGAATACAAATAGCATAAGTTTTGAATACAGATCTAATTATTTTTTATAATATTAAGCATTTTTTAATAAGAGTTTGCCAACAATATTATCAACTTATATCTTGAGCATAAGCACTACCAATGTGCCCATACTTCTTAAATTGTGTTTAAAGGGAATTTTGATTAGAAACAGCACAAATTATTGCACAGGTCATAAGTAACAATTAATCGTGTATAACGCTGTACATTTTTCCTTCGGCGTTCTTCACATCATCGGCTCAATTAGACCAAAACGGAATTGTGCCCGGTTGTATTTGGCAAAGTTAAGGATCTCTCATTGTTATGCACGTTCGGTAAAAGGAGGGCCCGGATATTTTAAATATTCGCATCTGATGCCGAAAGAGCAGCGCAGACAAAACTAGCGTCCTGTATGAAGGGTTGACAAAAAGCAGTCTCGCTACCTCTGATTGATAGGTGACAGGTCCACTAGACGGCCGGCAAAAAATTTCACGTCGCAGCGGCGTATACAAATCAGCCCGGGGATGTGCACCTTCTTATATTAATGTAGGCGAAATTTTCCGTTAATTATTGCACAGAGGCACAATAAAATGAATAAAGAGATGTTGATTATGCAAACATTCATATTGCACCAGTCGTGGTATACTGCAACATCTCAAAAAATTAGCATAGTGGGAAATTGAGTTTTAAGTTATTCATGTTCTCTAATAGTTACCATATGGTCTGTGGGTACAATTATTGTATACAGGGTACCCAATATGTATGGAATAATGTTTATAAATTTATCAACACCCTGTATTAAAAAATGTTCAGGTGAAAGTAGATTCGTTAGTAGTAATAATAAGCAGTAATTTCGTTGCCATGGGAACCAATTTAATTTTTTTAAATGGCATCACACTATTTTCTGTTATTATTTGAATTAAACTTTTTTTTGCGTATAGACATGTAAAATATGTATAGGGTTGCATTACATTTTTTTAACCTAACATTTCAGTAAATAATTCATCATCATCGTGTAGGCGCTACAGCCCTTGGTGGACCTTGGCCTGCTCCAGGACCTCTTTCCATTCGTTTCTATCCAGTGTTTTTCTTCTCCATGCTCTCACAGCAATGCTTCTTAGGTCCTCTTCCACGTCGTCTAGCTCTTCCTCTACGTCGTTGCCCTGTTGGGCTTTGGAACATACATATTCTTGCAGAATCTCCCGGATCCATTCTAAGTACATGTCCAACCCATCTCAAACGACTACGTTTAATTGATTTTACAATATGGGGGTATTTATAGAGTCTGTACAGTTCAGAGTTGTAGAGTTTTCTCCAAACCCTGTTATCATTTACCGCCCTGTATATTTTCTCTAAATCTGAAAAATAATTATGCTGAATAAAAAATTTTTTGAAAAACATTAATTCTGTATGAAGCTAAGAACATATCAGTACCCCCCTCGTACATACTTGTTTCGACTACCTTCACACCATCCCTAATTTGAAGGTTGTTCTCATGAATCACGATCCAGTTATTTTAATGGCCTCTTCGTTACACTATGTATATATTTCAATAATCAACAAAAACAAATTATAAAAAGAATCGAAAATATTTTATGTATAATTAATATGGAACGCTAAATCATCTTTAATATAATATTCCGGAAAAAAAGCTATTCGGCATTCAGAATGCGTATTCCTACCGTATATTTAATTGTATAATTTTCCTCATTATAATGACAACTCTGGCGAGCATAAAAAGTTGCTGAATCGCAAGCAGATAAAGTCGCGGATTCAGTGAACTTATTTTCATAAATATTTAACGTCATTGTTCGCAACAACGTTAATTTCGTGATATATAGCGTGGATGCGTACGTTGTATATTTGATATTTTCATCAAAATTATTATAAATATGTATGCGCGTATAAATATAAAAGATCTGAAGATAGTTATGTGTAATTTAATTTCAATTTATTCTAATTACTGTAAAGTAAAAACTAGTAGGAAACGTAACGATTTGCGACAGTTGGCAAATAGAAAATAAATAGTTTAGTGAGTTAATCTTGTTCTTTACCTATTTATTAGCAATATTTTTATACATATGTATATTTTGTTATTATAAATGCCGATATTTATTTTTAGACAGAACTATTTTTTCAAAAATATATATTCATACTAGTACCAGTATTACAATAATAACAGAAAAGCATATTGAGACAAAAGGGTATTACATAATATTAATATTTTAAATAAAAATGAATATTAAAAAATGTTTTTAGATTTATAGTCATTGCAGTTATAAATAATTTAAATGCTGAAAACATATAATCGAAATAGTATACTAAATTCCTTATTTTCGTTTATCAATATTCTGCATAAGATGCATAAGTAGAAATAGAAATAATAATTGGACTGATGCGAATTGATAGAATTTTGGATATTTATTTTGAACAAGTTTTTCATGTCAGTAATATTATTTGCATAATGGAAATATTATTGTTAAATAAATTCTCAAATAAAAATGAACCACTTCCAAGTCTTTTTACCGTCGTTTTGAAAAAAATTCTTCCAAATTTTTGCATCGTATAAGTAACTGTGAACTAAAAATAGATCCACTATTACAATTTAGAAACAAAAGAAGAATCAGAATGGATCTAAAAAGAATATAGTCCAAAAATCATCAGATTTTCTTGCCTGTTCAAAAGGTTAATTATTTTTTTACAATTACAATGAAAGCATTTGTATTTCTATATTTAACGGGTCAGTCATAAAATCTAAGCTCCTACTTCCTGCTTAAGTATGTATTTGTAATGAAACTTTTATTGATCTTCAGATCTAGTCACGTATGAAAAATTGTACCAAGTACTTGTCAGCTTAGCTATAATATTCGTTTTAGAATGTGAACTTTGAATACTACTAATATTTTTTCTACTCTCTATCTATAGATTGAAATTTACCCAATAGATGTATCATTTTTGTAAATTTTACTGAAAATAAAAATTAAAATAAACGAAAATTGAACTGCTTTATTTATTTCCTGCTTAGAACCTTACCTTGTATAGGGCGTTTCGTTAGCTTTAGCTCAGTTTACTATATGGTATGGTTCTCTCCAGAACCACATGACGTATGGTTCTGGAGAGAACCATAGAACCATACATCTTAAACCATCTTTGACAGAACACAAATGGGGCGCAATTCAAATTCTATACTTCCAACTGAGACACCCTATATACAAACTTTAAGTCTGAATGTTTTTTATGAATTAATGAGGCACCTAGTAAAGTTGTACTCTGATTCATAATAATATAATCATTCACCATAAATATCACAAAAGAGAATAATTAACATTTCATCGATAGATGGCGTAGCAAATTAGTATTTGAGGTTTTGCAAGTAGACTATCGATTTGTTTTCAAATATTACTAATTTAATCACTTTAAAATGGCCAGAAAAAAAAGATATGCATAGAATGCAATATGGCATTAAATGGAAACGTTACTGCTGAGAATGCAGCAGGATGTGAGCAGCACCCGTAATGCAGCCAGCAGGGCCGTAAAGAATAGCTGAGGCAGCTATTATCAGCAATTAACATTGACGACAATTTCACCAGGAATAAATATGGGATAAATAACATTGATTGCATGTCCGCTTAGTCCCACTCGTTACGTTTCCTTCTACGTGAAAGAATAAAACATTACGGCGAGCCAACTAGTGAGATTTCTGAAAAACCTGGAAAAGCTAACGTTCGTCTCTAATTGCTGTTACACGGGCTGAAAAAATCAACGTTCTTTAATTCACAATGCTTAAACGGATCACGATTACCTTGCCGGCATTTTATCAGATGTTCCCACGTTCAACGCAGCGTATCTACGCATGAATCAAGGCATATCCATTCATAAAATTTTATGGGGGCTCGGGCGCCGCACTATGTTGCTTGTAAGCGAAATTTTTTAGATTTTTTAAATAAACTAATTTATAAAGTAGGTTAATCTGGTAATAGGGACACTATTATCTATTAAAGTTAATAAACACCGTAGGATCGTTCCTGTATGAAAAAAGTAATCAATAACTGGACAAATATAACAAACTGAAGGGTGTTACAATAAGAAAGCAAGATTTGAATTGCGTACCATTTTGGATTTCATAATTCGGTAGGTGAATAATTATGACAGGTCGATAGAAGATAGATTGGAGTTGGTAAAAATGGAGCGTAACACTAACAACAACGCGTCCTTATTGTTAAATATTACTATCAAAATGGTGAGAGTTTGACTGCTACGATTTGTAAAGTGCGTCCAATTATCGGTAGAAATAATATTCTACATTTATCAACCGTGTAAAGAATAATCGAAAAATTCAAAAGTACTGGTTCAGTTATTGATGTGAAACACGCGACATGATCTCGTAGTGATCGATCAGAACAAAACATAATCATCGGCAGTTAGCTAGAGTGTGGCCGAGTGTCCAAGGACCTCGATTCATCATTGCGCATAAGAATTGGACATTTCAATAGCCAGCCACTCTTCACCGTATTCTCATTAAAGATTTGCATCTCCATGCTCATAAAATTCAATTAATGCAATAACTTCTGCCAACAGATCATGCACAGCGAAGAGAGATCGCCAATTGGATTATTGAACGAGAAGCAGTGAATGCCAATTTTGTGGACAAAATCATCTTCACTTTGATAGCTGCGCCCAAAAACTGCACGAATAATGCATGAGAAACAAATGCATCCCTAACAATTTCTTTTTAACTTTTTTCTTTTTCTCTGAACCATTTTTCTTTGAATACGAGTCAGGTAATACATTAACGATAATCAGCAGGATGGTGCTACTTACCATACCTACCACTCGTGCAACATTGATGCTCTTGCACGAGCCTTTTCCTGGTCGTGTTATCTCTCAGATTGATGACCAGAGTTGGCCGCCACGATCTTGCAATTTAACACCTATGGACTTTCAGGAAGTCCATAGGACCTATGGAAGTCTCAGGTTTACGCCAATAAGCTGATGACCACACAAGTATTGAAGGCTGAAAATGAACGCTGTATCAAAAAAATATCGTCACAGTTATGAAAAAATGTTATGAAAATATCGTCAGAAAAATACTCGTGTGCCACCAAAGCCGTGGCAATCATTTACCAGGTATGTTATTCCATACTTATTTCCCAAATATCTACATTATAAATCTGTTGTATTGAGTATACCTTCGACAGATAAAGCTCACATCTAGTAGACGTTTAGTGCTAACTATGTTAGACAAAAATATGACAAATTTTGTCATGTAATTCAGCGCTCGGCGTTTGGCATATAGCCAGGAGAATAGCTGATTTGAGCTAATTTGTTTAGTCCTTATTATATAAGGCATTTGCAGATGGGTTGGACTATAAACTCCTTATTTCTGTAGTTTAAATAATAGCTCTCTAAGTGAAATTTCAAACATATATTTTAACATGTCCGATATATTTTCAAAGAAAAAAACTGTAAACATAATAAAACCCTAAAAAATAAAATTGTTACTGTATAAAAAGTAAAAAATTTCGTAAATAACAACTCACTTTAAAAGCTGTAAAACAGATTGCGGAAAATCATTTTTGAAATCCGTGGATTTTATAGCACACCACAAAAACGAGGAAACAGAGTTACTGGATTTGCTTATTTTCCAAGGAATGAATCTCAAAATATTCTAAGGTATAAAGATAAATTGTATTAAATTTATTTTGAAAATCTTTAGCGCTTTGGTTAACATATCTTCTGCAATATAAAAGTAGTCCAAACAGAAAAATGTTTTATGAAAATTTAATGTATTTGAATGCAGCTTCGTTTCTATCGACGTCGACAATAAATAAATTAGCAGTCATAATAAATAACCTACAATTTATATTGGAGAAACTTATTCTTAACAATTATTCAATTAAAATCGAATGGCATATATAATTATACCCGCATGTATGCAGATCAACCAACAAAAGGATAACAGCATAAGTAGTTAGGGAATATAGATTTAACTACTGTACATGAAGAGGAATTTAAACCTGAGAAAAACGACAACTTTACTCGTGTATTGAGTGTTTCAAAAAATAACGTTAAATGAGCGATATTCAATAAAATACCTACAATTTTGTTTGGATAACATATATGTGCATTAAAATATTGTTTACAATATATGAATACACAACAATTTATTATTATTATCATTATTTGAAAGGCGGATACACAAACTAAATTCGACAGGACGCAAGTTGGAAAGCCGGAAAACAATGAAGCCGAGATTTTCCCTGCGGGGAGTCGACGTCGTCGTTCTTCTAAAATGGGCGATTTGGACTATGCAGAAACGGTCATGATTCTTTTATTTATATGCAGCCATATTTCCACGGCGTCTCCTAGCAACCGATTCAGTTCCGCTATTTGTCATTTTCCTGCGAAGTTTTTTGCGGCGCATATTTTCCTAGTTTCTGCCTTTGTACACAAAGTATAGGCGGAAAAGTTCGGCAACTTTAAGTGCTCTCGCGGCCCGGAGGACCGTCGAAATAACTTCGATCATAAATCTTTCAACGTCGTAATGGTTCCGTAATATTTACTTAAACTACATAATAAATTAGGTGTACGGGGTATTTGGAAAACATAGATTAATAAACGTTAATATGTATCGAATATATAGTTCTTCAAAAGACCACCCCGGATCGGGTTACTTGTAAATTGTTTATTTTATAAAAACTAAAAATCGGAATATAGTTTTACGAGTGTCATTTTAAATGCTACTGCTAAAGTGCATACATAGAAAAAAAGTAATTCCTTCATTCCATAGTCTCAGTTTAACTAGTTTCAATTAAAAGAATATTCTTCATGTTAACAAAAAATTATTTGTTGTATGAAAAAATCGTTTTTATGAAATCTGTGAATTGTATTTCTTAAATTTGAATAAACATTTTTATATTGAAATAAATAAAAATTTTTTATTGACTTTTTTGATATTTCAAAAAACCGAATTTATTGTTTTAATACAATTTTATTAACCCCATTGAAAGAGGGAAGCAATTTCTTATATATTATATATATATATATATATATATATATATATATATATATATATATATATATATATATATATATATATATATATATATATATATATATATATATATATATCCCTCCAAGCAATTATGCGCCCATAAAGTAAGTCATAAAAAATAAACTTTATTTCACTAAATAAATCGATTTCATCGAAAATTTTGACAAATAATTTATTTCATTTTTATATACATTTTCCAAAAGAAAAAAATACAGTATGCAAAATGATTGGCCTGCACTAATGATATCCTCAACAAGTTTCAATATATTTTTTACTAGTAAGTAAAGCTCAGAAATTGAGGATATGCACCTGGACGATATGTGGTTCCAACAGGATGGTGCCACTTGCCACACAGCCAATGAAACAATGGCACTTTTGCGCGAGAAATTCAATGGCCGTGTTATCTCACGTCGTGGCGATGTTAATTGGCCGCCACGATCATGTGATTTGACACCGTTGGACTTATTTCTTTGGGGATATTTAAAAGAAAAAGTGTACGTTAATAAGCCAAGAACAATTCAAGAGCTAAAGGATGAGATAATTCGGCACATTAACGACATTGAACCTCAATTATGTCTCAGAGTCATTGAAAATATGGACCATCGGATAGAGGTATGCCACCGAAGCCGTGGCGAGCATTTGGCCGATATATTGTTTCACACATAGCTGTCATAGATCCTTCTATCATAATAAAAAATATTAAGATAATTCTCTGAAAACTTTTTGATTTATTTACAATTAACATCGTGCGTTTTGGTTGGACCACCTTTTATTTTACATCTTGGATCTGTTATTAATAAGCCGAAACGAGTTAGTTGGTCTAGTGTGTTACAAATTTTAAAGTTTTATAGCATAAAACCATTTCTTAATATTTGGTTTACTTAATTTAAGTCGTGAATCAGTATTGTTCCATTCGCGTTGTCATTCATCCATTATTTTTTCTCTATAGTGTCCTTATTTGCAGCTTCACGTACAGCTTGATCAACTAGTTCATTTTCTGTAATGCCACAATGGTGTACTATGGTGGTACAAATGGTGGTACAAATACCATATAAAGTGTACTCTTTTGTCTTTATTTTGTAACCTATGTAATAATGTAAACATTTTTGAACCAATGGATCTTTATTGTAGAAATATTAGAGGCTGTAAGAGAGTCTGTATGACCAAACTTTTGTATCAGAAGGATATAAAAATTAACCACCCTTCATATCGAATACATTTTTGCTGTAAAAATGGAGTAGAGCAAGAGTTCATGAAGATGTTCTTCTATTGATATAAAAAGTGCATCTTATCCCATAATCTATAGATCATGATTCATGGTGCATGTCTTGGATCTGTCTGTGAAGAGAATTTGGCAGATGATTTGTGTTATAAATATTATGCGAAGCTTTATTGCTACGCTGTATATTTTATTGTTAACTTTATTACAATATTTGGAAACATAAAATTTACTATGCATATGTTTCACAATGTGGAAGATTAAGGTAAAGGATGTTGTCTATTTCTGAGGTGAAGAAATAGATAACGACTCAAGGGATTGTGGCAAACGAGAAAAACCAATCTTAACGAAAATTCAATGGGCCGATAATTACTTTTGAACGCACCAAATCGGAGGCAACCTCGTATAATATGTTGATGTTAATCTAAATGAAAATATGTATTTTAAACAGAATTATCTGCCCGTTGTTCCTGCGATCCGTATTATGTGGTTAACTATCTGTTGAAAAATATAGTAGTTTATTTAGTATGCAAACAAATGTAAATTTGAAGACAATAAAACAGCCGATGAACACGATAAGGCTCTCATATTCCAAGAACGCCACTACTATAACTGTCAGGCCTTACCTAATTCATTACAACCGCTGATGCATTTCGCAGCGAGGACATACTCATATACGGCAAACCTGCAATTTCTAGTTTTTACCACTAATCACTAATCTTTATTTATTATTACTTATTAACTTATAACTATGCATTATGTATTAGATTTTACATAGGCATTCGCCAAAGGAACGGTTCGTGCTTGAAATGTGCGTTTCTTTTGGCTGTGCATTGAGGGTTTGGAGGACACCAGATCCTTCTATACAGGGTGATCGACATTTGGCTAGATACAATAATATAACTAAATCAGGAAAATTATTTGGTCATTCACATACAATTCATTTGAAAAGTTGTTTACTTGCAACGTTAAACTGATCTTCTTACATTCAATTCAAAAACTTAAACGTATATTTTAAAATAATTTAAAAAAAATGCATATTATAAAAAAGAAGGCAGAGGCATGACATTTGAAATTCTTCTCCTAAGAATTTGTAGAATATAATTATTATATATTTGTTTTTTATGTAGAATATAATACAGAAACTCTTATAATCACGAGTATCAGCTGATAGAGTTTATTATTGTGTCATCTGCAAATATTGTCACTACTGTAAGTAGTAATATAATTAAGATCATTTATGAATAAAAGAAATAGTGGGCCTTAACACATAACCTTGTGGTAATCTTAATGTAAGATTGTGTGCCTCACACGTGGTGTAATCACTAGTGACTATAATATTTCGGTCTTTTAAATATGATTTTATCCAATTTAGTATATTATTTAGAAATTTCAGTGAATTCCGTTTCTTCACTAAATAGCTCACTCAATAAATATACAGAACTCAATACTAACTCAATAAATATACAGAATTAAAAGCTTTAGATAAAGATATAGAGATATACATACATGTCATTGTCCAGTTGCTGATATATACATCTTGGTAGATTACAAAAGGTAGTCTCTGTTAACTTGCTTACCCCGAAACCATATTGGGAATTAAGTAATATGTTATTGATGTGGCAAATGACAGTGGGGAACAATTTTTGTCATTCGCTGTGGCAAGAGCTTTTTTAACTGTTTTTAGTAACATTTTCATGGCTGATTTAAAATCTGAAATTATTTTTTCGCGACATGCTCTGATTTGCATGCAATTTAATGTTGAATATAGAGCGTATTATGTTCATGTATTAACCCTATGATGCACCATTTATCCTATAACTTCTGACATCTTTTTAGCATAGGGTATTACACCCTTAGGAATGCTTCGTTTATTTATCGGCATACTTTTTAACTAACAGCCTTAAATGTGAAATAATTTTATTTAAAAAAAACCTTATTGGTAACCTACTTTTACCCAACACGGGCATCTGAGGCGTAGTCTGTTCTTAAGCATATCTCTGCTTGTTTGTGAGCAAGTAGTTTGCACTTATATGTTTGAAAGCGTTTGTATGTACAATAAATAGATAGAACAGACCTGCATAACGAAATTGTGACTTGCATATTTAGAACTGCATATAAATGAAGTTTCAGGCATGAGCATTTAGTTGGTATCAATGTGTACAGTCTTGCGTTACGACTGAAATAACCTTTTTTCATGTGAATTTTTTTCTTACTTTTCTTTAAGTGTCAAGCTTTATTTCCTGTAAGTAACGAACAGGGGGAGCGTTTCCATCAAGACCTCTTGAAAATGGTTACGAATTAGATACTATCTATCGCATTTATGTTGAAATGTTCATTATGCATGCGTTTATTTAAAATAAAAATTGTTTGTACCTAGCCATATTTGAATATATGCATTTTATTTTGTGCAACTGATTTTTTGGCCATCACGTTTTTATGATGGCAAAATTTCATTCTATATGCAGATTTCTCATCTGTATTAACTTTGTTTCTTTTTTATGAAAGAGTATAAGAGTTATTTTAAAAATATAAACGAAAATAGTCCTAATAACCAAATTAGTTCAATTAAAGTACAAAAGGATGAATAATATACCTAAATACTTTAGAGATATTTAATAGAAATACTATTTATATATTAAATATGTATATATTTAAAACAAATGCTTCTAATATGTTTCATTACGCTTAGAGAGACATAATTTGTTATGAAACGCCAATTTTGATGCCAAATTAACGAAATTTCATAAATATTTCGAAACGATCATTCACCGTTTCCATTCCAAGAGAGCGAGAGGCCGTATGACACAATAATAAATTAAATTATCCAAATCGAATAGAAAAGTGTTCGAAAAAATTTGTGGGAGCATGAATCTCTAATGAGTTTAATAATATTATTTAAATGCGTAGAAACTCAGGCAAATTGCGGGAGGACAAGACCAGTTGAGCCATTTCGATTCGTGCTGGTCCATTGTATGCAATTTGTTACAGTAAATTATCGTATTTTATGAACGGTGTTTACAATATTTGTAACCGGAGCTTCAAATCAAGGATGATTTGTTTGAGATTTGATGAGGAAGCCGACCACATCGGGTTGAATGAACAAAGCTTAATATGCATATTATTGAAGATTGGCCCGGATCACAAAAACTGGCTTAAATCAAGCTGTAACAGAATTATATATTAACTTTAACACACTTTAAATCTTCGTGAGCAAAAAATCTACAATAAGACTCTAATAAAAATGCAACGGAAATAGAACATAAATACATTACTTCTTACATTATGAAGGAGAATACAAATATATGTTAGTTATGGTTTAACACGGCTTGAAAATAATCAAATGTTTTTGTAAGTTACCCCAATTAGTCCACACAATTGGGGGTTATGACTTGCAAAAATCAGAAATCAGACAGAAATGAAATTTGATAAGATGACAAACATAGGCATCCTGATGGTACACCTAAGTTTGCGACCTCGAGAAGGTTCCATTCGAAGGATGAGGGGTGTATCCATATCCAATATGAATAATTAAAATAACATATGTCTGTATATTTTTGCATAATCGACAAATATATTATAGTTTTGCATTCATCTCCACACCACCCTTGAGGTATAATTTATCGGTGCGTTGTTTTTTATGTGGTATTCCCAATATGCGTAATCCACAGTCCAAATCGAGGTTTAATTCACTTTGCGTCACTTACGATGATGCAAACTAGACTTGCTTTCATTCTCATCATCTTCATGCATCAATTCTGAAGTAGGGTCGTCAAAGCCGTGCTGGTCGGGATGTTCTACAGTGTCGTTTTCGTCATTTTCGTCGTCCAAAACTTGATCAGAAATGTTGTCACAGGTCGTCCCCTAGTAGTACAAGCACAGTACCAAGCATTTTAATCCTGCTTTACGGCAACCACAGGCTGCTCCACATCCTTTCTGGCATCTGCACGAAATGTTCTTAAGAAGGACCTCTGTAGCCTCTGGTTCCCTTGTGATACGTATTGCATTTTGTTCTGTGCTTCTTTCCACAATTCATGTTCTTCGAAAGCCGTCTATACATCCTCATCAGCTCTGTACATGACAATAAGTACGCAGTGAATACTGTTGGCAAGCATCTGATGTTGGTGGCAACGTGGTGAGGTTGAAAGAAGTTTTTGAGACAGCCCTCAAAGTTCTTATATCGCACAGAATCTGACCAATTACGAGTATGTTCACTCCCTGTACCACACTGGCTCAACCAAAATAATTCTCCATCAGCAACTACTTCCACTGATCTACATTGGGGTCTTCATACACCCAAACTACATCATTTAATCTATGGTTCTTCGTTAAGGTATTGAGAAACTGAATCTTTCCTTGATTAAACAGAGCTGATATACTCGTAGTGTCACAGATGTTCCTCGCAACAGCATCGCTATATCGGAAACTCTGGGCGAATAGAATACTTCCTCCTTGTTCCTCCTAGCCGGTTTTCGCAAATAAACATTTGGAAGATCTCTGGTTGCAGCGATCAACAACACAAGCAAATTCACATCTTCTTCAACAACGAACAATGACGAAAAAGAAGGAGACATTTCGATGGCAGTCTGAACAATTAAAGAATTCGCATCTTATAAACTGTCGACGATGCACAGTTTCCCATAACCCGCCCCCTCCCCCACACCTCCGAGATTGCAAACGTAGGCGTGCCATTAGGAGGCCTATGTCTACCATCCTACTAAATTTCATTTCTGTTTCTTGACCTAAGAAATTCATTTCCTTCATCATAACATATACAATATTTTAAACATAAGTTCCCCCACCACCCTACAAGGAGACAACTAAATAAGGTCATTTTTACATAATATACTAGTTATTAACAGACTGATTGGAGTCGAATTAATGATCAACAATATACGAGTTTATGTCTGTAAGACATGCTTGTAACTTTATATAGTTCGTGTAAATATACTGTTTTCTCACTTTTATTAAAAAAAACAGATCAGGTTTCCACTTACATCGAAATTCACCGGTCGACGCACGTTTCGCAAACCAAGTTGGCATCATCCAGAAACAAGTGGGAGATCCCAAGATCACAGCACTCCTTGTGCTCGAGATCTTTCTTGGATAAATCTGGACATCAACAAGTATTGTTGACTAAGTAGTCTGTTTGTATAGCATTCACTTGCTCAAGAAATCATCATATCAGAAATTCCCTGTCAAATGTCTTGGAGATGTGAAGAAACTGTGATATGTAAGAGATGTGTACGGACTGGCTAATTCATCATCAAAGGTAGTAAGGTGGTAATTAGTTCCGTATTTTCCCTATACTAGTTGCATATATTTATGTCCTACTATGCAAGTTTGTACAAATTAATGATTTATGAGAAGCTCTCCCAAAAAACACATTCTCAAATATAAAAATCAATCCTAAAATATTGTTATCCTTAGTTCACAATAAGTGTATTCCTTTCTGTATTTATTCAAATAACAAAATCATGTTAAATGCAATTTAATGTATGTAGACATTGCACATAGCAATAATTAGATACAACACCCCCAAGACGCAATTCTTCTTGACTTCACGATAACGGACTGTAGATATATACAAAAAATAAACAGTTTTAAAACCTTAAAACGGACTTTTCCGCACATAAACATCTCTATCGAAATTGAGTGGCCGAGAAAAAATAAACCAACACATAAATGCAGAATATGTGTTTTATGCGACAGTTTTACTGTTTTCAAATATTCCACCATCGTGCTTCCTCATGACCTATGGACAGGGTGGGGTGTATCCTATTCACCTCAAACTCAATAGATGTCGTCTGGTAGACGTCCCTAATCAGAATCAGTGAAAACTCGATCGATCCGACACGATTTAATTGAGTGATCGCGCTAACAAAAGAATTTCTCCAATAGTCCACCATTGTACTTTCTCATGACCCATGTACATGGTAGAGTATGTTCTATCCACCTCAAAATCAATAGGTGTCGTCTGGGAGACGTCCCCAATCAGAATCAGTTAAAACCCGATCGATCCGACACGATTTAGTTGAGTTATGGTGCTAATAGGAATAAATGCCGACGACAACGACACACACACACAGCAACATTTTTTTAAAACTATTTTTTTTGTTTTTAGGCCGAAAAACGAAAAGTAAACCCAAAATAAAATTTTGTTTTTACAATTTTTCTTTACACGATGACATTACTTTTCCGCGTATAGTGGAGTGAGGAAAAGTAAAAAAATATACATAATATTCTAATTGCGGTAGTATGTAATTTCACGATGATTTTCTTATCTTCTGCAGTATTTACGTATATATAAGTCAAGCTATCAATTGTTTTCTAAAAAAATTATGAGAATTCGTCCTATCAGATGATTATTATTTTTTTATAAGTTCGTTACTAAAACAGCTCGCACGTAAATACAAGGGCGTGAGTTAGACGTAACCTTAGGGCCTTATACCGACTTTTCAGTACGAATTCGGGGATTTATATAGCATACAAGATTTACATAACACTTGTTATTCTCGCCTTTCTCGGGTAATAGAGAGATAACCCTCGACCTTTTTTTTGTTTTTGAACAGGAGCCGCTAGCCGAAAAGTACGCTGAAACATCTGGAATATAAAACAGGGCATGTCGCCTTCTGTAGATGCTGCTTTTTACCATTCGTACGTGTACAAGATGTCATGAAGTACGATTTGTTTAAAAAATGTTGAGTAAACCCTATGTAATAAACATACTATGAAACCATTGGGAGATATATTTCATCGTCTTAGCCAAATATTTGTATCTCAATAATGATTTAACAGGCAAGTTGTCTTCAGAATCAAGAAACAGAGACTTCAACCTGTTAGCAATTTAATTTTGTTATTTCTTCTTTCTTTTTTTAAGTATCTTAGTATTCATTCTAATCATTATCATATACTTAATTATCGGTCAAATATTATTCACATTTTGGTTAATATTTTGGCTATGTTTTGCATTTAAACAGCTCTAATAAAGTCTAACTTAAACCTTGAGGTAGCTGGATATTTCATTTATATAGAAAAATCCATTTTTTCTAGTTTCTATGTTAGTATGCTTTCCTTTAGCTGCCTTGACTATATGACGTTATAAGTAATTATATTTTTTACTGTAAAAAGATTATTTCCGTAATAATTATAGTTGGATTATTGTATACATAGGTATTGTACTCGGTACTCCAATAATCGATCCGCTTAATCCATCCGATAAAGGAATAAGACACTATGGGCCAAGAAGATCAACTTTCGATAGAGAAAAGTCGTACTGGCAATAAAAGTGCTGTGAAATTATTGCCAAAGAAAACTATCAATTTTACAAAACCCCAAAGCAAATGTATATAAGACTGTAGGTAAAGGTGAACAAGTAGTTTCTGATAATAAAGAGAGCATGTCTAACAATAAGATAAGGTCCCAAGACACATGGAAACAGGATTAGGATTGCAAATGACGTAATTAGCTCGTGGAATTATGTTCCACATCCTCCTACTGAAAGGCCTCCAGCATTACAAAGCATACTCAAGAATAAGTCTTCGTACGATACAGATTTCTCAAAACAATCGACAGAATAGTAAAATGAATAGTTCTTATAAATTCATAATTTTAAATACAATAGTAAAATAAAAAATTTTTCACAAAATATCATGCGAGTAGTTTATTTCGCCAATCAAATCGAGTCCATTATGCTGTCTTCATCGGAGCTGTCAATTTACCGCGAAACATCGACAAATAATGGCAAGGGCCATCAAAGAGGTTTTAGTGTTAGTTAATATGTAAGTTGTTTTTTGACGTGAATACTTCTTTAGTAGCGTTCTGATATTTGACGAGAATGGAGAGTGAATTGGAAAAAATGTAACGTTTCCAGATTTCGTTACACGAGAGAGAAAAAAATATAACGTAGAGAGAAGGAGAAAGAGAGCTATACATTTGGTATATCTAAAACACAGGCTTCGTTACAAGACAGAGTATACAGATATATAACATAGAGAGAAAGGTAAAGAGAGCTATACATCATATATATATATATATATATATATATATATATATATATATATATATATATATATATATATATATATATATATATATATATATATACATATATATATATATATATATATATATATATATATATATATATATATATATATATATATATATATATATATATATATCAGTTTAGGCTATCCGCGTCTCCCTATTGTCGCGCATGAGCGCGTTATAGATGTACGCGTCCAGGCGCTATATATAACAGCTGAAGCAGCACGCGTGTGTACCGAATATTTATGATTGTGTCTTGTAATTATTTACGTTATTTACATGTGTGTTCTGTGATTATTTGATAATATCCTTGAACCATTTAATTTGTTAAAATCTAGAAGATATAATATATTTCATTCACCGCTCCCTACTGGTTTACAGCCACACAGGTGTAAATGCACTTTGAAGAGGCGAAGACAAAATCCCTTTGATTCTCGGGGGAGATTTCAATGTAAATTTCGGATCTAATGATTCTTTGACGTTGATTAACATTCTTCGAGAAACATTTGGTCTGCTTATAAATAACAATCCCAAAGAATCAACAACAAAATCCGGAACAACAATAGATGTAATTTTTACACGTTATCTAGAAAATATCGAATCACGAACATATATTTCATATTTCAGTTATCACAAACCAATCATATCAGTATTACCAATTGAACCACCAGCCGATGATAGTGTAGATAATGAATAAACCGAATATTTTTTACACAAATTTTATATTGTTATATTTCTTTTTAAATTATCCCTCTCCTTCTCTCTCTCTCTCTCTCTCTCTCTCTTTCAATCTCTCACTCTTAATCTCTCTCATTCTCTTTTCTAAAAAAGTATTCACTTCTATCACGTGTACTGTGCTGCACATGATATTGTTTTTCTTTTGATAATTCCCTGATTAGTCATTTTTTTAGTCACTATTATAGGTTAGAATACTGTGGCATAGACGCCAAGCCATACTGCTTCGGAAATTTAGATTTTCAAATAATTGGCTCACACATACATTGATTTCAATCCAAAATTAGTCTCATATTTCACAGATAATTATTTCATCTGCGACACGTTTGCTAATGACATGCAGTTCGAGATTGACATAATGTGGCAATTCTTTCCTTGAGACTGACAGTATAACGATAGTGCACTTCTGTTAATGTCTATCAAAAAAAATATCATATGCAGCACAGTACACGTGATAGAAGTGAACACTTCTTTATAATAGAGAATGAGAGAGATTAAGAGTGAGAGATTGAAAGAGAATTAGAAAACACAATGATAAATATTCGATACACACGCGTGCTGCTTCAGCTGTTAATATATAGCGTCTGGACGGGTACATCTATAACGTATGCATGCGCGACAATCTATCTATTCTTCGCTTCTATTCTTTTCCATTCTATCGCTTCGAACTGAGTTTATATCGCTCTCTCTTGCTCCATTCCCGTGTGGCGTCAGAGTTATACGTAATCGCGCGCATGCGCGTCATACTATATTTTCTTCTATTGCCTAGTATTCAATGAATACGTGGCTCTCTCTCTTGATCGTACAATGCTTCCTAAACTATTCCCCCTTCTAGCAACTTAGACCTTGGATTTAGCGTATGAGTGGGCGTTAAAGACGAAGGACCGCACAAAAGGGAGACGCGGATAGCCTAAACTGATTTATATGATGTATAGCTCTCTTTATCTTTCTCTCTATGTTATATATCTGTGTACTCTGTTTTGTAACGAAGCCTGTGTTTTAGGTATACCAAATGTATAGCTCTCTTTCTCCTTCTTTCTACGTTATATCTTTTTTCTCTCTCGTGTAACGAAATCTGAAAACGTTACATTTTTTCCAATTCACTCTCCATTCTCGTCAAATATCAGAACGCCGCCAAAGAAGTATTCACTTCAAAAATCGCAAGTTGTACTTGCAAAGACGAGGTCAACAGAAAACTGCTTTGTTTTATTCACAAAACTGTAACTGTAATATTTCTTTTCTTTCATTTCTAAAACTGAGTATTAAGCAATCTTCAAAATCTGACTATTCGTTTTTTTTTACTTTAGCCATACTATTAAACAGCGCATAAATCCGGCTAATAAATCGAATTAATCAGAATCTCTGGTGCGTATCTTCCATTCTCACGGCGTTTTCTGTCTCGATCATTGCATTAGGCACACTTAAATTCGAATCGACAATTGAATTATTCATTCGGGAGATGATAAAAAATGCAATATTTTTGGAAATAATTTAATTTTTTCCAGCGAACTCACTGGCCCAGATAAATATCTCCTTTCGCTTAATTAAATAGTTTTTTGAGGGGAGCAATGCTTTAACGAATGATTTAGTAGTCGGTTTTTGTTGATTTGGGTATATTATTATTGGATCTAAAAATAACGACGATGTTTAACTGTCTTCAATATAGTTCTATAAATACCGTCCATGACTTTTGGGATATATTTCAATTGCCTGAAATAACAAATGGCAACGAATTAATAAAAGATGTTTAAAAAAATAGTCAGATGCTTACATTTCTTATAAGTGAAATTTAAAGCGTAAGTTCGTCCTGTTGTTTCGAAAGGCACACGCAGGAAAAGTATGTGCAGGAACATCCTCATCAACCAACTCTCTGAATTGTATCAAAGCTTGTCAGCCATCTGGTTTTGAATGCCTGAAATATAATAAATGGCACCCATATAAAGAACAATTAGCTTTCGAGCTACATAAAGTTGATCGATGATAAAATATCATTTTCTGCCAATGCTGGAGAGACCTAATAATAATTTCCAATTCCCAAACCAATTTGTTCTCTGATGAGTCTACTTATTGTTTAAATAATTCATGGTGATAGCTACGGTAGGAGCCTTATTGGGCCACTCATCGGATGACAAAAGGAGACACGCAGTTTCTAGACAAAATCAGCGTGTTGACAGGAATTCTTGGTACGAGACTTATAGGATCATTTTTTGTTGACAGTACATTAACTGTTGAAAAATATTTAGAGTTGCTGCAATATCACATAGTTCCTCTCCTTGTGGCACTTCATCCAGACATGATAGCGTGCTATCACATTATTCTATTCGAGTTGTGCGTAAATAATTTGATGGCGCGATTATCTGAACACCATCTTTGACAATAAATGGATTGGAAGAGAAGGTATGAAATGTTTAGCACCATCTCCCGATCCACCTACATTATACTATTTTTTGTTTGTTTGTTTTTGTTTGTATTTTTTACTTTTCATAACATAGTAGAATAGGCAAAACGCCATCTACCTGGTAAACGACAATGTGTCAACCTATCGAAAGCCATATAAGCTGCTTTTTATTTCTAACGCACATTTCCTTCATCTAAGGCAGGTTTTCATGAACGCCACGGGAAAGCATAATAGGGCAATTTGAAAGGAATTATAAGGAATTATATATCGCTATTTCATTCTTATTAGGAATCATCAGTGCATGTACACCGGACTATGCCTGGCTCTCAAGAATATTATATGGATCTTGTACAAGCTGGCATAAGCATATACTCGTATGTAGAATTGGTAGAACGCCACCTACCTGATAAACGCAGGCTTTAAGTTCCTTACTTCATCATGTAGTGTACGTGAAGATCTTAGAAATAGCATAGATTCCCGTAGTTGACACATTGTCATTTAGAAGGTAGATGGCTCTTTGCCAATACTACATATATGTTTATACCAGGCTGGAACAAGGCTCGTATAATATTCTCAGAACATCAGACATAGTAGGAGTAGGGTATACTTGCACTGATGATTCCCAATAAAGATGAAATCGCGATATGCAGTTCCGGGATGGCCTGGTAATCTCAACTGAAAATCAATTAGATGGTGAGAGTGTTGTTGTTTAAGAAAAGCAGTGAATAGCTCTACGAAGGTCGGAGATAACGTCCGCACTATACTTTCCGCTCTAACAGTGGTGCTAAAAATTTATTTTCAGTTTTCAATATTCTTTAGATTTAGGATCTTTATTTATTATTTAATATTTCTATTACGATTTAGAGTTACTTTCATTTAATATTTAAAATTAATTATTGTAAAACAATTATTTTTCAAACTAAAATTACTGGAAATTACTATGGTCTATAGTTGATCAGTAAAAGAATTAGGTTGAAAGCTGTCGTAGATTTAAGCATAAATGTTAAACATCTGACAGTCGTAGAAATTTAATTGTTTTAGCTTTAATTTTTCTTCTGGATTTAGTTTTCGTTGTTTAGGAAGTAATGTGAGCATTGTTTGTGTGTTGTGAGAATCATCTCTAAAGATGCTGCAAAAGTGTGTATATAGAAATATAATCAGAGTTTATACGAATGTCGGAAATATAGCGCGGACGTTATATTCGACTTTAGTATAGTTATCTACGGCCTTAAAAAAATTGTCCATAACTTAATAACTTCAACAGCGATGTCATAAAATATTTATATAAGTACCCAAGAATGCCCAAAGTAAATACAAAATCGACTTGTCCGAAGATTTTTTCGTACTTATCCGGTATTAATTTATTGAATTTATTCCAACGTTTACAAGCTCACTGTATACTACAAATTCACTAAGTAACAGTTGTAAATTTTTAATGTTACATATGATTTACTGATTGGTACTTTTTGGTTCGTTTCGCTTGTACTCCTGTTCAAAATAAGTAAATAAATAAAACATTGCAAAGTATGCACTAAAGGACAAAAAAGGAAGTTATTTGGGGTCAACTGGTGTTCTCTTTATTGCGTAATGTTACTGAACCTCTAAGAAAGTAATTTCCATTTGTTTTCGCAACTCTTAAAACTAAAATAGTCACTACATGTACTCATGGCGTTTTACATTCAAAGCATGTAAAGCATTTAGGATCACCGTAGTACTCTATTACTATCTCTAATCGAGACGGTCAACGTCACGTAGAGGTATGTACATATATCGAAAATTTGCAAAATCTGTAATGCCTTCCTAGAACAGGCACTTATCTGATGCGGGCGGCTTATCTCGAGATACATTATTTTATATACGGAGCATGTAAAATATTCAGGTAGTAGGTAAATGTGATATATTTCTAGTTAAATATTCAGTAGACGAATACGGTGGAGCTGGAGAGTCACGTATCTGGTGCAAAGAACACCCGTTCCGAAACAATCAGCGCCCAAATCATGACTTTGATGTTACCGCGACAGCAACTTTGACGCTGCCTGCTCCTATCTAACGCGTTTTTTTTTCAGCGAACGGTAGTACGAAGTCGCGTTTTGGAATCCGGAGCGATTAGATACTGAAAAGGCATCTTTGTTTCACATGGTGTAAGGGCATATACAGTGCTTTGAAAAAATATAGACTCGCCCTTAATTAGGACTACATCATGAGTAAAACTTAAAACTGAAAATAATTTTATGGATATATTGGAGCAGTATATTATGTGAAATCGGTGTGTTATATTATGAGTTTTTAGATCTCATGTATTGGTGGATAACAGGAAAATGACGGGTCTGTAATTTGCAAAAAATTATAAACTCACTGGTGTTTTTATATTTTACTTGAACTAATTCTTGGATCCATTTACCCTTACTTTTTATTACATTTGATAATGTTCATATTATTTATTAAAGTATTTAAGGTTTCCTCTGAAATTTCGTCCCAAACAGCTATAGTTCGACGCTTCGGTTCGTCAACACTTTCAATTAAAAGTTTTGTTGGATTGTATACTCCTCTTGCCATAATCCCCCATAGATTTTCTATCGGGTTAAGATCGGGGCTTAATGTTAACCATGGCATAAAGTCGATTCCATACTGCTGAAACCAGTGTTTTGTAGGCCTTGCGGAATGAATAGGTGCATTCCTGTTGAAATATTGCACCATCATCTTCAGTAAGGGTTAAATATAGTAACAGGTAATTTTCTAACAGGTTTTGATAAGCAATCATTTATTCTGTCATTCACAAATGCCAGTTTCTTTTCATACACTTTTTGAAGGTCGCCCATATCATAACAGAATGAACTGTTTGAAGTCTTAACATAATTTTTCGCTTCTTTCGTAAACCATACCAATAATAGCTAAACCCATCGCGTCCATTCAATTTTAATTTTGTTTTCTTCGATAAAGATTACATCATCCCAAAAAATATTTATTTTGAACATACTCCTCTGCAAATTTCAATCTGGCCTGTATGTTATGCTGATTAAGTGCAGGTTTCTTTAAATATTTCTCGTACTTAAAATGTCCTGACTTCGCCGCCCATTTTCTTATGAGACCGGGATTAGTCTAAATTAAAATGACGGACGACCTGACAAGATACCGCTCCTGTAGTTGATATTTCCCTCAAAATAGCTAATTCACGTCGTCGATGAAAAGAACATAGCCGCGAGGAACGCTTTCTTTTACCATAATTTTCGACTGCAAATTTAAGAAATTGTTTTACGACACTTTGTGAACCATTAACCAGGATTTGTTAAAAGGAAAGTAATATTTTGTGTGTCTAAAGAATGATATTTTCATAAGTGGTAAGATTATACAAAAAAAGTATTTTTAAAATACTTATGGTGAATCATAATTTTGTAATGCAAAAATATATTTGTAATAAATAAGACTTGCCCAAATAAAAATATAATTTTGCTAACTAATTTTAAATCTTCAAACTAGAATGCATTAATTTAGCTACAATTTAGTATATTTGCATAATACAAATATAAGTCAAATAATCAATAAATTCTGCAAACATTCTGAATTGAAATAATAGTGTTCGTAAGTAAATATTTTTATTTAAGTAATATAAATTGTATTGACAAATATATTTATGTAAACTCTAATTGCATATTTCAGGGTTAAATATTTGAAACAAGCTTACTTTCTCTTTCACGATCTAAATTAATTAAGTCTCCTTCGTTACTTTCACAATCAAAGTATCACAAATATATTATGATTTATCGTTATTCATTCACATTCATAATATTTTCCCAAACCTCCTTTAGGCATTTATAAGCAATTATGTTTAACAAAATAGAGCATTTTGACTATTTTAGAGCACTAGAGACATTTTGACAATAAGTCCTGTAAATATTTTTTGATGCAGCATTTTCATATTCAGCAAGTCATTTCTTCTTGTAGCCGATACTTTTTGAAATTATTATTTACCATTCAGTATTTGTTATAATAAAATACAGCTTCGGAAGGAACATTCATTTATCTCCATTTATAATAGAGTTTGCCCAAGAAATATTTAATTACAGAGCCTGATATAATTATCATTTATTAGCACAACAGTGCTGCCACCTTTGGCTGTTATCTTAATTGAGAATTTTTATGAATCGCATATAATATATGTATAAGCGATTAGATACCACGAAAATAAATCATACTTGGTATATGGAACCTAATTAATGGAAATGATCCTCAAAAAGTGATTGCAGTAGGATTGCAGCCTGCAGCTAAAAATGAATATCAACCTTCCCTCATCCCAAATCTCAAAGTATGTTCATTAAATCTCAGCCATATCTAGATACTAATTTGGTTACCATCTAGGTATAAAAGTTTATTTTTTGTATTCGCTTCAGTTAATAAAATCCGCCACAGATAGGATTCGACATCTGTCCCGAATGGAAAGCGAACGACAGACAGCTGTTTCGAACTTATTAGTTGTCATCAGTGCCGTACACGGTACGCCGATCCAGGACAAATGCCAAATGAAATCCATGGAGTATACATCTACATCGATTCGATCTATGTCAGTAACATATACCGTACCGTATACGCACATGAGTGTCGCACCGTGTACGGAACTGATGAGAACTAATAAGTTCGAAACAGCTGTCTGTCGTTCGGTTCCCATCCGGGATAGATGTCGAATCCTACCCGTGGCGGGTTTTATTTTTTGAAACCTTGTCTGATCGTGCAGAAACACGAGAGAAGGGTCGAGGATCGCTATTAGGTATAATTCAATGCCTGGCGAGGCTTTAGCCCGAAGAATAGTTATTCAGGTACTATTAGATAACCGCTTGGCGGTTTGGTAGTTCCTTTCTCGATTCCCGACTTATATGTTACTAACATTCGCTTCAATGACTTTAAATTTAAATCGTATATTTAAGTTTTAGTAAATTTAATTTTAAATTATTGCGCATTTCAGACTAGCGCCATCTAGTGGAACTGATAATTCTTCTTTTGAAAATGTACTCCATAAGCTTGACCAACTACGTTAAATTAAACAATTATGGTACATATACAAAAAAAAAGTTTCTGAACTGTTAGAAACTACCGCTTTTCCACCTGCATCTAAAATTTATTGCAAAAAAAAGTGTCCACAGTTGTACATTTGGCGACTATCGTTAATCGATCACAGTATCTATTGTTCGTTGAAGCGCTGCATTTTTTACTACGGTAAATAATATTTTACGATTACATTTGAAATTTAAAACAAAACACGAACGTTTTGGATTCTGAATGATTTCTTTGGATTTAATTTCTAAACAGATTAAAAGTGCCGTTAAGTTAATTGTGTAAGATACTACAAATAGAGAACATCGGCCTTACCGCGACATTTTGTTTAAAATAAAAGAAGTTGTAAGTTTAGGAGATATTCGGCACCGATTGATTTTGTAAGAAATTCGGACTTGTTTATAACTTTTTTATAAACGAAAAACGGCAATTTAATGAAAATAAAATTTTGTAAAAATGTATTGTCCTACGTGCCGCTTACGTAAAAACCTTCCATTCTTCATCATGCGTTAAGTTAAATAATTCTTAATTAACAAAATTAAATAATGACATTTTAAACGTTGTTTTCTACCACTACTGTGATAAAATTAATTAAGACAAGAAATATTGCTTAATCCGTAACAAGAAATAAAATATGTATTTAACGAACAAAACCTAATCAATCAATTAGTTACAAAAAAAAATTAAATGTTCTAGTTCTTGATATTTTTAATAAATTACATCACTGGACTATTCAGATTTGCTAAAGTTTCTGTTTAATTCACTTTTTGAATTCCAATTTATTTATTTTTTTACAATTTATTTGAAAGAGTAAGGCCTATCTTGTAACATCTCCATCTCCCCTTCTTCGTTATCTCCTGTCTTTATATGAAACTGGAACGTTTCCTCGCGAAAAAGTTCCATCGTCAAAAGTTGCACCAGAATATGATAGCAATGAACTCCTATTGCCCCTTTCCAAGAGGTGGCCAGACAGTGATGGAAATTTACAACTTTGTATACAACTATCTCTAGTAATGACAGACAACTGTATCTAATAATGGCTTTATATCACGTATCCACTCGCTCTGAGGTACCCAGGTGGAAACAGCTAACCCGGCGAAAAGTTTGTCCGACTGTGGTAGGCCCTAAGACGATAATTTCTAAATATCATTGTCATGTTAAGCAACAAGTAAATGTCACCGTTGGTATCGAATCATCCAACGAGATTCACCTGTAGTAATTGCCTTAGATACCTTTATAAGTTGCACTCGACCCCAGATATGTCCAATTCTCTCGTATGTAAGCGATCACATATGATTTACAAGATTAACAAACTATGAGTAGAGGGTTGTTATCGATCGAGAACATCATAGTACATGGTAATTTAGGTTTGGCACTCTCTTTGGAACGAAAATGATTCTACGACTCATAGAAAGAGGTGCTGGTAAACTAACCATTCGTGCAGAAGATGTTCTTTAACGTTTGGAACATGATCACACAAAACCTTTGGAACGGCTTAAGAATTTCGACGTTATCATGAAGCATATTCAATGGTTGTAAAGAACTTGGACATATACATCCATACAGGGTATAGTCATATCAAGTTCTTTTACGGGTAGACCACCCCAGATTTCATGCGTACTGCCAGTGGTTTGTGAAAAATTTAGTGAAAGACCATCTGCTAAGTCTAACATATTTTTCCAATGAAACACGATTTAATTTCTACATTACATTAATTCTCAAAATATGCGAATGTGGATCATTGATAATCCTAATATTTTTGTTTAGGCTGTACTACATTCTCGCAAAATTGTTTTTTGTATGACAGTTTATGGTTTTGTTTTGAATTAAATTGTTTTGAATGACAATTCTATAGCTAATACAGTGTCATACTGAAACAACATTTTGACTAAGTTTCTCAACAGCTGTATGACAATGATCTTCAGCATGGCTATTTTCAAGAAGATGGTGTAGCAGCAGGTACGAGGCGAGGCACTATATTATCTTGCTGCTGTCAACTTTGTTTAAACGGCTGATAAATTGGCAATATAAGCTGTTGACTTCTCCTATAATTCTGTTTTTCTCTTCCTGTTTTTGGTCATCCTTCGTATTTATATCCCTATATTTACGCTTGTTCTCCTTTGAATCTCGTTAAACGTCGTTTATCTGTTCAAGCCCTTTTAAATCGTTTTATATCGTATTATCGTCAATCAGTATTTTCATCAAAGACCTTGTGGGCACACATGGCTCCACATACGCCTACTGACAGCCGTGATGGTATTAGTTTTAAGATTTGCAAATATTAGAAAATGGAAACCCTAGCCATCCACTTGTTAAAACCCTTGCAGATTAGGTCAATGGCTTATGCGAAGTATGGCATCTGGTGATAACCACACCAGGCTATCGAATTTTGGGATAAGTTTTTTAAGTTATTCCATTCTCGCATCTCGCCTCGAAACATTGTCTCCTGTTTTGGTACTAGCTTGCTCTTTATTTATTTATTTCAAATAGGTAAACATAGCTATAGCAGCAGCGTAACCACTAGTATCATTTCACTACACGCACTCCGAAGACCACCATAACCTCTTCCACTGTAGGTGGTGTAGAGTTAAAGCATTTTGAGGCGCATTTAAAATTCGAATCGAGTCGTTATGCTGCCCTGGAAAAAACGATTCAATTATTCCCATTTCAGTCATTATTTTAGATTCGGTCATAAACCCTCTACGCCCCTGGCTACGTTTTCGTATACGAGTATCGTCAGAGCTGTGAGGTACGACGGCGACGCATCGTTCGCGACCTTCTTCCGCTCGCCTTGATTTACGGTACGGACTACGCTAGTGATTGTTACACTTTATTGTTTTATTTTCGTCGTTTGTTATGTTGGTAAGTGTATATTATGATTGGACCATAAAATTCACATCGTGTGCATTACATTTGAGTAATGTAAACGCTTTACGACATTGTATCAGTATTTTAAAACTAAACACGAGTTTTTTAATCGATACGAATTGCTCGTCTGGCGCAATCAAAGTTGCTAATAAATGATAAATGTGATGCAAACATCGCCTACATATTCTCAGAGATGATTATTGCTATATTACTATCCGATTTTACATAATTCGTCCTTAGCGTTCGTAAATTTGATTTGCTATTAATTATAAATAAATAATAAGCCGAATTAGAAAACGTTACCAAATAAAATAGAGGATTATGTAACATTTATGAAATCATTTTATTTGTGCAAAAGGATCTTTAATACCTAGATCGTAGTTGAATCCCGTAACAAACTTTTCAAATATCCGTTAATCGGTAAATCCCAATATTCCCAGGCTCCGAACTTGTTTTGAATTATTATTATCAATAATGCCGAAGCAATAAAGTTTATTGGCAGAAATATTTCATTGTTATACGACTTCTTTAATAAAGAAACGTGAAATTTTATTCAGTTTACCCTCCCACCACCAATACGTCACCAGTTTCTTAAGTCTGATTAAATAGTCACCAGATATTAACTAAATTATTATAATTTATTTCATCCCTACTTGTCAAATAAGAAATCCCAAACGGCTCTTATCTCATACCGTGGCTTGTTTTTATGGTTAGACTCAGGTAGACTGTTCCGTTTAACGACAAGATAAGAGATTTTTTTATTTGGCAAATAGCGATGAAATGAATAGTACTTATTTCACTATATTTCATAATAAGTAGAATACACTACAATCGAAAAAATTATCATAAAAAAATTAAAACGAAAAATAGCCAATTAAGAGTAGAACCTGATTAAAGAACTTAATAACAAAAATGATTCACTACAACTATAAGGAATTATAAAATGTTAAAAAGCTATTGCAGTTAACCTTAATCTCTTAATTATATAACAGAAAAAGTATGATTTGATAAAATCAAAAGAAGTAAAAAAACATGAGAATACTAATGAGCTTAAATACCTTTATAAAAAAACTACAAAATAAGGTAAGTTCTCTTTAGATAACTAATTTAAGACCTATACAAAACTTGATATTCAAGATAATAATTTAAATTATAAACTAAATAAAAATACAGTTTTGGAACAATCACTGTATTTTTAGTGCTAACTCTGTTAGACAAAAGTACGACAAATTTTGTCATGTAATTCAGCGCTCAGCGTTTAGCATATAGCCAGGAGAATAGCTGTTTTGACCTAATTTGTTTAGTCCTTATTATATAAGGCATTTGCAGATGGGTTGGAGTATAAACTCCTTATTTCCGTAGTTTGAATATTACCTCTGGTAGTAAAACTTTGCATTATATTGATGATCTCAAGTTTTTACTTCGATTTAGATTGTTCGAAACTACCAAGCGATGGCGTTTGGTACGTTCTACTGCGGTGGAACGTAGCTACTAGATGTGAGCTTTATCTGTCGACGGTATACTCGTTTACACTGCACTGACGAGACCCAAGATGGAAAGGTCGAAACCAGTCTGCAGTTAACGATATCCCGAGATAGGTGACACTTTGCATCTTTCTTGGTGGTTTTGGAACAATCACTGTATTTTTAGTGCTAACTCTGTTAGACAAAAATACGACAAATTTTGTCATGTAATTCAGCGCTCAGCGTTTCACATATAGCCAGGAGAGTAGCTGTTTTGACCTAATTTGTTTAGTCATTATTATATAAGGCATTTTCAGATGGGTTGAAGTATAACCTCCTTATTCCTGTAGTTCAAATAGAGATTAGTCTAACTGTATAGATTAGAAAGAGAATTGGACCAAGGACGGAGCCTTGGAATACTCCTGAAATAATGTTATTGATAATTGACATGTCGTTATCTATAACTACTCTTTAATGTCTGCTAAATAAATATGACTGAAAAAAAAAGTTAACAGTTATTTAATCAAAATGAGATATAAATATATGAAAATACCTATACTGTTAATCTAAAGAAATACTGAAAATTTTAAACAGTTGTGTCGAATCCAAAAAGGTGTGAAATCTGACACTAAATCTGACATCAGATGTAACTCCAAAAAAGTTTAAAAGGTGACATCGTGGTGTGAAAGAACACTAAATGATATCCATATCTACAACAAAGAGTAAAAAAGAAGATCGTATGCACAAAAGCGGAAAGAATAAAACAAGGGATTAAATAGAAATATGATGATGAAATGACAAAGTGAGCAAAAGAGAAGGCAAGCAAAGGTATTATAAAAGAACATTGAGTAAGCATTCAAAAAGAGACTAGAAACGATGAAAGGTGAAAACAATAAAAAAAGGAGTAAAAGCAGGAGAGAAAATAAAAGTCAGTGAGATAAATATAAGAAGAAACTAGTCCGTTTTCAAAAAATTTTGTTTATTTTTTTGTTGTGACATTTGAGGAAATTGAGTAGAGTATGAGAAACCAAATGAATATTTTATGAAAGTCATGTAGCTGTTATAAAGTATTTTTAGTTAGTAAATGACTAATATGCGAACACCATAAAGTACTAGATAACCCGTTGTATCACGTGATCCCATTTTTTTTGTGTGAAGTTCAGAACAAATTATGTACCAAATTCAGCAATTTAGTAATTTGAAGAATGAGGTAATATATCCAAAATCAATATCAGATAAAAGTAATGTTGTTATTTAATATATTTAGAGTATATCAGGAGAAAATAATACATATAATAGCATCGTTATTATTCATATAATTAATAGCAGTATATCATATAGCAATAAATAGTTATAATTCATTCGTATAGCAATAAATTAGTTATAATTTTCGTGTAGCAATTTAATGTCCAAAGGTTATAAAACTAGTGGTAATCAGACAAATATGTATCCTTTCTTTAATTCGAGAATGATTCTACAATGACGGTTCTTGTAAAAGTAGCCATTTTTTATACTCGAACCGCATTTATTGGCCCTTATATTATTTTAAGGTGATACAGAAATATAACTCTACTACTCAAACTCAACGGCATTATAGTCAGTACAGCAGCCAAGTCACACAATCATATTAAGTTGATGATTGCATTATGAAATTTATCTTCTCCGTCTATATATTTACCATCATTTTTATTTACACTGAGGAGTTTTCATGCAAAACGATTCAATGTTTCTAACCAATCAACGAATAGTGTAGGTTGTCTATGATCACCAAAATTCCATCTCATATTGCCACGAAATCACCTCCATAGTTACTTCAATAGCACGAAAATAGTTTGCGTACCTTTCTTCAGTACTTCGATCAATTATCGTCGAACCAGGCAAGTGTCAACTAGTAACATTTATGAAGTCGTTCCTCTACTAAACTTCCGAATATTTTGTCATTGCGTTTCTTGTGCATGTCAAGCGCCAGCAGGTACCTCCTTGAAAGCTGAAGGCAAAAACATTATCACCTCGTTTATGAGAAACTGTTACTGAAGGCAAAAAGGCATAAAACAAAATTCAATATGAGTATTTTGTAATAAATTAAGTTTTATAGGCAAGAAACAAATGAAGTCGTCAAGGTGGATGGTTAAGAAAATATATTATCAGTAGACACACTGTTTTAGTTACATTTTAATTCACGGGGTCGTAAAAGATCACTTAAAAATATACGACTCATTTTTTATTACTGAATTCACTTAGAGAAGGAACGAGACCATCAAATCCCCATTGGAATATATCTCAGGAGACTACGATGGTTTAATATACTGTAACATCGTTTTATAATACGGTATATTATAATTTTATATTATTTTGGAAAATATTATCCAATCGTTATTTTTTTTCTATTTATTTTAAAATGAACGTTAGTTTTACGTGCAACTTTTAATCCTGGGAAGGGACTGGACTCCTCGAAGTAGCAACAAAAACACGAAACCAGTTTTCCGACTGTTACTAGAACTTGACTGTTTTTCTTCGTTGAATTCTTTCTTCATTTTTGTCACTGTTTACTACGCCAGTCCTTTCAGCAGTGAATCGTGACAAATTACCCGTTCACTGTTCACTGATCATGAAGCAAAATAGTCAAGTTTACAAGTTACTTTTGAGTAAATTTATTTGTAAATAATGCAGAAAAATATTTGTAAATGTTTACATAACTTAAGTAAAGCATTAGTATAAATATAAATTAAAAGTAGTTTAAAATTAGTTTTAATCGTCTTCCGATGATGCCAACTTGGTTGACAAAACCCGCTTCGTGAAACGCGTAATATTTTGGTTTTCGTATAAAACTGATCTGTTTTTATGCTAGAGTTTTAAATATCTATAATTCTAACACAAATGGTATCTAAAACAAAGAAACTGAGAACTGTATTTTTAGTTTACATAATTCCCAGGTCTTGTAACTCTTTTTTTTTCAGACCCGCTGTTCTTTATCTATGGTAGATATCACTTAAGAAATGTAATTACTTTTAAAGTAATTTTAAAGATGTGAAAGCCTCAGATACATCGGCGTCGATCTGTAAGCTAAAAAATACATGCTGTAAATCAAATTTTAAAAATGCAGAGTAACTCATGTAAACGTGGTAAAAAGTTATAGTTTTTTTAATGAGATGTCCTATATATTTTCATAGGAAGATAGAAATTATATGTAAAATTTCTTATTTAAATAAAATTAAATACACAGAAATCGAGATTAAGGTCGTGAAAAAAAAGTCACACATTTCACCCATTCATGTTGTAGATGCTGAGAAGTACTTAACCTTTGACAGCTCTACGTCGACCACTAACCTGAAGGCCCACCGTATTAAGAATATTTATTAATTCTATATCACTCTAGAATAATACTGTTAGTTTTATAATATAGCGTGAATTCTAGTCAGCATTGAGTGTACTGATATAAAGGGTCTCTCAATAGGGACGCTCGAAATTTGTTAGATTATAGTAGCCACGTTATTAAGGCAATATCTGTCAAATTTATTGTTGATTGTTCAGTAGTGTATGGCAAATCATTGTAGAACGTATAGCGCTCAGAAATATGCGCAAATCATCAAATACTATTTTTAAATCAGTGCTCCGTTCGAGAAACGTTACACGCATTACGCAATGTTTATCCTCGCCATTATCGTCCCGCTGAGTCGACTATTCAATGTTTGGCGGCCAAATTCGAGTCAACCGGTTTGATAAATAATCAGCCAACACACGTACTTCACCGCAACGCAAATTCTGCTGAAAACATCGCTACTGTACGTGAGAGTATACGGGAAAACCTGGGGTAGTCAATTTATCGTTGTTCACAAGAACCTAGTCTTTCTGCGACTTCAACTTGGCGAATTATGCATCGAGTCTTGGATCTGCACCAGGATCTTAAGGTAAACGACCATAGACAACGTCGTGTGTTCGCTGATTACGCTCAATAACAGTTAGAAGTTGACCCAAATTTCGCCAAAAAAATCATTTTTAGCGACGAGGCCCATTTTTTAATGAATGAATATATGAACAAGCAAAACTGTCGGATTTGGGATGATACCAATCCACACGAGGTACACCAGCATCCAATGGACCCCAAGAAAGTCACTGTTTGGTCTGGCAGAATCATCGGTCCGTATTTCTTCCAAAACGAAACTGGCATTGCTATAACCGTCAACTACGAGAGCTACAGATTGATGAAAATCAACTTCTTGTAACCTAAACTGAATGCTGTAGATACCGACGACATGTGGTTCGAACAGAATGGCGCTAGGTGCCACACAGCGCATACCATGATAGGCATTCTGCACGAGCGATTTGAGGACATGGCTATCTACCTCAGCGGCGACACGAACTGGCCACCGGAATAATGCGCCTTTAGACTTCTGCGGAATTTAACGCCTTTAGACTTCTTCCTTTCGGCTATCTTAAATCGCAGATCTATGTTAATAAACCGCAAACAATTGATGCCCTCAAAGTCAACATAAGGAACGCCATCCAGCTAATTCAGCCAGATTTATGCGACAGAGTCATCGAAAATTTAACCTCCTGAATACGTGTAACCAAGCAAATTAGCGGCGGATATTTGAACCACGTTATATTCCATACTTAGTGCCACAAAGTGTTCTTTCAAATAAAAAAAATTGAGTGGATATCGCACACACAACTTGTTTCATTTACTTTTAAAAATCGAGTGTCTGTATTGGAAGATCCTTTCCTTGTCCTGAAAAGCATTTAATAATTTTAATTGTGCAGAAACGACAAATAAGTCAATAATTGAATCCAATCGAACACCTTTTATTTATCATATTTCACTGTTATAGGAAAACTGCTGGCTGAATTTCGAAGAGCTCGATCGATTTTCTAAACCATCTAATTTATGCAGGCTAGAAAACCGATGTTTTTAACCTATCCCAGAAGTATAAAAGTGCAACCGCAAGTCTATTTGGCGGTTAAACAGCATGAATAAACGATTCGATCATCGAATATCGTTTAAGAGAAGAAACCACCGAAATGACAAAACGCGACCAAAACCGAATCGAAGTAATTTCAAATGCACGATTAAAGACTATTATAGAGTTGCCTTTTTAAACTCATTCATAACGTTTTTAGATCGACTTTGGCTAAACTAGTCTACGTGACGGTTCTTATAACCGGCCGGTTTTTGTTGGTTATTCATTTTACCAATAGGTCGGGCGATTACCAGCAAGAATGGAACAACAACAGATCAGAAAATCTCATAGACATTAAACTATTATACGAGTATAAAGTACATTTTGTACATGCAGAATTTCGCGTCTAAAATATAATATAAAAATTTTAAATAAATTCAGTTGATTTAAGTTACTGGTACAAGATGTAAGTGCTGTAAAAATTGGCCCACAATTCTAAATAACAAAAGGAACTTCGAGGGCGTTAATTCAGGTAAATACTCGCATGATGGCCATTGAGTTGGTCCTCATGGCCCTTTCGATTTGCCTGTTTTTATACTTAAAGAGTATTTTACTCTCATATTCTACAAATATGAATATGTAATATGAGTATAAGTATTACAAATAAATGCAACACTAACTATTTGAACATGTCGATGTACGCAAATTAAAACCCTCACAGTTTTCTGTCAATTATGAAAATGATAGATGAAGCTGTGTGTATATTTTTTAACAAAACTTTATTTCTTAAAGATTATCAAAAAAAGTATAAAAGCACATCAAATATTACTTAAACAAATATAATTATGTATTAATTTCATATTTTTATGGTATGGAGTATACAATATTATTTTTAATAGTTTTAACATTTGAAATTTCAATTAACATAATGGCAGCAACTGTTCTATAAATAAATATGGCGTCATCATCATGAGGTCATCAGTCCTAAGACTGGGTGGACGCTAACCTCCAGCTTCTCCTATTTTGTGCTAACCTACGCATTTCGCTAATTATGCTACAACCTACATCTCTTACTATTTGCAAGCAGTAGTCTAATTTAGGCCTACCTCTGCCTTTCTTCACTCCTATTTCTGCCTCCAACATATCTCAAACTATTCCCCCATGTCTCAGCAAGTGGCCTACCATTCTATCTCTTCTCTTCTTTATATTTTTCCACATACTTCTTTTCTCGCCGACTTTCTCTAATACTTCTTCGTTTCTAACCCTATCAGTCCACGGTATTTTCATCATTCTTCGGTAACACCACATCTCAAAAGCTTCTAATTTCGTCCTACTTGCTTCCCCTACCATCCAGGTTTCGCAACCGTATAGTGCCGTGCTCCATACATACGTTTTCAAAAATCTCTTCCTTGTTTCTAAGTTTATTACCCCCGAGCATAAAAGTGCTTTATTTTTATTAAAAGCTACTCGACCCTGCGCTATTCTTTGTTTTATATCTTCATCACTTCTTCCATCCCAATTTATTTTACTCCCTAAATAAGTGAAGTCTTTAACTTCCTCCAATCTTTCATTATTAATTTGTACTTTCGTTTTTGCTCTGCTCTCGCGCCTTCTGCACACTAACACTTTAGTTTTGTTTTTATTCACCCTCATTCCGTATTCCTCTGTCAACACTGCCTCCATTTCGTTCAACGCTGATTCTAATTCCTCCTTACTATATGCTAATACTGCTATATCATTCGCGAATCTCAGCATTTTTAGTTTCTGTCCCTGTACTTTAATCCCGAAATAATCTTTTCAATATGGCGTATATTTACTAAATTACTTTATAGTAGTTTCAGTGCGCCATGATGAGTTAAAGTCATTAAGGATTGTTTACGGGTCATATAAGCGTAACCTAAATTTATTATTAACTTGAATAACTTTAAAGGATCAGATAAAGCCCTTATAACGTAACAGTTACATTAGAGCGACTTCAAAATTCTAAAAACTTCTAAGTGACAAATAAGTAATGCCACATGAGACTACTGTAGACTACTTTTAATATTGCTATACACTACTTCATTGTTCTAACAACTTTAAAGCTATTTAACTTTGTGACAATATATTATTCAATATATCATTCAATATTATGATCATCAAAAGTTACAATCAAAAACAACTATTCAAAAGTTACTTAAAAGTAATAAAACTTTATGGGTCTAATAGGCACTGGAAACAACTATATAACGATTATAATGCTATAAGTTAGAGTGACTTTAACTGTAGTGTATAGTACATGTATACGCTGTCTCAGGTGGAACTATAGGATTTGAATTGCGCGATATTTATGTTCTGTCAAAGATAGGGCATCAAGATGCGCATTTTGAAGTGGTGAAGTAATTAGATCATACTTCTTTGAAAATAAAGCTGGTAATTCTATCACAGTAAATGGTGAACGCTATTGTATGGTTTGTAGATGGTAGTCGTTAACTATTGACGCCCTATCTCTGACAGAACACAAATGGTACGTAATTTAAATCCTAGTCCAGTTCCAACTGAGACACGATGTAGTACAAATCAAGTAATAACTACTCACTGGTAGTTCTCATCTCAGTTGGAGCAAATTAAATGTTTCTGGGGATACCTATCCATGAATTCAATGTGTCAATAGTTTTAGTTGTATATATTATAAACATTTTACCATTTATATGATTTTGATGTTGAATTCACATATTTTTTTATCGAATGGGATTCCTTTTTAAAATATCTCTCTCGATTTATCACTCTATTTGTTACCATGAAGCGACTGAACTATTGGATTCGACGTATTGTTATTCAAGCACGACAAGTTCAAAAAACGATATCATCCCGTATTTATGTAAAAATCTCCCATCGAATTAAGCATGCACGTATCATCCGTAAATTGAAATTCATTAAAAAACGACGAATTCTACGTTTTCATTAACATCACACTGCGATATCGGGTGATGTAATTGTTAATTTTCTGATTAATTTACAAATTCTCTAAACAACGACGAGCCGTTTACGATTCCTTGTTTTCTTGTAATTTAATTTCAAGTGATCTTTGAATTAAAGATAAAAAGGTCTATAAAATGTAGATGTGCGGACCATGAAAATGTAAAATAGTTTCGTGAGAATGACGGAAAAAACTCGCTGCTCGCTTCATTAAATAATTTTAGGTAAAAACCGCGGATTCGGCAGCGGCATTGGAAAGAGCAGCGGTTTCGGCGTTGGACAAATGCGATTATGAGAAGTGTGGCGTTTTTTATTTTTTTTGAATACGGACCGTAAATTAGGAAAGTTTTTACGGGAACAACTGTAAATGTAGACAAAGTCAAGAATTCGGAAGAAAACGACGCAACCCGTTTCTATTAATTTATGGTTTGAATTTACGCTACTTCTGTACTTTTTCTTCTATTACAAGGAACTACTTTGCCCGCAAATTGTAATGGCTAAGCTATTCAGACTATGAGGGGATCTAAAAAGCAGTCTACTTGAACGATGTGCTGAATATTTTTATAACACCTCATTTGGAAGGTGCTTGAAATATCTATTCAAACCAAGAGGCATTTTTTTATTTTTAAATCGACTAAGTTTAACACGAGTTTAAGTATCTCGTCAAACTTTTTTGGCAGTGCCTTCCTGAAACTGACCAAACGAAATAATTTAAACGTTTTAAGATTCTCTTTGTTATTTCTTTTTATTCAAATTATTAAAGTTTAAAAAGACTTTTCAGTTAATATGAACTGTATTGGTATTCATAGGTTTTGAATTTCTACCACAATAACAGATCCTATATAAAGAGGAAAGCTGTCAAGACTGCCAACATAAATGAACACGACTTTTAGATATAATTTGATTTATACCAAGTTCTCTCCAGAAATTGGATGAATATTTTACAAATTTCAATCCTTTTTTACTATATCGTCCAAACATGCATGCAGAAAAAGTGTTGGACAAAAAACAGTTATGAAAATAACATCTCTCCACCTCTCCTCCATCTTACGCAACCTCTTGAAATATAGAGCTCAACAAGTATAGGAACAAGTCTGAAAACTGGGATATCAAACGCACAGTTCGAACTAGCCGCGCGTAAAGTGCATCCTTTTCCCTCCCAATACTGCCTCACTCTTTCTTCTACGCATACCTAGAGAGTCTCACACTTTCTTTCCATTATTGATGAGCAGTATCTTGGAAATTTCTATCTTGAATATTAACTTTTGAGGCACAGAAATCTATCTGTCAATCAACATAATAACTGGTGATTATTTAAAGAATGTTTTAAAGTATAGAAACAACCACCTTATTCTCCAGATATTAATCAGGAAGGCTAATGTTTTATATGAAATGAATGGCTTGGTTGTAAAGGGTGGTCCAACCATAATGCACGATGTTAATTGTGAGTCACACCTTAACGTCAAGTTTTTTGCCCAACTTCATTTGACATTTCTTTGTTTCAGTGTTTGACAAATTCAACCATGGAGAGATTACACAATTGAGCAGCGCATTAAGATTGTTGAAGCCTTTTACGAAAATGGGCGTTCAAATCAAAATGCATTTCGTGCACTTCGTGACTTTTTTGGTCAGCATAATCGACCAAATGTGTCCACAATCGGGAGAATTGTGCGCAAATTTCAGCAAACCGGGTCTGTAGGAAATGTGAAAATACCTGTGCAAGCTCGCCCAGTTCGTTCTGCGGAAAACATTGCTGTTGTTCTCGATAGTGTAGCAGAAGAGCCGTCAACCTCGACTCGTCGTCGTGCCCAACAATTGAACATCTCACGAACATCACTGATGCGAATTTTGAATAAAGATTTGAATTTACACGCTTACAAAGTTCAATTGACTCAAGAGCTGAAGCCTACTGACCATTTCAAGCGTCGTCAATACGCCGAATGGTTGGCTGAACAGACAGAAGTGAATGGTGACTTTACAAAGAAAATCATCTTCAGCGACGAGGCACACTTTCACCTCAGTGGATTCGTTAACAAGCAAAATTGCCGCATTTGGGCAAATGAGAATCCACGAGTGATTGTTGAAAAGCCGATGCATCCACAAAGAGTGACTGTTTGGTGCGGTTTATGGGCTGGCGGCATCATCGGGCCGTACTTCTTCGAAAATGAGGTCGGCCAAGCAGTTACCGTGAATGGTGTTTGCTATCGCGAGATGATAACGGACTTCTTGTGGCCAGAAATTGAGGATATGGACCTGGACGATATGTGGTTCCAACAGGATGGTGCTACTTGCCACACAGCCAACGAAACAATGGCACTTTTGCGCGAGAAATTCAATGGCCGTGTTTTCTCACGTCGTGGCGATGTTAATTGGCCGCCACGATCATGTGATTTGACACCGTTGGACTTCTTTCTTTGGGGATATTTAAAAGAAAAAGTGTACGTCAATAAGCCAAGAATAATTCAAGAGCTAAAGGTTGAGATAATTCGGCACATTAACGACATTGAACCTCAATTATGTCTCAGAGTCATTGAACATATGGACCATCGGATAGAGGCATGCCACCGAAGCCGTGGCGAGTATTTGGCCGATGTTTTGTTTCACACATAATTGTCATAGATCCTTCTATCATAATAAAAAATATTAAGATAATTCTCTGAAAACTTTTTGTTTTATTTACAATTAACATCGTGCGTTCTGGTTGGACCACCCTTTATATGAAAATACTATTCTGCAACAAGAACTCTAATACAATGATGATTTTGCGGGGTTTGACATTGTCGTCAAGAAAAAGGACATGGCTGTTATTGCTCTTCCTATTTTTAAAACCTGTACCATATCAATCAGAAACTGAAGATGAAACACTCTTCTCATCATCGTATAGATGCCAATATGCAACGCCATTAACATACATTGCTACTATTAACATGTATTTATGTTCTACTCTTTATCAGTGCAGAATTTGTGGCGGTCACATTTCGATATCGCCAGCCAATATCGGATCCAGTCTTGTCCAGGAAATAAGCATAGAGTTACTCAAGGTCTTCACCATCAATGTTTGCCATACATACCATGGATTATTTCTTAACACATCCAGGTTCTAGAAAATCGCGTCAAATCTCTGTAGGATTGCGTCTTTCGTGAAAACGTACCCACCTTGTCGATAACTTCGGAATTTCAAAGTGGTCTGTTAGATTGTGAGGACTAATTGGAATTTAATTTAAAATTGAAAGAAAAAATCAACGACAGGAGCCTGTTACTTCCTTTAAAAGATCTATCACTACATTAATGCAATTCCAAGCTACTGAAAACATTATTTACATGAATAAGTGAATAAAAATCATACAAACACGTATTTATTATATAACATATGATATACACCTCTTTCAAAAAATGAAATATGTAAGATATTTCGCTCGCTGGTTATTTTATTTCACTATTCAGATTTCAATAAAACAAACCATTCTGGTATTAAAATATATTAATTGTCAACATCTTACAAGCAATTTTAAAATGACCCACACAAATATTTTCAACAAATCAACGACGATACCGTCTGGAGGCAGCACGCGCAGAAGCGGACCTGGCAACATACTTTTTCATCACTTTCCCAAGTCGACTTTTGTCATTCTTCTTTCCCTTACTCGTCGTGGTCTTATCCAGATCACTTAATTTGTAGTTTCTATTCTGCCTCTTTAAGATCCCCAACTCCAGGCCCCTCGCCAGGTAGTTCAAAAGGTTTTTCATGGTGTCCTCGGCCGGCTTCTTACTCCTCTGAAGGATGCACGTCTTGATGTTGTTTGGCGTCGTCGCAAAACCCGTTTTCTGCAAGAACGCGATGGCGTCGATGATTGTTCGTGCCGATCGCACTTGAGGTTTAAATTCCTTCTTGGTGGGAACGACGCTTGCTACTCGCTTCGGCATGGTGACAGAGAATTTTTCGCGATCTTTCAAATTTATAATTTTGGAATTTGTCATACTATTTGACAATTCAAAACGTCAGCGCCTTAGCAACTGAGTCTGTAAGTTTTCTGAAAGCTTCTCTGATATTCCAGAGATGTTTTGCCTGTTTATTAATTTGTGTTCGTCCCAGTGCGTGTCTTGGTCGCGCCACAATAAGATCATTGTGACCAATAATTTTAAATAGAACCCTATGGCAAGCGACACCTCTTTTAAAAGGTATCGAAAAAACCTATTCAATGATACTAATATTGTGTCTGTTTACGGCAGTTTTGACAACTGGCTTTCAAAAACCGCAAAGCTGTGATGAATTAAATCAGTTAATAATAAAATTTAAAATTCAAGCTCCGCCACTGGATAGTTGGATAGTAAATATCTGACGTTTTTGCAAGTCTCTCCAATTTGATGTTTTTTTAGCTGTCAAAGTATTTATACATTTAATAATTTGTGTATTGTTGATCGAACGTTTAACTGTTTTAGTACCTTGTGGTAATTTTAAAATATTTGTACATTCAATAATTTGTTAAACTGTTGTGAGCTGAACGTTTAAGTGCTTCAAGAAGAGAAATGGTACGTGTTTTAGGTGATAAAGTAGCAGCGATTCTAATACTTAGTGAAACTGGAGAAAATATTCATGCAGCAGAACGCATTTTTAATGAAAGGTTTCCCGATCGCCCAGTTTCAAGGACTTATTTGAGAGAGGTTCTTCGTAAGTTTAAAACAACGGGTAGTATTAATGATGCAAAACGATCTGGCAGACCACAAATTTCTGATGAGAAAAAAATTGATATACTGGCAGAAGTAATAGTAAATCCTACTTCTTCAACAACTCAAGTTGCATCAACCTGTGAAGTCAGTCAAAGTACAAAAAGGGTGTTGAAAAAAGACAAATTTCACCCATACAAATTAAAAATGGTTCATCAACTCTCAGACGACGATCCAGACCGAAGACTGCAATTTTGTGAAAATATGGAGACTAAAATTAACCAACAGCCAGACTATGTCAAAACAATTTGTTTTAGTGACTAAAGTACTTTCTATCTAAATGGAAATGTAAATACACAAAACGTGAGGCATTGGAGTGACGCAAATCCTCACATGTATCGTGAAACACATACTCAGTATCCCGAGAAGGTCAATGTTTGGGCAGGTATACTGGGAAACCACATCGTTGGGCCTGTTTTTTTTAAATACCAACTTAACCGGTGAGGTGTATCTGCAGATGTTGCAAAATGCAATAGAAAACCGTTAATCCTTGAAATTTTGGAAGATAATCAAGATGAATTCGACATTTTGGAAATAACATTCCAACAGGATGGTGCTCCTCCACACTATTACGGTGCAGTAAAACGGTATTTGGATGAAGAATATCCTGGTAGATGGATCGGACGACGAGGTTCAATGGAATGGCCGCCTAGATCACCGGACCTCACACCTTTAGATTTTTTTCTGTGGGGGTATCTTAAATCGAAGGTTTACGCCACTCAGCCTGAAAATATTGATGTTTTAAAACAACGTATTGTTACAGAATGTAGGGCTATTTCCGCAGACACATTTGAAAAAGTATGACAAGAGTTTCGCAATAGGATGCTTTACTGTCAGGAAGTATTTTTTGTGGGGGTATCTTAAATCGAAGGTTTACTCCACTCAGCCTGACAATATTGATGTTTTAAAACAACGTATTGTTACATAATGTGGGGATATTTCCGCAGATACATTTGAAAAAGTATGACAAGAGTTTCGCAATAGGGTGCTTTACTGTCAGGAAGTAGATGGAGCTCACTTCGAACAATTACTATAAGTAGGTACTGATTCTTGAATCTGTAATTAAAATTATTATCCAAGTTTACTGATTACTGATTTAATCCATCAAAACTACCATAAATACAAACAATATTAGTATCATTGAATACGTTTGTTCGATACCTTTTAAAAGAGGTGTCGCTTGCCATAGGGTTCTATTTAATATTATTGGTCACAATGACCCTGTGACGTCATCTTTGACGCATACGTCATCTATCATCACTAGTAGGGAAGTTTACAATCCTTAATATTCAGTTACCAAATTTCACTAGTTTATATATAATCGTTAAAAAGATAAGAGGGGGGGAGGGGACTTTTGAATAGCACTGTATATCAAAAGGAATATTCCTTCTGCCTTTTTTAGTATATAATATAAGTCTAAGCTGGAATAATAACTTTAATTGCATATGTTATAAAATTATTTTACCTTTCATGGTATCATAATCCGAGTCCTGTTAACGCCATAGATGCACCTTCCCTGGTTAACCCATCGGTTTTTTCGTTAGTTATATACCCCTCACCCTTCATATCCTGATACCTACACCAAAACTACTTGCTTCCATTTTCCTATCGATTGTACAATGGTTGCGTTCTTTCCCTTTTATTATTATATCATAATATATGTCAAAAGGAATATTCCTTCTGTTTTTTCTAGTATATAAAATAAGTCTAAACCAAACTAATAACTTTAATTGCACCACATGTTACAACATTATTTTACATTTCATGACTGGTTATACAAATTATGATCTTTCAAAATTTTGAAAAGTACATGCTGATATAAATATAAAAATAGATTATTTAATTTGACATACATATATATCTCACACATCCATGTGAAATTATGTTATATTCTAGTCATTTCTGAGGTTTATTCAAAATTATTCTAAACGACCAGGCACTTTGGCCATAAAAAAATCATAAAAATGTAAGTAGATAAGCTATGAGAGTTCACGTACAAAATCCCATGTAATTTCTTACGAAGGTTCATCGTGGTCAAGGTCAAAATCCGCTACCAGCTGAACCTCGATGGGGATGGCATGTGTCCATCGGGAGTGACCAAAGTTGTGGTGAGGAGTGACCAGAGGGTCGCGTACGATCTATACGACCTGTTTAAATGGGGGCTGTACAATCTGTACGACCTGTTTAAACAGATCGTACAGCACCCATTTAAACAGTCGTACAGGTCGTACGCGGCCCTCTAGTCACCCCCCACCACATCTTTGGTCACTTCCGATGGACACATGATAGCGGCTTTTGGCCTTGAAAAGACCACGATGAACTTTCATAAGAAATTACATAGGATTTTGCGCGTGAACTGTCATAGCTTATCTACTCACAACTGTACCTTGAGTGAATTATTATCTTTACGGAAACAATATTTTAAATCGCGTTAATGTATAATAATTAAAAATATATATACATATTTTTACTTATATAGGGCCTTTCAATAGGGGCACTCGAAATTTGTTAGGTTATAGAGGCTATTTTGTTAAAACAACATATATCAAATTTATTGTGAATTATTCAGTAATGTATGGCAAATCACCGTGAAAGGAGGTTATATCTAACAACAACGTGTGCGAATCATCAAAATATATCAAATCATCTTTAGTGATAAGGCACATTTTTGGATGAATGGATATGTGAAGAAGCAAAATTGTCGGATTTGGGATAATGCCAATCCACACGAGATACACCAGCAACAAACGCATCCCGATAAAGTCACTGTTTGGTGCGGATTTTGGTCTGGCGGAATCATCGGTCCGCACTTCTTCCAAAACGAAACTGGCATTGCCATAACCGTCAACCATGAGCACTCCAAATCAATGATAAGTAACTTCTTGCGGCCTAAGCTGAATGATATGGATACCAACGATATGTGGTTCCAACAGGACTGCGCTACGTGCCACATAGAGCACGCCACAATAGACATTCTGCACGAACGATTTGAAGACATGGTGATCTCGCGCAGCGGCGACGTCAACTGGCCACCAATATCATTCGATTTAATGCCTTTAGACTTCTTCTTTTGGGGCTACCTGAAATCGCAAGTCTATACGAATAAACTGCAAACAATTGATGCCCTCAAAGTCAACATAACGAACGCCATCCAGCAAATTCTGTCAGATTTAAGCGATAAAGTCATCGAAAATTGGACCTCCCGAATACTTACCACCAAGCAAAGCCGCGGCGGACATTTGAAGGACGTTACATTCTATACTTGACAAATGACAAAATTTTCCTTAAAATAAAAAATTCTGTGGATATCTCACACACAACTTGTTTTATTTACCTTTAAATATCAAGCATCCTTATTGAAAGGCCCTTTATATTGTTATTATATTATATGTATATATTACTTATATATTGTCATCCAGATCTTGGTGTGTATTTTTTGTGTGAGTATACTATTGAAGTTCTATTTATTTTCTCCTTTAACTGGAATTGATTCCGTTGGGCAATATTAACATTATTATTATTTTATGCATTTTAACGTTTACATAATTACTGTGTAAGGATCAAATTCAACTCAGGAACAGAGTTGAACAATTTTAATTATGGTTTCTTCTAAATTACGTTACAATTGTCGCCAAATAGGTCCGACTCCCTTAATAAAATTAAACTTACGGCCAGAGATCCCTCTCTCCCCGCCGCGTCGTTCGAGAACTATTCCCGAATAAGAGAAACATTCCACTGGAGTCTTCCGCCTGAGCGTATCCGTCTCCTGAAACTTGCACAAGTTGTAGATTTGAAATTCCTGTCATTGTCAAGCAGCCTCAAAGTAAACTTCAAAGACAAACGTTGTTCTGTTTGAGAGGCGAAGATGGCGAGCCAATCAGGCCCCGGATTGGATTGTGTGTATGTTCTGTCGTGTTGACATTGTTGCCTTTGCCGGAATAGACTTTCAATTCATTAGCTGGACTGGGCGTTGTCGTATCACAATCAGGATAACCTGAAATATATATTTACATTAGCTGCCAGTCAGCGGCGGTGTTGAATTTCAATTACGGAGAAAGCTTTTAATGTTGACTTCGTTATTATTTTACAAGACGTGGGAGATTGACTGGCCGTTCCTTGCACCTGAAAAAGTAGGCAAAGTGTCAGCTTTAATGGATAGAAACTATGAATAGTTAGTATAAATAAACATGGCCGGGGCAATAATATAAAGTAATGGGTAAATTTCTACGAGGACTAAGTAAATTTGCCTAGGAAATAGATGTCAACACAACTAATGAAACAGTTAACAATAAAGCTCTTTTATTTAATGCTCTTATTAACTAATAGGTTATATCACTCAATCATGCGTACAGATAAAACTTCCATATAACTTCAAGTATATAGTTTCGACGATAGCTAACTTTTCTCTATTCAATTAAAAGGTAATTGGAGCAATAGATTCACTGGAACAAATAAATTCAGTATCCAGAGATTTCTCTAATAAAAATACAGTGATACAGATTGTTCGAAAATCACAAGGAAGATGCAAAGTATCACTCACCTATCTCAGGATACCTCTAACTGCAGACCGGTTTCAACATTACCTTGGATCTCGACATTATAAATATATATATATATATATATATATATATATATATATATATATATATATATATATATATATATATATATACAGTGCTATTCAAAAGTCCCCTCCCCCCTCGTATCTTTTTTACATATATTATAGATTATACATACAATAGTGAAATTTGGTAACTGAATATTAAGGGTTGTAAACTTCCCTACGAGTGATCATAGATGACGTATGCGTCAAAGATGACGTCACAAGGTCATTGTGACCAATAATTTTAAATAGAACCCTATGGCAAGCGGCACCTCTTTTAAAAGGTATCGAAAGAACCTATTCAATGATACTAATATTGTTTGCATTTATGGTAGTTTTGATGGATTAAATCAGTAATCAGTAAACTTGGATAATAATTTTAATTACAGATTGAAGAATCAGTACCTACTTATAGTAATTGTTTGAAGTGAGCTCCATCTACTTCCTGGCAGTAAAACATCCTATTGCGAAACTCTTCTCGTACTTTTTCAAATGTGTCTGCGGAAATAGCCCTACATTCTGTAACAATACGTTGTTTAAAAACATCAATATTTTCAGGCTGAGTGGCGTAAACCTTCGATTTAAGATATCCCCCACAGAAAAAAATCTAAAGGTGTGAGGTCCGGTGATCGAGGCGGCCATTCCATTGAACCTCGTCGTCCAATCCATCTACCAGGATATTCTTCATCCAAATACCGTTTTACTGTACCGTAATAGTGTGGAGGAGCACCATCCTGTTGGAATGTTATTTCCAAAATGTCGAATTCATCTTGATTATCTTCCAAAATTTCAAGGATTAACGGTTCTATTGCATTTTGCAACATCTGCAGATACACCTCACCGGTTAAGTTGGTATTTAAAAAAGCAGGCCCAACGATGTGGTTTCCCAGTATACCTGCCCAAAAATTGACCTTCTCGGGATACTGAGTATGTGTTTCACGAAACATGTGAGGATTTGCGTCACTCCAATATCTCACGTTTTGTGTATTTACATTTCCATTTAGATAGAAAGTACTTTCGTCACTAAAACAAATTGTTTTGACATAGTCTGGCTGTTGGTTAATTTTAGTCTCCATATTTTCACAAAATTGCAGTCTTCGGTCTGGATCGTCGTCTGAGAGTTGATGAACCATTTTTAATTTGTATGGGTGAGATTTGTTTTTTTTTCAACACCTTGTGCACTGTACTTTGACTGACTTCACAGGTTGATGCAACTTGCGTTGTTGAAGAAGTAGGATTTACTATTACTTCTGCCAGTATATCAATTTTTTTCTCATCAAAAATTTGTGGTCTGCCAGATCGCCAGCTAAAAAAAACATCAAATTAGGGAGACTTGCAAAAACGTCAGATTATTTACTATCCAACTATCCAGTGCCGGAGCTTGAATTTTAAATTTTATTATTAACTGATTTAATTCATCACAGCTTTTCGGTTTTTAAAAGCCAGTTGTCAAAACTGCCGTAAACAGACACAATATTAGTATCATTGAATTTTTTTTTTGATACCTTTTAAAAGAGGTGTCGCTTGCCATAGGGTTCCATTTAAAATTATTGGTCACAATGACCTTGTGACGTCATCTTTGACGCATACGTCATCTATCATCATTAGTAGGGAAATTTACAACCCTTAATATTTAGTTACCAAATTTCACTAGTTTATGTATAATCGTTCCAAAGATAAGAGGGGGGGAGCGGACTTTTGAATAGCACTGTATATATATATATATATATATATATATATATATATATATATATATATATATATATATATATATATATATATATATATATATATATATATATATATATATATATATATATATATATATATATATATATATATATATATATATATATATATCCATATTTTTGTTCTATAAATGTATTTTTTTCTTTTGGGCAATAGAGGAATTATTATTATTTTTGTTACTATTATTAAATAACATAGCAATAAGTCTCTATATACATATTATCTCTATATAATATCAAATTGTAAGAAAAATAGAATTAAAGTTGGTGAACTTCTTACAAAAATTCATGACTTTTTTGTGTATTTATTGTGGATAGATTACGAAAATAATAAAAGAAAGTGATACCCTCTATAATGTTTGAGATATAGTTTTTCGTTTACGTCTGAGACGTAAAATATGTCTATATAAAATATCGTTAATATTTGTAATAAACTCATCAACTAGAAAATTACCAAAAATGGAGTTTTTAAAACTTAAAAAATAAATATCATTTTCTATTATTAATTTTAATCGTACAATAGCGAGAAAGCACAGAACTATCGATTTCAATATTTTACTTTAAATTATAAATTATTATGCCGTAACTTTTTTACAAATTGACAGGATATTATGAAGTAATGTCATAAATTGACCAATGTTTAACACTCATAGCCTACCTAGACTGCAGATACTCGTAAGTATATTAAAATATGATTTTATGTCAAATGATCCATAATTTACATTGCCATCTTAAAGTTTGGATCGACATATTATGAAATAATGTTTTATTGCGTTCATACCAAGTCTCGTTTTTGAGAACAAAACCTCTCCGCTGAATTTAAACATAACTCCAGCCCAAGCACTTACCATAATCATTTTTCACCAGCAGTTTTCATCACCTGAAAGTGCGGTATAACTTATGCGGAAGACGGGGCAAGCAAAGAAGCCCTCATTGACTTGGTAAGGAGGCTCTATTTCAAATAGGCCACAGCTTGTGTTTCTAATATTCCGGTCTCTGAAATCTGGCCATCTCGGATGGATTTCCTCTCTGGAATAAAACTGATAAAACTGAATAATGTAGAAAGGTTACATTTATGTATTTTCAGCTGAATGTATTCACATAAATCTTGGGGGGGGGGGGGGGGCGATCGAGCAAACGCAGCATGGAATGAAGTAATTAAAAAACAGGTCATACTAGATGTAATCAAAAGAGATATTACCAATGTACACAGATTACAAAGCTCAAAGTCAGGGTTGTTATCGTATTTCCAATATTAATAAAAAAATGGAATTGTAGGTTAGGTCATAGTCCACTTATTGACATTAATCATTGATATTACTGACATTATTTTAAATAAAAATCAAAATAGAAACTAATATAGTCATTGTAGACCCATATCCTTTTAACAATAGAATAATAAAAATAGTTTTACTATATGAAACGAGATTCATATAGTGTACCTATCTAAAGAGTAAAATATCACACCAAATTCATACTAAATAGGATACATAGGACACGCTAGTTTGAATTAAATAAATGAATTAAGTCCTACGGCAGGTTCTGGTAGAATTTTGCCAGCAGTGAATAGTAACTTATAAGTCGGAAATCGAGAAAGGAACCACCAAGCCGCCAAGCGGCTATCAATGTAGTTCCCGAATAGCAAAGCTATTACGTAATCGCTCTAGGAAACAACTACTCCTCGGGCTAAAGCCCCGCCAGGCATTTAATTATACCCAGAAGCGATCCTCGACCCCTTTCTCGTGTTTCTGCACGATCAGATAAGGTTTCAAAAAAACCTTTTATTTTCAAAGGTGTTTTATTATCGTAAAAATAAACAGTAAATACCAAAAAGTTGTAAAGTTTACATCAGACGTCATGTTGATTTTTCTTCACTGCTGGTTTCAAAAAATAAAACCCGCCACAGGTAGGATTCGACATTTTCCCCGGATCGGAACCGAACGACATACGGCTGTTTCGAACTTGTTAGTTCTCATCAGTGCCTCACACGGTACGCCGATTCAGGACAAATGCCGAATGAACTTTATGGCCTATACATCTTTATCGATACGATCTCTGTCAGTAACTTATAAGTTGGATTTCCGACTTAAAGTTCATTCGACATTTGTCCTGAATCGGCGTACCGTGTGCGGCACTGATGAGAACTAACAAGTTCGAAACAGCTGTATGTCGTTCGGTTCCGATCCGGGGCAAATGTCGAATCCTACCTGTGGCGGGTTTTATTTTTTGAAACCAGCAGTGAAGAAAAATCAACATGACGTCTGATGTAAACTTTACAACTTTTTGGTGTTTACTGTTTATTTTTACGATAATAAAACACCTTTGAAATTAAAACTTCTTTGTTTTATTTTTTCTTTTTAGTTTACATTGCACTAATCCGGATACATTAAATTTAAGGCAAATTTAAGAAATACTTATTCATATATAAACAGGATAGATAACACCTTGCCCCTGGGCAAATACCGCACTTCAGGCCGAGCTAGTTGCAATTACATACGCTGTTCTGGGGGCCGACCAAAATTGGACCCAAGAGAAGGTATGTATCTGCTCGGATAGCAGAGCGGCGTTGGCAGGCCTGAATTCAGCAACGACAAAGTCAAAGCTGGTCTATAATTGCTATGCAGCATTGAACCACTTGGCAGGGAAGGGACCGGTGGAACTCTTATGAATACCTGGGCATAATGGCATTAAGGGAAATCTAATTGCAGATGACCTTGCCAGACTAGGGACCAGAGCAAACCTCTATGGACCAGAACCTGCAGTGGGAATAAGTCGGAATCTGATCAGAGACCATATCAATCGCTGGGCAAGAGACCAGCACAATAAAAGATGGAGAGGAGTAGCGGGTTGTCGAATAACCAAACTATTCATCTAATGCTCAGAGATTGACCCCGGTGGGAATCATAACAGGCCACCATAGTAGTCTGAATGTATATAAGCACAAGCTGAGGCTCACTGACAGCCCGGCCTGCAGATACTGTAAAGAAGGCGAGGAAACCTCGATTCATCTTCTTTACACCTACCCCGCACTGGAGGAGAAGAGGTACCCTTATGTTAGAGGCCCCTGTTATCCTAAAGGAGGCCAGGCTTAAGGCGGAGGACGTGCCTAAAGTGCTCCTTTTATGGGATAGCATTTTTGGATAATGACCCGGATAAGAGGGGATCGCCAAGGGACTACCCATGCGATCACTGGCTGATGAGGCACAACCCCATATAACATAATGTAATTTAATATTCATATATAATGGATCCAAATTCTTACATATCTGAAGTCACACTGTGCTTTTTTGCAGTTTCATTCACATCTTGTGATCCAATCATCCTAATGATATTCTTCCAAATCAGAAGATAGTAACTGTGCCTCGGTGATATCCAGAAGCTTTTGGATATATAATATACAATAATAATATTTATGGGGTATTTATTTAAAATAAAAATTTTGATATTAAGTTAATGTTGTACGTAGTGAAGTTCCCTTCACATAATTAATTATTTAATAATTATTATTACTCTTGATAATAATAATATTATCATTATTAAGTAAGTATTCAGTACCAAATGACATTAAACAAGCATTACTGTTCATCTGTTTACTTTATTACCATGACACTTCAGTATTAAAGAATGAAATTCTCCAACAAAGTTAAAATTTAACATATTTCTCAATCATCGATGTCTTTACTTTTAATGAATCCTGCCATTGTTATCACTCGTAGGACTGATAACGCCATTCGGACATAAGTATATTAGTAAACATAGTTAAAAAATTACAATAATAAAAAAACAGCTAATAATTCCTCTTATAAAGAAGGGATTTAATTTTCACTTAAATTAAAAATGACATTTAAACAATTTTAATGCGTGATTGTAATGATTAACATAATTAGTATTAATACTAATTATTAATAACAATATATTATTAATAAGTAGACAATAAATGAAAAACCATAGGTATAAAACATGTGCTTATGTTACTTTTATTACTGCATTACCAACAAACATAAGTAGATAGATACATACCAATTCAACAAAACCTATACAAATATTAAGTTTTATACTAGAAACAGCGAAATTTTGACGTTTTAGCAATAGTTATATTAGCAAGCACTTTACTTAAAGAACTTTTTAATAAAGCAAATTTGCTGGAAAAAAATTCACCCACTATTGAAATTATCCTAATAGCCGGGCTCCAACGATATAGGAGAGAATTCACTCCATCCGAGTTCGCTATATTTTGTCCAGTAAAACTGATTCAGAAACATGTTATGTGAGAGGTCTGCAATATGAGGCACATTTATATTGGTCTAAAGACGTAATTCGGAAGCCCGACTTTTCAATGTTAGCTCTAAAGTTCTTGGTCATTAGCCTGTTGCCAAGATGACTATTGAAGTAATTTCAACTCTGTCCAGGCTCCAGATGTGCTTAGTTTCTATGGCGAGGTTTCCGTATTTTCTAATCTTCTCGGCTTTGTCACTAAGGACAATATCTGGCCTATTGCTATCCACTGTTCTGTCGCTGATCATTGGCCTGGTATCTGTCGTTCACGAGGACTAGCTAATATCTGTAGGTCAGTGGTGAGTTCAATAACAGGTAATGATGTTGTGTCATCTTCGGTGTGCTATTTTCGCTAGGTGATTGTATTTTCTTAATCATAATCTTATTGTCAAGTTGTATCTTCTTAATATTGAGTCTGCTAAGGCCAGGACCAGAGATCCCTCAATAATATAATCGATAGTCGCCCCTAACCTTTTATATTTACAGCGTTTGTCTTCTACGTCATTTTTCAGTGTATACTTCTAATAAAGTAGATATCACGACCCTTTGAATATATACCATGAAGCCTTCGGATTCATGGTAACAACTCTCCTGCATTTAACCAATTCAGCGAACTCAATCCATCTAGTAGAGCGGGCTTTTTTCTGTTGATTAATTGTTTTCGCGAGGTGGTGTGTGGTCTTAAGTAACGCTATATGGGCATACCCATCACTGCCTTTCAGTGCAGTATGTCCTCTTTCAACTTCTGTATTATCAGAGTCTTGGAAGTACGTCTTGAAATCCCTCTCCTTCTTTCTACACAACTCTACGATGTTAAATACTTCTTCTACTCCCTAATGTATCTTTATATATAGTCTCTTGACGACTGATGGCGAATGTGGATCGCTAAATTTAGTTAGTGGTCGACGGATTTAATCATCTAGGTCACTCAGATTTGAATTACTGTATTTCACTATGCCAAACAAGTACGTGAGATTCAAAACAGCCCAGCCGTTTGTAGTTGTTCTAATATTCCATACATTTAATGATGCAATCGACATATTTGTCAGGCGGTGTATGTGTTTCTATTTGAATTGCAGTTCTAAGGTGGTGTGATTGATGCAGTTGCTCTGCGTAATTCTTAGATATTTATAGGTCTTGCCTTGTCCAAATTCAACAATGTCTCCTATTGGTTCCGCATCTCTTGAACCCTTTCGTCTTGGATGCTCATTGTTCTCATTACACACTTATTGAATCCGAGGGATATGTCAATGCCTTTGTTGAAGATTTCTTAATGCTGCATTCTTTGGTTAAGGTTATTTTCTCAGGAACAAAGGACTGTAGATTTTTTTGTTAATACAGTTAAAAGCATTATTAAAATCTACCTTCAGAATGTATTTTCCAAAATGTAACCATAACTCCAATTAACGAGATATGAGGAATTTTTGAAAATGCGGTCATGGTTATTGCGATTATTTAAAATATGAAAATAGGTAAAATTTTATATTTCAGTGAAAAATAAATAAAGTTATTTAAAGCTCTTTCCATTTAACGCTTTTTCTATATCTAATTATAGCCGAGGAAGCGATGTATATACATATGTGGGTTTACACTGTATAGTACTCAACATGTATGAAATATAACAGAGCATTTAAGTGTTCTGTATATATGTATGAAATATAACAGAACATGAACTAACAGAATAGGTCATTATGCTGTATTTCAATATTTATTCTAATAATGTTATATGAAATAAGAAATAAGAAGTGTATTTTAACATTACATTTATTAAACATTTTACATATCATTCATTTTTTTTATTAACAAGATAAGCGTCCAGTGTCATGTTTTAGTGTATCGTGATCAACGAGCTTCTTGCTTTTCCATTTTCATATTCCAAATAATCTCCGTAAACAATTAATACAAAATATAGAAATACTGGACTCCTTATCACGCAATCATTTAAGACGTTTTATTTTCGAAACAATAACCGATCGACAATCACGTTTACTTTGCCAGATAATAAAAACACACGGCATGTTTTTCAATCAAACGAAAACAAAAAGATTTAAGGAGACCTTCCAGGGCATCAGTATTTATTATTTATCTGATGGGGAGATGATTTAATGTGCCGATACGGGAGTGCAGTCGATATTGCAAATGTAATGCAATGATAATATTGGCTTGTTATTGATACATTACCAATGCAATATGGACTTAATAATTAGCTTAAGAGCGACTTCGGACAATCCGGTACACCCGATGATACATGGGATCGTTGCGAGGCAGCCTTTTGGACCGACCCTCCGAAGACCGGTCAGAGAACATGAATTTATTAATCGGTAAGCAGTGAAGGTGTTCTTTTAAAGTACTAGGATACTTCAGAATACTGCCTGGATATTATAGATAGAAGGACAAAACTTGAGAGAGAGAGAGAGAGAGAGAGAGAAACGGTGGTATATATCACGATTTCATACTTAAAGTTGTCAATTTTTATTACCTCCAAATGAGGTATGTATCACATATACGAGTATAAGGTGTCTCATTGTCAGTTGGAACTATAGGATTTGAATTGTACACCATTTGTGTTCTGTCAAAGTTAGGGGGTCAATATTTAACGACTGTCATCTACAAACCATACGACGTCAATGTGCCGCGATTAATAGTGCAACAACGAATAGTTTGTGTACAACTGTTATATGAAAGTGAGCGATACTTTACAGTTGCATTAAGAAAAATTCGCACAAAATTAGGACAATGAAGCGCCTACAGAGTTAACAGTTCGTAACTTAATACAGAAATTTTAAGAGACGGGTCCTGTTATTAATAAGGCAACTTCAATGCGTCCTCGTCGTAGTCGGCCATATGAAACTATTGCTGCAGTGGGAGAAAATGTACAGGAGTATCCAAACACATCAAATCGACGTCGTGCACAACAACTGAATCTGTCAATAGCCACCACGCATTGGATTTTAAAGAAAGATCTGCATCTGTTTGTATACTGACAGATGCAGACAGGTCTTAAGGACTTAACATAAAGTTTGTGATTGGCAAAGAGGTAAATGAGATGTGCTGAAAACGATTCTGTTATTTTAGTTCACTGAAAACCAAATATATAACAGTTTAGGACCCTCAGAGCTAATAAATATCAAGTTCGTTTCTTCATCGTTTACTTACGATGATCCTTATGAGATCCTAAGATAGTACCTTGGGGTACTCCATATTCTATGTTGGCAATGTGACCTTTAAGATTCTGCATTTCCACATTTTTCATTTTATAAAAGGTGGCTTTCTGTAGCCACAAGTATTGAAATATTTATTGAGTTATAATGTAGATATTTGGGAATTATATATAGAACAACACATCTGGTAAATTTCCGCCACGGCTTTGGCGGTACATGAGTAGGTACCACCAACTCTTCTAGTAGAGTTTTCAATAACGGTTTTACATAAATGTGGCGGTATTTCGTTGATGCAGCATTCAATTTCGGCCTTTGATGCTTGGATGGTCGTAGGCTTATTGGCGTAAATCTAAAACCTCAGAAAACCCCACATAAAATATCTATAGGTGTTAAATTACAAGATCATAGTGGCCAATTCTGATTACCAAAATGGGAAATGACACGATCAGGAAAAAGTAATGCAAGATCGTCAATGTTTCATAGGTGGTATAGCAAGTGGTACCATCCTGTTGGAACCACATGTGTTCAAGAACAATATCTTACAATTGAGCCACAAGGAACTGAGTTACCATCTCACGATAAGGTTGGCCATTTATCGTTAATGCATTCATTACTTTCTTCGTTTTCAAAGAAAAATGGTCCTATGATTCCTTCAGACCACAATGCACACCAAACAGTGACACATTGGGGACGCATTTGTTTCTCATGAATCATTCGTGAATTCTCTTAGACCCAAATGCGACAATTTTGCCTATTAACGAAGCCATCGATGGCGAAAATAAGCCTCGTCGCTGAAGATGATTTTGTCCACGAAATCGGCATTCACTTCTTGTTGTTCAATGATCCAATTGATAAATTCTCTTGGCTGTGCATGGCCTCTTGGCAGAAGTTGTTGAGTCAATTCGACTTTGTAAACATGAAAATGCAAAATCTTTAGTGAGAATATGGTGAAGAGTGGCTGCTGAAATGTTCAATTCTTGTGCACGATGACGAATTCCCTCCCCCTTGGACTCTCAGCCATAATCTCGCGAACTTCCATGATGTTCTGCCAGGAACGACCACTACTACGAGCTCATATCGTGTATTTCACATCAAGAACTGAACCACTACTTTCGAATTTTTCTATTATTCTTTTCGCAGTTGATAAATTTGGAACATTATTTCTACCGAAACTTTGACGCACTTTGCGACTCGTAGCAGCCAAACTTTCACCATTTTCATAGTAATATTTAACAGTAAGGACGCGTTGTTGTATCGTGTAGCGTTCCATCTATGTTAACTCCTATTGTCTGCTATCGCTGCCATAGTTATTGACCTATTGAGTCATAACAGCTAAAATGGCGCGCAATTCAAATCTTGAGCTCTTATTATAACCCCTTTATATTCAGAATTTCTTCATACTGCCCTTATTATTTTTAAGTTCAATTTTATAAAAGTTGTATTTAGTTATTATTAATATTATAATACTTTTTATGTTCCATAATTGTCATAAGTAAAATAAATGTTAGCTTGTAGCTTGTTTCCAAAACTTTTTGTTTCTTATCTGTATGATATATGTTTCCTAATTTGCATAAAGTTTTCGATACTGTTGAGAGAAAATAAGGGAATTTTTTTACTGGAAATAATCTTTTTTAAATAATACATTGGTAGAGAAATTATAGATTTTAAAGAGTAAAGGTTTAATTAATAATAAATTAGTTATTTACACAATAAAATTAAATCACAAATTAGAAAATATATATTTCATATTTTACAGAAATTAGTGTTGGTGGTTCATAAAATATTATTATACCAAAATTGATAACTGTAATATAGATTTAGGTAATATTATGTTTCTTGAAAAAATGCCTGAATTAGATATCATCATCTGTGTTAGTTCAGTAGAAGCCTTGCAAGTTATCAACACCATTTTCCTTGCACCTTATAATCAATATATACTTAACCAAGTGCCAGAAGCTTATTAATCAAGCAGTAATTTTGTGCGAGATTCCTTTCCTCATATACCTTGTACGCAAATACACCTAGCTTTGACCCTTACATCGGATAATTAATTTCCAATCTTTTCAAAGTCGCCGTCGTCAACTATAATTAATATTAATAGAGCTGCATGATGTGCGCCTTTTTGTTCCCGAGCAATGCCTAATGTATTATCTGTACTGTATTAGAAATGAAAGAGTCCTTGAACTGTATTATTACATATTCCGAACTTTTTCTGAAACTCATTAATATTTCCAAACGTTTAATATTTATGTGCGTCCGCTTTACCATAAATTATGGATTAATTTTTGCCACGAAGATTATAAATCAGGCTGTCTACATGGTTTATCAGATGACTTACATTTCCTTCTAAATTCCATCGCCGTTGACAGGAATATTCATAAACTGGTTGCACGACGAAAAAATGGTTGATGGCACTCTGGTTGGCTTATTGGGAGCGGTCGGTTGCCGGAGCAAACTAATTACGATGGCAAATTAGACAAATACATTCGCGTTCTAACAAGGCATTGACGTAAAACAAAAATTGCCTATTTCTACAGGGTGTCTGGTTTGGAACTATATAATGTGATTTGTGACTAAAACTAATAATATTTGACAGACTGAGGTTTTTTATTCTTCAATATAAAATGGGAAAAATATGATTACAGGTGGAAAAGAATACCATTCATATGACCGCATCGACGCATCTGGCATGATGTTATTCGTTTAGCAAAATTTTCCATAACACGGGCACATAAAACTGGCTCTAGTTCCTGAATAAAGGCCGGGATTCACATGACCGCACCGCGCCCGCACCGTGTAACGGGCATGTGTTGGACATCGCACGGCGGAGAAATAAGCAATAGAAAAGTACCACGTTGTCCCCACTTAACCGCACCGACATCCGCCCGACACCACCGCACTGTGCCCAACTAGTTCTGTTTACTTTTTGACGGAAACGTTTATTCTTATTCTATTGCAAATATTTAAAATTAATATAATACCCATATACTATTCATATATTGATAATACATTCATATAGTATTATTATTATTAATAATAAACTGAATAAATAAACTGAAGAGATAAGGATGTTTCTGGTGCTATATGACCAGTCGAGCGAAAAATATAGGAACTATGAATATAAGGAGCGAGTGTGGAAAGTAATACTTGTTATGTTAGCGGGTGAACCATGAAGCAATTGCATGAAAATTCGAAATTTTTGCGTTAAAATGCCAGATGCATTTTCAGACAACTTTCTTGCTCTGCTTAACCGATAATTAAATAATCTCGCCTCTTTCCTTCCCCCCCTCTTTTCGCCTCCTCTCTTTTACATATCTCTTCTTCCATACGTTATGGACCCACATTCTTCTCCAATTTCTGCGATGATGTCTTCTTCAATTAACATCTTCCTCCAAAGCAAGTACTTGTAAAACTTCTCAACATTTTGTCAGTAGGAGGCGGCTGCGTGAGCTTCAAAAAGGATATCGTCCTTTTGCTACACTGCAATCGTGAAACAGACCACATGGCCGACATACGGATCAGATGCGGACAAGTGTGGTTTACCGTCACCATCACCGACAGTTAGCCGACCTGCGGCGCTGGCACGGTGTGGACACGATGACGTGATGTGTATCCCGGCCTTAACACGTTGAATGTTTGCTTTAGGGCCATTAATTGATGCTGGCTGGGTGTCGAACACTTCTCCCTTGACGTAACTCTAAATAAAAAAAATCCAATGGTGTTGAATCACATGATCTTGCAGGAGAATTGATGTCGGCATGTATGAAAATCCTGCTGATGTATCCGTCAAGATGAAAATGTGCTTCATCGCTGAACAAAGTTTTATTGCAAAAGTCAGCATCACCTTCTTTCTTTTCTAACACCCAATTAACAAATATACGAAGTTGCAAATGGTCTGCAACTTTTAATTGTTGTGTCAACTGAATTTTGTATGCTGAGAAATGCAGATCTTTCTTTAAAATCCAATGTGTGGTGGCTCTTGACAGATTCAATTGCTGTGCACGACGTCGAGTAGATGTGTTTGGACACTCCCGTAAACTTTCCCTCACTACAGCAATATTTTCATCTGACTGACCACAACGAACACATATTGGTATTACCTTATCAATAACATAATATTCAAATTTCTTCATTACGAACTGTTAACTGAACTGAACTTCGAACTGAAGTTATGAACTATGAACTCTATAGGTGTTTCATTTGGCATAATTTTGTGCGAATTTTTCTTAATACAACTGTATGTGATCGCTCACTTTCATAAAGCAGTTGTACACAAACTATTTGTTTTTGAACTATTAATCGCTCCATGTTGACGTCGTGTCGTATAATTTGTAGATGAGTCGTTAAATATTGATGCCCTATCTTTGACAGAACACAAATGGCGCGTAATTCAAATCCAGTAGTTCCAACTGAAATATCCTATATAAGGTGTTTCACTGAATTGTGAAAGAAAAACATAGCATCGTAGCACCTCTTTATAGGTTGATTCGCAGAGCAGAGCAAGAGCACCTCTTTATACATTTTTCATGAATCGTCTTTTGCATGATGATAATTTAATATACACTACAATGATTTATGCTATATATATATATATATATATATATATATATATATATATATATATATATATATATATATATACAACGTGAGGCATATCTGATGATATTTTATTGTTGTTTACTGGCGACTGCGTGAACTGGTCATATCCAGTGTGAGAAAGTGAAGAGCCTACCTAATGTAATTTCAGTCAATATGAAGTCATGGACTTAAATTGCACTCATGACAGAACAATTTTTTTAAAACTGTGAATCTGTTATCCAACCTCGCGATAATTTCGTATTTCTTCCAAAAGTTCACATCATGGCTCGGTTTCTGACCATGACACCGTGAAGTTATGTGTATCATAATTTTCAGCAAGTAATTCTGCATTAAAGAAAAGGCTACCGGGTCGTGTTCATATAGTGCGAACTCAGAAGTCCATAAAAATGTAAAAGCAGGAATCCAATAGAATTCACGCAGTTCAAGTCAGGAGACAAGTCGATATTACAAATTTCAAGTTGAAGGACCTTCACTTTCGTTCCTATAAAATGGTGTCGTCCAGGAGCTAAACGAGATGGACCTGATTAATCGTGTGAATTAATAAAAAAAAACAGAACAACTTCTTGCAATTCTAGCAGATGAAGGTGTGGAGAGTCTTCCATTTATGACTGTTAGTTATCAGGGTATGTCAATAAACAAAATATGCGATAGTAAGCACCTACAGATTCAGACGAAATTCACCAGCGTTGCCTTCATATCCAGAGAGTAATTGTTTGGTATCAAGTTCGGTTACTGGTTATGGGGTTTGATGTCAGGGTACGCTAATATTCCTTACCCTGCTCGTTCTCCGGATCTAACATTTTGTGATTACTGGTTATTGAGTTACCTTCAGAGCCAGATATGGTCTCCTCAACTCGTCAATATTCAAGATTTACAACAACGAGTCAGCGATAAAGTTGCAATGATTCCTCATATAATGATGTAAGGAATAATAAGACATCTCCGAGGGAAATTATAACAATGTTTACGCAATATGGGAGCTCATCTCACACACAATGTTCTATTCAAAAAAATACAAAGTTATGTAATTACATTTGCCATGATAAAATTCTCTATTTTCAGAGTAAAAATTGTTGTATTTTCAACGTTATTTTGTTTTTAAAATAATCAGGTTTCTATGCCCCATTCTGTATAAACATCCGAATTTTCTGTTTGACTAACAATTTGAAAATCATCATAAAAAAAGGAATATAGCAAAAAATGTACAAGGTATCAATAAAGTAAACGAAGTAATTAATATAAATACATATTTCGTACTTATACTGTCATTTCTTATTTATTGTCCACTTATCATTTAATAATAATAAAATATAAATTTTACCAAGAATATTACCAAATTTTAATTTTCAGCGAGAACTAAATCGCAAATAAGAATTATTAACAATGCGTCTATTTATGAATTATCAACTTGTGCTGAAATTGAAATTACGCCTCCAAATTTGCTGGACGATTTCTTTGGATAGATAGTTAAGTAAGTAACATATAAGTCGGAAATCGAGAAAGGAACTACCAAACCGCCAAGCGGTTATCAAAGTAGTTCCCGAATAGCAAGGCTATTGCATAATTGCTATAGCAAACAACTACTCCTTGGGCGAAAGCCCCGCCAAGCATTGAACGGATTCGGGAACTACTTTGATAACCGCTTGGCGGTTTGGTAGTTCCTTTCTCGATTTCCGACTTATATGTAACTAACATAGATCGTATCGATAAAGATGTATACCCCACAAATTTCATTCAGCATTTGTCCTGGATCGGCGTACCGTGTACGGCACTGATGAGAACTAATAAATTCGAAACAGCTGTTTGTCGTTCGGTTCCAATCCGAGACAAATGTCGAATCCTACTTGTGGCGGGTTTTATTTTTTGAAACCTTATCTGATCGTGCACAAACACGAGAAAGGGATCGAGGATCGCTTTTAGGTATAATTCAATGCCTGGCGGGGCTTTAGCCCGAGGAGTAGTTGTTTCCTATAGCGATTATGTAATAGCCTTGCTATTCGGGAACTACTTTGATAACCGCTTGGCGGTTTGGTAGTTCCTTTCTCGATTTCCGATTTATATGTTACTAACATAGATCGTATCGATAAAGATGTATACCCCACAAATTTCATTCGGCATTTGTCCTGGATCGGCGTACCGTGTACGGCACTGATGAGAACTAATAAGTTCGAAACAGCTGTATCTCGTTCGATTCCAATCCGGGACAAATGTCGAATCCTACCTGTGGCGGGCTTTATTTTTTTAAACCTTATCTGATCATGCACAAACACGAGAAAGGAGTCGAGGATCACTTTTAGGTATAATTCAATGCCTGGCGGGGCTTTAGCTTAAGGAGTAATTGTTCCCTATAGTGATTATGTAGCCTTGCTATTCGGGAACTACTTTGATAACCGCTTAGCGGTTTAGTAGTTCCTTTCTGGATTTCCGACTTATATGTTACTGACATGGATCGTATCGATAAAGATATATACCCCACAAATTTCATTCGGCATTTGTCCTGGATCGGCGTACCGTGTACGGCACTAATGAAAACTAATAAGTTCGAAATATCTGTTTGTCAGTCGGTTCAAATCCGGGACAAATGTAGAATCTTACCTGTGGCGGGTTTTATTTTTTGAAAAGATAGTTAAGTATGTATGTTATATTTTTCATTCTTATTGTTTACTTACTAATAATAAGGCACTAATTTTATCAAGAATGTGCCTAATTATTAAATAATGGATTTAATAATTGGATACATTCTTAATGTGGGTGGGTAAACCGTTACTATTACACTTAATTTATAATTTTAGTTTTCAGTAAGAACAAAATTTCCTCATTATATGAAGCATAATTACTAAATATTCGAAGGTATATATGTGTACCTTGTTCGGTGTGAAATTTTATACCACATTTGAGACAGTATACCATATACCATTTCAGACAGTATACCACATTTCAGACAATATTATTTATTTGAGAGAAGTTTATGTTTGTCGCTGTATCCAAATCATAACTTATTTATCATAAATGTAGTCCATTAACAATAAATAAATCGTTTTCTCAGTGTATAGGAAATGTTTTTCACATATATTTATATTTTAATAAAATTAAAGGTAAACTTTAATTTATACAGAGGCAATAAGGTGGATCTAAACCGCATTAACTACTTAAAGAGGTATTAGATTTATTAACTTCATTCGAAAATTATGCAAGTTTTGTGCACAGCAGTAATGGAAAATCCTGGTATATTTAATATAATAAGCATAATGTATGCTTATGTTTGTAAGTGCGTTTTAGGATCACATTAGTCTCTTGTTTACAGAGCGAAACTGAACAGACCACGACTTCCTTAATGTTGATATGTATTCTTGTTCTCCGTATCTGATGTTCACTTTCATATCAGTTTTAATAGATTATGAATGCTAAATTCTAAATATCGCGTTACTGAGCATTGTTCAATGCAAATTTAATGGGAAAATTAATTTTTATTGTCTCATTACTTACGAAAAAGTGCACTAAAGAAAAAGGGCTACCAGTTTTCCAGCTAAATAATATACAGAGCAACGTGTAATATTCGGTGTTCGTGGAAAACTAGTCTCCAGTCTTGTCTGCTTATGTTATAATACACATATATTCAGCAAATTTTAACGGAAGAAATAGGAATAGGGTAAATCAGGCAAACGTGCCCCAGTCGATAACGTGCCCCACTCGCGACAATAACAGATGCATTTTGAATTTGGCGCTAATTTGATTCGAACGGGTCAGTGACACAAGTATGGCTGCGATGTAACAATACAGTGCCGGTTTTTATTTGTTTTAAGTGAGAAAAACTGATTAAAAGGTATGTACGACAATATGAATTTATTTTTTATCTGTTTTTACACCAAGTTAAAGTATTTGCTTCATATTTTTTTTACATTTCCAAAGTTTAAATCTAAATCTTTTGACTTTTATATGCCTATAATTACGGTATCCGTTTTTGGTAAACTTTTTCGTCGTATTCAAGCGGGGCACATTACCCTGAACATTGGCTAATGTTCCCTGATTTGTTTCGGGTAATATGCCCCATCTGTGGATTATGTTTAAATTATTATTTTTATGAATTTCTAATTAAATTATTATATTTCAGAAAATGGGAAAGGTTAAAGCTATAGATCCAAGAAAATGGAGGGAAGAAAATATGAAAAAAGCGATAGAAGATATGATAAGCAAGAAAATGGGAATAAATGAGGCGGGCCGGACATATGACATACCACCACGAACCTTACGTAGACACATCCTCAGGGACTGGAAAATCAAGCAGAACATTGATAGACCTTCCGAATTAGGACATGAAAAGGAGTTGGGACTTGTGGCTCACATTAAAAGTCTCGAATCTATCGGATTTAAAAGTTAGCCATGCAAAAGTTGCCTGTCTAAAGAAGTCACCACTTGGTTTATTAACAACAAAGGGAGGCCTTTAAGTCGATACTATATTTCAAAAATGATTGGTGATGCCTGGTACAAGTCTGCAATACCAGCAATTGGCGTTTCAGGATTTAGAGCAACAGGGATATATCCCTTTGATTCTAATGCTTTTCCTGAATACTTTTTCATCATTTTTGATTAATCAGTTAGAAACAGTGAAGAAAATCCGCAACCAATAAATGATAATCCGCAGTCAATTCAGAATATAAATGACCGTTCTTTGCCGAGTATCCCCACATCTTCGATAGATCAAAATGTCCAAATGCCTACACCAGATGCTTCTATTGTTTTACAAGAGGAAACACCAACTAAGGCCTTACAAATAGTTAGTCCATTGCCTGCTTTACATCATAAATTAAGTAAAAGGAAACAAGACGTTAAGATTTTGACATGAGAAGGTCATTTAACAACTCATAAACTGTTTGAAGAAAAAAAGAAGTCGCAAGACGAAGAAGAAAGTTGATTACTGTACCATCAAAACGTAAGAAGAATTTTTCAAAAGCATCTTCTTCTTCATCAGAAAGTGAAGAAGAAGGTGAAGTTACAGCTCAGCGAATTTAGTAAAGAATGTTCCGATGAAAATAACAACACTTGTGTAGAATATCACGAGTCTTACTACCATACGATGAAGAAAAGTGAATGGATTCATTGTTTTCAACAATTTCGGTGACAAAATAAAGGAAAAGGAAAAGGCAAACATACAAAAAATGAGAGGCTTTACTGGGGCACATAAGACTGATGTATCCGTGAAATGTGCCCCACCATAGATTTTTAGAAATTGTTTATCTCAACTGTTTTAATTACATTTTAGAGGATTTTTCTAGTTTTTGTTATTTTAATTTATTTCAATTCTGCGAATGGTGGGGCACGATTGCTAGGTTTACCCTAAACGAATTTTCGTGACATTGGTTGTATATATAATTTTTGTAAAATCTATATATTTTCAGGAACTCCTGAAGACAACTCCATTTCCACGCTCTAATTGGAGTTAATATTTAAATCCTATAGATATTTTAATATTGTAATGAATAGATTAAGAAGAAAAAAAATAATATTTCAGTGTCACTAAAAGCAGAGGAAAATTAATAAACAGAATAAACAGTTTGACGTATATAGCCTACTATTTATTATATGTGCTATACTATTGTTTAAATTGTTTTTAAATTATTCTTCTTGTCTTAGTGTTCTGTACCCTATAATAAATTAGTCATACCGAATTTTCTTCTCGAATAAATTAACAACACCTCAGATGATGTCCGCGAAGGTCTACAGAGGATAACTAACAAAAGTTAGTTGCAGAAATTAATTTAATTTCATAATTCCATAATCAGAAATTATTTTGATGAGGATAACAATAAGGCAACTAAATAAAATCTGATGAGGATGTCCATAATTCTAGTCTCATCATTCTGTTATATTTAAATATTTAAGATACATAGTTATAATGTCGTACAGTTGTTATTATCATAGTTATTTAGCAAATTGTATTCATTATAAATATATTTTTGTGAGAAACGTATTTGAAAGACAGTACATAAAAATCCTAAACATGCATCATCTTTTCATAAAACAAAGTAATATTAAAAATACTTTTCCTAGAGTTTATAATTCTAACCTATTTTCGTGGATGCCATCGCTTGAACTGAAAGTAACTATAGGCTTGGTTTTTGTTTATCCACAGTATGGCGTCATTAAGTAGAACAATTTTGAACTTTTTAGGTTGTTTATAAGCAACTGTATTTTAATAAAAACATTATTTCATGGTTCTATGAATTATATTTAATTTCCAAATAGATTTCCGAAAGATGACGGAAATAATTAATAATATTAAACTTAAAGTTTACCATTATAACAAATTTAAGAAAACGCATGACAACATAACATGAACTTATTGCATTCAAGAGATTACGAGGCACTATTAATGTGCAAATTGGTAATGTTTATACTAACTATTTAATATCTATTCAGCAAAACTTAAGATTTTTGGTCTTATGTTCAGAGTAAGAAAAAAAATTACGCATATTCCACCAACGGTTTCCGTTGATGAAGAATCCAATATTTTTATATTCCAAATAAAATTGGGAATGGATCCGCTAAATATTTTTTCACTATCTATTCCACTGATGATATGGAGGTTCACAAGTTCTGGCATTTGTTCAACTTGATCATACATATAATAAAATTTACAGAAAGAGATATTCGTCAATCCTTATAAAAACTTAAAAACAAAAAACCTGTGGGGATGATTAAATCTCGAGTTTTCTTGTTAAGAAGTCAGAGAACTTAGTAGAACCACTTCGGATTTTGTTTAATCTGATACCGATTGCCCACACGTTTCCAGAAGGTTGAAAATTAGCAGAAATCCGTGCTATACTAAAAAGTGGCAAAAGAATACTAGCCACTTATTATTCGGTTATATCTTGCAAAGGTTTTACAAGTATTATACACCTAGATTTATCTACGTGCGTAACCCGTTTTATCTCTTAATCAAAACAAGATCGTAGCATAACCCTTCACAGTTACGAATTTAGCATAATTTATCCAGGAAATTATATAAATAATAAAGGTGAAGTAGATATGGTGTATACTGATTTTTCAAATGCTTTTGACAAGATGAATGGTAATATAAAATGAAATTATATAAAGTGTTTAGATGATGGATCACTTTAGGTTGAAAACACTCATCGACTTTGATGTGTCGTAGTATTCGAAGAATAGACTATCAATAAACATAGATAACTATAAAATTTGCTCGTACACCTTAAAAGGCAACCACTAATTTATGACTGTTCTCATGGTTTAATACGTTCTAAAAATAAACAGTTTTAAAACCTTAAAATGGACTTTTCCGCACGTATAACATCTCTATCTCGATATTGAGTGGCTGAGAAAAAATAAACCAACACAGAAATGGAATATATGTTTTATGCGACAGCTTGACTTTTTTCAAATGGTCCACCATCGTGCTTTCTCATGACCCATAGACAGGGTGGGGTGTGTCTTATCCACCTCAAAATTAATAGATGTCATCTGACAGATGTCCCTAAACAGAATCAGTCGAAACCCGATCGATCCGACACGATTTAATTGAGTGATCGTGCTAACAAAAAAAAATTCTCAAATAGTCTACTATTGTACTTTTTCATGACCCATGTACATGATAGAGTGTGTTCTATCCACCTCAAAATTAATAGGTGTCGCTGGAAGACGTCCCCAATCAGAATCAGTCAAAACCCGATCGATCAGGCACGATTTAGTTGAGTTATCGTGCTAACAATAATAAATCCCGATGACAACGACACACACAGCAACAATTTTTTAAAATCCATTTTTTCTTTGTTTTTAGGCCGAGAAACGAAAAATAAACCCAAAAAAATTTTAGATTTTTCAATTTTTCTTTACACGATTACATTACTCTTCCGCGTATAGTGGAGTGCGGAAAAGTAATACTAAAAGTCTTGAATCAACTTGAAAATATTCAACGGAGTTTCTTAGACTATTTGCCATTGCACATAAATAAGTATTATCCTGTAAGTAAGCGGTTACAATCATACTTTGCTTCTATAAGATACCTTTTCTTATGTATTTTTTTTAGTTACATATTGTACACATATATATGTATTTATTTGTATTCCATATTTTTGTGCTATAAATTAATTTTTCTGTTAGACAATAAAGTCATCATTATTGTTATTACTATTATTATTATTTACAGTTTCCACAGTCTATACCCCTCATTTAAGCTATAAGATTACACGTGCTAGACTTCACAGGATTCACAACGCTTCCTCATAGTTATGAGTTTCACCAGTTTTTTATACTGATTTTCCTGTATACTATCATCTCAAGTAATATTTATAAACTTATTTTTGAGTAATATTTTTCTACTAATTTTATAATTGGAAGGTTTTAATTAATTGTAAATTAAGAGATACTTTTTATTATCTATTTTAATCTAAATTCCTCATCTTGCCTACATATTACGCTCTCTCCTCGAATTTTCATTCCCAATCCATACAATTCCTAGCTGTATACATTTTCATATTTCATATATATCCTTATATTTTTCGTTAAATTGTTAATGTGGCGCCCTAAGGAATCGTGCCCTGAATTGGAAATCAACCGGGAGAGCGGGACACATGTGTATAGGAGCGTGTATATCCATGCATTTTCAGTTTCAAAAGAAATGTTTCCACCCCTGTTTTATGTAAGCTGCTTGCGTATTCACAAGGGAGAAATTTTCTTAGCATTTTAGTCACAGAGGTTGCGTCTGCGAGACAGCAAACTTATAATACGAGCCGAAAAGGGCTTAGCAGTGTTCCCCCCTGCGCTTCCCCTCCGGATGCGATATTTTTTGTACGGAATTACTCCGGTGGTTGACACCAGCTAGTCTGGAATCGTTGTATTATTCACGCTAGGGAACTGTTCTCGGGATTATTCCAATGGGCAAATTTTTCGATAAAAAAAAAGATTAAAAATGTATTCAAGATATAAATATACGTTAAACATGTAACGTAATAAAATCTTATTGTTAGTAGATCAAAATAACGCTATATGTATTTCTCACAACCAACCGTAAAACATCGGCGCATTCGCCATAATTTGAAATGTCAATAAACGTCCATCCAAATTATATATATTATATTCGTATCGTGTTATTTAACGACACTCAGTCTTAACCTTATCTACCTCCTAAATAAACCTAATTTATCATTAAATAGATACTGCAGGTTTCCCAAATTGTGAATAGTTTTAAATCGAATCGAATTTTTTAATCCATCGAATGGATTAACGATACCCTTCGCGCTATTTAGTATGATTAGGTTTGCTACCTCTTGCCTTTTCCTCTATTGGTAAATCACTTCCTCGTGGCCTACCATGTATGTTGTATGCATCTTGACAGCCCCTAACGGAAAATAGTGTGTCCCTGTAATTTTTTCCGAGGTTAATTTTCGCTCATGTCGTTGCGATGGTTTAAAATGGTTTATTACAACTCTATTCATAAGCAAACATTAATAAAACATATATAAACTGATAAAGGTGCAAGGACGTAGATAACATATGTTTATTTTGAACGTAAATTGAATTTAATCCCTGGAGGATTAAACGGCTGGTACAAAAAAAACGAATACCATCAAAAAAACTTTAGTTGCCCCAATTAACTATTTTCAATATACATATTAATTATTCATATTTACAAGAATTGTAGACAATATAGTTAGCATATTATTATGTTATACGTGTTACAAAATACAAATAAGAAAAAATAAAGGATTTTTGTTTGAATATTCCTAAACAAATTAAGTAAAGAAAAGTTATGACATCCCAATGTGCTACACATAATAAAAATATCATATATCGCCGACTACCAAATTTCATTCTTTTTTATTCTAGTTTTTCTAGACAAGGAGTCGGTCTGTATAATGCTCCAATTTAATTAATATTTTTTACCAACACTAATTTTATATTGTAAAATTAATACAGGTCGCTCTATTATCTAAACAAAGTTACAACTGTTTTTAAAAACCGTTCAGTTGTTGCACAAAACGTAACTGAAATATAAAAAAAATGAGAATAAATAACTGTAACCTAAACCGTTATATGTCCATGATAATATTTTGAGAATGATGCTATTTACGTCCAAACATTTTTCTACGCGTTTTTTAATAATCGGTTCACAATAAAGTTTATTACAATTCATTAATAATGACATTACGACTTTGACGAAATTCCATAAGCAATATACTCAGGAAAAGGTTATTTTAAAATATGTAAGTTAAATATTAAATTTTATGTGTCTAAAAGTCTTGTCTACAAAAATTTCAATAGCAAGATTAATTAAGAATAAGAGTGGCTAAGAAGGGTCTATAGAGAGTTGCCATTTAAATTTCTTAAATTATCATTTTAATTTCCTTTATTTATAATATCTACACGATGTAATTTTAATTCCTAAAATATAGCGCTGTGAAGGATGAAGTTCCACAGTGCTATGTTATATGTTAAATAAATATATAGTTGGAAACTTTAACTATTTGAATAACGTTGTTAAAAGACGCATAACTTACAGACATAAATATATCTTTAATGAATTGATAGGGTTGTGAAAATATAATACATGAAACAAATAAAACTGATCGTTCTAGTAAAATTTTTGATGGGATCACATTATAAAAACCAGCGCCTTGAAGTACCTATTAATTAAGCCACGAAGCCAATTCCTATTAACTGTGGACTTTACAATAGCTTTTTTACCACTCTCTAATTTATTAACTTCATCCCTTTTGATGTTAAATTGTAGTTAACTCATATAATATTAATCTAACGTTATCAGTGAAATTATTTTTTTATTAAGGCTAATTATGTGACAATTATTATCAAACTCATATGACTTATTGACTAAATACTATACGTGAACAAAACATATGAACATACGCATTTTTAATAGACATTGAATGAATTAAGTTTAAAAAAGTATGTAAACTACCAAATTATCACTAAATCAATTTTTAGACATACGAGGACCCAAAATAAAAACGGGAATTTCGTCATAACTTCTTTATTTCTTAATATTTTTACACCAAACTTTTATCACCTTCAAAGTATTCTCCCTTAACCACAACGCATCTCTGCAAATGATCCTTCCATTGTTTAAAACATTTTTTAAATTTACTTATCGGGATGTTCTTTAGACCTTTCAGCGATTTTTGTTTTACCTCCTCGACAGTGGCAAAACGCTTTCCTCTCATGTCCATTTTGAGTCTGGGGAAAAAAAGAAATCACAAGGGGCTAGATCCGGTGAGTAGGGGGGTAGACAATTGGTGTCATGCCGTCTTTGGTCAAAAACAGCTTTACGGAGAGAGCGGTGTGAGCCGGCGCGTTTTCATGATAGAAGAACCAATCGCTTGTGCGCCAAAGATCTGTCCTTTTCTTCCGTGTACTCTCCCTGGATCTTTTCAAAACCTCCAAGTAGAATTTCTGGTTAACAGTTTGACCCGGGGGAACGAACTCCGCGTGCACAACACCTTTGCAATCGAAGAAACAAATAAGGATTGTCTTGTTGTTTGACTTCACTTGGCGAGCTTTTTGGGAGGAAGAGAGCCAGGTGTCTTCCAGTGGCTTGATTGCTGCTTTGATTCGGGGTCCTATCCATAACACCACGATTCATCACCAGTAATTACCTTGGAAATAAATTCAGGGTCCTCTTTGAGGTGATTTTGAAGCTCAAAACATGCCTGAAGTCGACGCTCCCTTTGCTCGCCTGTGAGAAGGCGAGGGACAGATTTGGCTGCAACTCTTCTCATGTGCAAATCTTCGGATAAAATCCTCTGAATTGAACTCCATAATATTCCAGACATCTCACAGAGTTGATCTATGGTTCGGCGACGGTCTTCACGAATGAGAGCATTGATTTTGTCGACGTTTTCGTCACTTCTTGGCGTTGAGGGGCATCCTGAACGGGGAATTTCTTCATTTTTAAAACGTGAAAACCACTCGTAGACTCTGGTTCTACTTAGGGCAGCATCCTCATAAGCAGTCTTAAGCATTACAATAGTTTCCGCAGCCGATCTTCCCAATAGGAAACAAAATTTTACAGCCGCGCGTTGCTCTCGACAATCGGCCATCACGTGTTCGGCGAAATGAAAAAAGTTGTTTCACTAAAAAAATTCCCACAGACGAGCTGATACACTCACAGCCACAGAACTTCGCACACTAACTCAGAATACGTGTCCCTAACGGACACCGGATATAACAATGGGCTTCTCTACTCTCTCTCCCCACCACAGCGCAAATCCCGTTTTTTTTTGTCCCCCCGTATATTTGGGTAGAGAAAGTGATGGTATTGCCAGTCGTGGAGCTATAAAAGTATAATACTTTGCTCCGCGGATAGTATATGGATGGATGACCTATCGTATTCTCCTATAGAGGCAACAGAAACAATGTTATTCGTCTGGTGTAACGAACTGGATCCAATATTGAGTGTGTCATTGCATGCTTGGGTTCAAGATCCAGTGGGGAGGATTTGGCACCTCTCTTTACGTACAGCTTTCCCCATAGTAGTCTGAGGCTTTAGATGAAGCAGGTCAAATACTGCGTGTGCAAACTATAAACAGAAATAGTATTTCCATTGCCCGTGACATTCCGAGTTACAGTGATTTTAATTGACTTCCTATTTCTTATTAAATTATATTTAATCAATTATATATCTATCACATATATGTGATCCATTATAATAATCACATATGGAATAAAAACCGATTTTCCAATATTGAACAATAATTTAAATGACCGTTTGTAGTTTTAAATCACATTTTCATTCCTCACAAGCATAAGGTGTGTCAGTTGGAGCTATAGGGTTTGAATTGCACGCCATTTGTGTTCTGTCAAAGATTGGGCATAAATATTTAACGATTGTCATCTAAAACCCATACGACGTCAACGTGCCTATGATACCATTACCGGCTCCATTGTCAAAGAAATATGGTCCAGTTACTCCACCACTCCAAAATTCTTGCACCAGACCGTGCATCTTTGTGGATGAAATTCTTTTTCGTGAACGGTATGTGGATTTTCAGCACCCCAAATTCGAAAATTTTGTTTGCTGGCGTATCTGTCAAAATGAAAATGTGCTTCATCGCTGAACAGAATTTTGTTGCAAATATCAGCAACACCTTCTTTCTTTTCTAACACCCAGTTAACAAATATACGACGTTGTAAGTGGTCTGTAACTTTTAATTGTTATGTCAACTAAATGTTGTATGCTGACAGATGCAGACCTTTCTTTATGATCCGATACGTAGTAGCTCTTGATAAGTTCAATTGTTGTGCACGACGTCGAATTAATGTGTTTGGATACTCCCGTATACTTTCTCTCACTGTAGCAATATTTTCATCTGATCAACCACGACGAGGACGTATTGATGTTGCCTTATCAATAAAAAAAACCCGTCTCTTAAAGTTTTCTTATTAAATTACAAACTATTAACTCTGTAGGCGTTTCATTTTGTGCCAATTTTGTGCGAGTTTTTCTTAACGCAACTGTAAATGATCGCTCACTTTCATAAAACAGGTGTACATAAACTATTCGTTGTTGAATTGTTAATCGCTGCATGTTGACGTCGTATAGTTTGTAGATGACAATCGTTAAATATCTTATACACACATAACACAACACAAATGGCGCGCAATTCAAATCCTATAATTCCAACTGAGACACGCTATATTTTAAAAGAAGTAAGAAGAAAATGAGAGAAAATACTTATGGGGAGAGCTAGTAAAAGAAAAACTATTAATGGTTATCATATATACATCTATGACTTAGTACATAGATATATAATAGCCACTAATTATTTTCATTGTATTTACTTTCCTCACAAGTATTTTCAACAAAAGTAAATACAAAGTCATAGATGTTCGGCAACCATTAATGGTTTTAATCAAAACTAAATTAAAATAAACAGTTTTAAAACCTTAAAACGAACTTTTCCGCACGTAGAACATCTCTATCTCGACATTTAGTGACTGAGAAAAAATAAACCAGCACATAAACGCAGAATATGTGTATTATGCGACAGTTTTACTTTTTTCAATTTTTCTCAAATAGTCCACCATCGTGCTTTCTTATGACCCATGGACAGGGTGGGGTGTGTCCTATCCACCCAACATCAATACGTCTGGTAGACGTCCCTAATCAGAATCAGTCGAAACTCGATCAATCCGACACGATTTAATTGAGTGATCGTCCTAACAAAAAAAATTTCTCAAATAGTCCACCATTGTACTTTCTCATGAGCCATGTACATGGTAGAGTGTGTTCTATCCACCTCAAAATCAATAGGTGTCATCTGGGGGACGTCCCAAATCAGAATCAGTCAAAACCCGATCGATCCGACACGATTTAGTTGAGTTATTGTTCTAACAAGAATAAATGCCGACGACAACTGACGAAAAACAAAAAATAAATCCAAAAAAAATTTTATTTCTTCACTTTTTCTTTACACGATTACATTACTTTTCCGCGTATAGTGGAGTGCGGAAAAGTAATAAGTAAGGAATATACCTTATGATATACCATATCAATATCAATTTTAACTGAGATATATTTTTTCTTAAGGATTGGTCATGGTTTCCCAAATAATTCTTGAAAATTTTATTTTAAAACCTCAAATTCCATGAGTTACATGAGAAATTCAAGACACATTTAACTATAAAGAAGATTTAAATATTTAAATGTCTTAGCACTTTAACAGACAGCAGGTATTGTTTCCTGTAACAATTGAATGTACGATAGTGTGGAGTTTTCGTTATTGTGTACTATTTTATAATTTACATTTAAGCAATGTATATAAAGGGTGGCCCAACCATAATGCACGATGTTAATTGTGAGTCACACCTTAACGTCAAGTTTTTTGCCCAACTTAATTTGACATTTCTTTGTTTCATTGTTTGACAAATTCAACCATGGAGAGGTACACAATTGAGCAGCGCGTTAAGATTGTTGAAGCCTCTTATGAAAATGGGCATTCAAATTAAAATGCATTTCGTGCACTTCGTGACTTTTTTAGTCAGCATAATCGACTAAATGTGTCCACAATCGGGAGAATTGTGCGCAAATTTCAGCAAACCGGGTCTGTAGGAAATGTGAAAACACCTGTGCATGCTCGCCCAGTTCGTTCTGCGGAAAACATTGCTGTTGTTCGCGATAGTGTAGCAGAAGAGCCGTCAACCTCGACTCGTCGTCGTGCCCAACAATTGAACATCTCACGAACATCACTGATGCGAATTTTGAATAAAGATTTGAATTTACACGCTTACAAGGTTCAATTGACTCAAGAGCTGAAGCCTACTGAACATTTCAAGCGTCGTCAATACGCCGAATTGTTGGTTGAACAGACAGAAGTGAATGGTGACTTTACAAAGAAAATCATCTTCAGCGACGAGGCACACTTTCACCTCAGTGGATTCGTTAACAAGCAGAATTGCCGCATTTGGGCAAATGAGAATCCACGAGCGATTGTTGAAAAGCCGATGCATCCACAAAGAGTTACTGTTTGGTGCGGTTTATGGCCTGGCGGCGTCATCGGGCCGTACTTCTTCGAAAATGAGGTCGGCCAAGCAGTTACCGTGAATGGTGTTCGCTATCGTGAGATGATAACGGACTTCTTGTGGCCAGAAATTGAGGATATGGACCTGGACGATATGTGGTTCCAGCAGGATGGTGCCACTTGCCACACAGCCAACGAAACAATGGCACTTTTGCGCGAGAAATTCAATGGCCGTGTTATCTCACGTCGTGGCGATGTTAATTGGCCGCCACGATCATGTGATTTGACACCGATGGACTTCTTTCTTTGGGGATATTTAAAAGAAAAAGTGTACGTTAATAAGCCAAGAACAATTCAGGAGTTAAAGGATGAGATAATTAGGCACATTAACGACATTAAACCTCAATTATGTCTCAGAGTCATTGAAAATATGGACCATCGGATAGAGGTATGCCACCGAAGCCTTGGCGAGCATTTGGCCGATATTTTGTTTTACACATAATTGTCATAGATCCTTCTATCATAATAAAAAATATTAAAATAATTCTCTGAACACTTTTTGTTTTATTTACAATTAACATCGTGCGTTTTGGTTGGACCACCTTTTATATAGTTGAAAATTACCAATTACTTTTCAAAAATTACCAATATTACTACGATATTTTATTTGATTTAGACACGTGGACATTTTATTTAGGCAACGCCTAAATAAGTCCTAATTTTAAGTAATTTTATTACAGTTCTCAATGCCTCCATACAAAAAAATAACTACATCACCCACCTTGCTCAAAGAATCATCCATTGGTTATTCATGAAATTTTCTCCCCCATTTGCATTTTCTCTGTCGGCTTGCCCGCTCCGGTCAGATCGTGATAAAAGATACGACGAGTGTATAACAAATGCGATTCCTATGTCTCAGAGGGCACGCGAACACATTCAAATCCCTCTCAGTCGACGCACGTCACGAGGGCATCAGCCCCGCTGCATCATCCCCCGGTCCACGTCGCTCCCAAAGGTCCGATCTCACGGCAATCATTGCTATCTCCTCGCCTGCAAACGCAAAAATATTATGAGTTATAGGAGTCGATAAGAAGACGGGAAATTATGTCCTGCCAGTTTTTATATATTTTTATTTTGCTAGAATGTGTATGTTTCAGGCGTTGCGGTGCTCTTATTTATGAAGTGTATTAAATTTGGTTCCATAAAAATGTGCGTAGCATTCAAAGCACTATGCTTTAAGTGCTTTCGTAAAGTAATTCGTTAGAAATTGAAGGAATAACTTTTGGGAAAAACCCTCGCAAAAGTAAAATTTTATTTTTAGTTGCGCATTTTGTAAAATATAATGAATATATACAGGTTGATTCTCGTATGAGGTATATTAACGTCATCGATGTTTTTTTAATGGTAATCCCCTTTTTTATTGCGGTATGTGAAGGAGCAATGTTCTTACAAACACAACAGTAATAGTTACATTAGCGTGAATCAAAGTTAGATAAAGAAAATAAGAAAAATGATTTACAACTTCAAAATACCAAATATAATAAATGGCAGAGGTATATGTTATATTGTGTGACGAATATTTGCTGTTAAATCTTCTAAATTCTCTAGCTTCATCACAAAAATAAATTTAAAATATGCAATAATAATTGAAAAGCTATACGAAAGTAGTTTATAAATAAGTATCATTGGAATTTTCATCCAGTATTACTACAGATACTCTTTTTGAAATGTCTCAATATGGATTGTATGTAGTGATTCTGAATTAATTAATACATTTGGATGTAACTTTCCTATTACTGTTGTAGAATTACCAATATTTTTTAATACGTCAGTTGATACCTACATAGGTATATTAAGAGCATAAAGTAATAATGAGTGGAAATTAAAATATATTTATCATGGGTTATTACTACTCTAGTTGTTAAAGGGTACCGAGACGTATTTTAATAGTGACACTCTGCTCTCGCGACCCTGTACACGCTTGTATTCTGCGCACAGTGCGATAATTTCTTTGGTTCCTCTTATCTTCAATTTGAACGCTCTTTTTCCTCTTTTTCATTGATAATAACCGTAGAATCAACATCAATTGATAAATCAAATGGTCTTCCAATAAGAATTAATTAATTGTTTCATTTTGAAATCATTCTAAACGTCTAAATAACGGATTAACTTGAAGAATCAAACACTAATATCGGATTAGTGTTTTATAAATTCAAGGTGAGATTTATATTCAAAATTTGCAACTGAGATATATACTTTTCGCTCATATTGATTTTCAGCTCTGACACTGGGAATTTTCTTCGTGACATAAATATTATCAACAGAACTAGCGACCACAATGTTCAAACATATCAAGAGATCCAAACAAATAAAACACCTTATTTGCAGTACTTTGGTTTAATTTGTCCGCAAGTTAAGAACGATCGTTACAGTACCTATATGTAGATATATCGTGTATAATATCTGAATAAATTCTCGGTTATAATTTTACTCCGAATTTGGATGATACATATTTCACTACTATTTTCGTATATGTCATTCTTCAAACGTTACTATGTGAATCGTATTTGTTATTACATTGTCAGATTTAAATGTAGATATAAATATAAAAATAGAATAACAATTTCCTTCAAAATCAGGACCATATATCATGTCTATAGGTCAGAGCAATTCATCGATTTATCTGTAAAATTTAAATGTGATAATAACTTCAATCAGTCGCTTATTCACAAGGAAATGTTTTGATTTGTACGAAGCAATTTACTATCTCTTGACTTTCTTGAACTGTTCTTTCTAAAAACGTTAGCAATTTTATTATCAGAATTGATAAGGCTGTATAAGTTACAGTATATTTATAATCATAATAATAGTTAATCTTTATAACCCTCTATTTAAAATAGTATAAAACAATGAATTTTCTTGGCGAAGCTCTAACCCCCGCATATTCACATGAACACACGCAAACACACCCAACCGACTGATGTGAGGATCAAGCCCACACACGGATTGCTCCGAGCTGGCAATCCAGGCCACCTCCTAACTTTCTAATTCACTTATTTTTAGTGAAAACAGCATTATTGCCAGGTTAGTGTGTCAAAATATGTATCAATAATAAAGAATTATATAAAGTAATGTATATTTCAAATGGTATACTAGTTGGGGTTTGCTTGAAAAGCACATGAATGTAAAGACGTCTGATATTTACACAATGTTTTGTGATTATACAATGTTTCGTGTTTTTACAAATTTACATCAAGTGGAGCAAATTGGCCTGACAATAATCCCACTTCATATCATAGGGTTAGTTTTCGAAAATCTCAAAAGAAAATCTAATGATCAGTAATGATCGAATTTGAATTACATAATAGACACATAACTAACACCAAATCCATTTTGGGAAAAATCCAGGGGCAAATTTTTTAGTTTAGATAATATGTTTTCTAGATAATCGCCTAGAATTGTAAGTACATAATTTCGATTAATATATTAGCGGCAAATATATAGAATGAATCAGATTTGTTTTATAACATTAGCAGTAGATCATATATTTTTTCTATCACTGCCTAAGGATATGAATGCTCTATTATATAGGTATATTATACAGGTATCTACTTTTATAAAAGTTATAGATTGAAAGCAAGTCAATAAACTGACAGTTTTGTCTTTTTACATTATTATAAATCAGAAGGTATATATGTCGTAGTCTCATGGTTAAATACGTCAATTCATGAAAAGCCTAGGCAGTACATGAACTGCCGGCATATTATGTAAATTCTTAATGTTACACAATCTGCCTAGGCATTTCATGAAACGCCGTGCTCGTCTCGATACATGATGTTTCAAGTCGTACTACACGATCTGCCGTAAATTAGATATCGACTGTTCGTAAAGTGACCACAATGGCCGGCAGATTGTGTTCTCTGATTTATCGTCTATCTTATGGATGAAATAAAATAATAATACAGGTAAAATCTATATATTTTACAACTAAAAAATAAAATTCTCTTTAAAAAAATAAAAATAATCTTCAAACTTGCAATAAACAACAAAACAGAACAATAAAAAATAATAATACAGGTAAAATACATATATTTTACAACTAAAAAATTAAATTCTCTTTAAAAAAATAAAAATAATATTCAAACTTGCAATAAACAACAAAACAGAACAATAAAAAATAAACTAGCTACCTATATATACAGAATTTTGTTTTTCACTTATTGGCGCACGGGCCACTTTTGTGATATCTGAAATTGCATTTCAGTTTTACTTTAAGACATTTGCATCTATTGGTCTTACATTACACCTTAGAGGGTCGGCATGAACATTTTACATACCCCTGCCCGTTAAAAAAAGATTCCAAGGAAACGGCTCCTCTAATTGACATAAATTTAGATTTATTTACCTGATTAAGGTTAACAAAGTTTGATGTTGCTTCTTTAAGGTCAGGTCTATTGAACCACGATTTGATAATTCCGCCAACAGTAGCAACCTGGTATACGCCGTTTTTAATATCCGTAAGTACTGAAATAACATTTGGTGCATCTCCTGGACTGCGATCAACTTTATCAACATTAACTAAGACACAGTCCCCGATGTTTATGTTTGGTAACATTTTTTTTGTAGTCGCAATCGTCTGTTCTGCTTGGCGTTTTTGTCCCGCAAAGCTTTCTTCCTGCTGAGTTTTTATAGTTTCTTCAGAGCTACAAAAATCGCACATGTTTTTCCCGTTAGTACAATTTAAATGTACCGGCATTTTACAAATATCGTACCTACCCACATCATCTGTTATATTGTTTTCACAAACAATACAGTTATCTGTATTATTTTCTGCCAATTGCCTAACTCAATAGCCTCAATTTCAATTTGTACATCATCTGTATCGACAAGATTATTATAATCAATCAAGTCATTTTCATTTGACAGTTGGATTACCATATTCTCTTCTGGCAACCCCCCTGCTCTGTTTCGTACCGTTGAATAGTATCGACTTCTGGTGATTCTTCTGTCACTTCGTGGACTAGTGTGTGTCCTTGAACACCTAATTCATTTTCATTCATTTCATCTTGCTGCTCTTCGTGCTAATCATTTTCACATTTTTGAGTTACATCTATTTCATTCTGCAATTTGTCTACCTCATCTGCGGTAGTTATAGTTGAAATAATACTTTTAGGGAGATTTGTTGATTCCAGACCTTGCTTCGAGTCAATCCCAAAAACTGCTTTAAACGGGCTTCTCCCTATCACTCTATGTAGAGAAATACGTACCTCCTTTAATTGACTAATGGTACTTGGTCGTTTGTTCGGCTTTGTAGTATTCTTTGTAATACTCACCGAACAGTTCTTTTTCACTCTTACTTTCCATAGTTCCCATTAAATAAAACAAAACAAATAAGCACAAGTAATAGAACACAATCTGCCGGGCAACGCTGGTCACTTCACGAACAGTCGATATCTAATTTACGGCAGATCGTGCAGTACGACTTGAAATATCATGTGCCGAGACGAGCACGACATTTCATGAAATGCCTAGGCAGATTGTGTAACATTAATAATTTACATAATATGCCGGCAGTTCATGTACTGAATAGGCTTTTCATGAATTGACGTATTTCACAATGAGACTACGACATATACACCATATTCTCCTAATTCTGCTATAACATACTGTATACTTCATGAATCTTACATCATTAAATCTAGTTGTGATAAAACAGCCGTTCTATTACATATCATATACTTTATTTTGTTATTTAGTTACTAGAATAACTTGTGGTGTACTAAGTGTAGAGTATGTGAAAAATTATTTAATTTTTATATAGCTAGAAGACATAAGCACTAGTTCGCAATCATCAGCTCAAACTTGTGTTTATATTCTTTTATTGCTTATAATTCTGCAGAATATTCTTCAAGATGAAGCAGTAATCACATCTGTAATGAAAATCTATATTAAATTATATCATATTATATATCAACTATCACATATTGACAAGTATCCCATACAATCTTATTACGAACCAGCCGCGATTGCAAAAGTTATTAAAAATAACTTTATGATATGTATGAACTTTACTATCCAAAAACAAATTTTTTTATCTTCAAAATTGTAATCAATTATGTGGAATTCAGAGATATTTTCGCAAGATACCTGTCGAGTTTTCCTTTCTCGCTTAGCTTGCACTGCGTGAGAATATCAGAACTTCGAAATCTATATTTCATAAAGTTATATACTAGATGAATTCTTTCAGGTGATAATTATATCATATTTCGTTCTAGTAAGGTTATTAGCGTTATAGTAACTACCCTACGTACTCAGAATAACGTTGTTTCTTACATTAATTCAATGACTGAACTATTAATATCAGTAACAAATAGATATAAAAAAATAGTAGTAACAAACCCATGTGAATTTTCAAATTAATGCCATATTAATATTAGTAACAGCAACCAATTACTTATTAAAGCAAAAATAAATTTAAAACATGCCACAGATTACGTGGCACAAAAAATTTATACAAATTGTCAGAATTATGATTAATACTATGTAAACCTTCGATGAGGTATATTTAATTAGATAAAACAGAGAAATCTGAGCAAATATTGTTTAAATCATCTATTTTTAAATCAATTTTCAAATTAATACTATACTAATGTTAGTAACAGAAGCAGTCAATTACTTAGTGAGAGCAGAAAAAACTTGAACCTGCCATACATAGCGTGGCACAGAACATTCATACAGATTATCAAAATTACGATTAATACTACTTATCCCCTCGATGAAATATGTGTATTTAAAACAGAAAAATTTAAACAAAGAATAAGTACAAAAACTTATAATGTTTAGATAATAAAAATGAATTCATATTTTTTATATTATTATATGAATATATATTTTTTAATTAATTAATCACACCTTACAAAATATTTTATTACCTTAACAACTTATATTTTCACTAGAACAAAAAAAAATTAAGAAAATCATTTTAAAATACTCATTTAAAATTGTCCAAAAGAACCGTTACAACTTCACAACACAACAGACGTCCACCAACTCTTTCAGGGGGTCGGGTTCCCTCAACCCTTATATTAAAAGGGGTAAAAACGTACCGATAAAAAACACCCCTTATGTAAATGCGCGTCCAATAGCGGAATGACTTATGTAAACTACCCCGTGAATACGCGGAGCTCTACCCTAACGCGGTGTTCCATCTTATTCCTTATCACACGAATTTAAATTCCTCAGCCAATGGGAAGTGTTCCTTTCCACCCTATTTTAAATTGTAAATTAGGCAGAGCGTGGGATAAAGAAGGGGGTTTTCTTGCAAAATGGTGAAGATAAAAATATGCTATGCATAAAATACGCTATGTTATAAGTATGCTTGAATTAATGAGAATTAATTTAGGTTCAGGTTTAATTTAATTAAAATATAGCACTTATTAGTAAAAATAACGCCGTAGTATTAACTTCAAAAACTTTCATATTTAATTTTCATTTAATATAATATTTAAATCTTTTTCCAATCTAGTTCTTTTTTAATATGTCGTCATCTTAATATTACAGGGTTCTATGTTACTATTTCTACTTTCTGAGAAAAAACGTTTTAAAGAATTTGATGATTGTATTTTAACGAGTACAAAAATTAGAAATATACAAGCCTTATATCGATAACCTATATTGAATTATAGTAAATATATCAAAAATTTGTATTTTTTTAATGATATTTTGAGAAAATATAATTTTTTTTTTCAAAATACATACAACTTTGTAACTTTTTACAAAAGATATTATGTTCAATTTTGAAACATACTTCCTAAATAAGTGAAGTCTTTAACTTCCTCCAATCTTTCATTATTAATTTGTACAAAAACGAAAGTAAAAATTAATAATGAAAGATTGGAGGAAGTTAAAGACTTCACTTATTTAGGAAGTAAAATAAATTGGGATGGAAGAAGCGATAAAGACATAAAACAAAGAATAGCGCAAGGTCGAGTAGCTTTTAACAAAAAGAAAGCACTTTTATGCTCGGGGGTAATAAACTTAGAAACAAGGAAGAGATTTTTGAAAACATATATATAGAGCACGGCACTATACGGTTGCGAAACCTGGACGGTAGGGGAAGCAAGCAGGAAGAAATTAGAAGCTTTTGAGATGTGGTGTTACCGAAGAATGATGAAAATACCATGGACTGATAGGGTTAGAAACGAAGAAGTATTGGAGAAAGTAGGCGAGGAATGAAGTATGTGGAAAAACATAAAGAAGAGAAGAAATAGAATGGTAGGCCACTTGCTGAGACATGGGGGAATAGTCCGCGATATTTTGGAGGCAGAAATAGGAGTGAAGAAAGGCAGAGGTAGGCCTAGATTAGACTACTGCTCGCAAATAGTAAGGGATGTAGGTTGTAGCACAATTAGCGAAATGTGTAGGTTAGCACATGATAGGAGAAGCTGGAGGTTAGCGTCCAACTAGTCTTAGGACTGATGACCTAATGATGATGATGATGAAACATACAACTTTGTTTCACAGAACTAAGAAATACATATTCTATGTTTTGTAAGGAAAAGCACGGTTTGACTGTTGAATACTCGTATGATGGAGAAGAGTCCTTCAGTGTCAAATCCATTTCTTGTTTGATTTAAACCTGTGTTAAACCTTTTAAATAGATGCATTCTCCGATTTTTCTATTTTCACGTATTTCTCGTCGTTTCCAAGCAAGCGAGGCGTCCTATTCAATAGGCCGTCAAACATATACTAACAGAGAAATCGACCTGAAAGTTATTATACAAGCTAGTCAACGATAGTACTGTAGGATACGAGTCAATAATTAAACCTGATGGTGCTATCTCTGGCTTAGGCGGGAAACTTTTCACGCCACCTCCGTATATGTATTTATTTGTAATCTATATTTGTCTTATAAATGATTTTTTTTTCCATTGGATAATAAAGGCATTATTATTTTTATTATAATTAATGGAAATGTAATAAAGTGTAAATAAACAGATTATTTCGAGTTGATTTAAATATATTTCCCATTGATTAATAGTCTTAACAATATTCAGTAATTTTAACTTCCATCCGATAGCCCTTCCGACACCGCGTTAATAATGAATGTGGTGTCTGCGGCTGTACACATGACTTCAGCCGCATAAAAGATGAGATGCTTAGTCTATTTTCTGCAGCATCACTCCCCATAGAGCGAGAATAAGTTAAAAAGTGTTCTGATACGATTTTGCCGGGTTTTTGACTGTATTAGAGATGATTTATGGTTGCGTATGCAGGTTTTTTTTATTCGGCGATGTATTGGCTACGCGGTGCCTTTAGCATAGTGTATCAGTCACAGCCCTGACAGCGCCCTATATAAATCATCATTTGATCCGCGGCCAGGACATGTCGGGATCATGGGATCATTTATCGCACTTTTTCACTCGATATTGAGGAGATTATACAAAATGAGGATACATATATCTTGCGATCCCCGTTGTTTTAATAACGGCTACGCTGAGACGATGAATTGTGGAGCTTTAAGGGTCACGCGGATTCGCAAAGGGCAAATACGAGCCCAGGCTCATAATACTTTGGCTAGGCATAACCTTACAACTATGTAATATATTTAAACAAAAGTAATAACACTCTAAACACTATGTTATTGAAGAAAAATATTGGTAAAAGAAACAAAGCATAAACTCTTAACTTAAATACGATGAAATATTACTACGTTATGATGTGTCAGTGACAAGATTGTTAATAAAAAAACATTAAGGTCCCCTTTATTAACAATAAAGGGGATTAAGATTAATATAAAACATTAATATTCCCTTTATTAACAATAACGGCTTTAATTCTGGCAGGTATTGTATCTACCAGCTTAGCGCACTCTTGACTAAGTGTTGTACCAAATTTCTTGCAATTTGGTGCGTAGATGGTTAACTGAACGAGCTGGATATTTGCGCGTATCAATGCCTTTACATATTGATATTGACAACAATAAACTGCCTGTCAAAATTTGTTTATATTTGTCTGCTGTCATAGTACCCACTACTGAATGCAATTTTCTTGCCTATATGTACCACTCATACACCCCCCAGATCATAAGAGACGCAAGGAACTTCACTTTCCTAACCAAACACTCAAAATGATAAGTTTCTTGTGGGATTATTAGCACACGTTTTCTGGTATCACCCAAACATATTTCAAATTTGGAATCGTCACTCCAAGTTACCTGGTGCCATTGTTATAAAGTCCAGTGCCTATGTTCCCTATGTGCCCACCGTAACCGAATGATTTTTATCGTTTAGTTAACAATGGCTTTGCCTTTCTTTTTGAAGAAGAAACCGGTTCAAAAGTAAAATGTGAAGAATCAAACCTTACCTTGTAGAATTTGTATTCTATTTTGTTTATTGAGTGTTTATTTCTTCCAGTGGCTTGCCTTCATAGTACCATAATTTCTTTTGTACTGGATCGTCAGTTTATTGTTACAATCCTCTTCAGAGAATGTTGATTTAAACGTGAAATTAGGGATGGTCGACCAGTTTTCTTCTTTTGGGCTCTGTAGTCAGTGTTTTTATACAAGTTGATAATTCCTTGCACTGTACATTTTGACAGCGAATACATAGCAGGATTTTCTATTTTTTTTTTTTTTTAGAAAATATTAGCAGACGCGTCCAATACATACATTATAATATCCGTTCCACTTTGACAATAATTGGCATTCTATTTTGTTTTAAAACGCTACAAACGTTTAGCCTATTATGCATATCAGCAACTGGTCGAACTATTCTCAACCACGAATCTTAATGTTTTTTATTAACAAAGTTGTCATTGACATATCATAACGTAGTAATATTTGATCGTATTTAATAAGTTAAAAGTTTATACTTTGTTTCTGTTGCCAATATATTTCAGATTCCGAAATCATTTCCATATTGGAAGGCACGATAGTGTCCCTACTAGAAACACAATTCTAAATTGGGTAAATCATCTCCGTACGACTGGATTTTTGGGATCTGAAAGACCTCCAGGACTACAGTGAACGGTAAGTACTCGTGTAAAGGTGGAAAAAGGACGTGCAGCAGTGGAAGCCAGCCCGCGCCGCCGATAGCTGTACGGCATGCTCACGCACTGCGCTTATCTGACAAGTCAGTACGATGAATTTTGTACCTAGACCTCCACTTCAACTTGTATGAAATCATGGTGGTTGATTTTATACGAAAATTTACATTCGCAGAAACCATGTTAAAATTACTTGCACATGACACTGTACTGATGACGAGTGACGAGGTGCATATCCATTTGTTGGGTGCTGTGAATGAACAAAATTTCCAATATTAGTCGGAGGAAAATTCACGTTAACTTCACCAACGGCCACTTGATTTCGACCGAGATACTGTGTGGCATACAGTGTGACAGACACGTGGCTCGATTCGGCATCATCGGTCCTTATTTTTTTAGAGAAGATGAACGATAGTGAGTGTCAATATGTTACGATACTGCGCGAATTTCTTATTCCTGAACTAAGAAAACGTAACACAAGCATTGTTGCAGTTTATTTTCAGCAAGACGGGGCGGGGCTACTTACCACACTTCCAAGGAGACTATGCCCTTCTTGAGGTAACATTTTCCTGGGTGTCTCATTTTCCTGCGAGGCGATACCGAGTGGTCTCCATGATCGTCGAACCAGTCGCCCTGCGATACCGCGAAGCAGAGTTTTCATTGAGAAACCGCGTACCCTTACCGAACATTCTGCTGCAATAACAAAGGATAATAAAGTTATTCCAGCCGACGTGATACAGCGGTGCATGGACAATTTTGAGTTCATTTACAGTAGTGCTTAAAAAAATAAATAGTTTTAAAATCTTAAAAGGGACTTTCCGTGCGTAGCACATCTATATCTCGAAGTTGAGTGGCCGAGAAAAAATAAACCAACACATAAGTGCAGCATATGTGTTTTATGCGACAGTTTTACTTTTTTAAATAGTCCCCCATCGTACTTTCTCATGACCAATGGATAGGGTGGGGTGTGTCCTATACCCTTCAAAATAAGGTGTCGTCTGGGAGACGTTCTCGATCAGAATCAGTCAAAACCAGATCGATCTGACTCGATTTAGTTGAGTTATCATATTAACAAAATAACTTCCCAAATAGTCCACCATCGTGTTTTCTCATGGCCCATGAACAGGGTTGGGTGTGCTCTATCCACCTCAAATTCGATAGGTGTCATCTGGGAGATGTCCCCGATCAGAATCAGTCAAAACCCGATCGATCCGACACGATTTAGTTGAGTTATCGTGCTAACAAGAAATTTTAAAGCCGACGACAACGACACATAGATAGACATAATTTTTTAAGAACCATTTTTTTGTAGTTTTTAGGTCGAAAAACAAAAAATAAACGAAAACATTTTTTTCCATTTTTCTTTACACGATTACATTACCGCTAATATAGTTGAGTGCGGAAAAGTAAAATGGTCGCCACTTAGATGACGTTATTTTTCACTCATAATTCTTGTTTTTTAATGATTTTCATATGATAACAAAATAGAAGCTTGTAACGAATATTTTGAAAAAATAAAAACCTACACTCTTTGAAATACCAGAGTTATGTATTGCTTTTTGAAAATCGTTATACATCTCTGCCGGACTCTGTACTATTATGTTGACCACAAAGCATAAAATATATATAATTGAATCCTATTCTCAAAATAGTGCTAATAATGATTTGAGAATTCATCCAGCATTTGTAGAGTTTGCGAAAGCACTTATAGGCCCTGACGCTAGCTTCGGCTCCAGTTCCGGCTCCGATTTCGGTTCCGGCCCCTGCTCTAGCTCCAACTCTGGCTACAGCTTCGGCTTTCCACGACTTATGCCGGAAACTCTTGCTCAAGATATAGTCTGTCTAACATTATGCGCATACAATAAGTCTCGTTCTATAATACGGCGCGGCGTACATTAAATTCGTTTGAATTTTCATCAAATATATGAATACACTCCAAAATTACACTATAAATTATACGGATTATGAAAATTTTCCAAAATATTTTTGGCATTCTTTTCGTTCACAGAAAGCAGATACCTGAAATCAAACTACTCGGTATAAATAATAGAGAGAGCATTTTCTTATTTAACATTTTTTCTTATTGAACATTGCATCGGTGATGAACACTATAATAATATCTACCTCGTTTCATTATATGACTTTTCTAATATTTAATAAAATCATTAACAAGTGGTAAAATTTTTTATAAAACATTGCGGATACAAGTTGCAAGAAACAGCAACGCAGAAATATGGTCCGCTTAAAATATTCGCGAACTTCTTAAGGGTATACAAATAGAAAAAAAAATCGACAAAAGAAGCGAGTATATGAAATCTGCCGTCGTTATAGGTGAACCGAGGTCAAAGTTGAAACCAATTACACTGTATTGTTGCCACCGACAGACCCGCTCGCTTCACATGCCTCGTAATTCTTCCAGCCGGACTGCAGGTCTCAAATAGAGATTTCAATTTTCAGATATGCCCCAAGGTATTAAGCAATATTATTCACTGAAATTCCTAATTATGGAACGGAATTAGGTTTCTTGTTTCCCAGGATTAGGGCGGCTGAAAATGTGGCCAAATTAAATTTATTGACGGGGAAATAATCAGCAACGTGATTTAAGTAAAAACAACCTTCGAGAAGGGTAATATAACCTTCTTAAAAGAAGATGTTTTAACACATAAAGAAAAGGTTTTACTTTAATGTTTAAAGTTGTGTTTAAAAGTACACATATTAAGATATTGTACATTTTTGCTACCTTTCGCTAGACGTTCCTGTGTTCAGGTTTTCATCCATATAGACACTGGAAAGCAGTTGCCTCTTATCACTGGTGTATTATAGTGAGGTAAGATCTTACGTCACCAATGAGCACAGAAAAGTAAAACAATATATTTACTTGGTTTGTTGTTCAAGTATCTAGTTTTATTTATATATAAACGCAATTCTAATATCCACTATAGTAGTCATAGAATACCGGAGCTCGGCTTCCCCCCACCACTCATCCTTTGGCAATCATAGCCAATCGGTTCCATAGTGAATATTTGGAGAGACCACATCCACGAAGTGACGGGTCGCGTCAAAGCTACCGCCACCAGACTCTGGGCGATGACGGGAAATAACAGCCAGCTGAACCTCAGGAACAAGCTGCTCCTCATCCGGCAAGTCCTTCAGCTCCAACTGATGTACGCTGTACTACATCGACAGCTTGAGGCTACACTGCTAAGACACACATGAAGAGGATTCAGGCCGTCGAGAACGTCGCCCTCCGCTGGTGCCGTGGACGCCCCGTGGTACGTGAGGAACATCCACATCAGGCGAGACCTAGACTTCACCACTGTGACGGATAAAATCCGAGCCAGGGCTCGGAAGCTCAGCGATCAAGCGAGTGCCCATGACAACACCCTCATCCGAGCAGCTTCGGACTATGACTCAGGAAGACGAGGAAGGCACAAAAGGCCCAAGATCTAGGTAGTATAACCTCATAGACCCCCTTTACAGGTCAAACATAACGTTTCATTACAGCTGAGCCCTATTGCTCCACTAACCATTTTCTATTCCAGAGGGCACTACGGCCGTTTAACCATTATCTGTTACAGGAAAGATACACGACTTCCCTCCCACACACACCTGACTCCAAATCCCGGGATCCGTTTCTAATAGAGAAGGACCCCTCCCGAGTACCGACAGCCCCGTGGGGCTGACGCTGGCGAAGCGATGCGGCAAAACAAGGCGACCAAAGATTAAGAAAAAGCCGAGAAGTCCCTACCAGCGGGATTTAGAGGCGTCAGGACCAAAGGAGGTCGAGGGGAGCGAACCGCTGCCAATCGTACGGGTCTTGTTTGCGGGCGGCACTTGCCTCTCGCGTAGAGACCCGCGAAATCGGAAGCAAATCTCGGCCTACCTTCGTACGGTGGTCCCGGTCTACACGATGCGCGAGTAAGGAGCGGTAATCTCGTCCGACTTGCCGACAAACCCCATCAAGGCATTACGCCTGCCATTGGCTTCCATAGTGAATAAATGTATTTTCTATAGTACTTCATAGATTTCTCACTATTTAATAAATATTTAATATAAATTCTACCTTTAAAATAGGACACCATTACTACTATTTCTGTTAATAGAGATTCAAGATTATTGTTTCAGGCACAGCAAAGGCTACTATGGGGGATGGACCCCCAGGAGTCTATTGCTGTCACTTTCATTTTTATTATCTATTTCGGGCGATCAACAATAAATAACTTCCCTAACAAAAATCCTACGATTGATCTTGTTCTATTATAATATACATGTGGCTATGAAAGTTTATTATAACCTTAGCTCATATATATGCCCTTATAGCATTTAAATAATTTAGAGTAACAACAAAGTCGGTTGCAATATAACAAACTGACTAGAACTAGATCGATTGGTCACATGTACTATTCATTTCATCGCTATTTGCCAAATAAAAAAAACTCTCCTATCTTGCCGATAAACGGAATAGTCTACCTGAACCTAGCCATAAAAACAAGCCACGGTATGAGATAAGAGCCGTTTAGGATTTTTTCTTTGGCAAATGACGATGAAATAAACTATACATAAATTATATTTTTCTTGTTTTTCATATTTATCCATGTATTTTTAAACAGACTCACCAATGAGTCGTTGAATGACGTTTTAATATGATACAGGAAACTGCAAAAATTATTTTTAGAGATATCACAACGTACATCTTACGTTGGTGGCCTTGAATATTTGTTTTCATATTCATACCCTGCAAATATTAACTTAATTAACAAATAGTACAGCGATTGTTACAGCTATAGTAGTTTTTCTATGTAATTCTTCTTTCTATAATTGTAATTCTTCCCCCAGTAATGCTAACCTGGTTGACGAAATGCTCGTTCAAATGTATTAATCGTTATAGTGTTTCATTGTTTTATAGAAACAAATATTAGAAAAATATAAATATTGTGGTTTTATCTTTTAGAAAGTCAGTCTCAGGAGAAATTAGTTTTTAATTATCTTCGACTAGCTTACTAACTTACAAAATACGATTCTGGTGCAACAGATAATTTGAATATTTATCAAACATTGGTTTTCTGCATTGTTTTTCTCTAGAAAATTCAAGTAATAACACATTGACAGTACCAAGATTTGTGCGTCGAATGCAACATAATATTTCTTTGTGGAAAACGCGCTTATCTGTGTTTTTTCTAAAATATCGTGTATAGGAAAAAGTTTTTTAATCATCCATCTAAGATCTTACCTTGAATGATTTTCTGTTACTTTCCTAAAGAAGACTCATAAGTGTATGGCAAAATACCCTTTAACTCCCAATAACCATATAACTGATGAAACGATTTGGAATCTTGCTTTCTCCCACGTTTTCTCTATATTATGTTTTTGTCCCCATAAGCTTAGTAGAAGAACTAATAATTATAGAATTTTTTTCTGCAAAATTTTTATGATCAATAACAAATTAATACGCGGCAACCGATAACAGTTTATAAAGATCTCCCGGCATCCCTTTTTTGTATATGGTATGAAAAAGGTATCACCTCATGTTACTTTATATGTGCAAAAAAACTGAAAGTTAAGATTTGCCTGGCATTATCGCACAGTCGTTAAAATGAGATCGGAGTGAAGTGTAGTAGTAATTTTTCTTTATTCAATTCGATTGAAATTATGTTTTAATTAAATCGAAATGTGCAGTGTAAATATATAGTGGATGTGCATAAACAATTTTCTGGACATATTTTGTGATTTGTGTGTGATGGAAACTGGTCTAGACGACTGGCATTAGGGAAGGAGTTAAATAGGTAAGTTTAAATATTGAAGTACTTTACTTTTAATTACAATACAAACTAGTTTTTGGGTAAAAAATTAGCACTCGAACGGGATTATTCTTTTTTGAATTGAGGAAAATATATACATATCGATACATATATTGCATATAAAATTTATTAGAGAATAAATATAGTGACTTTCTTTATTAATAAAAAGTAATTACTGATTTTGTTGCAAGTAAACCAAATACTTGATTTAGTTAAACATAATACCAATATATGAGTAAATAAATTCAACAATATACATAATTAATTGTATTGGTGGTATTATATTGTCTATGAAATAATTACATACAGATGTATAGTTGTAAATTGAATCAAACTATATGTTTCTTTGCAGGTAGGTTCCGAACGAGCTGGACACCGTTTTTCGTATAAGGTAAGATTTTTTCTTATAATAGATAGTAACAGAATAAATAATAAAACATTAATACCTCCGTTGTAATCGATATACTTACTTATTATTAATTAAATTAGTATCTGTTAGATATAAATATGACAAGAAATACAGATTATATTGACTGGTCACTAAGATGTGGGTTGTAATCTCTATAAGAATAATTTTCGCAACTTCCCGTATTACATTAAAACGTCATTCAACGACTCAACGACGAGTATGTTTAAAAATATTTGAGTAAATATGAAAAACATAAGAAAAATATGATTTATGTACATGCGAGTTATTAATATGACCAATCTATCTAGTTCTAGTCCAGTCTGATATATTTTAACGAACTTTGTTGTTACTATAAATCGCTTAGATGCTGTAAAGGGTGTATGGATATAATAAACTATATAGGTATATGAGCTGAAGTTATAGTAAACTTTCATAGCTACAGATATATTATAATAGAATATGTTCAAATGTAGCATTTTGGTTAGGGAGGTTATATTGATCGGCCGAAATAGGCAATAAAAACTAAGGTGATAACAATAGTCTCTCGGTGGTATATCGGTTTGGACAGTGACACTTGTCAGTCTCTAAAACAATAACTTTGAATTTTTATTAACAACAATAGCATTATGATGTCCTATTTTCGAGGTAGTAAGGTAATTTTTGTTAAATATTTATTAAATAGTCAGAAGTCTAAGAAGTACTATAGAAAATATTTTTTTCACTATGGAACCGATTAGCAACCCCTACAATATACAGCAATATAACATCAATAGCAGTATAAATATAGTACTAAGTGTTACCATCTTATACATATTTTCATTGAATACAGAAGAACACATAAAATTACTTTTCAATTATCTTAATCGGTTTACAAAAGAACTAATCTAATTCAACGAATTCCAATTAATGACAAGCAATACTGATTTCAGTATATTATTGCCAATCGTTGGAATAAATTTCAACAAAACGATTCTCCCTAGCACGTACCATTCCTAATCCGGGAACGCTTCACTTCTGTAACATCTCCAAATTTCATTTCTTACTGTTTTACTTGATGGAAAATATAAATTTCCCACCCCTGACTCGAGAGAATTTATATTCGGGGACTATCTTCCTCGCCACCATTACCTGTAATATATTTGCACCTGGAAACAGTCGCAAGTCTTCCGCAATATCACAGCCAACCGGCGACATTATTGAGTTATAAAAATTCGTTATTTTGTGTTTGTGGAAAATTAGCTAAGTGAAGTTATAATCTGGTCATTATATTCTTGCCTGGAGCATATAATGGCGAAGTAATGGTCACATGGAGGTAGCAATGTTGTCACCTGGCCGAAACTAACTTAATTACTTTAATAGCCCAGGCAACGTGGATATTACATTACCATGAGCGGGATAAACCTACACTTACACTTCTGGAGGTGAGAAAATGCAAAAGTCCATTTGATATCATTACGGGAGTCTCTTGGTCATTAAATAGTTTTAGTTGGACGCTTTACAAAATCTTTACAACCGATTGCCACGACTATATATATACATCTGCTGCAGATAGGAATAAAATTTGGATTTTACAAAAGGTCTCTCATAATTTCCTATACATGAATACACATACATTTTCTATACATAATAATGAAAATTTATTATAGGACGATGCAATTCAAAAGAACATGGTATTTAATTTTTTAATCATTTGTTATTTATATATGTATCCAACAAGTACAAGTTCAGCTACAGAATACCATAAACAGCATTATTTACTGTCTTAAACAACAAATAACATACATTATTTACATATTAATATCATAAACTAGCTCACCCGACAGACGTTGTCCTGTCCAAATGTCAATAAATTCGTTTGTTATCGTTTTGTGAATTTGTGGAAAGCTATTGGAAATGTGCAAACAAAATAAAAATCATAAAAAACGTATTTCTGAGTGATCATTGTATCTATTAGAATACATTGTATCTATTAAACATTAAAAACATTTATTTATTGCACAATGTTTTTTTAAAATGATGTATTTCAATTTTTTTATATATTATATTCTAATTATGTTTTTGTGTACAGAATATTACTTGTCAATCTACAAATCATCACACTATTTGGTTTGAAATTAACACAATTGCCTCATTCGTTTAAAATATGTGTTGCTTAGCCAATAAAGTGCCGTTAGCAGTTTTATGAGATAAATTATTTCTTAGTTTAATCTCAATCAAATTTACCTAGCTAAATATTCTTTCGCAATCCGCACTTGAATGCGGCAAAATTCGTAAATTTATTATGAACATTTGCGAGGAAATAGCGATAACCTGTGAATTTATCGTACATGTGACAGCACTGGCATGTAGCGAAATAAATTGAAATAGAAATAAAATAACTACATTTGTTGGACAGATCGCGAAACAACACAAAAGTAAAAACAAATGTAGTTTTGTTTTAATTTAGGCTGGAATGCGTTTTTACAGATTTTTCTCCAAATCTCAATTTAATTGAAAACATTCAATTGAGTTATTTCCATCTCGGGTGCATGACGAATAAAAAACAAAAAAAGAATCAACCAAATATGTCGTTCCTATCGTCAGTTGTGATCTAGAATGCATACAAAAATTATGCTTTTTGCAGTTTGTCCGAATTTTCCGACTTTCCGTTGTAATTGTCTCAATTCTTGTTCCTGAAAACTTTTCCAGGACCATAATGAACAAAACAAAAAAAATTACGCATATCCCTGGTTTGAATCGTGAGTTATGGTCTTGAGTACATACAAAAATCCCATAGAAAAGAGATCTTTCAGTTTTTCCGAATTTTTCAATTTTCCGGGCAACTTCTCCAATTTTTCTTTCCCTGAAAACCTTATCCGGAGTATCACGAATATTTTTAAAAAATAATTGGCCAAATCAGTCCATCCGTTCTCAATTGATGCGCTTACCAACGAACAACATTTAATTTTTATTTATACATATAGATTAACATATGCATTAAAACAAATTAGAAATTAACCTAAAACCAAAAAGAAGAAAAATTACTCTAACTAGTTAAAAAAATAGTATATGCATCTGTTAACCCTCTTGAATTTCTTATAATAAGTCTTAGACTTTTTTATAGTGGTGATATGCTTTTCATATGGTACAGGAAAGTTAATTTAACGTTTGGAGAATTGCTTCAGGAGTTTTTTTTTGCGATTAGGTCTGTAGGATGTATCATTTGTCGATAATAATTATTTTTCCGTTGGAAATCATGATACACTTCGATGCAGTAAGTGGTAAATTACTGTTCGTGCACCAGTGGCTGATATCATCAATAACATTTTGTGCAGTATGACAATCAGCTGTAATATTTATAAAGAAGAAGGCCAGCTACCGAACCTTGAGATACTCCAGATGTCGGAAGAAACTTGTTAGATCTGTAACAGCAAATGAGTATCTCTTTTGCAAACAAGAGTCGAAGAGTTGCACGAAGGGAAAAGACAAATATATACGTATATGATTTATACGGCAATATATATATATTGATGAAGCCCATCAACAGCCTTAGTAAATATATGCCATCGACCTAACAGAATTTGTCGAATTTTTCATTAACAAATTAAGTTTGCACATAATATACATTACTGTTGATCTTCTTACAACAATTTAACTATTTAAAAAAAATAGTCATCATCATCATGAGGTCATCAGTCCTAAGACTGGTTGGACGCTAACCTCCAGCTTCTCCTATCTTGTGCTAACCTACGCATTTCGCTAATTGTGCTACAACCTACATCTCTTTCTATTTGCGAGCAGTAGTCTAATCTAAGCCTACCTCTGCCTTTCTTCACTCCTATTTCTGCCTCCAAAATATCGCCGACTATTCACCCATGTCTCAGCAAGTGTCCCACCATTCTATCTCTTCTCTTCTTTATGTTTTTCCACATACTTCTGTTCTCGCCGACTTTCTCTAATACTTCTTCGTTTCTAACCCTATCAGTCCATGGTATTTTCATCATTCTTCGGTAACACCACATCTCAAAAGCTTCTAATTTCTTCCTACTTGCTTCCCCTACCGTCCAGGTTTCGCAACCGTATAGTGCCGTGCTCCATACATACTTTTTCAGAAATCTCTTCCTTGTTTTTAAGTTTATTACCCCCGAGAATAAAAGTGCTTTCTTTTTGTTAAAAGCTATTCGACCCTGCGCTATTCTTTGTTTTATATCTTTATCGCTTCTTCCATCCTAATTTATTTTACTTCCTAAATAAGTGAAGTCTTTAACTTCCTCCAATCTTTCATTATTAATTTGTACTTTCGTCGTTTTTGCTCTGCTCTCGCGCCCTTTGTACATTAACACTTTAGTTTTGTTTTTATTCACCCTCATTCCGTATTCCTCTGTCAACACTGCCTCCATTTCGTTCAATGCTGATTCTAGTTCCTCCTTACTATATGCTAATACTGCTATATCATCCGCCAATCTCAGCATTTTCAGTTTCTGTCCCTGTACTTTAATCCCGAAATCCGCTCTATTTTTTAATAGTACTATCGATGAATTATAACCAATAAATTAATCACTGAAATTAAATATATTATTCATTAGTAGAGATATGAAGAGAATAGAATTTTAGAGCTATGCGAACTTTCCCATAGCGGTACCTATCTATATGCGATATAGATAGGATGCTATAAAACCGCCATTTTGGTCACGCATTTCATCCAACTTGAAAATTTTCCTTGGATTCTTAAAAATATTACCATTCAGGCAGAATGGATTACGCATAGTTTAAAATTAAATAATAGTTTATATAGTATACCTAGTTTGTATTAATTTCTTTTTATTATCTTAAATTGTTTGTACTAACTACATGTTTTTAAATCTCAAAAATATAGAGGTGAATTGTTTGATACTAATTTTATTTAAAATCTAGAATGGAACTATTAATTTTTGATGGCAATAGATTGAGTGAATTAAAAATAAGATAAGAATAATAAATAAGAATACGAATTTCAAGGGTCAAAAAAGTATTGTCACAGTAAAAATTGTTATTTAAATAAGTTCTTAAAAAAATTATTTACACTTTAATATTTTGTTACCATACCATTTACATCATCAGGGCTCTGGGTTATTTCAGGTCCAATGTGATCCCATTCTTATAATAAAACCATTTGTAACTGCTGTTACTCCTGAACTACTGAAATTTTATTTATCGGACCATCAAGGCCAGCAAGTACCGCAAATGCTCTATGAAATTTATATCCGGGGACTGGGGTGGAGTTCTGACTTGTCTACGAATATTATAAAGTAACCATTCCTTTGTTTTATTGGCGGTATTGGTATGCTTTGGATCATTATGCTGGATCGGTATGCTGGAAGATAAACGTGTCTCTGCTGTCCATGTTTTTAGCTCTGCTGTTCAAGTTGTGGCGCAAAATGTGAACATGCTTGTCTGCATTTATAATACCTTCGATGAAATTTAGGTTTTCAACACCATTACACGACATGCAGCCCCAGACTAAACGCTCCCGCCACCTTGTTTCACTGTTGGCCTGACATGACTCACTTCAAATTCAGCATAGTGAGACTTAACGGCACTTAGAAACCTTTTTCTGTGATCTTCTAAAACATTTCTTTGCATTAGACATGGTCCGTTTGATGTCTTTTGAAACAAGTAAAATCTTAAAAATTAACAATTTTTTCGGTCACGCTGTATTTCATCCGTTATTAAGAAGATTTTAATTAAGTTTTGAAGTGTATATCACAGTTACGTATTATATAAATGAAGTATTGTTAGTCTATACACAATGTTGGGTATTTCTTATATGAACGTGAAGTAGGTACTTTCGAAAATAAACTATGACACATTTCAAGAGTACCACAGAATTTAAAAACTAATTAAAAGCGAAACTCTCGTCTTGACTCCCTTCGTGTGACACCCATCCCCGATGATAAATTAGTTAAAACATAAGTAGGCCATGATGGTGCCCCTCGTCAGAAATTGAAACATAATTCTGTAATATCGGCAAATGGACATGAGAGATAAAAAAATAATAAAAATAAAACACTGGATGGCCCTCGACGTCATTATCTGCGATAGAGGGCCGCTGCGAGTAACGTATGTAGCCATAATAACAGGGGTGATAGTCTAAGTTTCAGGCCGTATTACATTTCAGGATATTATGTTGTGTTACTGGCCATCCTTATACCCCTATGGTTGCCTATACTGCGAGCGGTACATGTATGAATCGACTCATCGTTATCAAACCCAAAATAGACGGCTAAAGAAAAACTGACTTTGGGGATGTAATTGGGTGTATTTATTCATTCATTATGAATTTATTTTCATTCCTATTAGAAAATCTCGTGAAATTTGATTTCAAGTTCGGGTCCACGTCAACAGGGGTAGTTTTTAATTCTTCCTTGCAGAAGAAATTGACTAAAAAGATGTAGTAAGTCATATGTTTTATCAAAAATGTTAAAGCTGTTATTGGTGAGAAGTTCATGCTTCTATAATGTTAAGAACCTCTATGTAAGTTATATATTAGTACTTCTATGGTTATATACTGTTTATACTGGTTATATATTGGTCTATCTATTAGTAATCTACGTAATATTTCCTGACCAGATAAAATTCAAGACATATAGGGTGTCTCAGTTGGAACTATAGGATTTTAATTGTGCTCCATTTGTGTTCTGTCAGATATAGGACGTCAATATTTAAATACTGTCATCTGTGAACCATACGACGGCTGAAACTATATATTCTTCAAATCTAAATCATCAATTTGATGGACAAAGAAATTGTTTAACATGTCACAATAGTGTTCCCCATTTACTGTCATAGCAGTTTAATTTTCAAAGAGGTGTATAGTCCAATTACTTCACCGCTCTAAAATGTACCAAACCGTGCATCGCTGTGGATGCATTTCTTTTTCGTGAACAGCATGTGGCTTGTTTGCTGGCGTATCCGTCAAAATGAAAATGTGCTTTATCGCTGAACAAAATTTTGTTGCAAAAATCATTATCACTTCCCTTCTTTCCTAACGCCCAATAAGCAAATGTACGACGTTGTAAATTGTCTGTATCTTTTAACTGCTTTGTTAATTGAATTATGTATGTATACTGACAGATACAGATCTTTCTTTAAAATCTGATGCATGGTGGCTTTTGATAGATTCAATTGTTGGGCACTACGTCGAATTGGTGATTTTGAATACTCCCGTACACTTTCTCTCACTGCAAAATTCTCATCTGACCGACCACGACGCATTGGTGTTGCCTTATCGATAACAGAACACGTCTCGTCAAATTTCTTGATTAAGTTACAAACTGTTAACTCTGTAGGCGGTTCATTTTGTCCTAATTTTGTGCGAATTTTTCTTAATGCAACTGTAAAGTATCGCTCACTTTCATAAAACAGTTGTACACAAACTATTTGTTGTTGAACTGTTAGTTGCGGCATTTTGACGTCGTATGGTGTGTAGATGACAGTCATTAAATATTTACGCCCTATTTTTGAGATTTTTCCATTAAAAATATTTGGAAAAATAATTATTTTGAGGAAGCTGCATATTTGTATTGTTTAAATATTTTTCAGATAGTAATTTAGACAATCTACAGTAAGTTTTGTATCCATTAAGACCATTACGATATCAGATGTTTTCTCTGTTGCGTTTAAAATCGCAGTTTCTTCCCAGAATTATAGATCTTAGCTTATTTAATTATGTAAGGTTATTTATATCGAGAATTTTTATAGCTTCCTTTTATTTAAATGGAACTACACTAATTATATATATATATATATATATATATATATATATATATATACACTAATTATATATATATATATATGTATATATATATATATATATATATATGTCCTTAACTCCTCTCAGAAGCATAGGGCCTCAACAAATGCCTTCCACCTGGTTCTGTTCTGGGCTGTCTGTTTTGTCTGTTGCCACGTTTTTCCAATTTGTTCTAGTTCTCCCCTGACAGTTCTTTGCCATTCCATCTTTGGCCTTCCTATTCTTCTGCTACCCTGTGGGTTCCATTCCAAAGCTCTCTTACTGATGTTATGGTCTTCTCTATGCAGTGTGTGGCCTATCCATTTCCACTTTTTCATTTTGACTTCAGTGTTAATTCGTTGTTGCTTTGTTACATTCCACAGGTCTTCATTACGCATTTGGACCGGCCAAAAAATACGCATAATTCTGCGTAAGCTCCGATTTATGAAGACTTGTAACTTGGAAATGATTTGTCGGCTAATCTTCCATGTTTCTGCCCCATATAGAAGTACGGCTTTGACGTTGGAATTGAAAATTTTTATTTTTACTGAATTAGAATATTCTCTGGATTTCCACACACTGTTTAACATCCCGAATGTTTGTATGGCTTTTTTGATGCGGTTGTTTACATCATCTTCAGTACCGCCTGTTTTTGTAACTATGCTGCCTAGGTAGGTGAATTCATTGACCTCTTCAATTGTCTGATTGTTTATTGTAAAGAGTGTTTGGTTATCTGTACACATTCTCATTGATTTGGTTTTTCTACTGTTAATTTTAAGACCTACAGCTTCAGCTTCTCTTACGAGGTTATTTAATTTAGTTGTCATATCTGTATGGCTATGTGCGAGCAGGTAAATGTCATCTGCATAGTCAAGATCTTCTAGACTTGTAAATGGTCTCCATCATATGCCATGCTGTCCCGTGGTGGCTCTTCTCATGATCTCATCTAGCATTATGTTGAATAGAAGGGGAGATAATATACACCCTTGTCGTACCCCCTTTTTAATTGTTATGGGTTGGCTTTGTAGTCGTCGATGGGATACCCTACTTTGCGCATTCTTGTACAGCTCTTTTATGAGGTTTACTATCTTTGCTGGAACTCCTTTTCTCTGTAATACGTTCCAGAGTTCTTTGTGTTGTATGCTGTCAAATGCACGTTCGAAGTCTATAAACACTAGGTATAATGAGGATCGCCATTCGACTGACTGTTCTATAATTATACGGACTGTGTTTATTTGATAAATACATGATCTGTGGCGCCGAAAGCCCGCTTGCTCGTGTCTTAATCGAGGTTCCAGTATGTGAATCAGTCTCGTATGTATTATATGAGCCAGGATTTTGAGGACTGTATTTAGCAGTGTTATTCCCCTCCAATCTTGGCACTGACTTAAATCTCCCTTCCTTGGTACCTTTACTACCATCTCATCACTCCATCCATGTATAAGTTGTTCTGTGCTCCAGACGTCTATTAATATTGGATATAGCAAGTCAGTTAATAAGGTCGCATCTAGTTTTATGACTTCTGCAGGTAAGTCATCTGGTCCAGCTACTCTAATTGCTAAACGTATATTAATTATATGATCTAAATCTATTGACATTTAAAATATAAACTTATAAATTTCAATATTAATTCATGACTACTAAAGGCATAAGTATAAAAATCATAAATTATCTTAAAAATTTATTGATAAATATAAAATGAAATAGTTTACTCTATTAGAAAGCATTATCCTTGGATAGAAACATCATATACGTTTATGTAACAACTGTTAGTGCACTAACAGATAAATGGATAAAATTTATAGTCGAAACAACCATTTGACTTTTAGAACAAAAATTATTATTATAAAATGTTTCAACAGAAATTATGAACGATGATTCAAGATGTATGCATCTTTGGTTCTATTTTTAAGAACTTTTCCAAAGCTTAAATCGTTTAAATCGTTTTTGTTTTAGATATAATTCAAGTAAACTTCTTCTTTTTTTCAAACTGAGAGAAACAGCAAAGATTAACTTTTTAACTATCTTTGCATGATCATTACTATTTGTAATAAAATTATCTTTGCGCATACCATACTTTTATCTATTAGATAATTGAATGAATATTCATGAGTCATGACATTACTGTGGTCACAATTTACGATTTTATGTCAAAGTCTGGGGACAATTTCTAATTATTAAATTTGTTTGTAAAGTTGTCGGCATTTCATCAGCATTACCTCGTCCCTACTAACTCCAGTTCGACCGCAGTAAATAAAGAACCATTTAAAACAATGGAAAATTAAATTATTTAAGCGAAACCAGTCTAGGTAATTTGATAATAGAACCTGGCCTGATCAATTTGGCCTCATTCAGACATCTTAGCATTCCGAACGGATCTGGACGGCATTGTCAGCGGGACAATTGACTAACGAAGGCCTCATTAGTCATTAGCCTCAAGGTGGACGTCATCCGACTGTTTGCAGTTCTTGAGGAGGAGGAGGAAGCAAGAAGCGGGGCTGCGTTATCAGAGGATGCACAGCGTAGGATAATGCGAAGTGATCGGAATAAAGGACTCTCCGGTCCGGAGCCTAGTTAGGCCCAAAAGCGCTGCCCGGGCGCGATAAGAAGCCCTGTGGAAATCGGAGATTCCACCCGCTACATCTTTGTAGTTTTCAGCCCGTATTACAACTATGGCCCTGCCGCGTGATCTTTTTATCTACGTAATAAAAAATACGTCAACCACTCACCGTAAGCTCCGCTTAAGGAGAGCTATGTGTCTTTATATCATATAATTATTATATCCACACGATGTACAGTTAACGCAATAAAAATATTTCCAATCTAAAATGTGATCCTGAATATTCCATTTTTAACAATGTAGTGATCCACTAATATATGCTAATATACTACAATTAATACGCATCTAATATAAACTGAATGAAATAAAAATTCTATGCCTGTTGCGAACCCTACCAACGACCTGGAACCCAATGTTATTATCGTTGTCATTAGCAAGCAAGCACCCATTGGAGCTGAGTTCATATTGCATCACTACAAGAGGTTCAAGAAAGGGATACAAATGAAACCTAATCATCTAATCGTACTTACGACAATGTCTTTTTGCATAGGCGTCACGCCAGGGTATATATAAATGATCTCACCTTATTCAGCGAGGATAATTATCAGATAGTGGTATTATAAATCCATGAAAATCATGTAACATTTTTAACAAATTAAGAATCACATTTATAATGATTCAAATTTGTTTAAAAAATATTTACAGATACCCAATGACTTATAAAACTTGAAACAGTAATAAAAAAGTATAAAGAAAATAAACAAAAATATAGAAATTGTTGAAATGAAAACATGAAATGCCTTTTCTTTTAATAATTTAATACAGAAGTTAACCATTTATTTTCATAACTTGGTATATATTTGTTACATATTTGCATAAATAATCTTTAATGAAGATAATCGGGAGTGGTATTAAATTAAACGTTTTTGATAACATACATATTTGAACAATGCTACAGACTTTTGATTTTGGATAATAAAGATTTTTTTTTATTTTTCATAAAAAATAAAGAACGACTACATATTCAGGAATAACTATAATTAACGACTAAAGTGATATACAGTGCTTAAAATCCAGTAACATCCCCATTAATATGTTGATATAATTTTTTTCTTTCGTACATTTTAATGCACAAATAAAATATATAAACATTTACACTGAAACTGACGATGAAATTTAAATGAAATTTTAGATTTAAGTCCACAATAAAACTAGTATTTGGACTAGGGAATGATCTTAACCATCAAATTAAGTTTTAGAGATCTTGAACTATTTATCAGCTAATGCACTACTTTTAGGATGAATTGTTTTTTTTTTATGATAAATCGTTTTTACCTTAATAGTACATATAGTTCACAAAGTTGTCATTATTGGGTAAGAACAAGGCCCCATGAAATGCAGGAAATGCATAATAAACATCACCAAAAACTGAGTATATGGGCTAAGTCTGTTGGTGGCTAAATTATAGAATTTTTCTTCTTTGATGGTAATCTGACTAGGTCCCGTTACTATGTATTTCTTATTATCACATTATCAATTAATAAATGATAGTCGTTTTGTGTAACTGCTCTAGTGTTTTATTACACTGTAGATTATGTCATTGCCAATTCACAATCTTGTACTATCGAACAGAATTCAGAAATCAATCCAGAGAAATGAACGTAATTATAGGTTGTCCTGCAAAGAATTGCGTAGCTATTACACATAAATAAACGAGAAAAGAAAAAAGAAAGAAAAATATAAATGATATTAAGGGGGAAAATATATAAGAGAGACATTAAAGAAAAAGTACAATTGAGATGTCCAACAATTTTTGTGTAAGAATTGTTGAGTTTTTAACAATTGAAATTTAATTTTCCAAAGAAACTAACAATTATCCAAAGTTTTGTTTTCTGCTGAAGCAGAAGGAATAAAGTATGAAAATTGTACAGTTTTTTGTAGTTATATGATTCTTGTATATACCCCCCATGTTACAATACTATACTGTAAATAGGACTCCACTAAAGAATAGTACATTACTATTAATTGCAAAATATCTATCTGTTTTCTATAGTCTCCTTAACATCATTCCAATATGTGCCTTCATATAATATGATAATTCCATCTGCAAAAGATGATACAGTTGCTTTAATTTTCATAGTTAAAGCTGCATTCATATATACATACGAAATAGAATAGGGCTAAGAACTGTACCTTTGGGAACACCAATTATGTATTCTCTCCATTATTTTGATACAACATTGTTCTATTTACACGTATTGAATTCTATTACTTATATTTACATATTAATTTTGTCGCCTGTCATCTAAATTCGATGTGTTATAGTCAAATTTCTATAAGTATTTTCTGATCTATAAAGTCGAAATCTTTAATCAAATTGAGGAACGCATGAAACAACTTTTTTTTTCTTCAACTTTGTGTGACCGTTTTTGCTGAAGAAGCAATAGCGTAGGCTATGGATATCCCGTGTTTAAAATCAAATTGTTTATCCAAGATTAAATTATATTTCTTCAAAAAATGTACTATTTATTTCTTCACAATTTTGTGGATTTCCTTTTTTAAAAAGAAACTTTACCGCTCCCTTTTTTAAGCTATTGGGGAAATAACTAAATTCAAAAGTGTTAAGAATGACTGCTAAAGAGTTAATTATATAATTTTAAATTGATTTTAATATTTATGTTATTATTTCCTGATAAGTCTTTATTAGTTTTATTCTTCTTTAATTATATCTTCAAACTTCTCCATTATCCGATTAAGTAAAAAGAAGATTAGGTGTTCAGAAGTTCTTGACTTTATCATAAATCAGTTTTTCAAACTATTGTTCAAATAATAAATTGGTATCTATAATTTGAAGTCTAAATTATATTAATTTAAATTAGGTAGTCATATTTATAAAATCAAAAGTCTTAAAAAATATTATACTTTATAATTTAATGAAATTGTTTTGTTATTACTGTGAAGCCAAGCAGCTATTTTCATCTATATTTACTAAACGGCTGTTGTCGTGTGTGTGTCACGAAATTTTTAGGCCAATGTACCAAATGCTTTTAATTCGAATTTCGGTATTTTGACAAAATCAATATAGTAAATCGATGCTTACAAACAAGGTGGTTACGTTATCAAACCTCTAAAGGCATACTTTGGAGGTGTCTTCGATATGAGCGAGGGGGTGGCGCAATATCATTGCGCCACCCCCTTGCGATTTGCTTACTCATTCTTGTATTATTTCGCTATAAAGAATATTTGACATTAATTAAATTGTTATTAATTTTCAAGAAATAAGAAATAATCTCGCGTTTTATTTTCATGTGATAATATATTAATTTAGTTCCAGAGAGGTAAACGGCCGCGCATTGTAAATACACCTTGCGTTTAACTATATTCTAATTAAAATAAAACATAATATAACATTATATATCCCATAACGATTATATGTGAGCAGTTTATGCATGAAATAAATGTGTAATATATAACACAATTAAAATTTATTCAAACTCAGACACATAACACGACCATTAATTATGATAAATAGGGTATAAGTTATACATTCACGTAATATAATATTTTAAATAAATTGTAGTTATTTGAAATTAACAGTTTCTTGAGCGCATCGTAAAAATGTTAATTTATACACACTTATGGAAAAATTAATGATACTTTACGCGTCCCAATTATAAAATTCATCCTAAATTATATATGAAATATTAACCAAGTGAATAGAAAATCAGTGTGTTTAATTTCTGCAATAATTCCTCGCTTCTTCCGATAATTTCCATGGACGGTACTTAATCGCGATCAGCAATGCAGTACCTGTAATATTTTTATATATTAATTTATTCTTTATTAATATAATTCATATGATTAACTACGTACATGTTTGGCTGCACATAGGAAGTGCCGTTTTTCCTCATCTTCGCTGATATCATACCACACGCAGTACTCCACGAGGAAATGTACCATATAGTATGGATATCGCAGGGGAATTATTATTAGCAGTGGTCATTAATACCAATTTAATTTCTACAATGTATGCTTTCTGTTCACCATCCTCAAATGCTCTCTTGAAAAATTTTATCGTGATTTAATATAGTACATTGTGTACCTAGTAGTAAAAGCTATATAATCCCTGCAAGCCTGCAATTGCCCTGAATAAACAATTATTCAATTTGTAAACCAATTTGGAGTCCGGAAATATGCGTTTACAACGAAGTACATATTCTATTTTTTTCTAAAATAGCAATAAATATTGTAAATTAAGGAATTTTAATTAATGCATATATTTTTGAAAAGAGACCCCGCCACGGGTAGGATTCGATATTTGTCCCGGATGGAATCCGAACGACAAAGAGCTGTTTCGAACTTATTACTTCTCATCAGTGCGTACACGGTACGCCGATCTAGGACAAATGCCGAAACAAATCCGTAGAGTTTTCATCTAAATCGATTAAATACGTTACAAATGTAAGTTACAGACATAGATCTTAATGCATATCGTCTTTTAATTACAATCTAACACCTTATGAAATCGATTCCTTGACTATTACTGTTTATTTATTGTTGTAATAAACGTCAGAGTCAGCTTTAATATTTGTGAGTGCTAAAAATATATTAAAGAGATTTTGAATGGATGGTGATAATGATTTCCAGGTGTCCGAGGTACCTACATACATAGCTAGCATAGGAATTAGTAACATCTAACAAAAATGTATTGCTAAATAAATCCAGGGAAAAGTACGAATTCACTTACAAGCATTTAATGGTTTATTGCCACGAAAAAATACGACCTCCCAATTTGAAATTGTCATGATTGTATACTTTTGCGACTTATCTACAAAGTTGAAGACATCTCAACTAGGCATAAAAATTAAGGGATGTAAAAACATCCTAAATTTTTAGGTGATTTTGAAAGGGCTGTAACTTGAAGAAAAATAGTCTCACAGCAATTTTAAAAAATGCAAATTGAAGTTTCTAAAACTCAAGTAATTAATTACGATAGTCAAAACTGACTTTCTTGCATCTTCTGACCTTGCAATCTCGCATAATCTTACATTTCTGACCTTCTTCTTAATCATCATACAAGGCCCTTAGATCACTCAAATTAAATAGAATAAAATTATATAAAAAAAGATAATAAAGAAATCACTGAAAAAAGTCCGTGGACCTTTTGAAAGGCAAGCAAAAATTTATGACAGAAAAAGGTTTTCTTATGACTATTCAAAAACTACTGATGGTAAAAAATTTTGGAAACACAATATCTAAAAACTAGAAACTTGGAGCTTCAACTTTCTTTTTCTAAAATTGCTCTGCGACTATTTTCCTTTAAGTTACAGCTTTCTGAAAATCACCTAAGGATTTTCTTTACATCTTTACATTGCTTAATTTTTGTGCCTAGTTATGTTATGATCAAATTACTCCATACTGAGAGCAACGCTTAGTACAAATTTGTATAATGAATCTTTGCGCATGTATCAATTTAGTAACGACGCACGGATCACATGCTACACCACTCGCAATTGTTACTAATATGCCACAATTACCAGCACGTATGTCTAGCGACATATATTTCGATCAACTGTGTACTGCATAAACAGTTAATAATTTGCCGAACAAAATGCAATTATGAAGTCATGTCTTAGCTTTATTATATAATTTGATTCATTGGCGTCTCAATATTTCTGTAAAATTTATTTCATTTTTATTTCATTTATTTTGACTTTTGTTGAATTTATTTCATTTATTTCGATGGAAGTATCACTTCCATTGAATGTTTTTGTGGAGAACCTTTTCATTACTCTGTCATAGGTTGACGGATTTGTATTGTACTAACTGTTATCCTAAAATGTGTTTTCGGCACGACACTGTTAAAAAATGTCAGTTGATTGATTCATACGATTGTTACCTGTGACGCACACGCAAAGAATCATTTACAAACCATACAATGGAAAAAAATGATATATCGAAATATTCGAATTACGTGCTTTTTTGAAACGTCAAGGTGACAACTAGAAACCGAAAAAAGCCGAAAGTGTTGTTAAATAAACAACTTGAAATGTTTTTACTCAATCACTAAACCATATCGCTTAATGAATAAGGTACATGTAAATGTGAGAATTTTAAAATTACCATACTACACATTTATGTAATTTTTACTTTTTTTTTTGTTGCCTTAATATTTAGTGTTGCCAGTGCATGTCGTTGTGATGAACAATATCAATTAAATTTGAATAACATAGAAGATTTAGTATGTAAACTTCTGAATAAAATACCGGGTAAAGAGAAGAAGCCAAGATCATTTGTGATAAACTAAACTTGTACATAAAATATTTTGCATACCGTCCAGAAAAGTTTGAAAATTGTCGCTTCTTCTTTAAATATTGAAATATAAAAAGTTGCAAGCAACTAGTGGGGGTATATCGGTTTGGCTAAATGCCTACTATTGTCGCAAAATTTGCCAAATACAGATGAACACATAGGACATCGTGTTCGTTGATACTCTGCGATAATTATTGTTAATGCTGGAGTATTTAAGCACTTTTAAGAGACATTGAGGATGGGAATCCCCAAACGTGTCTGAAAGATATATAGAAGAATATCTTACAAATAATTGAGACATAGCATCTAGTTAATCCTGGGAAGAAGCTGGAACCTTCAATGCAGCAACAAAAACAAGAGACTAGTTTTTACGAACACCGAAATATTACACATTTCTCGGCGCACATTTTACCAACCTAGTTTGTTTTTATTAGAAAAAAAAACCTTGTTTTTTTTCTAATAAAAACAAAATAGAAATAATAATGTCACTAACTTTTCTAGTAAAGTATAGTCAACGTATCATAGTTGTACAAACTGCAATGTAACTATAAATATTCAATCAAAATTGAAATTGATTGACTGATATAAATGTATGGATATGAACTTCGATAATTGTTTTAAAATCCACCACCCCCTTTGACCAAAAAACCTTTTTTGTATATCAGTCAAGACTATTTTGTATTTTTAAATTTCTGAACTGCCTTACTCTTGCCAAAACACGGGAAAATATGTAAAATGTAGTTGTATGAATGACAGACGATAATAATTAATTCAGCTTTATACCTGTATTCTCTTCAAAATTTAAAAACCATGTTATCGCTTTTACCAACCTAGTTGGCAAAACTCATAAAATTGCTTTTCCAAAGTCTCCTGGTTTTTTTTCTAATAAAAACAAAACAGATAGAATATTTAGAGAGGGAGAAACAAAGAGAAATCTGTACACTCTCTATAATCTGTAAAGAATTTGTAGCAGTAATGCCACTAACTTTTCTAGTAAAACACAGTCAACGTATCATAGTTGTACAAACTGAAATGTAATTATAAATCTTCAATCAAAATTGAAATTGATTGACTGATATAAATGCATGGATATGAACTTCGATAATTATTTTAAAATCCACCACCCCCTTTGACCAAAAAACCTTTTCTGTATATCAGTAAAGACTATCTTAACTTAAGTAGCTCCCTTACTCTTACCACAACACGGATAAATATTTAAAATGTAGTTGTATGAATGAGAAACGATAATAATTAATTCAGCTTCATACGTGTATTCTTTACAAAATTTAAAAACCATGTTATCGCATTAAATCATGTTCACGAAACGAACAGGCTGCCTATAAGCTAATAACGATCTAACAACATTTAGTAAATTTTATTAAAAAGGCATCAGACCCGTCTTCCCATTGATCGTTCTTATAAAAGTTGAAATTCCCAGGCCGGGAGCTACAGCAATATTTTATATAACCAAGGGAATTTTGCTAACAAAATATTTTGTTCGGAAGAATAAAACAAAAGATAAAAGAGCGGGAGAGGGGCTTTTGTTCCACGTAAATTGAATTTGAAAATTGGCCTCCATGCAGTTGGCTTGCTAAGATATGATATACTTTGTTTTCTTTGTGTGCGCCGTCCTGCCCTCGCGTTTTTCTCGGTTTTATCATAAACTATCGCTTTTGTCTTCCTCAGAGTAGAAATAGATATACGTATAATCCTCGCAGGATATTATGCCTTCAATAGGAAGCTGCTTTAATATCAATAATAAATTGTCTAATACGAGGGGCACTATTTATATTTTGAGCCTAATAATAAAAAAACATTAATTTGTCATTGAAAATTAATTTATCGTTTTCAAAATATCTTCATGATCTTTTGCATGTGTTTGAACAATTTGTCAAAATATTTTTTCCATTCCGCTTGAGATATCTCCAAAACATGGTTTTTTAACGCATCAACGGCTTCTTCTGTCGACGAAAATCGTTGTCCACGTAATTTATTTTTGACGTTCGGGAACAAAAAGAAGTCACTGGGTGTAAAATCAGGATGTACGGCGGATGACCCATTAATTCGATTTTTTGAGTGCTCAAACATTCGGTTGTTAGACGAGATGTGCGACAGCTCGCATTGTCATGATGAAGGATGATCCGACGGCGCTTGTCTGTTTTTCTTATTTCACCGAAGACTTCCGGCAAGCAAATGGTTGTGTATTATTCAGAATTGGCCATTTTACGTTCCTCTAAAGACACTGTTGCCACATGACCAGTTTTTCCGAAAAGACAGGCGACCATTTGATTTGAAGTGCTTCGAGCACGAAAGACTTTTGTTGCATTTGGTTCATCTTGAAATACCCATCGACGAATGTTTACTTTCCAGATCATACGCATAGATCCATTATTCGTCTCCTGTTACAATGTTATATACGTCTTTTGAAGCACCGCCATTGTATTTCTTGAGCATTTGTTTGCACCAAACGACACAAGCATATTTTTGAAATTTTTTCAAATTACGTAGGATACAACGAAAACAAACCTTGTTTACAGCTAAATGATTATACAATATTTTATATATGCTAGTCGAACTAATATCTAAGGTTGCCTCAATCTCACAGTATACCACATGATGACATTATCAGTTTTTGCACAGCATCAATATTTTCTAGCACAACTGATTTTGGATGACCTTCACGACTTTCGTCGGTGGGCGAATGGCGGCCACGATTAAACTCGTTATACCAGCGTTTCACAGTGGCAAATGATGGGGCTTTATCACCAAAAGTGGAAGTAAGTTCGTCGATACACTCTTGTCTTGATAATCCACATCGAATGTCGTAATGAATCATCGAACGAAAATGTTCACGAGTTATGGTCAAAATCGTCAAAAACGTCAGATGGCGTCTGACAACACTTAATATTGCCAAAGCTCAAATATATAAATAGTGCCCCTCGTATTGGAGGCTGCGAAGTACATAATTATTCGAGTACATCAATTTCGACTACAGTTTCATCTGATTTGTAAAGGAATTTCAACAATCACGATTACAACATTCAAATCGTATGCGGTCTAAGGCACTCCTCTGGGCGAGCTTCTGCCACTTGTCGATAATTAATTTACTCTTGGAAAAAACAAGGCTCCCCAACCCTGCCGCCCATAAAAAAGCATCGAGTAAATTCAATTATTGAAATGGCAAAGCAATAACATTGGCATGGCAAGTAGGTAGCGTTCTACATATGCAGCACGAGTAGTAGCGACTGGTCCAGCCAGACGAGGGTGAATCTCTTAATATCGATCAGCCAGCAGTCCAATCAAATCCTGTGCGTGACAACTCTCACTCTCTGAAGCCCTTCCGCACCCCCATCATCCCGTACGGCCGCGGAACGCACTACTCCCCTTACTATCCACCACCCCATTCATCTGCGACGTACAACAACATAAACGTACTCCAGAGCAAATGCAGCTTTGCATTTGCCTTCTTTGTTTGTCTTCGCCCTTTGCGAATTCGCACCACCCTCGCTAATTATGGGATTCTAATGTATGCGCTACCCCATCTGATTCATCTGGTTATTTCCCAGTATTTGAATATGGAATAAATTTGGTTTGTCGCAGAGTGCAATCTGAAATATTCAATATACAACTGTGTGCATCTCTGCGTTTGTCAGCATTCCCCTAAAGATTTAGTGTCTCTACCAATAGTCATAATATAATTTAATATCTTTGACGTAATACTTTTCAAAGGCTCTTCCATAAGAAATACTTTAACAAAAAAAAATATAACTTTATTACTTTAGATACAAAAACACTTTATTTTATGTCCAGCATCGTTCTATTCTAACTTAACGCTACTATAGTTCCGATTACTTGAGAGTATCATCTTCAAAATTAATCAAACGAATTAACAAACAAAGGATACTGCATATACGATATTAATATAAGCCAGACATATAGAAAGGAGTTGTATGATATAAGTCGAGCTATCTACTAAGCATGTACTAATCGCTAATTTGTGCTTGATCTGCAAATTTCTACTGATTCTAGTAAATTTAGTTTGAAACCTGTATTTTGTACGTATAACTGTAAATCTGAGATACTATTGAGAATTGGAAATTGATAGATTAATTATTTCATTAGTTTTTATTGCCTAAATAAACGCAAGTGTTCTTTATATCGTATTTGTAAGGAAAGCGGAGTCTGACCTATGCAGTAAGTATTGTCTTCGGATCATGATAAATACTTCTACATTTTTGGATATATTGATTTTATCTTTTACATTATACAATTATTTAGACAATCTGCTTGCTATTTTTCTATGACCTTTTATATAGTAATTCAAGCTTTTTTATTAATTAACTTTCTTATTTTGATAGAATATTTAGGTCTATGATATACCTTTGTAAAAGTCGCGTGAAGAGAGCGTTTTTACAAACCCTTTTCTATGTCTATCAGTAGATATATTTCGTACAACATTAAAGTTTCATAAACAGAATTGTGTCATAAACATATAGTTTAGTGTTTAGTTTTAATAATCGCACCATGATTAAAACTAAACACTAAACTGATGATGCCAAAATGGTTGTCAAAGACGTACGTCGAGTACCGTGTAATATTTCGGTATTCAGGGAAATTGGTCTCATGTTTACTTTTTAATATACATACAGGTTTATTTCTTCTTGTCCAAATCTAAAAAATCACTATAGTAGAATTATTTTATGAAGACCAAGTCGGAAATAAAACGTGCGACAAAGACAGATGCATGTCTGACTTTCTTCCATACCAATCCAATCTGATTAAGAGACACAGACCTGCCTATAAATCATTTGCGCGCGCAAATTCTTTTACTGCATTCGCATGGGAGAAAGTAAGCTCTTTGTCGCACGGTTTATTGCCGACTTGCTCTTCATAAAATAATTCTACTATAGAAACATTATCCCAAAATTAAAACGCATTGTACTTTAACTAATAGAATATTATTCACAAAATTGATAAAGGTACTATGAGTAATATTTTTGGTAAAACCAATCCGTCTATAATTTGTTGAAGATTATTCTCCGAAACAGACAAGGTTTTTCATCTAACCGGTTCATCAAATCTTTTAATGTTCCCAGGCGTAGTGTCCAAACTCTTTTAAAATTAAATATTTTCTATCATGTATGATAGATTCTATCATGTATGACAGAAAATATATATTGTCAAACTAGCTATTTTATCATAAATAGAATACTATACTTTTTATTCCACTTTTGAATTATCCACACATTTATAAATACTTCTATTAATATGTTTCTATCCGAAACATTTTTAATTTTTCGTATACTTATTCACTTTTCTAGCAATTTGACATTTTTGATATTTTAGTAAATTATAAAAAATAAATATCATGATTGTCAGTTATAATTTTAATTTAGAATTTGCAGAAAATGTTCCACTTGTCAATAAAACTTATAGAGTCTACATACTTTAGTGGTAAAAGTAGTTTTCTTAATAGAATACATGTATATTACGCTAGGGAACAGTCAATTTGTGCAAGGAATTTAAGGGTGGATTTTTTGAGTACTTTACTGCCCCTGAATCTGAAAATGGCATCACATTTCCTTAATTAGCTCTAGTTTCTGAAATAATCATATATGATAAATATTAATTCAAAGTGTGAAAAACAAAAACCTATTTTGTGGAACGTCCGCTTTTAATTTTTCCATACTCAGTGCTGGAAATGATTAATATAAATAGAAATATATTTAAAACAACCGTCTGACTTGTTCAGTACTTTTACAAACTGTTTCATTAAACCCAGTTTGATATGAAGAAGTGACAGTATTATTCCCTCTCTCTATTTCTATCTTTATTAATGACTCGTGAACAAGGTTGACTTTTCCAACGGTCATAGCATCTCTCAGACGTCAAACAGTTTGCTGCCAATGCCTGCCAATGCTTCTCTTTGCGCAACTATCCCATAAACAGAGATAGCAAGGATATTTGATATATCCACTTTGCTGTCCAAGAAGTATGTTGACCATTTTTAAATCGACATAAACAAGCCACTCGTGCTGAGAGTAAGCAATTTCAGGAATCTCCATTATTTTAACAAATGTAGTCAATTTAGCTGAAATAAAGATATAATGTGAAATTAGGATCCTTCAGTACTTAGAAACCGATCTTAAATTTGTGGAAACATTTTTTGTCCCTAGTGTTATTGAACCGCTAAATGTATAATTAAATTCTATACTAATTGATATAAGAGTTATAATACTTAACATAAACAGTTTTCAAGTTATTACATAAAATTCTCGAACAATACTACACTTATTGACATACAATAAGTGTGTGTAGTCCTTCTTAGTAAGCCAAGCGGTAGTAAAATATTAACATCTCGTCAATTTTCATGAGTACATGAAATTTATTTTATGAACGAGTTAGATGGAAAACCTTGTATATTGTATGTTTCTGATTAATGCTCATTTTATTTTCGTAAAGAAAATTGTTCACTTCTTTCTATAACTCATGCATGACTTTATTTTTGCATTACATAATAAATCAATGGGACATGAATCTGTGAAGCTATTTCTGCTAATTTCATAGTCGGTCTTTAGATGATATCCGTGAGACTTTTAAACCGACAAAAATATAATCTTTCCTCGTTATTTCCTCTTTCGGAAAATATCGTCATAACACGAAATACATTCCTCCGTGTTCGTTCTCCCCCTGCGTTACCAACAGAACAGAACAACAGAAGTGTCAACAGAACGCAATTCTGACATGGAAGGAAATATCTTTAAATATATTTATGTGCCCTGTTCGGTTCTGCCTTCTTGTAATCATCCCCCGCTGGACTCCGGTCGCTTCATCCGGTTTTAAATTGAGGTTGGGGGAGAGAAACTACATTTTAGCCGAAAAAGCTTTATAAAACCATGAATTATTATTGCTTGATGCTCTGAAATAATTTAATTTATTTGCGTTCGGGGTTCATACTCGGGTTATTCCTAGACCCGTCAGGGTCAATGATTTTTAAATTTACGATGGCGATGTCGCATGTATTGTAAGCTTGCTAGGCCGATTAAAAAAAATAGAGACACCCGTTTCAGGCGGTTAAACTAGTTAGCGAAAGAATAATTGTGTTTGGTGTGCCAGAGAGGGTCGTTTATTTTTAACTTGACTATACAGCTAATAGAAATAAAGAGTTAATTAGATATATAATACAAAATAATTCTGTGCCTTGGTGCTAGAAGGGTCAATGTCAAATTTCTTATAGTTGAGAAAATATGGATAAAAGGTTTCGGGCAGAATATAATTGCGTGTAATATCAAAACGAAATATTTTAAATTGATATTTTTTTTCAGAACAATGAAAACGTTTATTTTCTTTAACGATTCTTAGTAAATCAAAATCACTGCAGTGATTTTTTTTATGGCATTGACCCTCGCTTACCTTTATACAATAATGACTTTGGCCTTTTAAAGAAAACTAAAATTTAAAGAAAAGCATCTATATTTTCCAAAAACAAATAAGAATTTTCATAGAAACAACATTACACGTCATCGCTTTCTTCCAGTTCTTCGAAGTCGTCATTAAATGGGATGATAATGGGATTATATGATTGAACAAAATTTCTTCTAGTGCTTCTGGCTTGTTTTGTAAAGAAAAGGTAGAAGGTCTTTAAGATCTTTCAGCTCCTGTTCTGAAATAGGAAGAAGAGATTTGCTGATTGGTTTTAAAGAGTAATTCTTTTTTTATTGTTTTTTAATGTATAATATTTTAAATTCTTCTATAGTATTTTAAACCTTAAACCGTTCTACAAAAGATTTCTTGGTAGTAAATGGTGCCCCCTGGATTTCTTGTATTATACTGTAACCACTTTATCTTCAGCCATTGAACCTCCTTCTCCGATTGATTTTTGATGTGAACATGTCGATTCTCTAACAGTGCATGAAAATTAAGAAAGTCTAGTCGATCCAGCTCTCTCTTGGCAATTCTATCTCTAAATTAGAGCGCTTTTTATTTTTCTCTATGATTGTATGAATACTGTCAAGTTCCATATGGGTGCGTTTGAATTCTAAAAACTTGTAATCCATGATAATATCTCACTGATGTTCTTCTTTAATGTTAGCTACAAAATAAGAAACCATCCCTGCCAAGGATATATTCCTATTTTATCCCCCACAAGAATAGGTATACATATTGACCAACTCCACGTTTGAGTCTAGAATATTGAGATAATGGTATATACAGGAATGGTATTTCCTGGCCACCTCAACCTGCAATTGTTTCTTTCCAGAGATAACAAATGGCACTAGTTAACTTTCCTCTTGTTTCGTAAATTGTCAAATTGAATGTCAAAAGCTGCCGCTTATAAAAGCTTACGGAATAAGCCATTTGTTAGGAAAGTTGTTAGGAAAGGCCAGACATCCAAAGGATATTGTTCCATCCAAGCAAGTCAAAGGATATTGTTGAAAATTACATCGATCATTACATCGCCCATTTTTTACAAATGTTGACTTTGGCCTTTTATGCCTACTACTTATTTTCAAGTGATAGATGCCAATGTCATGTTTGGTCCTTTTAGAAATAATACTATTAACATATCATTGACCTTGGCACCCCAACTTTTGTTTTTAAAAGCAATAGACATTGGCCGTTTGGTTATATGAATTATTATATTTTTTCTACTAATTCTGACATAGAACTCAGAAGTGGCATGGACGAGGATCGATGTTCAAAATGGAATGGCAACGGCCATCCCATGTTGAACATCGATCCTCGTCCGATCACCTATGTAAAGCAACCTCGGGCGCAATTAGCACTTGGATGGGTTTCCGCTTGAAAACACCGCGTGCCGTTGCTATTTCAGCCTGCAGTGCTGCTGGGTGGATTGAGAAGCCCAGTAGTACTGTTGCCAGTCCCAAGCCCGGAAGAAAGAGGAGGGTTAGAGGGCCAGGTTAGCTGCCTAACCTCTATAAAAACAGATCCAGCTCATAGTACAGTAATATTCATCGAAGAGAAACAGGTCATAGACCTACTTTAGAAGAAGGAAAAAGGAGAAGAATTCCGACATAGAATCCAGAAGTGCAGGAAAATGACATTGGCCCTTCTAGCACCAAGCCACAGAATTATACTCAGAGTACGCTAGAGTCAATAGTTTTAACCCATTCAAATTCAAAAATTATCACATTTCAAACATTTTTTATGAATTTTTATCATTATACAATAGATGAATATGCTACAAAGACCAATTATACAACGTGTAACAAATATATGGAGTCATCACATAACCGTATATTATAGATATCTCCCTATGAGGTCGATTGAACTTCATTGACCTATATCCACTTCTGCTTCCGAAATGTACGCTGTTTTTTTATATGTTGTCAAATATATTTAATACTCGTTAATTATTATTTGTGACACTTCACACACATTTAGTTTTATCTAATACATGTATTTTGTAGAAGAAATTTGCAATTAAACCATTTTACAGGGCTAAATTTTCCTATATGACCTCTCTACCATTTCATATCTGCGCCAATGGATTTTGTGCGATATTATTATTTTTCAATGTCCTATTATGTTTTGAGTGTTTACTATTTTTTCTTTTTATTCGCCTAAAAATATAGTTGACAATATGTCCATCGTACATATATAAATTAGTTTAAGCAATTAATGAATGATTGGTGTTTCGAGAACTTTTTTTTTGTTTAAAGTAATTATATTTTAACCATTCTGCAATGAGGCAGCTTAAATATTTAGAAGAATGCCGTATATATACATACATTTATAAGCATCCTGTTCCTAAATCTAATTATTGCTAAGGCATCAAATTTCTTATAATTTGTGTCCATCATTTACATTGTTATCCAAACCAAACACAGAATAGTAGCTACTGAAAGTGTTCTGACTATTTCATCACATTTGGAGGTTCTCGGCATTGCTAATCACAAATCTGGTATTATTTATTGTCAGAAAAATTAACTTTTTACTATGCGTTCAGTCATTGTTAACTAAATAATGAAATTTTCCTTCCTTCTGAAACATCGTTACTGATATACATAGGTGTGGTTTCAATTATCCTTACCAGTTTCGCGTTTTCGTCCTTTTCTTTGGAACCTATGCAAATATGGATATAATTTCAATCATTTTGCAAGCTGTATACACTTATAATAATTAAAAAAATATATGTTGATAATTCAATAAAGATATGACAATAGATCAGAGAATTTAGTGGAGCTGATATAAACTTCTCCGTATTCAAATTTATCATGAATATATCCAGCCCGCAGGGACGACTGAAATGTTATCCATGTTAATCTATGGCATCCGCAGTAGTAAATCACAACTCATTAATTCGTCCTGTAGAAGGAGGTGTACCACAAGAATCTGTTTTAGGTCCGGTATTATTTCTTTTAAATATAAATGACTTACCAGTTGCAATTGAGCATAGCACTTGTATACTTTTTACAGATTACACTACTTTACCATCTTGAAAGGAAATGAAGAGATTAGCAGAAATAGTTTGGCTTCAGCAAACATCTGGTTCTCAGTTAATAAATTAAAACTTAACATAGGTAAAAGAAAAAACATAACATTCACGTCAAATAAATATGGACCAAAGTCAGAACCGGTGAAGCTGCTAGAGATCATACTTGGCGCTAGTTTAAATTAATCTGCTCATTTCGATAGCCTACATTCGAAATTAACCACACAGGTATTTGTCATGAGACAGCGGCGACCATCTGTAAATAATAACGTCATGAGAATAATTTATGTTGCCTTGTTCCAAAGTCGTTTAGCGTATGGAGTAGTATTATGGCGAAATTGTAGCACAGTTCAAAAGGCGCTTATTTTACACAAGTCTGCGGTTCATCTCATTGAGGGCGCAGCGAACCGTAGTTCTAGCAGAGAACTATTTAAGAAATATAAGATTCTACTGCTAACATACTTGTATTTACTGGAGTCACTTCTATTAGTATACAAGCACTTACACAACATACTAACGAATGCAAACGTGCACCAGCATAGTACAAGATGTGCTAGTGTTTAACCTATTTGGTTTTCAAATTTATCGTAAATATTTAGCTCACAAGAGGCGATTGAAATGATATACAGTCGCGTATGAGTCGTTCTATTTTAGAAAAAAAAAATTAGAATTACAGTTTACATTGAGCAATGACTGGATTTATAATGAAAATTAAGTTTCCTAAAAAAATGATATCAGATTCGTATTCAGCGATTGCAAAACCGCGAAAAACAATTTTAGAAACTACAATACTCCAGTCTAATAAGCTATCTTTTCCTTGTTGTCGAGTTATTAGCCAGGTTAAATTGGTAAGTTGTTCTGGATTAAATTCTAAGGCTTATAGGTCTTGACAGTACCATATTTTAATCTCATTATATTGCTACTAAATTAACGGTCTAAGCAAAGTGAATTTATTTAATAGAGTCGTAATAAACTGCCCTCTGTCCCAAGATAACTTTATTAATTCGATTATCCCATTAACCGATGAGCGTGTACCAATTAAATAAAATAATTTAATTAGGCATCTGTAAAATCGTTAAAAGGTCGGAACATATAAATTTACCAGTGGCCATATGCCACCAGCAACTGATATAAATAATTACCCAAATAAATTTTAATGGTGGCACGTTAACGCCACAAGAAACTATTAGTCGGCCGCTTTATTACGGCCAACTGTGACTAAAGCCTCTAAATTAAGTGATATGTCTATTCTAAATTTTTTTACGTCAACGGGAGAAACGGCTTTATTCCGTTCCCCACGTGGCAATAATGCGAAATCAGGTGGGTGGTTCGGCGTCAAAGTTGGGATTTCCAAAAATCTGCCAATAGTAAAATAAACAATTTGAAATAATCGGCATCTAGTTGTCTATGAAAACTTAGACTCACCAATAGATATAAAAAATGTTAGAAAGTCTCAAATATCTGATAAACCTCACAAATTATTTTTCCTTACAAAAACGTACGAAGGGATCAAAATTTACTTTAAATTTGCCGTATTTTTAAATTATTTACTTTTATGTACAGTGGCGCACATTTGCAGGATCAAGGGGGGCGATTCTTCTTAAATGAAAAGCCCTATTTTTGTTGATATAGTGAAAAGGCACACTTTGTTGCATGTTGTAAAATTTATTATTTATTTTTGCATATTTACTACAATAATTTTATTAAGCTGCATAAATAAAGTTTCGAGAAAAAGGCAAATAAAATTTTAATTGTGAAAACTGATTTATATAATGCATTGCCTAGAATGCATTGAAGCAAATTTTATCTAATGTCAGTTACATTAAATTAGCTTTCGGAAAAATAGATGCTCATCTTAAGTATAAAAAAATCTTAGTAACAATTCTTATGGTGTATGGTTATGGATATAGGAGAAGAACTATAGCTAAAGTATGCACTCTCTTTAATGAAGCTGATCAAGATCATCCGCCTAAGGCACGATCTACTGTCAATAAAATTATAGGCAAATACAGAGAACATGAACATGTATCGATTTACCCAGAGCTGATCGCCAAGCAATCAATTGGTTGGCATTTGATGAAAATTCAGATTCCAGTTCCTATCAAATTCATATTCCTATGGCTTGGATATAAATTTCAGTCACTACAGTACTTAATGCTTTAATAAACATAAATTTCGCCATTATAAAGTTACATTGCTACATAAATTATCAGAATATTATGAAAAAATACGGACCCAAAATTATCCAAAATCTATAGTTCTGTCTATTTATCAAACAACTTAAGTGGCTCAAGTTATTTTTTTTGTGAGAGTTGATTCCAACACTGACAACTTTATACACAAATGCAAATGAACCAGTCATACATGACAACAAACTTTTGTATTAACAGAACGGTGCACTTCCTCGTTACGCTTTTCCTGTTCTCACTTACTTGAATAACATATTTCCACAACGCTGTGTAGGGCTACGTGGAGCTAGAGTGGCCACTTCGTTCCTTAGATCATACACCCCTTAATTTTTTGTTATGGGGTCATTTAAAAACGAATATCTATATTAATAAACGCTAGAACATAGATTTAAACAAACAAATTCGGGGGAATCAAAATGCAGGGGCAATATGCAGGAGTTGAATGCAGAAACATTCGGATTTCAAATTCTTCTTTCGCTACCAGACCTCTCAAACCTACTCCTAAAAAGGTTTGTAATAAAGGGAGACAGGGAATTACCCATTACCATACCTTCATATTATTCAAAATAATCATTACTGAATAGAAAACAATTTTAAAAAGATTCTTAAATTAATGTTTACATCGATGATTTCTTGAGTGAAATCATTTAGTTCGCGTAGTTTCCTGAGATCTTGTTAATGCAATATTTGGTATTCGCAACTGGCAAACTGGGCTAAGCAATAGATGAATTTTCGAACGTCTTTGTTAACCGTTTGGACAAGCCATAAGAAAGTGAACCAATTGCCGACACGATTGGCCGTACCGATTTGTCTGACTTGTGAATCTTTGGAAAACAATGTAATCTAGATACAATAAAGTTTGATACTTGTATCAAACCTTGGTGTAGTGTTTTTTCATTTCTGAAATCATCTTGACAAAAAGTTTCTAGATAGTTTTCGGTAAGGGTCATTTTTGATTAAGTTCGATCCGTTCGATACTATTCACAAAAATTAAGGCTTGTAAAAAAATTCTAAATTTTTAGGCGATTTTCAAGGGGCTGTAGTTTAGAGAAAAATAGTCACAGAGCAATTTTAAATAAGAAAATTGAAGCTCCAGGTTTCTATTTTTTAGGTTCAAAATTTGTTACCATCAGCAATTTTTAAATAATCATAAGAGAATTATTGGAAGAAAAATTTACAAATTTTTGCTTGCCTTTCGAAAGGTTGATGGAATTTTTTTCACTGATTTTATCGTAAAATTTATTTAGGTAATTCTATCCTCATACATTTGAATTCTCTAAAAGTTTTCCTCGATGATGTTTCACTGATTGTGTGTTATCGTTCAAAGCAAGAAAGTCACTTTTGAACTTTGATAATTATTTCTCGGGAAATAATGATCCTACAGAAAATTTAAGTAGGGTTAGAAACTGCGGAGTATTTTTTAAGTTATAGTTATTGGCTTTTGATTAAAAAAAATTCAGTGCGAGAATGTTGATTGAAAAAGAGGTAAAATATTGCGTATTTAGGGATATTCGCTTAACTTGGCATAATATTGCAAATAACGGAAATAAAGGAACTATAAAAATGTTAAAGCGCTGAGATTCTTTCTTCATTGTGTTCTGAATTATTGAATTTGTCATTCTTTCTAAAAATCAATTTCAGGTTGAATTTTTTATTTTTTATTCATTTCTTGGGGTTGAATATGTCTTTATAAATAAGCCATATTTCAACCTCAATGTATCCCAAAGGAACTCTGAAAATTTTAAAGCGCTGAGATTCTTTTTTCATTGTGTTCTGAATGATTGAATTTGTCATTCTTGCTAAAAATCAATTTAAAGATGAATTTTTCATTTCTTGGGGTTGAATATGTTTTTAGCAACATGCCATATATTTTTTTATCCAAAACTCTTAATTATTGTAAGAAAAATAATTCTGTACCATCATTGTTTTCCGAGTAATTAATTACCAAAGTCAAAACTGACTTTTTTGCTTTGATCGACGATAACTCATCGAAATATCATCGTATAAGGCTTTTGGACCACTCACATTAAAGAAGATAAAAGAATTTAAAAAATATTTATGATGAAATAACTGAAAAAAAAATATTTGAAGTCCGTGGGCCTTTTGATAAGCAAGCAAAAATTTTATTTCTTTTTCCGATGGTTTTCTTATAACTACTCAAAAACTGCTGATGATAAGTTAAAATCTTGAACTCAATATCTGAAAACTAGAAACTTGAAGGTTAAATTTGCTATTTTTAATATTACTCTGCGACAATTTTTCACACACAAGTTACAGCCCTTTGAAAATCATCCAAAAATTTAGAATTCTTTTACATCCCTTAATTTTTGTTACTGTTGTATTATGATCGTTTATTTTCATTTAAGTATAATTAACTTTGTTTATGTCAACATATTGATGTACTTGCAGGCTCTGCATACATGCACATTCATTTTCTTCTTTTGTTTTTAAATAATGGTATACAATTCATTTGTCTTATTTCGGTTGAAATTAAATTGTATAATCATAGTCCTAAATATACATATATGGAACTTCTTTGTAATATATTTTGTTCAGCTCTTTCAAATCTGTAAGTAAAGTATCTTATTTGATAGGAATGAGTTGAAGGCATTAGTTACGATTTCTATTTATGTTGTCTTGTCTTTAATATAAAGAATAGTTTACGAATATCCAAAATATTAGTTTCATTATTATCATATATCAGCTGGATTTTACTTATCTTTGACCTGCCCAAAATTAGCTCAAGAGGAAAAGAATTAGTATAATCTACACCAATGGAACGTGCGTCCTTCACAACTAATGAATAACGAAATTGTTAATTATAGAGAAGTGAATGGATTATACTGCACATACGCATAAATTCCTATGGCATCATGTTCCTTGTCAGTTCCCAGCGGCGATATATTTCAGCGTGTACGCATGAACTGTATTAAACAAACCAACAGGCAACGGTTGAGTAAATTAATTAAAATAAATTAATCGGTAAGGGAATTCAGCAATTCTGTTGAATAAAATAAATTTGCGTAACCGCTAATAGATGCAGAACCGGCCTGGCAAGAAAAAACTCCGTTCCATTTGCGAACTGACGGATGTCTGACAATTGACAAGTGCGCTCTCCTTTAGCGCAAGAGAGAGGGCTAATTAAATTAAGTAGATGAAAGATTTAGGGTTTGCATGTTGCTGTGTACGATTTCTTTTATTGTTTTTTTTTTTCGTTTTGTTTAATGTTACTGCAAACGATACAAATTGAGTAAAGAGAAGTGCATTATAATTTTAGATATCTTTATCGTACCACCAAGAATATAATGAGGCGCTTTCCCTCGATATATAGATAATAGTAAATTAATTTTTAGGTATCATAATGGGTGCACTTTTTATTGACCAAAAGAATAATTAACAGGAAAGTGAATTCAGTATTGTCCATAGATCAGGAAATTATATCAAGACTGTCTAATTATATCATTTCTTGATCGTACATTGTCACAAGTCAATGGCAGTCTTGATGGTACAAGTGTAACAGTCCTTTACTTTCTTGCGTTAGAAAACTATCATAACAAATATTGTTGTTTCCTGTCTATATTATCGAGACTATTCAAAAAAGTTTTATTAACAATACTAAAACCAATCATATAGGAACATAATCTGATCCCGTCTCATCCACTTAGGTTCAGAAACAGGCATTTCACTATTGATCAGATTCAAAGAATTACAAATATAATAGAAAAATCACTAGAAAAAAATAAAATCTGTCCTACAATTCCTACAATATTCCTTGATGTGGCACAAGCTTTGGATAAAGTTTTCCATAAAGATATAAAATATAAAATGAAGATGTATCTACCTAAACAGTTTTCTGGCACTCTGGAATCCTACATCTCAGAAAGACACTTTAGAATTAAGCAAGAAGGAGCCTATTCTGAGCTTAAGACAATTATTTCAGTAGTAGCGCAAAGAAGTGTACTGGAACCTGCCTACTACATCTTCTGTACACAAATGCTATTCCTAGATTATAAAATCACACCATAGCAAGGTTTGCAGATGATACTACTATATTAGCACTAGGTAATGACCACGAAGAAGCAGCAGAAAAATTACTGTTAAGAAAATTAATAATGGGACAAAAAAGTGGAGAATAAAATTAAATGAATCAAAGTCTGTATAAGTTAACTTTACAAACAGAGCTAATCAACATATATCTATATTCATAAATGATAAACGAATTATGTTTTCAAATACAGCTAAATATCTTGGTATTACCCTTGATGCTAGGCTACACTGGAAAGCCCATACCAAAAAGGAAAAATAATAACTTATAATTAAATATATAAAAAATTTACTGGTTGATTGGAAGAAACTCCACTCTAACTATTCATAATAAGGTTATGTTATATAAGCAGATACTTAAACCGGTATGGACCTATGGAAATCAGCTGTGGGGCTGTGCTAATCAGACCAATGTACAAACCATTCAAAGGTTTCCAATAATGTACTAAGGAATATCGTAAATGCACCATGGTACATCCAAAACAGTAATCTCCATCGAGACTTAGGTATGGATACTATTGAAAAAGCCAGATCCAAGATTTACAGGAGTCATAAACAACGACTCCTCCAACATGTCAACGTCGAGGCGATCCAACTCCTTGACAACGCAGGATTGACAAGAAAACTCAAGAGAATTAAACCCTTTGAGTTAGTTCAGTGATGTGACAATGCAGAGCATTGTGCGCCTTGGTGTATACGTTAGGTTTTTTGTGTACCTAGTTTATTATAAATTTAAGGATACTGTTGAGTACGACCTTAGTTCTATCTCTTTTAGGTAGTAAATATTCTAAGTTAGAAAAAATTTACTTACTGATCTTTATGATCAGATTGTAATGTCCGTGGATACGACATACGTAAAGGTTTTTTTATTATTATAATGTACTTAATTAGCAATCAGAATAATACAATAAATTCTATAAGCTATTTGTTGTCTTTTAGGCAAAACTACCTTTATAGTGTCGTGATGGGGTCTCCTCCAATAATGAGTTCTAATCTCTCAGGTCAGCTGGCCAGTTTCTTTTTAATCTCCTGATGATGGTAAGATGTTCGAATAGCAGATGTAAGAGCGTATTACGATGGTGTTCTAATTTATCGTGGTGTGTTATGTTAAAGGTCTTGATTACGTGTTTAACGAAGGACACTTTTAAATCACTATGTAAGGTCTGATTTGTAACGTACCAAGGTGCATCAGTTATCATTCGCAATATTTTCGATTGGCTCCTTCATATGTTGGCAAGATTCGACTTGCTGGCATAGCCACGGATTTCTAGGTCATAGGTCCGTATTGGCTTGAGGTTTTGTATATTAGCAGTTTATTTTCCATTGACAGTTTGGACTTTCTCCCAATTAGATAGTATAAGCTCTTAACTTTTAGGTCTATCTATTTCTTTTTTTATTTTGTTATTGATGATGTGTTCTTTCCAGGAGACCTTACTGTCCATGTATACCCAAATATGTAGTACTAGTAGGTATTTCTATATTGTTCAAATTAAGGGTTGGACATTGGCTTTTTCAGAGTGAAGTTGACTTTGTTTTATTTATGTTGATTTTTCACATGTGTCCAGGTTTGTATACGATTAGGATGTGTTTGCAAGGTGTTTGGCCAGGAGTTGTGCTGGATGCCAGGATTAGTATGTCATCCGCAAACGTTTCAGTGGTGGTGCTTGACATTTAAGTTGGCAGTATAGAGTAGATAGAGCAAAGAGTCAATGACGCTACCTTATGGGACTCCAGTTTTAATTGGAAAATTTATAGATATGTCGTTATTTTCTCTGGTTCGAAATCTTCTATTAGTCAGCTAAGATTTTGAAAGCTGTGAATAGGCTATTGGAAGACATTGTTTGATTTTGTATCATAAATAATTGTGACAAACCTTGTCAAAGGTCTGACTTACGTCTAGGAATGCCAAAGTGCAACACTCTCTAAAGCTCTGTTTACTTCTTGGCTTGTGTGATGGGTTTACTGATCGTTGTTGACTGAATGGTCGTTGTTTGTTCTCTTTGATAATAGTCTTTCGTAGAGTTCTGCAATAACTGATAACAAGCTAATCGATCGGTATGACGAGGGTTTTATTAGGTTCTTTCCAGCTTTTGATATTAACATAATTTCAACTCTTTTCAGTTGTTTCAGGCAATAATTTGTTCTCAAGATTGCGTTGTATATATACATATGTGAGTAGGTGGATCCTCGTTTTTGGAAGATTTTATCATTATTGGAGTAACTTTGTCCATACTTGGGACTTTCTTAAGGATTAGGCGGTTAATTTCGTTTTTGATTTCTTTTGGGGTAGCTAGTATAATTGGTGGAGTATTTTAAGGAATATCAGTCACATCTCGTTCTATTTATTCATGTGTATAATCGTCGTTTGGAGTAAATGTCTTTGCAAAATGTTCTGCAAATACCATCGCCTTTTCTACATCAACTTCTGGCCCGGAGTAAGTCTGATGTTTCATCATTGCTGATAAAGGATATATGTTCTTTTGGGTTTTTTTTATTCTTAATAGGTTTTAATATTGAATTGTCAAATCTATTTTTGTAAGTTTTGTAATATATCTAGTTTTGTAATATATTCTTGGAAGGAGCTTTCTTTTGCTTCTTTTATTTTTGATTTTAAGTGGTTGCTTGCTCGGTTTAAGACAGCCTTATCTGATGGAGTATGCGTTTGTTATACGTAAGGGTTAAAACCAATTTTATAAAATTACCGGGAAAATCGGAAAATTTGTCTGTGCTTGTCAAATTTATTTTTTAGATATTTTTTTATGTATGTATTGTGCATTTTTTGATATATGTATTGTAATTGTTTTGTTTGCAGTCATAACGATTATAATTATGTCATAGATAATGTTTTACCTACCAATCGAATGCATATCTAAAAAAACAAAATAACGTGTCCATTTTCTTCCAAGTGTTACATGGTCATTGCATAATTTTCACATAATAAAAGGAAACGTTGATTGAATTTATAGTTTATGAAGATGAAACGAAATTTTCACTACATTGTCTCAGCAAAGTATTTGTGGTAATCACGAACTTATCCTTGATTGGGGAAAAATGGCGACAGTCTCCCTCAATTTTTTATTCACTACTAACACGGGACCATAAAAATCCGCATACTGATAAAGACATCGACGAAACCCCATCTGATACGGTCGCTACCAGTAAAAAACGCCCTAGTCAAGTAGTCTTTGCAACAGGAACGAGCGAGCATCGGGCATAATGTGATGGCGCCACAGATTGCAATCTCACCGTTCGAAATGGAGTAATTTTTCAAGAGCACTGGATAAACGAGCAGATGCTACCGGCACTGCAACTAAATTTGCCTGGTTGGGTTTTAAGGGTAGTACGTGTCATGAACCCCTTCTCGTTAATATTTATTAGCAGTTTACATCTTTATTTAATTTAATTGTTATGTATGGCTAATTATCGATGAACACCTTGTAGAATAACTTGCCTTTTGGAAGGCTCTTAGTAACGAGTGTCCAGAAAGGGTAGGGGGTATTTGTAGATTCAATATAAAAAAAACTAGAAGTCAGAAAAAATTAATTTTTTTGTTAATTTTTAGACAAGGTTTTGGAAAATTAAGTACTAAAGATTATGTTCTCCAAATGTTGACCCTCACGCTGCTGGCACTCCTCTAACCGTAAACGGAAATTAGCCACCACGCGTCTACACATCTCTCTGGAAACGGCGGCCATTGCGGTGCGTTTCGCAAAATGCGAAAATAAGTGAGAGTTTCAGTGCGTGAAAATCCTTCTCAATCAATTCGCAAACTCTCACTTCTTCAATCGCTTGTGGGGTTCGAACAGAGCACGGGCGACCTGAATTGCGAATTTTTACAGTCGAACCAGTATTCTCAAACATTCGAATCCATTTTCTGATCTTACACCTCTTGATTATTTCTTATGGAGATACCTTAAAGAGAAAGTGTATGTAAACAAACCACGAACTTTAGTGCAATTAAAGCACAACATTCGCACCGAAATGGCCGCCGTTTCCAGAGAGATGTGTAGACGCGTGGTGGCTAATGCAGCGTGAGGTAGCAGCGTGAGGGTCAACATTTGGAGAACATAATCTTTAGTACTTAATTTTCCAAAACCTTGTCTAAAAATTAACAAAAAAATTTATTTTTTCTGACTTCTAGTTTTTTTTATTGAGTCTACAAATACCCCCTACCCTTTTTTATTTATTTATTATATATTTACAAGATACAATGGATATAAATAATACCTCTATGTATTTGTTTAAATTAACAATATTGCGTTCCTTATTTACAATAAATTGTACGTCCAGTACACAAGAAAAATACAGCTTTTTTTGTGTTTCCTCGTGGTGTCTTGTTTGTCGGTTACCCCTTAGTAGCTGATACAAAAAGTCAAACCTTATATCAGTAGTAATTGCTTTAAAGGGGATCACCATTGTAACGGACCAAAAAATAACTTTTACAATTTTGTTTGTCATTTAAACAATTAGTTAAGGATAAAATAAGACGTATATTATTAAGGATAGTTCGAACTGTTTTTACATAAATTTTTATTAGAAGATATTAAGAGATAACAACGTTATAATATACAAAATTGTGGCCTTTGAATAATTTGTCTCAGCATTATTTTTTCAATAAAATGGAAGCACTTTCACATAAGTTGTCATTTTTGCCAAATTCTTTGTTCATTTGAAAGTAATTTTCAAAATTCTGAAAAGGGGCGAGCTTAGACTTGGCCTTAACGACTACAAAAAAAAATAATTAATCGGACTATAAACGATCGTTTGCACACGTTCGAAAAAAGTCATATCGATAAAAACGCGTTTGAAAGTTTAAGTACATATTTTACATGAAAAAAATTAATTACCCATATTTCATCGATTCTATCGATCAAGGGGGTTTGATTTAGGTTGTTAGTGTTGCAGGCAGCGCAGCAGAATCGACTGCGCTACGTGCTCCATTAAAATAGCTGTAACTTCGTCAATTATTAACATATCGACTTGAAATGTTCATGGAAATATTACTAAAAAATGAACTCTAAGAAAATGTAGAAAATGATAAATTAGATTTTTTTTTACTCATTACAGTGGTGATCTCCCTGAAGTATTCTCTATTCTCATCCTAAAATGACTGTCAACGATATTTCTGGAAATAAATGATTTGATGATAAATCTTAAACTTCGATAAAGCTATAGTGACACATCATGCCTAAAATATATGTTAAGAATACACAAAATTACTCCAGAACACCACTCAATATAGTAAACAATCAACATGGAATCGTCGTCAACAACAGTCATGGAGTCGTCTCAGATTTGATAAAATAATCTCATTAGGGTTAACACCACTTTAATAAACCAAAACGAGGATTTTTTGACAATTTCTTTTTGTATGGAAGAAAACAGTAATATTTCAAAAAAATATTAGGCATATATTTAAGTATAATACAAAAAATTATTATCAAAAAATATTCAAAAATTATTTGGACGACACTGGAGTCATTCTCGCGAAATATGTTGAATTTAAGGCGCTCTGCGGCATGCAGTGTAACTGGTGCAAATTTGAATCTGGAAAGAAAATTGCACCTTCTTCCAGTCACAGCAAGACTCTGGGCACATCTCGTGCTACGGATTTTCGTCAGTGTATAACTTATGAAATGAGGTTGCCCAGATTACATTCTTCATATTTTCCAAGGAGTTCGAATTCCGACGTATTGCCAAGCCATAATAAATTGTTAATTGATCAATTAATTTGGCAATTAATTTACCTTTTCTTCCAAGACCATGCACGTTTCTTTTAAATGCTTCTGACTAAACATAAACATTTTTAACGACATCGGTTGTATATTAGATAGAAGTTAGAAATCATAAGGTAAAACATTAGACTGTATCTAGACTGTACCTTCCCAACAGGTATTTATTTGACGGAGGTGTCGTTTCGAAGAAGTCCAACGTGCTTAGGAAAGAGCGCGAAATTTCAAGGAAAGAACATTTTTTGGGAAAAAATGTTCTGCCCCATAGTCTAAGAGGTCCAAAGAATTTTACTAATAAAAAAAACTAATAAAAAAATCGATTCTTTGAAAAATTGTGGTGTTACCCCTTAATTTTTAACCACCGTCAACCCCTCATAAATATAGATCGCTATCATAATTCCCGTATATCACCAAAGAATAATACTGGCAAATATATGAGAAAAGTGATGATTGTTTACAATATGAAATTTATTTAAAAAATGAGTTTACAATGAATAAATCTGATAAAATCAAGTAGTCGATTGTGCGATCTGAAACATCATTACAATTTAGAACATTCCGGAACAGAAATAAATAATTTATGGAATCACCATGGGATGGTTCCGTAGAAGGGTGGAACCACGATCCTCAACGCTCATTTGAAAAACAATTGATAAACATTAGTGTGTGAGACAATATAACAAAATCTGTTTCATATCAAAATATGTTCACTTACAATAGCTTCAAGAAATTAGTTTTTTGTAAACACTAACAAATGATACATCACTCGAAGTGTGTCCACCTCCACCCAACTAAGCATCATCACGAGATGACCGAAACACATGTTTACTTATCAACTGAGTCTTGGTTATCTCCTGATGATGTTAGCTTGGTTGATAAACATTGCGCTAGCAACGTATAATATTTTAGTATTTGTGGAAAACTAAGGGAAGTAGGCATTAGGAGTAAGATAAGGATGATCGCTATCACCACTAATTTTTAATCTGTACATCGAAGAGGCGATTAATGTGGTAAAAGATAGAGTGGATTCTAAAAATGCTGAAATTCGCGGATGATATAGCAGTATTAGCATCTAGTAAGGAGGAATTAGAATCAGCGTTGAACGAAATGGAGGCAGTGTTGACAGAGGAATACGGAATGAGGGTGAATAAAAACAAAACTAAAGTGTTAGTGTGCAGAGGGCGCGAGAGCAGAGCAAAAACGAAAGTACAAATTAATAATGAAAGATTGAAGGAAGTTAAAGACTTCACTTATTTAGGAAGTAAAATAAATTGGGATGGAAGAAGCGATAAAGATATAAAACAAAGAATAGCGCAGGGTCGAGTAGCTTTTAACAAAAAGCATTTTTTGTTAAAACACTTTTATGCTCGGGGGTAATAAACTTAGAAACAAGGAAGAGACCTTTGAAAACATATGTATGGAGCACGGCACTATACGGTTGCGAAACCTGGACGGTAGGGGAAGCAAGTAGGAAGAAATTAGAAGCTTTTGAAATGTGGTGTTACCGAAGAATGATGAAAATACCATGGACTGATAGGGCTAGAAACGAAGAAGTATTGGAGAAAGTCGGCGAGAAAAGAAGTATGTGGAAAAACATAAAGAAGAGAAGAGATAGAATGGTAGGCTACTTGCTGAGGCATGGGGGAATAGTCCGCGATATTTTGGAGGCAGAAATAGGAGTGAAGAAAGGCAGAGGTAGGCTTAGATTAGACTACTGCTCGCAAATAGTAAGGGATGTAGGTTGTAGCACAATTAGCGAAATGCGTAGGTTAGCACAAGATAGGAGAAGCTGGAGGTTAGCGTCCAACCAGTCTTAGGACTGATGACCTCATGATGATGTGGAAGACTGGTCCCCTGTATTGGTTGCTCCATATAAAGTTCCAAAGATCTCCGAGATTACAATAACTTGTAAATTACTAAACAAACTGAATGTTATACTAAATGTACATCGAGTAGCGTGTAATGTTTCAGTATTGTGAAAAACTATATCCTATTTTTATTATTAATCTATTTGTTTCCTATTTTTTATCCTAGTTTTTTATAAAGAGGACAGAAGTTTTTAATAAAGGTAATTGAATGACAATACAATTAGGAACTATTCGACAAGGATCACCATTAAAAAAACTATCCATTATTATCAGTTCCATAAACAATCCTTAATTACCAATTTCGTGTACCGTCACGAAATTGGTAATTAAGGATTCCACCCGTACCCATTATCCTACCCAGGTCCCGAGCCCATTGTACCATCGTCATTTTATTCGACACAAGAGACGCCGTCCGAAGTTAAAATAATCCCCCACCGAGTTGAGATAATGCCGGCCATTTTTCCGGACACCAGCGGCATTATTTTAAAAAGTTTTTATATCCCTTGGACGTTGCGAGTGCGGGGTTTATGGAGAAACCATCAATAACACGACACGATCTTGACGACGAAAGCCCAACTTTCTCACTGGCGTACCGAAAGCGCTTCCTTCCTACTTTGTGAATCCGTATCAAGACGTGACAATATTAATATATGTGTACAAGATTAATTTCAGTGAACATCAGGATGTTATTATAAAAATTAGTTTAACGATTAACACTATAATAACTGTTTGCTAATAGTTTAACTATTAACGTTAAATTATTAACAAGAAAGTAATATTTAGTATTAATTATTAACATTAGATTAACATTATTAACGTTAATTTTTAACGCGATAATTTAACGATTAACATTGTAATAATAATTCTGCTAAATTTGCAACTGTTAAGTAAAACAGAAGTCCTCTGAATTTGGGACCACTACTCTTCATATTATTTATTAACGATTTGTCTCTGATACTTATGTCGCATCATCTTTTTGCCAATGAGTTAAAATTATTTTTAAGTCATCGCAGCAGGTTAATACTAAAATATTAACCTGCTTAGATAATCACTTAAGATTTCAAAAATTCATCGACCTTGTTGTATCCTAGTGTTGTACTATATTCAGAGAATAGACTATCAATAAACATAGATAAATGTAAAGTTACAGAAATAAGGAGTTTATACTCCAACCCATCTGCAAGTACCTTATATAATAAGGACTAAAGAAATTAGGTGAAAACAGCTATTCTCCTGACTATATGCCAAACGCCGAGCACTGAATTACATGACAAAATTTGTCGTATTTTTGTCTAACAGAGTTAGCACGAAAAATACAGTGATTGTTCTAAAACCACCAAGAAAGATGCAAAGTGTCACCTATCTCAGGATATCGTTAACTGCAGACCGATTTCGAGCTTTCTATCTTGGGTCCCGTCAGTGCAGTGTAAACGAGTATACCTTCGACAGATAAAGCTCACATCCAGTAGACGTTGCTACATTTCACCGCAGTAGAACGTACCAAACGCCATCTCTTGGTAGTTTCGAACAATCTAAATCGAAGTAAAAACTTGAGATCATCAATATAATGCAAAGTTTTACTATCAGAGGGTAACATTCAGAGGGTAATAATTCGTGCTAACTTTGTTAGACAAAAATACGACAAATTTTGTCATGTAATTCAGTGCTCGGCGTTTGGCATATAATCAGGAGAATAGCTGTTTTGACCTAATTTGTTTAGTCCTTACTATATAAGGCATTTGCAGATGGGTTGGAGTATAAACTCCTTATTTCTGTAGTTTGAATGTTACCCTCTGATAGTAAAACTTTGCATTATATTGAAAATGTAAAGTTCCCTCGTACACCTTAAAGCAATGGTTCTCAACCGGTGGTACGCGTACCTCTTGGGGGTACGCGACAATCTGTAAGGGGTACGCGGTTAATTACCAAAAGGTATACAAAATTATATTTATGCTATATTAGATTATATTATATACCTGCTAGAATTTAATTGTGACAAAAGTTTAAGTAATGATTTGAAACTGAAAACTAATAGTACAGCAGCAGGCAAACACGTCGCTCGTTACTACTGTATTTGTAGCTACAGTAATAATTGGAACATTTGTAGTGTGACTGGTGAACGACTCTATTTTATCAAGCTGGTGCCACACAATGATGAACTTTGTAAACAAGAACAAGCCCAGCCTTCCCACTAATTATTTTCTGATACTTTTTAAATTTTATGTCTGATTAATAAAATATTTATAATAAAATGTCCATTAAAATGGAATTTCTTGTTTTTAATTTAAACTACCTATTCGTAATTAAACTTTAACGGTTTAACAGTTAAACTTTAAGTTAACTAATATAACACATTTTAATCAAGCTAAAGTGTTTTTTGGGGGTACGCAATGATACACAAAAAGGGGTACGTGGGTTGAAAAAAGTTGTATACTCCTGCCTTAAAGATTCAACCACTAATATACGAATATTCCCTTGGCGGTAAAGTTTTAATTCGTTCTGAAAATATTAAGGATCTTGGTAGTAGATAAGCTATGAGAGTACGGCGCCAAAATGCCATGTACTTTCTTATGGAGGTCCACTCTGGTCATTTTTGTACCACACTGACGCCCGCAATCACCACGACGGTGCCCCGACGCCCACTCCACCAACTTAAATTACGTATTCGTAATTAAACCTTAACAGTTTAACAGTTAAACTTTAACTTAACTAATATAACACATTTTAATAAAACTAAAGTGTTTTTTGGGGGTACGCATAATTAATGATACACAAAAAGGGGTACGTGGGTTGAAAAAAGTTGTATACTCCTGCCTTAAAGAATCAACCACTAATATACGAATATTTCCTTGGTGGTAAAGTTTTAATTCGTTCTGAAAATATTAAGGATCTTGGTAGTAGATAAGCTATGAGAATACGGCGCCAAAATGCCATGTACTTTCTTGTAGAGGTCCACTCTGGTCATTTTTGTACCACACCGACGCCCGCCATCACCACGACGGTGCCCCGACGCCCACTCCACCAACGCCATCTAACTTCTGATATTTGAATTTGCCAGCTGGAGCCTACCGGGGCTCTCGTGGTGGAGGGGGGCGTCTCGGCGTCGGTGTGGTACAAAAATGACCAGAATCGACCTCCATAGGAAAATACGTGGAATTTTGGCTCCATACTCTCATAGCTTATCTATGAGAGATAAGCTATGAGATTATTATATTCCACCCCATCTGCGAGTGCCTTATATAATAAGAACCAAACAAATTAGGTCTAAGCAATTATTTCCTGAGATAGGTGACACTTTGCATCTTCCTTGTGGTTTTCGAACAATCTGAATCACTGTATTTTAATGCTAACTCTGTTAGACTAAATACAGTAAATTTCGTCATATATAGTTCAGCGCTCGGCGTTGGCATATAACCAGGAGAATAGCTGTTCTGACCTAAGTTGTTTAGTCCTTATTCTATAAGGCATTTGCAGATAGGGTGGAGTATAATAATCTCCTTACTTCAGTAGTTTGAAAATTACTCTCTGCGAAGTAAAATTTTGCATTATATTGATGATCAAGTTTTTATTTCCATTTAGATTGTTCTCAAAACTACCGAGAGACGGTGCTTGGTACGTTTTACTGCGGTAGAACATATCAGCGTCTACAAGATGTGAGCCTCACCTGTCAACGGTATACTCGCTTACACTGCACTGGCGAGACCCAAGGGAAGGTCGAAACCGGTTCACAGTTAGCGATATCCTAAGATAGGCGACACTTTGCATCTTCCTTGTGGTTTTCGAACAATTTGAATCATTGTATTTTAAAGCTAACTCTGCTAGACAAAATATGGCAAATTTCGTCATATAATTCAGCACTCGGCGTTGGTATATAACCAGGAGAATAGCTGTTTTCACCTAATTTGTTTAGTCCTTATTATATAAGGCATTTGCAGGTGGGGCGCAGTATAATAATCTTCTTACTTCAGTAGTTTGAAAATTATCCTCTGCGAAGTAAAACTTTTACATTATACTAACTAATAAAATTTTAATTAGCAGATTCTAGGGGTCCGAGCAAAACGCTTTAGTGATTTGCCCATTCACTGATCTAATGTTGTAGATTGAAGCAGAGATTATATTGTTGAATAAAATTAAGCAGCATTAAAACCCATTACTTTGCCTTATTTTTCACAATGGGAAGTTACGTAACAACTTACTCCTGACCTTTTTTAATTATATTTAAAGGTCCTTTAAGAACACTGTATTTATCTCGCCTAAAATTCTCCTTCTGTTGCGCCAATGAGCTTAACTGATGTGGACATATGCAGCAGGCACGTCATGTTTTGATAGCCGAATATAGAGATACCAAAGAAAATATTTCACACATAAAAGAGGATCAGGTTGAAAACGTTCTTAGTAAATTCAGTCTATAGATATAGCGGAATGTCCATAATCTTTAGCCTGTCATTCTGTTTGGAAATAAAAATCAAACTAAACACAAAATCGTAGAAGGCTGTTTGAAGAATCTATTGCAGAAATTACACTGAAATAACAAACGTAAGATGTTTTTTTTTTTAGATAACGTAAATTTTAGTTAGTTCTGCAATAGTTTCGATAGTCAGAGAAATTATGACACACAATGCTATTTCTCCATGGAAGATGTTATGTGTTTAATATACAAAAAAATTATATACACTTAAATCATTGGGTTGTAGAAAAGAGAATATTGAACTGAGAGATATTGAGAGATATAATACAATAGTAATATGTCATTTGGTAAAGTCGAACATTCTGTTTTATAAATTTTCTCCGTTATAGATTTGAAACTATTTATTTTATATGTTATAGGTCGATAGAAGGTAGCCTCGTCAATGTGCAGATTAACTGCACTGTCTGAAACATTGTGTAAAATTTGACACCAATTTCACACCAAACGAGTTACTTAAGCCGGGTACTCACTAGCGAGCAGTAGCTGTAACCGTTGCACGTTACTGTTACCAAAAATCATAGTGTGGACGTGGTTCGCGAGCCTTCCACAAGCGGAACACACACGGCTCGCAGTGAGCCGACAATTGTCGGTTTTTGCCGCGAATCAAAGGGCGCTCGCAGTGCGTTCGTGGACGTTGAGGGTGAAGGTCGTTGCGACGCTGCGAACCAACAAATATTTTCGAGCGTTTATTCCTTTGATTTTAGTTGTTTATTCGTTTATCATGAATGAATTTGAAATAAGACCCCTATTGTATTGAAAACTAGTAAAAGAATGACCACTAGTTAAGTATCTCAGCATCACAGCTAACCTATCTTGAACCGAGACTGCTTCTCGAAACGCAGTGTTTTTTTGTTATATCCTGGGCCCGATTAAATTTATTAGATATTAACAATCAGCTTTAGTCATTCTCGTGAAATTTTTGTAATGACCACTGATTTGTTTTTTTTTTTAAATAAGAAATAGATCAATTCTTTCCCGATACATTCGATTAATCCACCATCTTCGTGGCCGTTTATGATTATCGAGTAAAGCATCTATAAGTATGTATGCTGCACAAGCGAGAGACAACACTGCGGGTAGATCCGGCTTGTCTTTAGAATCACAGTGATGTAGACTTCTCGTACACACTAGAACCTCGTAACTGTATCTGTTCGGTTACAGCTACAGCTCGCTAGTGAGTACCCACCTTTATGTTTAGTGTGAAATAAATACCATGAGGCTGTGGTATAATTTTACCATTCGCTGCTCTGAATTTTCAAACCTGTAAAGGATTAAAATGAACACAACATCTGGTGTAAACTTCACAACAATTTAGTACAAGCTTTATTGCAAATTTTTACCTTTTGTTGTCCATGTTAATGAAGAAAAGTAAAACAGCTTTCCAATATAATATATTCTATTATATTTGTTTTTTTTAATATACAAAGTTAACTTTTTTATTGCACTAATGAAATATTGGTGTATACAATAGGCACAAAAATTAAGGAAAGTAAAAAATCCTAAATTTTTAAGTGATTTTCAAAAGGCTATAACCTGGAGAAAAATAGTCGCAGGGCAATTAAAAAAAAACGAATTCAAGCTCCAAATTTCTAGTTTTCAAATCTTGAATTAAATTTTTTTTACAATCAGCAATTTTTGAGTAATCAAAAGAAAACCATCGGAAATTAAATTTTCTAAATATTTGCTTGCCTTTTAAAAGGTGCACTGACTTCAATATATTGTGTTCAGTTATTTCATCATAAAGTTTTTTTTATTTTTGTTTTATTTAATTACCCAAGTCAAAACTGACTCTTGCTTTGACGACGATAACTCAGTGAAAAATAATCGTACGAGGCTCTTAGGCCGCTCAAATTAAAGAGAATAAAACTATCTAAAAAAGCTTTATGATAAAATCACTAAGAAGATTTACTGAAGTCCAGGGACTTTTTGATAGGCAACCAAAAATTTTATTTGTTCCCTGATGGTTATTTTATAATTACTCAAAAAATAATGATGATGATAAGAAATTTTGAGCTCAAGACATGAAAACTAGAAATTTAGAGCTTTTTTGCTTTATTTAAATTTGCTCTGCAACTATTTTTCTCCATGTTACAGCCCTTTGAAAATTACCTAACAATTTAGGATTTTTATTACATCCCTTAACTTTTGTGCCTAGTGTATTGTATGTATGTCCTAATGCACATCTAGAAAATATTTATATATTCATAAATAAGGCAATCAAATTCCTAACTATCATATTTGAAATAGTCTTTCTATCATCGAATTTTCCACTTAAATATTATGATCCTATCCTAATGTGAATATTTTTCCGGGTTAATAAATAATTAGTGAGCTTCGTTGATGCCTTTGAATATTTACTACTAGTTCTTCTGATAATAAAGGGATATAGCCCTTACTGAAACTGAAAATTATAATTTAAGCAGTATGTATTATTATATTAGTAACATAATCAAAAATGTACCCAATTATTAAATGCATTATTTAATAATTAGATACTTTATATACTTGGCCAACACAATTGACTTTTGCTTCTTGAGACACATAAAATTTGGGTGTAAGATGATTAATCACAATTTGCGAATAGCCATATTGCCACAACCTTCAACAGTGTCAACGTGAAGGCAACGTGGATGCGTACTCTAAATAGTTATCACGCAAAGATAATCTATGTAATAATCTATTCCACGTGGAATAATGTATATTATATTGTGGTGTATTTATATAGGTTTTATACCTAAAATGTATAAAAGATTACAATTATAGTGGTAATCACACCAGCATTAAGTTGTATACCAAAAATAGTAAAATTTTACATCGTTTTCACACTATTAAAAGTGGTAAAGTTTTTCCACGGCAGATTTTCAATAGTGTAAGCTTCCTACAAGAAAATTCTATTTCACTGAAACAATTCTTTATCATATGTATCTCATACCCATAAACTCTGTTTATGTCATAATTTGGCTAAGACTCGCCTCATTACAAGTATCATCAAAAGCGTCAATTTTATGAAATGCAACATTTTTAGTATTCCATATTTATAGAGAAATTATACGTTCATAAGAACTGTCATTGAATTATTAATAACCCCTCATATACGAGTACAATACGGGTCTAAAATCCCTTCCCCCTTTTAATTTTGGAACTAGAGACCTACAAGAATGAAAGTTATCGTATATACACTAATGTGTCAAAAGAATGTGTTAGTCAATAAATAATGATAATAGGCAAAGTTAGCGTTGCCGCGCCATTACGCAAATACTCTTTAAATGGCATCAGGTGTGAGTAACATCTCATTTGGAAGCTGTTTCAAGTATCCATTCAAGCGTTGTTTTTATTTTGACATCTCTTATGATTTATGAAAAAAATTGAGTTAATCCAATATTGGCATACCATAAAACTTACTAGGAGAAAACGTTAACGCGGTTCTAATTATTGGCGAGACCCGAAAGAAAGAAATCCATATGAATCTGAAAGAATTTTCAATGGGAGATATCCCGATCAGATGATGCGAACTTTGTTGGCAGAACGCTGTCGAGTGTAGTGTAGTGTTTTGGTGTTTTGTGGAAAACTAAGTCAGTATTATCTTCACACCAAAGATTCCAACCTACTCCAGTTACAAATAAATATTGTCGCTAAAACTGCCATGAATCTCACACAATCTACATTACATACAACTGTATCCGTTTATGGAGTATCCAAGTCTACAAAGACTGTATAAGGAGTTTACATCATTCTTAAAGTCAAAACATTTTCTTGAATGGTTTTACTCATCCAGGACAATAGATTATAATTAGAGGTACGTAATTTTCGTAAATAAAATATTAAAAATTCGCATTTAAAAAAAATACAAAAGCAAAATTTCGCATTTATTCGCAGAAATTTACCTAACAAAATCAATAATAAAATACAGTATTTTAAATATTTAATTAAAAGCCGACATTGTAGAAGTCTCTACATTTTCTTCCTTTATCCTTTGCCTTCTGTCATTTATAACTATGTTGTAGATACTAAAATATCTTTCAGCATCTACACTGTTGACTGAACTAAAGAGGCTTTGAATAGCTGCCTTTACAAAGATAGGGCAACAGCATTTTGCTGCTACTAAAATCTGTAAGACATCAGCATAATCAGAAATTTCTTGGTTAATCACTTTAGGTAGTTGTCTATGAAAATTAATATATCCATCCATGTGTTCATCCTGTGGTGTGTCTTTGAAAAATAGTATTTTAGAGAAGCTTTCTAGAGTCAAATTTGTGTTCAGAGATGATGTGGGTACAGCTGCTGCTACAGATGGACAAAATAATTTGCCAATGTGTTGGTAGCCTTAGTTTGTCAGGTTAGATCTCATGTATGCAGACAATTTATCTAAACTCTTTTATGCTGCTCTATTCATGATAATGCAGTGGTCTTGATGGATTTCGCCATTTTCATTTGACAAAATGCTTTTTGTTTTGCCGCCAAAGAGAACCTTCACATTGACGTTCAAGAGACGACTTGAAGAATACCGGCCAAATGGCAACGTATGCTCATGGGGAGCGAATGCTCAAGTGTCTTTACGGCTTTACTTGATCGTTTCGCTTTAAAGAATGATAATTATCGACATTTCGCGGAAATGTATTAAAAATTTAAAAATCGCATTTATAGCATATTATTTGCGAATTTCGCATATATTTCGTAAATACGAAAATTACGTACCTCTAATTATAATCTTAATAATAATTCTCTTAACATATTTAAGAGAAATTTAGGTTTTCATCAATGCACCCTATTTATCTATTAACTTGTTTCCGACGTTTCTTTATCATTATAGAACCCCGCCTTATATCCTGAAACGTAACAATGTCTTTAAATAAAAATATCCCCGTATACTTTCCCGAAGAATATGGACGAACATAAAATACAAGTTCAATTTAGTTCGAGTCTCAATTCACGGAGGATCGGCAGAACCCTCATCAAATCGGCTATAAACCGCGAACAATTTTTGACATATAGAAGGGCAAATCCCCAGGTTTTAGAATAAAATTCACATTTCACACGCCGATGTCTGCTGCATATGAATAAAAAATAGCCTGACGGATATCGGAGGTTTATTATATTGTATACATTTTAAAGTAGACTTGAAAAGGGACGGGGAATGGGACAGAAGATTTATAAATTAGGTAATATTTTTAGAACACGAGTCTGTTTGTATCTATATTTTCTTTAGGATTTACTGAAACGTTTAATAAAGCCCAAATAACATAAAACTTAAATAAATATTATACTAATATAATGGTCATGTGTTTCTAAAGACTGTACTGTAAATGTTCTATAAAAGAAGATACACTACATCAGCTATTTTATGACGCCAAAATTTATAGCGATGAAATATGTTTGAATGACATTCTACAACCTTTTTTAAAAAAAGGTTGTAGAATGCATTCTACAAAGTTTTTTATTAAGTTAAGAACAATGTCTCAAAATTCATTTTACTATAGCTTTTAATGATGTCGAACCAGGTACTATTTTGCATTTAGTTTGAAAGAAAATTTTGCATCACAGTGAATTTGATATTGTCAATCAATATTTAACCAAACAAACTTCTTCTTTAGCTTAACTACATTTGCAATCATATATATATATATATATATATATATATATATATATATATATATATATATATATATATATATATATATATATATATATATATATATATATATATATATATATGTGTGTGTGTATTGATTCAACATCGCAAGAACTACTTTTCCAAATCTATCAAACAACAACAGCAACAAAGATCAATAACAATAAATTGAAATGATAAGGCAATGTTCATGTTCCCAAATAGCTTAGATCTCTGTAAGGAACCTCTTCAATATCATTACAAAAAAGGGGAAATATCTAAAAACTGGTTATTGTCTATCCCTGTGCTTATTCCCAAGAAACTAAAGCCAGGAAAATTCTCTGATTATGGAACCAGTACGCTCATGAGTCACACCTTAAAGTCGTCCTAGAAGATCATTAATAGAAGAATGCATAGAAGGCTTCAAGAAGATCTAAGCAATACACAGTTTGGATTAAGTGAATCAATCGGGACATGGGAAGCAATCTTTGGGATTAATATTCATGTCCAATGGGCTATCTAGACATAAATTAGGATGTGTTTGCATATCACAACGATTTTGAAAAGGCGATTGGTAAAGTGAAGGATGATAAGTTACATCAACTACTTCTAAGCAAAAATATTAACCAAGACGACGTGAGAATAATCAGTAACTTATACTAGGGCCAAAGGTCTTATACAAAAGATAAAGACCAACTAACAGAGGAAATAGAAATTTGCTGTGGCAAGAGGCAAGGATGAATTGTATCGCCATTCCTATTCAACCTTTATATAGAATTACTAGACACCGTTTTGCAAGATAACACGTAAATTGGACCATTGATGACCGGAAGCTAGTTTTGCTTTCAAACGAAAGTTTTAGTGTAAGAAAGAAAGTGTAAGTTTTAGTTCATCAGATGGACGTCAACGAGTATAATGGAGACTTGGAGAGGTATGCTGCCTGCAATATCTCTCCAAGGACCCAATTTTTTGATGGATCAATAATGTTCGGGGGAGGAATTTGTTTCGACGGTCGCACACATTTGGTCCCTATCCAGAAGAGATCCATGAATGAACATGTCTACGTAAAAAACATCGTAAAAGAACATGTTACGCTTCGTTTATCTGAGACAATTTCATTTTTATGCAGGATAACGCTCAACTTCGTGTTGCTAGAGAAGTGCTGGATTACCTTCGATTTGTGAATATTCCAATGTATATAGACTGGCCACCAAGAAGCCCAAATATGAACCCTATAGAGCATCTATAGGATGTACTAAAGCGATTAGTTAAACATTACAGACCTGCTCGTATGACTCTTAGGAAACTCGAATGAGTTGTTCTTGCTGAATGGGAGAATATTCCTCAGGAAACCATTCATCACTTTATCAATAGCAAGCATGCCCGGATGAATAGAATCAATTATTAGAGCTAGAGGATTGTTTCCACGATATTGAGTTCAATTTGTTATATTTTAATTTTGCCTCCAATTTTGTTTCTGAAGTTTTTAATTACATCGTTTTCGTTGCATTTGACACTATTATTCCTTTCTCTTATTTGTACATGATTTTTCCCTATAATACCATTCAACTTAATTAAACATTAAGCGAATTTATTTGTTTATTATATGATTTACTGTACTATAACTTATATACTCGAAAAAATAAAAGTAATATGTGAAATTTCACTGATGCGTTAATTTTTTCCAGGAGTTTATTAAATAGACAAACAATATATTGATTTTACAAAAAATTTCATAAACATCTCGAACATTAAGGATATCATCAAGCAACTTATCTTCAATCAGTAAAATTCCTTTACCATTCTTAATACTTAATATACTGTATTCAACGTCATTCAAACTTACATATTGAGTAACTTTTTTAACCGTTTGAAAAAATATTTCTCTTCATCTGCGCCCACGTATGGTGTACATGTAACAATATGTGGTTGCATAATTTGTACTGAAGAAAAAATTAAGAATAATACCATTATTTTTGAAAACATGATATTCCCTTACTTGATTTCGATTGCCTTTAGACATTTCCACCGCGTCCTATTTAAATGTAATCTGATTGTATAATGAATAATGTAAGGAGTTTTCAAAATAAAAGTAGTCTTCCTTTAGGGCGTAGAGGATGTGATTCTTTACAGAATTTTTAGTGGAATAGAATTCAGAAATAAAAGCAACTTCTCGACAGTAGTAACATTTTAGAGATCTCCAGACGCGTTCTGAATTAAATCAAACTACAACTTCCGCCCGCCTTTGCCACTGTTGCTCTTGAATACGGAAGTTGTGTATACCAAGTGGAACAAAAACAATATTTTCTTTTCATGTGTATGAAAATTTACAGCTGAAATGAAATAAGGGTGATGGTTTGTTACCTCCAACAAACCACTTCCTAATAATATCGTAATGAGTTTGCAAAAAACCGTTAAGGTTACAAGCCAATGAAAGGACCTACCAGATGAACCCTTTTGCAAATGCAAGAAATCACGCATATTGTGATAAAGCTATACACCGAGAAAATGATTTATTTATTGTTAATGAATAACATTTATGACAAACAACTGGCTGATTTTGAACATGGTGACATGGTGATTTTTAAATAATAATTTCGAATATAGAGGGTGTCTCAGTTGGGACTATAGGATGTGATTTGGGAATAAAACTAATAATATATGACAAATTGAGGTTTTTTATTCTTCGACATAAAATGGAAACGATACGGCTATAAATGGAAAAGAATATCGTTCATGTGGCCACCTCGACTAATCTGGCATGATGTAATTCGTTTAGCAAAATTGTCCATAACACGGGCACATAAAACTGGCTCTATTTCCCGAATAACACGTGAAGTGTTTGCTTTGAGGTCATTAATTGTTGTTGGCTGGGTGGCGTAACTTTTCTCTTGACATAATCGCAAATAAAAAAAGTCCAGAGGTGTTAAATCATAGAATCTTGCAGGCCAATTAATGTCAACATTCTGCGAGACAACATTATCAGAAGATTTGGTATGCAACAGAGTTATGGTTGTAGGTGCTGTATAACTGTGCGCCATCTTACTGAAATCACATGTTCAAATGTATATCATCAATTTGATGAAAAAGAAATAGTTTAACATGTCAGGATGGCGTTCCCCATTTACTGTGATAGCATTACCAGATTCATTTTCAAAGCACTCCAATTACTCCACCACTCCAAAATTCGCACCGAACCGACCATCTCTGTGGATGTATTTCTTTTTCGTGGATTTTCGGCAAACCAAATTCAACAATGTTGTTTTCTGACGTATCCGTCAAGATGTAAATGTGAGAATGATGAAAATGTGCTTCATCGCTGAACAAAATTTTGTTGCAAAAATCAGCATCACCTTTCTTCTTTTCTAGCACCCAATTAACAAATGTACGACTTGATTAAGTTGCGAACTGTTAACTCTGTAGGTGCTTCATTTTATCCTAATTTTGTGAATTTTGGATTTTTTCTTAATACAACTCTAAATGATCGCTCACTTCCGTAAACCAACTGTACACAAACTATTCGTTGTTGGATTGTTAATCACGGCTATCATAAAATTTTACGTTGTTTTGTTTGTAGATAACAGTTAAATCGATAACCTATCTTTGATAAAAGACAAATGGCACGCAATTGAAATACTGTCATTCCAACTGAGATATCCTATATAATACTGAATTGTTTCCTATTTTCCACTTCAAAAAGAAACACATTTCGTGCTATTGACTTCACTATTTTTCTAAAACGAGATTAATGTAACTACCCTTGTTACTGGAGTAAGTTGGAACCTTTAGTGTGAAGATAACACTGACCTAGTTTTCTACAAAACATTATATACTACACTCTATGAGTGTATGTATAGTGTTTTGATTCACACCAAAGGTTCCAACCTACTCCAGTAACAAGGGTAGTTACATCAATCTCGTTTTAGAAAAACAGTGAAGTTAATGGCACGAAATTTGTTCACTACCCACCCCACACTACCCCAAATCACTACCCACTACTTATTGCAATAGTATTACTTCCAAAAGAGGTAACAAGCAACGAAAAGTACATATGTAATAAAAGTCAATTTTCTCTGTCGATTATTTTTGATCAAACTAGCTAGACCCTGTATTATAAATTATAACTTAGGTACTCCAGAGACGCCATATATGTTCGTATAAACTCCAAAGGGTTGTCCTAGCGCCTCCCCCGCGTCGTCCAGGTTATCCATCAACTATTCACACCCGACGACAGCTTAAGGTGTCACTTACCCCACCCCCGCATTAGTTTATTACTCCAGTGCTACCATCCGTAAAGCTTTTATATACATCAGATAAAGCATCTCAGGCCTACTCTATAAAACTTTCATATATAGGGCGACGGGATTATTATAAATTTCTCTTCTTCCTAAGACACCGTTTTTTCTTTTTATTTGCACAATGGTAAAATTTTCCTGGATCATTTTAACGCAGGAGTTCTGAAATCGTATATAATGGATTATACCTCTTTATTAGGCTAATTGTTCATATGTTATTAATTAAATAATTTACATGAAACATTCGAGAGAATTAAATACAATTCTACCATACATCTCTAAAGTTTTGGATAAAATGAAAAAAAGTCTGACAAAATGCACTGGACTGACTCTTGAAAAAATATAGTATTTGTTGCCATCGAGTGAGATCTTTCTTACAAAACTGAAGATGGAAGAAGTTGAAAATCTGACCTGGTAGGTCAGGAAATTATTTTTGGTATGAAACTTGACGACAGTGTAATTGGTAAAATTTTATACCACTATAATTGTAAACTTTTATACATTTTAGGTATAATATGTAAATATGAAACTGGAATTTGCCCATGGATGGCCTAGCTGCTAATGTAGTTATCGTCACACCGCGTCATTGGCGCCATTTTCTTGTTTTGACATTTGTTGGAGGTTCTTGTCTCACAACAATACAAGTTTCATACAACGATATCGTTTTTCATAGCGTCGAACATGTCGAATTTTGTGCCAGGAAACTACGATTTGCGGACAGCATTGATTTTCTGTTACTGTTTGAAGAAGACCGTTGAAGAATAGCATCGAAAGCTTGTCCAAGCCTACGGTGAACATGCTCTTAGTAAATCATAGTGTTTTAGTGTTTTGAGTGGTTTAAAAAAGTCAAAAGTGGCAATTTTGACGTGAGATACGAAGATCGTAGAAGACTACCGAAAAAGTTTGAAGATAGCGAATGTAAAGCATTGTTGGATGAAAATGACGTTCAAACGCAACAAGAACTCGTGGATCAATTAAATGTGATACTAGAAGGCGCCTCCATACGTTTGAGAGTCATGGGAAGGATCCAGAAGATAGGAAAATGGATCCCACATGAACTGAATGAAAGACAGCAGGAAAACCGAAAAACAATTTGTGAAATGCTGCTCACCAGGTGCAAAAGAAAGTCATTTCTCCATCGAAATGTGACTGGCGATGAAAAGTGGATATATTTCGAGAATCCTAAGCGTAAAAGATCATGGGTATCTCTAGGAGAACCATCACCATCGACTACAAGGCCAAATCGCTATGAACGGAAAACAGCTCTGTGTTTGGTGGAATCAGAAGGGTGTGATCTATTATGAGCTGCTAAAACCTGACCAAACCGTTAATTATGAACGCTACCGACAACAAATGATCGATTTGAATTAAGCTTTGCGTGAAAGACAACCAGCATATCTAAAGAGGCAACACAAATTGATTTTGTGATAATGGTTCATGATAGTACGCCAACATACACAGCAAAACCGGTCAAGGAAACGATTGACACGTTTAGTTGGGAAATACTTTCGCATGCAGCTTACTCACCAGACTTGGCTCCATCCGATTACTACTTATTTGCATCGATGGGACACGCACTTGCTAAGCAGGGTTTCACTCCTTACCAAAATGTACGAAAATGGCTCGATGACTGGTTTGCCTCAAAGCAGCAAGAATTTTTTTGGCATGGAATCCACAAATTATCAATGAGATGGGAAAGATGTATAGCTAGTAATGGGCAATATTGCGAATAAAATATTTTTTATCATTTTCATACAATAAACGTGTCTTTTCTATACAAAAAATTCCTGTTCCATATTTGCATACCTAGTAAAACTAATATAAATACACCACAATATAGTACATTTTACTCCGCCTAGAGTGGATTATAGTTGCATGGTAACTATTCTAGACTACTCATCCGTGTAGTCTTTACATTGACATTTTTGAAATGTAAGGTAATATAGATATGTTCCTGATTTCTGATTAACCAACATACCTGTATATCCAAATGCTGGTGTGTGTGTCTCAGGAACCGAAAATTAATTATTTTGGCCAAGTCTATTACAATATTTTGGTGAGTTGACTGAAGAATGTGTTAAATCGTTGGATGATTTTATCGACGAGATGTTAAGTATGTATATGTACCTAACCTATTTGTGTTTGGTGATAATGAAGTAAACAAGGTAATTTAATGTATATTTTATATATCATTTCCCATTTATTGTCTGCTTATTATTGAATAACAATATGTATATAACTTTTACGAAGAATATTACCAAATACAAAGTACTATTTCAAATATGATAGGAATTTGGTTGCGTTCTTCATGAATATATAACTTTTTTTAGACTTACACTAGGACATACATATACGCCAATATTTCATTAGTGGAATAGAGAAATTAACGTTGTATCATCATGAGGTCATCAGTCATAAGACTGGTTGGACGCTAACCTCCAGCTTCTCCTATCTTGTGCTAACCTACGCATTTCGCTAATTGTGCTACAACCTACATCCCTTACTATTTACGAGCAGTAGTCTAATCTAGGCCTACCTCTGCATTTCTTCACTCCTATTTCTGCCTCCAAAATATCGCAGACTATTCCCCCCATGTCTCAGCAAGTGGCCTACCATTCTATCTCTTCTCTTCTTTATGTTTTTCCACATACTTCTTTTCTCGTCGACTTTCTCTAATACTTCTTCGTTTCTAACCCTATCAGTCCATGGTATTTTCATCATTCTTCGGTAACACCACATCTCAAAAGCTTCTAATTTCTTCCTACTTGCTTCTCCTACCGTCCAGGTTTCGCAACCGTATAGTGCCGTGCTCCATACATATGTTTTCAAAAATCTCTTCCTTGCTTCTAAGTTTATTACCCCCGAGCATAAAAGTGCTTTATTTTTGTTAAAAGCTACTCGACCCTGCGCTATTTTTTGTTTCATATCTTTATTTGTATATTAAAAACAAAAATGTAGTAAAGTATATTTTATTTATTTTACTTCATTGTACAATACGGGTAGTAGAAGGTGTGAAATTGAAATAAAGCTTATTATATACCAAAATCTGAAGTTTACACCAGACACCGTGTTCACTTTATTACATTACTGGTATCAACATTCACACTAGCGAATGGCAAAATTTTGCCATGACCTTGTAATGTTCATTTCACACCAAATTGGCGTGTTCCTATATGAATTCCGTCTGGTGTGAAATTGATATTAAATTTTACACCACATTAAAAGTGCAATGTCAAGTTAAAGAACATCTATTACGACCATGTTAAACCGAAATTGCTAACTGTATGATACTTATATGATATTTAATGTAGTATAAATCATTTAGTTTTCGTGTAACCGAATCTACAAATTAAACGTTCCAAAAAGAGTTTTAATATGCAAGAGTATGTAGAATTCTATCATTGATGGGATCCTGTCAGTTTCCTCTATGGGTTCTTACAAGTAACTCCTGGGATATGAGATTTTTTTAACTTCTACTTCTATGCAAAGGTTTGGAGAATGTTTAATTGTCTGAAATGTAATTTCAAACTCAACTAGTGAGTACAGTTCCGTTGTTTTACATACACTATTTGTACTTATACTCTTCCGGAGTATCTTTTATAGATCTACAACCATAAGCGTCCCAAAGTATGTGTATTATTATCTACGTAGAATAATTATATAATAAGGAAAATATAAAAATTATGCAAATTAATGTACAAATTCATAAAACAGTTTTAAACTTAATACGTAGTAGTTATTAAATTTATGTTAACGATACAAAATATTACATAAATATTATATTTAACTCCTATTATCGAAATGATTTCTTCTCTTGAGACACTATATAAAGTAAGTAATACAAAAATATATATAAATTATATCGAAAAAACCAATATTTAAATTGGGATACATTAAGAACAATTAATTTCAATTATTACCATCTACGACAGATTTCAAGTCCTTGTCGTCGACGATGAGCCAAGAAAAGATTTTTTAACCTGAAGCAACAAATGCCCGCCAATGGGCGGTGGTCGCAGATTTCCGTAAACGTTCCAAAAACGTGATGTCTCACAATTTGCAAGAACAAAAATTAATAATAATAATGTAATACAATACAAGCTCAATTCTTAGTCCTTTCCCATTCGCGTACCATCTTGAAAATTTATGTGTATCTGATAAGTATAATTACTGACAATTTGATTTGTGTTTATGGCAGTTGTGTGGTAGATGATCAGTGGCGGAACTAAGAGGAGGGCATGTTGAAGCAAAGTATACTGATTGTTTTACATAATAAAGTAATATTTGTTCAATAAATGTAGATTTTTGAGAGTTATATAACTTAATAAGTAAGAATTTAATAAGAAACAATTGAAGAATTGGTTAATAGTTGTTAGTTACAGCTGAATAAATGAAAATAAACTGGTCTAAGACATATTTAAATATGTCTTAAAAATTAGGTTTGAAATATATTTAAAACAAAGCATGGACTTGAATTATTGTCAGTTTTTGCGTACGTATTAAATTTACTTGCTACTTTTATCTCATGATTCAAAAGACTTAATGAAAACTGTTTTCAAGAACACAATGTGAGTGTGAGTAGGCACAAATAAACAATATTTGATTTTATTTAAATGATAAAAAATATATTTTATTCCCTATAAAATTATTTCAGTTACGACATTGATATTTGACATTAACCCGTCGACACGCCGCCACTGCACAAACAACGACGTCTTTTTAGGTTCGATGTTACTGGTAAAGCATAAAAGATAACGGTACATAAAATGATTACGTGGGGCTGCAAGGAAAAGTAAAAGAACAGGAAATCATGATTTTTCAATTTATAAATTCATTTAAAAAATATATCGCTGTAGCAGCAAAGGACCGGGTGTGTTGTCAAGATTCTCCATTGTTGTGAAATTATAGAATAACTGATTTTTGTGTTTGGCGCTCAAATGCCATGTGGGCCATTCTGGTAATCATTTTTAATATCATACATTATCAAAAACCATTTTGATTTTAAAACACAACGAACTCAGTTTAAAACATATGTACTGATATATGTATTTAAGTACTTTAATTTTCTCTAGATGATTAAATTTTGTATGTATGTCGATAACATTACTGTTATTTAACTACTAATAACTTCGAAAATATAATTAATATATAGAGGGTGATTCGTGTAGGAGATATGACTTCATCGATATTTTTTAACGGCAATCCCTATTTTTATTACAGAATGTTAAAGGGCACACGTGTTACGGTAATAATAACATTAACGTAAGTTTTGATTGAACATTTTACTTATTAGTAAATTTATTATTAAATTTATTAATCAATTAATCAATTATTATTAAATTTATTATATTATGCTTTTATATTTAATAATAGTGGGAGATTTTAATGCAGTCGTAGGGGAGGGGAAGAAGGAGAATTTGTAGGTCCTTATGGATTAGGAAACAGAAACGAGAGGGGTAGCAGACTGATAGAATTCTGTGAGAAGCACAAGATGGTAGTCGCGAACACATTGTTCAAGAATCACGTTAGGAGGCGGTACACCTGGAAAATGCCAGAAGGGATGGACAGATATCAGATAGACTACATTCTGGTTGGGAAGAGATTTAGAAATTAAGTAAAAGACTGTAAGAGTTATCCAGGAACAGATGTAGACAGCGACCACAACTTGGTAGTCATGAAAGCTAGATTAAAGTTCAATAATCTGGAAACCCGGAAGGATAAGAAACGTATAAATGTAGACATATTGAGGGATCATAATATGAAAGATAAGTTCCAGGAGAAAACAGATCAATTAATAAATAAAGCGAGTAATGACGAAATCAAAAACGCAGAAATTGAGTGGGAGAGTATTAAGAATAGTCTAGATTCCGCGGCTACGGGCGTTTTAGGACACGAGAGAAGGGAAGCTAGGAAGCCCTGGATAACGGACGAAATTTTAAACTTAATACAAAAGAGACGAGGCTACAAAAACGGATGAGACGAGGTAGGACTGAAAACTTATAAGTCAATAAAGTGGGAAATCCTTAGAAAATGTAGAAAAGCGATAGAACAATGGATAGAGGATAAATGCAAAGAAGTAGAAGATAAGCTCCAAGTAGGTAAGACCGATGAGACTTACAAAATAATTAAGAGGAACTTCAGGGATATAGGACTAATAAGTAGAAACGTTAGGAGTCAGTTGGGGGACATATTGATCGGAAGAGAGGAGAAAGCGGATAGATGGAAGCAGTACTTAGGAAATTTACACGAGGGTCAGGAATTAGGAGAGATATTAGAGGAAGCATCTTGCATCGATAGGGAAGATGTAGGAAAACCTATATTGAAAGAGGAATTTGAACTAGCACTAAGGGGGCTAAAGAACAATAAAGCGCCGGGTGTAGATAAAATACAGGCGGAAATTTTGAAATGTGCGGGACAGAAAGTAGTAAATAGGATGTTTGAACTGGTAAAATACATATATGAAACGGGCGAGATGCCGGAGGATTATAAGAGGAACATTATCGTTACTATACGAAAAAAGAGAGGAGCCGACAAATGCGAGAACTTTAGAACGATTAGCCCAACTTCTCACGCGTCAAAAATCTTAACCAGAATAGTGCAGAAGAGGATGGAAAATAGAGCGGAGTAAATACTAAGAGAAGACCAATTCGGGTTTAGGCGAAATAGGGGAACTGGCGAAGCTATTCTGCCCCTAAGAGTAATGTTAGAGAAAACAATAGAAAAAGGAAAGGACGCTTATATAGGATTTGTAGATTTAGAAAAAGCTTTTGATAATGTAAGATGGGAAAAAATGTTCGAGATACTAAAGAGCGCGGGAATGAAGTATAGAGATAGGAGAGTAGTACACAATCTATACAAAGAGCAAACTGCTGTTATAGAAGTAGAAGGGGAAAGATGGTAAGTAGATATTATGAAAGGAGTAAGACAAGGATGTACGCTATCACCACTAATTTTTAATCTGTACATCGAAGAGGCGATTAATGTCGTAAAAGATAGAGTGGATTTCGGGATTAAAGTGCAGGGACAGAAACTAAAAATTCTGAGATTCGCGGATGATATAGAAGTATTAGCATCTAGTAAAAAGGAATTGGAATCAGCGTTGAACGAAATGGAGGCAGTGTTGACAGAAGAATACGGAATGAGGGTGAATAAAAACAAAACTAAAGTGTTAGTGTTCAGAAGGCGCGAGAGCAGAGCAAAAACGAGAATACAAATTAATAATGAAAGATTGGAGGAAGTTAAAGACTTCACTTATTTAGGAAGTAAAATAAATTAGGATGGAAGAATAAAGATATAAAACAAAGAATAGCGCAAGGTCGAGTAGCTTTTAACAAAAAGAAAGCACTTTTATGCTCGGGGGTAATAAACTTAGAAACAAGAAAGAGATTTTTGAAAACGTATGTATGGAGCACGGCACTATACGGTTGCGAAACCTGGACGGTAGGGGAAGCAAGTAAGAAGAAATTAGAAGCTTTTGAGATGTGGTGTTACCGAAGAATGATGAAAATACCGTGGACTGATAGGATTAGAAACGAAGAAGTATTAGAGAAAGTCGGCGAGAAAAGAAGTATGTGGAAAAACATAAAGAAGAGAAGAGATAGAATGGTAGGCCACTTGTTGAGACGGGGGAATAGTCCGCGATATTTTGGAGGTAGAAATGGGAGTGAAGAAAGGCAGAGGTAGGCCTAGATTAGACTACTGCTCGCAAATAGTAAGGGATGTAGGTTGTAGCACAATTAGCGAAATGCGTAGGTTAGAACATGATAGGAGAAGCTGGAGGTTAGCGTCCAACCAGTCTTAGGACTGATGATCTCATGATGATGATGATGATAATGCTTTTTATACTAGTATTTTTTTTTGTTTTTCTCTTTCTTGTATTTAGACATACTATGTTTCATATGTTTAATTTTTATATGTTTATATTTGTCCTGTAATTGGAATAATCTGTTGAGCAATAAATAAATAAGAATGGCAAATATTAAATAACTTGGCCATGACAATGACTATACTTGCTTCTTAGGACAGACAAACCACTTGACTTATAAAATTGTACAATAATAATGGTGTAACATTTTACTAAAAAAAAACTACATTGGTATTAACTTTTATGCTAGAAATAGTGAAATTTTACACCATTTTAATACCATTAAAAATGGTAGTTTCACCATGGCAGATTTTCAACAGTGTGCAAAACAACAACCAATACATTTAATTTACATATTTTGCTTATATCTGTTAATTAACTTTAACACGTATATAAAACACATTATTTTTGAATAAATAAATAAATGGTCTCTAAGACATTCGTTTATTTATTTTTTTTTGGGGGGTTTTAAATACCACAAATATATCCAACGAAAATCCTCGCAAGGTTGTTATTCGAGGCATTAATACTTCCTTATACATCATACATGTCCTCGCATTGTTATTTTAAATCCACCCCTAACCGATGTCGGGGCGACGCACAATGCTGAGTAAATAACCTGAAGTTATTCGATTTTATACTATAAACGTTTTTATTCAGAATTTTTAGCTCCCCTGGGTATTCATTTAAAAAACATCAAAAGAAATGTAAAAGCATTTCGATTGGATAAACGTGTAGCGAGAGGATATTTCGTAGGGCAGCATCAAGCGATTTCTATGCCGTAGGGCCTCTCTGGCCACGTATTTAGGCGTTATTTGCCGAAGGAAATGGAAAGCCTTATGTTGCAATATTCGAGCATATATAGCGTGCAGAAATTTTTATAAATTATACGGGGCGAAAACCGCTTATGGGATAAAATAAATATTACAATATAAACTCCTGGACAAAATTAACACATCAGTGAAACTTCATATTATTCCTTTAATTTTTTGGAAGGTCTAAATCATAGTACCTACGTGATATCATAGTTGATTGATGTCAACTAATGTTTAGCAAAATAGAATGGTATTATTGGGAAAAAACTTGAAGAAATAACAGAAAATAGCAATAATGTAAATAATGTAAATACGATAAAAACAGTATTAATGAAAAACTTTAGAAAAAAATTGGGGGTGTAACATACCGGGTGTAACAGGATCATGGTATGCCCCCTTTTCTCCTTTAGTTGTCAAGATAATTGATTGAAATTTGAGATATCCTATACACCTAATTTGCGGCACTTTTTGACATACAATTGGTTCTTCTTTCACTTCCGGTTTCGCCGGAAGTGACACTAACTTTCGATTTTTAAATAGAATACCTTGTATATTATTGCATTTTTGAATTCTGCATAATTTTGTGAATCCAACGATACCAAATAAGTGACATTTCAAAGTCAACATTTTTTATAATCTAATTTTTAGTTTTCCATTTAAGTGTGCCATGATGGTTCCGATTTATTCTAAATGACCCGTTTAATGCTAGAAAAATCTAAATCCTGTCAAATATACTAAATCACGTGATTTATGAACAAATAAAGTTCATCAAAATTGTTTCTGGGACAAAACTTAATTTTTTCAAATGTAACCATATTGGTACCGTGGTACCATTTATTAGTACTGTTAATAAAGAATTTATTCATATGTCGTATTAAAATCTGCAATAAATACAAACAAAATTATAGCTAAAAGAAAATTAGAAAATACTAAAATTTTCTTTTAGCTGTAATGTTGTTTGTATTTATTGCACATTTTAATACGACTTATGAATGAATTCTCTATTAACAGTACTAATAAATGGTACCACGATACCAATATGGTTCTATTTGAAAAAATTGAGTTTTGTCCCAAAAACAATTTTGATGAACTTTATTTGTTCATAAATCACGTGATTTAGTATTTTTGACTTGATTTCGATTTTTATAGTATTACACGGGTCGTTTAGAATAAATCGGAACCGTCATGGCACACTTAAATGGAGAACTAAAAATTAGATTATAAAAAATGTTTATTTTTGAAATGTCACTTATTTGGCATCGTCGGATTCATAAAATTATGCAGAACTCAAAAATGTAATAGTATACAGGGTATTCTATTTAAAAATCGAATGTTAGTGTCACTTCCGGCGAAACCGGAAGTGAACAAAAATCAATTGTATATCAAATAGTGTTATTTATTATGTGTATAAGATATCCCAAATTTCAATCATTTATCTTGAAAACTAAAGGAGAAAAGGGGGCATACCATGATCCTGTTACACCCGGTATAGATCCTCCTCTAGTTCTTATCGCTGTTTCCATTCGTCTGTGCACGCTATTGATCAAGTGGTGAATGGTCTCCTGAGGGACATTTACCCATTCGACAATATTCGACATCTTGTTCGAGTTCCCTAAGGGTCATAGGGGCAAGTATGTGGCGCATAATTGACCGTTTTAGCCTATCCCATAGACACTGTATAGGGTTCATACCTGGGCTTCTTGGTGGTCAGTCCATGCACATTGGAATATTCACAAATAGAAGGAGGTAGTCCAGTACCTCTCTAGCAACGTGAGGCTGAACGTTATCTTGCATAAAAATGAAATTGTCCCTGACAAACGGAGCAAATAGCATCGCATGTTCTTCTACGATATCTTCTACGTAGAAATGTGCATTTTTGGATCTCCCTCATACAGAAGAAACCAAATCCGTGTGACCATCGAAACAAATTTCTTCCCAGAACGTTATTGACCCACCAAGAAATGGGATCCTCGGAGGGATATTGTAGGCAGCAAACCTCTCTCCTGGGCTCTGCCAGAGTTGTTGATGTTCAACTGGTGAATTAAGACTTGGTCTTGTTTCGTCTGAAAACAAAACTCGCTGACAATCAATGGTCCAATTTACCTGTTTTCTTTCAAAAAGCAGTATAATAACTCTATGTTCTTTGGTGAGCAGTGGTGCAATGGCTGGTCTTGTACTATCCAATCCTCCATAAATAAGCCTTATTTTGATCGTTCGGCTAAAAATTGTTACTTTTTCAGTTCTTGCTCGTCACTGCTTAGCTCTAAACTGGTAGAATGCCTGTTTCTTAAAGCGACTTGCATAATATATCTAAGATACAGATAAGCATCTGTAGACTTCTTACAACCTTGTCCTGAAGTAGCTTTCAAGTTCATTAGAACGTTTAACTGCTCGACTAATTATTGATTGTCTACTCTAAATCCTAACAAATTTGCCACATGTCGCTGGCTACATCCCTCGTTAACCAGAGTTGCCGCTTACACTGCTTTATCTTCTCCTAAGTTACATGGATACATTTCTTCTACTCTAAGTGTACTGGACAATGGGTTTCGTTCACTTGATGATATTGAATTTTTTTTAAATCGTCAGCGTAACTCATTTTACTACCTTTCACTAATCACTTTAAACAATGTTAAATATATTATTAACAAACAACTACAAAATGTTACTTTACATATGTCAAACAATGGCAATTGTTTACCAATAGTAACAAGATATCCTAGGCCACGTACATAAAATGGTTAAAGATTTTAAATAGTTTTGTTGATGTATTAATTTTCTCCAGGAGTGTATTAGACATCATAGGAACGGTTGAGACCTGTCGACTTTTAATCTAAAATCTGCATTTTCTAAATAAAATATTTAATATACGCGGTGAGTAATATGAAGTACAATAAAAATAAGTTTTTAAAGAGCACCCTGTCTATATTTTTATATTATTGAATTATCCAATATGAACTGAGTTCAACGACAATTATCTAACTGACTAATTAGTTCATTGCAAGAATTGAACTATAAGAGTGTTAAAAGATTTATTTAAATATTATTGTTTATGTAAATGTATTAAATTAAAACACGTATCCAAAATATTCCACATTTACTTGTTGGTAATTGTAACTTTCAACATGTCAAGTGCTACTATTTCTTAGTGCTGGCCATGCAGTTATGTTTTCTACAGGCCCATACCTCAAAAATGTGTGTCATAAGTTAATAGGTACTATATGTATATACGTGTATACTTCATGCTTCACATCTAATAGCAGAAATGATTCGAAATTGTTGTAGATGTATTAAAAGTAGTTCGCACCAAAGTGTTTTCTTTTTTCAAATATTTCAAACGAACTCGGGAATTTCATAAAGGATGCCCTGGCATTTCATAACCTCCGTAACCTATTCTTATATTACGGCGAATATGATTAAAGGCAACGTTTAATTATTTGCGAAATTCTCAAATAATAAAGTCCTTAAGATTACAGATCAATACCAAGGAACCAGGTGTCATTAGAAAGTCGAAAAAAATTTAAGACGCTCAGGTGGGTGCAGATTAAAATACTAAAGCATCTTTCAATAAGGATGCATGATTTTTAATAGTAAATAAAATAAGTTGTGTGTGAAATATTCACTCAATTTATTTTTCCTCGAAAAAACATTTTATGGCACTAACTATGGGGTATAATGTTCAAATGGTCATTCAAATATCCGTCGCGGTTTTGCTTGGTAGCACGTAATGAGGAGGTCCAATTTTCGATGACTTTGTCGCATAAATCTGGCTGAATTTGCTGGATGGCATTCGTTATGTTGACTTTGAGGGCATCAATTGTTTGCGGTTTATTCGCATAAACCTGCGATTTAAGATAGCCTCAATGTAAAAAGTCTAAAGCCGTTAAATCTCACGATCTTGGTGACCATTTCACGTTGCCTCTGAACGAAATAACCATGCCTCAAATCGCTCATGCAGAATGTCCATCGTGGCATGCGTTGTATAGCATGTGGCGCCGTCCTGTTGGAACTATATGTCGTCGGTATCCATATCATCACCGATGACTCTCCCAGACCAAAATCCGCACCAAACAGTAACTTTCTCGGGATGCATTTAGTGATGGTGTATCTCGTGTGAATTGGTATAGTCCCAAATCCAACAATTTTGCTTGTTCACATATTCATTCATCCAAAAATGGGCCTCGTTGTTAAAGATAATCTTTTTGACCAAATTTAGGTCAACTTCAAACTGCTCCAGAGCCCAATCAGCGAACATATGGCGGTCTATATGATCGTTTACATTAAGTTCCTGAGTCAGTTGGATTTTATACGGGTGCAGACCCAAGTCTCGATGCAAAATTCGCCAAGTTGAAGTCGTAAGAAGGTCAAGTTCTTGTGAACGACGAGAAACTGACTGCGTTGTGTTTTCCCGTACGCTCTCACGCACAGCAGCGATGTTTTCAGCAGACCTTGCATTTCAGTGACTTACGGATGTTGGCTGATTATTTATCAAACCTATTAACTCGAATTTAGCCACCAAGCGTCAAATAGTCGACTCGACGGGACGGTTGTGGCGAAGATAAAGTGTTGCTTTAACAACATGGCCGCTATAACCTGACAAATTTCGAGCGTCCCTATTGAAAGATCCTATATCTCTAATAATTACGCAAAACTAGTGGATGCCATAAATAAATTATAAAATATTTGTTTACCGTTAGATGAATTATTGCAAATAGTAAGTGACGTGAAAATTTTGCTACAGACGTTAAGTGCCGAATAATAAATTTGTGTTAGAGAAAATATTGACAGTATAATAAGGTAAGGATCCATAGTTCATTATCTGTCACCATATTGAGACATATTTATAGTAGCAGAGATCATTTTAACTATGAGAATATTTTTAAATACAAACGGTCACTTTCTTTGTAGAAAAATGTTTTCACCGCACCGGACATCGCTCAAGGAAAGGACTTTAGAGACAGACTCAAAGCTCCATATGTTTAGTCTAGGCGATTAAAATTTTTAATACTAACGGGGTAATTATTATATATTATATAAATTATTATATCATTTTCTTATCATGCCTCCACTGATGAGGCATTAAAGTAAGCAACTGTAATTAATAATATAAAGTTTGAAAGTAACGGCCCTAAAGCTGAACCCTGGGGTGTCCGAAATAATGTCACGTTATTTAGATAGAGTAGCATTTATTTTTACTTCAATATGTATTACTTTAGAATTAATGAGTGCATTTTTTCAAACATCCATGCCGTTCTTTCTTCTTATTTATCCTTTTTGACTTTACAACGTTGAAGGAATTTTCGCACGTACGTTTAATATTACAGCTTCCTTGAAGATAGTCGAAATACATAAAACCGCTGCGGTGTCCTCCATCCCGGAATCCTATTCCAATCTGTCGCTTAAACAAAGAGTAGCAAACAAACGTTCAGACGGGGCTCGGACGGACTGTCATTGTAGGAATGCAATAGCAAATCAAGATTGGATTTCAACCCCTGCCAGGGGTCGAAGTCGCTAGTCTAATCTCGACCTCGCACTCGACGCCCGCGCGCCCCCGTCGCCCCCGGAATTACCTCGGCGGAGGTCCCCGGCCCGGGCGCCGCACAATGACGTGTCCGAATCAAAGCGAACTTCCAATTCGACAAATTGAAAAATACTCATTAGTTGGATGTTTCACACTCACCTTTTTCTCTTGTGAGCCGATCCTCTTCAGACGGAAATTAAAACGACTAAATATCTCGAATTTTTACCATTACAAAGGTGCTCCGGGATTCCTCGTTCGGTCATTGTTGCTGCGCTGATTAAAATTGTTAATCGAAACCAGAAGAGCGGTTCAGAATTCCGACGAAAGGAAATAACGGCCTGGCATTTTTACAAACAGATACAAAACACTGTTTTCGCAGTAAATGCCGAGTGTAAAGAAAAATCACATCTAGGCACAAAATCCAATAATATTACAATAGTTAACATTGATCATTTAATTTATCCCTACATTGATAAATTCGAATAAAATGAGTTAATATATTTTCTGTATCAGAATATTGATTTGCATCCACCACTACCACAAATATTCATATTCAAATAGGCAATTATTTTATTTAGTTAAATTAATATAAAAAGGAAATACAATTTTAATATTAGAACATTGAACTTTGCTTGATAATCTAAATTATAAGGAAATTATAAATAAGTTGAGGGAACCCAATTAAGGTAGGCATTTTAGCAATACTGCAAATAATACAGTTTTTAAGAAAAGTGAGGAAATGGGTAGGGAGACTAGATGGAAAAGCTGCAAGTGCTCGAGCACTTAGGCAGTTAGTTATTTAGCAGCAGAGTGATAAAAAAGACATATCTCCCTAGCCATGAAAGAAAAAGTACAATTGTTAATTATGTAAGTATAGTTTATTTGTTTGTAGTTTTAGGAAGTTGGGAATCTTTTCTTTTTAAATCCTTTATTCATATTTTAATATATTTGTATGGTCAATTTATTTTAATAAATGTTATTTCCGGAGTTATGCGATTATGTGAACGCATATTGACGTCTGTCGCCGTAACATAAGGCTGTAAAGATTTGGAAGCGCTGTTTCAGGTAATTGTGGAAAATTAAAATGAGGAATGGGATCGAGAAACCGTTATTTGTGCTAGAAGGCTTTTAACTTTATTGCGCGATTTTGATTTTAATTTTTTCTTATCAGTGTTTTCTGCAATATTCCCACATTCCGAGAGTCTGTTTAAAATTCTACAGACAAAAATATCAGATATTAGTTACTGAAATAAAAGATCGCCGATTTCAAATCACATATTCAAAAAATGAGAAACGAGTTTAGTGACATTTGGGATCGTATGGACAGATTTGTGTTAGAAAATCAACCACCAAGTAAAAGAATGCGTTTGGATTTAATTCCAGAAGAAGATAAGAAAAGCACCTACGCACGATAGTTTTATGAAATTTTGGTTGGTTATTACTTTGATCATTAGTGAACGGTTTAGTGAAATTTTTAAACTGAAATTCTTAAATCTAGATTCTACACAATCTACTTCATTCGTGAAACGTTTTCCTGACCAACTTTTTTCTTCATTAGTAGATACATATGGACCATTCTTTGACGCAAATCGTTTGAAAAGTGAACTTTCAGTGACTTATAGTGATCCCGATATGAAATAGAGCACTGTGTTTGAGCTTCACCAATATATTATGTCCCTTCATTATTTTCTGTTTTTCCGGAGTCATCAAAATTGTATCGTTTCATTTTGACTATTCCTGCCACAAGCAGTTCCGCGGAAAGTTCATTTTCATGTTTAAAGAGAATAAAGACTTATCTGCGAAATTCTCAAAAGCAAGAAAGACTGTCAGCTTTAGCATTAATAAAAATATTCAAAGTGCCTAGTTAGAAGATATGAGATCGTCTCCAACATTTGAAGAAACAGTAATACACGTTTTCGCTGGACAAACAAATATCTGAAAATTGATCTTCATTTTAAGAATTAGGATATATACCTGGGCATAATCATTTTAGGTTAATGTCTTTTTTTATTTTTACCATTTTCATATGGCCTACCATAGATCCGACTATACCTCTTCCCCTTATAAAATTTTTATCACATCCCTAGATTGTTTTCTCACGCTACGCCCCTGGCTATTTCCAGTAGTAAGCTGGGTGTAACATAGAAAATTTGGGTGTCTACTTGTTCCCAAAATTCTGTAATACCTATTGTACGACCAGTTACTGTAGTATATGCTAGATCAGTATTCATAATCGTTGTATTCGCCAATAGTTCAATAGCCACTTTTCTATACCACCTTATACCATGACTAACCGCAGATGAAGAAGAAGCTTTCTGGTCTGACACATCGATGTATGGACTTGATAACATTATATTGCAATATTGTAGATGGTTTTTTGACTGTTCCTCTTTTAGTCTGTATATCCACCATTTCTGGAACAGATTCTGTAGTTACAAATAACACATTTCTTTTATTTTTGCATTTTCCAACAATAACATAGATATTACTTTCTCGTGTATACGCCGTTTCTGCAAGTTTACATCAGTAACTGGCTTGGGATTAAATTTACCCCTTCTTCTGAGTGTTCCTACTAACTGCGTATTTTTTTATAAAAGTTGGTGAACCAAACTATATCCGACCTGAATTCAAGAGAGACGCATTCCACGAATGATTCATGAGAAAATAATGCATCCCCAACGTGTCACTCGTTGGTGTGCATTGTGGTCTGCACATTGGACCATTTTTCTTTTAGAACGAGGCAGGTAATGCATTAAGGGTAAATGGCGAATGTTATCGTAACATGATAATCCAATTCTTTGTTCCTTAATTGGAAAATATTGTTCTTGAAGACATGTGGTTTCAGCAAAACGATGCCACTTGGCATACCACCCATGCAACATTAACGATCTTGTACGAGTCTTTTCTTGGTGGTGTCAACTTCCGTTTTGGTGGGCAGAAATATCCGGCATGATTTTGCGATTTAACACCTACCAACTTTTTCTGTGGGACTTTCTGAAATCTCAGGTTTACGCCAATAAGCTCACGACCACCCAAATGTTGAAGGCTGAAATTGAACGATGTCTTAATACCACCATAATTACTCAAATACCACCACAATTATTGAAAACTGTTATTGAAAATTTCGCCAGAAGAGTGTAACACTCGTGTGCCACCAAAACCGTGGCGGCCATTTATCGGATGTGTTATTCCATACATAATTCACAGATATCTAGATTATAACTCTATAAATATTTCAATACCTTGCTACAAAAAAACATGCTTTATTTAAAATTTACATCTTGCATATGTTTTATTTTGTGTTAAATAATGAACGTAGTTATTATTATCATTATTAGTTACATACATTTTCCCTTATACACAAATAGTGGTCTAATTTTATATTAAATTTTTTTATACATAAAAAAAGAAACCACCCATTTTCGTCACCATGACAGATTAAGATTAAGAAGTAAAAACCTAAATTGGATATTGCCTTCCTTTTGATGTTGGTTACATTCGAATTTCTGAAGAAATCCATCGCCCTTGGTTGTAAATATTAGAGTCCAATAAAAGTTGTTACTTAGAATTCGCGTCAGACGACATCAAAGCGTTTGACCAAAGTCGAAGGGCCGATGTAGGGTGAGAATAAATAAGGCGCATCCGAACCAAGGAAATGCGTTGGGGCTCTAATCCTTAATGAGCGAGTACGTGCAACGTGGATTATGTAGAGTTTGCTCCAGTGGATATTGTTTTAGATCGAAGTAAACGTGTGTGGCAGTGTGTGCAAGTTTTCGTATTCCATATAATTTTTTATTTTTTCGTACATTTATAATCGATGAATTAAATATCAAAATTCTCTCTTAAAAACCCGACCAAAGAGGGTAGTAAAGTAAAATTATTATGTTTTACTTGTATATTGTATAATTATTTTCTGCCATATTTGTGCTACAGCTATTCAAATTAAGTGCAAATATTACTAATGTCAAATTTATTTAGAAAAATAGCATGTCTGTTGTCATTACAAAATGATAAAATAAAAATTTCATGGCCCACCCATTATGACAACATACCAAAAGATATAATATTCTTGGAAGGGTTACAGAAAAGTGCCTATATATCGAAAACGGTGCGCATTAAGTATAGGAGACATTAACATTTTTAAATAGGTAAATGTATCACCTTTCCGAATTAGTAATAATATACTGGGCATTCTATTTTAAGAAATTGACTTTCGTGCATTTCTCTAAGTCATTTATAGAAAGCATTCTTTAACTCACCCTGTATGATATTGGAAACATTTTATTAATGAAGAAGATGCCCCCAGGCCTTGCTTAGCCACAACTGAAAAATTATCTTTTAATAATTGCTGCGTAGGTAGGAGAAAACACGATTTACTGAAAGTAAAATTTTTGGCAATAGATTCAGAAAAGAATTATTATCTCGATAACGACTTGAGATAGATATAGGGAAATATTAACAAAAGTTACTTAGAAAGAGGCGACGATCCAAGAAGTGCAAAAATATACAGGGTATTCTATTTAAAATAACGAAGATGTTGCCGGTTTTACGTATAAGTGGCAACAACGCACTTTCGAAAATATTTTAGTTGCATAGATCATACTCGACTATTTTGGTAACCAAAATTTCAAAGTAGTCGGTGGATCCGTTCTCCATATACTTTTGATACTCCATCCACCGTGGCTCACCCTGTATACTAAAAATGATACATGGTGGTCCAATATCCATGACGGAAACTACGGAGAACGTTAGAATATCGAGAAATAATATGAGATTGTTCCATAAACGTTGCTCTAAAACACGCCGTTTTACAAATACAAGAGATTGAATTTTTTATTTTTTAAGCGATTTTTGTAAATATCTCTCGAACGAAATACAATATTAAAAACATAGTTGGTGATGTAAGATATCTCGTAGAGCAATAATATTTTCCTATTACAAATGTTTCCAAACATCACCAGTGACATCAAACTGGGGATAGTGACCATTTTCCTTACTAAAATTTCTATGCCACTGATAATAACGCCCAAAATGGCGTTATAGGGCAATGTTTATGGTAAAGAGAAAACTCATATTGCTTTTCGATACTCCTAGGCCTTTCCTGAAGTTTCCGACATGGATGCCGGACCACTCTGTATATTATCGAGTTCAGAAATACGAGAGGAATAAGAAAAATGTAAAATTTATAGAGTAACTTCAAAAAAATGTCAAATTCGGGTCTCCCAAAAGTAAGAAATAACCTTCTTTTTTAAAGGTTTTTTAGAGAAACATAAAAATACGTCAAATATATGTTTTCTTATTGAAAAACTTAAAATTGTTTTTAAAATTTGCGTATTTTTGACCCAATTAGGACGATTGTTACTTTTGAAGAAACATCCTTGGGCTTTCGCTGATGTGTTAGAATATTGTCAATCTGCTGAAAATTGTCAGTTTTAACATTTATTATGACATCTCCGAGACATTTACCCAGTCCTGCATAATATTCATGTAATAATGTGATGGTTACACTCTTGTATTGCCCTTCGAATTGTATCGTTCTGTGTATTTGACATTTAGAAGACTTATCTTATAAGTAAAAGGTGTGTGAATAACAACAACCTTTGTAGATCGAAAATCAATCGCGTCCCAAAGACCGTATGAATATATTGATTGTCTGTTGTTTCGTAATTAGAAAGTTTTTTAGAAAAGGTACTTCAATATATATCAAATATATGGCTTTTTTATTGAAAAATTTAAAATTGTTGTTAAAATTTGCTTGCTTTAAACCCAAATGGCTATTGGTATTGAAGAAATATCCTAGAGCTTCCTCTGATGGGTTAGGATACTGTCAATCTACTGAGAATTGCCAGTTTTAACATTTCATCGGTTTTAAAGAAGACTATATCTCAGAAAAACCCGCTTTTCGTTTTTTTTTCCATAAAATACCATTGATCAAATCAGTACTGAAACATGAATACGTCACGCAAATCTAGAAGATGCCCATTAACGTAATTTTACAATATGATGAGCATTGCTGCAATAAATAATTATGTTATTTATATTCACAATTTTTCCGGAGATGAAGGCGAACAACCAATGAAACGGTTGGACGGATGTTCAAGCTCAGTAACCAGTTGTGCGAAAATTAGCGCCAGAAAAGACGATTACCTTCTTCCTTCAGCAAAGAATTAAAAATAACAATTGCTCCTGGGTTGGGAAACGACACCAATCAATACCGACTATACCTGCAAATCAAACTGGACCAATAAAATATTGAAAATATTATACTTAGCTTTACAAAAAAGAAAAGAAGCGACGACGATGTACCACGAAGTGCAATATCGAGATATGTGGTGACCACCAAAATAAGATATGCTTAGCCAATTGCTTGTGAGTGAATAAAGAAATATGATATTAAATTTGACGTTGATTGCCTCTTAATAAAGATGTCATTTCCGCTTATGCTGCTCTTGTTCATACCTATTTTTGGAAGTGCAAGTAAACATTACGTAGCGCTACCTCACGTTCACTATTAGTGAGCGCTACCAATGCAGGGTTAAGATCAGAATGGGAGAAGGAAACTCGTGGAAGTGTGGGTATTCCCAAGGATTAAATAGAGTGAAATAAGAGAGGATTGTTACCAAAAGTACTAAGGTCATGGGGTAAAAATTTCAGACTCCTACCTATTGCCTACCTTTGAAAAAAATTAAAGTTCAATTTTTCAAAACTTCAAATCACTTGAGATATCGGCGATATCGCAGTCTGCTTCCAAACCGACGATTTATTATAACATGACATGTTCAACACATTTTCCCAATCCTATATATAGGGTCTTTCAATGGGGACTCTCGAAATTTGTTAGGTTATAGAGGCCATATTGTTAAAGCAACATCTGCCAAATGTGTTCAGTAGTGTGTGTCAAATTACTGTGGAAGGTTATAGCATTCAGTAACGTATGAAAATCATCAAATTCTATTTTCAAAATCAATTATCCATTAGAGAAACTTCCTCGCATTACGTAATTTTTATCATCGCCACAACCGTCCCGCTGAGTCGACTAGTCAATGTTGGTGGCCAAATTCAAGTCAACCGGTTTGATAAATAATTAGCCAACGCCCATACATCACCGAAACGCAAGAAAACAACGCTTCTGTGCATGAGAGTGTATGGGAAACCACAAGGCAGTCAATACCTCGCCATTCACAAAAACCTGGCTTTCTGCGATTTCATCTTGGCGAATTTTGCGTCGGGACTTGGGTCTGTATCCGCATATAATGCAACTGACCCAGGAAATTAAGGTAAACAACCATAGACAACGCCGTGTATTCACTGAATGGACTCTGGAGCAGTTGAAAGGCGACCCAAACTTCGCCAAAAAAATCGTCTTTAGCGACGAGGCCCATTTTTGGATGGATGGATGATATGTAAACAAACAAAATTGTCAGATTTGGGACGATACGAATCCATACGACATAAACTAGCACCAAATGCACCCCGAGAAAATCACTGTTTGATACGGATTTTGGTCTGGCGGAATCATCAGTCCGTACATCTTCCAAAACGAAACTGGCATTGCCATAACCGTCAACGGCGAGCGCTACAGATCGATGATAAGCAAATACATATGAATGATATGGATACCGACATGTGGTTCCAACAAGACTGCGCGACGTGCCACACAGCGTATGCCACGATGGACATTCTGCACGAGCGATTTGAGGGCATAGTTATCTCGCGCAGCAGCGACGTGAACTGGCCACCGAGATCGTGCGATTTAACGCCTTTAGAATTTGTTCTTTATAACTATCTTAAATCGCAGATCTATGCAAATAAACCGCAAATAATTAATGCCCTCAAAGTCAACGAACGTCATCCAGCAAATTTAGCCAGATTTATACGACAAAGTCGTCTAAAATTGGACCTCCCGAATACATGCTACCAGGCAAAACCGCGGTGGATATTTGAACGACGTTATATTCCATACTTAATGCCACAAAATATTTTTTCAGATAAAAAAAAGTTGAGTGGATATCTCACACACAACTTATTTTATTTACGTTTAAAAATCGAGCGTCCTTATTGAAAGACCCTTTAATATCCATACAATAATGTGATGGTTTTTGACATTTAGAAGACATCTTATCGATAACCGGTATATGAATAACAACAGCCTTTGTAGGTCGAAAATCAATCGCATCCCCAAGAAGACCGTGTGATTATATTGATCGCCCGTCGCCTCATAATTAGATACATGATAGATTTTCATCCCTTCATCCGCGTCAGAATCGTCAGAGAAACTCGATCGCATAACGCAGCAGGCCCGGCCAGGACGAATGCCCGTCTCCTGCGTGGGAGTCGAGTTGCAGCGATATGCGAGAGGCTGCCGTCGAGTGCCGGCACGTCGTAACTCAAGCAATGCGCTGGGCGTGGTTTGCTAATCGATGCGATATTGCGATATCGATTGCCGAACGTTTGCTTTACTTCGCCCGCTATTCTGCAACTTCCACCCGTTTACAATGTACCATCTGTAACTCGCACGTATGAACGGCACAGTTCTTATCATTTAGGAACACGTTAATCGGGCGATGCTTTGTGGAGTGAGCGATCGCCGGCAAGGGTGAAACGAATAACAACGTATGTATACCAACGTTGAACTGCTTCAAGTCCTATTATTAGATCTAATAGGAGGCGATTTAAAAGTTAACTCCCGTGTACTTCTCTTAAAAACCTCCTGAAAAAGTATACAGGGAACTAGAAACGTTATCTACCTTGGATTAATACAAAGAATAGATATGTTTTACTTGGAATGTTTAACATTAACGTAAACAGTACAGGATAAACTATATAAACCAAACTGAATCAATTATACCATATAAACTGCACATTCCCATCATCTTTTCATATTATACTTGTGCCTGGAAAATGAGGCAAAATATGTTTTTTCCTGCAAAAATGCACTAAGGAGTTAAAAGGTATTTTAAATTTACCGTCTTTTGAAATACCTTCGTTCTATCTACAGGGTATTTCAATAAGAACGCTCGATTTTTAAAGGTAAATAAAAAAATTTGTGTGAGATATCCACTTATTGTTTTTTTTTTCTTACTTGAAAGGATATTTGATGGCGTTAAGTATGGAATACAACGTCGTTCAAATGTCCTCCGCGGCTTTGCTTGGTGGCTCGTATTCGGGAGGTCCAATTTTCGATGACTTTGTCGCATAAATCTGGATGAATCTGCTGGATGGCGTTCGTTATGTTGACCTTGATGACATAAATTGTTTGCGGTTTATTCGCATAGACCTGCGATTTAAAATGAACTGCCAAAGGAAAAAGCCTAAAGGCGTTAAATCGCACGACCTCAGTGGCAAATTCATTTCGCCGCTGCACGAGATAACCCAAATCGCTCGCTGCAGAATATCCATCGTGGCATGCGTTGTGTGGCACGTAGCGCCATCCAGTTTAGGCCACAAGAAGCTGCTTATCATCAATCTGTAGCGCTCGCCGTTGGCGGTTATGGCAATGCCAGTTTCATTTTCGAAGAAGTACGGGTCGATGATTCCGCCAGACCAAGGTCCGCAGCAGACAGTGACTTTCCGGGATGCATTTGGTGCTAATGTATCTCATGTGGATAGGTACCGCCGCGCCACAAATGCGACAATTTAGCTTGTTCACATATACATTCATCAAAAAATGGGCCTTGTCGCTAAAGATGATTTTTTTGACGAAATTTGGGTCACTTCCAACTGCTCCAGAGCCCAATCAGCGAACACACGGCGTTGTCTATGATCGTTTACCTTAAGTTCCTAGGTCAGTTGGATTCTATACCCAAACCCAAGACCCAACACACAATTCGCCAAGTTGAACTCCCAGAAAGGCCAAGCTCTTGTGAACGGCGATAAATTGACTGTCTTGTGTTTTAGCGCAGCCTAGCGCATGCCACGATGGACATTCTGCATGAGCGATTTAAGGGCATGGTTCTCTCGCGCAGAGGCGACGTGAACTGGCCAGCAAAATCATACGATTTAACACCGTTAGACTTCTTCCTTTAGGGCTATCTTAAATCGCAGGTCTATACGAATAAGCCACAAACAATTGATGCCCTCAAAGTCAACAAAATTGAACGCCATCCAGCAAATTCAGCTAGATTTATGCGACAAAGTCATCGAAGATTAGCTCCGGAATACGTGCCACCAAGCAAAGCCGCGGCGGACATTTGAACGACGTTATAGTCCAGCCCTATACCATAAAATATTCTTTCAAGTAGACAAAAAATTGAGCGGATATTTCATACACAAGTTGTTTTTTTACTTTAAAAATCGAGCCTCCTTATTGAAAGACCATTTACATGCTTTTGTGGCTTTAAAATATAAACAACAAAATTATATGTAAAATATATTTTTCCATAATGCATTTATTCCAAAAATAGTTGTATAGAACAATAACACCGATTCAGCAAAAAAATAAAATAAAATACATAACTACATATATATTATTCGACCACCGATTCCAATTCTACATCTAAGAGCGCATCGCAATATATCACTCCATTTTATTATACCTTTTGATTTAGATTTAGAGGAAAATTTATGAAAATAGATAGCCGGGCATTATGCCGCCGTAAGAGTATATTTTCCGGTGATATTCTGTCGATATGAGAGAGCGTATTCACAAGTTATGGTCCGAATTTGGCTGGGATCAGATGCCAGTATGCGGACCCATACATATTCTCAATCCAACGGATACGACGGCATTAAAGTGGAATATCGTCCACGTTGAATACTGTATGAGATCGCGAGGTTTCCATCCTACCGACCCGGGCCTTTTATAGGCCAGGAGCTTATTTTTAACTTGCGTTATCGTTTTTATCCATTGTTCTAAAGTAACCCATTTTTGTCTGATTTTTGTCTAATTATTAACCTTGCAACATTGTAATAATTGAAGAGTTATAATTAAATAACGGTCTATTTTGTTGTTCCATTAACATTTTCTTTACATAAATAAAACAAAATTGAATCGGTTCAGTTAATTTTAATACCATTTAAGTATACAGTAATAGTATTTATAAAAAAAACTAAACTTGATGTCAATACAACTTAAATGTAAAGGTAACATCTTTAGGAACGTTCTCAGTCAACAAGTAGTAACAGAAATTATGGTCGAAGTGCATTGATGAGTTCTTCAATAAGTCAAGTTGCTGTCAGGGAACATATCTTTATAATCTCGATACAAACGATGCAGTTGCGCGTTTAAGTCGGGGCTGAGGTATTCCTTTGGACTACGGTTCCGTGTGTAATGACTTATTTCACGTGAAACCAGATTTACATAATCAACAAACTTCTGTTCATCTTCTTCTATATATTTTCTGTGCATCTTTTTATTACCTCTATTATCTTCATACATCAGATCCCCACACTTCTTCTTCTCTTTTCTCCTACTGTTCTCCTACTATTTGTTCTCGAGATTTGTTCTCCTACAGTTCGTAGGAGAACATACTATCTTCATACGTTCCATGTCTTGTTCTTTTGATTTTGCCATTATACATTAATCCCATTAAGTACGAGAACTGCTTTTCATTGATACCCATTTCATAGAATGCGTAAAACAACTTACATTTCTGCTCAAACGAAAGGGCTTTGCAACCCAATTTGCATTTGCAGGACACCTACAACGAAAAAAAAGACACAATAATACACGATGTGACTAAAGCCGAAATCACCTGTTCATATCACTTCTTTTGAAGGATTCCTCGTATTTTTTACAATGCTTCTTTGAGTCACGTATGATTTACAACTGCTTCTCTTTTGATTCCTTTCTTGAATTTCACTGCTTTCCCTTCTCTTTCGCTTCATTTTGGTATAAAGTTCATAACAACTCGTTCAGCACGTTTGTAAACAAAGCACTCAGTAAGAATATAAGCACAGAGAAGGTTATGGCATATAGACCATTAATAACAGAAGCGGTGTTGGGCTTACAATTTATGCCATTTAGTAGAGAACAGGTGAGGCTTAAATAAAGCTTTATGGATACAGGCCGGTATTTGTTATTGGCAAAGCCACATAGACCACTTTGTAATAATAAAATCGAATTCATAAATGTTGGCACTTAGACCATTATTTAATTACTCTTCAATTAATTAATCTTCAATTCACATTCACATTCAGTTCACATTCGATAAATTCGATACGCAACTTTACGCCTAAAAAATCTAAAATCACTAAAATACAATTCTAAAATTTGAAGAGACCTTCAAACTGGACCAACGTCAGCCACTGTTTTCGAGAACCTACTTTCTATTATGACTATGTGGTTATTCGTAAGTTTCATTATGAAATAATTAAAGTAAATATGTAGGTGTATGTCGTGTGGATTAAAAGTTTATCCGTTCGTTCGAAATTAGAATATCGTAGCCTTATTTGGTATCCCCAGTTTCTGGGTCATACGAATCAACTTGAAAATATTCAAGGGCGTTTCTTAAAGTATTTGTCATTCCTCATAGATAATTATTATCGAGTAAGGGATTATGATCATACTATGCTTCTACAAAGAGTTGACATCCAGTCATTGAACTCTAGAAGGGTGCTTACTAGCCTCTCATTTTTATGTAAACTGTTCCATAATGATATAGATGCGCCCGCATTACTAAGCATATTTAGTATACGCAAACCTAGACTAGGCTCTCTAGGAGAAAATATGATTTATTGCCAGAGTGCAAGAACTAATGTGCTGTTAAAATCATCAGTGTTTGTAATGGCACAGAATTTTGATGTAAAATCTAGCACTTGTGATTTGAACAATTTTACTCATAACGAGTTACTGTCTTTGGGGACACAACAACTTTTTACTGTCGTGTATGTTATATATTAATGAAGTATTCCATTGTTCATGTATGTTAAATTTATTTAGTGGCTACCTTTTTTATTTATTTTTTAGTTATATACTGTACACGTATGTATGTATTTATGTGTATTCTATATTTTGTGGAGAAATACATTTTTCTGTTGTGCAATAAGAGCATTACTATTATTACACATTTCAGTTACATACCTCTATTATTATCAGAATACTAAGATATTAAATTATAAATTTGCAATAACAAATATCGTCTATAAAAATTGTATTTTGATGGTTATGCGAACTTTTCCCTTTTTCATTTCAAAATTCATTATAACAAATTTAAGATTTAACCAAATTCCTTATGGCTTCATGTGCTGTTCTATATCTTGTGCCGTATTAATAATAAGATCTCTTGAATACGTGAAAAGATTTCATAAATCGAAGCATCACCTTGTATAATAAATATATAAGTATAACTATCCGTGAATACTTCAGGAAATTTAAAGTAACACCACTAACGAAAACTTGACCAAAGCACACACCACGTCTCCGATTTATAGATGGTATCTTAAAGGATTCTCCAGATTACAGTTTTTTGCAAACATTTGGCTAAAATCGTTATTTAGTTTTTGTTATCTACGGATTCTGGCTGTATTCTTATCCCTCGGGGACATACAACGAACGCTGGGCAGTGTTATCCTGGCGGGATAAAAAGTAACGCATGCAAACATTTAGGGGAGAGGACCCGGTAGCGTGAAAGAAATTGGAAAAATATTTTTATACGTCTATTTAAGGTGAATACTTTATGATTATATTTGTACGTGGGGGTATTGAGATCTAGTTAGCTAATGACACCATGCCGTTGATCAAACAATATACCGTACGTCCCTAAAGTTTTCAATGAAATTAATTCATCTAATAAAACAAACGTTTTTTACTTCTGAATTTCATGTACTTTAAATGAGAGCCATTTTTATTTCTTTTCATAACGATGAACTATAATGAACTATTTCGATAAATTGGGTATACTAAGAACACATCTAGTTCCAGCTTTAAGATCTTTATCCAAACAATGAGCATGGTGATGATGTTCTCCACCAAAAAATTTATATTCAACAAGACAGAGTTTCTCCTTATATTGGTGTTAATGTCCAGTCATTTCTTGGCAATACATTCCCTGGAAGATGGATAGTCCGGCAAGAATAAACGGCTAAGTGAGATGAGAAATATCATCCTGGAAATTATTGAACGGTCAATATGAAGTGTTTACACGCCTTCCGACCAATGTCAGATTTTTAATGGAGGACATTTTGAAGAACCCCTAGGAAAACATTAATCGATTTATTTTTGTTTAAAAAAGATCAAGGAATCGAATCTCCACAAATATTATAAAACAATAAAGAGTCAAAATCTATGAAAAATAGAAAAATTATCAAACGATTGCGAAATAATTACTGTTTTTATTTAAAAGCTCATAAAGGTAATAAGGTTGTTATCTTGGATAAAAGGACTGTTCATTATGAAATGATAGACAACCTGATTAGTAACGGTCTTTATAAAAGGCTTCCCAGAAATCCATTTCCAAGAATGATCACTGAAATAATAAATACACTCAAATCTTGTAACAACCTTATTACTCAAGCTCTAAGGAAAACATTGCATGTATCTAATCCAAGTGCATCCAGATTCCACTGTTTGCCTAAAATACATAAACCAGGTAAGTCGATGCGTTCTATTGTTTCTGCAATTGGATCGCGGACTTACCACTTATCGAAATGGTTAACAGAGGAGTTCGAAAGTTTACCCATTCTATCACCCAGCTTTTTTGTGATTAATTCCAATGATTTCATTGATAATATTGAAGATATTCAGTTGCAAAAGGATGAAGTTTTGGTCTCCTTTGACGTATGTTCATTCTTTCCAAGCGTTTTTATTCCACAACCTTTGAATTATCTCAAGGAACTACTCGACCCAAATGATTTCACTCAAGAAATCATCGACGCCACAAATTTTGAACTACCTTAAGGATTTACTTGAATCAAATAATCTTAGTCCGAATATAGTAAAAGAATATATTGAACTCACTAAAATTTACGTGAAACTCAATTGTTTCCAATTTAATAGCGGTTTTTTGAACAACATGAAGGGACAGCCATGGGTAACTCGTTGTCACCTTTCATTTCCAGTATCTTCATAAACAGATTTGAAACAGAAGCAAAAGAAGAAATGGAGTACTTCCCTAGGGTTTGGCTTAGGTATGTAGATGACGTGTTCCCCGTATTTGACACAAAAATTATGAACATTGATAACTTTGTTTCCATATTAAATAACCGTTTCGCGTAAAATTCACATACAAAGTTGAAACTAATCAGCAACCACCATTTTTAAATGTATTAGTTATTAGAAATAGTGAAAGTAAGTTAGGATTTGATATATACAGAAAAGACACCAGTACTCTCGGATATATCCTAATGATTCCCACCATTGTGTTCCACACAAAATGGCGAGCCTCAATTTTCTAGTACATCCCCTACTAAGCTTCCCTCTCAATAAAGGTAGGTTTGAAAAAGAAAAAGCGCTAATCAAGGATATAGCTGAGTGTAATGGATATTCTGTTGGTATAGTTGAAAACATTATTAGAAAACGTAAATTTAAAAAAAAAACACTTCGAAATTCCTCCACTATTCAAACTGAAAAGGAAAATCCAGAAAAATATGTATCAATTCCTTATGATCCTCGATTCATATTATTATAGGTATTAGTAAGATTTTTAAAGATATAGGGACAACGGTAGTTCATTTATCAAGAAATAAATTAAAATAACTTTTAGGCAATCCAAAATACAAAGTTAATACAAATGACAGGTCGGAGATTTAGGAAATCAGCTGTGACGACTGTAATCAAAGGTACGTTGGACAGACCAAACGATCTATTCAAACCAGGCTCAAAGAGCACATGGCGCATCTCAGATATGGTAGAACAGATAAGTCCAGTGTTGCCCAACATGCCTTTGAGAACAACCATAAGATAGATATTAGTAACTTAAGATTAATTAGGAATGTAACAAATACTAGACAGCTAGATGCATTCGAAAGTTTAGAAATTGAAAAGTGTAAAAATAGTATGAATGGTGACAGAGGGCCTATTCCACGTAGCCTACTTTATTGGTTAATTACTCACGGCTCACTGGGCCGCAACCATTACGGTCATAGTTCGATAAGCCGCAACCATGACAGCTCAAGGCTCACTAAGCCGCAGCAATAATTTAGGTATAAATAGGATACATTGTTAGCATAACAGTAGTTTTAATCATCTCCAGATGATGCCAACTTTTTTGACGAAACTTGCGTCGAGTGTAGTGTATAATGTTTTGGTGGTTTATGGAAAACTAATTCAATGTTATCTTCACACCAAAGGTTCCAACCTACTCCAGCATGGTCAGTCAATGTCTTCAAAATTTTTAAAAGACCAATCACTTAATAAAATTATGAATATTTTATGACCGCCCTGTATGTACACTTTAAAAGATACAAAAATTATGTATATATAACTAAAACCTATACACCTTTACCATGTAAAAGTGTATAGGCTTTAGACTCCTTTGAAGTAATATAAAATATTATATTTTACATAATTTCCTAGTCATAATGCGCTGGAGTTTATAAAAATTATTCACATTTATATGTATTATAATTGGAGTTAATTAAAACTGAGTATTGATAACTATTAATTATGTTCGTTGCATTTAAGATTTTATTCCTAGTTTCTGAAATATGATTCCATTGTCACAGTACATTCCTGTGTGATAAAATACGTCGAGTAAACTATGTAAAAACAGGGGTCGTAGGTCGTAGCAAGAAGTTACTTAAGCTGCGACCTCTCGTCATCTCCCATAACAACGAAAGAGCTCGAGGGCCGGAAAATTGCAACATAAAAATCATCCCTAAGTCTCGCCTAGCCCACGGCTATCTTATATTGCCTGTCTTGCCAATGTATTCACTATTCATCCCCTACCCGAAGAGATTGATATCGCTTCGTTATTTTTATGTTTGTTGTGCATAGAATAAGATCCTTTTTCCGAATACACCCCGGTGCTGTATGAAAACATTCGCAATCGCAAGTTGTGTACATGCATTGAATTTTCTCTTCTCACAAACTCCCACGTAGACTATGTGCAAGGAAAATAAACATACATTTCTAATAGTCAGTAAAAGTAATTACTTTTCTCACCAGTGGGAAAGTATTGAGTCAAATCAAATCTCTAGATTTAGATGTTTTCCGCCTTTCAACTATGTAAATTTTAATAATTTTTCTTTCATATTAGTCTGAAGATCACAAATATATTTTTTTATATAAAAATTTCTTATAGGTCATAACTTTAACTTTCAAATGACTCTAAGTATATATATATATATATATATATATATATATATATATATATATATATATATATATATATATATATATATATATATATAAGAATAAGATAACATCCCAAAATAGTCAATTATCTTTTTTACTTTTAAGATTTTAATTTTTGGAAACCTACCGTATCAAGAATATATAATCAAAAATATAAATGTTTCCTTTTACATTTTTTACAGCTCCAATTTGTACACGATTTATCGCAATTTAATTCTTATAAATGAAATACTAAATATAGGTTTATATTACTATTAGCATTAATTCTTTTAAAAATATGTAATATATCATTTATTGATTGAAAATAGTTAAGAATACAAGGAGATACCCTAAAACAAAACGAGAATTATGTATATTTTTACTTTTCCGCGCTCAACTATACTAACGGAAAAGTAATCTAATCGTGTAAAATGGAAAAAAAAATTAGTTTTGTTTATTTTTCGCTTTTCGGCCTAAAAACAAAAAAAAAAAACAGTTTTTAAAAAATGTTGTCTGTGTATGTGTCGTTGTCGTCGTTGTCGTCGTTGTCGTCGTTGTCGTCGTTGTCGTCGTTGTCGTCGTTGTCGTCGTTGTCATCGTTGTCGTCGTTGTCGTTGTCGTCGTTGTCATTGTCGTCGGCATTAAAATTCCTTATTAGCACGATAACTCAACTAAATCGTGTCGGATCGATCTGGTTCTGACTGATTCTGATCGGGAACGTCTCCCAGACGACACCTATTGATATGAGGTGAATAGAACACACTCTACCATGTTCATAGGTCATGAGAAAGCACAATGGTAGACTATTTGAGGAATCGCTTTTGTTAGCACGATCACTCAATTAAATCGTATCGAATCAATCAGGTTTCGACTAATTCTGTTATTAGGGACGTCTACCAGACGACATCTATTGATTTTGAGGTGGATAGAACACACTCCACCCTGTCCATGGATCATGAGAGAGCACGATGGTGGACTATTTGAGAAAAATTGAAAAAAGTAAAACTGTCACAGAAAACACATAATCTGCATTTATGTGTTGGTTTATTTTTTCTCGGCCACTCAATTTCGAAATAGAGATGTTCTACGTACGGAAAAGTCCATTTTAAGGTTTTAAAATTGTTTTTTTTTTTTTATTTAAGATAACATCTTGAAAACATCGATCTCCTTCAAGATTCACTTATCCCAAAGATGTTTCCACTGCTTGAAATATTTTTTATATTCTTCTGAACTAATGCTCTTAAGTAGGTACCTCCAGAGATTTTTTTTAACCTCTTCTACATCCTGAAAATGATTTCCCTTTAGGTTTTTCTTTATTATTGGAGATAAGAGAAAGTCGCAGGGAGCTAGGATAATCTGTAGGGTGTGTGAAACAGTTTTCATGCCGTGTTTTGTCAAAAATTGGATGATTTTCAACACTGTGTGGACAATAGTGTGTGTGACCGCATTGTCATAATGAGGAAACCAGTCACAATCGCTTTAGCACTTCCAGATAGTGATTTTGGTTCACTGTGGTCCACTGAGGAACAAATTCAACCTGAACTACTAAAGCAAACCATCATGGGCACATTTGATTACGCTTGCCGTGCTTTTTTTTTTTGTCTAGGCGATGAAGGTATCTTCCACTGACTGTTGTTTTGTTTCGAGGTCACAGCCGTAGCACTAAGATTCCTGCCATTACATTTGACAAAAAATCAGGGTCAATTTGTACCTGTTCTTTCAATTACTGGCACACTTTCAGATGGTTCTCTCTTTGGCCATCAGATCAAGTCTTGGAGTGAACTTGGCCATGACACGTCTCAGACTCACATCTTCATTAAAAATTCTTTGGCATGAACTCCAGGAACAACCGTGATGGCATCGCGCACTTTTTGAACATGTTAGCCTGTTCTGGACGTTGAGATAAGGCCCAAACGGGGTTCATCTTTAAGAAATATTTTACCATTTCTGAACCGGGCAAACCACTCGTAAATTCTTGTTTGGCTTACAGTTTCTTTACCATAAGCTACCCGAAGTATTGAAACTATCTACTGTTGTTTCCTTTAATAGAAAACTGAATTTGATGTGGGCGTGTTGCTCTTGAAAGTTTGCCATCGCAAAATCACCGAAAGTATTGGGACGAGCTTAAAAAAGTCACTATCCGCTGCCATGGTTTCGCATGAACGATACTTGGCCAACTGAGCAGGAGAAGCAGCACTGCCAACACAGTTGTCTATAGAAACTAATTCTCGTTTTGTTTTTTTTTTTTTGGTACCCCCTCGTATCACCTCACTGTCACCAAAACGTGACAGTACTATAGTTTTTGTATTATTAAACATTATAAACAACTATAATATATGCAAGTATAATAATGCTTCACTATTGCCTCGTCGTCATGGGGTCATCAGTCCTAAGACTGGTTGGACGCTAACCTCCAACTTCTCCTATCTTGTGCTAACCTACGCATTTCGCTATTTGTGCTACAACCTACATCCCTTACTATTTGCGAGCAGTAGTCTAATCTAGGCCTACCTCTGCCTTTCTTCACTCCTATTTCTGCCTCCAAAATATCGCGGACTATTCCCCCATGTCTCAGCAAGTGGCCTACCATTCTAACTCTTCCCTTATTTATGTTTTTCCACATACTTCTTTTCTCGCCGACTTTCTCTAATACTTCTTCGTTTCTAACCCTATCAGTCCACAGTATTTTCATCGTTCTTCGGTAACGCCACATCTCAAAAGCTTCTAATTTCTTCCTACTTGCTTCCCCTACCGTCCAAGTTTCGCAACCGTATAGTGCCGTGCTTCATACATATTGCCTAACAATATTATAATATCGTTAGGCAATAGCATGTGCATTCAATCAATTTATTAACGCATCAATTTGTCACAAGCAGTAGCATCTCGTTTCTTTACAATAAAATAAATAAAATAACGTATTATCTTATAAAGAAATCATCCTGTTAATTAATGAATGAAAGTCTTCCTTTCTGTTCATGGTAACTTTTACCGAATATTTCCCTCTGATTAGTAAAGTTTTTAAGAATATTTCATTTATAGTAGTTACTATAGCTTTATCACGTTCATTTTGAGAAAATTAAATGGCGCCTTATGTACCCCAAAAATATTTTTTAACTTAAATTTTCACTTACTCTAAATGACGCTACTAGAAAATAATGGGCAATATTTAAATCATTTTATTTAAAAAATAAATTAATCTTCCATCTTCATATCCACAAAAAAATCCATAAAACACATTATTCGTACGCCCATCAGAAGGTTATCCCCGTGTAGACATCACTTAATGTGGAAACTGGCAATGCTCGGCATGATGTCGAGGGATGACGCACTTTCCGATATCTTTTCTGTTTTATGTGACATGATTATTATACTACGAGCGCAGGTGGCTGAGACCACAGGAATATATGGGGATCCTTCAGGATAGAGATATATCGTAGGGTAGGGTGGAAACTGAATTTATATGGAAAGCGTCCAGGCAAAGTATAAAAATAAATGTTGTTTCTACAAAATGTAATTCTATGGCCATAAATTGGTATATAAAAGGATTTTTATGTACTGGGCGTATATGTTTGTGCGTAATTTATTTCAAGATATGTTTTGTTCACGTTTTATTTACAATAAAATTATAAACTTTAAGAAACAGATCTAAAAGCAAAGATCTTAATATACGGTGAAGTCCATATGTACAGAATAAATTAATTTACAGCGTTATCATTAATTTTTAAGGAAAATCCTGTAACAAGTAGTTTTCTATTTTTAAATTATCAGTTTTTGGCATAAATGGATTGCCAGACACTTTAACACCCTCTGAATTGCCTCTAGCCCCCGAGTGTTACGCGGCACTTTATTTGAAATGAATACTTCTCAATTAAAAGTTTATTCAATTTGGTGTAAATAAAATTGATTTATAAAATAAAAAAATACGTTCATACCTTCTAAACTCAATAAGATTTTTTACAATAATGTTAATTTTGAAGAAAAATTGACACTGGTACATATCTATTTGTGATACAAAATCCTGACCTTAATCATACCCACTTCGATCCTTTACATAAAATGAAGCGCAGAGTGTAGAACAATATTCAGGATGTAATTCGAAAATTATTTAACTGCACAACTTTCAGTTGGCAACTAAGTGAAATATTCAAAATGATCGTCATTCATCTTTTAACAATAAGCAAGACGGGTCTTGAATGGTGTATTGAAGATATAAATTTTAGACTTCTTAGTACTTTTGAAATCTTCAATTTATTCTGGTCGATTAACATATACTTTTGAGTTTAAACAGCCCCAAACAAAAATTATCCAGGGGGGGGGGTTAAATCGGGAAACCGTCCAATCGATGATTCCACATTGTAACTTGTAAACGTTATTAAGCGTTTCAGCGTTAATTAGTTTCACTTCAATCCGAATTCTGTGTACTTTAGTATAAGTTGACCTGTTAAGATAAACCTTGAATTTAAGGCAACCCCACAAAAGAAGGCCAGCGGAAGTATATCCGAAGATCTAACTGGCCACAGTAGCTCACACAAGGCTCAGTAGCTCTTCTACCAAGCCATTTATTGGGAGAAACGGTGTTTAGGTGATCATGCATTAGTGAATCATATGGTGACTCGTGATCATGTTGATGCCATAATGACTGGTCTGGTATTTGGTGATTTCTATTATTTCCATATTATGCACAAGTTAGTACTGAAGCTGTTGTAGTAACTTCACATACTTTTCATCAGTTAATGCACCGTCAAAATAAGATGGTTCGACAATTGTGGTGCCAACAGTTCTTGTCCACATGTTAGCTTTCCTTGAAACCTACGTATGTCACTCTCTCATTCGATGAGAGTCTTCAGGGCCGCAATGACTGCAATTCTGCCTATTTACTGAGCCATTTAAACAAAAAATGGTGTCTTCAGAGAAAACAACCTTGTTTGGGAATTGGGTATTATTTTTACATTGTTCCATAATTAATTTTATACTGCCGTCGAAATGATCTTCCTGAAGCTATTGAACTAATTGCATTCATATAAATACCACTTATTCTTTTTCGTGTATTTCAAAACAGATCAATGACATATTGCAAGCTCTAATGCGACTTCACGAATTGGTTAATAAGGACATTCTTGCATGGACAGTAACACATGTATCTTCAAAATTTCTAGAGTTGGTTTCTATTTTACTTACAGATGAGGATGTAAAAGGTCGTTCAGCATCAACTAAATTTCAATTCATTGTTTCACTGTGATATGTCATACGAGGACGGCGCTATAATATTGCGCCGCCACCTTGTTCATATCGAAGGCACCTCCGGAACATGCCTCTAGAATCTAGAGGCTTCGGATCAAAAAGCAAAAGTTACCACGTTGTTCCCAAGGGTCGATTTACTATATTGATTTTATCGAAATTCGAACGAAAAGCATTTCGTACATCCACCTAAAAATTTCGTTACACACACACGAAAACCGCCATTTAGAAAATATAGATTTTTGAAGACTTGTAGCAGCAGATAAGTAAAATTTTTATGTAGTCTAATAGACGCAAGTAACTAAGCAATGTGCAAAGCAATACAATAGCTTAGAGAGAGTGAAATTCTCAACATAAAGTTACGTCAAATAACTTAAAAACAATACCATTTTAAAACAACAAAAAATAGGACTCAAAAAATTAGTTACAATCAGTATTGGAAAGAAAGAATACAGATATATGCTTACTATTAAAAGTTAAAATAAAAAAACTTTCGAAACAACAGTTATTATGTAACCTATCACAAGATTTGACGTCAAAAAAAAAAGTAGGTACACCAAAAACCTTTGCATACTCGCTGTGTAGAAAATATTTAGAATAAAAATTATTTTGTGGTATTACACGCATAATTAATTAAAAACCAGTCGATGATTGAACTAATCAAATTATAGCATGGAGCAAGTTCTCCGAAGATTAGATAATAAATAAATAATATTACTTACTAATGATAAGTCTATGAGAAATAGTTGATAAAGGTATTGTAATACTTTCTCATGTTTTTCATATTCTCGAATGGAATTATAGTTCAAAAAAATTGTTTTTCGCTCAGTTAAGCCAAGTGTCGAATTGGCATGTTTGATTTTAGATTCAAGAAAATGGGTATCAAAGGAATTGTAAGATTTCTTAGAAGGTTGCCAAATAAAAGAAATAACATTCTGACAAGTTAAGTGGAACGAAAATAGAATATGCGAAGGGTGGCGATGAGTCGAACGCAGCAGGAGGGAAGAGGGTTTCCTCATAGTTCGGAGTCTTATCTGAGACTACGTTTTATAGATTGCTTTTTCCATAAACCTAGTACAAATCTTAGTGGTTTCTGTTAAAGTTTCTATACACCATGATACAGATATAATGTATTTAATATAGACCCTGGTAATAAATAGATACACAGATATAATAGATAAATAAATAATTTAAAAAAATAAAACCCGCCACAGGTAGGATTCGACATCTGTCCATTCTGTCCCGGATCGGAACCGAACGACATACAGCTGTTTCGAACTTATTAGTTCTCATCAGTTCCGTACACGGTACGCCGATCCAGGACAAATGCCGAATGAACTCTATGGGGTATACATCTTTATCGAAAGATCTCTGTCAGTAACATATAAGTCGGAAATCGAGAAAGGAACCACCAAACTGCCAAGCGGTTATCAAAGTAGTTCCCGAATAGCAAAGCTATTACATAATCGCTCTAGGAAACAACTACTCCTCGGGCTAGAGCCCCGCCAGGTATTGAATTATACCTAGAAGCAATCCTCGACCCCTTTCTCGTGTTTCTGCAAGATGAGATAAGGTTTCAAAAAATAAAACCAAACAATGTAAAACAAAAAAATAAAATAAACAGAAAAAATAAAATCAAACAAAACATAAAAGATAAGGTTTTATTTTTTGAAACCTTATCTGATTGTACAGAAACACGAGAAAGGGGTCGAGGATCGCTTCTAGGTATAATTCAATGCCTGGCGGGGCTTTAGCCCGAGGAGTAGTTGTTTCCTAGAGCGATTATGTAATAGCTTTGCTATTCGGGAACTACTTTGATAACCGCTTGGCGGTTTGGTGGTTCCTTTCTCGATTTCCTACTTATATGTTACTGCCAAATAAATAATTGATTAAAACCGTTCCTTTGAACTATGTTTGAAAAAATACGAATCGAAGAAAGAAGTTAAGAGCATAAATAAAAAAGTGTCGAAAGGTATTTATGTAGAACACAAATTTAAATGAGTCCAGAATCCTGTCCATCGCAACTTTCATCATTGTCAAAAATATCCCATGATTGATTAAAATCCTTTCTTTGAACTGTGTTTGAAAAAATACCAAGCGAGAAAAGGAACTTAATAGCAGAAGAATATTGAACGCAAATTTGAATGAGTCTCCCAAAACCTATCCATCCCAACTTTCATCATTGGCCCTTTAAACTATGTTTAAGAGAATACGAAGTGAAAAAAAGAAGTTAAGAACAGAAGGAAAAGATGGTCAAAAAATATGTACGAAGAACACAAATTTGAATGAGCCTCCTGAATCATATCCACCGCAACTTTCATCATTATCATAAACATCCAATGGCAAGCTTCAATTTTACTGAGGTATCAACAATTAGCATGATCAGGAGTGGTCGTGAATTTTAAAATATTTGTCACAGTTGGTGCTAGTATGATGTATTTACAACAATATTTTTTATTGTAAAAGTTTATCAGGCGGTTCTGGTGAAGTTTCCTTGTTACTATAATGTTAAATACTTTTTACATTATGGGTTTCATCACAGACTACACCATTTACATGACTGAAAAATATTTTCAAACTGGTACACTAGTTAGTGAAATTTTGGAATACAGTTGGCGTTTACTTTATGTGTGGACTTTCAAGAAAATTTCCTAAACTTGGTAGTGACTCTAATGGACTTATGCGTACTCTAAAAATATATTGGTGTTTTCCAAAACTGGTTATGTGACTCATAGCCAGTTGTAAACCAATCGTTCATACAGAAGAAGTTGTTAATAACGATCGTTAATGTATGGAACAAACGCTTACAAAACTTTTGAAACATCTCAAGAAGTTGGAATTTCTTCTGTATCTGGATGACAGTTTCTCTCAGAATAATTATTTTGGTTTTTTTATTCGATAGTCTTTGAGTACGAGTTGAGTACGGTAGTCTTTGAGTTGGATACGATATTTTTTTTAAGAAAACCAAAAGCATTCACATTTTACCGAGGCGGAAAGGAATCATTGATTTGAACCATTTGCTTCTACAATAAATTTTGAATAATCGTTGTTTTATTAATGAGTTAGATTAAATATTGTTTATCTTTTTTTTTCTGTCTACGATATTGAGGGTAACGACGTTATATCGTTGAAGGTATCGAGTATCGTATATATATCGAGTATGGCGCCCATAAGAAAAAAAGTAAGTTGCAAGAGCTCTCATTTTATAAAAATTAATAGAGCGCAAAATTAGTTTGAAGAATGAATATAAAATTTTAATGAGATGTTAAATGAAAAAGTTATTTCAGAAACAGACCAGAAGTATATTTTCAATGCTTCTGAGATGTTTCAATGTAGCTTACGACAAATTAATATTAATGAAGGTGTATAAGTTTTTTTCTAACTTAACCAATATCATAGTTTTAAAGATATGCAAGATCCACATGTTGGAATGTGGACTCATTCTCAATGCGTCATGCCAAATACCCTCTATAGTAGGGATGAGCAACCTTTTTTTACAACGGGCCAGCTACAAGTTTAAAAACTTCATGCGGGCCGCATGTAGGAAACTTATAATAATACACTTAATGATGAACTCAAATTATCTCTTTATTAACAAAATAAACCTAGTATAAAAGTTACAGACATAAAACACTCGTTAATAGAAATACTATTAAAAAACGGCGAAAGATATATGATATGTAGTAAAATAAATAATCTTTTACCACATATATCTTTCGCCGTATATCATGAGAAATTTGGCATTGCTTCCTTGCTATCCATTGGTCTATGTTTGCAGACATGTGGTAGACGACAGAGTAACTCAGCTTCAGCTTTCTAACCGAACATCATGTAATCTCGATCAGTGATCGCATTTAATTATTTTCATTGCGGAAAGTAATTGTTCACAAATATAGGTGCTTCCAAAAAGTGTAAATATTTGCTTTGCCTGTGCTAATCGTAGTAATTTTTTTAAGTAGGAATTTTTAAAGTTAAAATATAATCTTTGAAAGGCCGCACGAGAAAGTATGTAACGGCCGACATGTTGCTCATCCCTGCTCTATAGTGTCAGGAAATCATTTACAGAATTATTTTCTGTCGGATCCCGACTATGTCAACTTGGTTCGTAAAATGGGAGTACCGTCAGTATTGTATTTCGATATTTCTCGAGGATGCATTGCTATTTTAAGTTCATTTTAGTTAATTTGTATTTGTCAGCATAAAAATAAAACTCCATATCCATTGACAAGACTTACTTATAGATCATATAGTCCCCATATATCCGTTCATTCTTTTTTTATTTAAACGGTATGAAAGGGAAAATATCCCAAATACTCATTTAACCCGATATAATAATAATGTTTATTATGCCATTCAAACAGTATACATTAAAGAATAAAAGCGAAAGTGGTGTAGTTGGCAGATGTTAGAAAGGGGTGTGTAATAGGGTTGAGATTTACTACACCCTGGGCGGGCTAAAAAAAACGGGGTACAGTTAGGCTCGTGGCGTTCACGTGTCACATAACAGTGAGAGAATTAAAAAAATCAGCTTGCTCGTGGCACGTGGTTTAGCGGTACTATGAAAAAAGGTGCGTATATTTTGGTCAACTATTTTTTATTTCGACTTATTTAATACAAATCAAAATTTACCTGGACAATGCTATATTTTCTAAAAACGTTCTTAAGAAATGGAATTCTTGTGAAATGAAATTATCTACATATATTTTCATATACAATGTTATAAAACAAATGTATTATAAAAGTTATTATTAATATATTTGTATTTGTATTAAAATTATTAACAGTTTATATCAGCGTATATGTAATATGTCTAGTATTTAAAAAAGGTGACAGATACAAAATTTAAAACTATAGACCTATTATGATACTATATAATTTTAGAAAAATCTTCGAAATTATGCTATATAACGTATTCTCTCATACAAGATCTCAAATTACTGAGTGCCAACACGGATTTATTAAAGGCAGATCTACTGTAACAAACTTGATCTATATTAGACGATTCGTTGCTTTCATGCTTTCACATTGGATGAAGCTTCCTAGTTAGATGTCATTTATACCGATTTCTATCTTTCGAGAGATTAGACCATGATACTTTACTCAAAAAGCTAAGCAACTTCGGATTATCGGACAATCTTATTGTTTTTAGAACCATATTGAGATAAAACTAAAGGTACACTGTCATAGTTTTAGTTCTGTCTAAATATATACAACACCGGGCATTCCACAAAGATATATTTTAGGACCCCTATTATTTATCGTGTTCATAAATGATATCTGCCAAGGTATGGAGTCAAAAACTTTTTTTGTATACGGACAACTGTAAACGATTTCGTCACATAACATGTGCGTGGGACTCCATTTTTCCTCAAAATTATATTAACGACTTAAATAAATGGTGTGAGACTAATCTGGTTACCACTCAATATCAGTAAGTGTAATCTAATATATACTAAACATAGAGAATCTCCTATTACATTTTTGATTATAATATTAATACCATTAATTTGAACAAAATTAGTGAATTTAGAGATTTAGGAGTGATCTTTGATTGCAGACTAACTTTTATTAATTACGTAAATAATTTAAGCTTAAACGGTTACAAAATGCTTGTGCTTACTATAAGAAATCTTAAATTGAATACGATGCCTAACACGAACAATGTTTTTGTGAGACCTAAATTAGAATATGGGATCTGGTATATGGAATCCAGATTATAATGTTGGTATAGGTAATCTAGAAAAAGTTCAGAGGCAATTTTTAAAATACATGAGTTCTCGTTGTGATGAAATTTATCCATTTCAGTATAATGCGCGTGATTATTGAATTGATTTCAAGTTCAACTGTTAGAAACTGGAAGAAAGTATTTAGGTCTAATGTTTTTGTATAAATTATTAAATAATTATATTGACGACTGTCCACACTTGTTATTACAAATTAACCTTCATGTTCCTAGATTGCCTTATGTAACATCAATATTTCTTTTATCTTACAACTTCTAAAACTAACGGTCTTTTCGCCAACATATAATAAAATTTGTATGTATTTCCAAACATACAAAATAGGGTAGATATTTACAACTCTAGTCACACAGACATATGTACGTCTGTGCTAATTCTCTGTTGTGTAATATATAATGTTCAATGTTTCAAAAATAGGTTCATTTTAGATTTTGCTATTATTTGAATTTATGTATATGTTTTTTTGTTTAGCTGTCAGTTTAAGCGCATTAGTGGCAAACATCACTACTCACAGACCATCATAAGCTGGAGTCGGATCCCAACGCTATCACTTGTAATGTCAGTAAGAATAGGTGTTGTTTTTTTCAATGTGTATTCCCCTTCCAAATTGGTTTCGGATTTGGAGAATTGCCTAATTATGTGGCGTTTTATTTATTTATTTATTATTTTATTTTAAATGATTATAAAATTAATGAATATGAAAGAATATAATATCCAGCAGAATATAATTATCATAAACTAACATGATTGCTAATTTTTCATATCCTTGTCTATACACACACCGTGAAAAATCTTGGACCCCCCGTATATTACAGATTTCGACTATGTTTATTTTGTTTTCGTTGCTAAGCAACAAAGGTGAGTTATTTAGCTGTCAAACAACATCAAACAAATTGCTAGATAAAATATTGTTAATTAGTTATAATTTTTTTTTTTTTTAATATTCGTCAGTTTTATTGCATATTTAGCAAAGCGACTTTGATACTTTTCTTTCGTTATAATGCCAGGACGTGAGGTTTTTACTTTTAATAGGGCAAAAATTATTGCTTTGCATGATGCTGGACATTCCAATCATCAGATATCCGAGATGTTAGTCATTCCTAGATCTTCTGTTGTGCGAATAGTGCATAGGTATCAAGAATTAGGGACAGTGAAAACAAGACCACGTAGTTGTCGGCCTCGAGTGTCAAATAAACGGCAGGATCGGTATTTGGTTCAATATGCCCGTAGACACCGAAATGCTTCAGCTCCAACCCTCAGGACTCACTTTCAAGGTACTTTTCGCCTTGTTATATCGACCTCTACTGTTCGAAGAAGACTCCATCGTGCAAATTTACGTGCAGGAATGCCTTTAAGGGTACCTACTCTACTTCTACGATATCAAGTTGTCCGCTTTCAGTGGGCACGGGAACGTAGTGACTGGCTTTTGCAGCAGTGGCGATGGGTCTTACTCACAGATGAAACCAGAATTGCACTGGTGAGTGATGACAATAGGCAATGGGTCTGGAAAGAGTCAGGTCGTCAAGAGAGACTAAATTTTCCCCGTGAGATTGCTCCCGACGATGGTGGGACAGTAATGTTTTGGGGAGGAATGATGTTCAATCGCTGTACGCCGTTAATTCCCATAAATCAGAATATGACAAGTCCAGTTTATATTGAAAGTGTTATCAGGCCCATTATTTATCCCCTACGCGACGAATTAGGTGACAATTTCATCTTCATGGACGACAACGCGAGGCCACATCGCGCAAGAACGATTCAAGAGGTACTTGAACAGGGAAATATTACCCGATTAGATTGGCCCGCTAATTCCCCAGATATGAATCCCATTGAGAACATGTGGGATTTTGTTTCTAGAGCAATTCACAAACGCATGAACCCACCCCAAAATATGGAAGAGTTAGCTGCAGCAGCAATAGAGGAATGGAACAATATTCCTCAAGAAATTATCAACCGTTTGATTGTTTCAATGCACGGGCGTCTCAATATGTTACTGAGAAATAGAGGAAGCCATACTGACTATTAAGTTGTAGTTTACTTTGTTAAAAAATATGTTTTGTTAATTTTTGTCATAATAAATTTACTTAAAAATTTTTTTCTCATTGTTTTTTAATTAACAAAATTTTTTTAAAATTATTCCTGTATTACAAAAAATACATTTAGAAAAAACATACTTTGTAAAAAAAATATGTATCATATTTAAAATATATATATATTTACTAACACAAAACATCGGGGTCCAAGACTTTTGACGGTGTGTGTATCTTCTTTCTATTTTAAAATTATGAATGCAGATTATAATTCATATATATATATTCATATAAATAAGATTAGATACTTAACATAAAATAAGTTTATATAAATTTGTTCTAAAACAAATCAATTATATTCGAACTATTATTACTACTACCGGACTTTACGAATGATGAATTCAGCGGATTCCACCAAATTGAAAGATGAAATCAAAAGAATTTGATGGACTAGTGATTTATAATTGATAACAGACAAAGTTGATATAAATTTAATTAGACTCCACTTTAAAATTAGGGGGAAAAATTAAGGTTTTAGTGATTAGTATGTCAAATCGTAAATGTCATCTTTCAATCGTCATCTCATCGTATGAAATCATGTCTGCAATCAATGTTATCTGAGGGAATCATCCGTACTGGATAATTCCACGTGTTTAAATTGCTGCCATTTTATCATAGTTTATTTTCTAATTCATACTCTACTCACCTGAAGGAGGGCAGCAGCTCTTTCAGTAGTCATAGTGGCAGAAACCGTGGGGGTTGGTATGGTGCTATGACACACACGACTGCGATGTGGAAGGCAAGAGGAAACCACCACATTATAATCCTCAGAACAGCTAGCAGAAAGCTTATCCTAAGCACAAGATACTAGAAGCTGGAGGTTAGCGTCCAACCAGTCTTAGGACTGATGACCTAATGATGATGATAATGATGATGACTCTACTCACCAGTAAACACATGAGAGTAGACATGGTGAATGAATTAAAAAAATTAATAAAAAAGTTTTACAAAAAAATCGAGTTCTTCCCTTAAAACCTCAAGCTACAGAGAGGTTACACATAGAGACGTAGACAAGTCAAACAGAGGTGCCAAACTTCCCTCATTAGGACTTGAACACAAGCATACAATGACACCCCCAATACTGGGGCTAGTCCACCACCCCAGACCACAGTACGAATAGTTTTTAGTTTTAATGGATTTAATATTTCAATATTCTATTAAAATCTAGTTTTATATTAAAAATACTTTTATATTAATATTAAATATTATTATCTGAAACCAGAGTAATTTACAAGATTATTTCGTTGACCAAATATATTTGTATCACTTATATATAAATTAATTATAATATTATAATATAATTTAAATGATTTGTACTTGGACTCTATAGATTATCTACCAATACTTTTCCCAGTAGGCAACACAGTATACAATATAACTTGGAATTAATTTTACAAATCTGATAAATATGACAAATGGTTGGATCACCAGTGTTTCTGAAAATTTCAAAAGCATAAAAATTATTTTAAAAAAATACAATTAAAGACAACAAAAATTGAAAATACAAGCAATTTTGTTTTATTCTGCTAACATAGTCATCATTCACAGATACATTGCATACATAGTAATTTTTAGAATAATATAAATGGCAGTATATTACTTATTTACAAATATAAAAGATATATTATTCTACATGAGGCATATATCATGCTATACATTCAATATACAATCCCATTCCAATACGAGAGAAAATATTACTTACTTCATACAAGCTATATTTAAAGTATTAATCCAATAAAAGTTCTGTTTCATCACTTCACTAAAACAAAATTTTAATTCAACTTCATTTAAGTTTAAAAACACAAGTGACATTCACAGACAAAAATTTTAAAGTAACCAATTCCTTGAATGTATAAAATGTAAAGAAAACGTATGTTTCTTCTACTATAAGCTTCGAACTTCTGAGGTCAACCTTTCAAAGGGAAAGGGTGAGTGATTTTTTAAAAGGGGTGGGGCATATGTAAAGCTCTCAAGAGTTTACGAGAGACTAAACTACCATCGATGGAATCCTTCGCATAAAACTGCTGTGGAGGGGATCGTAGCTACGCAACCTCATATTGGCTTCGATATGCTTTACGCAGGGATTCAACCCTTATTTTTTACTCGATAAGCATACCAACCCTTTTTTAAACAGGGGGACAACCCTTTTTAATAACATCACGCCATTAACTTTTGTAGAGCGACGAAGAGAGATATACATATAAAGTTTCTTTTTCAAACATCAACTAAGTATTTGCTTTCAAAACATTTTGGCACTATAAGAAAGATGATCTTTATATACATATTATAATATAGATAACTAATATTTAATCTATTATTATAGCATTTATCCTATAAATATATTAAAAAATATATAAAATACGTACCTAACCCTAAGTAAAATAATTTAAGACATTTTCTTGTACTTACTTACTTAAACACCTTTTTCAAAAAAGGATACAACATAATTAAATCAGAAAATATGTTAACCCTTTATAGGGATTATAACATAATAATGAAAGGGTTCCTTGCACTTTTTTAACAGATGTTTAAAATGGGGTGGAAGGGTTGGGATTTCCTGATAGGGTGCATATGAATATAGTGTTATTTTGGCTCGTACTAGAATATCTAAAAGAATTAGTAAATAGTACTTGCAACTGTTCTGTGTAACCACACTCTTAATATTGAAAAACAAATTACATAATTGCAAAATATAAAACTACAAAAGGTAAATTAAAAAACATGCATAGCACAAAAATGGTAATACGATACTTAATTATTAAAACGAAGTGAATTTCTTTAAAAGGAAGTGAATAACTCATATTTCTAGGTTAACTTATAGGCAAACCTATGCTCTGTTACATGGCCAATTTTATAAAAACGTTATAATTTTTATACACACGTGTTAATTATGATAATAAATCAAAATAAATAAACAGCAATACGTATCAAATCTGGACAACTACAATAATAAAATAAACAAGATTAAAGAACTCAAACATTATCCTTTATCAAATCAATAATTGTCAATCATAGAAATATTAAATATTTACTTCTGTAATTCACTTAAATTATCAAGGTAGCGTTTCCCAGGTACACCAACATTACTTTTGTATAATTAGTAATTAAGCTGTTGATAAACGTAAACGAACGGTGAAATAAATTCAAAATAAACGTCAATTATTTTAAAGAAGTAAAACGTAGTAATCTTCCGCAAATTATTAGTCGATAGTAGATATTAATATTTTGTTTTTATTACTTCGTTGTTGTTCAACATCTTTAACGCTTATTAATTTAATTATTATTAATATAAAGCTATTAGACCGCTGTAATACCATAACATATCTTAATATTAGGTTACATAAATGTTCATGAACTATGTTTTTAATTTACCAATGTTTTTTTTTTACTTTCATATGTATATATAATGTGTATAATAAATAAGAAATATGTTACATACTTATTTGAGCTTAGATTTTGCTACGTAAATAAAAATAGTTATTTATAATCTTTAATACTTATTGATATTTCAGAACTGCAATTCTGCGATCACCATCCAATACGGAATCCCCGGGAATATATATTCCCAGCCCCTCGACATAGCAACATTTTAGCTACAATTAATGTCAGTTCAGGCGGTAATTTTTAACGTCAAAGAAATACGAAATGCCAGTGATATCTAATATTTCATAGAAAGTCGGGGGCACAAATATGATCCTCTATTATTGGCAGGGTTAATTGTTTGAAAGAGCGCTCCGCTAGCCCGCGGGATTCAATCAATAATAGAATAATGAAATAAAAGACACTCTACGGCAAGAAAATTAGCTGGCAATCATTTAGGAAGACAGCTGCTCGCCCTGGAAAAGTTTCAGCATTTCTGTTATTCTAGATTTTTGTTTAGCAGATTTAATATTGAAAGGCAAAGTTTGCTATTTCGCTATCTATGAGTAATAAATTTACGACTGCTTTAAAATAATATTAAGATAAAATTAAATAACTTGTAAATTTAGCTTCCCATTCAACAACCTATTTCTTTAACATATTAATTTTAATATACATATTGTTATTTATTTATGAAATCAAATTTAAGTTCTAAAACTAAATAGCTCCTCCAGAGTGTACAATCTATTTTTATTTTTGCTACCAACGAGATCAAGAAAAGTATAAGTTTATTTAAAAAATATGGGACATGGGTCCCATGCAATATGTGTCCATATATGTGACATCGATATTAGATACCTACATTTACCTTAAATAGTAACATTGTGATTATTTTAATATTATAAATAGGCGTGACTAATGTTATCGATAATTATTGGGTCAATTCATAAACATAATTAATAATATAATAGTTTAATTAGTTAAAACCACCTCTTTAATCAATTTTTATAATTCCAATAAATGACAAAAGATGTACTTCTATATTATTTCTATGTTTTTAATTAATTTAGCATATAAAATTCATAAACTGTTTAATATAGAAAGAGTTCGATAAATATAATTAGCCATAGATGGGAAACTATGTCGAAAATTCATATACTCGACGTCGCCATCTGACTTGAATCCGGCTGGAACGGTCTGGAAAAATAAAGAAATTCGGGCACAGAATATAAAAGTTTTTATCATGGATGCATGGTCCAGTGGTTCCAGTAAATTGGTTAAATCTGCGAATTTTAGAGAAGTGCAGCCGGAACAGCAAGTGAACAAGAGGAGCAGTCATCAGACGGTGTAATGTAGCATAAACCGCCACAGGGCGCTATGATTTTTAATGTGGTGAATGATTTCGTTCTTTTCTTCTGAAGCTCCAGGGGGCGCGCACCGAGACGCCCCTGTGAAATGCACCCTTGTTTACTGACCCAAGAATAAGTAGAAAAATGATGCATTGCGATTTCTACAAGTCGAATTATTTTAACTCATGACATTTACAATGTCTAAATGCTAAACCTATTAATAATGTTTTCATTCTGTGATTGTTTAAATAAACACACACGGGTTAGTAAGAATCATGTATTGTTAAACATTAGAACGTATTTTACATCAATCTGACGATGCTGATTGACAATCAGGTGATGACTACTTGCTAATGATGATTGTAGTTGGATATAAGTCGTTCATTAATCGTATAACACTGTAATTTAAAATTATGGAAGTGCATTTTTGCAAAACTATGTATTTACTACCATCAGAGACCAGATTCTAAACATTCGATGCAATGTATAGTGATAAGAAAAATAAGACACAATTTTAACAAGGAGGGACGACAATAACAGTACAATAAATTCGGATTGAATCGATTTTTATAATTTGACAGTTAAATATCGATGAGAAAATAATTCATTGGTAAATTTGAATTACAAATAAAACTATTTTTGATTAATGGTAGTACTTTTTTGTTTTGTTAATTGTTGGTAAATTTAATTGATAATAATGGAATGTGAGTTAAGTCACAGAATACAAAATTAATGGAATATTTACAGGATTTTGTGAACTTCACCAAGAATGTTGCTACCAATAAAAAAATATGTTCTTTATGTTATAAATGTATATTATTCCTTTAGGTTTCTATTATTCTATTATTAGTTTTTATCACTACATGGCAATGGAAAAGATATATTAATAATTTTAAGTTATGATTCATCTGTCAAATCACAGTATCACTTAGGTATAAGCCCAATTATAAATTAATACATTACTCGGGCATTTGAAATTCATTATTAGACAATTCTCGAATGTCTTGCAACGCCATCTAATGAGTATTTAATTGTATAAATAAACAAGATAAATTTCCATACCCAAAAAGTAAATGTTATTTTTTTTTAGGGGACCTTCTTTTTTTTAATTTACAACAATTACTTTAGAAAAGAATGTACTACATGAAGGTTTAAAATATTGTCAAAGTATGATAATTTGCTAAACCGAATTAAGAATTTTTAAGTATCAAAAAAAAAATCCGAATTTTATGAATATGATAAATTCCTTTAATGATTAATGATGATAATTAATATTCAACTCTGTTTTTCGAGAATCGTGGGTCGTTAAATATGTGTTTCTGCATACAATGTATTTAAAAGATGAATACTTAACATACTTATTAGTTCTATAAACATGAATTCAAACGATTCTTTTTTTTTGTATATCAATTCAAATGCTTTTTACAATGAAAATTATTTTCAATAATTCTAAAAACAATTCCTTTCTAGAATTTGATCAGGCAATTCGCTAGACCATTATTATTTTTAATGCGAACACTCTACCTGTAACGCTAGACGATGATGACGCAGATGTAAGCTAATCCAATTAGGATATGAGTTCTGCAATAAGCAAACAGTTGAAACCCGTCGCCGTGGCAACCCCCATTCCGTTTAGACAAAGGCTGCTAACTCATCTTTAATAAGACGATCAATTATGAAGCGAACGAAACTTCTGTGCAACTTTCCAGTGTAATTATATTTTTGTAATTACGTTCCGTCTTTCTTTCGCATCAGATTTATTTTAGATATATCAGGTATTTTCCGATGTGTTTCGACGAGCACGAAGCACTTTGGCGAAGCTTTATGGGCTTCAATTATTGATGGATTAATCTTTTTACAGCCATCTAATCTTTCATTACTATTAGCAATTAAATATTCGACGTCTTATTTGACAATATTCGTAATTTAGAATACTTCCATTCATATTACTACGTTTTATAATAACAATAATTACATATCTTAAAATTTATGAACTATATATTTAATTTACAATTTAATATAACCTTTGAGAGTAATAGACGTAATTTATTTGCACATTTCATGCCAATTTCTTTTTTTATTATTCACTCCATTGGAACTTACTTGACACATGAAATGATTACAATGATACGAAGTATACAAGATTATTTTATAAGAACCACTATTCTGAAATCCAGAATAGTGTGAATAAAATGCGCCTAATGGTAATTGATTAATAGTATTATTTCTAACTGTAAGCAACACTCGCTATATTTTGTTTAAAGCTCTGATAAAAGCTTTCTTTATAATGATAATTATAAGATATATATTTTTGATAATATATGTATTCTACACTTAAAGCTATTTGTTCACTTACGTAGATTTTTGCATTTATTATACTTATACAGAGATATTCTATAGTTAAATATAATTATTAATTATATAATTTTCCAAAATCAGATTCTCAATTTAGGCAACCAAAAACACAATGTATTGACTGATGTTTTCTAATGCCTTGTTAACACAACGGTGAATGTTATGTAAATACAGACAAAATGACAGCCTTGTGTTTTTTGATAGTCTTAATATAATATGTACAGTCTTAAGTTACCTTATTACAATTAATACTAAGTTTTATTTCAAATTTTACATGATGCGAACAAATTCGGAATGATACTCGTGGGTTCTACATATATATATAATGTATACATATTAACGGTGCGATATATTATTATGTATTTAGTTGTTTAATACATGAACTGTTGTTTAATAGAATAAATAAAATGTTCTATAGTCAAGGTTTTTCAAATATTGCACGATATAGCCATTATCATATTGTTTTTACCAATAAAACAATATGATTAACAAAAATTTACCATTTCTCTGATAATTTTAAGATCTAATCATTTAGATTCTCTGCTGGGTTTTAGCTGTAATTATTTAGGTTTCATTCTAAAACTATGTTTTATTTACATCATCTTGGTTTCAAAAACGGTTTGTTAACATTTGGCGTCAACTTTTTTAAAAATTATTCGCTCGAATTAAACTTATTCGATACATCGAATTAACAAAATGATTCGGTTAGTGAAACATGCGACAATATTGTATGCAGAAGGCTGAGAAATAGGATTATACTGAAAAATCAGTTGCATTAAGTGAGATGTTAGAACTTTTTTTGTCCAATGTTTTTATTAGAACACTTTTTAGTATAGTATTTTATACATTGAATGGATGTACATTTCACTGAGTGCAAGAGATCAGAAAGACGCTTTTTAATGTCATGTTCTTTTAGAGGCTCTATGATTAGAGAAGCAATGAGTAGAAAAATGAACAAATGATATCGAGTAATCTTCACCCTGCCATGGTGAATAAAACACGCCTATAGATTATTGTGGTCTGAGGCACAGAATATATACAACGTCTAAATTCTCTAACCATAAATCTTGATCTATATTATAAAAAAAAAGTTCTTGTGGGTTTTTGTGTGATGTATAAAAAAATTGTGCTTTCCTCTAATTTATCTCTGAACTATAACCTATCTGTTGGAATTATATTTCTTTGGTTAGGTTCAATATGATGCGGTCTTTTTTGTTTTCAACGAAACAGTTGAATTTAAATTGTTTACCATTAACCGTTAAAACTCTTCCTTTGGAATAAACCAATAAAACGCAAGAAGTTTGAAATGAAGTGGGATTTGGCGGTAATTTCTACAGTTCATTCCCGCTAAAATTAGTTTATTCGTTTATCTCCTATGCAGTGTTTGCTTTGTTTGTCTTTGGGTTTTTCATTTTGTTTTTTGTAATTTTGTCCACTTAAATTGATTATTGTTAAATCTATAACCAAGATGGTACCTAAACCATTGAGCAAGATGTACGTTATAAAAAGGGGTAAGACAACCACGGTAACATTAGGTTAGAAATTGTTTTTTAATTAAATTAATTCCAGACGGCCGACAAGAACAGGTCCACCTGGATAAAATAACGTCTCGCATACAAAAACTATGTTACGGGCTGAATATGGACTTTGTCGACCCGGTAATATATAATATTCCTTACAGCAACGTTTCATAGAGCCCCAGTCATTAATATTTAATTTTTTAGCTGTCTATTACACTAAAAGTTATCAGTGGCCTTTATCCGGGAGTAACCACAGTGGAACTGGATACTTTGGCTGCAGAAACGGCTGCTATGATGACAATCGACCATCCTGATTATGCCACTCTAGCTGCTCGTATAGAAGTGTCTAATCTGCATAAGGAAACGAAAAAACAATTTAGTGGTATGTTAAATATTTATCTCAGTCTTACATATTATGGAATCATGTTTGTTGCAGTTTTATGAACTCCTATATGCTATGCTATTATTTCTTTCATCAAACAAAAAAATGTATAGGTTTTTATTTGACATTTAATTATTATTCGACTTAACTAGAGTATTCTATTAGATAAAAGGAATGATAGTCCTGTAAATTGAAAATTGATTCAAATTAAAAATTGGACCATATCAGAATTATTAGAAGGATTCATATGTTCATACTCTGAAATTCTGTACTATTATTTTCCAGAGGTAATTGATGCTCTATACAACATGATCAATGAACGTACCAAAAAACCAACCCCTATGATTTCTGACCAAATTCATGATATAGTTATGAAGAATGCAGATCGTCTCAACTCATGCATAATTTATGATAGGGATTTCTCATACAACTATTTCGGCTTTAAAACTCTGGAACGTTCGTATTTACTTAAAATCAATGGGAAAATTGCGGAGCGTCCTCAACATATGTTGATGAGAGTAGCTGTGGGTATCCATGGTGAAGACATAGATGCTGCCATTGAAACCTATAATTTAATGTCTGAGAGGTTCTTCACCCATGCAAGCCCCACCATGTTTTCAGCTGGTACCCCACGACCTCAGCTCTCGTCTTGTTTCCTTCTCATGATGCCTGATGATAGCATTGAAGGTATTTTCACATGCCTAGCAAATTGTGCATATATATCAAAATCTGCTGGAGGTATTGGAGTTAACGTTCACAATATAAGAGCTAAGGGGACGTACATAGCTGGCACAAATGGGGTATCCAATGGTTTAGTGCCTATGCTACGAGTTTTTAATAATACAGCAAGGTATGTTGATCAAGGAGGAAATAAGAGACCCGGAGCTTTTGCTATTTATCTAGAACCGTGGCATGCTGATATATTTGATTTTTTGAACCTCAAAAAGAATACGGGGAAAGAGGAAGTAAGAGCTAGAGATTTGTTCTATGCATTATGGATTCCAGATTTGTTTATGAAAAGGGTGGAATCTAATGGTGTGTGGTCATTGATGTGCCCTCACTTATGTCCAGGGCTGTCGGATTGTTGGGGAGAAGAGTTTGAAAAGCTTTATGAAAAATATGAGAAAGAGGGGAATTTTATTCGACAAGTACCTGCTCAAGAACTCTGGAGGGCTGTTATCGTATCCCAGGTAGAAACAGGTACACCCTACATGTTGTATAAAGATGCTTGCAATAGCAAAAGTAATCAACAAAATTTGGGTACAATAAAAAGCAGTAACTTGTGTACGGAAATAATCGAATATACTGCACCAGATGAAATTGCAGTGTGCAACTTGGCTTCTATTGCAGTCAACATGTTTGTGAAACCTGATAGAAAATCTTACGATTTTGAAAAATTGAAGGAAGTCACAAAGGTTGTCACCAGAAATCTAGATAAGATTATAGATGTGAATTATTACCCAGTACCAGAGGCCAGAAATTCAAATATGCGTCATAGACCGATAGGTATCGGAGTACAAGGATTAGCTGATGCCTTTATACTTCTGCGAATGCCTTTTGACAGCGAGGAAGCCGCTTTGCTGAACCAGCAAATATTTGAAACTATTTATTATAGTGCGCTTGAGGCAAGTTGTGAAATAGCCGAGAAAAAAGGCACCTACTCGACATACAAGGGCTGTCCTGTTAGTAAAGGCATTCTCCAGTATGATATGTGGAACGTCACACCTACTAATCTGTGGAATTGGGTTGAATTGAAAGAAAAAATTTCTAAACACGGTGTGCATAACTCTTTACTTTTAGCTCCAATGCCTACAGCTTCAACAGCTCAAATATTAGGCAACAACGAATCTGTCGAGCCTTACACATCAAATATTTACACACGAAGGGTTTTATCAGGTGAATTTCAAATCGTTAACCAACACTTGTTAAAGGACCTAACCGAACGGGGCTTGTGGGATGATACAATGAAAAATCAAATTTTAGCTAATTGTGGCTCCATCCAAAATATTCCAGGTATACCAGATGACCTGAAGGCCATCTATAAAACCGTTTGGGAAATCTCCCAAAAAGTCATACTTAACATGGCTGCTGATCGTGGTGCATTCATAGATCAAAGTCAAAGTCTTAATCTTCATGTTGAGAAACCTAGTTATGGTGTTTTATCCTCAATCCATTTCTACGGTTGGCGCAAGGGGTTGAAAACGGGCATGTATTACCTGAGAACTAAACCAGCAGCAAAACCTATTCAGTTTACAGTAGATAAGAGCAAATTAATTGTTAAGACTGGAGAAAATAGTGGTCATACTAATGGTACTAGTTCATCTAATGAAGAAATCGAAGAGAAACTCGCAAATGGCGATTCTGAGTATATTAAAAAGAAAAAAGAGGAAGAGGAAATAAATTTGGCTTCTTTAGTTTGCTCGCTGCAAAATCCAGAAGCATGTGATATGTGTGGGGCATAATGGCAGCTTTTTCTTTACAATACTTCATTTTTAGGTTTCGCAAATATTATGGAATTATTTATGCATAATTATAGACTGAATTAATATGCCTAATAGCGTATTGAATGCCTTACTATTAAGTTTAATTTTTAATCTTTCAATTATTTTATGTAATTCTTGGAAACATGTCAAAGTGAATTTTGCTTTAATTATTTTACCGTGATTTATATTTTATATCCATTAATGTGATTTAAAAACATTTGAATTATACTTTATGATCTTAAAGATCACATCTATTTTACGATTTGCTATTATAATTTACTTTTCAATAACTTGTTTACTGATATTACATATTTAGCATCAAACAGTAAACAAAATTCCGTACATAAATACCATCACTTGACCCAACTGAGTGGTGTAAATTATAGAGATCGATGCATCGTTGTGTGTTACATGTAGTTCAATTTAGTTTAATTTTATTTATGTTTTACAATACCTATATAATAAGAAATTATAATAAAAATGAGAAACAACATTGTTTTTTTGTGTATAACTGCTGCATGATTAAAAAAAATACTATAACCTTATAGTTTCAGAAATAAAGGTTGAATTTTTTAGGATCACAAAATTCTTGATATGCTATGTGTAATTTTCTGTTTTTCTGAAGTATAAGGGCACAATGTGTACATAGAAACTAAGAAATCTAGAATGAAGTTTCAACTTGCTGCCGCCAGATGGCACACTAGAATACCGTTTTTTGTACAAATCTAACGGTATCGATATGGGTTTATCACGGCTTGAAAATTGTGCAATATAAAATTTTATCATGCTATGAATGATTGTAGAAATTAAATCTGGGAAGTTATATCATATTCCTGGGCTTCACAGCTGAAATTACTGCGTCTATATGCAATTTTATAATACTAGCTCTAAAAAGAAATATGATAGGTACATGAGTTACCACTTATTTGCTTGTACCAAATCATAACAAAATAAAGTAAAACAGGGTCACTAACAAATTTGGTCAGTAAATGCTATAGTAAATCTAAATCTGTTTAAATAAACATGAAACAGACCAAGAAATTCACAAAATTACGACCCTCTTTCTAATATTAATTGTATTTTCAGCTATCACCTGGAAAAAAGATACCACTACAATTACACCGAATTTTGATTTGCATTACAACAACTACACCCTTATCTAATATGAAACATGTTTATTTTATTTTTATGATTTTAACCTTAAATATAGGTAGAATACAAACAAAATACAAAGATCGAAGTAAATTAATGTCGTGGTGAAGTTCACTTTTCAACATTTTTTACTATATAATTTTAATTCTTTGCCGCTTGTGTTTTAGGTGGTATTATAGATCGTTTGCAACATTTGATGTGTTTTAGCTGCTTCGCGATACCACTAGAGGCCGTATCGGGATGATTAACTCGCCAATATAAGTAAACTGAAAAGAGATGGAGACTGTGTAATTCTAGTGTTAGAAGCAATACGATAGGTTGTTTTTGTCGATTTGTTTTGATACTTTTAGTAGTTTTTTTTTTTTTTTTTAGCAGGCTTGTACATATTTTCTACACAGAAACTTATATACTATAGACCTGGGAGGGTTATAGACGACAAGATTCATAATGGAATATATCATATATATAGGTTTTACACGAAATTAACTTATATTTTTTAGGACATGTATGTTCTGAGCCACTAAAATTATTACAGCGATGTCAAAATACTGCAAACCCGCATGTTATCAAAGAATTATATATACTTTTTCTATTTAACTCTTACAATTAGTATTTATATTGTCGGAACAAATCTATACGATTCGACCTTGTAATAAAAGGGATGAAGATATAATTTTAAGAGCAAACAACGAGGATAGCGTGACTTCGCAATGTACTCAAATTCTAAATTACAAGCATGATTGATTATGACTTGATTCAGCTCATTAATATCAGAAATCTATGGGTGTTTGGCAGTCAATCAGCGTCGGTTACTTTATTTATGGAACAAGAACACCTAAATGCTCTGTTTTCTGTATTTCTATTTAGATCTCACTTCACTAGGTAAGGTATTGAAAAGGTCAAAAGCTTGTGATGGAAATAAAACCGTGCATAGTGTGAACGAAGTACCCATTCGAATATTTGCTGTACGGTTTTTCACCGTCCGGATAAAACCCTAAAATGTGAAGTGAACCTTCTATACACGCACTACTTCTATGACTCAAAATTCAAATACAATTTTTAGTTGAACTACATTCTCGTCCTACAATGATTAAATATTATGAAACTCAAATTACTATACATATTTTAATAAATTTTATGACCATCTCTTAAATATAAAATAAATAGATACTGCAAACGTGTTCTCATCTTTAAGTTAATCAACAAAACTATTGTCATGTGTCAGTAAAATTTTTACCTGAATTTATGCTGTAATTACTTGCAAAGAATAGTTAACTCTACGGAAATTACTGGGTAATTGAAATGATAAATAAATCAACAGTTTTTGGTTAAATGAGCATGAACGGTTAAATATGTATGACATTTACTTCCCGCCAAAGTTACTTGCGTATTCAAACCTGTTTCGCTCAGCTTATACAATTTATATATTATTTCGGAGATACTTTCGGGTTTCACTTAAAATGATTGAAGATTCTCCACATCAATTGCATGTTATTAAAAGAGGTAAGACGTAATTTTCAAGTCGTTTATAGCACGTTTCGAATAAAAGAAATTGTAGATGGCCGACAGGAAGAGGTTAAATTGGAAAAATTTGCCGAGGATATACAAAAATTATGCTACGGACTTAATTCAGATTTCGTCAATCCAGTAACTATTATACCATTAACATATTTTGTTGTCTTATTAATACAGAATATTTTCTTGTTATAGATTAATGTAATTCGTAAAGTTGTTAATGGACTTTATTCTGGCATGTCTACATCTGAAATAGTAAAATTAGCTGCCGAAAAAGCTGTTATGATGACTACTGATCATCCTGACTATGCTATATTAGCTGCACGTATAGCTATCTCGCATTTACATAAGGAGACCAAAGATAGATTTAGTGGTATGTGGCATTTACATATAGCTAGTTAAAGTTATTAGCGTAAACATTTTATTCGCAGACGTTATCGATGCCCTATATCATGTAGTAGATGAACATACAAAGAAGCAAACTCCGCTGATTTCAGATTCTCTTTATAAAATTGTGATGAAAAACACAGACCGTTTAAATTCCAGTATTATTTATGGTAGAGATTTCTCTTATAATTATTTCAGTCTTAGGACGTTGGAGCATTTGTACTTACTCAAAATAAATGGAAAGATCATGGAACGCCCCCAACATATGTTCATGCGAGTAGCTGTTGGTATTCATGGCGAAGATATAAATGCTGCAATAGAAACATACAATTTAATGTCGGAGGGATTTTTTATGCCTACCAGTTCCACGTTATTTTCGGCAGGTACTTCGAAACCCCAGTTATCCTCGTGTTTTCTTTTGACTACACCAGAAGATAGCATAGAAGGTTTTTGTAAAAGTTTAACTCAATGTGCCTGTATTTCCAAAGCAACTGGTGGTGTAGGTTTAAGTGTGCAGGATGTTAGAGCCAAAGGAACATCAATTGTGGGGATTAATGGTGTGTCCAATGGTATAGTGCCTATGTTAAGAGTTTTTAATAGTATGGCGCAGTTTATATGGCGGGGTAGCAACGAGCGACCAGGGGCCCTCACTATATATATCGAACCATGGCATGCTGACATATTTGAATTTTTAAATTTGAAAAAGACCATAGGAAAGGAAGAATTACGGGCTAGAGATTTGTTTTACGCCCTCTGGATTCCTGATTTATTCATGAGAAGGGTTGAGAAAGATGACGTATGGTCATTAATGTGTCCACATTTATCACCTAGGCTCTCATGTTGTTGGGGAGAAGAATTTGAGCATCTCTATGAGCAATATGAAAGAGAAGGGATGTTTATTCGACAGATGCCTGCGCAAGAGTTATGGAAAGCTATAATTTCATCCCAAGCAGACACGGGTATGCCCTATATGTTGTACAAAGACACCTGTAATAGAAAAAGTAATCAGCAAAATTTAGGTACGATAAAGGGTGGTAATCTATGCGGTGAAATAATAGAATACACTGCACCTGATGAAATTGCAGTATGCAATTTGGCTTCAATCGCTATTAATAAATTTATAAAGCCTGACAGCAAGTCATTTGATTTTGAGAAACTCAAAGAAATTACTAAAGTGGTGGCCAGAAACTTGGACAAAATTATAGACATCAATTACTATCCCGTACCAGAAGCTAGAACTTCAAGTATGAGACATAGACCAATAGGTATTGGCGTTCAAGGCTTAGCAGATGTGTTTATACTCTTACATATGCCCTTTGACAGTGAAGAAGCCCAACTCCTAAACAAACAAATTTTTGAAACTATTTATTATGGTGCATTAGAAGCAAGCTGTGAGCTAGCAAAGAAACATGGGCCTTACTCGACATATAAGGGCAGTCCAGTAAGTAAAGGCATTTTGCAGTATGACATGTGGAATGTCAACCCTACCAAGCTCTGGAATTGGGGTGAATTAAAAGGAAACATTTCCAGGCATGGTGTGCGTAATTCTATGCTTGTGGCTCTAATGCCAGCAGCTTCAACTGCTCGAATATTAAGTAATAATGAATCCATTGAACCCTATACATCATATGTTCATACAAGACGAATTTTTTTGGATGAATGCCAAGCAATAAATAAACATTTGGTAAAGGATTTAATAGCGAGAGGTTTATGGGATGATGTTATGAAAAAGCAAATTTTAGACAATTATGGTTCAATTCAAAATATACTAGGCATACCTCATGACGTCAAAGCAATATATAAAACAGCATGGGAGATCTCCCAGAAGACCATTTTAAATATGGCTGTTGATCGGGGTGCTTTTATTGATCAAAGCCAGAGTTTGAATATGCACCTAGAGCAACCAACTTACAGTATTTTGACTTCTGTTCACTTCTACGGATGGCGTAGAGGACTAAAAACAGGCATGTATTATATGAGGACCAAACCAAAATTAAGAACTACACGATTTACAGTTGATAACAGTAAACCAATTACTAGAAATGAACAGAATACTAATTGTTTCGTTATTATTAGTGAAAATGAACAGCAGCTACAGACAAAGGGTTCTACAAAAAAAAGACCCGAAGAAAGTGGTCTGGCCTCATTGGTTTGTACGCAATTGGATACAGAGGAATGTGATATATGAAGTTTTTAAACAATCTATGATTCTATTCATATTTTAAGATGATTTTCTCTACTTTCTATTTATTTAAAATTGTGAAAATATAACTTAAGACGTCTCTTAGTTATTTTATTTTTCTTAAAATTATCACATACTGTTATAGGATTACCAGAAATACAAAATATAGGAAAGTAAAATATATTTTATCTTGCTAGTAAAAACTCTAAAGTTTATATATGGATCCTTTAGCAAAATATAATAGACAAATGTTTATGATTAGATACATTAAGTATAATAAAACGAAAATGTTGACAAAGATAATAGGTAATTGCATGTATTATATTAATTTTATGAATTTAATGTAGATATAAAATACGAAGGAATTCAACTGTAGGCTGTAAATCTTAGGAATTCAACAGTAATTATAATTACTGTAGTATGAAGCGCACAGCCTAAGTTCTATATATTTTTAATAAAAATAAGGTATTTTTTATATTTTACTAGTGACATGACATGCATAAATACTTAGAAAAGCTGAGTTTAGTGTCCTTATACATACCATTTATAGCAAATGCCTATCACAAAATTTAAGTAAAAGGATTTTAAACATATTTGCATATTTGCATATCTGCTTATCTTCATGAAATTACTATAAATATATTTGGTCAAGGATAGGTCTATCTTTGCCTTAGTTTTTATATAAATGTTTTATAACACCAATTCTGTATTTTTGTAGGTTTCAGGAACTTTAAACATTGGGCCGTGGCCAGGTACGATAAAATCTGCTAACTGCAATATTCGTTTCCTATTAAGGTCTTGCAATTCTCTAGAATCACTCATCACACCGTTCAAGATGCTTTCATCTGTTAAGTCTTCGAATTTCTCAAACAAATCTCCAGTTACAGCAACCATACCTTTACTTGATTTTATTATCACAGAAACATCCTGCATAGTATGGCCCGGTGTAGCAATTATTTTAACATAGTCATTAATACTATACTCATCCCCATTCTGGAAATCATGATCAGTAAAATATTTGTCATGGTGTGATACACTATGGCCAACGATATGTATCGCCTTTTTAAATAAGTAGTTACAGCCTATATGATCTGAGTGCCCATGGGTGCAAACAACATAATCAATATCGTCGCAGCTAAGAGATTCTTTCCTTAACGCATCTGAGATCTTGTCTCCATCCCATGCAGTCATTGTGTCAATTATCACATTTGGTGGGCCTTTAATTAGTACACACGAGCAATTTGCGTAATAATTACCGTCTACAAATTTTGAGTAACCATTGAATAGTATTATTGGATCCATACTGACGTTTACAGATATTGTTGTGAGGTTGAGGTTAGGCTAGAATAATAAATAAGGGTAATTGTATACAAGAAGTGTTCCTGGGCAAATGCTTACGAAATTTTTCCTAGCCCCCTATTTTCGAGGGTGCTGGAGACGAATCTGGCTTCAGTTTCATCCGCTCGGACACGGTTTTCGAGAAGATGAATTTTCCGCATGAGGCCATTTTTTTTATCAAATAACTTTCACTTCACACTACATAGATAGCTAATATTAATACCAGTAAATACTACAACACTTCCTTTATACATACCATATATTAAACCGTCATAAAACCTATTAGAAACTTTCGATGTTTAGTTACTTCAAATGTGTACAATGATAGGCAGTTGGCGTTGTCCATTGTAATTCGTACGCCCTCCGTGTCGTTCGATGAAACTACATACATACAGAGAGGCTCCAAAAGCTAACTTTGAATATTAACAACTAAACACGCTGTTATTTTGAAGGATACTAACCTAACCTGACTGTCTACTTATTATGGTTAGGTTAGGTTAGGTTAGTATCCTTCAAAATAACAGCGTGTTTAGTTGTTAATATTCAAAGTTAGCTTTTGGAGCCTCTCTGTATGTATGTAGTTTCATCGAACGACACGGAGGGCGTATGATTGCAATGGACGTCGCCAACTGCAAGTCATTGTATATATTTGAAGTAACTAAACATCGAAAGTTTCTAATAGGTTTTATGACGGTTTAATATATGATATGTGTAAAGGAAGTGGTGTAACATCTATTGGTATTAATATTAGCTATCTATGTAGTGTGAAGTGAAAGTTATTTGATAGATAAAATGGCCTCATGCGAAAATTCATTTTCTCAAAAACCGTGTCCGAGCGGATAAAACTGAAGCCAGATTCGTCTCTCGCACCCTCGAAAATAGGGGGGTGGGAAAAGTTTCGTTAGCATTTACCCAGGAACACTTCTTGTATACAATTACCTAAATAAGATTTTCCCAAGAAGACTAGAGAACTCTCTAGTCTTCTTGGATTTTCCTTTCATTTTCAGTCACTATCACGGAATACGTAAGTAGTCAGTGATTAGTGATCACTTGCCAATCTATAAAATGTTTTATTGTAAAACTTCCTATGGTTAATAATGTTTTCGATTTCCGTAGTCATTATTCCTGATTAGTTCAATTAAAATGTTACGCAACCGTTGTTCAATAAAAGTTAAATATTCTTTTTTTGTTATTATTGTGCAAGTGACTATAATTCCAGTATATTATCTTTTATTCTGGTAAAATCGAATTATATTCTATTAATAAAAATTAAAACTCTTATAATCTACGAGCAAAGAGACAGATTATAATGTATTATAGGTTATTGTATTCTGATGAGTATATTCAGTATGAAACAATCTGACTGTTAAGTTGAGAAACCTACTAACAAAACGAAAACACTGATCTATACTGTTAAAGATCAGCTGATATCTGTCAGTGTATATTTATATTTTGTTTATTGCGTTGTAAACTATGAAATCCTTTGTTTAATAGATATATCAATTTCCTAAAATAGTTCAAAAGTGAGGTGCCTTTCTAAAAATGGAACCAAAAACGGAATTGAAAAGTAGTGATTTTGAAATCTTATTAAAGAAGTATATCGAAAAATTAAATAAAATAATAGAAAAACTTACAGATCTGCTAAAAACTATAGCAAGCCATCACTACCACTGTAACATGGTAAAAACAGCAGGTACTGCTGTAAGCAGTACTGGAGTTGCAATAGTAGTCGGTTCTGTGCTACTTTCCCCCTTTACAGGGGGTACTACTTTAGCCATCGGGGCCAGTGGAGCAGTTTTGTCTCTTACAGGAAGTCTTTCTAATGTAATCACGGATTATGTAGATTATAAAACATCGAATATGATAATGGCTGATATTCAGGCAATTTTAAAAAGCCGAGAAGAGTTTGATGATAACCTGAAAACGCAATTAAAGAATTTTGGAAAAGTAATCGAGAAACTTATAGAAAATGGAATAGATAGGGACAGTGCAGTTTTAATCACGATCAAAGGTAAGTTTGTTAGTTCATGTTTAGCATATTATTATATGCACTTCCCTATGATATACTTATTGATAAACTTAATTAATATATTACAAAGGTACACCTGACTACTTAAAATTGTCATAAATGTTTTAATGACAAATATCTAGTGAGGTAGTAAGTAAAAACCTTTGTAAATGACAACAAACTTTAATTGCTTAATATATCTATTCATAGGTATTGCCAGTGGATGTATCGATCTGACTGAAGAACCCAATATGAGAATAATGAATACTTTGAGCGCTATCGTAAAACTGCATCACATTGAAAGTGCAGCTTTAGAAACTCTCCCAATAATAAGTAAAACGATGCACATATCAGAAAAAAGTTACCAGTTCATATACAATTTTTTCGGATTAACGGGACATACAGCCAACACGGTTTTCAAAACTATTGGAAGAGTATCCAGTGTTGTTTCTGTCGCTTTCACTTTAGTTGATATTGCTATATTGATAAAGGATTGGAGTAGTGAACATCCCACTGTAGAAATAGTAACAGAGGCTGTGACAAAATTGAAAGAAGAGCAAGCTATTTTAAGTGACCTTTTGGAAGTGATTGATGCATCAAGAGATAAGATGGAAACCGTTTTGCATAAGGTCATTGATGAAATTGAACATATTGAAGAGGAAGAAGACACAGTTGGAAGTGATTTTGTATTTGTTCCCAATGAAGTGGAGAGTTTTTAAGTTCTCTACTTCTTTATCTATATAGATACTTTATCTAATTTTACTCAGTAAACTGTAGTTTTAACGTACTCTGTATTCACAATTAAAAGAACAAATTATTCAAAATGGAACCATTTTTTACAAAAATGGTTTTCATGTTTATTCTTATCTTTGAATATAGTGTTGGATTTAAAATTATATTGGTTTTAAAAAATATTGTTCCTTGTATTGTGAACTCGGAGTATGATAGGCATGTCAAGATGTGATATTTTTTATATATTTATAAAACAAGTATATGAAAAGCAATAAAATTATTAAAAAAAAAATAATTTGAATTGAAGTAACTAAAATCAAGAGAATTTTTATTTTATTAAGAACTTCTACTTAATAATTCACTCCCATCTTACTATTGGGGTGGATACAACCTATTACATCTCACCCCGAAGATTTGTAATGTTGTAGTTTAACCAAGAACATGCCAAATTTATCTTATGGAATATTAATATTACCTCGTTGCAGAAATCTTGCCCATGAAATAAATCGATGGTTATTGAAGATGCCGTAAACAAAACAGTGATTTTCATAATTAGAAAATGGCTAGCGATTTCCCAAGTTCTTTAAATTTGATAATACGAGTGGCTATTTTTTGTTTAAAAAGAAAAATTCAACATTAAGGGAGAGACATTTCATTAATTTGTACTATTATGTTGTATAACCTTAATAGTAAATGCCTTGAAATTTTTAAAGTTTTTACAAGCTTAAGATTTCATCAATTTTTTTTTGTTACCAAAGTTATTCCACTGAGGAAACACATTTGTAACTTCTCAAACTTCTATATACAGGGTGGAAAGTATTATGGAATTATGAGAAATGCCCAGACAGGCCAATTTTTTGACCCTGTATATTGCCTGTAAGGATATCTTAGTACACGGCCATAACGAGGCCATAACCGCACTTGGCATTGTACCATAGCACCCGTGTGCACAGCAAATGTTATAGAGTTAAATATGCGTGGCCACAAGGGCGCACCGTCCTTCGCCTCGCACTACGCCCGGTACCAGAGTATCGCACTGCGAAATCGAGCTTAGTATTTTTCGAACCCTCACCTCGCTACCAAGAAATATTTACTTTATCGCTAATTTTGCTTAAAATACAGTCGAATGTATCAATGTTCATTTGCATGTACTCAAGAAAACGCTGATTATTTTTTCTCAGGTCATTAAAAAAGTGATCGAATTCACCAAACTGACCTCACTTTTTATTTAACGAATGTATTGTCTTCTTTCTTCTATTTTTAATAAAGTACCACTTTCTTATACTAGAGTTAAACAAGATATATTTATCCGATGAAGATGAAGAACTTGTTTGCTATGCTGCTCAGTCAGTAGTTGAAAATAAACTGCAATGAAATGCTGGGTGCGGTGCATCAATATGGACTCTTAATGGTAATGGTACGAGGCAGGGGCGATACTATGGTACAATGCTAAATGCAGTACGAGGTGGGGTGCGTCGTTATAGCCATAGCCTTACGCCCTATACTGGGTGTAAACGATATCAAGGTCATATCCATAATTTTGTTCTTCAAATGTCCTTCCAAGTTTTGGGATTACCAATAAGTAATCGCATCAATGCACCTTGAAGAGATTATTCTAGCACTTCTGGGAATGGATACAACTTCCGTATTTTAAATAGAATACCTCGTATATTTTCACGTATTTGGATCGTGTACTACATAGAATAAACACTTTTTATGCAAGTTATTCATGTGCCAATTGTAACATGTTCAATTTCCATCAATGAAACTGGAAATGTTAAAATTGTGCACGGATTGATATTTGCTTATTGCAATTCTCAAAATTCAGATATATTAAAAAAAAAACAAAGAAAAAAAGCTATGGAGGCGACCCTAATATCACTTACACCCGGTATATTGCCACTGAAACACATTGTACAAAAAATCATTACAACAGTTTTGTACGAGGATTTGATTAAAGTAGAGAAGATAAAGAGCGAAAATATATATTGAGCATAAACAAAAAATACACGTCTTTTTTCATTACTTCCTATGCCTTCTATTTCCTTAATTTTAATGGAACTGCACTATAATTCAGGAACGGATTCGGTGGTAGCCAATAACACGTGGTTGATGGGGAAAAATATTACCGCGTCTTGCCAGAATTTTTTTATTATACACACTAACGGGTAAAAATGATAACAGACGTACTCCATGGAATTGAGTTTATGGACTCAACATGACTTGAAAGGAATAACAACTAACCACTCTTTCTTTTATTTAAAAATTACATTTTGGTATCAAAAGTAAGAAAAACTATGAATAAGCATAAACATCTAATGATATGGCAAAATAACAAATAAAATTTATCGTACCTTAATTCTAATGTTAACCATTAATTCTAAAAATAAATAATCATAAACTGTACAAAAATTGCATCACTTGGCTTCTAAAAATTCGTCAATGTCATTACAAAAAATAAAGATCCAGTATAAATTGAAATAAAACATTGTTTATTTACTTTTGTAAATAAAATAAATCGTTAAAAATGTTAAAAGACACATGCACGGGAGTTGGAAATATATTATAAAAATAAAAATTTAAAATTAATCAAGGCACATAAAAAGGTACCATGTTACAGTCTTAAATAATATCTTGTATAATTTAATCAAAAAAAATGGGACGCTCATTCGGTTTTAGTTGGGACACATGCATAAATTTCTGGCTCTTGTATTTGTCTTGTATCGCATGTTGGGGGTGAGTGGGGGCGATCTTGAACATATGACTTAAAAATTTGATGCCCGCCTGAAGTTGTTTTAATTCATAACCTGTAGTCTCGGTTAATTGGATGGTCCATGGTTCATCTCCCAATGTATACCTAGCAATGGCTATGGCCGAGGCTGCGATAATCGATGGCAAGAAATCGAGGTAGACATCTCCATTGAGAAGTGCCAATTCACTGAGGTACTAAGAAAGTTGTGTAATTAATCACTGACCCTTCGCAATTCTAAAGTAATATATCTAATAATAAAATTCCCAATATAGCCTGTTTTAACGTTGAATTTTTTTTCCGAATACTACCAATATATTTATATTTTAAACATAAATACGTTATTGAAATATAAAATATACTAGTGTTGTATTTCACATAAATGTTTAACATGTAATAAAACACTTGTCACATTTGGTATAATTTGAAAACATGACAAAATACATAATTCAACAGTTTTGTTTCTTTTTGCAATTATAAAATTTTATAGTATTATACAAAATTGTATGTGATGGTGTAAGTGGAATTTAAAATTGATAAAACCGGCATTTAAAAAAGTATGTCACTGACTTATTTACAGGTATATCAACTTTATAAAGCCATTATCGAGAGAGTGAAACCTGACATTCTGGGCGAGTGTGAAGGTAAAATGTTTTAGCTACATAAAACATGAGTTAAATAACTACTGTATAACTTGAAAGTAATTTGGACGGACCAAAAAACTAAACAAATGTACATATGACCACAATAAAATTATTTCCAATATTAAAACAAGAAATTATGGGAACAATTTACCAAGGTCGCTTAGAAATTCTCGTTGTTTCATAGACGAATGTTTGTCAAATGCATACAATATTGAGAGAAACATATAGTTGATTTGTTCCCAATTATAGAACATAATACATGAATTCCACAAGATCAGATCACAATTGAAATATGACATCAAAAGAATTTGACAGTTTGGTGATTTTTAGTTGTTAATGGTCCAGGTTAATACAAGTTGTTTTCAGTGGTGGCTCATCCGGGTAGGTAGGTGAGCCATTACCTCACCAATAAGAATAGACAGAAAACAGTGTAAGAATTATTTCTAGTTGATATGTTGTTTTAATATCTAGTTTTAATCATAATTCCAATACCCATATTGCCACCCACTATTTAATATAATACTATTTGACTTGACATGGCATCATGTTGTTGGAACGTCACGTAGGAGAAAGGCCTTCAATTGCGGGCCAAAAATCATTAAGCATGTCCCGATATTCGCTTGTAATGGTAACAGCATTTCCACGAGTTTTTTCATAAAAGTAGAGTAGACTAATTCACTTCCTGTGGATTTTTGCTTCCTCAAATGTAACCTTTTTGATTTCTGAAGCCATGGAGGTAGAATCGAACCTTATCACTTATGATCATCGAAGTTTCAAGATTATTTTCAATGGCTTTAACATCCAATTAATGTAGTTACGACCCCATTTGTAGTCTGAAGGTTTCAGAGCACGAGTCCATTGAATTTTATATCAGTTAAGGTGCGGATGTTAACATAAAATTGTATGTAGAGATGGCCAAGATAGGCAGGTGTTGCGAATGGTGCCTGCTATATTGAAACATGTTGTTCAGGTGTGTACATATTCATGAATTTGCCACATCTCTATTGGACAACTGTTAAAGATGGCGTCCATGATGACCAAAACTCACAAAAATAGCAGACTATTCAAGTCTACCTGCTCTCATTCTGATACCGTGTTGTACTTTAACAGATTTATTAATCGTCAGTTGCAAAAATATACCTGATAGCTTAATCGACTAGCAAAAAAAAAAGAAAAATGCTTATTCCTATTGCTTTTTTTTTTTAAGAAACAAGAAATTGTGAAAAACCAACAAATTACGTTTTACAAATTAGTTAAATTATAATTTAATGGGGAAGTATTCTCATGAAATTATTTATATAATTTGTAACTTAAATTGATAATTATTTAAAAAAAAAGTCCATATTGAAATTAATTAAATTCGTTGGTTTTATTATTGACCTTATTTCATGGCTCCCTGTAAGTGTGTGAAAGTTATCAATAACTTTTTCGAAAAGTTTTATATACAATATCAGCCACATTTCTTTTTAACTTTGTAGATGCTACTTGAAAACCTAAAAAGTAGTAACCAAAGTGTACTCACCATTGCAAGGTACATCATCTTTTCATTCAACTTATTGCTAACACACATTGCAGTGATAAAAGTTAGTGATGTAGGAACTGAGAGATCAAATCCCAATACTTTCAGGATCAAATGTTCCATACGTATAACTTGTCTTTTGTTGTATGTATCGTCAGTTATGTATACAAATTCTTCGATGTCTGGAGGGTAGATTTCTTCGTATTTGCTAAAAACCATAAGAACAGAATGAAAATTGCTAACAAATCAGCCAAGTATACGACTACTTACGAAGCTAGAAACATTGCAGCGGTTCCGACTAATTGCAACTTTCCCGTAACCACAGACATGTAGCTGAGAAAGCGATCAATGAAATTAACGGCAAGGTAGAGGGTTTCAGTGTGTAATTTGTATTCTTCGGCTACCTCCACAAGCCAGTCCACTAAAATTGTTCTCATGTTGGAGGTCACTTCAGGTTGTTTCTTCATATAACCTGGTTTTGGTCGGTGTCGCAACTAAAAAAGGGGCCTTGAATGTTGATGACAGCAAAAAAATTATTTACAAAAGGTATATTTATTTATAACAATTACTATTGGAAAAACAAATCTGTTACGACATATATTCAGATTCTAAAAAATAGCCATTGCAGCAAACAAATAATATTTAAATGAATTTATTACATCAATTATAAGTCATTTACGTAATAGAATGAAATTTATATTTTTTATCTGAATATTAAAAGAAAAAAAATACAAAATAAATAAATTAATGAAAGCTTCTTCAAAATAGACTCCATTTGTTGTAATGTAAAATATTTTGTTAAGTGTAATATTTAATACATTTTTTAACTGATCACATATAATTAGAACAGGCTAATGCATTACAAATATACTTTTTAATTAGGGGATATATATGACAAGTTTTTGTATTTTATTATTTAATACTTTCTAACTATGTAACGGATAAATAATAACTGGTAATACATATTAGCATATAACCCTGAAACTTTTTTTTATTCTTTTGGTAAAAATTGATTTTCATGTGTAATACATTCAATTTATTACAAAGATTATTTTTAGCTATTATTTTATATATTAAGTTTCCATTCAAGCCAAATGGAGTTTGTAGACAATTGCATTTATTTATCAAATGTTGAATAGTGAATGTAAGTAGTTAAAAATTATATACTGCACTTTATATGATATTTATCTACTTTGTTAATCAGTGATATACAAAGAATATCATTTTATATAAGTAATGTATTATTTATATTTAGATTTCTAAATGCTACATTATGATATTTAAGTGAAATACAAACCTCATGTTCCCGCAGATATCTGTAAATGTCCACTCTATATTCCTCCATTTCAAAAAACATATCCTTTGTACTTCTTGACGTCTTCAAAACATGTTCTGCTAATTGTAATGAATCGTCAAAAGATTTCTCAATACTCATCGGACTTGGCATAGGACTCTCTTTTTTTGGTTGGTATATACCATTAGCCTCATCTTCTGCTCGTTTCTTTCGCTCTAACTCTGCTACTTCGGTTTTTGTATAGAACCTATCCTCTGCAGTTCCTTTGTAAACTTGTATCGAACTATCTTTAATCTTGTTTTTGAGCTTTTCTTCAATACGTGCCATTCGTTCTTCATAATTCCTATCTTCGTAAACTTTGAATGCTTCAAATTGCGCAACCGGAACAATTGGATTAACCAAATTTTTACGGTTTTCTTTCTGGCAAATATTATTCTCGTTTTCGGACTTTTTCACGCCCACTTTAACGTTAACTAAACCTAACGGCTGAGAGAAGAATAAATGTTTGTAAATTCTATTAAACTTTACAACTTACCTGTTTTCCTTTGGCTTGTACATTCATACGCTGTTTATCATTTTCTATAAGGCCCAATGCTGACCGTTTTTGTTGTACCGCCATGGTGCTTTGTTTTTGTCGAAGTTCGGGTAAACGATTTTCTTGATCTTCATGAATTCTAATCGTTGCCATTTTACCGGTAAAGAAAATTGTCCGACGACACCTCCTCTATCTTACAAACCGTATCACGAAAGAGTTTCTTAACGGTTACTCTACCTTCTAAAGATCGTTTGCAAATGCGGGAAAGAACAGCTGAGACGGTTGAACACTCGCTTGGCATATGTAGAAAAGCACCAATCACAGAGCAGTGATCGGTCACCTGGTTTTTGAAATTCTTTTAATGCAGTGTTTATAAACAGTTACAAATTAAAATAGTTTTTGTAAAAAATCACAAGTAAAATAATTATGTTTGTCAAAAACAGACAATATGACAATTATAAGTGGGTTGAAATGCAAATAAATAAAAAAAGAATAACGAAAATAATAATTTATATTGTTTATGTATTCACGGAATTATATGAATAACAAAGGTATACAGTAACCTACCCAATATTTCCATGTTATTTGGATTTTATCGTTGTAAAATTCAGGTGCAAAAAGGGCATAAGACATTTTTTCTATCAATTTTAGATTCTCAGGGGGTGTCAAAATTTATTTTTGGGAGCTGCAGATTGAAATTTCTTGTTGATCATTTCAGTGAAATTAGGATATATGTACATAATATGTTTTAATTCGTTTTCATTAGGTGGCATTTGAAGGATGCACATAACTACAAATAGGAATGTAGATTATTGTCAAACTGCAAATTTAAAAAATGTATGTAATTTATTATCTTATTGTTACAGCTTAACGAAAAATTATGGTATCGTTGGTGTACTAATTTTAATTAACAGGGAAGGAAATTGTATTATTATGACAATGCATTGAGATTGTAACAGTTGAGTACGTTAATTTATTTCCATTACTTTGCACCAGAAGAATTCTGCGGTATACAAACCTGCATAGTTAAACGACTATAAATATTATTCAGGCGCTTTTTACTATATTGACTTCCATTATACCAGCCTCTATGGTTTAAATCAATTTATCTGTTGTATAAATCTACTGTATCAGCTGGCCAGCGCACACTTGAGTCAAAAATTATTTTTCTGTTGATCTGTTAATGATTTTTAGTACCTCTCATTTCTGCTATTAACTTCCTAACTGATTTGACTAACTCTTAAATCCCTAAACTATGAATAGTTAATATTACATATGGACGTTTTATATTCAAAATAAAATCCGTTTTTAACAGACTAATAGACACGGCACAACTCCTAACGCTCAGCGATGTACAATTTCATTAAAATCACTTTAATGAAACTGTACATTCGTCACAAGTAGTTATATATTATTACCATAATTTTAATTATGTTGTTACTTTGTGATAACTACTTTATTTCGACGTCCACCGAGAGTATTACTGCATCAATTATATGAAAAATGACCACAATTATGTGTCCATACTAGAGATAAGTGGGTGCTAGGCTGAGCGATGCGAACAGCTCTTGAACAGCTACCCGACTCACAATTATGAGTGATTTCATGTTTCGAATTACGAACGAATATGTTCAGTGTATAATACAAAACAGCATCATGCGCCTCATCTATTTGTCTTTGTCATTCTGTGTCTTACACTATTTCTGTGGGATGTCTTTCTTTTCTAATCTATCGTTCCTGAGCGATGAGCGATGGCCGAACAGTACAAGTTAGTATATAGAGGTTATGTTTACAACATACTTTTTGTTATAAATACGGACTGTTTTTTTATATAAAAAATCCATATATTCTTTTTATGTACTGAATTAAAACTACTTAATAAAATAGTTAAATGTTATTCATTGATTTATTTCATGAATGTTATTTATATTATATTGAAACCGATGTTGATGGTCTACATAAATAATAATATTTCAGGTCGTTACATCCTATCAAATATTATAGAGATTATTTAACACATAATATTCGGCCCGATGGTAGGGACTTCGACAAATTTAGGCCAGTAATATTAAATGTAGGTTCCATAGATACGGCTGATGGATCAGCCATAGCCAAAGTTGGAAGGACGACTATTGTATGTGGCATAAAAGCAGTAAGTATTACAACGGAATTACGAAATTTTAATAATTATGAGATCATTCAATTCCAGGAGTTTTGTAGGCCAAAGGCAGATACCCCAAATCAAGGATTTATAGTGCCAAATCTAGAACTGCCTCCTTTGTGTTCTCCTAAATTTAAACCAGGTCCTCCAAGTGACCAAGCACAAGTATTAACACAGCTTATTGCAGATATTATTAAAAATTCTAAATGTATTGATCTTAAAGATTTATGCATTTTTCCGGATAAATTAGCTTGGTGCCTATTTGTAGACTTCATCTGCTTGGATTATGATGGCTCGCTTGTCGATGCATGTATAATAGCATTAATGGGTGCATTACACACAGGTATTTTTAAGTAATGCAATATTAATAATTGATTAAATTGAGTAACTTTATTTTTAGTTACCCTTCCTTCAGTTGATTATGATCCAGCGTTGGATAATAAGCTAGTGAATTTGGAAGATCGAAAACCATTAAATATACATTCTACCCCAATTTCTACTACTTTTATAATTTTTGATGAGTAAGTAGTCAGCGAATATTCATTAAATCTACCTAAATATATTAATCGCTAATTTTGTAGCAAAATTATTCTTGTTGATCCCACTGTTGATGAAGAAAATTTATGTACAGGCATCATAACAATTGTGTTAAAAGGCGATGATCTTTGTTGCGTTCACAAGCCTGGGGGAAGTCCTTTAACAGAATTAGAATTATTTGATTGTATTGAGAAGTGTAAGAAGAGAGCACCGCTGATTAAGGATCTTATTGAAACTGCGTTAAAAAGTATAAATACCTAATAAATGCAATTTTGTTTAAATGTTTTTTTATATCCCCCATTTTTTTTTTCAACTAATTGTTTTTTTAAGATACTTTTAATACGAATAAAGAAATTTATTTTAGCAAAAGAGATTGATCATAATAGTTCCTTTATTAATACATTTATAACAAATTCCATGATATGAAAATCTTGTTTGTGGTATACACCATCTATCAGCGAAATTCAGGACCTCAAGATGGAAACTAAGCTGATTATATTAGTTAGTCTAGCTAAGACTATAGCAAATAATTTTCCACTAAAAACCACAACGTAATATATAAACAACTATCCTAAACAGCCCAACTTCCATTCCAGTACAACCGAATTTTTTTGTCTTTCTTACAAAATAGTTAGCTTTTTGTATGCTTCAGAATTATTCTGATCATTTCATGTGTTCAATCGAGTGTATAATTTTTAAAACAGTTGGCTGTTAGCTCCAAATTTCAAAACATTTACAACCACGATTCTGGAAATAGAATGGTGTGGAATAGATGCCTTTTGTTGATATATGTACATTCCAGGACTAAGGGAGCATTGCGTTTTTTTTTCATTGTGTTCGGAATGATTAAATTTGTCGTTTTTGCTAAAACTCAATTTAAGGATGAATTTTTAGTTTTTTATTCATTTTCTGAGGTTGAAAATATTTCCTTAGCAATAATCCATATCTTCTTACCAAAAAATGTTAATTATTGTAAGAAAAGAATTTTTTCAAAAAATAAAGTCAAAACTGACTTTTATTTTGAACGACGATAACTCAGCGAAAAATCACCGTACAAGGCTTTTAGACCCGCTCAAATTAAAGAGGGTAAAATTATAAAAAAAAAACCTTGATGAAATCATTGAAAAAAAATTATTAAAGTCCGTGGACCTTTTGAAAGGCAAGTAAAAATTTGAATTTTTTTTCCGATGGTTTTCTTATGATTACTCAAAAACTGCTGATGGTAAAAAAATTGAACTTAACTATCTAGAAAAGGTTTTAAAACTAGAAACTTGGAGCTTCAATTTGCTTTCTTTAAAATTTCTCTGCGACTATTTTTCTCCATGTTACAGCCCTTTGAAAATCACCTAAACATTTTTCTTAAATGCTCTAATTTTTGTGCCTCTTGTATGGATGTACCATAATGTACTAAGAGCCCGCTAAGTTGATGTATAACATATGTATAGCAAAAGTAAAGACGTGTGGATAGCAAGAGGACGCAAGAAGTGATTACGATTGATTTGACATTTTTTTACAAGCAGGTAAAACATCTATACTCTATTACAAGAAGGGGAATTCGTTAAAATTTCCAGGGGGAGAGAGCGTAGATTGGCTCTTAACATCGGTGATATAGGTTTTCGACAGAAGTAGATAGCCGGTACCTAACCAAATGAATCTGATGTTAAAAACAGTATAACAAAATTTAAGAAGCGAGTACTTGGAGTATCTATATATTATACCAAAGTACTCGTATTTCGTTAAACATTCGTCATATCGTCTTGGGCATAATGTTGAACTAGGTGTAATAAATAACTTCGGAATCATGTAGGTTTAAAATCAAATTAAACCTTTTTATGCCTGAAAATTGCTCCGCTTAATTCAGGGTGTTCCATTTAAATTGACACTTTAATAATTTTTCTTTTCAAGAGGATATCTTTTGACATATAATACATTACTATTACTGACACCTCCACAAACAACTACCCCTTTATAATATTTGTTAAGGTTTCTATTAGTTTATAGCATTGTGTTTATTGGGGTACAGTAAATGAATTGGGTTCCCTAAATTGTATGTTATTATGAAAAAGGTCGGATGAATTTTATTTCGGGATGATATTTTACTGTGGAAAAATTATCTTGAGCATTCAATTCTTGTACCTCAACTTGTACCTTAACTCAATTTTAATAGTCGGTTTCAGCACACCGATGGTCAAGCAATCGATACAAAAGTCAACCACCATCACGTCACTAAGAGATGGAAGGGTCGGGCTATAAAAGGGATAACCAACAGTCGAGCCGACCAGAATGCATTGCTATGTAATAAACTACCTTGTACTACTCATCAAGAATAGGAAAAAGTGTGAGATCCTCCAGATATGCGTAGAAGAAAGAACAAGGCAGCATTCGGAGAGAAAAGGATGCACTTTACGCGTGGCCAGATCGAACTCTGTATACATCCACATTCAATATCTATTCATCGACATTTACTCTGCAAAGGTCTGAATGCGACTGAAGTAAAGACCAGGCTATTTACTGCGCAACTCGTGGGTGCTTCCGATATCGCAGTTTTGAGACTTGTTCCTATTGTTGACGAACTGTACATAACCTAAGGTCATCAGTCTTAAGACTGGTTGGACGCTAACCTTCAGCTTCTCCTATCTTGTGCTAACCTACGCATTTCGCTAATTGTGCTACAACCTACATCCCTTACTATTTGCGAGCAGTAGTATAATCTAGGCCTACCTCTGCCTTTCTTCACTCCTATTTCTGATTCCGACTTTCTCCAATACTTCTTCATTTCTAGCCCTATCAGTTCATGGTATTTTCATCATTCTTCGGTAACACCACATTTCAAAAGCTTCTAATTTCTTCCTACTTGCTTCCCCTACCGTTCAGGTTTCGCAACCGTATAGTGCCGTGCTCCATACATATGTTTTCAAAAAACCCCCGAGCATAAAAGTGCTTTCTTTTTGTTAAAAGCTACTCGACCCTGCGCTATTCTTTGTTTTATGTCTTTATCGCTTCTTCCATCCCAATTTATTTTACTTCCTATATAAGTGAAGTCTTTAACTTCCTCCAATCTTTCATTATTAATGTGTACTTTCGTTTTTGCTCTGCTCTCGCGCCCTCTGCACACTAACACTTTAGTTTTGTTTTTATTCACCCTCATTCCGCATTCCTCTGTCAACACTGCCTCCATTTCGTTCAATGCTGAATGTAAGCTTTTAATGCCTAACTTACAGTAAGCTATAAAACTATTATAAAATAATTTAAAAACCTTTTATAATAGTATGTCTTGAGCTAGCGTAGCAAACACACGTGATATAGTTTACATACCTACAAATATTTCAATTATATTTTCATATTCCTGCGTATACAGCGTATAAAAAATCCCAGCCAGCATGGTTTTAACTAGGCCCAAGAAACCGATGTTAGAAAAATATCGCAAAAAAATAATCAAGGACTGTCTTATCGACAAGGAATTTATGGAGATCTTTGCTTTACAAATATCGGCTACGGTTATAAAAAATCTACGGGATGAGTTCGACAAAGTGAATAAACATTTAAATACTTTAAAAAATAAAATAACTAACATAGAGAAGGAAAATAAAAGCCTGTGTACATAAAATAGCCAATTAAAATCTAAGCTAAATGATCTGGAACAACAAATAACAAAAATTTTACCGGTTGAAGCAGAAAATAATCAGTTTGAGGAAATTTTGCAGGAAATGCATGAGCGAGAAAAAAGAAAACGCAAGGTCATTATATTTGGCATTAGTGAAGAACCTAACTTAGGGAGCCAAACACGAAGACAAAATGAAGAACAACTGGTAACTGACATATTTAATTCATTGTCTATTTCCGAAAATGGAAATATCAAAGCAATCCGCAGAGGGAAGTTTAACCCGACGAAAGAGGCTCCACGTCCACTTAAAGTTACGGTTAGTGATTGTCCATGACAATATCTATAAGACAAGAAATAAAAAAAACTCAAGGAACTATAAAAACATCAGTATCTCATTGGACCGCACTCCCAGACAAATCAATCTTTACCGGAAAACTAAGAGACAACTTAAAGAACGTATGGTAACGGGGGAACCGAATTAAAAATTAAATACTCGTATATACGTGGTGTTCTTAAAATTATCGCTTTTAAACTAAAACAGCGACAACAGGATTCACATGTTACATTACTAAAACGTCCGTGGATTAAGGACTAAAGTGAACGAATTTTATTCATCTATTAGTACAAACGAGTTCGACATTATTGGCTTAACTGAGACCTGGTTGACAAGCGAAATTTCATGCTGTGTTTAGATGCTTATACTGTGATTAGACATTATTGTTTCTTCTAAATTAATTTCTGTAGCTAATAATAATTGAATCTATACATTAATTTTTCATGTTACTGTTATTGTCATTATTTCATCTATTTATATATTTATGTATCCGTTCCACAAGACCGATCCAAGAACAGAGCCCTGCGGAACGCCGCACGTGAACACCCTGGTCTTCTCTCTACCGTCCCCGTCCCTGATGAAGATTTCCCTATCTTCTAAGTAACTCCCTTCTCCCTGAATGCCTCCATGATACATTCCCATACAGCTGTATTAAATGCATTCCGAACATCCAGGGTTATCAGCGCCCCCACCTTACTACCATTCCAGGCCTCCAGCACCGCCTCCCTTATATGCGTGATCGCATCCACAGTGGATCTTCCGGCTCTGAACCCGTACTGCCTGTCCGAGAGTCCCCCCCTCCTCTCTATCTCCTTGAGAAGCTTGCCAAGTAATAAATGCTTCAGCAGCTTCCCGAGGCTATCGGTCACTCATATAGGTCTGTACTCCTTCGTGCCTTCCTCCGCCTTCTTCGCTTATGCAACCAGTACTAGCCTCCCCTTTTTCCAGCATTCGGGAAAGGCCCCACTAGTAAACACCCCATTCATAATCCTTAGGATCACCTGGGGATGGTCCTCCACTAGTGCCCTCATAACTTCCGCCGGTATTACGTCTACACCTGGAGCTTTCCCTAGCTTCACCTTCCCTGCCGTCTTACTCAATTCCTCTCCCGAAAATCTCCTCTTGAACATAGTGTCTTTGTCAGGGCACCTTCTCTCTTATCGGAAAGAGAAAATTTACTACCTCCCTAATCCTATCCATTGGTAGTGCCTGTTGTTATGCTCCCACCCTCTTAGTCACAATTCTATAGGCCGAGCTCCACACATCCCTATTCAAATTTCTACACAGTTCGGACCATCTTCTGCGCTTCTCCTTTATATATTGCTTGAGCTTCCTTTTTTCTTCCTTATAGGCGTTTTCCTCTGCACGCCATACACCTTCTGACGCTGTATTGCCTCTCCGCCTGTTCGCCCTTGTATACCGTCTTCGAGCCACGATGCATCTATCTCTTTGGGCGGCGATCTCGTTCGTCCACTAGTATATACTACTGGTACGCCGCCCCATCCCCCTCCACTTAATCATTGAGGCACCGCAGGCTCTAACCACTGCCCTCACTAGAGTGTCTGGATCGGATATCCTACCTCCCTCCTCCTGCGTTGCGATACAGTGCCGAAACAGCTCCCGATCCCAGCCTCTCGTACTCCTTGGTCCTGGCCCTCGTGGCATTATCCCCTCCTTCCTCCCTCAATTCAAAGACTATATACTTGTTATCGCTGAGGGTTTCCTTCTGCAGCATCCTCCACCCTATAATCCTCCCGGCCACTCCTATTGTTTCAAAGGTTACGTCAGGGATGGATCTCCCCCCACGCGGGAGATCAATTCCTCTAAACTTGCCAGCGATGTTCGTAGTTCCTCCATGGGGGCATTCGGAGAGAAGTAGCAACTGCAAATAGTAGGAGCTTCCACTCTCCCCCAAACGTACTCCGGACCTCTCCAAGAATCATTCCCTACCCACCTTCCTCCTGTAATTCTGATGGCCGCGTCCACTCTATTACACGTTATTCATCCGCATCCCCTCGTCATGGCCACGTTCGGCTTACTGATAATGACCACGTCAACCCCCTCCTCTCTTACGGTGGCCCTTAGTAAGTCCTGAGCCGCCCGACACCTATTCAAATTCCTGCGTTCTGTGTTCCACCCCCTTTCCTCCCCCTCGATTGCTGCCTTATAGCCTGGACATTTAACAGAATCAGCCCTATATCCCTCCTGTTTATATAAAGGACAGGATTCCTTGCCTCTACACTCTGCTGCTTTTTGGCCCTCTTTACCACACCGCAGACACAGATTGCTCCTATCTGGACCGTTACATCTAGATCTGACGTGATCCTAGCTCCAGTACCTGGAGCATTTCTGCATCTGGAGGCTGACCCTACATTTCCCCCATCCTATTCTGATCCTCCCCGCTTCTAATAGCTTCCTGGCACCATCCCTATCTACATCGATCACAGCTATTTGGGTGTCCCCTGGGTCATTTATAAAAGCCATCACCTCAAAATCATGTCCCCCCCCCTATCTTCTCTTGTATGACCTCCTTCACTTTCGATAGCTTCGTAACGATATCTATATCTTTTATAATTAATTTATCGCCACTTTTTAGGGCTTTTACCTCCATATTCTCCATCTTATTCACAATTTCGGCCTTCACCCTTTTGCCCCCCCCCCTACACTTAACCTCCAGCAATAGCTCTCCCGCTCTCGTCTTTCTTAGACCAACTATCTCTATCCCTATCACCTTGGGCTCCACTTTCCCCTTAACCTTCGCTAGGACTTCCACAACAGAGCCCCCATTCCCCATTTGCTTGATCAGGACCGCCGCTGGTTTATTCCCTCCAGCCTTGGCCTTCCCAAGTAGTTCCTCCACTTTCCTCCCCTCTCTGCCTTCCTGTCGTCTCACAACTACCTTTATCCATTCGCCCTCACCCGTCCTTACTTCCTGTGACCCATTCAGAGGCTGTGGTTTTTTCTTTCTGCCTTCCAGCGGGGGGTAAATTGCTATTTTCACCCCCTCGACACCCATAAATACGTACTCTATTACCTTCCTTAATATGTCCCAACTTGGCTGTTTATGTGGTGGTACCACCAGCTTCATTCTCCCCTGCTTCACATTTTCTTTCTTGTCTAGACATACTATAGTTTCATATGTTTAAGTTGTATATGTTTCTATTTGTCCTGTAATTGGATTGTATCTGTTGGGCAATAAATAAATAAATAAATAAATATTCTTAGTATTTTTGTTTTCTTCTAATATTTGAAGCCCTCTGACATGATATGCCTATGGTATAACATTCCCACACTTTACTCACCTAACCATCCTATATGTTGTCGATAACACGTAAGTATGTATGTTAACGAATCATTTCAAATTATTTTGTTCCCTTACTTATTCAACCTACACTTAGAAAAACCATCACTTCCATTATTTTTCTTTGAATATGCTTTTTTCACAAATATAAGTTTTTGGTTTCCACCGAATCATAGTCGCAAATGCCAAGATCAATCATTTAATTGTCAGAGACGCACAAACAAGTGTGGGGAACATTTTTTTCTAAGTCTGCTTAACAAAACTTTACCCTGTTATAAGAAAAAATGACCTTTAGTGCTCTTGGTCTGCTATATCTATTAAAACTATGTGTGAATATAATCCCAATATTTCAGGTCTTCATCTATTGGTGACGAATAACGAGTCTTGGTAAATAAATTATTGGAAAGAACAATTACAATAAATTACGTTGGGAAATCTAACATGTGATAGAAATTAATTACCCTAATAAGAAATGTAATTAGATGGATGATATAAATTTAATCAAATATCAATCACTACTTATATATAAAAGTGAAATAGGAATGTAGGTACACTAATTATTTCTCTATAGTACAACTAGTAAGGGAAAATTCAAGATATATTGCTCGTACTTGTCAGTTCGTTTTCAGTGACCAAATATTCTTTTAACGGAAAAATATTGAGAAAATAGTGTACTCATTAGTCTCACTACATTCTCGACCATCGATCGTCACCTCTGAAAACTAGGCAAGGTAAGCAAGTAATAAAAATGAACAATTTTTGTGTAAACGCAAGCGCATTTCAGCGAGGTCAAAAATACAAACCTTAACTAACAATAAAGATGTCAGTAATTTAGAACTGACAGTCTTAAGTCTGTGTTTTAAAATGCGAAAAGAAGTGTTTTTTTATTTTCACAAAAAAATTCAAAATAATGTTTTAAATATAACTGAAATGTCTACTTCGTTTTAATGTGGCCTCTCTAACTGGGTAAGTACTATAGAATAAGACACCGACATAAAATTTCACTTTTATTTACTTGTTTATTTATTGTCCAATAGATAAAATCTAGTTACACGACAAATAGAAACAATTAAACATATAAGGGTATAGTATGTCTGAACACAAGAAAGAAAAGAACATAAAAAATATTAGTGTAAAAATTTCAAGTATAAATGTATATATAGATGAAAAAATGATAACAATAGTAACAATAAAAATTAAATGTATAGATTTGATAATTATTAACTATAAAAATTAAGTTAGAAACAATAATAATTTCTGAGAATCTACTACAATTAATATCACGTATATCTGAGATCTTATTGAACATAACATGTATTGGCGATTTAGAAAGAACGTAAGTCCTAGGCATTTTACAATAAAACGTATGAGTTCGTTCACTTTAGTCCTTAATCCACGCACGTTTTGGTAATAACATGTGAATTCCGTGTCACTGTGTTTAGATTGCTGGGCTCTTTTAGTTTAAATCGATAATTTTTGAAACACCACGTATGTATTTAATTCTTAAGTGGGTTTTACCAGCTGCTACACGTTCGTTAACGTATTTTACAAAAATCGTAACAGTATTTTGCCATATGGATAATGTCATGAACAATAGGGTCATCGCTAGCCGTAACTTTAAGTGGACGTGGAGCCTCTTTAGTAGGGCCAGACTTTCCCATGCGGATTGCGTTGATATTTCCATTTTCGGAAATAGACAATGAATTAAACATGTCAGTTACTAGTTGTTCTTCATTTTGTGTTCGTGTTCGATTCCCTGAATTAGGTTTCTCACTGATGTCAAAGATAATGACGTTGTTTCAGTTTTTTTTGCTCATGCATTTCCTGCACAATTTCATCAAACTAGATGTTTTCTGCTTCAACCGATAACATTTTTGTTATTTTTTCTTCCAGGTCATTTAGCTTGGACTTTAATTGCCTATTATCTGTACACAGGCTTTTATTTTCCTTCTCTATGTTAGTTATTTTATTTTTTAAAGTATCTAATTGTTTACCCACTTTGTCGAACTCATCCCGTAGATTTTTTACACCGTAGCCGATATTTGTAAAACAAAGGTATCTATAAAGTCCTTGTCGATAAGACAGCCCTTTATTACTTTTTGCGATATTTTTCTAATATCGGTTTCTTTCTCCTTGGTTAAAACCATTCTGGGATTTCTTATACACTGAATACGAAGGAATATTAAAAAATGATTGAAATATTTATAGGAATAAATATTTCAAATAGGTAAGAAGAGCTGACAAGTTATTCACTAAATATGAAAACAGCTTCCGGCTCTATCAAACTACATATATTGTTACTGAATAATATTATTTTCACATGAAATAAAACAATTATCGCGATTAGCGAAATAGACAAATGAGTGTAAAGCGGTAGTCAGTAGGACACAAAACATTAATAACAACTGCGCCAGCTTTATTGCCCCGAAGTTCTGTCATATGGGGCATGAGCGTTCTTAATTTTCTATTAGATTGCCATACAATTTGTTTTATGTATCTGGCAATGTAGTCACTACCCTGTTAAATGCTTGAGAATGCTTCAGATCTATTCATTAGTCTTGTATATGTGAAAAACGAAATGTATTTAAAACTCAAAACAATAAATAACAAACATACTAACATTTCTTAAATTTAGATATATTATTGAGAAACAATGTAATAAAACACTTCTGAATGCAATATCGAAATAATTTTAGGGCTAATCATGATTTCGGTTTTAAAATGATAGATGATTTTATTGACCGAGTAATTACGAGCGCAATTAATTACTTCAAAATTAATTCATTTTCGCCTAGGTATATGTATTTGAGAATGACGTATGAAAAGACTTATGGAACAAACTTTACAAATAAAATTGTACTACTTGAAAGATTATGATTCAGCTAGCAATAACAATGACTATATATATTTATTTCAGCAGCAAGTGTGATGGGCAGCCAATATTTGGACATACAGAAATACGTAATGATCTTAGCAGGCAAATGGTTCGTTGGATTTAAAAGCAGAAAAATTAACATATTTTATCAAATATACAGTTTCTTGTCAGAGTATTTCTACGTTCTAATGATCCAGTATATTCTGATATCGGCATTCATCTACAAAGACTGTCAAGATAAACTGCCTGAACTGATTAGCTATTATGTTCAGTATACAAACTCTTACATATCCAGCTTTCTCTCAAAAAGACGTGATATGAGAAAGGTTTTTAGGTATATTATGGATTACGAAGAAATTAAGTTGTATACAGAGCACCCGTCATCTGTATCAATTTATTTAAAATATGCACGCATCAACAGAAAAAGGGTAATATATTTTATCGTTTCAACTGTCGTCACTGCAACTACTTGGTATAGCATGGTTTTTCGCAATATTTCGATGGTAGACGGTGATGACTTTTGTTCTTTAAAAAGAGGATTAAATTATCAACTGTGGTATCCTTTCGACATGTATAACAGGTTCTTTCTCTTAACGTTTTCACTGGATATCACCCTGTACGGAATTGTAGTTACGTACATTATTTATAACAAAGCAAATTTGATAATAATTATGATCTTCACACTTGCACAACTGAAGATTCTCCAGAATATGATATGTTGCGTCGATGAAGATGCTTCTGAATTAACAAAATTGGAGAAAATTAGTGCAGGTGAAGCCGTATTTACTGTTTTCCGTAACTGCGCGAAGAAACATCAGGAAATAATAAGGTGAGACGAGACTTGCTTCATACACTATCGATTTAAAATACAAATTACGTTATACATTTTAAAATATTATAAAATGTATTGTGTGTACGGAAGAAACTGGAGATATTGTTTTTGGACCAAGTTTCTCCAGTTTCCTCCGTTCTCCTAAAGATACCATCTCCAACGGATATCATGGAGTATATAAAATCTCCTGCGCCAAATGTCCCCGCAGCTACATAAGTCAAACCAACAGATATATATCTAACACAGTTTACAAAAAAGCGTTGCTGTTTACAACGCTGAACCTACCTCGATACTATTCCGACACTACCAACAAACAGGACACATGTTTGACTTTCAGACAAAAACAATCGCTACAATAAAAACACATCATAGTAGAGTAATTGCGGTAGCCATTGAGATTGAAAAACGACCAGATTGACACAGACGACAGCCAAAGATTGCCCATCTGGAAACCACTAATTATAAGTCGCCACTCTACCACATCGCGCACCGGTTCCAGTTCAAACCATTCACGCACCACCAACTGACCTTAACACTTCACACGGCCATAATAACCATAACGTTTCTCACTTGACGGGTTGAGATCTCGACTACAAATTACATACCCTTTCTAAACAAAATTCTTTCCTAAAGTTCGAACCGATGAGTAGGCAGATTGAGGCCTCTGCAAGAACTAATACCCTTCCTAATACTTTATCAATACTTAATTCCTTATTTCGTGAAAGTGGCTCCAAAATGGGAGCCGAAACGTCGACTTAACAATAATGATGATTACATGGTGTCTATACCACTCAAGTACTGTATAATTACTATATTCGGGAAACTGATGCTCTTTAAGAAATCTCGTAGTATCGTTTACTTTAGTTGACACTATTTGAAAACTATAAGTCAAACAGAATAACGAATCCTTTCATAAATACCATGGTTGTCATAGCTTTAGCATGAAATCGATTTGAAGCAATTATTTTTGCGTATGATTCAAGGCAATAGGTAAAATTTAATATTGTTCAATGTTTTAGGTTGATGAAATTCATAGACAACGCTTGTAAAGAAATCGTCTTGTTCGGATTCTTCAGCAACTCATTCGAATTGGCAGCATTTATCATTGTATTAATTACGGTGAGTGTGGGGCTCTGGGAGATAGACATAACGCATCAGGTGTATTCTAATTTTGGTTTATATTATATTAAGCTTACCTCTTCTATATATGAAGGCTAAATAATGAGTTTAGGCATATCATGGAGTACAAAAATGTTAGAGGCGTAGATTAAAATGTATATATGGGGAAGTGCATAAACTTGTGCGTTGCATAAGAAAAATATATTTTCAATAGTTACCTTAATTTGGAATTTTTTATTAATAAACTGTATTTTTGGTAATAAAATTGTATTAGTCTTCCATTTCAACTTTCAGATCATTAGCAGCAGACTATTAGTAATAGTTCATTATTATTTCTAGAATAAATTTGCGTATTATCCAGTATGTTAATATGACACATAGCATCACCACCCTTGACAGAATTATTTGTAAAGGATTATAATCAAAACGGACGATGCTCAATTCCATGATCCATCGGTTTTACTAAAACAAATTCATGATATCTCGGCATAAACACAGAAAATGTCAATAGTAAATAAAGTTAAATAGGAGAATAGTAAATAAAATCAGTTTAATACCCGTATTCAATTTATATAATTTCTCCTGATTTCATAATGCTTATATCTTCCTTCTAACAAAAAATATAGTTTTCACTAGACGAACCAAGGAAAAGACGTGTTTTCCAGTTAATAGAAATTCTATAAGAAAAAATCTGGAATAGCCTGGCAATTTTTTGTTAACTGAGTCATCATCATTAGGTCATCAGTCCTAAGACTGGTTGGACGCTAACCTCCAGCTTCTCCTATCTTGTGCTAACCTACGCATTTCGCTAATTGTGCTACAACCTACATCCCTTACTATTTGCGAGCAGTAGTCTAATCTAGGCCTACCTCTGCCTTTCTTCACTCCTATTTCTGCCTCCAAAATATCGCGGACTATTCCCCCATGTCTCAGCAAGTGGCCTACCATTCTATCTCTTCTCTTCTTTAAGTTTTTCCACATACTCCTTTTCTCGCCGACTTTCTCCCATACTTCTTCGTTTCTAACCCTATCAGTCCATGGTATTTTCATCATTCTTCGGTAACACCACATCTCAAAAGCTTCTAATTTCCTCCTACTTGCTTCCCCTACCGTCCAGGTTTCGCAGCCGTAAAGTGCCGTGCTCCATACATATGTTTTCAAAAATCTCTTCCTTGTTTCTAAGTTTATTACCCCCGAGCATAAAAGTGCTTTCTTTTTGTTAAAAGCTACTCGACCCTGCGCTATTCTTTGTTTTATGTCTTTATCGCTTCTTCCATCCCAATTTATTTTACTTCCTAAATAAGTGAAGTCTTTAACTTCCTCCAATCTTTCATTATTAATTTGTACTTTCGTTTTTGCTCTGCTCTCGCGCCCTCTGCACACTAACACTTTAGTTTTGTTTTTATTCACCCTCATTCCGTATTCCTCTGTCAACACTGCCTCCATTTCGTTCAATGCTGATTCTAGTTCCTCCTTACTAGATGCTAATACTGCTATATCATCCGCGAATCTCAGCATTTTTAGTTTCTGTCCCTGTACTTTAATCCCGAAATCTACTCTATCTTTTACCACATTAATCGCCTCTTCGATGTACAGATTAAAAATTAGTGGTGATAGCGTACATCCTTGTCTTACTCCTTTCCTAATACCTACTTCCCTTTCTTCCCCTTCTACTTCTATAACAGCAGTTTGCTCTATGTATAGATTGTGTACTACTCTCCTATCTCTATATTCCCGCGCTCTTTAGTATCTCGAACATTTTTTCCCATCTTACGTTATCAAAAGCTTTTTCTAAATCTACAAATCCTATATAAGCGTTCTTTCCTTTTTCTATTGTTTTCTCTAACATTACTCTTAGCGCCAGAATAGCTTCGCGAGTTCCCCTATTTCGCCTAAACCCGAATTGGTCTTCTCCTAGTATTTCCTCCGCTCTATTTTCCATCCTCTTCTGCACTATTCTAGTTAAGATTTTTGACGCATGGGAAGTTAGGCTAATCGTTCTAAAGTTCTCGCATTTGTCGGCTCCTCTCTTTTTCGGTATAGTAACGATAATGTTCCTCTTATAATCCTCCGGCATCTCGCCCGTTTCGTATATGTATTTTACCAGTTCAAACATCCTATTTACTACTTTCTGTCCCGCACATTTCAAAATTTCCGCCTGTATTTTATCTACACCCGGCGCTCTATTATTCTTTAGCCCCCTTAGTGCTATTTCAAATTCCTCTCTCAATATAGGTTTTCCTACATCTTCCCTATCGATGCTAGATTCTTCCTCTAATATCTCTCCTAATTCCTGACCCTCGTATAAATTTCCTAAGTACTGCTTCCATCTATCCGCTTTCTCCTCTCTTCCTATCAGTATGTCCCCCGATTGACTCCTAACATTTCTACTTATTGTTCCTACATCCCTGAAGTTCCTCTTAATTATTTTGTAAGCCTCATCGGTCTTACCTACTTGCAACTTATCTTCTACTTCTTTGCATTTCTCCTCTATCCATTGTTCTTTCGCTTTTCTACATTTTCTAATGATTTCCCACTTTATTGCCTTATACGTTTTCAGTCCTTCTTCGTCTCGTCTGTTTTTGTAGCCTCGTCTCTTTTGCATTAAGTTTAAGATTTCGTCCGTTATCCAGGGCTTCCTAGCTTCCCTTTTATCGTGTGTTAACTGAGTATTCTGAATTATTTTTAGTATTGTTTTGTTTTTGTAAGGAGAGTGCGTCTATTACGAACATTTATTTTTCACCTCTTTCATATGATTTTATGGTATATTATTTTAAGGAAACATCTGTATTTGGGACATTAAGGACGCTCGTAGTTCTTTTCATGACCATCACACAAATATTTCTGTTCTTTTGGTATGCTAATGAAATACAGGAAGAGGTACGTATTAAGAACTATAATAAGTAATTAATTAACTAGATGTAAGATACCAAACACACCTGCTTTCAGTATGCTGAAAGAATGAACCACTACCTATTTTAAAGCTGTCGAATTGTGATAGTATATACGAACATACCTTTTTAACAACTTATAACAATAGGCTTCAAGTATACGTGAAAATGATACTTTAAAATTAGATTTACGTTAACTTTACCTGCTAACTTTAACCTTTAACTTTAATAAAGTTTTACTTGCAGAAAAGCTTCAATATATACGTCAAAACTAACATTTTTCAACAGAGATTCTAAGTTCTTAATTGTCATATTAAAAAATAGCTGCATTTAAATCTTCTCTTAGTTACAATATCCGATTGTATAATGATCTTCTTTAATTATATAATGATAATAAGTAATAGTAATAAAGTACTAGCTCATTGTTATGTACATGCACTATTTATTATATATCTTATTTTGAAATGAATAATGTACCTAATCTTAAGATCAATAAGTATTTTAAATATAACATATTATTAAAGTTACTTGAGTCTGGATATTCCCAACAGTCCATTCTAGTTTCTAATGTTATGCTCACTTTCTTGATGTGGCTAGTTTTCCCCTAACTTTGTACTTTCAAAAGATTTAGTTCTCTTGAGCCGACGCACTAGATTTTAAAACGCAGACAAGAGCTGAAGCACTTCAACATTTGAATGATTGTGAAGCCTGTCCTCGTGACTGCTGGCCATTTTCTTGATTTCTTCTTTGTACCAAGGAGCAGTAGTAAGGCAATTGTAACTGCTTTCTTTGGTACAGCCCTACAGCTGAAGGACGTATTTCCATACTGGTTTAAAAACTTGTTGGTAGACCAGTACATTGTTTCTAATTGTCAGCTAGGAATATTTTCCCAACAGACAATACATGTTTTTATATTTGAGTTTTAGTTGTTCTATTTTTATTTTAACATGTTCCCACCATTTCAGCCTGGCGTCTAGGTTGATGCCCAAGTGTATGGCTGTTTCTCTGTGTGGAACGTATTGTTGTTTAATTCTACTGGACGATAGTTTATTTTTCTGTTTGTAAAGTTGATGTGAACAGATTTGCTTTCATTTAACTTGATACGCCATTGTTGGGTCTATGCATTTATGTCGTTTATTGCGCCTGGGAGATTGACATTTATTTCTTCTATGTTTCCGGCTACTAAAATTGCATTATCGTCGATGTGTACATGTGTACAATAAATGCAATGCTGATCCCAGTACGCTACCTTGAGGCACTCCTGCATTTATTGTTTTCAGTTCTGAATATTCGTTTTTTTGCTTATCTTTGAAAGTTTGTTGTGTTATGTACGATTCCAAGAGCTCTACGTGTTGCACTGATGAAATATATATATATATATATATATATATATATATATATATATATATATATATATATATTTAATTTTATGATGTCTTTATGCCAAACTTTATCAAATGCTTGGGCCACATCCAGAAAAATGGTTGGGCTTATTTTCTTTCCTTCTAGACATTATTCTATGTCATCTGTTGAAATGCATTATATGAAAACTTATTATAAATAAATATAAAATTGTAAATAATAGCTAATAGGTAGATAGTAGATAACAGGTAAATAGTAGGCATGCATATGTTAATTTTGTGATATTTCTTAGTTTGTTAAATAATACTGTATTTGCTTATAGTATAATTATGCATTTTCAGTACCTACCGAAGCTTATAAACGCCCGTATTGGGTGAGACGTCTCCATTTAAGTTTTATCGTAAAGCGCTTTTATTTTATTGCATTTATTTTTTAGAGTATTGCAATATCTGATGTCATTTACAATGAGACTGGGTGGCCAAACTACGACCTAAAGGTTCGGAGACATATGCTACTGATGATGACTAGATCGAAGAAACCATTAGCCTGCAGAGCCGCTGCTCTTGGCAATATGTCCATTGATACCTTCAAGAAGGTAAGAAAATATCATATCTCAACAGTATTACTGATTAAATATCGTTCCTGGTAATATTACGTACATATGTAATACTAATGATCGTCAATTAAGAAATATTAGTAAAAACCACAATTGAATACGGCTAATGAAATATGCGCCTATCATACGTTACATTCAATATTCATTATTATAACGTGAATATTCTGTCAATAGTTCAATAAAGTTCAAATAATATAAATTATTTTTAATTAAACTGTTTAAAAAATTATCACGAAATATTTTTCGAAAAACTGTTAATTAAAAGCTATGTAAAGTAAATTTTAATACACTAAGTTATCCACCTAATTCACCTAGTTTGTACTTCTATATAATAATTTGTAGGTCAATGTAATCATTATGATTTAATGTGATTAAATAGAAGTATTATAAAGATGACACGAATTGTGAATATTAGGCCCACCTACTTATGGCTTGTCAAAATGATTAACAAAGGTTCCATCCCCTTTCCAGGAATATAAATTTTACTAAATATATTACTAATTATCGATTAATTCGTGGTATTAGTTCCAAGTTTAACGAGTACTGAGTCTTACATTCTATAGTAAGTTTGTTGAGGAATTTACTGTAGGTACTCTCAATCTCCCCAACAAACATTATTTAAACATTTGGCGGAGGCGCCAATATCATTAGAATTTGTACCGGGCGAGAAAAAATGATATGGTGTATTATTCTCGTGATAATGTATAGTTACATTCTTGTACACATAGGTATTGTACTCGGTACTCTAATAATTACGCCGTCTCGCTATTTACTGCGCCAGTTCTTCCACTATCTAATCTCTCATAACTGTAAATTAACTTGACCGAAAGCTACCTAGAAAACCTTTGCCAAAAATAATTTCGGTGAAGTGAAGAAATCACTAAACACAAGTAACAACTTTATCACTCCCTTTTTAGAAAATAGAACACAAATATCAATGAAATTATCAATATCATCTCTTAACTTTAAAATGTGACTTTCTTCTGTTCAATGGGGACTCTGATGAGCTGCTATATCAATTTACAAAAACCTTAAACATAAAAAAATGTATTCACTAGAAATGTTTTGTTGTTAATAGTTAACTAAAATTATATATTGTAACAGCTCATCAGAGTCCCCATTGAACAAAAGGAAGTCACATTTAGAAACATCATGGGATTATTCTCTTTGAAAGAATAATGATGTTATTTTGAATGAAAAAGAAGTCTCTCAAGCTCTAATCGATTTATCTTTAAACAAAGCACGGCCACAATTACACTTACATTGTAATAATTTCCTATCTTCTCTGTGAAAATATTTCTATGTAGATTTCCATCTAGGTTTATTAAGGGTCTTTCAATAAGGACGTTCGATTTTTAAACGTAAATAAAAGAAGCTGTATGTAAGATATCTACTCAAATATTTCTATTATTTGAAAGAGAATTTTATGGCATTAAGTATGGAATATAACGTCGTTCAAATATCTGCCGCAGTTTTGCTTGGTGGCACGTTTTCGAGAGGTCAAATTTACAACGACTTTGTTGCATAAATCTGGCTGAGTTTGGAACCAGTTCACGTCGCTGCTACGGGAGATAACCATGCCTTCAAATTGCTCGTGCAGAATTTGCATCGTGACTTGCGCTTTGTAGCACGTAGCGCCGTCCTGTTGGAATCACATATTGTCGGTAACCATATCATCCAGTTTAGGCAACAAGAAGCTGCTTATCACCGTCTGTAGCGCTCGCCGTTGATGGTTATGGCAAGGCCTGTTTCGCTTTAGAAAAAGTACGGACCGATGATTCGCCAGACCAAAATCCACACCAAACAGTGACTTTCTCGAAATGCATTTGGTGTTGGTGTGTCTTGTGTGGACTGATATCGTCTCAAATCTGACAGTTTTACTTGTTCACATATCCATTAATAAAAAAATGGGCCTCGTCGCTAAAGATGATTTTTTTGGGGAAATTTGGGTCAACTTTTAATTGCTCCAGAGCCCAATCAGCGAACACACGGCGTTGTCTATGGTCGTTTACCTTAAGTTCCTGGGTCAGTTGGATTTTATGCAGGTGTAGACTCGATGCAAAATTCGCCAAGTTGAAGTCGCAGAAAGGTCAAGTTTTTGTTAACGATGAGAAATTGATTACCTTAGGTCTCCCGTACACTCTCACGCACATCAGCGATGTGTTCAGCAGACCTTCCGTTTCGATGATGTATGGGTGTTGACTGATTATTTATCAAACCGGTTTCACACGTTGTTGAACGCTATGAAACCTTCCATGGTGATTTACCATATATTACTAAACAATTTACCATAAATTTGACAGATTCTGCGGCAGAACAACATGGCTGCTATAATCTAACAGATTTCGAGCATCCCTATTGAAAGACCCTGAATTAAATGAACTGTCCACAGAAAGAATATCCTTTAAACGATTTTCTTAAGCCCATTTAACATCAATTGCTTATGAACTACCTCATAATCGTTTCGATGAACTAGATTTAGACAGACAACTAAGAACTAAACCTGATTTAGAATATCTATTGAAAAATAATCCGCATGGATTACTTAGGTCTTTCTATGAAATACTGTTAGTTGATTAATACATTATCAATTATTTTTTGTTAATTTATTGTAATTTTTTATATGAACATTATTTCTTCGTCTTATTGGATATTAAACACGTACAAAATAATATCATTTTCTGAAGTCGAATGACTTTTGTTCGTTACATTACTCACCTATTATTATTATAAATAATTCGACTGATGAATTCAACTCATGTAATTCGAAGTTTCTATCTATTATCTCTATTTAATAAACAGTTCTTTCAAAGTTCTGCTTTTAAAACATTCTGGGAACTATATATTTTCACATTTAGTTAAAAGTTTCTCACTTTCTTCGCGGCTAATTCTTCAACTAGATGAATATTATTACTATTCGGTTGACATCGATGATGATTAAATTTTATTAAGAAGTGAATGTTCTTCACATGAATATATGTATATTGAGAGTGAAAAAAAATCTCAGAACGCTTCTGCTTTAGAAACTTCACAGAGAACCTCTTACAAAAGTCTCCATTTCAAGATTATTAAAAATAGTATGTCATTTGTAATTTTGCGGAAAAAGTTTGAAGATTTAGAGTTGAAAAATTGAAAGATAAAATCTTCCTAATTTTGTTCCTATGTGTACTCAATATTTGGCAAGTAATCAAGAAACATTGCTCAAGTATTGTCTAGTAAGCTGGTACATTTATTTTCATTTGTATCGATACAATTTGATATAATATGTGCTACATGTCCGAGTAAAGATAAACCGACAGATACATTATGGTGGCCATTGATTATCCTGGTCTGCGGTTAGGACACTAAACGTGCTAAACAGGGGTATTGCTCAGGAAAGTTTAATTGTACAACTAGACAGCGGTCGATTATTCTATTTATAGTAAAATAATTCAGCACGTAGTACGATTTTATGAGGACACACCTTGCATGATTTGCAAATGTCATCCTTATTTTCTAAAATAATAACTCCTCGTTAACAAATTTCCTGTTTCAAATATTATTGCTTTTTTCTGATGTTTATAGTATAGTTATTTAGTTGTTATAAAATGTTTGATATAAAATGCAGGTCATAATGATCAATATAAATGATTTATTTAGTTAAAATTAGTAGAACACTCTTGACTTCAAACTTCTTGACTTAAGACGGAAATGAGACGGATTAAAAAATTAAATTATGACATATTTTAAAGTTAGGAACACAGTTATATAAGAATTCAAGTTACATACATCTTAAATAAATCTTGGTATACCACTATAATTCTAATAAGAACTATGTATTTTATTTTTTCGCAGTTAATTCTTATTGTCTGAAAAAAAACACAACAATTTCAATATGGAACCCCATCATATCTATTGACTGAACCAAGACAGTATATTGCATCTACTGGAAATATACATAAGATAGTATAGCTAATTTATATATTTCTTTTCTAGATAATAAAACTCTGTTACAGTACGACAACATTCATCAAAACAGTGTATACTTAAAAATATAGAAGAATATGACATATGCACGTGGTTAAAGACGCATTGTTTGCACACAGCACACACAATATAAACAAGGTATTTACTCTTGGTATAAACCGGAGTGGTATATTTTTCTTTGTCATATATTTTCTTTATCATATATATCAAAGGACTAGCTACTACCATCACTACTAGACTAAAACTAAACAAATTTGAAACCCACGTTGTTAAATATAATAATAAAATGCATAATTTGGCTATGAGTTTTATTCTACAAGATAATCGTTAATTTCCTTGTACAATAATGTATAATAATTATCTTGTTAATTAGATAGAAATCTAATCTGTTCCTGATGTAGACTATAGACATGAAAATTGCATGTCATGATTTCATTATTATTGGAAATTGGGTTAATTAGTCCCAGAAGTATTCAACCTAACAAAGAAAACACAATAAAGAGAAAAATGTCTTCATTTCTCTACATAGTCTCCTCTTAGCTCGATACAGTGTTTATAGTGAAAGTCGTCAAACTCCTCAAAATAACCATCAACCGTAAACTTCACCTCTGCGTTGTTGGCACATTTTTTACTACCGAGTCATTATTTCAAGTTTGAGAACAGAAAATAATCCGAGAGAGTTAACTATGGCGAATAGGGTGCGTGAGGAAGCAATTAGAATTTTTTACTCATTGATTTTGGCCCTCGCAATAACGAATGTGTGAACTGGTGCATTGTCTTGATGAAAAAAAAACTTTCTTTTTCGCCAAATGTAACAATTTTTCTTGATTTGATCACTCAAACGCTCTAATAAGATCGCATAATACTCACCGTTGATTGTTTTTTCTTTCTGAATATAGTCAATGAAAATTATCTCATGCGCATCCCAAAAAACTGCAAAAAAATTAACACAAAGGACCGGCCGGGGAATTACGAAATCAAGTAACGACTATAATCAAAGGTATGTTGGACAAACTAGATAATCTATTCAAACCAGGTCAAAGAGCACATGGCGCATCTCAAATGTGGTAGAACAGATAAGACCAGTGTTGCCCAATATGCCTTCGAGAACAACCATAAGATAGATATTAGCAACTTAAGATTAATTAGGAATGTAACAAATATTAGACAGCATTTGAAAGTTTAGAAATTGAAAAGTGTAAAAATAGTATGACTAATGACAGAGGGCTATTCCATATAGCCCGCTTCATTTGTTAGTTCCTCCCGGCTCACTGGGGCTCAACTGTGACGGTCAGGGCTCACTGAGCCGCAATAATTTAGGTATAAATAGGATACCTAAATTATTGCGGCTGAGTGAGCGTAGCATAAGATTAGTTTTAATCATCTCCAGATGATGGGAACTTTGTTGGTGAAACGCGCGTCGAGCGTAGTATATAATGTTTTGGTGTCTTGTGGAAAACCACGTCAGGGTTGTCTTCACACCAAAGGTTCCTACATAATCCAGTATTATTTCCATAATGTAATTTTATAAAATTACATTATGGAAATACAGAAAGTTCACTAAATACTTGCACAGAGGAAGTCCTTCTTTTCCTAGTAAATAAATTGAATTTAAAGATTATACTACAACTTTTAAAATTGATAAATAAATACAAATACCAAACACAATCCTAAAAGTGAAACCAAATAGTGCAAAGAGTGCAATGACCTAAAAAATTGATAGGCGCTATTGTCATATTTAATTCCTAAATTTCTTATATGTTCTACATTAATTCGGTAATATTAAATTTAATTGCAATTTATAATCCAAATTAAACAAAGAAATGTTAGAATTCAATTGTATAATGCCTATCTGCGACATAGCGCATGTAAATTTATGTAATGTTTGTCAAATATAAGAAGATGAATAAATTTCGTTGTATTAAGTCCTCATTACAAAGGTATTCTGCAAAAAATGGCAACGTCGTACTCCAATATTTGCAGGCGTTGTCGCCCTCTTTGTTTCTCTCATTTGAAGAATATTATTTATTTCACTCATTTAGCCTGTTTAGATGCAGGCACCGTCAAGAGCTGACGGCAATTGGACGACAGTGGCAGCTCGCGGGTTACAAAACAGGCAAAGAGTGTAATAAATATGTAAACAGTTAAGAAAAAAGTAGATTGATTTTTCTTAAGACTTAGCTGTAGCCGAGCTTATAGCTATGTAATTTTTGTACACGAAATAAATTCTTCGATCTTTTAGTGAGGCGTAGTTATCCATATATCTTCATAAAATGGCTGGATTCTTCTTTACTTCTGGCAACAATTCCTTCTCGATAGAAATAGTTGCTAAAGATGAAAGTATTTATTGGGAAATGGTATTTATTGACTAAGCCTTTATACGTTTAAGACACGAAAAGCTTCTCTCTACTGACGGACTTTTTGACGGAATAGTTAAAATTATACAAAACAGTTTGTAAGTTTTGTAAAAATATTTGTATTCATTCAGTTCTCTTGAGCAGTTCATGCAGCGGTATATTTCTGTAACTTTTATCACTGTATAACAGGCAAAGTTCGTTTTTAAGTCGTTGCTGTTCGGTAAATATATTTCCATAAAATTATTCCAAATTTTCAAAAACATTAGAAGGGAAACACGAGCTACATTGTTCAAATTTTGCAGTATCAGCGAGACAAACAAATTGAAACTATTCAGTCCTGAAACCTGACGTCTATTTCCATTAAAATATGGTATAATATTTCATATAAAAATGTCTATATCTTGTACCAATGGCTTCGTTAGGAAGACCAGCGTATTGTCGTCTTGTAATTTCTAATTCTGTCATTCTACTTGCTTTACTAAAAATTGTCTTAAAGAAGTCATTTCTCTTTTTTTCAATATTTCACGTGTCTGTTTTATTTGATACACACAAAAATTAATATCTAATGATTCTTTCTGTAGGATGTCATAAAATATCTGTAGCACTAAAAATATCATTAAATAGTACTACCAAAAACGTAAGATCAAAATCATTCATATAATTTAAAAATCCTCTAGTAGACTGAATGGATTTCTGGTTCGATTTCTCAGAAGTTATAATAAATTCAAACACTTCTTTCAGTTTTTCCCAATCCTGAATTATTGTATAAACTAATTTCGAATTGGAACACCATCGAGTTTCTGCAATAGTCAGTATACGTCTTGTGGTTCAGTAATGTTTTTTTATATATTCATTCATATAATTAGTGTCAGTAAGAATTGTGAAGATACATGCAAGTAAATATAAGAAACTTGCTGTAAAAGATATAGTATTAAGCCATGGAACTACTGTTCTACGATTACCCCCATATCATTGTAAATTGAACCCAATTGTGTTAATTTGGGCACAAATTAAAGGTGATGGGGTCAGAGAAAATAGAACATTTAAATTGGCTAATGTCCAACGCCATCTTAAGAAAGCATTAGAAAATGTTACAGCAGAAGACTGGAGAAAGTCCCAGAATGTTCAAAGAGAAGAAGAGAAAATGTGGGATGTAGATGATATGACTGATGAAACCCTCGATCCCATTATTATTAGTGTCCGTAAAAGTGATAGTGAAGGTGATAGTGAGTGATGACTCAAAAATTATAAGGGTAAAAAGGGTAAAACTGTTTTTCGAACATTTTCTTTTTATTTCTGTAGTAGAATTTAGTTTATTTTCTGTAGAGGAAAAATTTCTTTTGTTTTTGTTACAGAATTTTGTTTATGTTATGGGGTTTTGTTAAATTTTGGAATAGAATTTTTTATTTTGTTTTTGTTATAGAATTTTGTTTATTTTATATAGAATGGTTATTAATGTGGGAATAGAGCTCCTGGCGAACCACCCACTAAAAAATGGTTACGCGTCATTGACAATACTTCATAAGTGGTGTGGAAACTTGGTTTTACTCACAATATTCTTCCTTATGTGATTTAGCAATTTTTTTAAATTTCCGTCATATCAATAATTGTAGCAGTATTTGTCACTGACCCCGCCAAAAAATAAAAACATCTACGCCTCTGTTCCAGACAAAATCCCCATCTTCTCTCAGTCATTGCACTCTTTCTATTTCATGGTTAGGCTATAGATAGGTACATTGCAAATACTATATTGATAGTACATTGTAAATACTATGCAAGGTGTTCCATTTAATCTATGATAATATGTGGGTACTTCCAGTGTAACCTGAAGTGCAATGACTTGAAAATAATATTGTCTGAGCCCATTGATATAACGACAATTATTGCAAAATTTTACATGCACTGCAACATGGAAAAGTTTTAACAAATTTTTAACGACCGAAACTATTCCCGCACGCTGCCTCGATGACCCTGTATACTGACACCATGACTGGGTCTTAATGCCAGGCAAAAACTGCGTGGGAAAGGTCTATGCCGGGCATTAATGAAATGCTGTGCCCAATATTTACCTTTAATTAAAGCGTGCCAAAATCGCTGGATCCCACAAAGTTACGCAGGACTCCACCTGACAGTCGCACGCTTGCGTGAAAATTCGGCGCAGAGCTTTAAAAGTAGACGCCTGGAGCTGGCGTCGCGACGCGAACCGTTAGTTCTTGCGAATTCTCACGGCGTGAAGTGGATTTTTTTCACACATCCCGATATCTACGGCGAGAGTGAAGGGCACGATCCGATCACGGCCGACTGCAATATGTCATATTCGAACTGAGCGTATCGCTACGTGGGAAACCAGCAGGTAAGTCGTTTAAATTTAATTAGTCGGTTGTTAATAATAAGCATGACTTAATTAAATTAAAAGTTTTAGAAGACGCGCTTTTAAATTTAAGTTTTTTTCTTTTTTGTAAACACGCGAAGAATGTTATTTATATTATGAGCATTACAGAGACGACGTTGTGGTGTGTATTTTATGAAAGTTGAGTTAAAAATAACGCACAATCAGCTGATGCCGGCGCGTTAATTTTAGAATTTCAGCTTAAAATTAAGTGGAAAGGGATAACTTATTGGTAGGTACGTTCGCGACTGTTTACTTTTACTTGAAGCTATTTGAGTAACAAGTTTCTTGTGATACCGTTTAAGGCCGTTATTACGATTAGTTTTAACAGACACATAGTTGTTGGTGATCCATTGAATGTAATGAATTCAAAACAAGGCATTCGAGATCGCAATTGAGCAGCTTTTCGCACTTTTATGTTTTCCCGTCTACTTCAACTCGAATGCTTTATAAATAGCCAGTGTCGGTGGGGTTAGGCAGAATATCTACGGCTTATAGCTTCCAATCATTGAAAACAACTTGTAAATTCAGGATTATTGTGACTGGTAATTTTTTATATGATCCATAACTGAATAACGAGATTTATAATATAAACAATGACATGTATTATGTGGTATGAGATGGTTATTATATTTACCTCGCATGCCATAATAATTTTGTATGCAATCTGAACAACGTGGTTCCCGGAAATGCATGTATCACTGCCCACTTAGATGCATCATCAGTCTCATCATTAATCAGTAGGGATACCATATATAAGCAACTGTATATAAGTTATATAACATGCAATACTTACCCAATTGGAATTAAAATCCGTATTATCTCACAATCAGGTTAATATCCGTAGCATTAAGTATGTGTTAATGTAAAGTCTAAAAATATTCTTCCCTGTACTGGAATGTTTTACGTATATTATAGTCAAATAAATTACATATTGAAGCTTTACAACAGATTTGTAGAGGAACTCATAAAATAGCCTGAACTTGGTTCAGGAAATCATATTTAATTATAAATAGTAAACAATAACGACAATATAACAATATTTCTAGGCAACATAATAAAAATGTAGTACTTGGTATTTCCTCCTCTAGTTCTAGAGATAGCGTGCATCCTTCTAGGCATGTTTCGCAGAAGATCTTTGATTGATGGTTTCTTGCGGGATTTGTTTCCATTCTTCCTGTGCAGCAACTCTTAATTCTGTAATTGAGTTAGGGACTGGATTTGGTGCTCGTATATGTCGCTTCAGAATATACCATAGATATTTTATGGGATTGGCATCAGGACACATTGGTGGCCACTCTAGTACCCCAATTCCAACATCCTCAAGGTACTGGATCACTGTTCTAGCGGCATGAGCCCAGGAATTGTCACGTATTAACACAAATTTGTCATATCCAATGTAGCCGGCATAAAGCGAAACATGCGCTTCAAGGATGTTGCGTATGTACCAGTCAGCATTCATTCTTAAATTTACCTCGAAAGCTCCGTGCGATTCTCCTTACTAATGCCTCCTCAAAGCATAATCGAACTGCCACCAAAGCTAACGTTTTGTGCAAGATGATATTGTGCAAGACCTTCTGTATACTCGACCATGTTCATCTTGCTTCCATAATTATATTCTTGTTTCGTCTGTGAAAAGAACTTTTCCCCATTGATCTCCATTCCAGTAATTAGAATGGGCCCTTGCAAATTGTAACCGTTTGATTTTGTGACATTGGAGAAGCCTAGGAACTCTAGCAGGACATTTCGGGTTTAAATCGACTTCCTTAAGTCTCCTTATTTTGCATAGTTAAAATGGTCTCTGAAATTATTTACTGGATCTGTGTTCTGCTCAAGCGATATCTGATTTTTTCCTTGTTATACTGCTCATTTTTTTTAACATGAAACCTTTGTTATTTCTAGACTCACATTCTTGTAGAAGTATAAATGTAGCAGATTTTCTTTAATTTCACGGTCACTTCAGGGCGGTATAGAAACATTTCAACTGAACTTTCTCAACAGTGACACGATAATCAACTTTGGCATGGCTATTTTTAGCAATACTGCACAATAGGATATACGACAGAGACACTATAGCTTTTCTCCGCGAGTTTTTCTATGACCAGCTGATAAGTTTGCATTCACAAGTCGGGTTTTCTTCCAGGTTTTCTTTTTTAACTATTATGGACTATTTTGATTTCTTTAATCTAATGAATATATACAAATTGGAATAGAACATTGCTGAGTAATGTGCAACCATAACACTAGCAATTCCCTGAAATGTTTTTATAGTATAAGAGGGTGCATAAATTTATGTATTGAACAAGGCGGGAGACATTTCCAATATTTATTTTAATTTGACCTTTTTGTGTAATAAGAATGTTATTACTCTTACATATATTTACCTTTTGACAAACTTTCACTTATTTGGGCTTATTTCAAGAGGATCAGGCTTAGACAGGCTTAGACTAGTGTATTATAGTGAAGAATAAATGAATGCAAATTAAAAATAAATCATTGGAGGCTATTAGACATACAATAATGTAACTTTACATAACTTTTCCTGCATTAACGTCTAAAAGAATTCTACTTTGCCAAATGATCTGAAGACATTGAAGACAGCTTAAATCTGAAGTATTCACTTCACACTTCTTGATAAGATTGGAAAATAATTGATACCAAATAATATACACGTATATAATAAATTGGTTTCAAATGATTATCTTTTTACATTTTTACATATCAACTAACCTATTGTGTACTATTGTAGAAATGGAGAGGTCGTTGGGCACTTGGTGGAACATTTTTGGCTAGTAAATGAAAGAAAAACTTTTGGTAGGTTTCACAGAAATTGTAAACTATATTTCTAACAATTGTTTCGGCTTTTATGTCATTCTCAAAGAGTAGTAAAATGCTATTCTCAAAGACGCTATTCTCAAAGAGTGTTAGTAAAAGTTTTTTACTCTTTGAGACTGGCAAAAAGCCGAAACAATTGTTAGTAATATAGTTTGAAATTTTTGTGAAACCTACCAAGTGTTTTCTTTCATTTATTATTGTGTATTACCATTTCATTTACTATTCCTTGCGAAATGTAACATTGTTTTTACATTAAAGTTCTTTAAACATAGACTGTGGCTCTTTAGCCAAATTTATTGTAATTAGTTGTAACTTATACCAGTTGTATCAATATTGAAAATTTGTGAGAAAAAAGTGGCAAATAAATTCGGTAATACCGATTGTGTTTACTTTTAGAAAAACAATCTCACAGGGATGTAGTGATTGAAATATTCCCAAGAAAGAAAATCCATCAAGGAAGATATGAAGCGGATGCAACACATATATGTTAAACATATGTTCAAATTTCAATTAATAGTGATGATATATTTTTCATCCTTTATTTCAATATAAATCTCTAGATTTTCAATCTACATTTAGTGATATAAAATTTTTAGTATGTTACATGACAAAAAAATATAAAAAATTGAGAATTCTCAGATACTTACAAACATAATTTATCATGGTTTGAATAATTATAAATTAAAGCTTCATCAGGAGATAATGCTAGCTTGGTTGACGAAACTGGCTTTGAGTTACGTGTTATTTTTCGTTTATGGAAAACTAGCCTCCTAAAACAATAATATGAATAGCATTATTTAAATGGGAGTCTAATAGGCAATTATGTCGATATTGGGATTAGAAAATATGCCCAATTGAATACAAAATACGAAGTATCAGAATAATTAAACATAAAGCTACATAGTTCTTGGATAAACTGTTTATAAAAAATAATTATCTTTGATAAATTTTTTAATTTCGAAAATATTTTAACTTAAAAGATATGAACTACAGAAATAAGGAGTTTTTATACTCCAACCCATCTGCAAATGACTTATATAATAAGGACTAAACAAATTAGGTCAAAACAGCTATTCTCCTGGCTTTATGCCAAACGCCGAACGCTGAATTACATGACAAAATTTGCCGTATTTTTGTCTTAGCACTAAATACAATGATTTTTCCAAAACCACAAAAATATAGCAAATTTTGTCTTGTAATTCAGCGCTCGGCGTTTGGCATATAGCCAGGAGAATAGCTGTTTTGACCTAATTTGTTTAGTCCTTATTATATACGGCATTTGCAGATGGGTTGGAGTATAAAAACTCCTTATTTCTGTAGTTTGATTATCCTCTGCATAGTAAAACTTTGCATTATATTAAAAGATATATAATATAAGAAATAATCGGCCAGATTTCTTATCAAAATATCGGATTTCTTCTGTGAACTAATATACAACGTATATAAAAATCGACCTACTTAGAAAATCGCAGAGGGAACTCAACATAAAAGTAGCTCTAACATTATAATTATTCAACACATAACAAATTATTTTGTAATCTGTGAATTAGCTGACGATTCTGAATAATGTTTATCATATAACATATTTAAAATCGTATATATTTATCTTTCAATCTAAAAGTAGATGAAAAATCTAGATATTTGTGGTGAAATAAAGGATATAAAATATATGTCGTCATTAAAATAAATATTATGTTGCAACATATTGAAATTTGAACATAAGTTTTGTATATAAACTTTGCATCTCTTTCAAATCTCCCTCAAAGGACTTTTCTTGAGAATATTTGAACCACTACATCCCCTTGAGGTTATTATTCTTAGGGCAACCGTAACCAATATTACCGAATTTATTTGCCATTTTATTTCCGTAATTTAGACCGCTTGCATGAGTTACAACTATTTATGATAAATTTTTAAATATTATCCGTTGTAAAGATAAAATGTTACACTTTAAATTGACAATATATAAAAAAGATAATCCATTTAAACTAATTTGTTGTCCGTATGCAGATCAGTTGGAAGTAGCTGCCTCCCGGTCTTGTCAAGAACTCTAAAGTCAAGACTTTAGCAGTCTTTAGATCATTTAGAAATAGCAAATTCTACATGCACAGCTCCAGTAATTATATGAATTCCAAAAACGTAACTGGAAATGCCTATTCTATAAAATGTCTCCTGATGTTGTATTTGAAAAACTATTAAAACATTATAATAGTGATGAGCAATAAGTTAGTGATGTATAATTGCAATACGCAATAACTTAGAGACGGTATAATAGTGACATTTTGCATAAACAAGTTCTTAAGTTTGACTGGAGAGTATAAATTTACGAAATATTTACGAATTATTCAAAATTTATTTAAAATAAAAAATACTCTTTTCGAAAATGAAACTTACAAGAAATACACTTAAAAAAAGAGACATATGACCGGTTTAGAATAAAAGTCTTTAGTTGACATCTGAATTTTATTCATATATCTTTCCAAATGTATATCTTAAGATGATTAAAAAATTGAATTATGTGGTCCTGATTTGAAAGAAAAAAAGAAACTGTTAGGTCCACAGTTTATAAGAGATTTTACATAAAAGAGTGATTCTAAATAAAACTGGCTTTATTTATAAGATTGTAAATATGGTAAACATTTGAAGTTTGAATACCTTAACAAAATTATATGTTAAAGTTAAGAACAGATGCAGCTAATGATACACGATAGAACTGATGATGACGAAAAAAATATTTGCGACAATAATCATTTTTCCTTAAACAAAAATATGTATAAGCCAAAACTTTGTACCTTACCAATAAAAATGGGACTTTGTTACAATTCCTGCTCGCCATTCATAATATACAGGGTGTCTTATTTGGAACTATAGGATATGAGTTGTCAGTAAAACTAATAATATTTGACAAACTGAGATTTTTTATTCTTCAACATAAAATGGAAGCGATACGGCTACAAATGGAAAAGAATATCATTCATATGGCTGCCTCGACTCATCTGTCATGACCTCATTTGTTAAAATTGTCCATAACACGGACACATAAAACTCATTCTATTTCCCGAATAACATGTACTAACTCACGACTAATACGTTAAATGTTTGCTTTGAGGTCATTGATTATTGCTGGCTGGGTGGTGTACACTTTTCCCTTGACATATCCCAAAGAAAAGTCTAGTGATGTTAAATCACATAATTTTGCAGGCCAATTGACGTCGGTATAATTAGGAAATTTGGTATGCAACAAAGTTATGGTTGCACACGCTGTGTGACACATTGCACCGTCTTGCTGAAACCACACGTTCAAATCCGAATCAACAATTTAGCGGAAAAATAAATTGTTTAACATGTCACGATAGCGTTCCCAATTTACTGTGATAGCATTATCAGCTTTATTTTCAAAGAAGCATGGCTCAATTATTCCACAACTTCAAAATGCGCGCTAAACCGTGCATATACACATATGTGGATGCATTTCCTTTTCGTAAACAGCATGTGGATATTCAGCACCCAAAATTCGACAATTCTGTTTGCTGACGTATCTGTCAAGATGAAAATGTGCTTCACTACTGAACAAAATTTTGTTTAAAAAATCAGCATCACTTATCTCTTCTAACATCCAATTAGCAAATGTACGACGTTGCAAATAGCCTGTCACTTTCAATTGTTGTGTCAACTGAATTTTGTATGCTAACAGATGCAGATCTTCCTTTAAAACCCGATGCCTTGTGGCATCTGGTGACAGATTCAACTGTTGTACACGACGTCCAATTGACGTGTTTTGATACTCCCGCGCACAATTTCTCTCACTGCAGCAATATTTTCATCTGATCGACCACGACGAGTACGTATTGGTGATACCTTATCAATAACAGAAGCCATATCTTCAAATTTTTTGATTAAGTTACAGACTGCTAACTCTGTACGCGCTTTATTTTGTCCTAATTTTGCGCGCATTTGTCTTAATGCAACTGTAAATGATCGCTCACTTTCATAAAATAGCTGTACACAAACTATTCGTTGTTGAACTGTTAATCGCGATATATTGCGCCATATGGCTTGTAGATGACAGTCGTTAATATTGACACCCTATCTCTGAGAGAACACAAATGGCGCTCAATTCAAATCTTATAGTTCCGACTGAGACACTATACTATCAAGTAAATAATTTTTAATCTCCTGTTATTTGATGTACGAATTTGTTTGTCGGCGAAATCAAACGTTTTAACATTATCTGTGGAGAAACTCCCCGCCGCGCTGCATCGCCTTGTTGTGCCCTCGTTAAATTAATGAGATTATAATTTTTTAAATTCTGTTTGGTCCCATGGAAGTGAAAAAATCTACCAATTTATATTCAGCAATAAAGTAACTCGCCAGAATTTTAGGTACCTAATTGAATTCCCGTGTTAAGTATTTCAAGGCATTGAGGATATAAAAGCGAACCAAATCAAGCGCGATATTTCGAGTACTCTTTTAGAAAGGCACGCTTTAACTTTTCCCCTAATTGACTCAATCGACTGGTGAATATAAAATATAACCACGTAAAGTTTTAGAACACAGTCAAACGAATATATATGTATATTAATGCGACACGAAATCAAGAGAAAAATAATTTAGTCGAGCTGCAAGCTATTGCCCAGTAGTACTTTAGGGGAGACCGGAAGAATCTTGGTTTATATTTTCACTCAAATCTTTGATAAAATGCGCATAGTGAGAAAACTTATAAGATGTATGTATGAGGAGCACTTGGGGATCCTCGTTTATATGCCAGTTACACCTTTTCTCGAGTTGAGTGTTTTCGTCCAAGTGCACAATATTTTCCTCAAGATTTACGTGTAACTTTTCACTTATTTATAAACCAGTAAAAATTTCGTAAAATATATTTTCTTTGTAAATAACTTAAATAAATAATCTTATCTCTTTAAATATTGTCGGAATTAAAACTGTCCACTGTGAGTGCTGCATCACGCTCAAGTAACTCTGCAGCAGTAGACGTACCATCGACTTAAGATATTTGAATTGATGTAGGTACAATAAATTCAGTTTAGCTTTACCGTTGTGTTTAACCACCTACCTACGTACCCATTTTCGTTCGTTATGACAGTGAAAATATACATCTCCCTTCTCTGAGAAGGATGAAGTGCTACAGACTTTAAATGAAGAGAGATATATTCATGTTAGGGAAAAGTTGACAGCGTAATAATAAAAAATCTAGATATCGCTAGGTTAGGACATACTTATAATAACAATGAAGCCACGGATCCATAATATCAAAGTCCTTAATTTCAAAGACCATTTTAACTATACGAATGTTACATCTTTAGATGCCGAACGGTTGCTTTATTTATACAACGAGTCATGGACTATTTGACGGTGTAAGATCTAAACTGTTTAATTGTATTTATTGGACAATGTATTGAAGTAACCTCATTTTGTACCATTAATTTGTAATTCTATTGGAAGTTTAATTATAAATTATTAGGCAGTTATTTGACATAGAGTTCTAAGTACAAAATATAACGTTAAAAATTTAGCTCTGACTATCTCTGAATACTTATATGTTCAACCACAAGTCCTGGAAATACCCACCTTTAGATATGTTGGTAGAAATCCAATTGAATAACAACCTAAATCTCATATTCATCTCTTCCTATAAGTTCAGTACCACGACTAAATTGTGTATTAAAGCAGAGAATTGAGATGTTTTGGCATTATAAAAGACATATAAGGCCCTCTGCTATCTGTATTATCAAAAATTAATTTTATAAAAAACCGTTAACGGACAAAAGGACCACGGTCCTTTTGATGATGTGTACTTTTCGAAAGTTTGCTTTAACAATCATCTTTTTTAATATAAATAACTACAAAAATAACATTTTAAAGCTGCACTACGTAAAATCCAAACGTGAAAATTTTTGGAAACATAATTTTTATACATATATTATGTTAAATATTTCTTCAATATCCCGATTTATAAAATACGGTCTAGGAAAACAAGCCCAATGATTTCTCTAATGTCAAAGGGTAGAAAACTCGTGTACTCTATGCTATATTGATCCTATATTGTTTGCATGCTTGTATTGTTTACAGGAAATGAAAACGATAAACATAAACATCTCTAAGATTAATATTAGCCGCGAGAAAATTGTTTCGTATATATATTTCGGTTCTATAAATAAAATTAATTTGGCATACCCGTCGAATTAAAATTAAAAATAATTATTGAAGCGGATTGTTCTAGAATTAAATTTCTTTTTCTGATTCCATTTAGGTTTGACGTAATAACTATAATGGCCAGGCATTTTGTTTTAAATCTTGTCTAACGATTCTGACTTGTAGAATCGTTGTAATAAGTAATTGTTTACGTTGTAAAAACAATTATTTTAACCACCAATACACAATAATTCATAGGTAAAGAAAATATAGTTTCAATCTATAGATTCACCATAATTACAATCATTTTTATATCATGCTAAAAAAGAAGGAAAGAGAAAAAAGAATAAAATGGAAAAAATAAAAAAGGAACCTATTATAAATATGATTAATAATATATTATTGTTATTTTTTGAAGTTAAATTGTGAATAAATAATTTTGTATCCAATTCTTATCACATAAATCTTATAAAATATTATTATCTGCAATCAGTAAACCTTATTTACAGTTTTAAGGAATTTAACGTAGAATAAATTTCAATGGTTGTAAAAATATTTATTATGGGGAAGGGGAAATACAGATGAGGACAAAGACTTAATCAACATCAAAGTAGAAATAAAGGAAAATTGCTCGATTCCTTAGAGCTATATTAACCTAAATAAAAATTATAGGGGTAAAACAAATTAACTTTAAAATGGTAACTCTACGACATACAGCTTTATCAAATCCAATATTAACAAATCCTCATCAACTGTAAACTTGTATTTTGGTTTAAAAGTGGTGTTAATCTTGTGTTTATACATACAGATGTAGATATTTCTATTAAATACCAGTGCATAACTGAATAGTGATTCAGTTATGCGAGTACTCCTTGAAAGGAGGAGTCAATTCATCAGACCGTTATAGTAAATTATATCTACGTCTGATCTATATAGTGGTATGTATTTACATACATACATACAAATAGAATGTTTTGTATGTGTATGGTATACAAATGGAAAATGATTTTAGGATTACCTACTAATCTAAAAACCTATTAAACTAACACAGAAAGTGGTCAAGTGTAATAATTTTACAAATTTCTAATTTCCCCTTTTTTCCATCTGTAATTTATGATTGAAATTACTCATTATTTCCATCATGGAAAAACTTAATGCATATACCACTATGATTGCCTTGCAAGCTATTCTTTGGGACAAAAAAATACATACAAAACACACTATTTCTCGGTGTTTACAGCTTCAATATACTGTTTATATATTGAAACTATTATTGAGGCTTCCTTGGTTCAATGGTGTTTGCCAAATTTTACGTACTTGTAAATATTTTGCAACGGTTTAGAACATTTGTAAAATATAGGTATTTTATAAAAGAAACATTTCGTATGTCCACAAGTTCACATTAATCCAATTAATGTAATATTTGCCAAGTACTTTGTTTAAATTATTAACAGCTTATTGTGAAAATATTATTGCATACATTTGAAAATATTAGGGCATCCCCATGCCCTGTATAATTTATTTTGTGCAAAAATGTTCATACTACTTAATTTGCCTGTGGAAGTTTTTATTTTATTATCCTTTTTGATTCCACCCCACCCCATCCGGTACAGAAGAGATGAAAAAGTAAACATACCTTTAGTTCTTGGAGACTATCGAAGGCAGTTGATGTTATCGATAACCCGATCGATAATATTCTATTAGATATTACATAATTATTGTTAATTGCTACCGGTTATTTCATAGATATTTTTCAAACGACCCCTTTTCAGATGACCCGGATTTAACACTGATTTAATCCATAAAAACGATATGTCTATACCAAAAACTAACATTTCATAAGTACATTCGATGTGCCAAGTTGGAAGACAATTGGAAAACAATGGAAACTAAACTAGGGGGTGTACCATGAGACTATTACACACTGTATATTCGTTAAATTGGAGTAGTTTTCCCCCAGTTTATATAATTCTTCTCCTATAAACTTGAAAACTATTTATTAGTATTGATTTATGGCATTCCGTTTGGCAAACATCTTAATTAGGTCAGTGAATTAATCTGTTGGAATGCACTTTAAAGGGCACATAAATGGCACAACTGGCCTCCTTCTGAGTAACGAGGGTGAAATTAACATCTAAAATATTGCCAGAGATCACATCGACTTGATAAATGGAAGTTGAACATTTATATTATGGAAATTTTCGTTCTCTCTTTTGCCAATTCGTTTATTTACCGCCCTATTTACATAAAGCAACACGTTTTTAGATTTGTCTTGACTACCTTACATTCTAATCTCGAATCATACGAATGAATTATTTAGAGAATACGCGGAAGAAGGTGAAGATTAAGATTTCGTAATTTATGAAGCGATTCAGTATTTAAGTGTGCTTTCACGAATTCTGGAATATTCTTTTCTGTCGGCTCAATTTTGTTATGAATATTGGTTACTGGATATACGAGAATTTCCAAGTATTATAGTCCATACTACTTTTTATCTCTTGTAATGACTTCTATACCTACTTAAATGATCATCATTATTATTATTATCACTTACTCAATTTCAACTCTAAAAATGAGCTCAGATGAAGAGGTTACGTCTATATAAGTAACCTAATATTAAACTAGGTACAAGTAAATTATTAATAGATTATAAATTGTACGTAAATGAGTATACGAGTATACAGGTAGCGATTAGTAATGAGTAAAACATTTATTCCTGCGAGCTACAACAGAGTCGAACTTCACTATTATTACAGCTCGTCAAGAATAGGAACAAATCTCAAAACTGTTATATCGGACCGCCCACTAGATGCGCAATAAATAGCCTGGTCTTTAGTCAGTCGCATTGAGACCTTTGCAGAGTGAATATCGATTAATGTATATTGAATGTGAATGTACACAGAGTTCGATCCGGCCGCCCTTAAAGTGCATCCTTTTCCCTCCGAATGCCTTCTCACTCTTTCTTCTATGCATACCTAGATAATCTCGCACTCTCTCCAATTTTTGACGAGCAGTGTTTCTTGACGAGAGTTTCCTATTCTTGACGAGAATATTTGACAGAAATACATCATAATACAACAATGAATATTAATGAATAGTCGAATGAAGAGAGAAATGCGAAAAAAAAAAATGTATAAATAAAAAAACTTACCAACATATGTCTCAGTCGGTCTTGATCTCTGACTCACATGGACACTATAGTGCTGATAATGAAAGTTTATTGCTGGGTATTTTTTCCCAGTGCATTGGCAGTCATCACCTAACGCAATGAAAAAGTTTTTTCAACGTCTGATGTGACTAAAAGACAATGCGAATAGTTAACTATGGTTTGTATAATAATTCTTTGTGTGTGCGTCACAGGTAGTAATCGTATGAATCAATCAACTGACATTTTTGAACAGTGTCGTGTCGAAAACACATTTTAGGATAACAGTTAGTACAATACAAATCCGTCAACCTATGACAGAGTAATGAAAAGGTTCTTCACAAATATATTCAATGGAAGTGATATTTCCATCAAAATAAATGAAATAAATTCAAGAGAAATTAAAATAAATGGATACAAAAGTTAAATAAATTTTACAGAAATATTGAGACGCCAATGAATCAAATTATACAATAAAGCTAACACGTGACTTCATCATTGCATATTGTTCTTCAAATTATTAACTGTCTATGTCGTACGTAGTTAATTGAAACATATGTCGCCAGACATACGTGCTGGTAATTGTGGCATATTAGTAATACTTGTGAGTGGTGTAGCATGTGATCCGTGCGTCGTCACTAAATTGATACACGCGCAAAGATCCATTATACAAATTGTGTATTTGACTATATTTTACTATATTTTAGTGCTAAAATATATGTGGTCCAAATGGCTGTATCTAGGGTTTTCGGTAAACACATTTAGCAGTTTTTTTAAATGACAGTAATGACTTGTCTATTTTTTTGTTTAACGGCATAAAAAAATTGTCACGCAAACATTTTATAATTGACCCATGAAGACGATTGTCCCCATACGACGGTTGCTTCATTTATATTATAATTGTTTACATAAAATTTTCCCCAACATGTTTGCGATTATTTAGCAATACATCCTCGTATAACTAGTCAAGATCTATTGACTGTTTCTTAGTGTAGTTGGATATGTTTCATCTGTTTGTCACTCGTTGGATGTGTTTCATCTGTTTCTTCGTGTAGTTGGATTAGAGAGTTTTCGGTCCATATATTTTTCTAGAAACTGGTGCATTTTGGGGTTCTTTAGTTTATGTGAATATTACTTGCCAAAAAGGAATCCTGATGTTATAATACACGGTAATTCAGTATAGTACAGTATCTTGGTAACTGAATAGAAGATGTGAAACTATTATTGTGAACATAACATCTTCGATTATATAAATTCAGTTATGTATTATTCATTCATAAAGCAATAGATACTCGTACAACTATTTAAGGTATTAAATAACTCAAAAAGATTTTTCCAAGATAATTTACTTATTTTTCAAGAATTAATTACTTATTTCGAAAGGAATATCCTAATGTACCTATTGATCATCTCAATATAACCAACAAACATATTGTTTATTCTAATTTAAAAAATGATATTTACATTGTTCCTTTTATCTTGAGTTGAGATAGTATTTCAATGTATTCATTTCATTCTTGTGAAAAAATTTACGAATTTCCAAATGAACACACTACCCTGTTTCCTTAGGGAGAATTTCCTTTCTAGCTGTGGAGTATACAGATATTTGTTTTTTAGGTAGAAAGGAATTGAACAGAAATATGTATTTGTTAACCATGCTTTTTGTTATTTGTTCTGGAATTCGTGTTTTCGTATTTCTCGTACATATTCTGTGAATAGAACGTGATCAATGAATTTTCCACAATTTCGCACGGTGTTTTATTTAACATTTCGCATATTATATAACATCAGACATTAAGTCTAGGAATGAGATTAAATATCATTTTTAAAAATCTTATAGAAAGAAACCTCTTGCAGAATAGTAAATTAGCAATATATGGTTGTTATTTTAACGAGACATCAACAATTGAATCTTAACATTCATTCACATTGACAAAAAGTAAGTTTACATTTTATACTAAAGTGAAACTACTTCCACTACTTATCGAAATACCAAACGAAAAATAAGTGAATAGGGTTCCTCATAATGTTTCCATTAATTCTTTCAATTTGTCATTCCCGATCTATTAAGGTAATATTAGGTTGATCATAAAAAAGTACATCTGTTAAAGAAATCAATCAATTACCAACCTGTGAAAGACATCAGTTTTTTCGCGAAATGGTGAAAGATACGAACAAATATAAAGTAACAAAAACATGAAGAAAAAACAATGGAGCATATGTAGATATAGTTTCTATGTCTACATATAAGTTTATACAGGGTGATATATTTTTCTTCGTTAAGAAAACATTCATAGCGCCAACACTGATTATTTTCTAAAGCTGAAAATTATTTATTATATACCTACCAACATACTGAAACTATATATATATATATATATATATATATATATATATATATATATATATATATATATATATATATATATATATATATATATATATATATATATACAAAATTCCTTAAAAATATCTCAAATTATTTAGAAATAAACAAAAATTAAATTGTATTTTTTTAATTTTGCACACACTGCAGCTCGAAAACGATGTCGTAAGGATATGTTTATGTAACTAAATAACCTTAATCTTAGTTATCAAATACGAATTTTCTACACGTAACTTACTAAACAGTCTGTATATAATTATAATAATAATATTAATGCTTTTATTATCTAACAGAAAAATAATCCATTTATAGGACAAAATATGGAATATATATACATACAACTATAAAATAAATAACTAAATATAAATATATTTATAATAATAAATAAAAAAAAAATATATATATATATATATATATATATATATATATATATATATATATATATATATATATATATATATGTAACTAAAAAAATCACTCTAAATAACTTAAACATAAATAAATAATAGAATACTACATTAAAATATAACTTACAGGACAGTAAAAAGTTGTTGTTTCTCTAAAGATAGTAAGTCTTTATAAGTGTAATTGTTCAAGTCACAAGTGCTCGATATCATAGTTTATTTCATTTGCCAAATAAAAAATCTCAAAACATACCATGGCTTGTTTTTATGGCTAGGCTCAGGTAGACTGTTCCATTTATCGGCAAGATAAGAGAGTTTTTTTATTTGGCAAATAGCGATGAAATGAATAGTACATTAAAATTTTCTGACACTACGGATCACACTATAATCATAAATTAGTGGTTGCTTCTTTAAGGTATACGAGCAAACTTTGCATTCATCTATGTTTATTGATAATTTATTTTCTCTAACACCACGATACAACCAGGTAGATGAGTTATTGCAGTCTCAAGTGATGATCTAAGCAGGTTATGTTTAAAAACAATTTTAAGTCATCTGCAAAGAGAAGATGATGCGACATAAGCGTTAAAGATAAATCGCTAATAAATAATATAAAGGATAATGGTCCCAAATTTGAGTCTTGAGGTACTCCAGACGACGCCGACCCTACGAAGGTTTCGGATTTAAAGTCGTTAAATATTTTTTTATAGATGTTGGATGATTAGCCTAACTTCCCACGCGTCAAAAATCTTTACCAGAATAGTGCAGAAGAGGATGGAAAATAGAGCGGAGGAAATACTAGGAGAGGACCAACTCGGGTTTAGGCGAAATAGGGGAACTCGCGAAGCTATTTTGGCGCTAAGAGTAATGTTAGAGAAAAAAACAGAAAAAGGAAAGAACGCTTATATAGGATTTGTAGATTTAGAAAAAGATCTTGATAATGTAAGATGGGAAAAAATGTTCGAGATACTAAAGAGCCCGGGAATGAAGTATAGAGATAGGAGAGTAGTACACAATCTATACAAAGACCAAACTGCTGTTATAGAAGTAGAAGGGAAAAAAGGGAAGTAGATATTAGGAAAGAAGTAAGACAAGGATGTACTATCACCACTAATTTTTAATCTGTACGTCGAAGAGGCGATTAATGTGGTAAAAGATAGAGTGGATTTCGGGATTAAAGTACAGGGACAGAAACTAAAAATGCTGAGATTCGCAGATGATATAGTAGTATTAGCATCTAGTAAGGAGGAATTAGAATCAGCGTTGAACGAAATGGAGGCAGTGTTGACAGAGGAATACGGAATGAGGGTGAATAAAAACAAAACTAAAGTGTTATTGTGCAGAGGGCGCGAGAGCAGAGCAAAAACGAAAGTACAAATTAATAATGAAAGATTGGAGGAAGTTAAAGACTTCACTTATTTAGGAAGTAAAATAAATTAGGATGGAGGAAGCCGTAAAGATATAAAACAAAGAATAGCGCAGGGTCGAGTAGCTTTTAACAAAAAGAGAGCACTTTTATGCTCGGGGGTAATAAACTTAGAAACAAGGAAGAGATTTTTGAAAACATATGTATGGAGTACGGCACTATACGGTTGCGAAACCTGGACGGTAGGGGAAGTAAGTAGGAAGAAATTAGAAGATTTTGAGATGTGGTGTTACCGAAGAATGATGAAAATACCGTGGACTGATAGGGTTAGAAACGAAGAAGTATTAGAGAAAGTCGGCGAGAAAAGAAGTATGTGGAAAAACATAAAGAAGAGAAGAGATAGAATAGTAGGCCACTTGCTGAGACATGAGGGAATAGTCCGCGATATTTTGGAGGAATAAATAGGAGTGAAGAAAGGCAGAGGTAGACCTAGATTAGACTGCTGCTCGCAAATAGTAAGGGATGTAGGTTGTAGCACAATTAGTGAAATGCGTAGGTTAGCACAAGATAGGAGAAGCTGGAGGTTAGAGTAAAACCAGTCTTTAGACTGATGACCCCATGATGATGAGATGTTGGACAAACTTATTGAGAAAATATAATGCCGTTATTATAGTCATTTTACACCCACAAAACAATTATTTTCGCAATTACAAGGAGAAGAAAAACTAGACTACTACATGAAATTCAAATACGATTGCATAAGCAACATGTCCGTTTCCAGTAGTCTTCAGCAACATTTGATTTTTTTTTAGAATGATAAATATTTTGAAAGAATCTTTTGGTAAGAAGTGGTTTATCATAATATACTGCCATAATAATTCATGCAACATCATTATATAAAGAAGCCCAAAGCTTCATTGTCGCTAATAAATCTTGAAGTAAAGCTATGTAGGACCATTATCTCCTGAAATAATGAGACTAAAAATATTGACATAAAATATTGAGACTTTGTCTTGATGTATTTTCTGTACGATGTATTACTCTCTGTATTACAAAGAGTAGCGAACTAACTGCAGATGATATAATATAAACATATAATTGATCTGTATTATTTTTTATTATACGTGAAATCTAAAATTTATATAAAAAGAAATGGTGGAGTATTTAATTGCCATTAAGTGTAATTTACAGTAACAGTTAAGGGACTGCTACAGTCATCTTTGTCCTATGATGGTAGTATTTCTTTCCTTCCAATTTTCTATTCCTACCATATATCAACGCTTTCAATTACACAGGCCAACAAATATTTCGTGATCGGTCTTTTTTGACTTTTTCGCTTAGTTACATACCATGAACTACAAAAACACTGTTTTTTTAGTTTCCATCACGCACCAGTATTTGTAAATGTACATTTTACAATAATTTGTAGTTTTTAAAACAGACGTTCTTTAACATTAAATTTTGCCTGAATCTTTGCAGCGTTCCTGTGTTTAATCGGTTTGAGACGTACACACAAGTGTGGGGACTTACCGAAACAGAGTTGGCCGGTGGATATATTCCGGTTTTATACTATTCGAGTATTTACGTAGTCGCTGTAGTACGTTTTTAATGTGTGTACATTTGCTCGTGACATCGCGTCGTGTGTATTTATTTTGTTTTAAAAATTATTGGAAGTTGTAAAAATACACCAAATATATTTTGTTATGTCTGTGGCTGCTTTGTTGTAAAAATGTTTAAGCATAATATTACACCACTATTAGAAAAACAATATTACTCGTACTTTGAAATTAAGATTGGAGATCAGGATATCCTGGGCACCCCATATCGTGTGCAAAATATCTAAAGAGGGACTAAGGCATTGGAGCAATGGAATAAGGAAATCTCATCCATTTGGTATACCAATACCAGCAAAATTAAAGGAAGGCACTTTCGTAGGACCACAAATAAGAAAATTAATGCAGGACCAACAGTTTGAAGAACAAATGACAGAAATTGAAAGACAATCTTGGATACGCTTTAAAAATCTAACAGAAATTTTTTTAGGAAATTATAAACATCTGCAGTATGAGAAAATTGTTAACAAAATGCTGGATAAGTTTAAGCAACTTAGTTGTAATGTGAGCATAAAAATTCATTTTATGCATGCTCATCTGGACTACTTCTTAGAGAATCTTGATACTGTTAGTGAGGAGCACGGTGAAAGGTTCCATTAACGCATAAAGGAGATGTAAAGGAGGTACCAGGGTCAATGGGATGTGGCGATGATGGCAGATTACTGCTGGATGCTGAAAAGAGAACATCCAATGAATGATTACACAAGAAAAACTACAAAACGAAGCTTATTGTTAAAAAGGGAGAGATTTTCAAAGAAAAAAAGAAATAAATTAAAGATTGAAAACTATTTGTGTTGTTGCTTTTTACTATATTTTTAATGTTTATTAAATATAATGTTTATTAAAATGTAATTTTTCCTTTACTTTTTCATTTATACTGATTACTCAATTGATCAAAGACCTTACGCGAGGAGCAAAATCGGAAGGCAGATATTAAATCAGCGTAAATAACTCATTTATAATCCCTTATCTAACCTAAATTAACTTTCAAAATGTCAAAGTTCCTAGACCTGTGTTATCATCTGTTAATTTTATCAATAACAGTTTTAATTATTATTTTATTTGCAGTTCGTTTTCTGATCTACATATTTATTATTCTGTTTGGGCATATTTGTCGAATTCGACTATTCATATTTGTGGCCCCTACAGCCGGTACTTATATATTCTAGTAAATTAAATACTTTATTACTATCATAAATATTACCTACATGCTCATACATTAATGTAGATAAATCGTTTTCCTCGTAAAGATAACGTCGTTACCTAATGCAAAGAGACAGAGTTATCACGGATGAATGTATGATTACGTATACATACTCAAAATAAATACAACATAAATTATTGTGGAACGTCAAAAATCAATATGATAATGAGATCATATTCAATAGCACACAATTACTATTTCATTATTTTAACTTCCGATCAGAAAAAAACATATATACGCCATAAAAATACTTTGTTATGATAAGGTAATACGAGGAAAATACTTTATCTACTTTATGCTTTATTAAATAAAATGTAAGTATATAAGAAAATGTATATTTATGTAACAATTAACCATTTATATAAAAATCGAAGCAATTTGCAACATATGAACCAAATATATACAACTACACCGAGAGAAGGGTTTACTTATTGTCAACGAATTACGTTTATGGTAACTAAAATGGTTACGGTTTCTCTTAAACGAATAAGAATATATTACCAAACTGCACAAGTAAATGCAAACATATTAGACATAATTTATTAGTCTCAGTTATTAGGTAAAACTGTTGTTTAACATTTAAAATATTAATCAGTAATGTTAATGTGAAACAAATATTATTTTTGGAATAAAATATTTAGATTGACTGCATATACGTCAAACTTTTCTGTGAACTTACTTATTCAGCTCTACTTCAATACTTATACTTACAGCAATACTTATTTCAGCTCACTTATGCCTCTCGCTTATTGTCGTAGTAATAAAAAGAAAGAACTTGTAACGGAATATATTTTACCATATTTTCCTAAATTATATTCTGCCAATGTTACGTAATATATTATTTTAAATAGAGATAAGAATACCTACAACCAGTATATTTACCTGCCACAAAAACAAATCAAACAGGTACACATTATCCCAGTATGCCTCTCAGTGAATATAAAAGCAGCATGTAGGCTAGGTAATCTATATGATACACAATTTCAACTGCTTAATTTAATGGAATTGTATAGCTCCCGCAATGTCGTGTCTATACCGATGTCCGATTGTTTTATTTTCCGTATAATCAGTTAAGGTATGTCAATTATCTAATATGTACTCAGCGCATTGGAAATAATAATTTTAATACATGAAGGAGGCAAATGATTAGATATACAATCGAATTGGTATCAAGCAGGATTTGATAAATGTAAAATTATATTTTGTACTTAGAAAGATAGATCTGTTCACAAGTATATATGGTAGGACTAGACAAAAAAAAAAAAATGTTCTATTTATGGGAAACCGTAATTTTTACAAAGAACAAATGTATTTCTAATAAAGAAAGTTTGCCGAAATGTAGAATATATTGCTGACTAAGTTAATATACATGGTGAATCATGGAAACTAATGCACAGAGTAATGAAAATATTGTTGACTTAAGTTCACTTGCACTACAATTTCTTATATATCCATTTCAATTCTAGCCAGCCAAAATTAGGTATAGGATTTTCATTAATATTAACTAGTATTTTCAGAACATATTTTATACCACAAATAAATGTCATCATGATATCTCTTAAAGGTTCAAATCTTCATATATGATTACGGTGTTACAACATTTATAAAATTGTATTCGATTAAATAATTATTAATGCTAATTACTGAGACTACTGAATATGGCTTAAAACCTACTTCAATTAGTAGTCTATTATGTTCTAATAAGAGGAATTTTAATGTCATTTATAATTTACATTCAACTGAGTATATAACATTAAATATGGTGGATTGAAGCAGATGGATCTCTCGATATGGATCAAAAATATCTTTTAGTTAATAACAAATTATATTGTAGGACAATAGATTCAAATGTTGTTTATTTTTTACGTTCAAGTGTAGTATATTGTCATCATTTATATCTTTAAAGATGGTAGATTGAAGAAGATAAATCTCTTCTATATTGATACAAAATCACTTGTGTGGCTTAATATAAGCTATATAAACCTAGGCAAGGCGATTGTAGATGTTGTTACTGAATACTGAGCATATAACTTGGAACCCATATATCTTTCTTTGCCTTGAAATATATCAGCAGAATATTTGGTGGTAATTTTCCGCCTTCTTATTATCCCCAATCGTCATCGCTTGTAAGATTCTTACATTATTAACTTGTACGTATGCGTTTGACAATTAGCAAACATAAAATGAGCAGTATTTTCTTCAGCGAAAGTCTTTTGTAGCATTGACATTGAACCAGAAAACTCCTGACGTGAAATATAGAAAATGGCATGCTAATTTGTTAGGTTCGGTTAACTAAACATGGTTAAAAATAATTCCGCCGCGGTAACAGACCGGCCAAGTGAAATAAACAAAAGTGATACGGAGACGAGAGATATATAGTATTTTTATAAAATTAATATTTACACGATGCCGAACGTTCTTAAGTGTCATGTGACGTTGAGTCAGGGTGTATAAACAATACTATTTACATGCGAAATACGACTGTAAATATTTTTTCTTTTTATAACTTTGGACAACAGAATAGAATAAACGGAATATAAATGCAATAAATCTATGATGGCTGTGAATACAAACAGTTTGAAAATGAGAGCTATATTGTAGTTGCGTAATTTACCAAGAAATTTATAAACTACTTCCTTAGCTCTTAGTCGTATTAGCAGGACCTTTTAGTAAACGTAAACATGCATTAATAATTCTTACTTTTACTGTGTAGTTTATATCTTTAATAGTTCAAAATAATAAGTCACTGGGTAATACCGAATTATACAAGATGAATCAAATAACATAACACATTATTTATTTTCGGAAATTAGTATTGATATTCCTCCAAATTAAAAGATGCAATTTTATGATTAGGAGGAAATAATTCAAATGTTTTGATGGAAAGAAAAGCACAAAGGGTGTACACAAAAGAATCACATAAATATATCTTTTTATATTAACTGTATCAGCTTTTCTTTTTTCATTTTAAATTATGAGTTTTCATGCAACACTGGTCTCCTTTTTACAATATATAATATCAATTAACCTCGACATCCTAAGCGGTAGGATCTTATTATGTATTATACCAGGTATGTAAATATGAAACCGGAATTTGCCCATAGATGGCCTAGCTGCTAATGTAGTTACATTCATACTGCGGCATTGGCGCCATTTTATTGTTTTGACATCTAATAAAGGCTTTTATCTCAACAATACAAGTTTATACAACAACATCGTTTTTAATAGCGTTGAACACATCGAATTTTGTGTCTGGAAACTACGATTTGCGGACAGCATTGATTTTCTGTTACCATTTGAAGAAAACTGTTGCAGAATCGAATCGAATACTTGTCGAAGCCTACAGTAAGCATGATATTGGCAAATCACAGTGCTTTCAGTGGTTTAAAAAATTAAAAAGTGGTAATTTTGACGTGAGAAACGAGGAACGTGGAAGACCACTGAAAAAGTTTGAAGATATCGAATTGTAAGCATTGCTAGATGATAATGACGCTCAAACGCAACAACAACTTGCGGATCAATAAAATGTGACACGAGAAGCCGTCTAAATACGTTTGTAATCCATTGGAAAGATCCAGAAGATGGGAAAATGGATTACACATGAACTGAATGAAAGACAGCAGGAAAACCGAAAAACCATTTGTGAAATGTTGCTCGCGAGGTACAAAAGAAAGTCATTTATCCATCGAATTGTGACTGGTGATGAAAAGTGGATATATTTCGAGAATCCTAAGCGTAAGAGATCATGGGTAACTCCAGCTAATCGCTATAGACGGAAGACAATGTGTTTGGTGGAATCAGAAGGGTGTGATATTTTATGAGCTGGCCAAATTAATTAAAGCCTGGCCAAACCGTTAATACTGAACGTTACCGACAATAAATGATTGATTTGAATCAAGCTTTGGGTGAAAAACGAGCAGAATATAAAAAGAGGCAACACAAAGTAATTTTGCTTTATAATAATGTGCCATCATACACAGTAATACCGGTCAAGGAAACGATTGAGGTGTTTAGTTGGGAAGTACATTCGCATGCAGCTTACTCACCAGACTTGGCTCCGTCCAATTACTACTTATTTACATCGATGGGACACGCACTTGATGAGCAGGGCTTCAATTCTTACGAAAATGTACGAAAATGGCTCGATGACTGGTTTGCCTCAAAAGAGCAAGAATTTTTTCGGCATGGAATCCATAAATTGTCAGAGAGATTGAAAAAATTGATATAGCTAGCAATAGACAATACTTCGAATAAAATATTTGTTATCATTCTTGTACAATAAACGTGTATTTTCTATACAAAAAATTCCTGTTTCATATTTACATATCTGGTATCAGTAACTTCGGATAAGGCCATGTTATATTCTTGTAGAGATATATTAATTTATTATGGTTATATTAATTTAGAACAGCACTATGTCCAGCGTTATTATGTTTTGATTTATTTGAATTAAATAGAGTAAGAAATATTAAAGAAGAAATATAATTTAACTTCATTGTATAATTTATTAACCAAAGATGGGTCCATAGAACAAATCATTGTGATAAACAACACAATATATGATTTAAAAAAAACCTCAGTTGTTTTAATATCGATTCGTATAGGCAGATTCTGTTCAGTTTCTACGCCCTTTGTGCTGGGTAATATCAACTCTGCTATATATCTTTGCTGCATTCTTTATAAAAATAGATAGTGACTATCTCTAGGAGGGAAGGTTCTAACACAAGCTCAACAGTTTAAAATTACAGATAATAAACGACTGGTTTCTGTAGCTATGCAACTCTTAAAACATTTTATATCTCAGACCAAGTCACGTATATTGTAATATAGTTTATATTGTCACAGAATGATTGCAGATATTGTCACAGATTATTAAATCTGTGGTTGCTTTTCCCCTGTATGCTGAATGATATGAAACAGTTAGCTCTGCTTTCCCAACGTCTCTAACTGCATTTGTATAGAATTACAATTGGTTGTCATAACACGTATTTAAAAATATCGAGTGCCGATTCTGTGATGAAATCATAATTATACCTGTTTAATAAACTGATACTTTGGTTACTAAATTCCTCAGTGTTTAACTGTGCCAGTGACATTAACTTTAAAAAAAAAATAAATAGGTTTAAAAGCCTATTTTTAGAAACATTTTTGTACTACGAGGGTTTATGCTCTTAAAACAGCATGTAGTGAAAATAATGCGTATAATAAGGCTTAAAGGGAACGGAACAGCGACCTAGACCAACTTGATGCACATCAAGCAATAGCCACTAGACGCTTATCACTAGAATGGGCGACCACCAGCCAGCTCATCTATAACTTCTAGCGGCTTGTATATCAGTGGACTCACAGAAGCTACACAAACTTGAGGAAGGTTTGTGTAGACGACATATCACCCCTTGGATAAGATGTAAGACCGTAGGTCTCTTGTTTATTACATGTTAGGTACTGTAAGGTTAGGTAAAATGGGCGACCACCAGCCAGCTCGCCTATAACTTCTAGCGCTTGTATATAACCGGACTCACAGAAGCTACACAAACTTGAGGAAGGTTTGTGTAGATAACATATGATCCCTCGGATAGGATGTAAGGCCGTAGGTCTATTGTTTACTACATATTAGGTAGGAAGAAAGAGATCCCCAATCTACTACAAAAATGGGAATTCGGCAACATTTATCGATTGAGGGTAGCTCGTCTCGTGGTGTCTGTCATCTGCTTTAGTAGCGAAAATAGACCGAACTTAAATAAGGGTATAAAAATCTATGTCAACAATTCTGATAACTTTTATGTATTATATAATATAATTTTTATATAATTTTTATATATTAGTTTCAATTTTACCAAAATTCTTCACCACTCTGAGAATTGATGGAGCAGATGCCTTTGAAATTGTATTGTGTTTGAAGAAATATAAAGCTATGTAATTTACATAATGTTGAATACATTGTACATAATGTGTCCCTCTGCAATTTAATGTTTGTCGCATCACTAAAACTAGTAGTTTCTGAGATACTTATTTCGATTCCAATGAGGTCCTGTACGGAAATTAATTGTGAAATTAATTAAAAATAAAGTCTAATAACTATTTTCCCATTTAATTATAAGATATTGGGCATATGTATTTTTAAAATACAAATTTCAAATGTACAGGTACAGGTGTCCAAAAGTGAGAGTGGAACTTCGATAACTTTCAGTTAAATGGAAAGGATTTCAGTTAACGACCTTATTTTAAACGAAGCGTACTGTATTTTATAAGTATATGCACTTTCTTTTCTTATTTATTTTCGATCTATAAGGGTTTTTTCTATAAAAACTGGATTTTGAATTATTTAAATTTGTATAGAAGGTTGTAGATTTTAAATGATTAAATTAACAATATCAAGTGTAGTGTGCCTTATATTTGTGTTCCTTTAAATGAAAGTATTATTAACTTATTTTAAATAAAAGCAAATTAATAATTGTATGTTTCGTTATTTTTGTTAGGGCTGTCAGTATTGACATAAATTGTTCTATTCTATTTATTCTATTTGTTATCTTTGTTGTAGACATATACACATTTTATATTGATTTTTTTCTATTTTCATTAACAAAAAATAATAACAGATATTTTTTTCTCAAAAAATCTGAAGAGTATGTGTAGAAAAGATCATGTAATTAATTAAGGTTTGTCGTAGATCGACTTCCTTTTTGGGACACGTTGTGCATTTTGAAGCTTTTGTAGTTTGTACATACTTAATGGCATATCTCATAAACTGTAGAAGACTGAATATGTAGATAGACGTTATGATGGTAATAAGAGTATCTATTGATAAACTTTCTCTTTTATATTATGTGTGGTTTTGAAGAATCCTCTACTAAGTTCATAGATCTTGTATGTTTTATAAAAATGGTGTAAAATTTAACAAAGATTAATTTTAATTTAGAAATTAATTCTTCAATTTTTAATTAAAAACTGAGGATATGAGTAAACTAGACTAAATAATAACATTCTGAAAGTAATAAAAAGTTATTATTATTTATCGTAATGGATAATTAATAATACATCAGGTGTTAGAAATAGCACACGATAACAATTTGTATTTATTAATTATATCTTACAGTGTTATTTCGGAAATAACCGATAACGCTACCGAAATAATTAAAAGCATGTGTTCACATGCAAAACCAATAGAGAAAGGAAAATGAGACGTCACTGATAATAAATGATGCCAACCTTTTTTTAGGTTTGGTTACATGAACTATGAAAATAACTCGCGAATATCAGAAAATATTTTTATTTGGTACGTAAAATTGTTAATCACAAAATACTTATTTACGTCTTGACAGATTCTATATTAAAAAATAGGTGTACTTTCGTTGAAATGTAAATAATTTTTATATGTACTTACATAGTGACGAAACATAAGTTTTGAATAGTTTAATGAACCTAATAAAATCTAAGAAAACATACGCATATGTGTATATAGGGTATCTGTGTTGGAACTGTAGGATTTGAATTGCGCGCCATTTGTGTACTGTCAAGCAAGCACGTCAATATTTAACGGCTATCATCTACAAACCATATGACGTCAACATATCGCGATTAACAGTTCAACAACGAATAGTCTATATACAACTGTTTTATGGAAGTGAGCGATCATTTACACTTGCATTAAGGAAAATTCGCACAAAATTAGAATAAAACGAACCCTCATGTCCAACAGTGTAAGATCACATGATATTGTAGGCTAATTGATATTAACATTTCGCGAGACATGAAATCAACATGAAATTTGGTATGCAACAGAGTTATACACATGACACGTTCCATCGTCTTGCTGAAACCACATGTTGTTCACATGAAAATCATCTATTTGGCGAAAAAAGAAACTGTTTAACATATCAAGATAGCATCACTTACTATGATAGCATTACCAGCTTAATTTTCAAAGAAGTATGGTCCAATTACTCCACCACTCTAAAATGCGCATGAAACCTTTTGCATATTTTTTCATGAATAGTGTGTCAATGTTCAGCACCCAAAATTCGACAATTTTGTTTACTGCCTTATCCATCAAGATAAAAATGTGTTTCATTGCTGAACAAAAATATTGTTGTAAAAATCAGTATCGACTTCTCCCTTTTCTAACACCCAATTAACAAATGTACGACATTTTAAATGGCCTGTAACTTTTAATAGTTGTGTAAACTTAATTTAATATGCTGATAGATGTAAATCCGATGCGTGGTGGCTCTTGACAGATTCAATTGTTGTGCACGACGTCGAATTGATGTGTTTGGATACTCCTGTATACTTATTCTTACTGCAACAATATTTTCATCTCATCGACCACAACGAAGACGTATTGGTGTCGCCTTATCAATAACACAACCCGTTTCTTCAAATTTCTTGATTAAGTTACGAATTAAGCGCTTCCTTTGTCCTAATATTGTGCGAATTTTTCTTAATGCAACTGTAGATGATCGCCCACTTCATGAAATAGTTGTTTCAACATAAACTATTCGTTGTTGAACTGATAATCACGTCATATTGATGTCGTATGGTTTGTAGATGAGTCGTTAAATATTGACGCCCTATCTTTGACAGAACACAAATGACGCGCAATTAAAATCCTGTAGTTCCAACTGAGACACCCCACACATGTTTGAATATAAAGACACATAGAATAGATGTAAAATAAATTAATTACTTCCATATAGTTGTTTCATTTTAAAACCAATGGAATACATTACTAACAAAGTGTTTTTGATAATCATTTCAGTAACTTAAATAAAAAATTAAATGAAGCTCACCAACTTTCTTTAAAAGAAACCAAAGCAATATCAAGAATAATGCGAGAAATATCCATTACCTACCATTATTATAACGTAAATTTCACAATGAAAACTTAAATAAATCATATTCGGCGGAAACTTAACTGCCTGAGGCGAAATATTATTTTCGTCTCGGATATATCAGTCTAGCTAGAACTAGTAATAACTACACTTAACACACTACACCACATATAAATGCCTTAGTTTGAAAAAAAATGCGAGAAAAAATAGACCTACTACTTTTAAAATAGTTTACATTAGAATTAGAGTCAGTGTTAACGAAAAAATGGTTTAGATGCCATAAAATGAGCAACACCTCTATTGAATTTTATTAATGTTTATTACACAATTTATAATTGTAAATCTATCGAATGTTGCTAAAAATATTACAGATTTTATGCAGCCAGAAAGCGACTATTACTAACAGAATTAAGTTGGACTCTTGTTATCGTTCAGACGTGCAAATGTATGAAGGTGTGAAGGTGATCTGCCTTTTAAATATGCATAACTTTATTATCGATATTGATAAGTATGACTCTTCCGCAACAACTCAGGCTGTATTATCTCTTATTTGTTTGTTTCTTCTTTACTATTCAGAATAAAGATACTACTTCCAACAATATGAACGTTTGAGAAGTCTGTTTCGAATACGTTATGGCGACTATCCTTTGATAATTCAGATCAATTAAGCTCTGAATTATTACTCTTAAGTTCATTGAAACTCATTTAAATATGCGAATGTTCAAGGGTAATTGATCTTTTGAGTACGAATCAATTTATTATGGATACTGGTACTACTAGTAGTACGACTCTTCTACAGCAACATAGCCTGTGTTAGTTCTTATTCGTTCCTGTCTACTTTGCCATTCAGAATAAAGAAACTACTTCCAACAATAGGAATGTTTCAGAAGCATGCGTTTCAAATGCGTTATGACAGCTATCTGTTGACAATTTAGATTAATTAATATCAATATTGTAGCCTCTACAAGACTAAACATCAGTACTCATCTGCAATAAACGACAGACTTAAAATATAATCAGATTTTCGCTACAAATCTTGGAATCATTTCTCCGTGTTGATTGTGTCGTAATCACGTAAAGACATCCAGTAAAACACGCATGTTTACCTTATACCATCACAAAGCAACAGTACAAGTTTTATAGTATGTTTATATTCACACAATACAAATATAATGGAGGAGAGAGGGACCTAGAGGGACCTTTCATGCAACAATAAAAACAGGCAATCAGTTTTTTTTGTATTCGCTAATAAACTCAGTCAACTTTACTATTTTTCTTCATGGTCAATGAAAAGTCAAGGAATTAGGTATTAGAAGGAGTGGTGCATTAAACAGACACAAATTAGTTCTCCACTGTTTACTGACCATGAAGAAAAATAGTCAAGTTTACTGAATTTATTAGTGGGCAGTGAAATATGAGTAATGATTTACTGAAGCAAAACAGAATTTTGGTATAAATAGAAATTAGAAGTTTAAAACTAGTTATAATCATTCCCCGATGATGCAAAATTGGTTAGCGATATCAGCAAACGTGTAATCTTCGATTTTCATGGAAAACTGGGTTCCTCAATCGGATCTAAAGAGCAGTCGTGAGGGATTCCAGAAAAAGGATTCTGCGTTCCAACATAGTTTTAGCTTTAATAGTTCTTTATCCAGATTTGTCACGTCCACCATCAAAAAATTTGGTTTCAACAAGACGGAGATCCTCCTCATCATTCTCATGTTATTCTTTATTATTTTTTGATTTATTCCTTGGAAAATAGATAAGGTGACGAATATTAACTGAGTGGCCACCACGCTTACCTGATTTGATGCCCTTAGATATGGGCTTACTTTAAATCGCTGGTCTGTCAAAAATTAAGGCGTATTTTTTTATTTGTATTTTTTCTAAAAACACCATTTATCTTTTAAACAATGAATAAGAAACTACTAAAATGGACACCATTGTGAAAAAATTTAAAGAATAATTCTTTAGAAGGATCAAGTGACATCAAAGTTTAAACATAAGATATTAAAAAAAAATTAACTTTGAGTCAGTCATTTTATATATAAAAAATTAGGTTAAGTTCCACAGTTATTCAAAAAGTCATTCAACAACATATAATTATGAATATTGTGCGAAACTTTATCTCTATACTAATAAATAAAGAGTACAAAAGACCTGCAAAACCAAGATAATCTCAATAGTATTGAATCAAACGACATTAATTTGAAACCATAGACATGTCTATGATATAATGAAAATAAATACTTTCAATTCGGTAGAAGCATAAAAAGCAATTAATGACAAAACCCAGTTCCAACTTTAATTGGCACGTAGCGTAGCGTATCTTCCACTCTAATTTGTTAAGGCCTGTTCTGTTAATATAATTATATTTAATGCGATATAAAGATGGTTTTTAACTTAATGCAATCAATCAACTTGTGTGACACTATCTCAACAAAGAGCATTGTACTGCGTCATCAAAAAGTTTCTTGGAAGTTCTGGCGATAAAAAAAAAACACTTACGCGTGCCCAAGAAATTTTAGTAGCAGAATGCGGGAATGTTCGAAGTAATAAAAATGATACTAAATTTTATTTGACCAGACATAAAGGCAGTATATGTTTGAAAACGTTTTATCACTGGCTCTGCATTGGCGAATGAGTTCTTGGAATATAATAATGGGTATATGTAGTATATATAAGGCACAATAATTCCAAAATCCAATCCAGCTTTAGCAAGATTTGTCGGCAACAGTTATCGCTTTAGAGATAACCTGTAACTAAATAATTTTGTAAATAGGTAACCATTAGAGTCATTTTTACTTTGTCATGTGTTACATTATATGTGTTGTTGTATATTAATATATCTTTCTATAAGCGAATTCTTGCATATTAACACATCTATAACATATGGAATAAAATTAAATAATTAATATTGGCTCATTCACCATATTCTAAAATATTCAAAATTAACAAATAACAGTTTGCTACCTCATGTTTAGTTTGTGCATGTTTTCAAACGTTCCATTCGAATGAATCCATTCCCGTCTTGAACGTAATCTTCTAATGAGGCGTACAAATCTAGTAGTTCCAGAATTGATTGCTAATGAACATCTTAACGAGTGGAAATAGTCCCGTCGCAGAGAGGGGCGCGGAGCTACATTCGGAGAATAAGGGGGATAATAGGTTCACAATTTCAATTACATCAAGTTCAACTGCGAGGAAATACCGTAACTTTTAGTTTTTATCTAAGATGTGTAGACGTCTGTTCAGTAACGTTTCACTAAATTATCAAAATCTAATTTTACTCTGTAGGTGATAATGACTCTAATTGTAGGTGATAATGTGAAAATTATAATTTTTTTAATTATCTGTAGTCTTTTACTTTTTGTTAACAGATAGAAATTTTTTGTTTTCTTAACCGCATATTTTAATTGTTTTTTTTCTTACATCATCATGAGGTCATCAGTCCTAAGACTGGTTAGACGCTAACCTCCAGCTTCTCCTATCTTGTGCTAACCTACGCATTTCGCTAATTGTGCTACAACCTATATCCCTTACTATTTGCGAGCAGTAGTCTAATCTAGGCCTACCTCTGCCTTTCTTCACTCCTATTTCTGCCTAAAAAATATCGCGGACTATTCCCCCATGTCTCAGCAAGTGGCCTACCATTCTACCTCTTCTCTTTTTTATGTTTTTCCACATACTTCTTTTCTCGACGACTTTCTCCAATACTTCTTCGTTTTTAACCCTATCAGTCCATGATATTTTCATCATTCTTCGGTAACACCACATCGCAACCGTATAGTGCCGTGCTCCATACATATGTTTTCAAAAATCTCTTCCTTGTTTCTATGTGTATTACCCCCGAGCATAAAAGTGCTTTCTTTTTATTAAAAGCTACTCGACCCTGCGCTATTCTTTGTTTTATGTCTTTATCGCTTCTTCCATCCCAATTTATTTTACTTCCTAAATAAGTGAAGTCTTTAACTTCCTCCAATCTTTCATTATTAATTTGTACTTTCGTTTTTGCTCTGCTCTCGCGCCCTCTGCACACTAACACTTTAGTTTTGTTTTTATTCACCCTCATTCCGTATTCCTCTGTCAACACTGCCTCCATTTCGTTCAATGCTGATTCTAATTCCTCCGAATCTCAGTATTTTTAGTTTCTGTCCCTGTACTTTAATCCCGAAATCCACTCTATCTTTTACCACATTAATCGCCTCTTCGATGTACAGATTAAAAATTAGTGGTGATAGCGTACATCCTTGTCTTACTCCTTTCCTAATACCTACTTCCCTTTTTTCCCCTTCTACTTCTATAACAGCAGTTTGCTCTTTGTATAGATTGTGTACTACTCTCCTATCTCTATACTTCATTCCCGCGCTCGTCTTTTCTTACATGTTCAATTAATTAAATAAATAAAAATACTATCAATAAGTTGAAGTACATTTATATTTAGTGTATATATCTAAGTATATATAAAGCTGATAACAAATGGATTTGAATTAACTACCACATGTGACAGAAAAGGATAGAAATAACAAACTCTGATATGCGATAACAGCCTTCATAATATAACATATATATAAAACCATGACCCCAAGTTGATTATGTTTTACAACTTTAATATATATAATCTACAGATATTATGAGTTAAATGTCTAATAATATAGAACAGCATCATTAGCATTATGTTTGAAAGATATGTTTATTTCACTCACACACACCGTACTTTGTAATTGGACCGTTTACGCCGCTCCACTCTTACTTCTTTTAGATAAGTACTGGCGCCTCCTACCAAACTTCTCCTCGAAATCCATAGAGGTTTTTAATAAGTTGTGAAGTGTAGTGTTTTTTCCGTAATACATACTCGTATTATACATTACTAAAATTTACTTGAAATAAGTTGTTTGATCCATGGAAATGTTCAAGTAACTAAGGACAGCCACGTTTATATAAATAATAAAACCGACAAATAACAAAACGACACAAAAACACGACAAATAATAAAAATGTAACAAGTAACATGAATAAATAAAATAAAATGTTCTAAGCAGAAGAAATGTAAATAAACAGTAAACAAAAAAATATTTCGGTGTTCGTGGAAAACTGCAACAACAGCAGACCTCCTGTGAAAACAGGAGACTTCCTATTTTTGTTGCTGTATCGAAGTTTCGATCTCTTTAACAGCAGGTTTATTTTATGTCGTTATTCTCTATAAACAGCACGAACAAGTGAGGCGAGAACTTTAGATATTTCATTTGGATGAGTGTGAAATTATGTAGACTGGATGCAAAATTACTTATTACCTGTTATTAAATTATTTAATATCATCTGTTATTAAGGTTAAAGGTACGGTTTGTATTAATGTATGGTTTGCATGCTGATGAATTTATATTAATGATTTCATATTATATTATATTCAAGTGTGAATACTCTTTTGTGTAGGTATTGCTTTGAATTGTTCTTATATGTGCCGTTATAATTGTTATGATACATAAAACATATAGAATTTCAGCAGTGCCTACATTTTTACTCATAAACAAACACACGCCCACGCAGTAATTTTCGCATTTAAACGTTTAGAAGCAAACTCGCATCCAAATAACTTTATGGGCGTATAAAAGGGTATATATACCAGCCACCAAGTCTACCAATCGATTAAAATTTAGAAATAATAAATATGTACATATTCAAGTCTTTCGTACCCAAATTGTTTAAAAACATTTCAAGTATATTAATGAAATACAATATTACAATATCATATAAAGCTCACAATACTGCAAATATTGTTTACATAACTTACACCTAACTTGTAACGAAAAACTAAACAAAAATAATATCTATATAGGTCAAACAAAATAATACTTTAATTAAAATTTAACAGTATTTACAAAACACACAAAATAATATGCATATATATATATATATATATATATATATATATATATATATATATATATATATATATATATATTACACATACATAATACATATTTCAGAGAAACGATCAAACTCCTACCAACCAACAACGTATGAAAGACTACACGTTAAACGACATTTACAGACAATATGCGGCAATTAACAGGTGCATTTAGATAAATAACTTGAAGTGAAATATTTTTATATTGGTTAAATAAATTATAAAGGAACAGACGACAATTCTACATCTATTATATATATATATATATATATATATATATATATATATATATATATATATATATATATATATATATATATATATATATACGTAAACTATTATTATCTTCTATAACATAATGAATCACATACCACATAAAAATATTTCAGCTAAATTACGCTAAAACTTTCACGCATAATAAACTAAAAGTCTTACATTTTTAATTATATACGTGTAACTTATACACGAGATTCTTCAAAATGATTATATAAAACTGATAGGTTAAAAACAAAAAAAGTTACTAATAAAATTAACTGAATAAAATAAGAAAAAGACCTTTTATTAAGTGAAGAAATATTTGAATAAAATGATGAAAAGATCCATACTGCAAGATATGAGATTGCCAACTTGATTTTTGCCAATACAGTTTTGTTTAAATGTCTTAATTCCTTGGGTACGAGTGTTAATTATGTTAGGCTACATTATTTTACATTTACAGTAGTTTTGAATGCAATGCACTTTTGCAATTACCTGATGAATTTTACAGATTTGAAAATTTTTCATTGAATGATCTATTCATAGATCTGTAACACAGATTTTGCAGCATTCCACTACGTAAATTGAATAATACAAGTTTTATATGGCAAAGTAACAACTTTTTTTGGCAAGCATGTGCTATAATATCGCTTCATTCATGGTTCGAAGACCCGAAATTCTATTTTTATTTAAAGTACGGTACTATATTTTTAGGTAAAGTTAATAACGTCAATAACGAGGTGATGCATTTCATCGCATGTGTGTTGTTTTTGCTAATGCTCTACGTCGGACAAAGTCGAAGCAACATGAACAGCGATAAGAAATTCTCAGTTTATTCATAGATTTATCATAATATTCAGTATTAATATAATATGCAGTGTTGCGTGAAGGTCTGTTATAAACACATTATATTGTAGAGATTTTGAAAAATCCTGAAAAAAGTTGGTTTCAGTTGATTGATTTCCTGAAATTCTTGATGATATTTAAATCATAACGATTAATAGAACAGAATACAATATATTCTGTAATCTTACTTAAAGGAGTGATATACCTTTTAGTTTTCCAATTTTTCAACTTAAAATATTCGTTATATAAAATAAAAAGAAATATTCATCTTATAATTAATCAGTAATTAATTCAGTAACATTTATATCACATCAATATAACTTAATTATTGTTAGTAAATCTTTTATATTTAATATATCGTCCAAGAATAACATATTTGTCATAAATAGCTTATGAACTATTGATTTATTTATTACAATTAAAATCATATATTAAATAATATTTCAATATTATAAATTTTTTTATAATTTATTAATTATTAATATAAAATATTGTAATACTATAATGATATATTGTAATATTATAATTTATTTATATTAAAAACCCGTCTTATTTATATAAAAAAATAATTGAAGTTTGAGAAAATATGTAGAAAGTTTGATTTCAGTTCTAAATGTAAAATTACATGTAACATGGTTAACTGCGATGGACTAACTTAATTTAATACCCGTAGCTTTTGATTTGTTCTAATTTGCCAAAAATGTTAGGAATTGATGTATCTTATTTGAAGTAAATATTTTATATGCAAGTAAAATATTTTTTTATTCTATTTTATACATTTTCCTTTTTTTCACTCTTCTCATTACCCAATTATTTAGCTGAATAAGAGAAATATTTTTATGATGTTTATGTTTTCTTTATTACAGGATCTTTAAATAAATAGATACAAACAGTAGTCAATACAATATTTATTATAAATACTAATACTGTTAAGACATAACTAGAATCACTAGTGACTAGTGGAACTTAATATAATTATATATTTGTGACGCAGAAAAAATGTCGTACTAAAATAAAATAATAAACTGTTTCATTTTTAAATGGATGTATAATAGTTTTAACAATACCTAAACTAAATTTTTCTTATTTAAACTAACAATTTCCGAAATAATATTATTCTCGTGTCTCTAAATGTATAATTTATTTCAACACTATTTGCCAAATAAAAAAATCTCAAAACATACCGCGGCTTGTTTTTATGGCTAGGTTCAGGTAGAATTTTCGGTTTATCGGTAAGATAAGAGAGTTTTTATTTGGCAAATAGCGATGAATTGAATAGTAAGGATATTTTTTGAGGTTATAATATTATTTTACTATTAGTTAATACTATTATAAATCATATTAATATTATTAAAACTTTTAAACCTGTCGATTATCAAAAGCTTAAAAACTAGCTTAGGGTTCCTTTTTGCTTCTAAGTATCTAATTGATTTTATAAATGTATGGTAAGCATATGGTAAGATCTAAAGTAATAATTTAAAATTTATTATAAAAGAAATTAGGTCATTCTGAATAAAACTATTATATACTTAAGGTATATTTATAAGAAGTTAAGATACATTCCGCTATATTTCAATAAGTATGACAGTTTATAACCATAATTTCTTGCAAATAAATTATGTAAATAAATTATTTACAGAATTTATTTGCAAGATTGCCTTATTACTTGATTTTCATGACAACAATATTCTTTGTATTTTTATCGATTTTTTACATTTTTAACTATCTGTTTATTATTTTTCTTTATTATATTTTGTTATACAGATTTGCTTCAGTATGTTTAAACTATTTTGTTCTTTATCCTCGTTTGACATTGTGTGTAAATAATTCTGTTTATATATAAACTGATAAATGAGGGCTATAAACTGATAAATGAGGGAGAGAGATGCATCATCTTTATGATTTGAGTGTATTTTATGAGGTCAGTAAATTTATGACGTCGTCTACGTCAACGCAACACTTTTTTTAAAGTAGCAATATCGTTTTCAACACAATATGGTCCACACTTCTTAATTCTCTGCGTAGTTATGTTATAGATAATTTAATTTATCTATAAAGAAATAATTAATTATATAATATCATAATAAGAAATGCCATAATAAGTGTTCAAAGTGTCGATTGTTAGCAAGCATGTTTTATGATAAAGAAGAAGTAGCATCTTCCCGAACTCCTACTATTACATCTGGAGCTATTTATAAAGTTTGTATTCTAACACGTTCTGTTAATTCTTTTAAACTATAAGCCTATTCGTATAGCTTTTGTTTTTCTAACTTTGAACTAAATATGTTCATAATAATAGCCGACATCAAAATCCGCTATACGAGTATTTACACAGTAACTGCAGTTTCGATAATTTTACGTCATTTTCAAAACGATGATTCAACTAAGAATAAAATACAAAAATTCTGTTCCTATAATATATACTATCCAAATACAGAGATTAAGGGTTATGACAATAAACAGGTAATTAAGGTTTACAAGAAAACGTGTTCTATAAATGGTGCAATCCCGACCATCAAATTGTGAGAATTTCCATGAATTTTATTAAGAACTATTATACAGGGGGTTAATTAATTTTCGTAACAGTAAAAAGAGGAGCATATAGTATACCTACTTGATCATTTAACAAGTTAAAATTATCGCTATAGATCTATTTATAGATTTCTATTGCTTCTAATCAATTAAGTTTTAAACCTTTGCTGGCATAGTGCAGGATTTTTATATTAATATCTGGGAAACTATCTTAGAAAGTGGAAATTTCCCAAATATTAATAATATGAAAATCCTACACTATGCCAGCAAAGGTTTAAAACTTAATGTGATATTTATGTGATAGTAGTTCATTTGTGCTTTATGAAGAAGATATCATGGAGAAATCGTGTGTTATTTGTGATTTCTGTATGAAAAAGAGAGACAAGGTAATTCCATTCATAGAAAATACTCTTGTAAAATGTCAATTACGTAATTTTAAAAATTCGTGAAGATAATGGATATTAGTTTCATCTATCAAAGGTATACTCGTATACACTGCACTGACGAGACCCAAGATAAGATATCCTGAGATAGATGACACTTTGCATCTTCCTCGTGGTTTTGGAACAATCACTGTAATATAGTGATCAGACAAAAGTACGGCAAATTTTGTCATGTCAGCGCTCGGCGTTTGGCATATAGCTAGGAGAATAGCTGTTTTGACCTAATTTGTTTAGTCCTTATTATATAAGGCATTTTCAGATGGGTTGGAGTATAAACTCCCTATTTCTGTAGTTTTTATAATAGTTTATCTACAGTAGCGCAGTAGCTATACATACTATAGTCATAAATGGTCATTTTCTACTCTTGTTTGATCATACATTACATACATACATTCTTGAACACTTCTTAATGTATTTATTCCTTCAATTTTTATTTATATTGAAATTATTATTATTTGTTTTAATATAAAAAATGTTGACTGAGATGAGAAAAATGAGAAGCTGACTATTCACTTACAGACCCATAATAATTACCTCAAGCCGCGCGCGTTTTTTTTCAAGTTCTGTTGACTGCTGACTGAGTAAGATCTATGGAATCACTGACGTGCTGACTCTACAGTGGCTTTATTTGACCAATCCTATTGTATCTATCCTACTTTTTTTTTTGCTTGAGGGGAAAATCTTCAAAAGACACCTGGCCTCTGGTGTTCTGTTATTGTTTGGCCAGGTAGTGTCGGATTCGTATACGCCTACCGACTAAAAACACCCCGCTATCCTATCAGTGTAATGCCGAAGAGGAACCGCTCTCGCTTTACTTCTCTTCGGCATATCAATCATGATACTTATTCATTCTCTTTTTCCTTCATGATGACCGTTACCATCTGCTCCACCACTGTCTGCTCCTCTTCCCACTCAAGACTTACAGTCGCCACATTTCCCCCTGGTGTTCTTTCTCTGCACTCTGACGGTGGTAAAGTCACTACTGTGAGAGCCGCTATCTTATTGCTTTTCGCCCTAGCCGCCCTGACTAGGGTCTGAGTACTCAATTTGGTCTTTGCCTTTCTAGGCTCCGACTTTTCGGCATTCTCTGCTCTTCGTGCTCTTTCCGCGCTTCCTATTCTTGCTTCTCCATCTCCCTCTCTTGCTCCTCCTGCTCTTTCCCCGCTTCCTGATCTTGCTCCTATTCCTGCATATACTCCTGCTCCTACTCCTATTCCTGTTCCTGCTCCTGGCCCTGCACCAGGTCCTACTCCTTCTCCATCTCCTTTCCCTACTCTACTTTCCATTCCTTTAAGGCGGCGACTCCTAGGGGGAATCTATCCTACCTATATACATATATACAATCCTATCTGAAAGTTGAAAACATTTCCAAAGCTCTTGAATTTTTTTGTTGCGATCTCCTGACTATAGATGTATGTAATCCATAAGTCGTTCATAGAGGTAGAAAATATCAAAGATTATACAGGTTTTTGATATCGTAAAAGAATGTGCTAATATCTATATTCGTAAATGACAGATATAATTAGTTTTACAATCGAATAAACTTTTCATTCGAAAACTTCAAAACATTTAAGACTCGCATCAAACAGGAGATAATCGCCTCGTAATTACTTTCGAAGTGTTTGCCTTTATGAAAACATAAATTATTCATTTCTACTCGTTTTGTTTTACATGGCAAACAGAAGTTTTATATGAACAAAGTACAATAAAATTCTATCTGAAAATATCAACCTTTCCTAAACATTTGCATATTTTTTGTCGCGAGCTCCTGAACTATATATGTCTGCAATCTACAAAACATTTAAAGAGGTATGTAGGAAATTTCAAATGTTACACAGGTCTTTGATGTGGTAAAAGAATATGCTAATATCTATATTCGTAAATGACAGATATAATTCGTTTTACAATCCAATAAACGTTTCATTCGAAAATTTCAAAACATTTAAGACTCGCATCAAACAGGAGAAAACCGCCTCCTAATTACTTTCGAAGCGTTTGCCTTGATGAAAACACAAATTAATCATTTCCACTCATTCTTTTTACATGGCAAACAGAAGTTTTATATGATCAAAGTACAATTCTATCTGAAAATATCAATCTTTCCAAAACTTTTACATATCTTTTGTCACAAGCTCCTGGACTATATATGTATGTCTGCAATCTACAAAATATTTAAAGCGGTATGTAGGAAATATCAAATGTTACACAAGTCTTTGATGTCTCGTAAAGGAATGGGCTAATATCTATATTCGTAAATGACAGATATAATTCGTTTTACAATCGAATAAACTTTTCATTCGAAAATTTCAAAACATTTAAGACTCGCATCAAACAGGAGATAATCACCTCGTAATTACTTTCGAAGTGTTTGTCTTGATGAAAACATAAATTAATCATTTCAACTCATTCTTCTTACATGGCAAACAGAAGATATATGAACAAGTATAATAAAATTCCATCTGAAAATATCAACCTCTCCAATACATTTGCATATTTTTGTCGCGAGCTCCTGAACTATATATGTCTGCAATCTACAAAACATTTAAGGAGGTATGTAGGAAATGTTAAATGTTACACAGGTCTTTGATGTGGTAAAAGAATGTGCTAAAATCTATATTCGTAAATGACAGATATAATTCGTTTTACAATCGAATAAACTTTTCATTCGAGAATTTCAAAACATTTAAGACTCGCATCAAACAGGAGATAATCACCTCGTAATTACTTTGGAAGTGTTTGTCTTGATGAAAACATAAATTAATCATTTCAACTCATTCTTCTTACATGGCAAACAGAAGATTTATACGAACAAAGTACAATAAAATTCTATCTGAAAATATCAGTCTTTCCAAAACTCTTTTGTCGCGAGCTCCTGGACTATAGACATCTGCAATCTATAAAACGGTCAAAGAGGTGGAAAATATCAAAGGTTACACAGGTTCTTGATGTTGTAAAAGAATGTGATAATATCTATATTTGTAAATAACTGATATGATTCGTTTTACAATCGAATAAACTTTTCATTCAACTTCAAAACATTTAATGTTCGCGACAAACACGAGATAATCGCCTCGTAATTAGTTTCGAAGTGTTTACTTTAAAGAAAACATAAATTAATCATTTCCATCTCATTCTTTTTGCAGGGCAAGAATTAGCTGTCGCTTGTCAAAATAACAAACTTTCGAGTTTCAGCCAAAGGCTGAACATTTGCTGCTCCAATAAAACTTTTACGCAAGATTTATTGTTTCTGCTAAGAAACTTTGTTTCTTTTTGCACAGTTCTTATTAATAATTGCACAGCTCTCGATCGCCCTTATATTCTTGCGACCTTTTAGAACTATTTTGAAGGGGGTGAGTTTCGCTAACACCTCCATGAAAAAAAATGACAACAGAAATAATTTATTTCCTTTATAACTTTCACGCTATACGTGAACAATCTTTTCTTCGGATATATTAGTATTTACACAGATATTTATTTCTTGTTAATGTACACAGACCGTGGCCACTCATCTGGGTCACCAGGTGAAGTATTACCTCAAAATCCCGAATAATTTTCTTTATATTGACGTATCGTCTTTGATTAACTATCTTCAGCTTCATTTTATAAAATACACCTATACTGAAATTCCTTATCTTGTATAGTCAGTCATTCCTCCTATAGGCTATTAAAGTATCTTTTGACGTATCTTTTGAGTATCTTTTGAATATCTTTAAAGAGAATTTTGATGTATTCAACTTACAAATCTAGCATTAAATCTGTTTTCAGCAGACTTTAAAAAAAAATGAAGATTGACTACCTTGAATTTTGAACTTGAATATATTGAACCAAAATTTACATAGTAAATCCTATAGGAGGTAAACATAGTTACCTGTACATAGGCTGGTACATAAAGGACTTATAATTGAAATTAACAACTTAAAAAAAACTTCTTTTCGAGGAACAATAAATTTGAGTAAAATGTGGAAGAAAAATAAGTCTATTCCAGTAAATTTCTTCATCATTTCATCTATCATTATATATGTAAAACCTAAAAAATCTGTATTTATATGTTTTATGTATTTAATAATGATTTGAAATCTAAAAAAAAATTATTAGCTTTGACGAGGCACTGCTACAATCCATTTTATTTTTCTCTCTAATTCGTAAGATTGTCCAGGAAAACGGTAAAATTATTGTAATTATGGATTTTGACACTCTATATTTTCACAATTAGCAACATAATATTTACGTTTTGATTGTTTCTTTTTCATTTTATTTAGTAACAAATCTTTATTAAAAACATATGATACTGAGGCTTCGAGCTATTCAAGGTTTAAAAAACAAACACGAGATGGCGCAAAGGCTGCCCGCCAAAGATACTTTACTAGCGTATACAATAATTGCACAACTTTAGAGTTATATTTTTGATTAAATTTAGGCCTGTGAAATAGAATTCAGTTATTCAGAATATAGGCGGCAAGAACATGTATGAAACTTATTCCGTTAATGGCTTAACATCGTGAAATTCGTTTCGTACAAAATGGAGTCATGTCACAATTCAATGTGACTTCGCCTCCTAATGACAGTAATAATTTATTCTGACGAATGACTATTGTTTCCACACGTTGGGTGGTATCTCACGCGATAAGTCTTTGATACCCACTGCACACCCAACGTTGATATTGCAGACCGCTATTATAGCAATGTCAAGAACAGAATCCACGCCGGAATTCAGATTGTGTCATACGAGATATGAGGCGCATTCACGTAATTTCTCCACATCAACAGTCAGGAGCTTTAAATACGAAGTACATATTGAGAAGTAGTATTTATACTGTTAATAAAATGGAAAATTCGCGGCGGGATTTGTATGTACCTCCCTAGTCATTAGGGAAATGGTGAAATATTTCAATTGTAGATTATTATTTTCTTTAATTTATAAACATGGATTTCAGTAAAATATTAATTATGATACGATGGGCAATCATGCTAGTTGCCCGACGTGGAGCTAATAAAAGTGTAGCACTTTGTTCCGCGTCCACCACATGGGTGATCTATCGTATTTTTCTATAGAGCTGGCTACTTGATGGCATTAATACTGTGACCCACAGTGATTGACTGGACCCAGAGGGTCTTATTGTATACTTCGACCAACAGGGAAGTTATCACCTCTCCCTGAGCATGGAGGTTTGTCTTCATCTATATATGTGACTTTTCTCGTCGCAGCCTGAGGTTTTAGGGGAAAGGCGTCAATTTATGTGTTACCAGAAACTTTTTAATTACATTTCAGGTTCTATTAACATTCAGATACATTTCTTCAGTATCTTTTCAATAATTTTTTTGTAATATAGGCTCTCTTGTTTTGCTGTGCATGCGAGATTATTCTACCGAAATTAAATGTTGTATTTCCTTTAGTCAATCGACGTGGTCTTTAACCGGATTATTTTTAATAATGTTCTAAATCGGATGATTTAGAGTCATATGTAAAAATTTTATCTGGATACAAATAATTATAGCATTTTTATCGGCCGCAAAAGCTCGAGACGTTACAAAGCCCCAAGTATAGCCAAAGTGAGATAATATTTGAAACTGAATAAAAGAAAATACCATTTGGTAAAATATGACTCATTGTCACATGTTTGGAGGTGAAACGATGCTAGTATAATCAATAATTGTATGGATTAACTTACAAAGAAAATACATTGAAAATGGATATTATTTAAACATTCTTTTATCTACTAAACTTTAATTATGCTTTTATCCAACAATTATCCAATACATGGTATAAAACTTGGAAAAGTTATATTTAAAAATCAAATAGTAACTACACACACTTGCAATCTACTTTACCATCAGATCTCTCCCATCTATACTAGTATAAATTAACAATATTATTGTCAGTAAATAATACTAGGTTAAATTAATGAGGTTAAATTGTGGTCGATTTACAGAGCATTTAAATAGAACTGAAATCCTCTGGGAGAACTGGGATGCTGTTTAGATTAGCCACCATAAATGGTCTTCATTTATTTTTTTAATTGTGGACATAAACCGGCTAGCGTAGACTTTATAAAGGTGGTAATATGTCTAAATATACCACATTTTATAAATTTTCAAACTTTAATTTCCTTCAAAAACATAATGATATATCATAATATACTTTAATTACTTAAAGAACATAAATTTAGATATATAATAGTAAAGCAATATTAGAATTTTTATTTCTTTATGTTTACCTATTTGTATACCTTTTACAGTATACTGTGGCCCTCGATGCCCTCGACAATCCTGATTAGATTCTCTTATACATAAAAAGTATAAAGTTTTTGTATAAACTCGAAGCCAAATAAGAAAAAACTATCTCCAGTATTCGGGTACATCTTTGCATATATTTGACCAACAGATTCTTATCTAAACCCCAAAATACTATAGCCCTGAATTTTCCAAGTGAAGATTGCTTTTCTTTGTGGTGGAGATCTCTTATACCCCTTACGCCCCATCACATTGCTTCATAGGTAGATCTCAATGATAATCTCATCGTCATTTCAAATTCAGATAAAAAATTGTACAGATATTCAGCTTTCTTCTTGCGAAGAGAAAATCTGCCACCGTTGTGACAGTTTCCGTCTTTCTTGCTTCCACAGGCCTTCCATATTTTGATCATCCTAAACCGATTTGCTGCTCTATCGATAAAACGGTTCGGATCAGAATTTTATTTTAAAATTGAGAGGCGTTGTTTCCGTATACATTTACTGGAGTAGGTTGGAGCCTTTGGTGTGAAGATAACACTGGCAAAGTTTTCCACAGAACACTATACACTACACTCGACGCACGTTTCGCCAACAAAGTTGGCATCATCTGGAGATGATTAAAACTCCTGAATTTTCTTCTGTATACATTACTGCCTATAAATTAGTCTCTAGTGGATAATATTTGCTTTATTCGGTCAAAAACTTTATGAACTGTTTGAATTTCAGCTCCATTTTACTCATTTTTGTAATAGTACTGAACTATAAGTATTAGATTAAATTGGAAGGTTATTAAGAAAACACAAGAATTCCAAATATGTTCCTCGTCTTGTTCAATGCATAAGTTTACACACCTCCTCATACTATGAAAAACATTTTTAAGTATTTTTAGTGCTATGGTTGCACATTCTGCAACAATTCGTTATTTTTTCAGGTCTTGAAGATTAACTACAGGAGTTCTTTCATAAATCCTATTTCTTAAGCGACGTAACACAGAAGATTTCTTCGTCAAACGAGGAGACCCATAAAAAACGTTTCTATACTGATCTACATTTATGGTAAAAGTCAAACGGGCCCAATTATTCTTCTCCGACAGAGTGTTATCCAAATATAAATTTGGTGAGAGTGTAATGGAGATTTAATAACAATATACATATTATATGTGCTCCACATTTTCATGTTTTAAGAACTGACGTACTCTGAAGGATGAAACCGCATCAGGAAAAGTTCAACAGATCGTCTCTCTGTGTATGTGGCTACATACAAAGGTATTTCATCTTATAACTCTAGTGCTGAAATAATAGGTTACTTTCTGTACAATATATCAGATATTCTTCATCTACAAGACTATAATAGATCTTTTTTGCAGTGCAATTCTCTCAGATGAATACAACCTAAGTTAAACTACACACGTATATGTTAAACACGAAATTATATCTTTGATGATTACGAATGCATTTAGACCTTGATCGGATAAAAATCTAGTCACTAGACTGAAGATAGTATTGCATCGTAACTATTATTATAGTGCCTGACTGCTCTGACAACCGACTGAATCGCGAATGCCGTTTCGTTGTTATTTTCCGGTGTACTATCCAGCAGCCAATAAATTATACATACCTCTTCCGGGCTAGACGAGTTTTCTTTCCCTCTCGCACCAGCGCCTTCGTCTATTCATTTTATTAATTGCAGATATTCATCACGTGGGACATTAAAATGTACGGGGTGTGCACGGTCAAATAAAAGGCCATTGTTGGAAAATAACTGCTTATTCGTTTTCGCTAAAAGCATTTTCACGAGTTGGAGTGTCAGGCTGCACATGCGATTCTAATGTCGCAAACTGCATTTGTATGACTGTCGCGGAATAAATCGATTTCTGTCAGTTGGCATGCCTGCCTAAATACGCGATTAATAGGATTTTCCGTTGGCTACCGATATGTAAAAGAATTATCCGCCTAATAGATGGATTTCAAGTCGAGGCTTTATTGCATTAAATAATTAGGTAAATAAAATCCATCTATATGAGATAGTTTACCGTCGTTTGTAACTGAGAGCGTTATTACAAAACTGTGGATGAAATTTAAACCCACTGGGTAATATTCATTAGATGAATTAAAAGTACACCTACAAAAAAAGTAAAATCAAACCTCCATTCTCGGCTTCCATCACGGGGATGAAGGTAAGCCTCTTGCTTCATTACTGCCATAGGTATATGCTATGTAAACACATACTACACTTACACCCATGTGACGACATAGGTCAAGTAGATATATAGGACCACTCAAGAAATTAGTTCAAAACATTTTTAATATTAGGCATGTAGTTAGTTGTTGAAACATAGGACTGGATAACTTGTAAGGCATTGATATTTAATTCGTTGATATTTAATAATCATTCGCTAGTAATGAGCGGGTTAACATGAATGCTTTATGGGAGATACTCCTTCATTCAGGAGTGACACGAGGCCACGCGCTCTCTTTTGGTGAACCCGATCTCCACATTTAAATCGTTCGCAATAGATGATTGACATCTAATTAACTGTTGCCGTTCGATGTTGATATGTTTGTTTCGACAGTTCTAATATATTCTTTTCTATTTTCATTGATATAATTTAACATAAATATGACATTGTATTGCAACAAGTTAGTCAATACCCTACTCGATAAGGTTATGCTGATGAAATTGCATTATCCAACATATAACGATCTATACAATGTAAGTTTGTCGCAATGTTGCAAAAATGCATCATATAAAAATTTTAAAAAGTAAAATGTTTTTAACTATACACAAAGTACACGTCTTTAACAACTCATAGAAATGTTATAAGTCAAGAGAATTAAAGAAGAATGTGTTTGCTTTTTCAAATTGGCGTACATATATTTCCCTACTGAAGATTAAAGTAATTACAGGATTAGATCAACTCAAGTTAGATCAAAGTCGACAGTTATAATATAACAGGTATGTTAGTTTCGCTAACTATAACCACTAATTGTTCTCTTGATTTGTGTTTGTCAGTACAACTCCTGTTTTCAAATTAACGTTAATTACACTTTTGGTGTATCTCTCTGTTATTATGTAGCTTAGAGAATTATTGTTATTATAAATGTTATTACGTTGTTGTTATTATAACTTTCATGTTGCATATTTTCATACCTATTATAAATATTATAAATGTTATTCGATACGTACAAGTTATGCGACTTCTTTATGTTGTTTGTGGATATAGATTAGAATCATCAAGGGGAATAAAGGCTAAAAATATTGAGGGTATTATAGACCTTCGTTGTCAAACCATCTCCTAGAAAAAAATAAGGTCACAATAGTGACCTTATTAATTTTTAATTATCTACCAAGCATTGACAAAAACTCCGACTCTGTTTTTAATGACAATGTCCTCACTCTACTGCATGCACAGTAAAATAGACGAGACAAACAACAGTATTCTTCTAGACACACAATTAAGTCCCTTGATAGTATTTTCAAACGAAAAGAAACATTAACACTTACTTTAATCTAAGAATAGAACCTTAACTGTAGTTGGACTGCAAACCTTTTAATATTTAACCGCAAGCTTTTACTATTATGGCACAATTTTATTGGCGCGGGAAATGTATTTTGTTTGGCCTGATAAAATTGAAAGCGTCAACCCCAATTGAGAAAAACCATGTAGGGATGTAAAATAAAATTTCGCTACGTATTCGAGAGGCTTCCGTCTTTCGCATTGTGCATTTTATGCGAATATTCATTTATTGGAATACTCGTATAAGACGGGGGAAAGTGAAAGCCTTTACGACGAGCCCTTTTACCGCAACACTACTTCTAGTGCTTGCATTCTCACCCAGATTCCAGATTATTCTTGTCAAAGTAAAGTGCGATTCATTGTCGTCTTATGTATATTAAGAATCTTTCTGTAATTTACATAGTAGATGTTTCATTCAGAGTGGATTATTTTTGGCACCGAGGCGCATAATATACTATGGTTTCAAATAACTAAAAATAATCCTTTGTAATTTACATTACAGCCTTTGTTTACCTTCGAAGCATCAGCTTTTCCCCAGATACGTACCAAGTGTCGCAATATTGATGTTTTACTGTTATCACTGTCAATAATTAGCGAGGTGGTTTATATCACTCAAAGTATCGTTGTTTATTATTAAAGTTTTCAGTCGTCGTCAGAGTTATGACAAGGCTATTTTATTACAATGGCAATCACGAACATGTATGTGAACACTCTTGAGGAAAATGTAAAACTGCCGTAGTATAGGGTGTCTCAGTTGGAACTATAGGATTTGAATTGAGCACCACTTTCTTCCAGTTGTTTCCTAGAGCGATTATGTAATAGCTTTGCTATTCGGGAACTACTTTGATAGCCGCTTGGCAGCTTGGTGGTTCCTTTCTCGATTTCCGACTTATATGTTACTGACAAAGATCGTATCGATACAGATGTATACGCCATAAAGTTCATTCGGCATTTGTCCTCAATCGGCGTACTGTGTACGGTACTGATGAGAACTAACAAGTTCGAAACAGCTGTATGTCGTTCGGTTCCGATCCGGGACAAATATCGAATCCTACCTGTGGCGGGTTTTATTTTTTGAAACACCACTTGTGTTCTATCAAAGATAGGGTGTCAATACTTAACGACTGTCATCTACAAACTATACAACTTCAACATGCCATGTCACTATAGCGTTCCCCATCTACTGTGATATCATTACCAGCTTCATTTTCAAAGGAGTATGATCCAGTTACTAGACAACTCCAAAATGCGCACCAAACCGTGCAGGTGCATCTCTGTGGATGTATTTCTTTCTTGTGAACAGTATGTGGATTTTCAACACCCCAAATTCGACAATTTTGTTTGCTGACGAATCCATCAAGATAAAAATGTGCTTCATCGCTGAACAAAATTGTGTTGCAAAAATCAGCATCACCTTATTTCTTTTCTAAAATCCAATTAACAAATGTACGACCTTGTGAATGGTTTGTAACTTTTAATTGTTTTGTTAAAGAAATTGTACTAACAGATGCAGGTCTTTCTTTAAAATTCGATCCGTGGTGGCTCCTGACAGACTCAATTGTTGCGCACAGCGTCGAAGGATACTCCCGTACACTTCCTGTTACTGCAGTAATATTTTCATCTGACCGACCATGACGAGGGCGTATTGGTGTTGCTTTATCAATAAAAGAACCCGTCTCTTCAAATTTCTTGATTAAGTTACGAACTGTTAAGTCTGTGCTAGGTGCTTCATTTTGTCCTAATTTTGTGCTAATTTTTCTTAATGCCACTGTACATTATCGCTCACTTTCATAAAACAGTTGTACAGAAACTATTCGCTTTTGAATCATTAATCGCAGCCTGTCGACGTCGCTTGGCAGTCGTTAAATACTGATGCCCTATCCTTCCCAGAACACAAATAGCACCCAATTCAAATCCTATAGTTCCAACTGAGGCACCTTATAGTGTCAATGTATGATCGGATTATTTATCGGATTTATTTGAACATGTTCATCATTGATCGATGATAGCCATTGATCATTTAACTTCATGGACATATGACTTCAAAGTTTCTGCAAATGTTATGTATATGCCGATTAGAAAAAAGTATGTCCAACTTTAGGAGATCCGATACTTTCTTTATACATGATAACACAGTGAAATTACTGAGATAACTGAAACAAAATAAATGGGAATCAAAAATTAAAATAATTTCTGAGAGAACTTTAATATAAACCATGCAAATAAAACAAGATATTCCTTTATAACATGATTATGACTCTGGAAATCGTGACTATAATCATGACTATAACTTATAATTTATGAGATTCTGATTTACGATTAAAACTCTATGTAATGAAATCAATTTTGAATGACTTAGTATATAAAGTAAAATATCGAAATATTCAAGGTCATCTTGGTGAAAGGTGATCTCGAAATGGAAAGCTTCCATATTATTTTATCATTATTTTGCAATAATTCTGAGTTTGTAAACTTACGTACCATATTGAAAGTATGGTAATTTGCGTTTATTTTATAGAAAATAGTTACCTTCTCAAATAAATATCACCAGCACCTAATTTAATTAACTGAATTATTGTGCTAAAAATAAAATTTGATTAAGCATTGAGAGCTCCTCCGAAAATTTATTCCTTGAATTTTTAACAAATTTATTCATTAATTTACGGATATTATTATATTATATAGCTGTTAATTCTGCATATATTTAATATTCTTCATATTTTGAAAACAGAATGTTTTTACATCTTCTTTAATGGGCCAAGCTGTTGAAAATATTCTTTAATCTAAGAATATAATCTTAACTGTAGTTAGATTAACTGTAAATATTTTAATTATTAGCTGCAAACTTAGCCGTAACTAAGCTGTAACATCACCTTGGAAAGATAGTTCTCATATTCTTTTACAATTATTTTACTATAAAAAATCTTTCAAAGCCATTATTTTATATGCAAGAAAAATTACAAAATTTAGGTAATTATAAGCCAGCACAATTTATGGTGAATTAATATTAAAAAATCATGGTACCAACATCCTGATCCAGTAGTTCCGTTGGTGATAGATATCTGGGGGCTTTTCAGTTTTTATAAGGTTTTGAATGTTTTAATCGATTACACTCATGTTATATTTCTGCAGAACACATTTACGCTCTCTAGAACGAGCCGTATTTTATAGAGATAAAAGCATTCATTCAATAACCTAAACATTTACAGAAAACATCATCACGCACGGAACATACCGTAATAGAGTCAGTCTGACAACTTCTTTATTGCTGTTTATAATTCGGATCTAGTTTACATAAACATCTCCAACGAAATGTTAAGTTACCTTTAATTTTACTTTCGTTCTATAATTCCAACGAATTGATTCATTCGGATCTCGTTTCAAAGGCAATACTTTTAGCTCAAGCAGAATTCTTCCTGTTCGGCCTGAAATTTTTCGTCTTATGTGCTCTTATATAACAATTAATTTATATTAAGTTCCTTATAAAAGTTAAGTTACCTGTAATTTTACTTTCGGTTTAGAATTCCATCGAATTGATTGATTCAGAACTCGTGTCAAGGGAAATACTTTTAGCTCCAGCAGAGTAGTTCGTGTTCTGCCCACAATTTTTCATCGTATGTATTCTTATATAACAATTAATTTACATTAAGTTTCTTATAAAAGTTCAAGTTCCCTTTAAACTACTGAAATAAAGAGATTATACTTCACCCCATCTGCAAATGCCTTATATAATAAGGACTAAACAAATTAGGTGAAAACAGCTATTCTCCTGGCTATTTTCCAAACGCCGAGCGCTGAATTACATGACAAAATTTGCCGTATTTTGTCTAACAGAGTTAGCACTAAAATACAGTGATTCAGATTGTTCCAAAATCACGAGGAAGATGCAAAGTGTCATCTATCTCAGGATATCTTATCTTGGGTCTCGTCAGTGCAGTGTAAGCGAGCATGACAGATGACCTTTGACAGATGAGGCTCACATATAGTAGATGTTGCTACATTTTACCGCAGTAGAACGTACCAAGCGCCATCTCTTGGTAGTTTCGAGAACAATCTAAGTCGGAGTAAAAACAAATCAAAGTATTGCCTTTGATATGAGCTCTGAATGAATCAGTTCGATGGAATTCTAGAACAAATGTAAAATTAAAAATAACTCAACTTTTATAAGGACCTTAATGTAAATTAATTGTTATGTTAAAGCATATAGAACGAAAAGTTGCGGGTCGTGCATGAACTATTCTGCTGGAGCTAAAAGTATTGCCTTTGAAAGGAGGCCTTTCTAATTTTACATTTGTTCTAGAACTCCATCGAATTGTTTTATTTAGAGCCCGTATCAAAGGCAATACTTGTATGTGCTTTCACATAAACATTAATTTACATTAAGCTCCTTATAAGAGTTAAGTTACCTTTAATTTTACTTTCGTTCTGGAATTCCATCGAACTGATTTATTCAGAGGTCGTTTCAAAGGCAATGCTTTTAGCTCCAGCAGAATAGTTCATGTTCGGCCTGCAATTTTCCGTCCTATGTGTTTTTACATAGCAATTAATTTACATTAAGTTCCCTATAAAAGATAATTTACCTTTAATTTTACATTTGTTCTAGAATTCCATAGAACTGATTCATTCAGAGCTCGTTTCAAAGGCAAAATTTTTAGCTCCAGCAGAATAATTCGTGCACGGTTCGCAACTTTCCCGTCCTATGTGCTTTCACATAAAAATTAATGTACATTAAGTTTCTTATAAGAGTTAAATTACCTTTAATTTTACTTTCGTTCTAGAATTCCATCGAACTGATTCGTTCAGAGATCGTTTTAAAGGTAATATCCTTAGCTCCAGTAGAATAGTTCGTGTTCGGCCTGCAATTCTCCGTCCTATGTACTCTCACATAGCAATTAATTTACATTAAGTTCCTTATATAAGCTAAGTTACCTTTAAAATTACTTTCGTTGTAGAATTTCATGGAACTGGTTCATTCAGAACTCGTTTCAAAGGCAATACTTTTAGCTCTAGCAGAATGGTTCGTGCCCCGCCTGCAATTCTCCGTCCAATGTGCTCTCACATAACAATTAATTTACATTAAGTTGCTTATAAACTGCCACTAAGCGGATTTCTGGTAAACTAATAAAACTTCCTGCTTTGATGTTTCGAAGACTGGAACGTCGATTTCGTCGAAGGCCTAAGAAATTCCTCACTTTAATTCGGAAGGGATCAGACGAGCGATTGAATTGCCTGAATAGGCTGTGATTGCGGACGTCAACCGGAATTACATAGAGGTGTATGGGTCAGTATTAAATTAGCCTGGGGCTTTGGCTTGGTCAGGATATTTGCGGATTTGGTGAATTTAAAGGTTAATTCAGAGATGACAAAGGCTTCCTGGGATTTATTGACGCAAGAAAAAAACATTCAATTGTCTTTTAGCGCAATAGAAACTGCGGTAAAAGTTTACACTGAGAGAAATACAATATGGTATTTTTTGCAATTTAAAATGAATTGCAGCCAGTATTTTCAAGGATATCTACAAATATGGCATTGAATTTTCTAGCTTTTATTAGCATATCTAAGTATATCCTCATAGTATATAATACTAAATAATAAATAAATTTGCTAAAAATTCGTGGAATGAGTTTTGACTTAAACTCTTGGAACCATAAAATTTTATTTTTAGTTGCAATTTTTTTAAAATATAATGAATACATATACGATGACTCGTGTAGAAGGTATGACCTCTTTGATATATTTTTTCAATAAAAGTCTCCTTTATTATTACAAAATATGAAAGAGCATATTTTTTACATACGTTACCGTAATACCAGCCCAGATTCATAATAGTTCTTCCAAGCATAATTTTACAACTGATATATTTAAAAAAAGTGCTAACGCTCTCAAAAATATTTTATTAAAGAAAAATATTGATAACAGAAACAAAATATAAACTTTTAAACTTAAATACGATGAATATTACTACGTTATGATGTGTTAGTGACAAGTTTGTTAATAAAAAACATTAAGATTCGTGGTTCAGAATAGTTCTGCCGCTTCATCAAATCTGTGTTACATCACCTTTATTAACAATAACAGCTTTAATCCTGGCAGGTTTACATCTACCAGCTTATCGCACTATTCAGGAAGAGTGTTATTCCAAATTTCTTGCAATTTGGTGCGTAGATCGTTAACTGAACGAAATATGTAATATTATATATTTCGTTATTTAGATATTATGGCGTAATGTTTCTACCGACGAGAGGCCTGGACTGCTAGAGGGCCAACCCATAACAGGGACATTATGTTCGTAAACCAAGCTTTGACAGTCTTTGCTGTGTGACACACAGAGGCATCCTGTTGGAAAACGTACTGAGCGTCAGTGTCTTTATTGCCGTCAATACCAATATATCAAGACTACAATATATCAAGAGTAACTGTCTGTCAATATTTGTTTATATTTTTCTGCTATCATAGTGTCATCTACGAAATGCAATTTTCTTACGTCTATACCAACATACACCCCCAGATCATAGACGCAGGGAACTTCACTTTCCTCACCAATAGCCAGGATGATAAGTTTCCTGTGGGATTTTTATCACACGTTTTCTGGTATCACGCAAACAGATTTGAAATTTGAATTCGTCACTCCAAATTACCTGGTGCCTTTGTTGTATGCCCAGTGCCTATGTTCTCTGGCCCACTATGTAACCGATTGATTTAATGTCGTTTAGTTAATAACGGATTTTCTTTCGCCTGAAGGAGAAACTGGTATGTTCAAAAGTAAAATGTAAAGAATCAAACTTGACCTTATAGAATGTGTATTCTATTTTCTTTATTGAGCGTTTAGTTGTGGGTAAAGAAATATTTTTTCCAATGGGTTGCCTCCATAGTACCATAATTTCTGGTGCACTGGATCGTCAGTTTGTTATTACAATCCTCTTCAGAGCATATTAATTTAAGCGTGAAATTTGGGATGGTCGACCAACTTTCTTCACTTGGGATGTGCATCCAGTTCTCAAGTTGGTAATGCCTTTGCACTGGAAATTGTCCTTTTATTATACAATGAGGGTTCTCTAGAGCCCTGCTACAATGTAAGCTGTTTGTCAGTTTGTCACTATCAACAATTCTAATTTTAAGGATAATTTTTATGGAGGTTATGTAGTGAATACGATATCGTATATGAAAAATAAAGGAGCTATATGACATAATGTATGTAACCTACCTTAGTTACATAATTTTTTTTATTTAAAATCTTAACAAATAAAAATATCAACAACTAAATAATAGAGTTATGTAATAATGAAAACCCTTGAAACATAAAGCAGCAAATATGTTCATAAATATTCTAAATAACATATTAAATGTTTTGTGAAAAACGTAATCTTGTATTTTTTTAAAATTTGATCTATTGTGGAGTCAGAAATCAAGTTATTCAGTACATGTATTTGGCCAACCCTGTATACTTTAGTGTTAGTTGCTATTCGATACTATATGGCAGCTCTTTATAAGAAGAATGTAGTCTGTATGATGATTGTTTGCGTGTGCGTCACAGGTAACAATCGTATGAATCAATCAACTGACATTTTTGAACAGTGTCGCGCCGAAAACACATTTTAGGATAACAGTTAGTACAATACAAATCCGTCAACCTACGACAGAGTAATGAAAGGGTTTTCCACAAAAACATTCAATGGAAGTAATATTTCCGTCAAACTAAATGAAATAAATTCAACAAAAATCAAAATAAATGAAATAAAAATTAAATATATTTTACAGAAATATTAAGACACCAATGAATCAAATCATACAATAAAGCTAAGACGTGCCTTCATAATTGCATTTTGTTCGGCAAACTATTAACTGTCTATGTCGTACGTAGTTGATTGAAACATATGTGCTAGACATACGTGCTCGTAGTTGTGGCACATTAGTAACAATTGCGAGTGGTGTAGCATGTGATCCGTGCGTCGTCACTAAATTGATATACGCGCAAAGATCCATTGTACAAATTGTACCTACTATACAATGATTTATTTTACTTATCTCGATGAGAAACATCGCAAACATTTATTCTATTATATTATATTTTCTCATTCCGTGGGTTTTCCTCTCGACAATACACAACGAAAACCGTTCTCGAGCAACAATCTGTGATCACGTACCTATTATCTTTTGCAGGGAAAATGACGAGTTGGTGGTCGTCGAAGTGTGCGTGCATGAGTCGACGTCGGAGGCCCGTAATTAACGATGAGTATTCCGAGAGCGACTCCAAATCGGTATCGGAAATAGAACTGAAGGCATCAAACGTGCCACAAAAAAAGATTATTACGCCCAGGCGTAAGAACTGCTGTAAAATAAAGAAGCATATCCCGAGGAAGATTCTGAAGTGGTTCGGACAAGACGACGACATGAGCATGACTAAAATAGAAAAGAGTAAGTAACATTATACTTTCAGCTTTTTGGGGATTTTATAGCAGCATTCAATCTAAGGTAATTTCTTTTACTGCGTTACAAGTTTAGAGGATGTATATTGAATTTTATGATTTATGAGTTGTGTGTTGTACCATAAACAAAAAAATATACAATTGAGAAACCACTTATTTATTAAAATAATTTTCAACAGTATTTTAAAGTTCATGATAATAATAATAAGAAGAATAATGCCTTTATCGTCAAAAAAAAAATGGAATTCAAATAAACACATATATGTATATGCGTACAGTCTATAACTAAAAAATAAATAAAAAAGGTAACCTCTAACATAAATAAAACATAAATAAACATAAGTAAACTTTAACAAAAATAAACAGTGGAATATTTCCTTAACATATAACTTACACGACAGCAACAAGTTGTTGTTTCCCTAAAAATAATAACTCGTTATGGATACAATTGTTCAAATCACAACTGCTAAATATTACATTACAATTTTGTGACATTATAAACACTGGTGCTTTTAACAGTACGTTTATTCTTACACTCTGGCAATAAAACATACTTTCCTCCTGAGAGTCGAGTCTAAGTATGCGCATACTAAACATGCATAGTAATACGGGTGCATCTATACTACTATGGAACAGTTTAAATAAAAATGAGAGGCTAATAAGCACCTTTCTAGAGTTAAGTTGACTGAATGTAAAATATTTGTAAAAGCAGAGTATGATCATAACCCATTGCTGGATGACAATGATCTATGCGAAATGACAAATACTTCAACAAACAACGCTGAACATTTTCAAGTTGATTCATATGACATATATACTGGGAACACGATATAACACAACGGAAATGAGTAAAAACAACTACTACGTTTTTATACCACTATATTTTCACAAACACGTGACTGCAGTTTCGACAATTATGTCATTTTCAAACGATGATTCAACTAAGAATAAAATACAAACATTCTGTTCCTATAATATATACTATCCAAATACAGGGATTAAGTGTTATGACAATAAACAGGTAGTTAAGGTTATATGAAACGTGTTTTCCAAAAAATGTTGGAATCCCGACCATCAAATTGTAGGAATTTCCATGAATAGTATTTATTAATTTGGGTGACACTAAAAAGTTGACGTGACGCTAAAATTATATCACTATGGTTGTATTTATAGATTTCTATTGCTTCTAACCAATTAAGTTTTAAACCTTTGCTGGCATAGTGTAGGATTTTCATATTATTAATATCTGGGAAATTATGTCCACTTTACAAGATATGATTAACAAAAGTAGAATCTGTTTTCTGTAATCTGAAGGATCTATTATGATCAAGGTATCTAGTTATAAATTTACGTCCTGTTTGTCCTATATATGTGCTATTGCACTCCGAGCAATTTAACCTATAAACTCCCGATTTTTCATATTTATTAGTTTTATCTTTGGCGTTATAAATTAAATTTGATAACTTTTGTTGGGGTTTCAATGCTACTTTGATATTATGTTTTTTGAGAATATTTGATATTCTTGTTGACAATGTATCATAATATGTGATGGTGGCATAAGGCATTTGTTTATCTTCTCTAATATTTGGATAAACTAATTTAAAAGTATACTGATTTTGTTTTTTGTTTATTAATTTGGTAATAGTTTTTGTTGGGACACCATTGTTTTTGGCTATATTTTTAATTGTTGTAAGTTCTGTTTCTATCTGTGTTTCTGGTAAAGGTAGTGAAAAAACTCTGTGTAACATTGAATTATATGCAGCTATTTTATACGAATATGGGTGGCAAGAATCAAAGAGGATAGTTATGTCTGTATATGTAGGTTTTCGAAAAACATCAAATGTGAATTGTGTGTTATAGTAAGATCTAGAAAATATAAGACTACGTACGATATAAGACTAAACACTATATAAGACTACAATATTATAATTATTAAACGATGTCATGTTTCCAATCATGAAACCAAAGGATTTGTAGACATAAGAGCCACTTGGTTGATATCCCCAGAGAACGATAGTTTGTCATCAAAGAACACGCTAAGATCCTTAATACTTTCGGAACGTGTTAAGACTACCACCAAGAGAATAGTCATACATTAAGTGGTTGCTTCTGTAAGATACGTGCAAACTTTACATTTATCTTTTAATAATATAGATCTATCCGAATTACTAAGCATGTTTAGTATACGCGTACTCATACTCAGGTTGTTAACCTGTTTCAGTGTACAAGACAACTAAGGTATGTCCCAGATTTATCGCTTACGTGAGAACAGATTTAAGTTTTTGTTTGATTTTATTCCCTCGGCTGTATAAGCGAAAGGTAAGCTAGAACTTTGTTAATGAATAATGACTTTTCCACTCTAAGAAACTTAACCCCGAGAGGAACCCTCGAGGATTACAGAGGTGTGTATCTAAGATAAGGATAAAGGAAATTTCGGTCCGTTACGGTCCTTTGGGATTTGTCGATATCAACCGACGCTTGTACATTATTCACGATATAAATCGACAATTTTTTTGCTGTAGCTGAGTTAAGTAACAAAAACGTTGATTATAGTCCATTCATAAGTTTTAACATTTTGTCGAGTTTTAAAGGAAAGATAAATTTTAGTAATATAGAATATCTCTTAGGATATTAAAATATTTATTTGATTTTATCACAGTTTTATATCAACAAATGCTGAAATTGACCTTCACTGACGTCCTGGCGATACCTGAGATAATCCTCGAATCCTTGTAGAACGTATATAACAGTAGGTCATAAACAATATTCCACAACACACACATCTGATTCCTAAAGCCGGGTACTCACTAGCGAGCTAGTGTAGCTATAACCGTTGCACTTTACTGTTACCAAACATCATAGTGTGTACGTGGTTCGCGAGCCTGCCACGAGCGGAACACGTGCGGCTCGCGGTGAGCCGACGATTGTCGGTTTTTGCCGCGAATCAAAGGGCGCTCGCAGTGCGTTCGTGGACGTCGAGAGTGAAGGTCGTTTCAACGCTGCGAACCAACAAATATTTTCGAGCGTTTATTCCTTTGATTTTAATTGTTTATTCGTTTATCATGAATGAATGGTCAGATGATAAATGTCTTCTACTGACAGACGCCTACAAAGAATACAGTGTACTATGGAACCCTAAGGACAAAGATTATTACCAAAAAACATTTGAAAGAAGGCCCCTATTGTATCGAAAACTTGTAAAAGAATCACCAGTAGTTATGTATCTCAGCGTCACAGCTAACCTATCTTGAACCGAAACTGCTTCTCGAAACGCAGTGTTGTTTTGTTCTTGGGCCCGATTAAATTTATTAGATATTCACAATTAGTTGGAGTCATTCTCGTGAAATTTTTGTAATGACCACTGACTTGTTTTTTTTTTAAATAAAAAGTAGATCACTCCTTTTTCGATATATTCGATTAAGCCACCATCTTCGTGGCCGTTTATAATTATCGAGTAAAGCATCTATAAGCATGTATGCTGCACAAGTGAGAGACACTTTGTCCGACATCGTGGAGTCACAAACCAACACTGCGGATAGATTCAGCTTGTCTTTACAGTCACAGTGATGTAGACTTCTCGTACACACTAGAACCTCGTTACTGTATTTGTTCGGTTACGATTACAGCTCACTTAATGAGTACGCTCAGTGGGGCTGCTCGGTTGACGTCACGAGTGAAGATTGTTTCGGGCGTACACACTAGAACCTCGTAACTGTATCTGTTCGGTTACAGCTACAGCTCGCTAGTGAGTACCCAGATTAAGGTGCGTATACATTAGCGAGCCAAACCGTTCGCGAACCGCTCTTGAACCATTTGATCGCAAGATTGGGACGGGGCTTGGACCGCCGAGTGAACCGCTTGTAAACCTCTCGTGTCGAACCACTACCTGTCGGTTTTTTTGACGAAGACAAAGGCATTCGCAGTTCACATTGAGACGGCGTCGTGTGCAGTTTTTCTTCTGCACACGACGCGAACCACGGGGCTGGCTCTATTTATTTCTTGTGCCCTTTTGTATGATTTTTTTTCTCTCTCGGTTGTTTATTTAATAATCTGCCTACCCTTATAATTTTATTTAATAATTTTTATACTATAATAATTATTATAATGGAGTGGACAGAGGAAAATGTAGTCAAACTGATTGACATTTATAAAACGAAATCGTTATTTTAGAATCCTAAACACAAGGACCATTATAAAACAATTTAAAAGAAGATGCTTAGAGGGAAATAGGTCTTTCTTTCCTCTTCCTTTTACACAAACTTTCTGCTTTCACTAAAGCCGCACCACTCATAACTAAAATCGTATAATTTTCCTCTCATGAATATATTATTTCTGACAAGTAAGCGCGCCGAGCAAGACTGCTGATGGTTCGTGGTTAGTTCCATGGATCGTGTTTAGTTCAGTAGATGTTCGCTGTAAAACTATTTTTAACGAATGGTTCACAAGCGGTTCACAAACGGCTCGGCTCGCAAATGTATACGCACCTTTATATGATGAGAAACATGGCTTGAGACGGCATTTCATTTTCTGCGGAATAAAAAAAAAGTTCTTAATTTCATAAAAGTTCGATTCTAAAGAACCTGTTGCCATTAAAGAAGGTCAAATAAATTTCAAGATGTTCAAGTGGAAGTAGAATAAAAATTATACAAAGTAATTACGCAGTACTAAGAAATGTCATAAACAAATTCACTGTGCCCTAAAATATTTCATTATATTTAGGCGAATGATTGTAAATAGTAAACGACATGCAAAAAGTTCTACAGACATTTATTGGCCAGAAAGATATCCGTGTTGGAGAAATAATTTATAGTGTAATAACGACAAACCCTGATTTCTCTGTATTAATACATATTTCTAGTAACAGTGATACCACGGATCCATTAAATATCAGAGGTAATTTTAACTACGAAAATATTACATATTTAGACACCGAATGAACATTTTCTTTATGTAAGAACATCTCTTAATACAATCTGGATTCTTTAATGCTGAGCAAATAAGTATTACATAATTATTATATAAATTATTAAAACCTGCATACAGATGCTTCTATACGATACCGCCACTGATGAGACATCCAAGTGGAGAGCTCTTGTTATAAAACTCTAGTGCATGGTGTAAATGTGAATTTTCTACTGTACGAAACTATTTTCTATTCGTTTCATTCTCGACCGTGCCTTAAGTGATTGTAGAGCGCAGACGATTGTCCCTCTAAATTCGTTATTAAAATATAAAATATCGTTAACGATATTTATAACGCCTTTAAAATATCGTTAACGTCAATGAGCTTGAGCGGAAACAACTAGAATGATGATCTCAAATTTCTCCTTATTGAAACTGACGTTAACATTGCATCTGAATATCATTGGCAACAAGTAGATGACGGACGACGTGGATCATATAACAAAAAAAAAAATAAATAAATAAAAAGGCTCCTTCAGAATTATTAACTTATTAGGTAATAAATTGTTCAAGATGAACTGACTAGTCTTTAGAATAAGTTATGTAGTTATGCTCTGAAATATTACGTATACTGTCGAGTCGTTTTATAGTGATTTAGTCAGGATTTAAGGAAATATTATAGGATATAGACAAACTTTGTTAACAGAATATCCATTACAGATGAATGGTTAGTGTACAGATTGTCTATAAAATTCCAGATTTACTTTAGCTAGTTAAAGTAAAATGAATGAAATAAATCATACATCGTAAGATTGAATTGAACAGTTCTGAATTGATTGAGCCGTTATTTGATGAACATCTATGTTTATACAAAATTAAAACTTTCGCTGATTAAGTTGTCACTTTATTTGTTAAATAAAAAATTGCATCGTCTTTAAAGAAACGAAGTAATAAAATAGCATATAGATCTAATACTACTCTTGAAAAACAAAAAATGCTAAAGATAAAACCAATACCAAAAATAATTCAGAAGTCTATAAGCTGGTTTGCGGTACTTGTCCTGAGGTATCTATATAGGACAAACAGGAAGAAACTTCAACACGCGAATAGCAGAACACAAAAGGAGTTTAAATAATAATATAAAGAAGAGATTCAACATATGCAACACATTTAATTGAAGTAGGCATTCTATGAAGCAGGAAAATTATGCGTGTAGAGAAGAAAGGCTTAAAATTAAATTTATTAGAATCTTTAGAAATTAATAAAGCAAAGAAATCTGATATATTAAATAGAAACAAACTCATCTCCATTTTAAATTTATTTTAGTTCTACATGATCCAAAAATCTTGTTTAAAATTTACAGGTACCATCGGTTGAAACTTTATAACTTAATAACAATAGTTTAATAGTAGGAATTCCCATAGTAATGAACCTAAACTTACCCTAGTTATATAAACGTAGTTCCACAACGTAAAATTTAGTCTATTTACTCAACATCTGAAGAATCCACTGTGTTGGCGAAACAATTGTTATGTTTAACAAATAAAAAGTGAAAATCTAACCAGCGAATGTTTTAATTTTGATTGAATTGAACAGTGTTAATCATGTCTCGATGATGCCAAATTGGTTGAGAACACGCGCGTCGATGCGTAATCTTTCTGCGTTTGTGGATAAATTTTCACACCACTAAAAGTTGTAAATTTTCACCCCAGCAGATTTTCAACGGCATAAAACGTGTGTATTTTATGTGCAAATAAAGCATAAATCAGTTAATTTCCTTCGCTTTTTTTGCTCGCTTTTCTTTTGTTTATATTTGCTAAATCCTTAGAGGAAAAATATATTGTAATCTGCTTCTTGATTGAGAATTATCAGTATTTTCATTGTTCGTCGTGTAGTCTCATCTTTATCATACTATACGAACGTTATATTCTTGTATAACATTTTAAAATTTGTTCGTTAGATGGAAACTTTGGGAAAGTAAACATAAATTTATTATCGCACCATTTATTTCGTTTCGTATTTTCTCTTCTCATTTCACTTGGATGGGCGAAATCCTGAACTAGAAGATTTTTTTTAAATCGTCGGCGTTATCCTGCCTTTTTATTCTCTAAATTACATTGTATTTTCCTAGAAATAAATTATCATCTCCTGATTACAACTAATTCGTTGAAATGATTAATCTTCTCACATTTTCATTTAAGTAGCAAGAAATATATCCACGCGTGATTAACGTAATTTACAATTTATTTGCTGAATTTGTTACGAAAAATTTAATTTATCTCCAACCCTGTAAAACATTTTTTGTACCTAAAGTATTTGGGGGATTACACCCACCATACATATTTCTACAGTGTCAACTGATGAAAAGCAACAATTATCAAACCCTGACCGTCACGTTAAATATTATCCTTAAAAATATGTAAAAAAATGTGGCGAGTAACAAGAAATGGTATGCTTTGAAACGTATTTTAAAAAAGTAAATGAAAAGTAATATATGTCGCGTACTATTAGGTGCCTAAATGTAACTCCAGGTGTACTCTAAGTGGATTTTATAACTCTAAGTGGACTCCATGAGATCAGCCGATAATAGAAAGTTGACTTTTATAATTTGACACACTTGTGATTAAAACCTAAAAGATATGTCCTAACTTTATACTGAACTCTTATACGATTTAACCAGGTATTTTGATTACACAGGCCTACAGATATTGACATTTTGAAAGTTGATTTGGGTTTGATAAGTGATTATAAGTGAGTTATTTACGCCGATTTCATACCTACCTTCCGTTTTTGTCCCTTATGTAAGACTTTTGGTCAACTGAATAATCAAAATAAATTAAAAACTAAAGTAAAAATTACATTTTAATAAACATTACATTTAATAAACATTAAAAAACAGTAAAAAGCAACAACACAAATAGTTTTGAGTCTCTAATTTATTTTTTTCTTTGAAAATCTCTCCATTTTTAACAAAATACTTCGCTTCGTAGTTTTTCTTGTGTAATCATTCGTTGGATGTTCTCTTTTCAGCATCCATCAATAATCTACTATCACCGCCACATCCCATCGACCCTGGTATCTCCTTTCCATCTCCTTTATGTCTTAATGGAACTTTTCACCTTGCTCCTTGCTAACAGCACCAAGATTTTCTGGAAAGTAGTCAAGATGAGCAAGCAGAAAATGATTTTTTATGCTCATACCATATTACAACCAAGTTGCTTAAACGTATACAGCATTTTGTGGACAGTTTCCTTATATTGCGGATGTTTATACTATCAGAAGAGGGTATAAGGCTACTTATGTGTTGATATAATGCAATACTTACGTTAGACTACCGGCTAAGATCACCGAAAATCGAAAATGACTATGAGATCTAAGCTGAGTAAAGATGAAGTTAACGTTACATTCTACCGTCCCATAAGCTAGCTCTCAATAATATTAAAATTACTCGAAAAACTGATCCTTAAAAGAATCAATTCAAATATCAATTCTCACCAGTCTCACATTTCGCTCGCCATATTCCTCTACACAACACTATCACAGAATTGTAGACGTTATCAATAAATTAATGGAATATCACCGGTATTGTACGGTAGTATTCATAGATTTAACCCACACTCTTGACAAAGTCTGGCATCCAGGCCTACTATTCAAAATCAAAAGGAATCTGCCCAATAAGTACTTTAATTTTAAGTCTTGTCCGAACCAAAGCTAATTTTTAACAAAACTTAATGGAGAAACTGTTTTTAAATCTACTCGGGTGTGCCACAAGGAAATATACTTGGCCCTCTTCTGTATATACTATATACATCTGATTTATCAAGTCCAAGACAGATAACTACGGGACCATTCGCTGATGATATAATCCTAATATCTACAGGTACAGACCCTAACATTGCAACAGAGAATCTTCAATATCATCTAGGAATGTGGAAGATAAAAGTAAATGAGTCCAAGTCTTCTCATATAATACTTGCCATTAGAAGAGAACGTTGTACCTGCAATTCATCTCAACCAGGAAATCATACATCTATTAACAACCGTTAAATTCGTTGGTTTTCACCTAGATAGTAAACTAACCTGGAAGGGACACACACTCAAAAAGAATTGACCTAAAAATTAAAGAAATGTACTGGTTGATTAAATGAAAATCCAAATTATCAATAGAAAATAATCTACTTCTCTTTGGTTCTATGGAGTAGAATTCTGGGGCTCTGCAGCCAAATCACACATTACTCTAATGCAAAGACAGTACCATAACAGACACACCCTGTCTTTGAAACCGCACATTATATACATACTTGAATACCCTCTATGTAAGCGATATTAGCAAAGACCGAATCTGCAATCACTATCTAAAACTCGAAACATCCCAACTCCCTCCTAGAAATACTATTACATCTAGTTTAGAGCCGAAGATTGAAGAGATATTATATTGGCCAGTAGACTTAAATAGAAACTGAGGTGACTTAGTTGGATTTTTACCTCTCTAAGTCATCTATGCAAGCACCTACGCCTTGTACAAGTTAACACATTAGCTTAAAGATTGTATCGTATCTGAGTACAAATAAAGTTAAAAAAGTATATAAGGCAACATGTGGTTTTAGTTGAACGGTGCAAGAGTCAATGGACGGATTATGTATACATAGATACTATTCATTTCATCGCTATTTTTCTAATAAAAAGCTCTCCTATCTTTAGCCGATAAACGGAACAGTCTACCTGAGCCTAGCTATAAAAGAGATACGGTATGAGATAAGAGCCATTTGGGATTTTTATGTGGCAAATAGCGATGAAATAAACTACATTAGAGTAGACAAAATCCACATTGGATGATGGAGACCCATGCTCAACATCCTGAGAATGTTAATGTTTGAGGTAGAATTATAAATAATTATATTATTTCTTTATATTTCTTTGATGATGCAGTTACATTGGACACTTATTGAAGAATCATATCGATACAAATATTATGGTTTTAAATAACTACTTTAAACTAAAACAAGAATGAATAAATATTTAAAGCGATTATATGAAAAAGTCCTTGTTTATATTTTTAAACCAAAACGTACCATACATACACGCTGTACACTTTTTATACCACTCTGTATTTAATATCCAAAGTGTCCGGCTAAATTTATGTGCAAATGAGGCCGGGGGCCTGACCCAAACCCTGGTGTGGGCGTTTGAAAAGGGTAGGAGATTTGGTGTCACAAGAGACAAACCCAATTTCTATGAAATACCATAACCCTGCACAACACACATAATGTTTTATGCCGATAAGGTTGCGTCATTTAAATATGCTCAAGATTAAATTGAAATATAAAAATACCCATTTACATAATTTCGTAGAGGCTTCCCAACCCTTGCGATGAAGTTTTTTGATATCGATTCTGCCCTTATTGCTTGTTTAACCTTAAGTAATAAAAATCGACATACTTAATATATAAAATCCTCCTTCTAGTAGACAGACTTTTATATATTCATGTTAACTATATTGAATTGTCTAAGAAAAATTTTAAATCTTATTTTAAGTTTTTTTTGTTGATTTTTAACTATTTGGATTCGCTTGAAAACTGAAACTTGCATTAAGTTTTATCAGAAACTAACGTTATATACATTTTTAAAAAATCAAACTAATTTTCAAACAAATTTAAACAAAAAATATTAAATACAAAAACGAAGATATGACAATCCAAACCCATAAGCGCGTTTATGGAAACTTCCAGCTGTAAATTAATTATTAATAAAGTTAATTAGCATGTAATTGAATCGATAGTCACTTAACACGATGATCAGTTAAATGTCAATTCCATAAAAGTTTGTAGAATTATTGTAGTAATTATTATACAGTAATAAATAGTGTTGACAAATGAAGATCTTAAATAGGAATGTTGAATTAGGTATTTCACTGCCTTAATTCCATTTTGTAATTTAAAAAAATATATTAATTATAATTAATAGCATTAGTGTGATTTAGAAATCAGTATACTCGTACGTATTACGTTAATGCTTTTATTATTAAATTAGTGACTTAGGAAACATATACAAAATTAATACCTTTGCTAGTTAAATTTTAACTTTTTATTTGTTAAACATAACAATTGTTTCGCCAACACAGTGGCTTTAATTTTATGTACTTTGTAAAAATGTTTTTGACACTCGTTGAAAAATCAAATATTCTGTGTCACTATTCCACTCCATAAAAGTAGTTTAAAGTACCATTAGGCCAGGAAACTCGTACAAGCTTCTTTTAAATTCTGAATTGACTGGGCCGTTACTTGATGAAAATTCATATTTATACAAAACTAAAACCTTTGCTGGCTAGATTTTCACTTTTTATTTGTTAAATATAACAACTGTTTTTTATTTGTTAAATATAACACAGTGGCTTAGGAAACCTTTTACACACAAAATTTGGATGAGTTTTGGGTAAGAAAAACTAAAAATTGACGAATATCTACCTACTCCTATCATTCACAGTCAATTCGAGAAAATATACAGTTATAATTTTGTACAGAATTGTTATTTTATTGAATACTCTTTATTCTTATAATGCATTATGGTGGTTTGTATAAAACTAATTATGTTGTTAATTGTTATTTTGCCAACTAAAATAAATAGATTTGTGAATTGTATTTATGATAGCACAAAATAAAACAACATTGATATTTATTACATTCTGTATAGTATTCATTATATACGACAGTTTATATTTATAATAAACAGTTTTAAAACCTTAAAATGGACTTTTCCGTACGTAGAACATCTCTATCTCTACATTGAGTGGCCGAGAAAAAATAAACCAACACATAAATGGAGAATATGTGTTTTTTGCGACAGTTTTACTTTTTTCAAATAATCCACCATCGTGCTTTCTCATGACCCATGGGCGGGGTGGGGTGTGTCCTATCCACCTCAAAATCGATAGATGTCGTCTGGTAGACGTCCCTAATCAGAATTAGTCGAAACTCGATTGATCCGACACGATTTAATTGAGTGATCGTGCTAACAAAAAAAATCTCAAGTAGTCCACCATTGTACTTTCTCATGACCCATGTACATGGTAGAGTGTGTTTTATCCACCTCAAAATTAATAGGTGTTGTCTGGGAGACGTCCCCAATCAGAATCAGTCAAAACCCGATCGATCCGACACGATTTAGTTGAGTTATCGTGCAAAAAGAATAAATGCCGACGACAATGCCAACGACAACGACACACATAGCAAAAATTTTTTAAAAACCGTTTTTTGTTGTTTTTATGCCGAAAAACGAAAAATAAACCCAAAAAAAATTTTGCCTTTTCACTTTTTCTTTACACGATTACATTACTTTTCCGCATATAGTGGAGTGCGGAAAAGTAATATAAGCTATATTTATTTATAAGTCGACAATATCTTCCTTATTTATAAAATTTATATTAGATTAGAAATCTCTGTTTATATATATTTTATTTATTAAAAACTCTATGCTTAACTTTATTACTGTATACCGAGGGACTTTTTTTTAAAGAGAAACACAATTGTAGTTTTGTTAATATTGATTTACACCTTTTGATATTGATTTATAAACTATGTAATAATGACCGGAAACATTTTCCACCACGTTAAGTTTTATTTGAAATAAAATTTAAATAAGATATCCTGTTATCCTGATGAGATGTCCTGAGATTGCTTTATCAAATATTGTAAACCTATCAGTTATGAATAATTATACTATGTTTCTAAAATAGAAGATAGCTTAGTTATGCGAGAAAAACATTTTTATTTAATTTGCTTCATTTAACAATATTAAATAAATATTAAATAATAATAAATGAAACAACTGTAAATTGTTTTCGAAAATACCATAATTTTTATTGAAGCAAACCTCTGTCCTTGGCAAAGCAGATTGAGCTGTCCTACATATTACATTTTCTGTGATCTACTACTCGTATCTGTAATCGACTTGTCTTAAGTATTACAAAACTGGCAAACTGCCCTGACGTTATGGGGTGGATTTTATCATTATAGATATATATTTATTTCATCTTTGTAACATGAAGTTTATTCAAAAATTCGTTTTTATTTCATGAAGCGTATTTTAATAATTATAGCGATTTAGGTTTTCATCAAACTACAAACATATTTACATAGATTGTTGTATATAAATAATGAGCTTCCGTAGCCCAATGGTGATGGTTATTTCGATGAAATACACTATTGTTGTTGAAGTTGGCTGTGTCGCTTTAAAAAATTTTATAAATTCGATATTCTCTCGGATTTTGACAGTAAACCATAAAGTTTGATTCTTCTTTCCAGGTCACCAGCTTCTAAATGTTAAACGTAGTATATATTTTTAGCATGCATATTTTGCTTAGTATGAGAGTATTTTGCGTATGCTTAAATAAGAAGTCTAGTGTGTAAATTAAACAATTGTCATATAAATATATTCGAGTTTTATGTCAATAATAGCAATACTTTAAACGTAACTTCCTCACTTACCACTGTACGCTTTTCATTATTTTAACCTTATGTAGTTAAAAATTAAATTACGAAAGTACTAAGGAATTCTTAAAGTGGATTTATATACATACATAGAAAGAATGTAGAAGAAGAAAAGCACTTGAGAATGGAAATGGAAATATCATAATATTTTGTTTTAAAGTTTTGTTGTTTTCTTTACATCGAATATGGAAATGAACATAAACATTTCTCCTTCAAGCGCACCATTCAACTGATTCGGTTAAAATGATCGACAAGCGTCTTGTATTAACATGATTCATAATTCAGTAGTTCAACCCGACACAGAATATTCCAAATTCGCGATTATACGAGTATAAGTTCTCTCTAGAATTGCGGTCTGTGAATGCTGTGCCTGCATATTTTCGAATATAAATAAGGGTAAGGAATACGCCTATCAGTCAATAAAATGGAAGTTATAACTCTGCCAGTTTTACCAGTAATTCAATTATTATTTATAAACTGTGTGTAATTTAGATACTTTTGTAACAGTACTTTTTTCCAGTTCATTTATAAATTTCCATGGCTACAGAATTTTCTTATTTTATTCACAGTGCGCTGTGAATAAAATAAGAAAAGCTTCCTGTCAACATATGCATGTATATAGAATTCCTACATATAGTTTATTTCATCGCTATTTGCCAAATAAAAAATCCCAAACTGCTCTTATCTCATACCGTGGTTTGTTTTTATGGCTAGACTCAGGTAAACTGTTCCGTTTATCGTCAATATAAGAGAGTTTCTTATTTGACAAATAGCGATGAAATGAATAGTATATGCAAATGTTGTAATATATACTTACATTTTATAACGAAAACTGAAAAAAATTATGTAACAGTTTTAGTTTATTCTACATTTCTTTTTGAAACATGAAAAGGACAATTACTCATGCCTTTTAATAGCGGCGTTGACATCTATATTCATTGCTCACTATTTTTCTATGAAATACTTCATTCATATTCTATATAGTAGGTTGTGGTATCTGTAAGAAATTGTATCACTTTTAATATATCTCTATTGTATGTTATGGCATCCCTTTAATGTATTTGGTAACTCGTTTGTATTGCGCGCATTTTCCTGTTCCTTACATTGTGGTAATATATTATTTGCAGTCAACCCAGCTTGATGTCTCAGACATCGGGGTTATTCTATTCCTTTTGGTAGATGGGAATGTGTGAGCCTAGTATTTCCTAATACGAGATTCTAAGTGCTACTTCCTGTCTTCCAGATACCATACTGTTGGTTTGATTATTTCTAGTTTGGACTATGTTGTTCCAGTCATTTTGCCTATATGTCAATGAGTTGGTTTCTAATACATCCCTCTATGTCACTTGGAAAGATATTAGTACGACCATCTAGTTCATCATTTGTTGCATTCTTTGTAGCCTCTACTACTATATCATTTCCCGTTATTTCTATATGGCTGTGGATTCAACACAGAATGTACTTTTTACCCAATGCTTGTAAGTTTCTCTTTTATATTAAGAATACTTTGAACCAGTGGATTCAAAATAGACCTATATTTTATGCCTTGCATAGTGCTTAGGGAAACTGAACATCATCAAGTCAATAATAGATCGAAATTGATCTATTACCGACGTGTTCAGCAAAGTACAGTGCCCTTAATACCGCATAGAGTTATGCAGTGAAAATGCTTGTCCATTGGTGTAGATTCCATAGTTGTGTTTCACCTAGACTTGTGAATGCACTAGCTACTCCTTGTTCCGGTTTCAACCCATCAGTATAAAGAATTACAGAATCTACTATCCTGTTATTAACAGTAAACATTGACGTAATCTTTTCATTTATTTTCCATTTCTTCTTCTTCTTCTATTCCACCTTCCATTCTTTCCACCCTTCGTGGAAGAAATACAATATATGCAAGCATTCTGTGGATATGATCTTCATCATATCTACAGAAATAAGGAGATTATACTCCAACCCATCTGCAAATGCCTTATATAATAAAGACTAAACAAATTAGGTATTCAGCTATTTTCCTGGCTATATGCCAAACGCCGAGCGCTGAATTACATGACAAAATTTACCGTATTTCGTCAAATAGAGTTAGCACTAAAATACAGTCATTCAGATTGTTTCAAAACCACAAGGAAGATTCAAAGTGCGCTGGCCTATATCCTGGTATATCCTGACTTATCTCAGGATATAGTTAACTACAGACCGATTTCGACCTTATCTTGGGCCTCGTAAGTGCAGTGTAAACGAATAACAGTTTGAATATTACCCTCTGTATAGTTAAACTTTACATTATTCATCTTATCATCATCACCTTTTCTTAGACGTTTCTCGCAAAAGTGACATGCGAGCAACATTTGCAGCAGTTTCAATATTGGTTTGATTAATTATCAACCTTTACTACTGCTTATTTTGCTTTCACGCATTTCTTACTACTCGCACTACTATCTACACCGGCATCGATACCAAACTGCACAGTGAAAAGACGGGTCAAAGAGATTGATATAATGTTACGATCATTGTTTGGAAACCCACGAAAAATGTTGATATTATACATAAGTAAAAATTGAATGAAAAAGGTTAAGAAACGCACATTTTGGGACAAAAATTAAGCAGTGGTGTAACATAAAAATGTGTGATTTGAACATATCCCTAAATCATCTCTATAATTAGTAGCGTAGTAGTAGTAGAATTAATACGGTTCTATCTCAAAATAATACATACACTTTCAGCCGAGGAGCATGTCTAATTTGGAGATCGTGGTCCTCTTTGTCTCTGAGATGTTTATTAATTATTAAAGAACAAACCTTGGCACCACTTTCTCATTAAAAAAACGTTTTAAGGTTTTATTTTGTTAGAGAAACTGTCTTTAGTGTGTCGCGTTATATTTTTTCCTGAAGCCAAGATAAAATATGAGTCTATTAAAATAATATCTGAATTTCCTCCTTTAAAGATATTCTTCTTAAATATAATATAAGTAAAAGGAAACATTTATATCGCTCATTAAACATTTAAAAAATATTTAAAGATACTTTTATTCGATTTTTCTTGTATTTAATTTTTAATTCAAAACATATTTAATATTTAACATAATTAGGCATCGTTCGATACTACGAATCAGTAGAGAAAGAGGGAATCGAGTAAGCTAATTAATTGTAGCCAATTAATCTAGTCGTAAAACGTTCTACGTCAACTGCAAATCATTCACGAATGTTTTTATAAACCCAGGGGATTTCTCAGCAACGGAGGCTCACCTCATCAGTAATTCTATCCAAGTCATGGAACATGAGGGCACCTTCTCGTTAAATTGATATACCCCAAAATGGTTAATGTTCGGTAAGCGTATTCTACAGGATTTTTAAATTTAAATCTTTTCTAGATTTAACGTTATATACTTGATGAAAACGAGATTAATTTAATGCCGGTCATGTCGTTGCCTTGAATACAAATTAAATAGCTGTGAAAGTAATTCCTATTTAATTATATTCAATATGACATATTTCAAGATCTCTAAGGGGATTTCTGTATATGCATCTAGTATGTAAATAGAGACATTAACTTCTAGGATCATTTAAGATAACACCGGGTATTTAGGAGGTAAATAGCTCCAATCCAGTCAGTATTCCTTGGCATTATTTGTTTTTTGTGGTCCATGATTTGATGCTCCAATTTTTTCTGAGATTGTCTGATGATACCCTTAATATTGGAGATAATTTTTTGCGTGATCAATATATTTTTGTTTTGAAAAACAAATTTAATAAAAAAAAACGTGTGCGTCACGGGACGCCCGACAGAAGTGATAACTTAAACTAATCTAAGTTGAACTATTTGATATTGAAATTGTTTAACTTGAGAAAAGCTTAGGTTATTACTTAAATTTTATGTATATTAATATGATAATGTAAGGAAAGGTTATTTATTAAATCTTTTATTGATTATAAAATATATTTCATTCTTAGTTACAATTCTTGAATATGTACATTAGAATTTTGTGTATGTACATTATTAGTATCATTATTTAATCCTATAAAAGTAACAATTGGCTTATGGTAGCTATAATAAGCAATGAAATTTTTACATTGTATGTCATCTAAAAATCTTGCAAAGACTGCATCACGTACAGTTCCATGACTTGTTGTAGCTTCTTCTGGTTTATTAATCATTTTTAATTGTAATTTTGATTGTAGGAACGATATTAAATTTTTAGCTCGATCAGCAGCAAAATTAACATTAAAATCTCCGGTTAAAATTAATGGAATTTTATAATAATTTTTTTTTAATTATGTTTATCAGAACGTGTATAATTATTTTTTTTACTATGATATGCTGTAAAATTACTAAATTTACTAATTACTAAATCATAGAGGCGGCCCCGCAGCAGCAGTGACGCACACATGCACATGCACGTAGATGTAGACAGCGAAAGCACGCAGAGAGGAGGAGATAGAGAACTTGAGATCGTGAGAGAGAGGGGGAAGCGTCTGTCCGAAATACGGCTAGCGCTGTGGGTTAGAGTGAGAGAGGAGGAGCCTGCCTACCGCTGCCGTATGCGTGAGAGAAAGGGAAGCCAGACAGACTGGCGCTGTAACGCGTTACGTAATGAAGCGGTTTACCCTCCCATAAGAAGTTATCACTTCAAAAATGTTAAAAATGCCTGTACATTCGAAAATACTTTAATTGTTTAAGTAGCATATGAATTAGTCCTGCTATTACTATATTGGAAACTCATAATATTGCCTGCTTAACTGTTCGTCAGTTTCCAGTATAGACAGTATATGAAGCAACAAAAGAGTTAGGATTAAAATAAAAAGGTGGTCTTGATATGATCATCGTTTTTAGTATGGGACTGTACGTTTGTCTTTGCAATATCTGTTGTAAATATTTGCAGTTCTTTTTAATTTGTATATTCAAACTTCGACATTTCCTCATTGTTTGAAGAAGTGGAAAAAGTTATAAATTAAAAAAAAATACATAACATTAATGATTAATTATCAGCCCATTGTTATACTGAATAATTTCTCTGAAATTCTGGAAATGTTACAATATGAACAAATTTATTCGTGTATTGAAAAACAAATCACTAAATACTAACATGGTTTATCTACCCCCGGAAGCCCGGAAGAAAGAGGAGGGTTAGAGGGCCAGGTTAGCTGCCTACCCTCTGTAAAACAGATAAATAGTACCGATGATATTCATCAGTAGGAACAGGTCATAGACCTACTTAGAAGAAGAAGAAGAACTAAATATTTGTAATTCTATAGATTAGACCACAATATACTTTTACAAAAATTAGATGATGTTTTCGGATTTTTTACCGACTTAATAGATGATTTCTCCTTTTATCATGAAAATAGAACACAGTATATGTTATAGGTAGTAACAAATCTGCCGAAGTCGTACCAACATCAGGTTCTTCACAGGGATCTAATTTAGGACCGCTCTTATTTAATACTTTTATTAAGTTATCGTGGCTGACTTTACTGTAAATTGTCTTTTATATACAGATGATTTAGAATCATTTTGCAAAATTTCATTGTTTGGAGACTGTATTATTCTGCAACAAAAATGAATACGGTTCATTCTTGGCGCATAAATAATAAATTCTCTCTTATTGTCACCAAATGTAATGTTTTGTCCATAACAACCAAACACAACACGATAATTTGTGAGTATAAACTTGAAAACAATGTACTTTCTAGACCAAAAACATTCATAGATTTAGGTGTGATATTTGATACAAAATTAATACAAACTACTGAAGTGGAGAGATATCTCCACACCATCTGCAAATGCCATATACAATAAGGACGAAATAAATTAAGCCAAAACAGCTATTCTCCTGGCTACATGCCAACGACGAGCGCTGAATTATATGGCGAAATTTGCCATATTTTCATAATTAATTCAGTAACCATACAAAATTATCCGATCATACAAAAATATTATTAAAAAAGTATTCTCGTTAAACACATTCATTAGTTATTATATTTATTACCAGTATTATATTTCCTAGATTTTTGAATATTTACAAGACTACAAAACGATATCCGGGATGTTCATGTAGAGTAAGATATGATGCATGTATTGGCAATATATCCTGGGAAAAGGTTCAAACCTGCAATTCAGCAACATAAATAGAAACCCAGTTTTGTACAAACACCAAAATTATATATTACGTGATGCGCCAAATTGGCATCTTCAGAAGTAAGTTAAAACTAATTTGAATTACCTCTAATCTCTATTTATATCTATATTTTGTTACGGGTGAGGAAACCGTTAATAATAACTTTATCAAAGACAGTTGTATATATGTTTCTGTCTTTTATTTATTTTAATTTAAAATTTCATACTACTAAAAATTTTGTTAACATTCATATTTAAGATTCTATTATTCTGCCTATTTCCTAAGGTATAATTTATCGCATTTTATTATAACTTTTTAAAGATTCTGCTCAAATACGCTATCCCGATGTTAAATTGAGTCGAATAAACTAAACATATCTTCTTCAAAAGTATTTCATTTAAAAGTAATAAACTAGAGCAAAAAAATGTTGGGTTATATTTTATATACTCCTGATCTATAAAACCAGAGGGATCGTAATACGAGGATGGAGTGAAAAGTTTCCGGTCTGATAAAGGAAAATGTTTTTTTATTTTTTGTTATATTATCTTTCAACATAATCCAATCAAGTCTAATACATTTTTCATAACGGTGCTATAATGCAATGACATCATTTTGTTAGCACAATTTGTCGAGCCCTTCAAAAGATGCATTTTTCATAACATGAGGGTGTCATTTTTGATGACTTCCTTGTTGCTCACAAATCTTTTACCTCCGAGCTATGTTTTCAAGTTAGGAAACAAATTATAATCGCTGGGGGATAAACCTGGTGAATACCTGGTATGAGGGAATAATTTCAACTTCAATTCGTTGAGTTTAGCCAATGACCATTGTTATGGCGAAACAAGATTTCTTTCTTCGTCAAATGAGTTCAATTTTCCTTCATTTCGTCACTCAAACGATTTAATAACTGCGCAGTATTCACCATTGGTGGCTCTTTGGATGTTGGTTTACCTGCTCCAGTCCATTGTTTTGATTGTTGTTTACTTTTAGGAGTGTAATGGTGAACCCAAGTATCATCAACAGTTATAAATCGACGCAAAAATTCGTTGGAATTTTGCTTGCATAATGTCAAATTCTCAATCGAAACAGTCTTCCCGCGCAATTTTTGATCGATAGTTAGGCAATGTGGCACCCACCTGGCGCAGGGCCTCTCCATGCATAAATGTTGACGTAAAATATTGCATACATGTTCAGCTCATATTCCAGTAGTCTTGGCTATCTTACTCACTTTCAACCTACGATCCTCTACAACGATTTTATGAGTTTTCTCGATCATTTCGGTAGCTGTAACCTCAACAGGGCGTCGTGAGCTTAGTTCACCATCAGGGCTCGTGGGACCTTTATTAAATTCAGAAACCCGCTGCTGAACTGCTGAATATGATGGAGAAGATTAATTAATCCATTTATTGTTTGATTTGTGGTGTTAAGCCTTTCAAATAGATATATTTGATGACCGCATGCTTCTCCAATTTTTCCACTTTCACGTAAGCAAGTGAGGCGTCTTATTCAATAGGCTGGCAAACATATACTAACAGAACAATCGACCTGAAAGTTATTATATAAGCTAGTCAGGGATAGTACTGTAGAATATGAGTCAAAAATTAGACCTGATGGCGTTATATCTGGCGCAGGCCGGAAACTTTTCACCCCACTTTCGTATGTATATAGTAAAATGAAGTTATAAAATTGTGACAACATAAGAATTGCTACATAGTTACAGAGCACAACAATATAATCGTTGGATTATATTGTTTTAAATATTAGTAGTATTAGTTGCAACTCTGTTAAAAACCTAAGATTTACACAGAATAAATGTTTAAATAAATCACAAAAAATGACTGATCTTATTAAATTTTACTTGATACAAACCCAGAAAATGTGAATGATGTGACAGAATGAGACATTAATGAGTTAGTGACTAGTGATTAAGCAATATTTGACTAATAAATCAAAGTTAATAAATCAAGGTTTACACAAGTTTCTCAAATTATTGCACAGTCTTCTCATTACATTTTTAACCATTTTGCGTAAACTATTTTTGACTTCAAATAATGAATTCTGGAACGAAATTATTTATTTCTAGCTATTCTAATATTATCAAAAGTTTCACCATTAGCGTGAGGGTCTGTCAGATAACTATTAAATTTCATATGGCTCTTAAAAATAAATTGAGAGATTTAAGGTATGGGCTTAGAGTGGCCAATTGACTAGAAGAGTTTCATATATTTTCAACTGTTTTTCGAATTGATAATAAGAACATTGCGAACAAATTTGCCTTGTCTCTGTTTTAATTCTTTTCTATGTATCTATTATCTAACCCAGGCTTTGAATTTCCTGATTCATAAACCCCTGGAAATATTTTCACCAAATATTTCATCAAAGATTATTAAGATTCAACTACTCTTGTGAAACAACTTTTGCTATAAACTTTTTAACATTTTTTATGTAATTACATGTCCGTCACCGTATTTTCCTCAAAGAAGTTTATAACGGCTTTCAATTCACAGAACAAGACCATCCCTTCATTCTTATTAAATTTTGGACAGTATAGTAACAAATAGTCGAACTAATAACAAAATAAAATGATAAATTAAATATTGTACAGTGACAACGACAAAATAGGCAACTATTTTGGACTTTAGGAAGATTTTGAAACATTTTCGTTAGACGTAATACAAAAACCAAGTAAAGACATTAATCTGGGTATTGTAAACTTACAACGGTATTATATATTATTAAAGTTTACATAGCATTAGCGCGTAAAGATTAAACTTCATAAGTTTGCGTGATATTCAGGTCTCCATTGAGGAAGGGTTTATTGAAGGGTGAATATTCCATGTTTTATTTCCCTTCGTTATACTTAACCTAACCGAATACTTGTGAGTTATACTAAAGCATATTTGGGGGGTCATTACGCTCACAAAGTTACGTGCTTGGGGATAACAATTTTGATGTTTAGATAGATCTAAATTCAGCCACGTTACAATGTTATAGCTCGACATCGCATGCATGGAACGTTGTTACTTATTGTAATAGCTGTCTCTACATAATAAGGTTGCGATGATAACTGATATATAAATTTTGAGCATGAATGATTTATAGAACCTGTAATAATAATTTTGAAAGTTTACAGGGACATAAAGCAGATTTATGACACATATATACCAAATTTAATAAGACTACAAAGGTGCCGAAACATCAACTAAATGAAAATTAAAATATTTCGTCATAGAACAGTTTGGAGATATTCTCCAAGAGAACATATTGATTAAGCAACTGGAAAAAAAATAGCGCCATCTTTAAAGAAGATAGATGGTTCCTATAGGCAACAGGGACAAACATGGGGCTGTATATTATTTAAAATGTCTAACAGCTGTCACCTTCCAGCCTAATGAATTGAAGGTTTTAAAAAAGAAAAAAGTTAAAGTTCATCAAGAATAGGACAACTAAATTTAGTGGTAGAATTTCTTACAAAATAACAACCTAAGCCACTACAAACCTATATATGCTGAAATTTTTTTGTAACACGCAATTGTCTTCGTGCAATGTGAGAAGGTTTATTAGGGAATTTCCTGTTTTATAATATAATAGGTCTCAAGTAATGTGTTTGTGGTCAAGATTTTTCGACCAGTAAGAAATCTGTATTGTATAAAGCATGTAAACATTACAATAGATAAGAAATTGGACATAGATCGTATTCCGAATGACACCAGAAGAACCATTCCAGCAATTTTGGAACAAATATAATCCTGGAAGTTGCCCAGCAGAAATATGTGACATCTATGAATACACAATACAAACTGTGGTTAGCCGTGGACGAGACAACAGAAAATCTAAAATAATAAATTTACTAGCTCAGCAATTTATTGATTGCATTACAGACATATCAGCTTTCAACACACTAAGTATTACTAACTATTTCTCAAAAACATACATATTACGTGTACATCTCGTCCGTTATATATTACAGCAGAAAAGACCTGGAACTAGTATCTGATGTAGATACATTTAATATTCCACACCAAAGCGGTTTTCCTTATTTCTTCCAAGCACACTGGGAACTTAATAAATTGTATCCTGGTGTTTCACAATATAACAGCCGATTCTTACATGATGAGGAACACAGAGACAGAGTTTTATTATTCTCATAATTAAAAGGAAAAGTCCTCAGATTTATAGTTCGATGCTAAAAACTCAGATAAAAGTCAAGATGATCAGTTGACCATTCTGACTACAAGTGTTACATCTTTAGATGTCTCGCGGTTATTTTTTTTATATAACAATATTTCTTTCATCACACCCGGAAGATATTTAATCGAACCATTTCGTAGTTTTAAGGCTAATGGGGTAACTATTACATATTATATAAATTATTATATTATACGATAATCGAAAATTCGACCGAAATCTCTATTTCAAATCAAAGATTCAAAGTAACAATTCGAAATTTATACGTACCTAGAGTACCTTTGGATTTAATGATAATCCGAGGGCACCATTATATTTGTTTGGTATTCTTACGTCCAAATGAGTTTTTCAGATATTTTCTCGAGAATACATTTTCCTGTTGAAGAAAATTGATGAACTGTAAGTGAATTTTGTATAAAATAGGAAAACCTTAAAATAGGTACAAATTATATCGAGTATAACGTAAATTAACCTCGTGAACACGAGAGCAATGTCTATTTGAATGAGAATCTGTCGGTGTTCTAAACTCGAAATTTGTTTTTCAAATTAAAGAATCAAAGTAACAACTTAAAAATGTATACATACCTAGAGAACCTCTAGATTTAGAAGAAATTCGAAGACACCGTTAACTTTGTCTGCCCTTTCTACGTCCATATGAATTTGTGCAAATTGTATCGAGTACAATGTAAATTGACCTCGTAAATACGATAATAATATCTGCTTTAATGAGAAACTGTCGGTTTTCACATGAAACCGAAATTTCTTTTTCGAATTAAAGATTTAGTAAGTTCGAAATTTATATGTATCTAAAGGACCTCAAGGCATTATTAAATTTGTCTACTCTTCCTATGTTCATAGGAGTCTTTTCGGGTTTCTTCTCAGAAACACTTTTTTTGCTCAAGAAAATCGATGACAAGAAACGTTAGTGCAAATTATATCCAACACAATGTAAATTGACCTCCTGAATACGATAACAATGACCACGTCCGTTTTAATGACAAACCGTAGATTTTCCAAACCGTATTAATGCCTTCCATATCCCATTCTAACTAAGGACCTTGACCATTTCGAGAAAAAGACAACCATTAACTAACTGTCAGCAAATGATATATAAAAATAATAAGAGGAATAGAAAAGATTATTATAGTTAACAATAATTAAGAAATAAAAGTAATCACTTTTGAAGTTTTCTGTAAATAAATAATTTGATTTGTTTTCTGAAAACCTTAGACAAGTATTTTATATCCGCTGAAAGCGTTCTTTATTTTGATTTAAGATGACAGCCTAATACACAGTATCGCGATATGATACAAACGATAATACAAGTGAATCAGATAACATTAATTTGATTTTGTGTATATACAGTAATCTAAGCTTGAAATTGGATTTTTTATTAAACTATCAACGTGTTTAGGGTAGTTTAATTCTGTGTCTACTCATTCATCAAGATTCTTCCATTATTCGACGGATTTTCACTATTTCATAAGGTATTAAAAATAATATCAATAATAATATGTTTACTAAATATTAATAATTTAGTTTTACTTTCATATTAAAATAAACTACGATCAGTTGAAAATTTTGCTATATTAGATAACTCGGAATTAATTTTGAGTACTACTTTGCATAGTTTTACTTAAATCGATAGTAGAAAAAAATAGAGGCCTTAAAACACTACCTGTGGCACACTTCTCGGAGTATAAGTAATTCCTCTCTGACTTCTGTTACAAAAATAATAAGTCTGTAGTTTTTGAAAATGCAAACGCTTTACTGAAATCGAGTAAACATAGACAACATATTCGTATTATTGTCAAGGGCGTTAAATAAGTGGTTAGTAACATGGCAGGGCAGTAGATATTCTATGATGAATGTGAAATCCAAGTTGTGCGCCAGGCACAATTTTGCAATTATTTAGGTAACTATTTAGCTGCAAATTTTTTTCTAGGACCTTAGACAGTATTGGTGATATGGTAATTGGCCTGGAACTGGAATAATATTGACTTCTTTGCTCACCGCAGTTAAAGTACCATCCGAGATAAATGAATACTCAAATAGTGAATTAAATACAATAGCATGCTAATACTAAGACCATCAAATAAATTGTATCATTTGAGTAGGAACATAATGTTCTCAGAATATAAATAAAATGACACTGTATGCAATACATTATATATATATATATATATATATATATATATATATATATATATATATATATATATATATATATATATATATATATGGCCAAACTGCACATTTTCAACATATTACTAGCTTTTTCATATTAGCTTTAGAACAGCAATATCTCGATAAAGGTTGCTATTTAAAATTTTTAACTTGTTGCCCCTCAATAAACCATCGAGAGAAGTAAAAACCCCATAATCAGATAATTAATATTTTTTCTAATTCAGTTGTCAAAAATTTCGTTTTCGCAAGTCGTTGAAACGCTCACTACCAAAGCCTCTTCCAGGCTCTGTTTATAGTGTTATTTTTGATACTGTACGAGTATACAGTAATAGTTTTCAACAAAAAATCAATATATTATGAAAGACTGCGTATATTTAGCCAATACCAGGAGTTCCCGATATCATCGATTGGCATTTGTTTGAGTCCCTCATTGTTGACCAATACTACTACAGATATATGTCTTTAGTTCTATTTGTTTGGTATACATATTCTCGCTGCTTTGCATGTATTTGTACACTGAAATTCTCTCACCATTTCACTTATTTACTTTGCGTTCATTTACATCTGCTCTAATTAGTTACAATTTGTATGAAATTATAGTTTATCTAATGTAACAAATTTCATAGGGAAGTCAAATAAAATGTGGAATATTCTAATAGAGATAAGTGCGACAGTAACACGAAATTGGGGTGGAAGATATCATTTTATGACTGCGGAGTTAATTCAGTCGCAAGGGTAAAATTGCTACATTCCTCCATTATCCTGCGTACCACAAAGGACTTAATTAAGTTTTCCATTTTTCAGCTTGGAATTTTAATATTATTTAAGAGGAATACTCTGCGTTGGTACATATTAGTCTAAAAAAATACTTGTAATAATATGTCCTTCGAGATACATGATTCATTCGTGGAATTAAATATATACCCAGAAAGCATGTACAGGATTGGACAAATTGAACTATCAATCCTGGTATTTTAAGAGAATGATCAACCTGGAGAGAGGGCTACTACAATCAGTGCCGTAAGTTTAACAGTATGGCCTGGATAGTCTGGAGAGTCAACAAAGTTCGAAGATTAAGTCTCGATATTTTGTTCAGTTCTCCTCCTCTTTCAAGACAACATTACTGTCACCAGATGTGTCCAGAACTCGATGAAGAACATTATCCTGAGTTGATGGTCGAGGAGGACTACGTCAGCTTTATTGGCTTGTACTTGCTTGACGATGGGAAATGAATATTTCCAATAAATTAGGCAGTTCTAATTTCCCACGATGTCAATTATCCTCGGAGCATAAGGCAGCGCTTGTGTCTCATCTATCCCACATAAGTGCCTTAAATGTTAACGTAAATCACCCGTAACGCTACATCACGTCTATGAATATAGGCCGAGACTTCATATACTAGGCAAGCCGACAGCAAATGCATCAATGTTTTTGGCGAATTACGACAGGCCCTACAGTTGACATCAGGGATCTCCATACTCATGACACGACTTCGATAGACGAGCGTGTTAAATACATCATCCTGGAAAGCCATGATGAATTCCTCGATCTCAGAATTCAGTCCGGCGGACCTTAAGGAAGCTAAGGTCGCCCTTTCAGACAAACCCAGCACTTCCATATTTCTATATGATGCCACGAAGACCCCATGCTTATTCTTATACAACTATAAAGCTCTTAGGTGCTCTGAAGCATTTACTTAGACTTTTAACCAAACAGGTTCCAACTCGGCGACGGAGTTGTGATTGGCCCATTTGCTATCGAAGACGAGACCGAGTATATCCCTTGCTCTGCGCCTGGTCTTAAACAGAAATGCCCTACATGTTCATGATCTCGGACCATATAAAGAAGAGAATCCAAACACCTACTGACTTTACAGGGTCCATTCAGAACCATCCTGATATGAAGACACTCCAAACTCAAGAGTCCACGGCCTCCCCGTTGCCGTGCGAAATATAACCGTGCAACTGACGATCTGGGATGCAAACTCTTACCGAGATGCATATATTTTCGGGTTACCACGTCGAGTTGTTGCAGCTCCTCCTGTGCCCACTTCACTATTACGCAGAAATAGAGAAGGATATGAATGACAAGCATATTAATTGCAGGCACCTTGTTCTTCCCCGACAGTATTGAATACCAAATATGTCGGAGTCGGTGCTGATACTTGCCTCGAAGAGCATTTTTTACGACACCTTCTTCTTAAGTGGAATGTTGCTCAATATCCAAGTAAGTATACGACTCTCCGGTGTCTAAATGGTATAAGATGCTTCAATTTACGAGCTACACATCCTCTACGTATTTTGGGCTTCGTGCTTTCTTAAGATGAATCAGTACCCATTTATTTAATCCGAACTCCATCTTGACGGCTTGCAAGTACTACTACGCCACCCTTAGTGACTGATTTAACTCCCTTTCTCCGGATGAATAGAGATTGAGGTAATCCATGATTAATAAATAGATGACATTAAGCCTCCGATTGTCGGGGGTGATTAAGGCTGAAACGCTAACTAACGTATCGTTATGTTTCATACCATTATTTTGATTAATATATTAAAACACTTTTTGTTCTTTAAAACAATTATTTATAATATACCACAAAATTTGACGCATTATACGTAAATAATATGTTCTCTTAAATGACATCAGATAAGGGTGTTCTTCCTCTTCTAACTGAAACAGATATGCCCTACCATTTTTGCTTGTAACGATTTTATAGAATTTCTTCCAACTTTTCACTGTATTCGTTGTATGAGATTGCCCATTATTCTATTTCCAACATATGTGTTAGCTAAATAAGTTAAACCTGAAAGATGTTATTTTGGTGAAGCTGAACTAAGGTGAAGCTGAACTTCACCGATAATTCAAGTTTATACTTGAATAATTTAAATAGACGCCAATCCCGTTTCCACACAGAATTTATTACGTGTTATGTGGGATGGATTCTAATATTAATATAATTCCAAACGCGTTTTATACTACTTCTTATTTACAGTTATCTTGAATTACTTTCATCCTTATGCAAGATGGTATAGGGAAGGTGGCTGGAAACTGGTGAGATATATGGGGGAGAATAAATGAATTCAGTTCTTTTGATTTATATTTGCCTACTTTGTATTTTGTTGTCTCCTATTTTTCTCGTGGCATTAGTTCATGTGAAATATTTGCCGGTTTCTTTCTACGCATAAATATTAATAATTTACACAACTTCTGTACTATATTGATAAGAACGGAATTAAATTGTACCCAACTGAATTCAGTACTTTACCGATAAGAACAATTTGGACTATTAAATGGCTAATGTTAATATTCTAATAATAATACCGGGTGATTTTATTTTAAAAGCAAACGCCTATGTATTCCCATTGATAGTAAATTTACTATATAGGTTTAGAACCTTTCTATATTGACATATATTAAGCTACTAAAATGCTAACATAAATTGTTTTCAATTTCTAACACGACGAAACACGTACAGCGATATGTCAATTTAAAGAAGTTCTAAATAATATATATTGTATTAATATAAATACACAGGTGTTTCTCTTTAAAGAATCACCCGGCACTTTTATTAGAATCTTAACACTCACTATTCAATAGTTCAAATTTAACTAAATTGGTTCTTTTCGGTAAAGTGCAGATATATAAATTATTACTAATAACAGAGATACAGAGGTGCTTCCCTATACAATCATCCTGTATACTACTGGAATAAAAGTCGATAGCGGAGTAAAACTTTTTCGAAAGGGTTTCTGTATCGTGAAATATGCGCTATATTATTACTGACTATTTAAATAATTTTCTGATAAAAATCATAATTCACTAACGACTAAACTGCGGAACATATTGATTAGAACTGAAATAAAATAGTTTCCACAAATCTAACTGCTGATTTTTCTCAAATGGTAACCCCCAGTTTTTTACTATTTTCATTATATTTTATGTATCTTAAGTATCTTGACATGGGAAGTCCTTAAATGCTATAACATTAACATAAAATATTAATATCATATACATGAAAGGTGTAATTCACTTTATTTTTTAATGAAAAAATAAGATGTGTAAGCTCTAAAGACCTTGGGAGCCACTCTGTCGATGATCAGGCTTTACCAATCTACTTTCCATAAAATTAGTTAACTAGATCATGTGTGAGATGAGTGGGTAGTATCGTCCTCTTGATATAATATAATTTTATTTTGTAAGTAAATAACATGTGATATGATAGCTCAGCAGTACCAGGCTTTTTAAGCCGGTACAGGTAGCCGTGTATACACCTACCTCCCAACTCTCAGATCACCAAGTTTAGGACTGTCTCTCTATATCTTTCATTTCCTTGAATTTGAAATTTATTATTCACTCTGGATTGATTGATAGGTCGATCGGTATATTTCGTATTAAACCTTGCAATGCATATTTATGAGTTTTTACTTTAGTCGTACACATACTTTGTCCAATAAGAATTACAATTTATATGCAATATGCAGTGAAATTGTGCATGTTCAAAGATTTATCGAAATAAAAAAGAAGACGCAATTTAAGAACGATAAATCATTGAAAAACAACAGACAAAGAAAACAACAGACAAAAGAGAAATCATTGAAAGACAACCAACAGACATGAGAAAAAGTGTAAAGCTGGAAAGTTTTATTCATGTCGCCGTTAATTCTCAATTGTTTATAATTAAGGAAAAAAACATTTTTCTAATTTTGTTTAATAACAAAATTAATTTTGTTTGGAAATTTAAATAAAGAGACAATACTTTTCGTAAAGTAAAATAGGAAAGTGATCCAAATGTCCCGCTAAATAATAACGTAAAATAATTCATCATGGTCATAATAACAATAAATTACTTGCTTACATTATTTCTTTATTAATTTTTGTAACTCCCAGAGAGATCTGTAATCTGTTTATTATTAATAATTATTATAGTACATAAGTACTTTCCTATAAAATCACGCTTTTTCGAAAGGAGTTTTTTAGTTGTGAAGTATGCGCTATATTATTTCCGACTATTTAAATTGGAAGTTATTAATCTTCATAGGACATGTTTCTCTTCGAAATTTAAATGTTACATGCATGGAGTTGGTTTCATTAGCTTCAATGCGCCATGTTTTTAGACAATGCTGAATTTTATTTAAGTTTGTTTGAAGGTTTCTTGAGGCTGTTGTTGGATATGTGTGGGATGCTAAGATTGCCATATCGTGAGCATATATTGCAACAATGGTGATTCTTGTTGTCGGGAGGTCAGCTGCATACAAGAGATATAATATTGGGCCAAGTACACTACCTTGAGGAACACCTATGCATATTGGACGCAATTCAATGTATTCACACCTTCTCCAACCATAAAATATCTATCTGTTAGATAAGATTTCAATAGTTCAAAGTGGGGATGAGGGAGAAGCCTATTTAGTTTGATTTGCAATCCAGCGTGCCACACCTTGTCTGGCACTGAGGCCTGGGATATACCGAGAAAAGTGGCAGAATAATATCTTTTAGAATTGAAATCGTAGTTATCTGGTTGACTATCTTATGCACTTGTTCTATCGTACCATGCTTATTGCAGAATCCAAATTAATGTACTGAGATCATATTTTTTTCCTCTGTTATAGTTTGGAATCTTTTAACACACAGTTGCTTGAATAGTTTAGATACCATAGACAGAAGTCTTATAGGATGGTAAGAAGAAACATTATTTATTGCAAAACAAATACGTTTTGTATAAATTATAACTCCTAAAACTAAACAAAAATGTAATATACCTACGTATTAAAATATAATTAATAGCAGTACAAATATGTTACGTAAAATTACACATAAGAAGAGCTCGCGTAAAAAACATCTTCCAATTTCTAGGAGAGTTCCATTCCAACATAATAAGCTTTCCGGGCGGAAAGGATAGCTAAGGCTTTCGGCATCCCAGTTACAACTCATTTTCTTACCCTTAAAGTCGACGATTATGTGGGCAGTTGCTCACTCAATGCCGAGCTATCAATGGCCCTAGAAAAGATTTAAAAATTCATTCAGCGTAATGGAAAGATCTGGGGCTCCCGAATCCTATATTACGGCCCCAGGGAATAGTGCAAGAAACTTTTATTTCAATTATTTTTCGATTTACCAAATGTTTTGTATATTAATTTTCCACCAGGGGTGCATATCATGTATAAGTTTGATCGGAAAGGGCAGAATGCAGTCCAATATTATGAAGTTTTTATTTGATTTTTGGTATTATATTAGAGAGTAATATGACTTAACAATTTTTTATATACTTCACTACATTTAACCAGATTCGAAAATCATCTTGAATACAAATTTAATTATTGTTTTCAAGTTCCTTGAAAAGATAGAAACGACCAAATAAAATATATGTGTACGTAAAAACATATGAACGTACTGGTTTTAAAGTTTGGAATAACATTAATTAAATGAAAATGAATGATTTTTTGGAAAATCTGCTTGAACATGTCAGTTTTTATTTTCAGAAGCTATATGGATTGTCTTAAATTTGTCCTATACACTCCCTAAGCCCTAATAATTTAAAATTTCAAATATGAAAATATACCATGTGATACATAATTTTAAAGAATTTAAATAAAAATAAGTAAATAAAAATGATGTCATAAATAATGGAAATATTCAACAAAAATAATCCATTTGTTGAATATCTCCGTTATTAACATTTAATTTTAATATTAAGGTCAGATGGGAACGATGACAGTTTTGTGAATTAAAATTTTGTTTTCTGGGTACATTTGTGATTTCTTTGCAAGTAGCCATTTTAGCTCCCTCATTTCCTTGTCCATCTGTTTGTGTTTCTTTTTTAAATATTTTCTTTTCAATTGAGTTTTAAGTCAAGATGGAAGCTTAAGTATTTTTCCTTTGATGTTTGCGGTATTATTGTTTCATTTATAAATACTGGTGCACATTGAGCTTTTCTAAGAGTGAAAGACATATGTTCCTATTTCTTTCATTGATTTTGATTTTCCATCTTTTAAGCCAATCTTCTATATAAAAAAGGTGATCTTGGAGATTTGCGGATGCTATTACTGGGCCTTCATTGATCGCTATAATGACAGTGTGATCTGCAAATGTACTAGTTACAGTGTGGTCTGAGCTTGAGAGGTCTGCAGTGTAAATTATATATAAAATTGGTCCTAAAATGCTGCCTTGTAGAATTTCAGAACTGATGAGTTGAAATTGAAAAGTTTTGTCATTTACTTTTGTCCTAAAATATCTATTTACAGATATGATGGTAGATAATTAGTAGATAATATAGTGTAAGAATGGAGTGCTTGAATTTATCTAAGAGACCATCATGCCAAACCTTATCAAATTCGTGGCTGATGTACAAAGGTATCATATTCAAAGGTAAGATATTCTTAAAGCGTTGCAGAATTAGCTTTTCAAGTAATTTAAAGATGAAAGACAACATATTTATTGGTCTATAGGAAGTTACATTAGTTCTCTCTTTTCGAGGCTTTGGTATTAGAATAATTTCTGATGTCTTTAATGCTTTAGGCCAGTACTGAAGCCTTAGGATAGTGTTAAGGGTAAAATCAATATAACTATTCCTTTCCTGGGTAGATATTTTATTATTCTTGCTATTATCAAGTCAATTCCTGAAGTTTTCTTGTTATTTGGTGGGGTTATGTTTTCTTTGATTTCCTTAGGGCAGATTGGTTTTATGTCTGTGTTTTGTTCTCTGTTGTGTTGGAATTTAGATTCTCTTGGAAATTATGGTCTGAAGTTCCGTTGAATGGAGTAAATACTTTAGCTAGATGTTGTGCTTCTTCTTATTGCTTCTGGTCCAGATTGTTCTGTTTAGTATAAAACATATAAGAATATAAAGCATACCACATAAATTAGACAATATAAAAATATAAAACACACCACATAAATTAGACAATCCCCAAATCCAAAGCTGAGATTGTTTGAGTGAGGATACGTAGACAACGCCCATTCCCACTGACATTGCCAGTACCCACGCTTGGAATCGAAGCAAGACCATAATAGTCAGTACCTAGTCGCATATACCACATAACGCGTTCTAATAAACTCGACTGTCGTGGTGGAACATGATGAATAGGACACCAAATTAGTATCAAACAGGATTTGTTAAATATAAAGGTATATGTTGTGCTGCCATAGAAGGCTCTAGCCATAAAGATAAATGCTACGAGTGTAGAAAAAGAATAATAATTTTCTAATTATAGACATAATTTTTGTTATGAAAAATATTTTTTGATACAGAAAATTTGTCTAAACAAAGAAAAATAAGTTGTTAATTAAGCTTTCGGTCATTAAATTAAAATGAATTTTGTTTAAATAAACGCGTTTTTCTTTGTCAGAAATTATCTATTCGCTCGACGATAATATTTATGGTTTCTCCATAATATAGCTGTTTTATTAGCCGACTTCAAAAAAAAGGAGGAGGTTCTCAATTCGTCCATATATGTATATTTTTTATGTATGTTCGGGTATAACTTTTGTGTTTATGAACTAATTTTAATTATATTTTTGCGTTGGGTTCAGTATAGCTCCAAGGTGATCCCACCTTAATTTCATTGGTATTGAACTTTGGACTTCGAAAATACACAACGGAACTCCTTTTTGAGGTAGCCGTCGTTTTCTCAATTGTAAAATAATAAGTTTAAAAGAAACCGACTTCAAAAAAAGAAAGTAACTTAACTAAGAAGCAAAAAATAAATGTTTCTACAACAATTTACTACATCTTTGTTGTTCCGTTTAACGTAATGAAGAAATTATTGTTTATTATGTAATTATTATTAATTGTCTTATATAATTTTGAAGTCAGTGCCAAGTAAAGCATAAAAAAATGTATACCCATACCTTGCTACTATAACAACGAGTTTACATTTAAAATTGCCGATGGCCGACATTCATATTGCTATTATATGGCACCGACTTCAAGATTATATAGAACAATTAATAATAATTACATAATAAATAATGATTTCTTAATTATATTAAACGGACCAACAAATAAGCATTAAATTGTTGTAAAAAAATATTTATTTTTTGCTTTTTAGTTGTTACTTTTTTTTTAATACTTTCCCAAATAGCAAATTAATTATTGCAGATTATTAGCTGATTGTAATAGGGACCGCACTGTAGACGTATTCTCTAAGACGTGTTAAAGCTTGCATACAAAATAACACATTGTGCCTTACTTCTATAATTTATTTCAATGTTATTCCCATCGTAAGGAAGTACGAGGAGACATGGGTCTCGAATAGAAACGAGTACATTGAAGCAGAATCATGGGATATTCATACCAATTTGCATTACTGTCATGTACTGTTACCAACAGGATAATTGAGTTGCGCGAGGATATTCTTCGTCAGCGTTCACCTTACAACGATTTACTTATCAGGATCCATTATTCATACAATTAGTTATAAAGGGATGGTTAAACACGGCTGCGAGATAAGTTTAATTTGGCAAACGACTTAAACTTAACAAAGGTCATATGTTTCTTGCCAGTTTTTATATATAGGGTGTCCTATTTGGAACTATAGTATGTGATGTATGAACAAAACTGATAATATTTGACAAACTGACGTTTTTTATTCTTCAGCATAAAATGGAAACAATACGGCTACAAATGGAAATTTCACAGAAGTATGATCCAATTACTCCACCACTCCAAAATGCGTATTGTATCATGCATCTCTGTAAATGCATCTCTTTTTTGTGAATAGCATGTAGCTTCTCAGTATCCCAAGTTCGTCAATTTTGTTTTATGAATTTTGAAAATGTGCTTCATCGGTGCACAAAATTTTTGGTGCAAAAATCAACATCACCTTCTTTCTTAAAATGTATTGATTAAGATATGAACTATTAACTATGTAGGCCTTTAATTTTATTCTGATTTTGTGCGAATTTCTCTTAATGCAAATGTAAATTATCGCTCACTTTCATAAAACAGTTGTACAGAAACTATTCGTTGTTGAACTGTTATTCCGCATGTTGACGTCGTATGGTTTGTAGATAGATGACAGTCGTCAAATATTGACGCCCTCTCTTTGACAGACCACAAATAGCGCGCAAATCAAATCCTATAGTTCCAACTAAGACACTCTATAGAAACGATATGAACTATATTCTTACAAATTATATGCAATACTGTTCAATTCACAATAACTCACACACATCGACAAACACTTATTTTATAATCAGTGACTCGACTGATCGACGAGATTGATTTCCTAGAATAGTAATCGTCAAAATTATGGTATTTCAGATCAGGTGAGATAATATATCTAGTACCCATTGCGCTGAGTATCTACCACATAATTAAAATACGTAATAATGGGTAGCATTGACATGAGACAGCTGGAAATCGGTATATGGGAATAATACAATTCAGTTAAATTAAGCGTTTGGACTTCTATACCCTATAGATTTGGTATGTTGTGGTTTACTTGCTTGTCGTAAATGACAAATGTTAGGTATCTATATTTAATGTAATTATGCAACAAAACTAATTTAAAATATTGTGTTTTGTACCATTAATGGGATATAATTTATAATATACAGGGCTTTCGCAAATTAATGATTAAATTCATTATCATTATCATCATCATCATTGGTGCTGCAGCCCTGCAAGGGCCTCGACCCTCTCAAGCGTCCTCTGCCATTCCTGACGATTTTGTGCTCCTGCTCTCCAGTTAGGGGCACCGATACTTCTGGCATCCTGTGTTACACCATCGGCCCATCTAAGCTTTGGCCTACCTATCCTCCTGCTTCCTACAGGTTCTATGCTAAGCACTTTTTTAATGGGGTTCGCTTCACTGGCTCGGGCCACATGTCCTGCCCAGCGCAGTCTGTTTACTTTGGCCGCTGTGACAATATCTCTTCCCTTCGCTTTGTTTTTATACAGATTATATAGCTCGAAATTACCTGCGCCTCCATGTACCCATTTTCGCATACGGCCCCGAAAAATTTTCGCAGTATTTTCCGCTCGAAATAAAGTAGGGAGGTTTCGTCGGCCTTTATGATGGTCCAAGTTTCTGATCCATATAGCAGTACAGGGATTACTAGGATCTTGTATATTCTCAGCTTTGTTGTTTGTGACAGTTGCTTATTGGAGAAATGCCTGGAAAGTAACACCTGTTTGCCGTTACTATGCGCCGTTTAGTTTCTCCAGAGATGTTATTGTTTGGATCGACTTGAGTACCTAGATAGGTGAATTCTCTGACTGTTTCAAAGTTGTGATCACCAGTTACTAAGTTTTGTCCTGCGTTACCAGCTCTTGTCTGCAAAGTAGTTGACATGTATTTTGTCTTTTCGTCGTTTGCCTGTAGTCCCATGGTCCCCGCTGCCGTTGCTAGGTCTAAGAAAGTTTCTGCAGACTTTCTTACCGTTCTTGTTATTATGTTGACATCGTCTGTATATGCCAAGATCTGGACTGACTTAGTGAGTATTGTTCCCCTAGTCTCAAGATTGGCGTCTCTAATGATTTTCTCCAGGGCTATATTAAATAGCTGACACCCCAGCGCATCTCCCTGTCCCTGCGCAGCCCTTTGTGTATTTTGAATGTTTCCGATATGTCGCTCTGAATTTTAATTGCGGACGTAGTGTCAACTATGGTCATTTTAGTCAGACATATTAGCTTCTTTGGTATTCCGAGGTCGTTCATAGCTTCGTAGAGTTTCGGCCTAATGATGTTATCATACACTGCTTTAAAATGGATGAAAAGGTGGTGCATATGAATGTTAAATTCTCTAGACTTCTCTAGGATTTGTCGCAGAGTGAACAGGTCTGTGGTTGAACGGCCTGGTCTGAACCCTGACTGATATTCCCCGATGTGGGCTTCGGTGAATGGTTTCAGTCTCTCATTTAGGATGTTAGAAAGAATCTTGTATGACGTATTGAGAAGAGTTATTCCCCTATAGTTTTGGCAATCTAACTGGTTTTCTTTTTTATGCAGTGGGAATATGAGTCCTAACCTCCATTCTGCTGGCATGTGTTCCTCTTCCCAGATTTTACAGATGATGTTATACATGTATTCAACTAGTTTTTTACCACCGTGTTTGAAGAGTTCTGTTGGGATGTTATCACTGCCAGGGGACTTGTTATTATTCAGCTTTTTTCTTTAATGAATAAATTCGTTAAAACTAAAAAAATAACTTTTGGCCCTTTAGTCAAAGCATGGTAAGCAATGTTGGGTGTAAATACCGCTAATTTAGGAATGTTTTTCTACCGCTAATTTGTCAAAAAAAAAAAACATATTTTTTTCTGACAAGGCTACCTTAGTTCTGAACCACCATGTCAATAGGCGAAACTGCCGTTACTGAGCTACCGAGAATTTAAGATGGATGATGGAGTATCAAACTCAAAATCCCCAGAAAGTGAATACGTGGTGCCACACTTGGCGTAATAATTCTGAGTCCTTATTTCTTTCACCTAATTGTGAGCTTAACTGGCGTAAAATATATCAATTTTCTTCAGGAGGTGACCTTTCTCTACTAATAACTTTATATCCAGATATAGAGGAACCTGATATTCCGAGAAATAACTTTATCTTTCAATAAGATCTTACACTTACTCATTATGCATCACCTGTCCGCGTTTACTTAGATGACATGTTCCTGAATCGTTGGATAGTGGAGAAAGGAGTCGATTGAGTGGCCAGCTAGATTACCAGATTTGACACCATTAGATTTCTTTTTGTAGGAATACTTAAAAGGCAAAATGTATGTTACTAGGTCGAACAATTTAGAGGATTTAAAAGCAAGAAAACGTCACGAAATACGTATACGTCCTGAAGCTATTGTCAATATTTAAATTTGGAATTTAATTTATTAATTGTCTTGGCTACTATCCGGGAGCCAATGGTATATAATTTGGACATTTCGCTTAGTCAATTTTTTAGATAGTCTGCCATGAACTTTAGTATTTTCATATTACACTATCGTTTTTCTTAATTTTTTGTAACTATAATCACGCTGATGTAATTATTATCGTAGCATATGTAAGAAAGATTTGCTCTTTCATAGCCCGTAGTACAAAAAGGTGGTTGCTATTAAAAATATATTCATGACGTCATATCTCCTAGAAGAATCACCCTGTATGCATTAATTCGATTTTAAAAAATGTGCAATTAAGAATAAAATTTGACGGATTTAAAAGTTTTTTCCAAAAGTTGTTTTTCGAATTTATTAGTTACGCTACGAAAATACTATAAAAAAAATAAACTAACGTTGTCCATTAAAATTATTTTATTTTATTTTATACCTTTCAACGAAACAAGTATAATTGAATTGAAATAAGTATATGATATTTATTTGGTATATTATATCTCTTGACTTATTTACTAGATAAACAATTTTTAAATAATTGATAGATGTGCCACCGTCATTTTAAGGTTTTATTGTACTCTAGTTAGCTTTTATGTATATTGTTTTATATTCCATTGTAATCCATAAGCATCACACAGAAAGTTATGCATCGCTGTAATTATTAATGGTTAGGAAGTAAGATACAATCGCAATAAAGAAATATAAAATTTGAGCACAGCAACTGACATTGGCGACTTCGCCATTTATTCGCATAAAATCGAACATTTCTGACTAATGTCACTTAAAATATTTTGCCGTTAAGATAACATTTGTTTAGGAATTTCTCTGTAATATGCTAAATAATAACTAGTAACTTTATTTCATAGCTGTTTCATATAAGAAATGTTTTTATTATCTAATTAATGAGAATATAAAATCCTATCTAATATATTTATAATGGTCAAAATTTGCTGATGTATTCGAAGTTATTATTTGTTTATGACGAACTCATCTTTATTTAGCCATATCTAAAATCAACATTAAATTGAATAAGTCATTAGATTAGTAATAAATAATTTTTTTTTAATGTAATCGAGAGGGGATATAATGAGACACTTTCTACAAATTTGCTCTGAATTTTTCCCTGAAATGTATACAACAATAAATTAATTTTACAGAAAATTGTCCCCTTAGCCAGTAGATGGCCATTTTGAATCCAGGGAGTAATTAATAGGATTAAGGAATTCATTATCGTCTATATTTCTAGGTGACGTATCGAAGCTGCCTCGTTACATGCTTTTTTGGTGCTATCTATTTATTCTAAAGTTTATAGGTTCTTCATTGGTTGTTTTCTTTTGAAACATAATAGTGTTTGGCAGTATTTGTTCAAGTTTCTAAAACAAAACTAAGGCATTAGATCTACAAATAGTAACGATTTCAAGACAAACTAATAAACACGATCAGGTAAACAGTAAAGTCTCAGATGGCATAAACATCGAAGTGTGTTACAATTTCGTTCTTTCATTATTTAACAAAATATTATAATGACAGTGCCGTAGATTAGAAATTATAGAGGTAAAACATAACTCGTTCGTAATTACGATCAGTTTTATTACGAATATTTCGATTGGTTACGAAGACAACATAATAGGTGACAGTATAATATGAACACAACTACTGTCATAGTCAAAAAGGTTAATATATGGAATATAAGGGATTCTTACGGAATTTCTTCATCCGATATTGCACGGCTCTCAAAAGTCACCTGCCTAATAGTTTTAATAAATCTTATAAACGTCGAATTTACATTTGATGAGAGCTCATCAATTTTTATATAGGATGTTTCAGTTAGAACTATAGGAATTGAATTGTGCGCCATTTGTTATCTGCCAAAGACATTTAACGACTTTCATCTACAAACAATATAACGTGAATATGTCTGTCAACATCAACAAGCGTTCCCCATTTACTGTGACAGAATTACCAGCTTCATTTTCAAAAAAGTATGGTCCAACTCCATCACTCTAAAATGCGCACTAAACCATGCATCTCTGTGGATGCATTTCCTTTTCATGAACAGCATATGGATTTTCAGCCCTCCAAATTCGACGATTTTGTTTGCTGATGTATCCATCAAGATGAAAATCTGGTTCACCGCTGAATAGAATTTTGTTGCAAAAATCAGCAACGCCTTCTTTCTTTTCTAAGACCCAATTAACAAATGTACCGCGTTGTAAATGGTCTGCAACTTTTAATTATTGTCAACTGAATTTTGTATTCTAACAGATGGATATTCTTACTATACCAGAATATGATATTGCAGGGCCATTTTGAAAATTTGCGTTACAGTGTGTGAATAATACCTCATTTGCAGACTGCTTCAAATCTTTAGTCGAAGGTTTTTGTTTTGACATCTGTCTAATTTTAATACATTTCTTAAAACTAAAGAGTGAATCTGGACCGCGATAGTGAGCGACACGGTGCGAAGAGTGATATTGTGTAATACAGTGAGAAAGTTAGTTTATAAAGTTAAAGTAGAAAGAAAGTTAGTTAGTTAGTTGGACTTGTAAATAGTTGAGTTGTAAATAAGTGTTCGAAATAAAGAACTTTCTAGTAAATTCGTTACACTGGTACTTTCTGGTAAATTCGTGTTACCAGATAGACGCGAAAAGATTGTTCTTCATATACATTTTAATAATTTTAATGAATGTGTGCGAATATTTTGTGTTGAAAGTTGGAATTATTCTTTGATTTATTTTGCGTAATTTTACGGATTAATGAATCAAATTAGTAATACTAATTCGAAACACATCTACCATGTGTCGTTTATACATAAATTTGTATGAAATATTTCCTGAGAATGTGAAATGAGTCCCTCGTTTTTCATGCATATTCAAATCTGTAACATCGGCGCCTTCGGCATGAATTCGAAGAACAAAGGGAAACTTAGGGGATCCACTAAATTAGTGTATTAATTAACTTCTTTTGTCGTTGAAGTATACGGTATCTTGCAGACACATAATGTATATCATTAGCGTGTTCGTTGACATTATAGTAAGATTGAAATCGCTAACCTAAATAATGGAATAACACGAGTATAGTGGTATAAAGAGATTGTATCCTGGATTTATTTTCCCCTTTCTTATGAATATAAAAGATATAATACGCCAGGTTACACAAAATAAACCATTATTTCTTTAATTTGTTTATTTAATGTTTAAACAAGAAACCTTCAATCTCTTTTGCAGTACTCTCCACTGACACTAACACTTATTTAATATTTTATTCCATTGTTCAAAACATTTGAAATTCGTCTTCTGTGATACCTGACAGCGCCTCCGTTGTTTTTTCTTCACTTCGCCAAAATGCTTTTCTTTCATGTCCCTATTCATTTAGGAAAATTAAAAATGTAGAGGGCAAGGTCGGGTGAATAAGGTGGGATGCAGCAGAGGGATCATGCTATTGTTAGTCAAAAATTGACGAACAGACATTGAATTGATGGTCGCATGAATTTGGTAGCCACCCTTTTCATCCCCAAATATTTCTATGAAATTTGCTGAATTGAACTCTAAGTCACTCCAAGCAGCTCCACAGCTTCGTCAGTAGTCCATTGTCGATCTTCCAGGATGATTTCGCGAACACTTTCATCGGTTCGAGCAGTGAAAGGACGACCAGAGAGATATTTGTCCTCAATTAACATTTTTAAATGGGAAAACCACTCCAACACATGAGTTTTCCCAATAGCATCGTCCTTGTGGACTGTTATTAACATTTCAAGAGTTTCTGAGCTAGTTTTTCCGATCAAAAGGTAAAACTTTCACAATCAGCCATTGTAAAAACGACGAGCACACAAAACAACTCTTACTAAAAAATTCACTCAAGCCGAACGGAACAGAATTTAGCGACGACGCTTGGCTTACTCACTCAGGAATGATAGCTCTATATGCTTCTAGTGGTAGAACGCGGCACTACAAAAGCTCCGCCCATCACAACATCAGTTCGGTTTATTTTTGGTACCATCTCGTATCTCTCATTTCTTATAATTTATAATTCTTATAATTTACTTAGATATAGTTAAAAAGATTGAGAAGATAAAATAATCGTTCTTCGCTTTTGAGACGCTCTGTGTATTACGAGTAGACAAGCAAATACGTTATCATACATTGTCATGTTATATATAGTAGTATAAAAATATATTCTCAATTAATTGACATGGTTTTGTCGAAAAATCATACAAACTAGGTGTCTATGTCGCAATTTACATATGAAAACTGGGACAATTAATTGAAAGTAGATGTAGTATACGAGTACATGGATTTTCAGAGGGCTTTCGATTAAATCAACCTTTATGTCCTTTTGCATGGATTATTCGACTTTCACTATTCAAATAAGATACGTTTGGGATGGTCCTTCTAATGTTCTACCTATTTAATAGGGTACAGCGTGTTGAATACGAGAGAATTCACTCTTTTAACATTTGCCTGACATCTGGGATTAATCAAGAATGTCACGTAAGTGGGTTTTGTGGACCGGTAAAATTCCGTTGTATAATGTAGGCTATAGTATAGTTCTTACATTTGTCAGCCTGCATATAATACAATATTGTGTGCATATAATACAATATAACACACAATATAATAGAATATTGTGTGTTAGTGTTTCCGAATTAAATGTATTTTTAACTGATTGCGGAAATTTCAAAGAGTGTGCACCTATAATCAAACTCCGATTTCAAGAAAATCATCACTCAGCACTTAATCAATTGGCTTCTGATTTCAATATGACAACATCTACAATACCGACCCAATTGAGTAAAATAACTACTAAGTTTTATACCACTGTTTTCAACTATATTCTTAGTTGAATCATCGTTTTGAAAATTACGTAAAAGTGTCGAAAATGCAGCCACGATTTTTGTGTAAATATAGTAATATAAAACTTAGTAGTTATTTTACTCAATTGCGTCGGAATTATGAACTACCACAGAGTAACGGCTTCCTCGATCAATTTCTTGAAACATCTACAAGACACAAAATTGTGAAAAAGGTAAATCACCATTCTCATAAGGTATGACTTCTCCATGAGCTGTCTCAAGACAGAAAGTGAATGTGTGGTGCGGTATAGTCGACGAAAGAATTCTGGATCCCTAGTTCTTTGATCAGATTGTGAACCAAACTAGTGCAATACATTTCGATTCTCTTCGATACGACCTTATTCCTATAGTAATAACCTTATATCGAGATGTATAGAAATCTGACTTTCCGAGAAATTCCTTTTTCTTTCAGCTTTTCCATTACGCAGTACCTGTACGAGCTTATTTAGATGAGATCTTTCCGAATCGTTGGATAGGGAGAAGGGCTCCGATTTAGTGTCTAGCCAGATCTCCAGATTGGACACTCCTAGATTACTTTTTATGGGAATACTTAAAAATTTAGTAATACGTTACTAGGCCGAAGAATTCAGAAGATTTGGATCAAAGTATTAGTCACGAAATACACGTATATCTCATAAAGTTATTGGCAAGGTTTAAAAAAATTATTAATTGTCTTGGCTACTGTCAGGTAGTAGTAGAAAAAAGTGCAAAATAAAAGCATTGGCAGCAAATTGTTTGGCCTTTAAGAGACGCTATGACCGCGATTAACCAACATTTTTCACGAGCCATTAATAACTAGAAAAAAAAATAATACTGCCATCTCTTTATATCGAACAGGGATTAATGAGTCAGTTTATAAAACCATTGGGCAAGACAGGTTGATTGTTTTAAATACCTTTGTCAAGCATTTCCAGTGCTGAGTATGGAAATATTAAACGCGGGGATTTTTGACGGTGAACAAGTTCTAGAACTGGTAAAAGATCTAAATTTTAACGTATATATGAGACCGTTGTATAATCTGATACATGATTTAGTTATGTATCTATAATTTACAATTTTTTGGGCGATCACAAGGCTACAACTACCAAGAACTAGTACATGAGATGCTAAAATGTTTTGAAAAATTAAGAGCTAATATGAGCATCAAATTACATTTTTTGCATAGATAAATTTTCTTCTCGTCACTTAAGAGATTATAGTGAGGAACTAGGTGAAAGGTTTCATCAGGATATCCGTTTAAAAAAAGAAAGATATCAAGGAAAGTAGGATCATCATATGATGGCCGATTGCTGTTGGAATCTGCAGAGGGACTGTTCACAGCAAAAATATAAAATAAAATCGTACAAACATTTTTTTAATTATTTTCTGCATCAATTATTCTTTATTTTATTGTTAGATTTCGTATACAAAAAAATTCAGAACAAAAAATTACTTATGTTGTTTTTTCTTTTGCATTAATATTTATCATGTATGTCTATTTCAGATACTAGATAAACCAAGAAAAAGTAATGCCATTTTCAGCATGAGGAGCAGTAACGTACTCAAGATCAACTTTAAAATTCCTAGCAATAAATTGACTGTTCCTCAGTATTATTATTACTCAAAAATGTACATTGAATTAAAAAATGCAACAAAAACAGTATATTTTTATACACACGATTGATTGAAAATATTTTATTTGAGCAACTACGCATTTTTTTAAATTTCATCTTTATGGAAATCACAGCATCTTCACCGATCGAATGGAAATAAGTCTGATTACATCACAGTCATTAACTCGCTTCAGTTAGCAAGCGGACTTTTCCCCTTAGAAAAATCTGTCGTTCTAAACCTCGTCGTCCTAATAATCAACAATCTACGTATACAAGATTCGAGACAGCTCACAGTTCAGAAAAATACAAACGGGTCCTAGAGTGAATTGAAACAATGAACGAGCAAAGCATCAACTTAAAAACCAGTTCGATAAAGAAATTATGTCAACTAGGGAATACAGAAAAAGTAAGAATTCAAATTAATATTTATGCCGAGTAACCTGGAATAGAAATAGGTCTTATTTGTTCGCAATGGCGATTTTTATTTTCAACAATGTCATGTCAATCATAATTTTTTCCGCGTGCAAGAATGAAAGCGTTGGGTAAACGTGTTAAAAATGAATAGCGGATGACACGGCTATTTTGCCTTTACGATACAGTGAGTGATGTAATTAAATTAATGGGGTTAATTAGACGAGTTAATGAAAGATTCGATTAAAATAACTGTTTCATCAAACACCATGTGTGTATATTACAATTGAAAAATTAAACTCGCTATTTATAGTATTGTTGTAGGAGTACATATGGTGTATCAAATTTATAATATCAAAAGGTAAAGAGAAATATTAACTACGAAAATTTATATTACTTAAAAATGTATACATGTACAAAATATCGATACATGGAATAAACAATTTAACATTGAGAAATATGAAGGCGTGGTATTATAAAAAACAGTATATTTGTTACCTTTACCGCAAATAATTTACTTGTCAAGTAGACTATACTGAAACCCAGGCTGAATTTGTAGGACATCTTAACAACATAATGTAGAAAAACAATATTTACCATTTAATAATCTGCAACTTCACTATATAAATATAATTTTATATTTATTTGGCTATTTTAAGCCCATCTATTATTGGATTCAAATGCACTGCGGTTTTAAATACCCACAAGAAGAAACACCCAAATTAGACTTTCTTTTGATCTCTTGATGTCAGCTTATGCATGGAGTGGTTCTGTGCTAGGTTGGCGCCTCGTTTGCTAACTATCCATCAAAAATTGTTCTGGAAATGTGCTTCGACTGAGAATTTGGCACTGTACAAGCGAAATTCCAGCGAATTCTTGCGTCGATTTATAACTGTTGATGAAACTTGGATCCACCATTATACTTCTAAAAGTAAAAAAGAGTCACAACAATGGACTGAAACAATTGAACCAAACCCAAAGAATGCAAAACCAGTTTTATCAGCAAATAAGGTTATGGCGACAATATTTTGGAACTCAAAAGGTATTATCTTCATTGATTACCTTGAGAAGGGTAAAGTCATCAATGGTGCATACTACGCAGAGATTGAATGACGAAGTGAAGGAAAAACGACCTCATTTGGTGAAGAAAACGATTTTGTTTCACCATGACAATGCACCTGCCCATTCCTCAGTCATTGCAATTGCTAAAATCAACAAATTGAAGTTTAAATTATCCCCCCAACCCCCAGATTTAGCACCCAGTGACTATGATCTGTTTCTTAACCTCAAAACATGCTCGGAGGTAAAAGATTTGTGAGCAACGAGGAAGTCACCAATGCTGTAAATGCGCATTTTGAAGGGCTCGACAAATCGTTCTATAAAAATGATATTACTGCATTAGAATACCGCTATGAAAAATGTATTAGACTTGATGGAGATTATGTTGAATAATAAAACAACAAAAAATTTAAAATAGATGTTTCTTCATCAGGCCGAAAACTTTTGACCCCATCCTCGTATCTACTACCTGAACTGTTTTGTATGTCTTAAAGTTTTATGAAAATATATTATATAGTCTTTTAAATATTCAATAATAATATACAAAAATACCTAATTCAGGCGCCAGTGTTACTATAAATGAAAGTTGCAAATTATTTTTTATGAAACCAACTAGTAAAATATATTAAAATTTTAATGAGCTATTAAATTAAGGACTTCCTTTATATGTTTCCTGTTTCTTCGTTAAAGAAAGTTTGGATTATTAAAAATATATTCATCATCATCATCATTAGGTCATCAGTCCTAAGACTAGTTGGACGCTAACCTCCAGCTTCTCCTATCTTGTGCGAACCTACGCATTTCGCTTATTGTGCTACAACCTACATCCCTTACTATTTGCGAGCAGTAGTCTAATCTAGGCCTACCTCTGCCTTTCTTCACTCCTATTTCTGCCTCCAAAATATCGCGGACTATTCCCCCATGTCTCAGCAAGTGGCCTACCATTCTATCTCTTCTCTTCTTTAAGTTTTTCCACATACTCCTTTTCTCGCCGACTTTCTCCAATACTTCTTCGTTTCTAACCCTATCAGTCCATGGTATTTTCATCATTCTTCGGTAACACCACATCTCAAAAGCTTCTAATTTCTTCCTACTTGCTTCCCCTACCGTCCAGGTTTCGCAGCCGTAAAGTGCCGTGCTCCATACATATGTTTTCAAAAATCTCTTCCTTGTTTCTAAGTTTATTACCCCCGAGCATAAAAGTTCTTTCTTTTTGTTAAAAGCTACTCGACCCTGCGCTATTCTTTGTTTTATGTCTTTATCGCTTCTTCCATCCCAATTTATTTTACTTCCTAAATAAGTGAAGTCTTTAACTTCCTCCAATCTTTCATTATTAATTTGTACTTTCGTTTTTGCTCTGCTCTCGCGCCCTCTGCACACTAACACTTTAGTTTTGTTTTTATTCACCCTCATTCCGTATTCCTCTGTCAACACTGCCTCCATTTCGTTCAATACTGATTCTAGTTCCTCTTACTCTTACTAGATGCTAATACTGCTATATCATCCGCGAATCTCAGCATTTTTAGTTTCTGTCCCTGTACTTTAATCCCGAAATCTACTCTATCTTTTACCACATTAATCGCCTCTTCGATGTACAGATTAAAAATTAGTGGTGATAGCGTACATCCTTGTCTTACTCCTTTCCTAATACCTACTTCCCTTTCTTCCCCTTCTACTTCTATAACAGCAGTTTGCTCTATGTATAGATTGTGTACTACTCTCCTATCTCTATACTTCATTCCCGCGCTCTTTAGTATCTCGAACATTTTTTCCCATCTTACGTTATCAAAAGCTTTTTCTAAATCTACAAATCCTATATAAGCGTTCTTTCCTTTTTCTATTGTTTTCTCTAACATTACTCTTAGCGCCAGAATAGCTTCGCGAGTTCCCCTATTTCGCCTAAACCCGAATTGGTCTTCTCCTAGTATTTCCTCCGCTCTATTTTCCATCCTCTTCTGCACTATTCTAGTTAAGATTTTTGACGCATGGGAAGTTAGGCTAATCGTTCTAAAGTTCTCGCATTTGTCGGCTCCTCTCTTTTTCGGTATAGTAACGATAATGTTCCTCTTATAATCCTCCGGCATCTCGCCCGTTTCGTATATGTATTTTACCAGTTCAAACATCCTATTTACTACTTTCTGTCCCGCACATTTCAAAATTTCCGCCTGTATTTTATCTACACCCGGCGCTCTATTATTCTTTAGCCCCCTTAGTGCTATTTCAAATTCCTCTCTCAATATAGGTTTTCCTACATCTTCCCTATCGATGCTAGATTCTTCCTCTAATATCTCTCCTAATTCCTGACCCTCGTATAAATTTCCTAAGTACTGCTTCCATCTATCCGCTTTCTCCTCTCTTCCTATCAGTATGTCCCCCGATTGACTCCTAACATTTCTACTTATTGTTCCTACATCCCTGAAGTTCCTCTTAATTATTTTGTAAGCCTCATCGGTCTTACCTACTTGCAACTTATCTTCTACTTCTTTGCATTTCTCCTCTATCCATTGTTCTTTCGCTTTTCTACATTTTCTAATGATTTCCCACTTTATTGCCTTATACGTTTTCAGTCCTTCTTCGTCTCGTCTGTTTTTGTAGCCTCGTCTCTTTTGCATTAAGTTTAAGATTTCGTCCGTTATCCAGGGCTTCCTAGCTTCCCTTTTATCGTGTCCTAAAACGTCCGTAGCCGCGGAAGCTAGACTATTCTTGATACCCTCCCACTCAGTTTCTGCGTTCTTGATTTCGTCCTTACTCGTTTTATTTATTAATTGATCTGTTTTCTCCTGGAACTTATCTTTCATATTCTGATCCCTCAATATGTCTACATTTATACGTTTCTTATCCTTCCGGGTTTTCAGATTTTTGAACTTTAATCTAGCTTTCATGACTACCAAGTTGTGATCGCTGTCTACATCTGCTCCTGGATAACTCTTACAGTCTTTTACTTGATTTCTAAATCTCTTCCTAACCAGAATGTAGTCTATCTGATACCTGTCTATCCCTCCTGGCATTTTCCATGTGTACCGCCTCCTAACGTGATTCTTGAACAATGTGTTCGCGACTACCATCTTGTGCTTCTCACAGAATTCTATCAGTCTGCTACCTCTCTCGTTTCTGTTTCCTAATCCATAAGGCCCTACAAATTCTCCTTCTTTCCCCTCACCTACGACTGCGTTAAAATCTCCTACTATTATTAAATTTTCATGACCCTTCACAAATCCTATTACCTGCTCTATGTCCGAATAAACGGCTTCTAACTCTTCCTCGCTGTGGTTAGAAGTAGGCATGTATACTTGCACTATTACTGTTTCCACTGGCTTCGAATCTAACCTAACCATCATTACTCTCTCGCTGTATTGTAGGTAGCTATCTACACACTGTCCTGCGTTCTTCCGCATAACGATCCCTACTCCCGCGTTTCCATTTACCGATCCTGTGTGTATTACCCTATAGTCACCGCTCCAAAAATCTCCTACTTCCGGCCAGCGCATCTCACTTATACCTACTATATCTAATCCTAACCTATCCATTTCTATCTTCAGATTTTCTAGCTTCCCTGCCTGTCTCATGCTTCTGACATTCCACGCTCCGACTCGTGAAATGCTACACTTCTTATTATGATTGCACTCGATCACGTCTCCCGGAACAGTCCTCACCCGGAGATCCGAACGGAGGACTAAAAATATATTATAAAGTGATAAATAAATTACTACTAAAATTAACACATAAGTACTATTAATAATAAAATTGTAATATTTTCACATAAGACAGTACATACGTAACAAATAGTCACGCTGTGAAAAAATATAAATTTCTTTTTATGAATACATGAAGTATCTCCTAAAATGAAATATCTCCTCAAATATACCGATGAACAAGGATAAATGCATAATGCTGTTAGATACGAAATGAACCTTCTTCAATATCTTTGAAACTTATATCAAATGGGCATTAAAACCCGCTAAATCTACTTATAAAGGTATAAATTCTGATCCTATAATTATGATAGTCGGTTGTTTTTTTTTAGTTATTCCCAACACTTGGCCTACTACAGCGATGTTAATAAAATTCTGCTGAACATTTATATCTAATGTATCGTGTCTTAACGGGACAGATTCTTCATAAAGGCACTAGTTAAGAACAGGTAGACATCACCATGCTATTATTAAAAGTATATATTTAAAGGTATTGTCTAATATTTGATACATCACGTAGATGCTATGCTAGACTTTTATTTTATGCCACACTGTGTATATTGGCGAGAGGTCTGGACTGCTAGAGAGCCATTTCATTATGTTCTGTAAACCATGCTTTGACAGTTTTTGCTGTGTGACACTCAGCATGATCCTGCTGAAAAATTTACACTGCGCGCCAGTGCCTTAAAATATTGGTATTGACGGCAATAAACTGTCTGTCAAAATTTGTTTATATTTTTCTACTGTCACAGTACCATCTATGAAATGCAATTTTCCTACGCCCATACCACTGATACACCTCCCGATCATAAGAGGTGCAAGAAACTTCACTTTCTTAACCAAAAAGTCAGGATGATAAGTTTTCTGTAGGGTTCTTAGTGCACTTTTTCTGGTGTCACGTAACAGATTTCAAATTTCGATTCGTCACATCAAATTACCTGGTGCCATTGCTGTGCAGTTCAATGCCTATTTTATATGGCCCACTGTAACTGATTGATTTTCTGTCGTTGAATAACAGCTTTTCTGTTGCCCGACGGAGAAACTGGTAATGAATGTTCCTCTTTTATAATAATTACTATGATACATTTAGAAGAATATACAGACAATATATAGTATACTTATCACTCAGTGAACCTAAAATAAATGCCATACAATGACATCAACATGCAAATATTATCATTTCCTATGTGGAAATTGACATAACAGAAAATTTAACAAAATGAATTTTTATACATGAATACATATTTTCAAATCAAATATATATTTATGTATTTTCAACATAATTCTTATCAGAAATCGATGTCAATTTTTTAACAGAAAATATGAGTTTAAAAAGCGAGAATAGAAATCTTACTGATACCATTTCAGATTAAATATCTGAAAAACTATGGAAGAACGCCAATTTCTTTTTTCATTTTCGTAACTTACAACCAAAAATACGTAAGTGTATAAACTAAATATTTACCAATTGCAGTTTACAATGGTTATTTCAACAGATACGTTACACGTACAACTCAACTTTAAAGAAACCATGTCACACAAATTTAGGTTTACATATCAATACATCATTGTTCTTTTGGCCATTTAAATAGTTTCGACAAGGGTGAATAATGGCATTACATTAGTATAAGCAGGTTGTATATAAAAAGCATCGACATGGCGCCTGGTAGTGATAGGAACGCTAAAATTAATTGTATTTAATATTTCAGGCATGTTGAGGTTAATGGCACTGAACAGGAACGTTACTGATTGCCTGATATGATACGACGAACCGCCATAGGTTTTTTGGGGTAACCAACATGCATAATCATTGTTGAATACTAAATAAAATAGTAATTATTAATTATAACTTTCAAAATCGAGTCGTTCTTTACGAAGATGTCGATGTGAATTTTTAAATGTAAATAGAAGAAGTTGTGTGTGAAATCTCCACTCATTCTTTTTCATTTCAAATAATATTTTATGGCTTTAAGTATAGAATATAAAGTCGTTCAAGTCTCGCACGTGGCTTTAATTGGTGGCTCATATTCGGGAGCTCTAATTTTCGATGACTGTAGCATAGAACTGGCTGAATTTGCTGGATGACGTTCGTTATGTTAACTTTGAGGGCATCCACGCATAGACTTGCGATTTAAAATAGCCCCAAAGGACGATGCCTACCTAAAGGTATTAAACCGTACGACTTCGGTGGTCAGTTCACGTCGCCGCTGCGTGAGATAACCATACTTTCAAATCCCTTGTAGGATATCCATCGTGGCATGCGTTGTGTCGCACATAGCGTCATTCTGTTGGAACCACATGTCGTCGGTATTTATATCATCCACTTTAGACAACACCCACTGAATAACAAGGCCTTAGTGCTTGTCGTGTGACGTCATCAATGTAGGCTGTGCAATTTTAATCATATAAGGGGATACATACACTAATATTTATGAAAACTATCAATCGTTAACTTATTTTAAAGAACGCTAGTTATATGACAGGCTTCTTGACAAATCCCAAAAATTATGTTTGAGTTTTGGTTTAATACTAGGTGTAGTATTAAGTGCAGGCTCCCAACTCGCCTACACCTGCGCCAAAATTCAGGATATGTATTTATGTATAATAAACATTTTTCGCACTACTGAAAAGAGGTTATTACACATAAATGCATATACTGAACTATTACACATCTTCTCTTAATTATTATTACTTAGTAGGTATAATATAGGTATGCATGTTCATGTTATGCAGTTTCAAATTTCATTTACCTACCTAACATCGTGCATAACTTAGTGTTGAGGTGAGAGTTTAGGTATAAAAAATATATTATAGAACACAAGCCATGAAAATACATTAATTAAACTTTTAAAGAAATAGATCCCAAATTATATACGTTTAGTTATAAAAAATATTTATGCATGTATAGGTAGGTATATGGCCTACTTCGTTAATGTATCGAGTTTTCTTTTTTTATTTCCTTTTTTTAAATGGTCGCTATTTTTAGCGCAATAATTTTTTAAGAGGGCATTGGAAATACTTTTGAGAATAATTTTTAAAATGTCTTTTCCATTATGATTAGCGCATCCATCGAAATGTGAGACATGTTTCTGTTCAATACAATATTCCAAAATTAAATGAACCGATGAACGATCTTTTATTATAGATTTCTAGAAATCTGTCGTCAAATTCATTTATTAATTTATTGAAGATTATATAAGTCACAGATACAACATTTATAACTTGTCCTTGGGGATATAAAAGTTCTCCACGATTTAATTTATTAATGAGATCAAAATTGTCCTCAACAATAAATTGCTCGTCATATACTAATTTTTGTTTACAGCTGGCACATTGTAATTTTTTTAACATAATATAGCAACAATAACCACCTAAATATGTAATTAACGGCAATACATCGTTGATATCGTGAAAGTGATCATCATTTATTAAAATTTGAGACAATAACGTTTTAATTTGAGAAAAGTCTTGTTAAGAGCAATTTTTGCTTATTTCAAGGGCTTTTGACGAATTTAACTCATCAATATTTTTGAGCTTTTCATCTTTACTTGGCCGTATTTTGACATCTTTTGATAAATAAATGGGGCAATTTAAAAAAAATAGATGGTATACAGTCTTCTTTTAGCCGTGGTTTTAGTAAATCTATTGTAAAAATCTTACCAGTGTTTGAGTCTTGAACTGTTGTACTTTTTATTATACTACCTTCAGGAAAATGAGCTTCACATACTCTCGTGTTGTTTGTGGGCTGAATGTTATCTCGGGGTATCGCTTTTAGCCATTTTTGTCGTAAACTTACGTCCTTTGGAAAACCGAAAACGGTAATTGTATACAAGAAGTGTTCCTGGGCAAATGTTTACGAAACTTTTCCTACCCCCCTATTTTCGAGGGTGCTGGAGACGAATCCGGCTTCAGTTTCATCCGCTCGGACACGGTTTTCGAGAAAATGAATTTTCCACTTTTCCGCATGAGGCCATTTTTTCTATCAAATAACTTTCACTTCACACTACATAGATAGCTAATATTAGTACCAATAGATGCTACAACACTTCCTTTACACATATCATATGTTAAACCGTTATAAAACCTATTAGAAATTTTCGATGCTTAGTTACTTCAAATGTATACAATGACTTGCAGTTGGCGTCGTCCATTGCAATCATACGCCCTCCGTGTCGTTCGATGAAACTACATACATACAGAGAGGCTCCAAAAGCTACTTTGAATATTAACAACTAAATACGCTATTATTTAGAAGGATACTAACCTAACCTAACTTAACCTGACTGTCTACTTATTATGGTGAGGTTAGGTTAGGTTAGTATCCTTCAAAATAACAGCATATTTAGTTGTTAATATTCAAAGTTAGCTTCTGAAGCCTCTCTGTATGTATGTAGTTTCATCGAACGACACGGAGGGCGTATGATTGCAATGGACGACGCCAACTGCAAGTCATTGTATACATTTGAAGTAACTAAACATCGAAAGTTTCTAATAGGTTTTATGACGGTTTAATATATGATATGTGTAAAGGAAGTGTTATAGCATTTATTGGTATTAATATTAGCTATCTATGTAGTGTGAAGTGAAAGTTATTTGATAGAAAAAATGGCCTCATGCGGAAAAGTGGAAAATTCATTTTCTCGAAAACCGTGTCCGAGCGGATAAAACTGAAGCCAGATTCGTCTCTAGCACCCTCGAAAAATAGGGGGGGTAGGAAAAGTTTCGTCAGCATTTGCCCAGGAACACTTCTTGTATACAATTACCCCGAAAACATGAACTTTAGGCCCATTTTTATAATAGTTTCCGTTACAGCGAGGAACACAACACTTTTGAGGTATAATTTCACTAAGTATCAATTACCACAAAACTAGCCGAAACCAAGAGAAAACCATACAATTAAACACGAACAAAAACTTATAAACTGTGCTGTAAACAAACCGACGGTCCTAATCCTAATATTCGCTAGTATCGTAGTAGTCTGGCAACGTTGCAAACATCTGTTGCCTTTCGATCGTGTTTCGCCACCGGTAAGCTGGCTTCCTAAATATTCGCTCCATATCGGAAAGGCCTACATTCATGACGCCACGAGCTAAAATTTTGTGAGCGCTTTGTCCTTATGTAGAGATGTTGTTGGTTTAGGCCACTACCAGTCACAAGAAGTTGCTTATCATTGATCTGTAGTGCTCGCCATTGACGGTTATGGCAATGTCAGTTTCGTTTTAGAAAAAGTACGGACCGATAACCCCGCCAGACCAAAATCCGCACCAAACAGTGACTCTCTCTGGATGCATTTGGTGCTGGTGTATCTCATGCGGATTGGTACGTCCCAGATCTGACAATTTTGCTTGTTCACATATCCATTCATCCAAAAATGGGCCTCGTCGCTTAAGATGACTTCCAAAAGGGAAACTTCCAACTGCTCCAGAGCTCAATCAGCGAACACACGGCGTTGTCTATGATCGTTTACCTTAAGTTCCTGGGTCAGTTGGTATACGTTTGCAGACCCAAGTCCCGACGCAAGATTCGCTAAGTTTAAGTCGCAGAAAGGCCAAGTTCTTGTGAACGACGAGAAATTGACTGCCTCGGGTTTTCCCGTACACTCTTACGCACAGCATCGATGTTTTCAGCAGACCTTGCGTTTCAGAGACGTGCGGGTGTTGGCTGATTATTTATCAAATCGATTGACTCGAATTTGATCGTCGAATAGTTAACTCGGCGGGACGGTCGTGGAAAGGATAAAAATCACGTAATGCGCGGAACGTCACGAACTGAGCACTAATTTTTAAAATAAAATTTTTTGATTTGCACACGTTGTTGAACGCTATAACATTTCATGGCGATTTTTCGTATACTATTGAACAATTCGCAATGAATATAACAGATGTTGCTTTAACAACATGGCCGCTATAGCCTAATAAATTTTGAATGTCCCTATTGGAATACCCTATATTATGGAAATTTCAAGAATTATCTATATCAAATCCTAAACATATGTTTATATCTGAAATTATTTAATTGTTGCAATTTTGGTCTACAGTCGAAGGGAACTCACTTCCCAATCTTCGATATAGCTATTCTATTATCATTAATGTTACATCATAAGTATTTTATGAAAAGCATATAACACTGTATTTCTATAACCTTTATTCTTTATTGTAAAATATTCATTCTACTAAAGATGGGTCTAAATTACATATAGGACGTTATGAACAATGATATAAAATAAACTTCTCTCAAAATGTCAGAGGTAAGTTTGTTAAGTGGTATTTAACGACGACATTTATTTTTCTATTGTGGAAAGTGAATTTAATTGACTTACACGTGCCTTTTACGACGAATGTGTAGGCCGTTAAATAAATTTAGGTTAAATTCATCTCAATTAAAATTCAAATAAAAACGGACTATTAAATTTGAACACGAGGTGTTTTAGAAACAATGAATAATCAGACGTAAAGTGTTCTTCCGAAATGTAATTCCTTCGGCTAATTTTTTATGTTGTTTCTTTGCCCTATATAAATTATAAAATTGATTACTTTTGAATATCGAGTTCCTCGGTTTCAAGTCAGATTCTTAATGTTATGAGATCGATATATAATATAAAAGACCATTTGGGACTGGAATTATTACTTTTAGGAAGGACCTTTTAAGGAAGTGACAAATAACATTTATTTCAGTTCAGTAAATTTTTATTATAGTCATTTATTTTTATGTCAATATGCTAATACTTGACAGTGGCGTAGACAGCAACATTTAATTTTTATAATAAGTATTCAAAAAATTCTATAAAACATAGAACATATTATAGAATTAATTTGGAAAGATAAAAATACAACATTTACAATTATTCATGTATCAATGGTAATAAATAATGACAGATATGTAAAGAAGAAATAATCACATATATTTAAAATCATAATATGATAAATATCATTAATTGACTTAAATTAAAAATAAAATGATAAAAATTGGCTTACGAGAAAATTATTAGGAGTATCTTTTATAAATTAGGCACAAAAATTAAGGGATGTAGAAAAATTCTAAATTGTTACGCGATTTTCAAAGGGTTGTAACGTAGAGAGAAATAGTCGCAGAACAATTTTAAAAAATGCAAATTAAAGCTCCAAGTTTCAGATCTTGAGTTCGAAATTTTTAACCATCAGTAGTTTCTAAGCAATCATAAGAAAACCGTCGGAAACAAATATTTCGAAAGTTTTGCTTGCTTTTCAAAAGGTCCACGCGCTTCAATAAATTACTTTTAGTGATTCAGTCATAACATATTTTTAGATAATTTTATGCTCTTTAAATTGAGCGGTCTTAAAGCCTTATATGATGATTTCTCGCTGAGTTGTCGTCGTTCAAGGCAAAAAAAATTTTTTGACTTTAGTAATTAATTACTGGGGAAATAATGATCTTACAGAAAATTCAAATAGAGTTTTAAAAACTATTCTATTTAAAAAGTATTCTTTATAAATTGTAGCTATTGGTTTTTGATAAAGAAATTATCGGTGCGAGAATATTGATTGAAAAGAGGTAAAAAATTGCGTATTTAGGGATATTCGCTTAACTTCGCATAACTTTGCAAATAATCAACAGACTAGGATATTGACTATTTTTATTCAACCTCAAAGTATCCCAAAGAAATCCTGATAATTTAAATTCGCTGCGATTTTTTTCATAGTGTTTGGAATGATTGAATTTGTCGCGTTTGCTAAAAGTCAATTTAAGGATGAATTTTTCATTTATTATTAATTTTTTGAGGTTAAAAATGTTTTTTAGCAATAATCCATATTTTTTATAAAGAAATGTTGATTATTATAAGAAAACAATTGTTTTTCCAAAAAAGTTAAAATTGACTTTTTTGGTTTGAATGACGATCTCAGCAAAAAATGATCATACAGAAGTTTTAGCCCGCTCAGATTAAAGAGGATAAAATTATCTAAAAAAACTTCATGATGAAATCACTGAAAAAAATGTATTGAAGTCTGTGGACCTTCTGAAGTGCAAGCAAAACTTTGGAATTTTTTTAATGGTTTTGCGGACTGGTATTGTGAACGGTTATCAACTGCGTTACACATATTAGGTTAATGACCGTTGATCTACTCATTATAAAACTATACTGGTCTTGAGATATCATGCCATGCCATCACGTACATATCACGATGAAAAAATATTTGAAATATTTTTGCAAAGTTACAAATTATTGTAATATGCTTATAATTTATCAAATCGTTTTTGTCATCTTTTTTATTGGATACACGCGCGATTTCTTCTAAGTATCTCGAAAATGAGATGTCTACAGAAATAAATTGCATATTTACATGTACGAGTACATATCCCTCTTTTGTGTATACTATATACATCTGATTTATCAACTTCAAGATAAGTAACTAGTGGAACATTCTATGATGGCCCAGTCCTATTATCTGGAAAAACAGATCCGAACATTGCAACAGACAACGTTCTATATCACCCAGAAACCCTTGAGGAGTGATTGGAAAAGTAGAAGATAAACGTGAATTGGTTTAAATCATCTTATACATATAACATTTACCATTAGAAAAAAAAAAAACAAAAACCATTGTCTTACAATTCAATCAGAAAATCGTACCTCAGGTAATGGCCGTTAAATACCTTAATCTCTACTTAAACAGCACACGTACCTGGAAGGAATACATATCCAATAAAAAGCAAATTTACTTTAAAACGAAAAACATAAACTGGTTGAATAGATGAGAAAGTCCAAATTATCGATAGAAAATAAAGAACTATGGGTCTGTACAACTAAGTTACACATTACTATCATGCAAATAGCTCAATCGAGGGTTCTTCATACCACAGCACACGCATCCTGGTATGTTTTAAACCACATATGACATACAGAGATATATGTAAGCAGAGTCATCAAAGGCCGAATGCGTAATCATTATATAAAGCTCGAATCACATCCCAAATTCCTCCTAGAAACACTATTATATCCAGAGAACCGAAGATTGAAGAGAAGCAGACTTATACAGAAACAGCAATGAATTTGTTTGATTTTCACCTCTCAAGTCATCAGTGCAAGTACTTACACCTTGTGCAAGTTAATACATTAGCTTAAAGATTGTATCGTATATGATTGCTAATAAAATTTAAATAAAAAAAATAAAATACTGAGAAATAATGAGAGATTTACTTAGAGCAGCTGTACGTGTTTATGCTAGAAAATATTATGTTTAATTATTTAAACCGCAACGCAGCTACTTAATTTGTCTCTTAATACAAATAACTTCTTAATGAAACATTTGATTCCAGCTGAAAGTGAAGTTTTCTTTTACAGTTAGCAATCCCTCAGATCATTTGCCTACAGAGTCCGAGAATTTTTAGTAATTGTAGGACACAAAGTTTTAATGTACAATTTTAATAGGGATACCCTGAGTAAAACATTAGCAATGAATATTTAATTAAAATCGAATTACAAACTCATTAAACTATAGCAGATGACTAAATTCAATTTGGCTCTTATAATGCGATTACACCCTTTACATTTTCAATTTAAAAAATGTGTCCGACGGGCGTAGGCGCAACATTTACGACCTCGCTTCCCTAACCAATTTTAGATTATATTAGAATATAGGCCACACTGAGATTGGCATTTATTTTTCGGCACAGATATTCCAGATATTTTCTCGTCTTCGCACTGTTCGCCTTTTCCGAATTGGTACAACATATTGTAATTCATTCCAGTATCGCAGTCATATACGGATCAATTTACAAGAAGAAATCGTCGCTCAATAAGAATGTTTACAATTTTTTAGAATTTTTTAAATCGGTCTCTGTTTAAAGAGAAAAGAATAATTTAAACCAAAACTATACAATTGTAGTATATATACAAAAAAACATACATTATATGGATAATATGGTACCTAGGCTGTCAGAGACCTGGTGACCTTAAATGATATTTTATATGGCGTAACAGCTTTCTGCTTTACATATTTCATACAACTTTTATCAAATATTTAAAAGCGTCTCCCTAGCACTTTCTAACAAATTTTCAAAGAAACTACGGAAGTGTCATTAAGAATGGCTTCAAGGTACTTCGAAATACATATGTTGTAACAGGCTTTATCTAAATATGCTGTTGTTTCTACAGTGTCGTTAATTTCTAACCTTTAATTATGGTATATATAACGGAAGTGTATAACAATTGTATTTAGTGGTTAAGAGTTAGAAAGAAGGAATACAACAAACGCTACCGATATTAAAATCGTAGCGGCGCATCCGCCATTTATTTAAAAATATTATCTAATTATTATATTGCTTAAATACATGTTATATTGAAAGGGCCTTCAAAATAACGTATTTTGAATAGATCTACTATTCATACTGATTATTAACAAATTAGAAACGCCCACACTTCACACGAAAATTCAAAATTTATTATATTCTGGCGAATATTTATTATACAGTGCTTTGTATTTGGTAAATATATATTATACAGCATTTGGTAGTTAAGGGTTAGAAATAAATAATACGAAAAAATAAGAAATGAGGTCGAATACAACAAACACTACCGATACGTTTCAAATTATGGTGGCGCCTCCGCCATTTATTTAAAAATTATATCAATCAAATTCAATCAAAAAGAATTTAATCGTCTTGGCTACTGTCAGATAGTCAATGGTCGGATGATTGGGAGCGTGCAGAGGAGGGCCGCGTTGCGAGTGGCAAGTGCTTATAGGACGGTGTCTGGGGCCGCGGTGTTGGTCATTTCCGGTATGCCTCCGATCGATCTCCTGGCGAGGGAGAGGGAAGAGGGATACCGGGAGTCTGAGAGGAGGGATGTGAGGAAAAGGTTATGGTTGAGATGGCAGGAGCGTTGGGATGCAGAGGCATGCGCGGCGTGGACCAGGTCTCTCATCCCAGACGTTCGGTCACGGGTTGAAAGGAAACACGGAGAGGTTAGGTACTACCTTACGCAGGCGCTGTCGGGCCATTGAGGCCTCGGGGAGTACCTACGTGGGATAGGGAAAGTGGATGGGGATGAATGCGTTTACTGTGGTGAGAGGGACAACCCCGAGCACGCGTTGCTCAAGTGTCCGAGGTAGTCCGATGAGAGGCGGGATTGGATGAGAAGTGTGGGTCAGCCCGAGAATATGAGAGAAGTGGTGAATGGTATGATTGGCAATGCGAATATGTAGGACAGGGAAGAATTGATGATAGGAAAGATAATGAGGAAGAAGGAGGAGGGGGAAAGAAGGTTGGACTCGAACTCCTAATCGAGGTAACACGGCGGGGGAATGTAGGGCAAGGTATCAACGAGAACATTCTATGAGGAGATTGACCCCTACCTCGAAGAGATGCGAGAGCGGTTCCAAGGTAGATGGAACAGTGGTCTGGGGGGCACTTGTCCGGCTCGCGCAAGTACCGGCTACGTCCCCCTCTAAAAAAAAAAAGATACGGTGCGCAATTTGAACTTCCAATTTAGTTTTTTTAAATAAGGATTGCCATTAAATTTAGTATTTTGAAGATGCAAAATCGTTTTTGTTCATTTCTTTCTTTTTGACATATACTTACTCATGTTAATGTAAATACTACTGTAGTGTATGTATGTATGTATGTATATAAAGAATGTGTTCTTTTTCGTCTCGATATTTTCTCGTATTCGCATTGTTCGCGTTTTTCGAATGGATACAAGATTTTTGGATTTCTGTGGTACCACACGATATATGGCACCAGTCGATGGTCAGACCTTCTGAATATTTGATTCTATCTATTAGTTTCTAAGTCTAGCTCCATTTAGTCTAGAATTTTATTTATTTTAATGCTTACGATTTTGTTATGTGCAATCATTTACAGTAAAGAACCTTCTCTTAATAGAAATTTTTACAATGCCTTAGAATTCATACTTGTTTGAACAAAAAAATTAAATATAAACCAAAACTATATATTTGTATTATACTGTAACGAATCTACTAGAAAGTTCTTTATTTCGAACACTTCTAGATAAAGAACTTTGACGAACCTTCTAGTATAGAACGCTCTGGAAGTCAACTCCACACGCTCTTGATGGTTTCGAATATTCCCGGCATTCGGGATCGCTCGAGGCGTTCGTGATAATACATAAAAATTCATAATGGTATTGATAATTTGTTAGACTGTCAGAAAAATGGTGACAATTATTTTAAATAAGTATGTTTCTTATGACGTATCGTTTCCGCCTTACACATTTCATACAACTCTCATAAACTATTTAAAGCGCTTGGAAAACATATTTTTCACTGTCTGAAAATCAAGTCTCCCTAGCGCTTTCCAGTCTTCATCATTTCCAGTTTCCATCTTCAAGGAAATTACGGAGGTGCTACTGTCACTTTAAGATATTTTGAAATATTGTTGTAACAGGCTTTATCTAAATAAGTTGTTGCTGCCACTGAGTCGTTAATTTATAACCTTTAATTACGGTATATACACCGGAATATATTACCGTTATATTTGGTGGTTAAGAGTGAGAAAGAAGGAATACAAAAAATTAAACGAGGTTGAATACAACAAACGCTACCGATATGTATTAAAATGATAGTGGCGCATCCGCCAATTAGTTAAAAATTATTTTCTAGATTATTATATTGCTTAAATAGATGTTATCTCGAAAGGGCTTTCAAAATAACGTATTTTGAATACATACACTATTCTAGCTGATTACTAACAAATTAGAGACACGTAAACTTAGAAACCCGATTTTGCAACTTAAAAATATAAAATTTAATGGCAATCGTTATTTTAAAAGATCAACCAAATCAAATATTCAACTTGTGGACCGTTGGCTACCTAACAATAACCTTAGCGACCGATAATGTTTTTATTGACGTCAGATAAAGACTTGAAATGGGTACTGAGAATCATCGAGGAACGAATATCACATTCAAAACCCTCATAAAGTTAATGAAGTTAATGTGTGGTGCGGCATATTCGACGGAAGAATTTTGGGTTCCTATATCTTTAAAGTAAACCTAAATGATGCAATATATTTGGATTTTGTCAAGACCTTATGCCTGCACTAATAACTTTATATCCAGATGTAGAGGAGCATGATTTTTTTAATAAGTGTTTTTTACTTTCAACACAATGGTAACCCCCCCCCCCCCCCGCCTTACAGCACCTCTCTGCGCTTACTTAGATGAGATGTTTCCGAATCATTGGATAGAAGATTCAGAAGATTTAATAACAACAATTCGCTATGAAATATAACGTATATGTACTTCTTAAAGTTTTTGATATTGTTTTAGAAGAATTTATTAATCATCTTGACTACTGTCAATCAGCCAACGATGCATAATTTAAAGTTTTAGTTTTATTGATATTTTAAATAATCGTCATTTAATTTAAAATTGCAAAATCGTTTTTCTTCATTTTCTTATCTAACTTATACTCACGCTAATATAATTATTAACGTAACATATCGTAATAAATATGTTCTTGTACATTCCATAATAAAGGGGAGGGGCAGGGTATTGCCATTAAACAAAATATCGATTATGCCTCTTACACAAATCACCCTGTATGTATTGGTCATGTTGAAATACGCAACTAAAAATAAAATGTTAATGCTCTGAAAGTTTTTCCCAAAAGTTTTCTTAAATTTTTAATGATTTTTATTCATCACTACGAAAATGCTGTATATTATTTGTAGACGAACAGCCATATTGATTTAAATTTTAACTCAGTCACAGCCATATGCATGCATGCTGGAGTAAGGTGTACTGCATTGTCGTACATTTATATTAATCTTTAATTTAATACATAAAGTGTAATTAAAATTACAGTTATAGTGACGTAAACTTTGATCAACTACGCAGATGTGACGTTTTATACCAGAAATAGTGATTATGGATATGGATATGGATTTTCGTAAAATAAAATATTATAATTGTCGCTTTTTAAGATTTAATTTTTGTCACCTTTAATCACATTTAAATTAAACATAAACGGTGTTATATTCGAAATACTAATTGTAACACAAATTGCATTTTTAGAAATATTTATTGTTTGGACCTAAACTGGAATCTACAAAGAAAATTTATTACTGAAGTTAAAACATTGCAATTGAAAGATTAAATATGAGAGAGAATTATAAGTGAAACATTACATATATTGAGACGAACCAAAACAGTACCTAAACACTAAAATACTACTAAACATACATAATCAAACTTTACAATGAATAAACACTCATAAAATCATAAGCACACATTATATACAACTATATAAATTTGAATTATATAATAATGTATCGATTTTTATATGTTTAATAAGTTCAAAACATAAAATAAAGTAGAAATTTATACATTAAAATTAATCTGAACAAAATTTTGTCTAAAAGAACGGTAACATGAAGCATAAAATTGCAAATTGCTCTATATTAACCATGAGAAAAGTAGAGATATGCATAGGAAAAGATTTAATATATTCCAGTTTATCTATCGATAATAATATCGAGACTGGAAAACATAAAATAACATTAAAATTAATGTTCAAAGTTAATGTTGTAATTGAAATTTAAGAAATGTCAAGATGTGACAGCCTAAAGCCTCATACACATAATCCAAAATATTATTGCAATATAATACTGAAATAAAGGTAAGAATTCAAAACATAACATATAGAATTGTAATTTAGACAAGACTGAATATTGTAAAATAGATAATAAAGGTAAAAAGTGCATAAATAAAATAAAGTGAGTGTAAAAAGAAAGTGCTATAGAAAAGATATGCGAAAGAGACATTATAATTTAGGTCGTTTCTAAGGGAAACAAACGAAAGTTCTTGACACGATAGTGAAAAACCAGCTTTTGGGGACGCCGCATCGCTAAAAGAAAAATGATAACAAAATTTGAAGAAAAGGTATAATTAAAGGTATTAAAACATAAAATATAATAAAATACCTACCAATAATAAAGTCGAATAAGTTACCCAGTGCCAGCCAATATTTCATTCAAATTCCATCAAGAATAGCCGAAGGTCATACCAGAGGAGCCATAAAGGTCTTAGAGGGGCCCACAACAATGGAAAAAGGTACAAAATAACGTATAATGGAATAATAAAATCGTACGATAGAATTAACGTTATCTAACCTAAAAGAGAGGTTCATTATAAAAAAGGATACTTCCTATATCAGATTAAACATATATAATAAAACAATACGTACCCAATTCAAAAACAGTAAAATAAGTGTGTAAAAAGGACTGCTTAAAACAGTGAGGTAATATTAAGGACGATAAATCGATAATAATCTATAAACATTCACAGATCACAGATCATAAAACATTTAATTAGGGAATTTTAGTGGTAAGAAAAGTAGGTCACTGTATGAATTTAAAATATAAATGTTAGAATAGGCAACACTCTATACCTAGCTATTGAAATTTAGATACAAATTATGATAACAATTATCAGTCAATAAGAAGGTAAAGGGTTACTTTTTACGGATAAAATAAAGTACAAATAATACTTGAAAATTTGATAATTCACCTTTATTTAGTATGAATTGATATCAAGAAACCAAGAAATATTAATTACATGCTCAAATTTCAATTGTAACCTTTGAACGTTAAATAAATGTATAAAATTTTAAAATAATCTCTTTAAATGGTATGTTTGCTATGATGTATGGTGACTGTCTACGATTTTGAACCGACTACTGAGATTAAGAATCTCATCTCACAAAGAAAATTAAGAGCTAGTAACTAATTAACTAAGTAAGAGCAGTAATTAATTATTCTCTGTTTGGTTATGCACGACATCCGTATGAAGCTGCGGAATTGACGTGATGATAGTAGACATATCTAGTATTCTCTAAAGTTGTGTGTATACCTATCACATTATAAGAGTTATGGCACAGAAAATATACAGGATTACATACAGGACGTAGCCCTTCTACAAGATGTAGACAGGCTGGTACAGAGTGTAGACAACATTCTGTAGACAACCAGCCCTTCTTTCATTTCTTAGAACGAAATTCATCTTTATGACGTCCATTATCACAAAATAATACATAACCACATGTAACAGGGGAAGGAACATATAGGTTTGTTGGAACCTTCACAAATCAAGCATCTGTTATAGTCACCACGATCCCCCTATCTTCCCGCGATTTTTCCTCGACGGAACATGTATGAGATCTTGTGGGGAGAAGAGTGTTAAATCTAACCCACCTTCCATCAATTCTATCTTAGATAAAATAAAAGTAAAAATTGCATGCAATATAGGTATTCTACTAATCATAGAGAAATAAAATTTTTAGTAGTAAAACCACAGATTCTTTGTCATCAGCTTGGATTCAATAAAAAAATCATTCACGTATTCAAAATCTTCCCTAGTAAAAAATAGCATCCCTAGACTAGGCCTCCCGGTATTTCTATCTCACCTATAACATGCCTTATAAGAAGATAAATATTAAGCGATCCTGATGAAACTTTGTAACTCCCTGCAGTGCGCAGCTTTATGTGAAAATTGTTCCACCAACGCAAACCTATTAATCTTTTTCACTATAGCTTTATATTTTCTGTTATAAAATATTCATGCTACTAAAGCCGGGTTCAATTTACATACAGAAAGTTATGTACGAAGTTATAAAATAAACTTCCTTGAATATGTGAAAGGTCACAACAATTTGTTAAGTGTTGTCTAACGCCATCCATCAACCTTCTATTGTGGGAAGTGAATTCCACTGATCTACACTTTCCTCTTGCGAAAATGTTTTCGAAATGTTAAATTACAAACGATCTGTGTTCTAGTTTTCAATTGAATGCAATTCCTTTGATTGATTTTTGGTGATTTTGCATCTCCGTTATAGGCAAATCATAAAAGTGTTCCTTTTTCGTTTTCATTGTTAAGGTTTATATTAGTTTACGGCAGTGTCTTTATTAGGATGACAGTAAATGGCTTGAGGTCCCTAAATTGTACTTTATTATGGCAAAGGTCGGCTGAATTTTATTTCGGGATCATATCTTACTGTGGAAAATTTATCTTGAATTTTCAATTATCTTAGCTATGTATTTTTAATAGCCTTCTCCAGCAGATCCGATGGTCAAGAGATTTATACAAAAACCAACCACCATTGCATCGCTAAGAGATGCCAGAGACAGAAAATAGCCGACCAGGATGCATTGCTACATAATCCACTGCCTTGTACCGGGTTAGTCACCTAAAATTGACGCATTCTTTATTTCTCTTAATTTCAATCGAATCGAAAAATTCAAAAAATAATTTTAAATGATTTTTTATAAATTTTTTGAATATTTAAACAAATTTTCAAAAACTCTGCAAATTGAAAGGGGGCGAACATTTTTTTTATTTTTCTTTAAATGGAACACCCTGTATTTTTTTACTTAAAAAAGTTACCCACAGTTTTTTTATCACAAGAATATATAATTGTTGTATCTTGGTAAGTATAGTTCTTGAGATATTCATACAAATATATAGTCACATTACAGGAATAAGTTTAAAAGACCATAAATCAGGAGAGCTATGAACCGAAATGATTTAAAGAAACAATAATGCTTCGTTTGACAGTTATTTTATGTTTGACTTATGTTTGATTGTTATATTATTAATACGCTTTAAGTTAAGACGTATATTAAAACGTCACAAATATAAGCCTTATAGTATTTTACCAGTTCAGCTTTTAATTGAAAATAACTTTGCCGACAGAAGAGCTTTTTGTAGAGAGATGATTGAGAGAGCAGAAAACGATAATAGGAAAAATACACATTATTGGGCGCCCGCAAATCCACATATTATAAACAAGATAAAAACTTAAAGATATAATACAGTAAATGTGTGGTGTATTCATCAAAATACAATTGTGGGTCCCGTATTCATTAATGGGTCCTTGAATGCAGTTCAGTATTTGAATATTCTTCGGGGTGAAGTAGAGAACTATTTAGATAATATTCCCCTTGCAACCAGGAATTCTGTTATTTGGCAACAGGATGGTGCTCCCCCACACTCTGTACGGAACGTAACGGAATATTTAAATGACAAATATCTATTTTGGATAGGAAGATACGGTCCTATACATTGGCCTGCTAATAGCCCAGACTTGAGTCCTTTGGACTTCTTTTTGTGGGGAACACTAAAACAAATCATATACGAAAATTCGGTATATAATAACTCGAATGTGTTGAAGGACTGTATCAGTCAAGAAATAGAAAATTTACGGCAAAATGTTCATTTATTTGAAAACGTTAGAAATGAATTTATTAAAAGATGCCAATTGTGCCTTGATAGAAACGAAGGATACGTGGAGAACATATAGATATGTTTAATTTTAATAAAGTTCATTAGTTTTATGTTATTTATTGTTGCGCATTGTTTTTTTTTATCATTATTTCGTTATTTATGTCTTGTGTTCATTAAACTTTGTTGTTGTCATTTTAATAAAGGTTTATTTGTTTATTATAATTATTATGTGTTGCCGCATCAAAGAATTTTCATGCTTTTTTTCTTAAAAAACAAGATGTGTCGTTATATCTCAAAAACATAGCTCTCCTGATTTATGGTCTTATGCCAAACTTATTCCTGTGATGTGACTATATATTTGTATGAATATCTCAAGAACTATACTTACAAAGATACAACAATTATATATTTTTGTGATTAGAAAACTGTGGGTCACTTTTTTAAGTAAAAAAAATATAGGGTGTGCCATTTAAAAAAAAATAAAAAATTGTTCGCCCCCTTTCAATTTGCAAACTTTTTTAAAATTTGTTTAAATATTCAAAAAATTTATAAAAATTCATGTAAAATCCGTGTTTGAATTTTTCGATTCAATTGAAATTAAGAGAAATAAAGGGGGGTCAATTTTAGGTGACTAACCCAGTACATAACATATGTACTAGTATTAGAGAGCTTTCATAACCATTTAGAACGCTTTATCGAAAGTGTCCTTTATTATTGCTTATTTTCAATAAACTTATGTGCTTAAGTAAACACAGATATCTATTTCATGATCCTTGAAGCAACAATAACAGATGTGATACGAAACAAGGTCATAATAACCAAAAACACAAGTTTCTTAAACACAATTTGTTATACTTGCCAGCAAAGTTTCGTAACTCGTGACTGCAAATTCGTTTAGAGTATTGGTCTTATAAAAGTGGTCTTATAATAACTTATGGTCAACTGAGTATGTCTATCATCATATCATATCACGAAACTAGAATCATGATACAGAATGACGAACAAACATTGGTCTGAGTTCCTTTGAACGAATATATTAAACTTATTAATATACTCATTTGTACATTGCTTATTACTAAATACGATTCTTGATGATGGAAGTAAGATATAATGATAACCATCCACATGAATATATTCTCGTACAAAGAAGTATTCTACAACAATACAGTAAGTTCGTAGGAGGTTCGGCATATAATAGCATTACTAATTTGTCTATATTAGTCCAGTTATCTAACTTATGGCACTAATGGTTTTGTAAGTTAGAGATTGTTGACAAACTATACAAACTAACCAAACAGTAAACATGCGATTATCAGACCAGTCTTGATGCTAATTATATCGCTAATACCATTATTAAATGAAGGGTTGAGTGGAAAAAGTGCTTAAGCCACAATGAGATGAAAATGAGAAAAGCTTTGTTAAAGTTGAAGGCATATTGTAAAATATTTGTAATGTATATTAACGATTTTACTTCATTTTAGACTTTTATTTTGATAATAATAAACGTGTGTAGTGGGACAATAGAAAAAAGTTGCTTTTTTTTCAAACTTATAACAAAAATTGTTGAATAGGCAATTATTACTCTACAAAAAAAATTATTACTTCCTTCACATTCAACTTTATTAAAGTAAAAACATATACATTGTGATAAAAAACTTTTAGTCTGATAGTTCTTCAGAGCCGGATAAGTTCCGTATGTCTGGATTTTCTATGAAATCTACAACATCAGGATGTTCCTTCAAGGTTTTTGTAAAAATTATGGTGAATTAAAGGGATGTATTGAATCAGATCCATTAGGTGTTTCAATTCTTCCTCCATCAATTCTTTGCCGTTTGGAAACAAAATATCTAAATTTATTGTGGTATAAGCACGCCTACCTTTCTTTCTTGGCCACAAGTCCAACTCATAAAAATCCGATCCTGAATAGTTTTGTTTCATTTTTAATATCAACGGTTTTTCTTTTTCCAATCGTATCCAAACAGTTTTTAACCATTCGACTTTTGTTCCATTCACAAATTTTTTTCTATTGGTTATTTTATTTTCTAGAGTTTTGATGCTAAAGAAATTTTCTTTGTTCATTTTAGTAACTGTAAATTTGGGTTGACTTTTTTTGCACGTTTTTACCATGTCCATCCAATCATTCGGTACATAAATGTCTTTTTGCTTTCTCTATTATGGAAAAATCCCTGTCGCATGAATTAAAACTATGTCCACTAATAAAAAAACTTGTGATCGATAATCTCGAGAAATTTGGACTTCTGTAAAATATCCGTTAACATTAGTTCCATTTTTATGTTTCCATTTTGGCCACCACAAGAATCACTGTAAAGTATTAAGTGTTTTACACCATTTGGAAGGTGCTTGTTAATATGTACAATCAAACATGATGCTACTTCTTGACTTTCTCGGGATGCTTGATTTTTAGCCCACATGTACATAAGGGCTTGCGATGCTGTATCATCATGGATAGATAAGTTATACGTCCATATTTGATGTTTATAATAGGCTACTCCAGTTTTTAGGACAGGAGTAGGTAACGTTTTCTGAAGATCAAAGGTCAAAACTCTCTTTGTAGCATCAGAACGCGAATCTAAAATATTTTTATTTTGTCATGTGCCGCTTGCACCTTACGTTGATGAAGCTCTTTCTGAATGAGTAAATATTTTCTTTCAGATTCAGTAAGGGAAGAAAACTGAAGTTGAATTTTTAATTTGTCACATTTTTGACAAGTATCACTTTGGGGGTCTATGAAAATGTAAATTGAATTTGGTGTTAAAAATACTCCTGAATACAAATTTAGAAAGCGGAGTTCTTGAATCATTATCACATCTGTCTGCATAGAGTTCATACATTATACGAATATTTAAGTCAGGTGCCAAGTATTTTCGATTGGTATTATCTTTTCTGCTATAATGAGACTGGTATGTAGGAAATTGTTTAATAAAATTACTGAAACATGTAACGTCTTCAGTTTTACTTTTATTTGCGGGTGCATGTTTGCCACGTCTGTCTTGAAGAGGCGCACCCTTATTTGTTTTTCTTTTTAGTGCATTAGAAATCGATCCGTCGCAAATTTGTAACGTGTCTTTGAAATAGTTTTTGCAAACTATAACATCTCTTTCTCCATCGTTAAATTTATAAATACGAGTGGTTTTACGTCGAGAAGTATCTTTTTTAACGTATGATCTTTTAATATTACTGACATGAACCTGACCCATGATAAACGCATTTCTTAAACTCCAGGACATAGAATAAAAATGTTTGTGGATTTATATTCGCCTTTCGACAGATATCTTATCATTACTATTTATTTTTGCAATTACAAAGTCTTTGTGGATCTAATATTTTAGCAGGTACTACTTTTCCCTTGGCTGATAAGTACTCCTCCCCCTTCATTTTCTTTAATTTCCTTATATTTTTCTTATGTGTATCAGGTTTTAGTAAACGCTTTCTGGACCTGATATTTTCTTTATCCATTTGTTTTTGCCCTCCCTCCTGCACAAAACCATCCATAACGTCAGAGTCGTCGCTCTCATCACTTAATCTCTTCAAATTGTTGCTGGCTTGAAGTAATGTGTTATAATTTATTCCTGCAAATAAAAAATTATCATGCATAACTTATAAAAATTATTGGAACCAGACTTGCCTAACCCACAAAAACACAATACAGCAAAAGTGCCTAGCCAACATGCTTTATTAATAGATGGTTATTGTATTACGCAACTATTTTATATACAAAGAAACAATTATTGTAGGTTTACTTACTTTTTCTGGGTGCATTTGAACAGCACGGTTCATAGTCTAGATCACTGGATTTACCTGAAGCACTAAAAACATATTCACTGCTTTCATCAGAGGCAGCCATTTTGAAGGCGTTTAGGCAAGTGTAACTCAACTAAAAATTAACTTTTCTTGTTGCCACAGTTGACAATACATGTCACCACGTTACTAGTGTAGAGAATGCTTAGGCAACTTTGGCAAAATAAAAGTAGCTTACATAGGAACCTCATAGGCGGGAATACTTGATTTTTTAAAATTTGTGGAATAGGCAACTTTTCCACTCAACCCTTCAAATAATCATTAAGGAAAATAAATCATATCGAAATAAATAATACAATTCATTACGAACTGTATAAAACATAGCAACTTAAAGTGGTGTAATAAGCAATGTCTTAATATAATGGATAGCTTATAATACTTTGTAGATCATCTAATATATTACTTCAACAAATATTATACTAACTAGCCACTATCGCAGATTATTCTAACAAATTTTGGAAATTACAAAACATTTTTGTAATCTCCATCATATTAACCCTAAAACTATGAATGTACAATGACCTTTTGAATATAAAATTTGAACAATTCTTGCACTGAAAACATTCCTAAAAACTATTATTTAACTTGTTTAATAACTTTCGTAATCATTTTTTTCTTCCTGTCCTAGAAAATTAGTTACTATAAGTTTTCCTTAATAATTATATTATTTTAAAATTATTTTAAATAAACCCAAGATAACGCAAATCAAATTGGCAAAATCAAATGGTGTAGTGACCTTTGACACCGACGTCCCGTATTGAAATTGGGAGATCGGCAAGAATTGGTCGAGGCTCATTTCATAGAACTGCTTAACTTCCGGTTTGACCAGATTGACGTTTAAATTTATATGCACTGCCAGATTTTCTGAGGATAAATTACTCCATAATCACCTCATAAAGTGTCTCTAAATCCTTGTATTTTACCAGCTTCTCGAACTTGGGTTCGATTTCCATATCAGTGGACTAAGATTATGTATTTATCACTTCCTGTGATTGTATGATAAATGTATAAATAAAGTCGCGTAAAAAATAATGAAAATCACGTTCCCAAAAAAAACATTAATACTATTTCTATTAATTTCCTTCAATTAATAATTATCACTACTTTAATTAACAAGTATTAATACAATTTAAGGTATTAAATTCTTATTTAATAAGGGTGTAAAAGTTATTTACACCTTCAACGAAAATAACAACAGTTACCAAAATGAGTTATGATTAGTTAGTTTTTGAAAGTTTAATAATGAAAGTTTTATTTAATAATACAAGAAGATGGGATGGCGTAATAGACGATCAGTCCGCTATGGCCTTTTACTCCGGCATTCCACATAATCCAAGTCGAATACGGATTGACGTGAATTTTAAAAGTATAAGTAAATCTTCTAAGAGTAAGTTACTTCGCAAAGGGTCTCCAAGTTCCCTAGATTAATTGAAGGTAACAATGCTAATCGCCTGGAATTGGCCTAGATTGCCAGCTTGATGTAATCCAGGTTCGATTCCCACATTAGTCAGCTGGGCACGATAACTAAATAAACAAACATTTAAAAAATATATATCATGTGCAGCACAGTATACATGATAGAAGTGAATACTTCTTTAGAATAGAGAATGAGAGAGATTAAGAGTGGGAGATTGAAAGAGAGAGAGAGAGAGAGAGAAAGGGAGAGGGATAATTTCAAAAGAAATATAACAATATAAAATTTGAGTAAAAAATATTCGGTTTATTCATTATCTACACTATCATCGGCTGATGGTTCAATTGGTAATACTGATATGATTGGTTTGTGATAACTAAAATATGAAATATATGTTCGTGATTCGATATTTTCTAGATAACGTGTAAAAATTGCATCTATTGTTATTCCGAATTTTGTTGTTGATTCTTTGGGATTGTTATTTATAAGCAGACCAAATGTTTCTCGAAGAAAGTTAATCAACGTCAAAGAATCATTGGATCCGAAATTTACATTGAAATCTCCCCCCGAGAATAAAAGGGATTTTGTCTTCGCCTCTTCCAAGTACATTTGCACCTGTGTGGCTGTAAACCAGTAGGGAGCGGTGAATGAAATATATTATATCTTCTAGATTTTAACAAGTTAAACGGTTCAAGGATATTATCAAATAATCACAGAACACAGATGTAAATAACGTAAATAATTACAAAACACAATGATAAATATTCGGTCGACACGCGTGCTGCTTCAGCTGTTAATATATAGCGTCTGGATATCTATTACGCGCGCATGAGTGACAATAGGGAGACACGGATAGCCTAAACTGATATATATGATGTATATCTCTTTCTGCTTCTCTCTATGTTATATCTTTTTTCTCTCTCGTGTAACGAAATCTTGAAACGTTACATTTTTTAAGAAGTAAAGAAGTATTCACTTCAAAAAATATTTCACCATTTTGATTTCAGTATTAAGTTTTTTACAATGTTTTAATTTCACATATATAACAAGTATCTGGTAATTTAATTTAAATGTTGGTATTGAAAATATATATACTTGCTATACCTTCCAGAATATTTCAATTAATTACAAAAATTATAACTATACATCTCCGAATTAAATAATAACCCCACACGTACTAATTTACTATTGAATGATTTGCTTTTATTCCTAAATACTAAGGCTGTGGGAAATGTGCTGCGCGCCATAGACATACGCATCATAAGAAGGGTAATAAAATAACAATACATAGTAATTAGTAACAAACGCACTAAACTTTAACAAATAAATATAACACTATATGTACTCACCCTCTTAACTAGCGTCATGAACTAGTATCATCATTATCACCACGAACTGGAGAGGATCCGTAAATACTTTGCAGCATCAAGTATGTTTCCATATTTGTCTCAGAGAATGATGTTCGTTGTGGTGAAAATATGTTCTTATATTTGGAGAACGACTGTTTGACATCTACTGTTGTGATACAGGCAAACGTAAAATACCCTTTGCACTCACTTAATGGAGCTGTAGATACACTATCACAATTAGCAATATCATCACAAATTTATCTTAATCTATTAAAATGGGTATCTCTCTTTAACATACTTAATAACTCTCTCATATTTTACGTCATCATCTATGGCATGTAGCGGCGAATTTACTTAGCTCACTATTTACAGGGATTCCGCTAACTCCAACGCACTATTTTGTAATATCTTTATTGAGCCATGCACTCCTTTATAGATGGTATGAATAGTTTTTAAATCTGATTCAATGAAAATATCTAAACATTGTGTCTGACTTTTCTTAATAGTTACAGCCTTGGCAGGATTGAACTGTAGTATTACAGGTTTTATTTGCTGGAAAGTTTCAAGCATAATAGAAAGCTGCCCTCAACCATGTTACCCAACGTGTAGGGATCGGCTCTGGTGGTTCGGGAATTCCAGGACACTTTCTGTGAAACGCACCAAGACTTTTGGGAGATTTTAGAAACACTTTTTTGTACTCTCTATTAATGCATCTACCTTGGGAAAATGTTATCCAATAGTTTCCACCACAAGATGTAAAGCATGTACTTTACACGTAACATGTAACAATCTACAACCGTGTTGTGAATGGGATCAGCCTACGGATCGCATTGTCGTGGCACCATCATCGGTCATAAACATCAATATTTGACTTGTTGATACTTGAAATTTTTCTAACGTCTCCATCACCATTTGCGTAATTGTATTGCCAATACACTCAGTGTATTAATCTTTTGCTATGTCGATTGTCGAGGGTCTAGTACACATACTATAATATTTACAATAGAATTTTTTACCATATTTCGTCTCGTCAACACATAACCACAGACGTCTATTTTTTAATTTACGTGTAATATTCTCTATAATGTGTTGCATACAGTTGATGTATCGTTCCATAATGTTCTGCGACTTGGTAAGTGGAACTGTGTTGTATTTGTGCCAAAACTTTCGAAATATTTCTTTATCTAGTATGTGAAGCAGATTATTACAGGCTATGCACATCAATAATAAATCGAACCCATACTGAGTTTTAAAGGGCATGCCTTGCTTTTTATGTTGATGTTGTTCAGAATTGACGTGACGTGTATAGTTTGATTTGGACCAGCACATTAATGATTACACATTATATTCGTTCTATCGTAGAATAAATCATTAAATTCACCAATAAACTTCTTCACTTGGTTAGCAAATAAACGTTTTCTAGGTTTTTGTACTTGTGACATATTTTATTATTAAATTAAAACGTTTCAATTAACACAGCGTACACCGTACGTACACCTCGATGGATACATAAATCAAGATCAACTATAGCCCTACGGCCGTAAAAGTGTATTGTTGATCCCCCTCCACTACGGTTCGTCGACCACTTACCTTATTTCAGAGTTATCATTGCACTACTACGTTAAAACTGTTTAAAAATTTAAAGATAGTTATCTCGGTGAATTACCATACATCATTTACAACCTAATAGAAATTTTATGACGAAATTTTGTAATGAAACTTTATGAATATTATTATTTTAGAATAGCTAGGATTTAAGGATTTGATAAACGAAACATTCGTTGCAGTAAAAATATTCATACCCTTTCATGAGGCGCCACTGCCACAGCCTTACTAATTACAGATAATTTAGAAGACAGCAGAAGTTTTCCTGGCACCGAATTTGATATTCGTTCAGTCTCCGATATGTACTTTCGTGAAGACAGAAAAACGAAGAGATCGTTTAAAGTTGCCTGAAGTCTCAACTAACTTATTCAATCAACGCCAACCAGCCTCTTTCCCACCACATTTACTGGCTGCATGAAAACAACTTGAAATTAATTCCAAATCTAACACAGTTTCAACTAGCGATTAATGAATGAGCATGCTAAACCCTCGTAAAGGCCACCACAACTATGTGAAATCTTAAAATAAAAAGATTGATCCTCGGTGATAAAACGATAAAACTACGTAGGTACATACAATAAAATACCTCATTTTATTGCGTCCAATGCGGAACAATCAACCTGTGCCGGGGAAAAATTACTTATGTATAATACGGTAGTTTCAGGAATTTTTTACGCAGTGGGGTAATTTGGTCGTATATGCCAGAGACTGGATTAAAACATGTTGGATCGTGAATTCTTAACCTTGACATTTTATAAAGAAGCTGCTTATTCGCGTGTATAATTGTTTTAGTAACTAATGTATTTTTTATTACCGAATAATATTCCAATAACTTTATGAATAATATTGAGGCACTGGAAACAAAGTAACAAAAAGCCATTCATTATGTGGATGATAATTTCGTCAGTTGAAAAAATGGAACGACAGTTCTATACGAATTCTTAACAACAATATTCAAGTATTAAACTTATAGAGAAAGGACATTCATGAGAGGAGCCAATATGGAGGAAACTAGAGCAGAGAATTATAATGAAAGGAACAAAGGAAATCGACAAAACAGATATAAAGAGGTCAGAGGTGGAAATGCTTCACAACATACTATAATGCGGGAGACACTACCACTATCAATAACGGTAGTAACCTTGCGTATTTTAAAAACATCGCCTTTATACATGCCAGTGTGTTTGGATAAGATAACATATCATTCAAAAGTTATTGTTTTAAATGAACGAGAGCTAACTTCAATAGTCTATATATATATATATATATATATATATATATATATATATATATATATATATATATATATATATATATATATATATATATATATATATATATATAACTCATTCTTCATATCTATAAAAATATAGCTCCAAAAACATATCTTTTGGCTTCAAAAGTAGATCAAGTGTAGTAAGAAAACACCTGTTGACAAGGTAACATGAAATACAAGTCGACAATCCATTTAGATAAAATATGAATTGGTAAAATATATTGCGTGTTTGCAAAGTTGGAAGATACCGAGGAATACTCTGACAAAGACTGGTGTATTCTCACTAAAATTTTGTGTCAGTTACCTTTAATTTTAATTAAAATGAAATACAAATAAAACAAAAAAACCTAGAACACATCATATGAATTATCTGGAGCTATGTAAGCGAGGAATACGCATTAATTAGACCTGGACAATGTGAATTATCATCAATATTGCTAGTGCTGACACTTGAATTCGAATTAACGCCATGATAGATAGTGGCTACGCACATTTTCTACATAACGTACTCTAACGAACTAAGCTACAGTGGGCGAGGTGGTGCCTCAAAAGGAAACTAGATGGACAGTGGTGATTACGAGCACTCAAGAGGTACAATCGATGTGTAAATAATTATAATACTACTTGTAAATCTCTCTTTAAGTGATGGAAACCAAATCCCTCTAAATTCGCACGTTAGAAAGCCCAAACCAATAATATACACTTAAAGATTAATAAGAAAATATCGTCGAAAAACCTATGTATCTCTCAAGATTATGTGCAATTAATTTTCCATTTCAGTCGGCACCCGTCTCGACCCACATTGTTCCAATAACCATCGCCATAAAGAATTGTCACCGCCGCAGATGTCAACAAATTAATTGCATTAATGAAGATTTGAAGTAATAATTGGTTAGGGAGAGAAATCTAATTGAGTTCAGCGACCGCAAAATCCAGACAGCGGTGTTTTCTACAGAAGGATAGCGTGTCCCGACGTTATAATACCCGATAATCCTTTTGAAATTGGGATACCTTGTTACCTGTGCATGGAATATATAAGTACCATGCGGAAATATTATCTATAGCCTATAGGTATTATTACGGAAGGGCTTTTCATGCGTGCTTTATTTGGTAATCAGTAGCTTTCGCATGTCACACTTCGTTAGGTGACAGACTTCATCTATACATAATTAAATCTAATCCAGTCCTTCCAGTAATTATTTGACATAGAAATTCTATAATAATTCCAAAGTTTTATGATATTTTCGAACGTCTCATACTTCTTTAACATACTGCTTACAAACAAAGCTGCCTTTTTACCTACTAAATATATAGGGTATCTCAGTTGGAACTATAGGATTTAAATTGTGCGCCATTTGTGTTCTGTCAAAGATAGGGCGTCAATACTTAACGACTGTCATCTACAAACTATAAGCATTACCAGCTTAATTTTCAGTTAAATATGATCCAGTTACTCCACTACTCCAAAATGCGTACCAAACTGTGTACCTCTGTCATTTCTTTTTCGTGAGCAGCATGAGGATTTTCAGCACACTAAATCCGACAATTTTATTTGCTGACGTATCCGTCAAGATGAAAATGTTCTTCATCACTAAAAAAAGTTTCTTGCAAAATTCAGCATCACCGTCTTTCCTTTCCACCCATACTCACATAACAAATGTACGACGTCGTAAATGGTTTGTACCTTTTCATGGTCTCTCACTGCAGCAACATTTTTATCTGTGGGTGTTTTATTTTGCTCTAAATCTATGCGAATGTTTTTAATGCAACTGTAAATGATCGATCACTTTCAAAAAACAGTTGCACACAAACTATTCGTTGTTAAACTGTCGCGGTATGTTGACGTCGTATGGGTTTTAGATGACAGTCCTTATCTATAGTTATATTATGTAAGTAATGTAAGATGTATAACTAATGTAGGAAACTAATCTAAACTGTTTATAATTAGTTTATGTAACATACTGGTATCTATTTCCCTATTATTTCCTTGGTCATTGTATATACTATATTTCATTTTATAATTAAAATTTATTCTTTCTGGATAATATTTATTGATGTGTATGAAGATAGGAGAAGCTAGAGGTTAACGTCCAACCAGTCTTAGGACTGATGACCTCATGATAATGGGTAACAGTAAATGGCTTCAAAAGCATTCGAATTTGTTAATACCAAAATCAAGAATATCTCCAGTAGTTCATAAGTAGTTTATCTATTAACTGTTATCTGTTAACGACTATAGTTACTGTAGACTAATGTCGCACTTTTTAGCATTATTTTTAATAATTTATATTATTTTTAAATATTTATTTTGTAATACTATCATGGATTTAAAGAGCACTTCCTTAGAAAATCACCTACTCCTGAGATTATCTCTGGAGTTCGAACGATAAGGTGTAGAATTCACCCTATACTAGTTCGCTCCATTTTGTCGATTAATATTAATTCAGGAACATCCTTGTTATGTACCAGATGATATACCATATGACACACTTCTGCTTGGCTTCAAGATGTAGTTCGTAACTTTTCGATGTTAGCTCTTGAGGTTTTCTCATTACGCCTGCTTGCGATATAATAACTGTTTATATAATTTCTACTCCGTCTAAGCCCAGGTGTGCTTAATTTCTATGGCGAAGTTTTCGTGTTCCCTAATCCTCTCGGCTGCCGTTTCTGTTTTGGGTCAACCGGCAAACTATAACTCGCCCTTTTCTCTGTTCTTTATTAATGACGACGATATCCCGTATTAATGTCCGACGATAGCCTGTCCCAATATAACAAGTATTTGTCGTTCTCGAGTGTAGCCTGCGGCTGGTATTTATAGTACGGTCGTCAGTTGTACTTTAGCGCCATTTTAGAGTGTACTATGTTCGTCGTCTGGTTGTGTCTTTCAAGGTATGCCGAATCTGCAAAGGCCGAATTATATAGTCGATTATCTCCTCCTGGTCTGCTGCGTTTATTGTACTTGGTTGCCATCTCCTATTTAATCCATGTTTTTTTGGAATTAAAGGTTGATATCATGTCCTGGATTGCTCCCAGAGAGCCTTCAGATTCAGCGTGTAGGTTTACTGCGCATAGCCAGATCAGCAAGCCTTGCTTTTCGATTCCTTTTGCGTCTAGTAAGGTGGGATATTTACCGGGTAACATAAGAATTTAGGATATTCACCGATATTTGAAGACACGAGTGGAAGAAAGTGTTATGTACAAAAATCGAGGAATATACTTAAAATAAAAATATTAATTTTTGTGTAATTAGTGAGTACCTAAACAGGAAACGTTAAATTGTAGACAAAAAAGAGCAATCATTTGTTAATAAATAATGTTTAAAATAACTTATCGAAATTTTCGTACGTATTTCACTTCAAAATGGTATTTTAAAGATATTGTTAAAATCTCGCATAATAATAATGAAAATTGTTGAAGTCATGCTGCGTGCCATTTTTAAAAATCATGTTTCGAGATAAAGGTGTTTAAATTTTTGAAATGTGACTGTTACAGACATGAAAAAGTTAAAAATCCCACTGCTTATAAATTTTTACTATTAATCTGCTATCCCAGGATCAGAAAGCTGCCTTTCTATATTTAAATATTCTTCCTCATTCTCTTTCCTCGAACATTTTATGTTAGAGCGTGTTTCTCTCGCTGCACCTGTTAAAGGCATTTAGGCGTGCTTGATCCGTTTAGCATCAGCTTCTAGACAGAAATTGCATGATTGGATGCCAATATCAATCTCCAAAACTTTTATAATTCGAAGAATATTAGTCAGTCCATTATCATTAAAGGTGCACATAGCAATATCAGTCGCTATATTTAAGACTTTTTTGCCACTTGAATAAGATTTTTGAGCCAATTTCCAAACAGTGGTATTGAAATTTCCATTGCTATTTTGCATGTAGCTTCCCATGCAACGGTTTAGCAACTCGTCTTGACTCAGGTCCTCATAAATAGATTTAATGGCTTTAATAACTTCCTTAGGAAGCGGAGACTTATGATGGAATGTATCCAAGGAATCCACTGCTTGCGCTTTCTTCCAGCCACAGTAAGACTCTGAGCACTTGATTGAGTTATCGGTTGATAACTTATGAAATAAGGTGGCCTAGATTTAATTTTTCATATTTTTCAAGGAGCGATAAGTATTTTGAAGCCTAAGCTTCAAGAATTTCTTTCATGAAACGTGATATCTGAATCGCTCGCTGTTTTACACTTCACGTGTTATGAAATAACAAAGATATCCACAAAAGAATTTATAGTTCTATTACCTATTTCATAATTGAGATCTATACCTTTATCACAAACTTTTAATTTCTTGGCAATAGCACTGACTCCTCGTCTTCGTCGGTCATGTCGATGATGTATTGCTTCGACGCCGCGTTGAATACGATTTTTCTGTACATTTCCTGCCCTGGTACACTTTTGCGCCACTTATTGTAACTTATAACTGTTAAAAATGAACACTATACAAAAAACTGTGATTTCAAGTGAGGACATTGTCTTTTTTGTACATTTACTGGCGTTATACTAATGTACTTTCGTTTATAATGCTTGTGACTAAACATAAACATGTTTTAACAACATCTGTTATGTATGAGAGAAGTTAGAAATCATGAGGTAAAACATTAGACTGTACCTTCCGAGCACGTATTTATTTGACACAGGTGTCATTTCGGAGCAGTCCGACGCACTTAGGAAAGAGCGTAAAATTTCAAAAAAAACAATTTTTAGAACAAAAATGTTCTGCGCCATATTCTAAAAGGCTCAAAAACATTTTAAGCTAATAAATACATCGATTTTTTTTTATTTACAGTGGTATTACCCTTTAATATAGTAATATCACTGGCACTAATATTTTAAACATATGGTAACATGTATAAAATGTATATAAAAAAGACAACAACAAATGCTTGAAGTCGTATTTCTCAATATTTTTTATTTGTTATACATTCTTCCACTCATGTCATTATTTATTATTATATAATATCTGGTAAATATATCAATTTTTGACTCTGAATCCTGTTTTATTTAGCAACAACTCTTATATTGTCAGGTTTCAAAAAATCTTCTGTATTTTCCTATCGCGTACGAATAATTAATTATTCTCCACGTTATAAAAACATTTATAACGTGGTAAATTTACTCATCCTATGAGGGACTGAAATGGTTTACATTGTAAATTTGTGATTACAAGCGTGCAATTAAATTAGTTCCTCGTATATTTCGGAGGAATTATTTTAGAATGGCGGTAAATAACTCGACAATTCTCGAGGTGTAAGTGTGGGCCTACTTGAGAACTGGAAGGTGTTATTTTATGTTAGCTTGAAACTTCAGGAATCGCATTTCCAATTTTAGCCACAGACCGGTTTTATTCGATTAACCTTATTACGGGAAGTAATCGAAGGAAAACTGCGCGGCTCGTTGTTTTAACATAACATAATTATCCTAGCTGGTGTCCCCGTAGGTCCGAGAGATCGTCAATCAAAGACCACCGCTTAATCGACTCCATAAATTGAGCCGTAACGGTACAAGTGCGGGAATTTTAATTATACACCCATTAAATATTTATTACTTGTTGTCGATTAACGTTTCAGATATAATTGAAAAAGTTTTAATTATCTTTTAGTAAAATTAGCATTTAAATACGCATCTATTTGGGCGCTATGGGATAGTAGGCGAAGGGTCGAGAACGCTGAAATCCGAGAAAGGTATTTATTTACGAAAGCAGCCTTCAGTTTGAATGTCCATTTAATATTTATAAACTTGTTGCGTTAGTGCCGCTTTAAGATCACTAGGAATTCGTTAGACGTTGAAAAGGAAAATTTAGTCTATTAGAATATTGACCCTACGTCTCTCAGTAAGATCACTCTAAAAATAAACCAAAGAACAAAAATACTCTGATATATCACAATAAAGCTACAGAAATACAATACATTATGTAGCAATAAATCCTAATAAATATTCCGCTTTAATGTTTGGAATATCTCGTTCGTTGATAATTACAAAGAGCATATTTAAATTTAAAAATATTAGATCCCCATCGATACCATTTCTATTAAAATCGAGACAATTGATGCTTTAGTATAATTATTATCATGCACTGTATAGACTACATAGCCATTAAAAATTTTCTGTCATCATTTATGTAACAAAAACATTCTCGTAGTTTAGGATTGAAATTTTCTTATACAACAAAAATAGAAGATTAGTTTTCCACAAACACCGAAAGAGGATAAGTCGGTCGATGAGCATTTCGCCAACCAAGTAGACACCATCAGAAGATTATTAAGACTAAATCAGTCCTAATTATGAGAAGTTGGTTGACAAAACGCATGTCGAGTGGCATATATCTTTCGGTGTTTGTAGAAAACCGTTCTGCTGTTTTCAACGTTTCAAATTCTCTTTTATTCAACGAAAGCCTTGCTAACTAGACCAAATATTAAGATTTCACTTAATCTTAACTTCTCGTGAACAAGATTCAACTCAATTATTGTGGTATGAGACTGTCTTGATTCAGTATCTCTAAATCATTGAATTGGAAAAAAATGTATTGAATGACCAGCTACATTTCCAACCCTTTTGCACTCTTTTTGAGTGGACTTTTTGAACGGGAACTTTGGATGGATTCCTCTATGATTTATGGTCAAGGCTGGTAATGCAGCTTTTAAAACCTGTTTTTTTAGAAATGAAACAGAGACTAGCCTAATAAGTCAAACCAATGTGATTTGAAGAAATTTGGTTTTTACTAGTTGATCTGGTACGAAATGTATGTCTAAGAAATTGGTTCAACCTGTAGACAAACTCGTATAGTAAAATATTGTTAAAAATAATCATTTCAGTATGGTTGTTGTTTATATCGTTTGCACTTCATACATCATTTCTCGTTTTCAAGAAAATCATTAACAGAATCTTTTTGAAAACATCTTGAGGTTCATCGTGAATTTGATTTACATACAAATAGTTCAATAACAATAGTCTTCTTCGTCTACTTAAAATAATTTGAGGCACATTTAATGGTTTTGTGAATTTTATGTCTTGAAAGAAAGTTAATTTTTGGACATACGTGGAATATTGTTATAATATAAAACAAGAGTAATTTTATAATAAAATATATCATAACTGTTTTATAATATATAATAAGACCAGACGTGGTTATTTTTTACTCAACAACTTATTAATTTGATAAGTTGTGGTTGTTAAATATTAATTGACTGTGGTTTAATCAATAATAGACCCTTCACTTGATATTTGTTTAGGATGACTAGATTTGATGAATATTGAAACTGATTCGAGACACACAATATAGATGTATGAGGCCAGCCAAAACAAACTGAATATTTTAGCAAGTTCTAACCAAAAACAGACTGTTCATAACCTCTAACTGAAATAAATTATTCAGATAAAATTACGTATAATAATATTGCAAATTAACTTCATGTGGACACATCAATCTCTTTATAATTATTGTATTTTCATTTGCAGTAGTCATCGCAACTTGTAAACTTCAAACATCCTGAATATGATCCTTTTATACTAGACAGTCATAGTGCTATAATTTTTTACTATGCTCATGACATATTTATCATAAAACTGTGGCTCGACAAAATCTTTGATTATTTTTAATGTGAGAAATACTTATATACACTTATGGGCGAAATTAATGAACTAGAAAAATTTCTCGTAGTTTCTTATAAGTTGTAAATCCTTAGCCATTTTATATAGATGATATTAGATATCCTCTGTCACTGCTGATAAACAATTGTAATTGTTTGACAGATGTAAAGTAACATTTTCTAATTGTTTGTTAATAAATACATTTAATGATGTGTAACGTGATTTGTAAAAGGCAATAAATTCAGTTACGATAGTCACTTTTTTTAATGCAATGTCATTCAAGTGAATAAACCATTTTGTCTAGTACACTTAGAGTAGAAGGAATGAATCATCCATGCAATTTAAGAGAAGATAAAGCAGTGACAGTGATAACTCCCATTAACGAGGGGCATAGCCAACGATATGTGGTTAATTTGTTAGGAGTTAGACAATCAGGAATTAGTGGAACAGTTAAACGGTTCAATAAATTTGGAAGTTACTTTAGAACTCCTGGACAAGGTCATAAGAAGTCTACAGATGCAAGAGATGAGCGGTGTATCTTATGAAAGTCGCCTTACGAATCAGGCATTCCACCAATTTAGAGCTAAGCAGGGCCCTAGCAGCATCTTGAAACATAGCAATTTCTAGGCGAATGGACAGGAGAAGGCTTGATGAACGAGAATTGGGCAGTAGAAGACTAGCTATTACACCACTGCTCACCGGAGAACATGGAGTTACTAGACTGCGTTTCACAACAGAACACGTCTATTGGACCATTAACGACTGTAAGCGAGTTTTGTTTTCAGACGAAGCAAGAATAGGTCTTAATTCACCAGATCGATGTCGACAAGTTTGGCAGTGACTAAGAGAAAGGTTTGTTACCTGCAATATCTCTCCGAGGATCCCATTTTCTGGTGGATCAATAATGTTCTGGAAAGAATTTGCTTCGATTGTCGCACAAATTTGGTTCCTATACAGGAGAGATTCATGAATGCACATCTCTACGTAGAAAACATCGTAGAAGAACATGTGATTCTATTTGGCCCGTTTGTTGGGGACAATTTAATTTTTATGTAGGATAACGCTCGGTCCTACGTTGCTAGAGAGGTACTGGACTATCTTTGATTTGTGAATATTCCAACTATGAACTGGCCACCATCAAGTCCAGCTATGAATCATATAGAGCATCTATAGGATGCACTAAAACGATCAGTTATCTGCCACATACCTGCCCCTATGACACTCAGAGAACTCGAAGAAGTCGTTCTTGTCCAATGGGAGAATATTCCTCGGGAAACCATTCACCGATAGATCAACAGTATATGATGATATACTACTAATATGATCAATGATCATACTCATATGAATGAAAGCAGTGATAAGAGCTAGAAGAGAATCTGTACGCTACTGAATTGATATATTCAAATTTTTACTATTTGATTTCATCTCCGATTTTTTTTTCTAAAGATTTTCATTAACACCATTTTCATCGCGTTTGATATTATTGTTATCTATTCAGGTTATTTATGATCTATTATTTATTCATATTTTTTCCCGATAATAGCATTCTGATATATTAAACATTAGTTAAAATCGTTTAATTATAATATCATGTAAGTACTGATACGAACGGCTCGAGCGATCCCGAACGCGGGAATATTCGAAATCATCGAGAGCGAGTGGAGTTGACTTCCAGTGCGTTCTATACCAGAAGATTCGCCAAAGTTTTTTATCTAGAAACGTCTGGAGAGACGTTCTACTGCCTATATAAGAATTGTGTCATCCAGTCAGGAGTTAGTTGAATCTGGACCGCGATACGGTGCGAAGAAAGTTACATTGTCTGCGAAAGTTAGTTTATAAAGTTAAAGTAGAAAGAAATATAGTTAGTTAGTTGGATTGTAAATAGTTGAGTTGTATATAAGTGTTCGAAATAAAGAACTTTCTAATAAATTCTTACAGTACTATGATTTAAATCTTCGAAAAAAATAAAAGTAATCGTGTGAAGTTTCACTGATGCGTTAATTTCGTGCAGGAGATTATATCATCAGGAAAAAAGTGAAAACCAGGTATTTTTTAAAAACATTTCCTAAAAATATTTTAATGTTCCATTTTAAAAAATACTCCTTTTGCAAAGTGGTGGGTAGACCCATAGTCTAATTTTCTAAGAACATCAGATATCGGGAGCATTGAACTGATGATTTCCAATAAGGATTTAATAACAATGTGCAGATTTTCTGCCTGATATTCCCTATTGGATATAAATATAACATAACCTTCTTGTGTTTTCTATTAATTTTACGCATAGATAAACACAAAACAATCAGTGAAAACAAAAATGATCAAAATCAAATTGAAAATGCAGCTATTTTGACTCACCTGGTATATATACATTAAACACTTGTACTATCGTTAAGATGGTACACAAAGACTGAATACTGAATGACGTACTTCGACCTAATTTATATATTGTACGTAATGTATTTTGAGGACTAGGTCTGCCCCAAGCAATTTTACCAAATTAAATGGAACCGAACACCTTGTGCAATTAATGCTATCATTTAAACTAGTTTTAGGTCAATGAGAACGGAATTAATCGTAAGAAGGCATAGTTTCCTCCTTATATCGCCACACATCTCGTATCCTTCCCATATACCTTTACCGGCTTTTCGTTATTGTGCATTTATCGCTTGTGGAATTCTCCTAATGATGATTAATTCGATTCCACTCTTCCTTGCCTACCGTGTCACGTCTTAATGTTTAGTAATATCTGCAAGGCATCGCTTAAGTGATTGCTGATTTAATGGTCTTCAGATAAGAGCTGTTTTTAAAGGTTAGTGAAATCGTCCCGAGGGGTCTCTCGTATAATAATTATCTATCAATACGTTTGAGAAATGATTTTGATGAAGTTGTTTCCGCTTTGTGTTTTTAATATTTTAAAAGGGCTTTTCACCAAGTATGTGACATATTGTAGTTTGACTTACTAATCTCTTTCTTTTTTCTGTACCTAACCTTGAGACTCGCTAATTAAACTTATTTTCATGTCAATTACGAGTATTTATGGTAATAAAGTTTTCTGAAAATGTGAATATTCTCCCAATTTCTGAAAATTAAAAAATTTTAAAAATGTACCATAAACATAACATAATAAGATATCATCGATATATTTTCCTGGCGCATGGAAAATACTGAATTAATTTTTGAGTTAATTATGCCTTTGGTCAATAGAAGGCCTTTCAACTTTGAGACCAAAGACAATTCAAAGAATTAATTCATTATCACCTATGTGTCAGGGGAGGTGTCGAAGGTGTCTCATTACAATCTTTGTTTTTGATACATAGATGTTTCTTGAACACCCAGAAGACGTATTGTTCTGGTAAACGTCTTTTGATCTATGAAACGAATTAATTAGATAAAAATAAATATTGATTTCATTTACCTCGTCAGATGTCACAGGTTTTGGTAAATTTCTTGGTTCTCTTAATGACAAACCAAAATTTATGAAATTCCTCTGAATTCGTAGAAACTTTTTGTTGTTCATCTGCGGCAAATTCTGATATTTCTCATTAAATATTCTACATGTTCTTCTGTTGATAATCTTATTGCACTGTCCATGAATAATAAACAAATCCATTAAAATTGCGTTTGTATAATTATTGTCTGCCATATTTGTGCTACATCTATTCAAATTAAGTGCAAATATTACTAATGTCAAACTTATTTAGAAAAATAGCATGCCTGTTGTCATTACAAAATGATAAAATAAAAATTTCATGGCCCACCCGTTATGACAACATAATAAAATATATATTCTTGGAAGGGTTACAGAAAAGTGCCTATCTATCGAAAACGGTGCACGTTAGGCATAGGGTACATTAACATTTTTAAATAGTTAAATGTATCACCTTTCCGAATTAGTAATAATATACTGGGCATTCCATTTAAAAAAATTGACTTTCGTGCATTTCCCCGTCACTTATAGAAAGTATTCTCTAACTCACCCTGTATGATATTGGAAACGCTTGATTAATGAAGAAGATGCCCCCAGGCCTTGCCTAGCCACAACTGAAAAAGTATCTTTTAATTGCTGCGTAGGTAGGAGAAAACACGATTTACTGAAAGTAAAATTTTTGGCAATAAATTCAGAAAAGAATTATTATCTCGATAACGGCTTGAGATAGATATAGGCAAATATTAACAAAAGTTACTCAAAAAGAGACGATATTCCAAAAAATGCAAAAATATACAGGGTATTCTATTTAAAATAACGAAGATGTTGCCGGTTTTACGTATAAGTGGCAATACCGCACTTTCGAAAATATTTTAGTTGCATAGATCATACTCGACTATTTTGGTAACCAAAATTTCAAAGCAATCGGCAGATGCGTTCTCCATATACTTTTAATACTCCATCCACCGTGGCTCACCCTGTATATATATATATATATATATATATATATATATATATATATATATATATATATATATATATATATGTTATTCTAAATATAGTGTTCCCAATGTAATTTTTTATTATCATATAAATGATTTGTTACAAATCTGATGATCTCTTCCACTGAAATTTACTCTGGAATTTACTGGAAGGTTTTTTGTAGGTGTTACATGTTTTTTTTTTTATTTTAGAATGTGATTTCAGATTATGTATTACGTTTTATATCTGTCATTTTTCTTAAAAAAACATAAGGCAGCAGATCGTCATTAACACTCTCCCTTTCTCGCTCGATATCCTCCGGATTTCTAGCTGAACGTGGTCTACCTATTTTAGAGCCATCTCTCACACTTCCCATTTCTCCAAACTTAGCGGCAACATTACGAATTGTTTTTCAATGGGTGAATAATTGGCTTTCGAGAAGGCATTGGCACTTTGCTTAAGGCACAACAATTTCCTTTCTCTGCATAGTTGGCATCAGGGTACTAACTCTAATGCCAAATTTTATCTATTTACAAAATAAGGCGTACTTAAATTTGGTTAAATCAACATAAAAAGGAAACATAAGACTAAACAAATAAAAAAGTAAACTACATATAATAAATGAAAATATAAAATATAACATCCAATAATTCTAGTATTTCACGGAAAACTAAAAGAGTTCAAATACTCGAAGAAATCTTCAGTCTTCCACTCAACCCTAAATGAAACAAAAGATAATAAAATATTAAATAAATAAAATAATAGAATCGGCTATGAAATAAACATAATATTAATACCAAAAACCAAAAGCTTCAATACCGATTAATTTAAAAGTAATCATTTACATAAATATATTTAACTGAAATAAAACACTTTATCTACATTTACTATCTCTATTTACTAAACGGCTGTTTCCGTGTGTGTGTCACGAAATTTTTAGGTCGATGTACAAAATGCTTTCCATTCGAATTTCGGCATTTTGACATAATCAATATAGTAAATCGACCCTTGCGAACAACGTGGTCATTTATTTTGATGGAAATATTACTTCCATTGAATGTTTTTGAGGAGAACATTTTCATTACTCTGTTATAGGTTGACGGCTTTGTATTGTACTACTATATACTGTTATCCTAAAATGTGTTTTCGGCACGACACTGTTCAAATATGTCAGTTGATTGATTCATACGATTGTTACCTGTGATGTACACACAAAGAATCATTATACAAACTCTACCTGTATCAGCATCCATAGTAAACTGATGTACACTTAAAGGGCAGGTTACCTCTATCTATTTACATATTTGAGTAAGGTGACCCATTCATGTTTTGAATTTACAAGATATATAGCGATTCGTTTAATACTTTCTTCGAATAGATTCATAAAGCGTAAATTTTTTAGTAATGTTAAACATGGGTTGATAATATTAAACATAAAGGTGTCATAATTCCGATATAACGTTTATGTTAATTCACTTTTAATATAACTATTTATTTTCATTAGATTTAATTTGATATTTTAATAGTCCGCCTTTGAACATTTATTATTTATATTTTTCTAGAATTTATGTGTATTCCAAAATAATCCATGTAGATGATGTGATTATTAGTATATGCTGCTGTAATTTTAGATCAAAATTTAATGATGAGTCGATTTATAGCTGCAGTTGTATTAAAATTTATCATTACATTTTTGCATCGCACTATCACTACATTAACAAAGGTTAATTCGTTGGTGCAATAACAATCAACCTTAAACCCGTTGGACCGTCAACACCGGAATTAAAATTGAATAACGTGATCCTAAAATGTTACTGGAAAATGGATAGATAATTCTGGAGCAGACATTATTTTATCCTACCTACAGCTTAAACATCCCTTGTACATATAATCCCTTGTTTCTGGTAGAAAGGATAAGCAACTGAGGATTTATTTTTTAATATCTTCCGACTTAGTTTTTAATATTTCGTTGACAGCTTTCTACGGCAAGGGCTGGGAACGCACACGGGCGAAGACATTACTTAAATTAAAAAGAAAGGGATGGTCACTGAAGCGTAAGATCCAAGGTATTTTCTCTTGTGGGATTGCGTTAGTCATTACATGTTGACATAATTGGCTCGCTTTCCGCCTTCAAGGCTGTCTCAGAAAATCTGTCTTTAGAGAGGGCACGAGGAAAGACTTAAGAGCAAGTACAGGGTGGGCCAGAACTAGGCAACCCATTCATTTTTCAAAAATATTGTAATTGATAAGTTCAACATAATATTTTTCAAATGATAAGAAAAATGTTATTCCTTGGAGATGTTTTTGTGAAGAATAACGTTTCGTACGTGACCGCCTTTGTCTTCTTCACGCAGTCTTTTTCTAACCACTACATCTTCCATCGCTAACGTCAAAGTTTCTATTTGTATTGCCCAAATTTGTAATATTATTGTTTATAATTTGAAAGACAATATTCCAACAGTTTCCGTAGTTTATTTTTATATACTCCTTCTTTTAGGTTGCCCTAAAAATTCTTGGGATTTTGAAATAAAAATTCTCTAACCATTATTGATGACGCTCTGCATTGACCGTCATTGCACTGCCTTTATTATTCTCAAAAAATAGGGCCCGATTACTCTAGTCGAAGTTATTCCACACTAAGCAGTTACAGAAATTGGATACAACTCTTTCTATTGAATTATTAATGGATTTTTAGTGGCCCAGAATCGCATATTTTGTAACATGTCCATTGAGATGAAAATATGCCTCTTTACTCATAATTAGTTGATGAATAAAATTAAAATTTTCTGCAGCTCATTGTTGAAGAGCTACGCTATACTGTAGACGCTGGTATTTATCGCAGGGCTTAATTTCATGAACTAGCTGTATTTTGTAAAGTAAAAGTGCACGTTTCAATACCAGTTTCAGGCTAGTTGTGGTCAATTTCTGTTCATTTGATCATATTCTTGTTGAACTTAAGAGATCCTCATTTACACTCTCCCTTACTCGCTCCCGATATTCTCCGGATTTCTAGCTGAACGTGGTCTATCTATTTAGAGCCATTCCTCACACTTCCCGATTCTCAAAACTGACGAATTATTTTTTTTTAGTGGATAGATAATTGTGTTTCTAGGCGGTACTGATACTACGGTAAAATTATGGATTTCTGATTTAGAAAATAAAATTCAACAATTCTTGTACGTTGGAAAACTGATCAATTTTCCAAGTTTTGGCTACAATTCTGAAACAAAACGGAACCAAGTGAAAAATTAAAAAACAGTAGTTCATGATTTTGTTACTCGCTGCATAATCAACTGTGCACAGCACATATGTATGTATATCGCTCATCGCGATATGCATATGTATGTAGGCATACAGTAATTTCTGTAAATAACGACATGTCTGGTACCCTCGGATTTGCACTCCACTAAGTTTTGATTACTTTCCATCTGTTCGTGGTTAAAGCAACAAGCTTTCCTCTCTTTACTCATTACATCCATTCTGAACGGGACATCTATTATATTTGTCTTCGCTTTATACTCAAATTAGCATGCTATTATGCACCCTTCACTTAAGTGTGTTGGTTCTCAATCCAATATATAGTTCACATATCCAACGAGACTACTTCTACTGTTAAAACTGCAATAAATTTCAAAATCTAGAGGATATCAACGATAAAAGCTATCTTTCATTACTGAAGCACCATTAGTAAAATTATCAGAATTTTTGTGCCTGCAATTAGTTTATACAATTACGATGCGATAGGTTTATCGACATTCATCTGAAACAGATTCATATTTCGTAAAAAAAAGTTTGTTTTTGTAACCAGAAAAGCATTATTTCAATATTTAAGGAAATCTATGATTTTAGTTATTCATCTGTTGAAAAACTAAAACAAATATATTTGTATATTGTTTTATTAACTTCAACTATTATGTTAACAACTAATAGTATACCAAATAATGAAAAGAGGTTAGAAGTAAACCATGTTATTCTTTCTGCTATATTTTTTTGATACTTCTTCATAGTGAACCCCAAATATAGACCCCCCATCATATTTTTATCATATTGGCATTCGAAGTCCATAACGTCTTGATAAAAACGTTCTTCTTGTTCCTCTGAGTATGATCCCACATTGTTGTTTTTAAATTTATCTAAATGAGTATATAGCATATGCATTTTTAAAGATATCCTTCAGCCCGTGGCTTTAAAGTTCTTTATCATACTCCCATCTAGCTCTTCGTAATTTTCAGCTTAATTATTCCCTAAAAACCAGAGACTGCTACTTTGAAACTATGGCAGGGTTTTTTTTTGAGCATTAGTATTCAATTTAGGAAATTCTTCATTGTCAAAATTTGTTTTGATATGTGGAGCAGCTCCTGATAATGTTGGAAGAGAAACTCTTAAAAATTCGAAAGCTTTAGATTTCTCATCTAATGTTTTCACAAATTGTTTTATTGGCCCTAATGTTATGTGTAGGGGCGGCATTAGAACCTTTTCAGGTTCCGCAATGGGTTCACATTTAACGTTTTATTTTCCTACATGAAATTCCGTCCTTTTATCGGCCACAATCGTCGAACATAGTGCTGAGCATCGGTTATATGAAGATAACATGGATATTTTATATATTCGCCCTACAGTCCAATTAAAAATTCCACTATTTTAGAATCTTCTCTGAATTGCCACTTATACTCTTGATATTTTAAAGCTTCTAGTAAAATTTTAACACTTTCATAGTTACCTTTGAGATAGGCGAGTGAAAGAGACTGGAATTTATTTACATTGTGTAGTAAAACGCATTTCAGGCTTTTCGTTGTACTGTCGATAAGTAAACACCATTCGATAAGAACACAAGGTATCCCAATTGCTTCAGATAAACCTTTTATATTGGTATAGAAACAAAGTCCATCTTATTTTATGAAACACGTCTAAAATGTCTAATACGGGTTTCGTTAATCAGTAAGGAAATTCCATTGTTTTAATTGAAAACCCAAAATTTCTGTTTTATCTTTCGGTAAATTCAAATCTCTAGTTAAGTCATTAAAGTCTTCTGCGGTAATAAGATGTGATTTCAATTGTTCCTGTGACAGTATACATCTTCATCTTCTTCTACCTTTTTATTTGAACTTTGAGATGAGTTTGACTGAGATGATTTCTTTGGAGGTTCAGGTACTGGGAATTGTGCACTGTGTAAAATTGGAGCAGAAGTAAAAGCAAGGTCAGGATATACGATTAATATCGCATTCATATCTTTTCGTCGTTTAGCTGGATTCACTACGCAAAAATAGCAGTCATTAACGCGGTCTCTCGGTTCCCGCCAAATTCTCGACATTACAAATTTCATCCATCTTTTCTCGCCTCAAGACCAACCTAAAACAAATAAGAATGTAAATAAACATTTTTATAATTGTTTTCTCTCCGAAAACTGTTTCAATCTTTTAAACAGTTTTTACAATTGTTACAAGCAACATGTGGAGCTCATGGCTTGTCACTCAAAGTATGTTTCGTAGGCTTCAGAAAGCTTTGCATTTTTGTTTAATCGTATTTTATATCTCATAATTTAATAAGTTCACTAATTATATAACAAAATACATCAGCATCATATTTACACATTCTCGATTGCATTTTAAGCGTCTTTAGACTTCAATAAAACACTTTATTGTTATTTGCGATACAAGCGCACTCTGGAGGTACCGCGTGAGTGTAACAATTGGTCTCCTCTTTCCTGTTTGTGCTTGAATATAAAAAACTAATTTACTGTTTTAATGAAAACTAGAGGATCTATACAGGGTGAGTCGGGAGGAACGGACCAAACTCCAGGAGTGTATTGTATGCGTAAAAATAATGTAAAAAAACTCAAATGTTGTTATCCGATTTTTAGTTGTTTTCAAGTTATAGCATAATTAAAAATGTTTATCTAGTATTCTATGTTCGAGGTTCAAAAACATTTATTTGTTAACTTTGTTGTTTCGATAATATGTCAATGTATTGTGATAGTGATTTAAAGTTTATTTTGGAGTTTGAACGATTAAAGTATTACAAAATACCACACACGTATTAAACTTTAGGATATGCAAATATGGTATCTGTTTATGATCTTTGTAATGGGAATGCTAGAGCTGCTGTTGAAGAATATTGTTAACGATTTCCACATCACAGACATCCTAATAAAAATGTATTTATCAGAGTTTTCAACAAACTGTGCGAGAAAGGAAAATAACAAACTCACGAAGAATTAGTATTCCACAAACAAGAGTAATAAACACACTCCACCAGCAAGGCTTGAATCCATACCATGTACAGAGAGTACAGCACCTTTCCAGAACAACCGGAAGATTATCATAAACGTATGGAATTTTGTCGATGGATAAATAATAATCATCGTGTTATATCGCGATACTATTTACAGATGAAGCAACACTTACCCGTGACGGCATTAATAATACTCACAACTGTCATGTATGGTCAGATGAAGATCCCCACGCAACAGTTGAAAGTAATTTTGAACATAAGTTTTCGGTAAACATATGCTGTGGTATGGTCGATGGTTATTGATTGGCCCTTTCATTTTGGAGAATTGCCTCACAGGAGACAACTACTTAATTTTTTTACAAAATAAATTACACGGACTACTATAGGATGTTCCTTTAAACATCAGAATGCAAATGTACTACAAGCACGATGGAGCTCCTGCATATCTCGCCTCGTCAGGCCAAAGAACATTTGGACGAAAGGTTTCCAGGGTGTTGGCTTGGTCGCGCTGGTCCTGTTAGTTGGCCTTCAAGGCCTCCAGACCTCACTCCACTAGATTATTGTTTATGGGGCTGGTTGAAAGATGAAGTATATAAAGTAAACGTGGACACTCGGGATACACTAATTCAACGTATTAGAAATGCTGCAGCCGATCTTAAACAAAGATATGACTCAATCAGGAGAGCTACAGGCGCCCTTCGTAGGACAAGCAAAAAATGTTTAGACGTAAATGTCAGTATTTTTGAACATTTATAATGCTATGATTACCAATACGTTAATGTATGCAATTTTGTTTATTTTTAATTACGCTATAACTTGAAAACAAATAAAAATCTGATAACAACTTTTACATTATTTTCATGCGTACAATACACTCCTGGAGTTTGGTACGTTCCTCCCCACTCACCCTGTATTATTACTACCAATATTACAAGCAAAAGCATACTTTGAGGGAAATATGGATATGTTTTCATCATTTTGATGGGTGATGAATAAAGATAAATCATAAATATAATACAATCCTGTTATACAGGTACAAAAATATTAACTCATTAATGACAACGGGTGTGTTTTAAACATTTAATTAAATCAACCGATTTATCATATCTATATCCCCTCACAGATGTAGGAAAAGCCTCAGGCACACTTACAAATATTAGCTCGTTAAAATTCTTTATCTGTCTTTCGTATCTGCGGAGCGTTGACGTTAAATCGGCCAGATGTTGCAGCGCGTTCACACGGAATAACATAAATGTCAATATTTGTAATTTTGAGCTACCGTTTCTGCTGAAGTGGACCTCAACGTATATCGTATTTGAAATATCGTTGCGGCATCACAAGCTGTCGGCTACGTTCGATGTAATTCATCCGGTACTAGTATCATTGCGTGGGACATGCAGGTGAAAAATACGTGCTTCAAAATTGAATTAGTGTTCTGTTTCGAATTACATCTGATTCGCCCAATAAATTTCAATTTTTTATCTATCATCAAGACAAAAATAGACGATCGGTACAAAATTTGCTATCGATCCGAAATTGGACTCTTACCAGTTTAACTGTAAAGGTGACCTTGAAAACCATGTGATACGTAATGTTTTTCTATGATAATGGAATATGATGATTCTTATAAAAGGGCCATTTCCTAGTTTAACAAGATTTAAAGAAGTCTTGTTAAATATATATTTTTGTTTTTCTTATATCTTATGAAAAACTACTATAAACTATCGTGAGATGGAGTTTTGCTTATACTCCAATCCATCTTTAAATTCCTTAAATATTAAGGGTAAAACAAATTAAGCCAAAACAGCTATTCCCCATAATGGCGCAATTTGCCATATTTTTGTTCTAACATAGAACTAAAAATACAATGATTTGGATTGCTCGAAAATCACAAGGAAGTTGTAAAGCGTCCTCTATCTCCGGATACCGCTAACTACAGACCGGTTCCGACCTATCTTGGGTCTCGTCAGTGTAGTGTAAGCGAGTATGCCTTTGATAAACGAGGTTTCACATCTTATAGACACCGTCGTGTTCTACAGTAGTAGAACTGTAGAACGTAAACCATGCGCCATCTATCGGTGGTTTCGGAAACAATCCAAATCGAAATAAAACTCTGTCATTTATAATGACTAGGAATCATCTTACAATTCAGAACAAAAATGCGACAAATTTCGTCACGTTATTCAGCGCCCGTCGACGGTATATAGCCGGAGGAATAGCAATTTTGGCTTAATTTGTTTTATCCTTAATGGTTAAGGAATTTACGGATGGATTGGAGTATAAACAAAACTCCATCTCACTATAGTTTATAAAACTTACCATCTGGAAACTTGTGTTATAGAAAAAAACTATTTTATTTACTATTTTGAATGTCTCCACGATTTTAATAAAATTTTTGATCACCAAATTAATATTTAATGATACGCCTTCATTGCATATTCAGATTTATCTAACTTAGATACTTAACACTATGATGTCATGGGATGTAGTAAATGTCATAAATGTCCAAATTTGAACCAGCTCCGCGTGATTGGCACCTTTACCCCGGATCACTCCAATCTAAGGATCTTGAAGACCTTCTGAGAGGTAATTAGATAGGATAATTCGCCCTCAAAAGATCTGGTCATACCTTTGACATCCATTGTTGAACCCTGGAACACATGACTGCCCCTAACAATATGGCGGACTTCACGTAATACGTTTACTACATACATTTCGTCTTCTCTCTTGTAGTAGGCAGTATTACAAAAAGCAATCGAAGATTAAACGATATCATCTCCTATCGTAGGTTCACTATCAAGACACAGCTATCTAGACTTTATTGACCGCAGCTTGGAATAGTTGATCGTTGTTACACCCAAACCAGATCCTTAAATTTTTAAGCCAGAATACACGAAGTCTACCAATATTTATCTTTTCCCCAAATCTTTCCTTGAACTATCAGTTGATATCGTATTGAAGTATCATTGGTGTTGAAGGTATGTGCTTTAGGTACTGAAGCTTGCTCTTCTTTATGGTGTTTATTATTTCCCACTGTTTTTATGTTATATATTATACTTATGTCCTAGGTATTCGGTATTGGTTTCATAGTTTCCAAGGCGTCTTCTATATATATGATCTTAATATTTTTAGCTGTATGTTGTTCGCTACTACGACTGGCTTTGATCATCAAAGAGTTCCGAAATGTATGTTTCCCACTTCTTTAATTTGTCCCTGACGTCAGTTATTATACGCTCATCTACGTTCTTGATTATATTACCAATAGTTTTTATTACATACATCCAACCATTTCTCTTATCTTTTTGTGTGTATGGAAGCTGTAAATTTGTATTCTAATAGTTCTATCTCCTCGCACTGAGAGATTGAACATTTTCTCTATCTTTAAATTTTATCTGTCAATTTGATCTGTCTTTAAAATTGCTCTTAAATCAGTTTAAGAGCGATTTTAAACATTATTTTTACACTTTAATGTACGTATGTCAATTTTTGTTTCTTGAAGTCTCTTAGATCCAAAGTTAAAGGGCGATAGGGACTTTAGAAGCATTGTATAAATAATTAATACGTTAATTAATTAATAAGTATTAAGTTAATGTCTTCTTCTTTCTAGAACACCAACTGCAAAATAATAAGTAATAAAGAGGTAACTGTTCGACCTTTGTCTTTTATAATAAATTGTAGAAATTGAGAAAAATGAATTGTATTGAATCGAGAAATTACTTTGCATTTTGTAGTAAAGAACTTTAGAACAAAGTTAACTTTTAGAACTTTGTTCTAACCTTTAAAAAAGTTAACTTCTCTTTAGGTCGTTGAGTTTTCCGTCCTTAAAAGAAACAGATTTTATAAAGAATAAACCTGGTTCTTTACATATTTAAATACGGGAAATTGATTTAAACCTTGCGAACTAAGTCAAAAAATTGTATATAAACTTTACAATTTCGACCATTCGATTATTTCTAAATATCAATATATTTCACCTTATGTATATAATGAAAAATAAATAAACCTAAAGCAACCTCTCGAGGTAAATCAGTTTTGACTTTAAGGAAATGCGTGGCGTTATGAAAAGGAAATTCAACAAAATGTGTTTTCTTTCAATTTAGTGGCCTTTTCATAAACGTAAAACAATTTAAATGGAAATGATAAAACTTAGTTCCGATACTACGCCCACGAAATTTTGTAAACTCTAAAATACTCTGGCGGATTTCCTTGAAAGGGCTTTCAACCCCTATAAGTATTAGTTAAATTTGGATTTTAAGATACAAACTTTGATTTGAAGTATTATGAAGAGGATCTACAGGATGACGAAGTTCAGTAATTATTTGTAGCGATTATATTTCAGCCAGGATTAGGGTAGATCCTTGTTCGTAAATTCGACAGCGAAGTAACATACCGGGCGTAAATGGTGTTGGGATCACCCGTCTAACTTTGTTGTTTTTAAGATATCAATTTAACAAATTTGGGATTGGGGTGACAAGTAAATATCAGTCAATGAAGATTAAAAAGATTATTCTATTACTTCTTGGTTAGCTATAACTGTCATACAGCTTTAGCTTGTATAATTGTTTAACATATTTACAAAAGAACGATCAGAAAAAATAACAAAACAATCTGCAATCTCCGTGTCTTTTATGAAGTTTATATATTACTAGTGATTAAAAAGCTGAAAAGTATTTTAAATACAATCTTTTGTAAACATTTACCTCGTTGAAATTACGATAGTTTTAATTACACGTAGTTTATTCTTTCCAGCAATTAAAGCCTCGCTGTTGATTCAGAAATGGTACAGGCGATATATGGCACGATTAGAGGTGCGACGAAGATATACGTGGACGATATTTCAGACCCTGGAATACGCCGGAGAACAGGATCAAGTGAAGGTAAGACAAATAAAGTTATGTTTTTATCACCCTCAACACTAATTGTCTCATCCAGGTTATTCATCTTATTACATTTATTTACATAAACAAGATAAACATGGGGAGAAATAAATTATATACGCTAATGGTAACATTCATAATAACATATTTAACGGCATATACAATGAGTAGGTCACGGTAGGTCTTTGGTGTTCTTAATGAGAAATTTTGTTGTGTTAATTTCACCAGATGGTGAACAGACATGCGTTATTTACGTCTTGTGATATCGGGTCCGTCCTGAATTTCCAAAAATAAAGTGAGTACAACTGCACGCGATATCACACTCAATAATTAAAATTTGGCAATATTAAAAATGACATATTTTATGCAGATATGCATATTTTAAGACACTGGCTTGCGACTGCCAGCTTCAAATTGCTAGCATGTTTAAAAGTGGTTAAGGACTTGTATTTTTAATCTTGCTGAACTGTTTTAATCTGAAATTAATTTCATTGATGTTATTATTATTCTGACAATGAGATAACCAAACAGCATAATCCAAACATCGATTAAATCAACCTAAGGTTAAATTAGGCCTGGAAATACAACAGATACACTGTCTTAATTATTTATTGTTATTCCGTAAACTAAGATAGTGTATCTGTAGTATTTCCAAATCTAAATTTAATCTTATCTTGTTGTTTGAATTATGTTGTTCGTTTATCTCATTGTCAGAATAATAACAGCAATTAAATTAACCTCAGATTAAAACAGTTCAGCAAGATTTAAAATAACTAACCTTAGTAATACATTAATAAGTCCTTAACCACTTTTAAATATGCTAGCAATTTGAACTAGACAGTTATAAGCCAGTGTCTTACAATATGAGAAACATGCATTTTTCACAAAGAAAATTAAGGCTGCAGTGATAACTGAAGAACTGTCTTTCCACATGCCTAAGCTATTGCGGTTAGTAAAAGAAAGCGATTAGGGTGACATAATAGTGGATAGGGCCAAGAATATCAACATCAATTGCGCTAGCTGGATTCGCACTAAATCTAATAATTTCTTGACGCGACATCGATGACGTATTTTATTTGTTATTGGATAGCTTTAAGATTTAAAGATTTAGGTGTCTATTAATGGGGTCATTATCCTGATAAAGTTATTCCAGAGATTTGAAACTCAGTATATGCATATTAATGCAAATCAATGGGTTTGACAAATGTTTTAAAATGTATGCATTTTTTTCATATAAATAGATTTGATACGATATAAAAAGGGTTCTAATTGTTTATTCACATTTTAATGCATAATAAATACTAGCTAAATTATATCAAGACGTTTAACCTTATGTAAATATATGTATATTAATATTTAACGCAAATAGGATAATCTGAAATACAAATTATTTCAAATCGCTGTTAAACCCTTAGGGTATTTCATTAATTTTACATGAATAAGTTATTTTTAGATGAACTTAATAGAATAAAAGGTCAGCTCGAGGGTATTTAATAGGGTTGTACAGAGAACACGGTAAGGGTCAGATGAATGATCTCTTAATGATAAGTATACTAATTTTCGCAAAAAAATTAAGTGACTCCTACTAGTTTTAACCAGTAACTTAAAGTATACTATCGAAGAATTTTGTATGTTTCAAGAACTGATTTATAAAGATTAGTCATTGTCTGATGTACACGTAAATTTAAAAGGTAATATCCAAGGGTAAATATAAAAGGGATAGTATCAATTCAATTAAAATCTCCATAAATATAGAATTATAACCAGTTTTTCTATGAAAGTTCCCATGTACTGGATAATGTTCTACAAGCCAACTATTATCTCATTTATATAGTGATTTTATATCGTTGCGTTGTCAAAGATTTGTGTCGAAATTAGAATATTATTATTTTATTGTTTCCTGAAATAGATGTTTTATTTTTCTTCACGTAAGAATTTTTCTATGCATCACATATTTATTACTGCTAAAGTTAACCACGAATGCTTATCAAGATAGATTATAATTTTTGAACACACTAATAAGAAGGATACCTCATTCATTTATTTCAAATAAAAAAATAGAAATAATCAATCGAAACAAATGAATAATTTATCCTTTTATGCAATAAGCGGAAGAAGATTAGTAAAGTACATATATAATGAATACAACTATACTATTAATTTCATCGCTACTTGCCAAATTTTTATTTCAATATCAATTCAATATAATATCAATTCTCTTATCTTGTCGATAAACGGAAGAGTCTACCTGAGCCTAGCCATAAAAACAAGCCACGGTATGTTTTCAGTTTTTTATTTGGCAAATAGGAATGAAATAAACTATACTCGTAATTATATTTAATCAGCACTACCATCCAAAAGGGCCCATGGCTTAGTTGCATATTTGTTTCCGTTTTATTTCATTCAATACTAATCTTCGCCAGTCCCTTACCCCTTAAATTTCTTTCCACCATTTGTATCCATCTATTTCTTGGTTTGTCCTTTCTTTTTCCTTCGAAAATACCTGTGGTCAAAATTTGTTTTCTTGATTATGAATAGTTCATTGTATAATTCCTTTAACTCAATATTTGTTCATCTTTCCCAAATTTCACCTACTTTTTTACTTCTCACTTTTGGTATTTTTATTCCAAGTGTATTCAATAAACATTTTTCTTGTGGATTTTATTCCCATGTTGCATAACCATAAATTACAACGCGCCTTATTGTTGCTTGTATATTTCTATAAGTACTCTTAACTTGAATATATAAAATAGCCCATCCATATAGTTTGTTCTCTTTATTAATTTTTCTTCTATTTCTTCGCCCTCGTCTATTATTGTTACTCTTAAATAATTAAATCTTCCAACTTCCTCGAAATCATGTTGTGATCTTATTGTTACTACATTGAATGTTCCACTAGTTTCTGTTTCATTCGTATCTACGAACATGACCTTTATTTTATCTATCTATATGCTTTCTCTTTCTCTAACTTGAAAGCTTCTACTAAATTGTTTCCTGTACTTGCAAAAATTATTACTTAATTTAATGTCGTATCCAAAACCATATTAAAAGGTCTAGTGTGGTATCAACCAAAAATAATAGACTATATTGCACAGTAATGTTATTTAGAAGAAAGAAATATATTAACCGAAAATTTAAATTGACCTGCGTTAAAACGAATCTTATAATTTTAATCTGATTTAATCCTTGATAATTTAATATTCGCGATTTGTTTCAGTTGTACAATTTCTTCAACGCATTACTGACTCACATTCCCCAGACTGATAAAGGGTGTGATTCTACTGAAACCTCCAGAAGTTCTTCCTTTGGTAAGTAATTTTAAATGCAATAAATCAATATCAGTATTGAATCAATATGAATATTGATCTTTTATAGACTGTATACCATTCAGAATATTTAACAATATTCATGCTGTATATCTGGACAAAAAATGTCCAGGTGTCTAGAAGATTATCTCCATATAAGTACAAGAGAAAAATCTATTTTTACAAGAAGTTCAGGTCGCGATACATTTTTGTTGCTATATGTTTATTGCTATAATAAGTGTTGGAAAATAAAGTAAATTAATTAAATCCACAATTACTTCATTATGCAAACAGTGTTCGTACATTCGTACAAATTCGTATTACTAATTTCCTTAAAGTTTCATGATTCAAGATTCTCTAAACTTGGATTTAATTAGACTCAATTCAAATTTTCATCTCACATATTTTTTTTGTATATAGCAAAAATAATATGTGTATTACAGTAATCGGTAGTGTGCAGACTTTCTAAAATGATAATTATTTTTCATATATGAGACCGGCTGATTTTATTTAATAAGAACCCGTCTAACGTCGTCCACAAATCAAAATATAAGTCATATACGTTAAGCTATCTTCATTTCCTGGTTCACTTTGTAAAGTTCAATATTTTAATGACACAGTTTTCTACATAGTATATTCCACAAACTGCCATTGGCGCCATCTGTACTACAATGTCCAATCCAATTTTACATTCATACCTTTAATACATATCTCCGCTAAACACGCCAAATATAATAAAAAAAATCTGTTCCATTGTCTTTGATTTTGCACATTTTACGATAATATTCAATGAATTACTAGAGAAATAAATGAAACTGAAATAAAATTTCCGTTTGTTGTACTTTTTGTTAGTTTATAACTTCGTTAATATTGGATATTACACGACTGAAATTTCTTAACCCATTATCTCATCTAGAGATATCATGCTTAAAATGCATTCCTTCCAATAGTATGCAGATTTTGGAATGAATAATTTTGCGTGAAGGTCTATTTTCGCAATATCTCGATATCTTCGGCAAATAGCGATGAAATGAATAGTAACTTTCTATAATTACTTTAGGTTGGTTTAACGGTTTTTTGTATAAAAAAGTATCCAATGTCTTTTCTATTACTTTTATTGCATATACACGTTGTATATATTAATTATATAACATATATAGTTCCAAAATTCATAGTGTATAAGTGCCTTAAATTTTTAAAGTAACATTCAAACCGTTTTCCTATGTAAGCTGTAGGGTGATTTTGCTGATAGTAAAATCTATTTATCTAGTTTCTTTCATTTACTTAATTTACAAAAATATTTTTTTACGAAATGTATGGATCTAAAAAAAGATATAAAATATTGACAAATATACATGATTTCTCTGTACTACAGAAAATCTGCCAATGGAATTCGACGACGAATCTCCCGATGAGGATTACTTCGATCCTGAGGAGAAGAGGAAGTTATTACATTTTTCCATAGAATACCCCTATACGGAAAAGGCCATTTTACAGTTAATTGAAGTATTCAGAAAACATCGAGTGAGTATAGGTAACTGGTCGTAGTTTTTTATTATTTCTTTACGTTCAAAATTTTTGGTTTACACAACACGGTAGTGATAGCTAATAAAACAGTTTGGAGATATTTATGCGTTATCATTTTTAGTTAAATTTACTAACATATGAAAGACATTTACTATTAATTTAGCATACGATAGGGATGGCATATTTGCATTATATTCTTTTTGTATTATGCACACAAACTTTATTACTTGCCGCGAATCAAAGTAGAAACATATTCGTGTTAGCTGTGCTTATATAGAATGCGAATTAAACTATGTATGTATAGTTTTAATCAAATAAGTTTAGTTTAAAATTTTAGCTGTATTAAATTAACACAAAATCTAGAATTCTCTGTTTCTGAGAAAATAGCATTAACTTTTGTTTTTCATGTGGAAGCCATATTGGATTACTCTACGATTATATGCCATGAAATAGGTATGTTGGCAAAATAATGTTTAGTATATTAAAAAGTAAGCATCAACTGGTAACAATAATAAGTACCTCATAAAATGTTTAATACGTTATTCTTATTGCTGGATATACTGATTGACCCTCATAGAAAATAGAGTTGAACATCCTTGTCAAGGTATTTCCATTAATTGATGACAACGTATTTCTGAAACCTTCTTCAAGGACCAACATGTTTTCTTCTGTCGAAAGGAGTATACCTCATTTTTACGAGTCACACCTAATAAAAGTCCTAAGGGCTAATGTCAGGATATCTCGCTGGTCATACAACGTTTCCATTATTTACCATAACCTTTCGTTAAAAATTCCCTGTAAATATTCAGTAAGAATATCCTTTTATGAGCAGGATAACCGTCGTGTTAAAATAAAATTTCGTTAATGCCCCCAATAGCGTCTTTGACAGCAGATATTATATTTTCTTGCAGCATTTGTAAAAAGATATGGCTGTTAAATTATTAACCCAATCAGATATATTCAAATTGGGTTTGAAATGTTCATTGGATGATTATTTGCGAATTGTCAAATGCCCAATAATCCGTATTATATTTTTTATAAATCCAGCAATTTGTGATCTTAGTCTCGTCAGTCTAGAACACTTGCGTCGAAAAATTCGGGTCTTGATATTTTTTGATACCATTCATAAAATCTAACTCGTCTTCCAAAATCATTTTCATTCAATTCTTGAACAATTATCGGTTTGTGAATGAAGGTAATTCTCACATAAAATTATTTTTGTAGTTGTTTCGGTGTATCTAGCAAATTTTATATTTCTCTTGTAGAGGATGTATGATTTTAATTTACGCTTGTTATTACACTATTGTCTCCCTCGTCATTATTAATATTATAATTTTCACATCTTTCTTGTTTAAATTTTCCACAATCTAGCAGATTGATTTTCAGATATTTAAAATACCTGATATTAGGTTGATTACGTTCAAGGAAATATTCTTCATAACTTCTTGAGACTTCAGCTGCATGGCCATTTGACTTAAAATAAAGCTTTAACATTGTAAGTTTCTGCAACAGGATTACAGTAAAGCTGAATACAATAGATACATTTTTAACAAGAAAGGGAAAAACTGTTAGCTATAAAATAATTAAATAAAATATACAACCACAGATCCTATAATTTTGCGATCAGGTGATACACAACTGAAAATAAAATAAAAAAATGCTATATAACCATAAAAAACCAATGTGGCATCTATGTGAAAGATTAAATGTAATGCCATTTTCTCGGAAATAGTGAACTGAAGATTTTTTTATTAATACGCGTAAAAGCGCCCTTAGAGGTACCTAAATAATGTACTCGCTAAAATATCGTCACATCTCCAATTAAGCATCTCCAATTTCTCCATTAAATCGTCTCTTTATCTTTGATAATACCCAAGATAGAAGTGTATGCTAAACCCTGTTGTATTAACTCAAATGTAGGCCATACCGTATCGAACATAATTTAACTGTTAGTTATAGACCTCAGTATATATATATATATATATATATATATATATATATATATATATATATATATATATATATATATATATATATATATATATATATAATAATTATGTAGCGACTCTAAATAGTTTCTTTATTAAAATATTCAGAATCTTCTGAATATTTTAGATCTTCAGAAAATAATTTTATGATTGTCGTCTTAAGGTTTTAAACCCCCGCAAAATATATCTTCACAGACATATTTCCATTAGTCGTCGACATACTCAATCACTTTAAGAGCTAGCATACCTTCTCGGTTTTACATTAATCTTGAAATATCTCCACGCTGTATAGTCTTGGGTCATGAAGAAATATCAAGAATAACACTGAAATTTTAAATGTAAAAGGCTGAAAACATTATTCAGTAAATAATGAACAATCTAAAACACCATCAACAATAATTTAAACGCCACCAATATAATTAATACACCTTAAAAACACACAATACGCAGTTTTTGTTCAGCACGCGATATGCTTTTATTTTTCTATCGCACCCTGGTACAGTTACCTTTATAAATAACCTCTAAAGGTGTTAACTGATACACAATTGAAAAAAGCTCGACCCACGTAAAACGAAACATTACACTACGTAACGATTTAATGAAAGTACATGGAATGTAAGTAAACATAAAACTCAACACAAAACGAAGTTTATTTTAAACACAAATAATGACATGCTTGAAATAAACTGATCCAAAAAAATATTCAGAGATTCATTAGTAAACAAATTTGTGTCATGTTTTCCATCACAACTGTAGACCAATTACTTTTGGATATAATTTCAAAGTTTACCGTTGGAATACAAATTGAAAATAAAGCCAAAATATAATAATAATAAATATCTTTATTCACAATAATAACAATAATAAATACTAAACAGTTTTAGTAAGGAACCATATATTAAATATTAATAATGGAGAGAGGGGAAGTTCGATACCAGCTCCTCAAGAGTCGTTCGATATCAACTCCTGTAACAAAAAGAGTTGAGTATTGTAAGAATTGTAAATTAAAATAAAAATGATATACATAGTTATAAGAGAAATAATTTAATACAGGAGATAATTAATAACAAATAAGAATTGTGTTATTAAGGACTATTAAGAAGATTTACTAAAAATTATATTGCACACTATTAAATTATTTTTTATAAAATTTTAAAGAACTATAAAATCTATAGAAACTAAAAATGAAGGATAGAAATGGCTATATTTTTATCTAATCCGTAATTTTCTTACTATAATTATTTATTTATTTACAAGTATTGACTTAAGATAGTAATCGAGGTTAATGCTTGATATGGATTTTAGTATTTACATACATATTTTACGAAAGACTTCCACTAAGTAATTTTTTTTTTCGATTTAGATTTAAAACTATTCACATTAAGGAATTTTAATTTGTTCGGTGCTTTATAATTATATTTAGAAATTGAATATGAAAATTACCTTTTATACAAGGTAGTATAATATTATTCTACTACGTAGGAAAAAATTATCTATGTCAAATATTGATGTTATGGGCATCACCTTTGAAGTAAATGTAATCATATAGATATCTTGAGATTTATGTAATAATAATAATTTTTAACAGAAGTGACAATTGTATAGATTTGCCATTGTCGGTCAGTTTAGTTCTTTAATTTTATGTAACACTGGCTGATATTTTCTAAAACCAAATATAAATCTAACACGCGCATTTTATACATTTTACATTACTTTTTCATCATTACTTGTCAAACTAACATAATAGTAAACTTTATCTGTATAATTAAAATAACAATACCAACGTGTTATACACTAGGCATGAAAACTAAGGGATGTAAAAAATCCTAAATATTTAGATGATGTTCAAGTGGCTATATCTTGAATAAAAATAGTTGCAGAGCAATATTAAAAAAACAAATTGAAGCTCAAAGTTTCTAATTTTCTGATAATGAGTTCAAAATTTCTTACCATTAGCAGTTTTTAAGTCATTATGAGAAAACCATGGGGAAAACAAATTCCAAATTTTTTCTTAGCATTCAGAAGGTTCGCGGACTTCAATAAATTATTTTCAGTGATCTTATTATAAAACTTTTTTAGATATCTTTATTTTCTTTAATTAGAGTGGTCTAAAAGCCTTGTATGATGATTTTTCGCTAAGTTATCATCGTTCAAAGCAAAATGTCAATTTTAAATATTATAATTGATTACTCGAAGCCTAATGATCGTACAGAAAGCTCAAGTAGGGTTTTCAAAACTGAAAAGTTTATTGGTTTTTATATTAAACAAAATTCGGTGTGAAGATGTCGATTGAAAGAGAAAGAAAAATTGCATATTTAGGGATAACTTGGGATAACTTTGCAAATAATGGATAGACTAAGGATATTAACTATTTTTTTAACCTAAAAATATACCAAATAGACTTTGAAAATTACAAAGTGCTAGGTTGATTTCTTTATTGTGTTCGGAGTGATCAAATTTGTTATTTTTGCTAAAATTCAGGAATGAATTTCTCATTTTTAATCCATTTCTTGAGGTTGAAAATGTTTTTTAATAATAGTCCATATTTCTTTATTAAAACATGTTAATTATTGCAAGGAAAAAAATTCTGTACGATCATTATTTCCCGAGTAATTAATTATCAAAGTCAAAACAGTCTTTTTTGCTTTGAACGATGATAATTGAGCGCAAAATGATCGCAGAAGGTTTTAAGATCACTCAAATTAAATAGAATAAAAAAAACATTGTGTGTGTGGTTTTATGAAACCACGATGCAAGTGAAACTTTTTTTCGACAGTTGAGACGAGACAGTTGGGCATATTTGTCGCAAAATTGCACTGCACGATAAAAGCCGACTTTTCAAATCATTTTCGGACCATAGTATATCACAAACAGTGCACGCAAAACCAAATGTATTATTTTCAAATAAGTTTTCGAATAGATTATGAGCTCCATTATGTCTGATATACAACGTATAGATCGATGACGGATCTTCTTCTGCTCGTGTTCTTCGTGCATTGAGTCTTTCTCGGTACCGACGACAGTATACGCCCGCAGGAGTGTTGGAATTTGCGTCGTTTGCGTCGTCAGTTGTATTTTCAGGAGCCTGCGACGAGGATTCATTGTTGGAAAAATCTTGAGTGTGATTTAATGAATTTTGAAATTCCTCTGCATCAACAACTAATCCTCGACTTGTGCTTGTATCTCGACTCGTACTCGTATCACTGTCGCTCGTGCCTTGATTAGAACTGGCGCCCGATTTTAACCGCTTGCATTTTTGACGATGACTGCGGCATCTTTCCGCATTTAGTTGCTTTTGATGCAGAATTTTTTTTTGCAACAATATTTTCGGATACAGGCTCGCCACTTTGAACGGGAGACGTATTATATCCAGAACTCGACGCTGGACCCCTACTAGTTCTCGGCATGGCATCTGTCATCAGTCTACTAATTTTTTCCGGCAGCTCAGAGTTTAGTTCGGCTTGTGAAAATGACTGGAGGCCTAAATAAAGTTAAATGTATTGAATGGACCGAATATAAATTAAAATACTTCATCAAATATTCATATGAAATGAGTAAAAATAAATTCAAGCACTCAAAATTAAAATTAATGCGTAAACAACGATATACACCGACAGAAAGTTCTAATAATTCTTTTAAATTCACTATAAAAATTAAATTAACTCACCAAGAGCCTTTTTCCTTTCCCTAAAAGCACGAACTCTCTCGGCATCCTGTGTCTTACGGCGTAAAATTAATTCATCGTCGGATATTTGCGTAGTATTCTTGGTTCTTCCCTCATTGACCAGTATATTTGACTCACTAGCTGTACCGTTGTCCATTACGATCAAGTGAACAACAATATTTACATCAATACTCTGATCAAAACACATAAATACCGCGGAGCACTTGCACGAATGAGTGAGAATATAAATGCTACACGGTCAGCTGATGCGAGCCATGGGCGCCGCCATATTGGCCTTAGCTGCTCTGCCGAGCAGCCTTTTACTTTACCCCTACTCCGTGGCCGACTGTAATGCGACATACGATAGATGGACGAAAAAATTTGAGGCGATGGAAAAAAAGTTTCACTTTAAAATTATCTAAAAAAACCTTTATGATAAAATATTTTGAAGGGCAAGCAAAAATTTGGATTTTTTTTTTATTATTTTCATATGATTACTCAAAAACGGCTTGGTTACAAGCATTACCAATATCATCAGCTGTAGAAGCAATACATCTGATAATCATCAACACAATATATTGACAATATACAATAAATTGACAATATACTCGTATATAATAGCAAAGGCCTCAATATAGAGCCCTGAGGAACTTCAAGACTTCCTCTTAAAGACTCAAAATATTTTACAGAAAATAAAAACATTTTTATATTTTTAAATTGAACCAATTTCACAGATCAAGTTTATTACAATCATAAAAGTTGTATCCAATATTCGTTAGAATATTTAAAATGCTACATAAAGAAACTGTCACATAACCATTGATAGGATAGATTTGTTATATACTTTTTATAACTATTTTTTTAATTCCATGAGTAGTATGATATGAATTATAAAAGATAAATGGAAAACCAGTTCTCCAAATCTATTTTATTATCTTTTTCTTTTATTAATACACATCTTATAGATAGGATTCGCCTAGATTAATGAATTTAATGCTTATCTGTTTTAGCATTTTACACTACACCCCAAAAATGTTGGAGAGATATTAAGAAGGTCAATTATAATACTTAAGAAAATGCCAAACATAAACGTCGCTTCAACGGGTATTTCCAAGCAGCTTACGATATGCGGAGACTTGCACGGAAAGTTTGACGACCTACTTGTAATATTGCACAAGGTAAGTTTCCTAGTTATACCTTATACAGGGCGACCCAAGTGTAAAGGAATAAAAAAATGTTTTGCTTTTCAAGAAAATTCCATGTTTAACACCAGTAACGATACAACTATGATGCTACCTATATTTCTTAAAGCACCTCATGGTTAATGACTAATTCAGTGGTATCATATTGTATTTAAGATTCTACAATGGAGGAATGTTAATGTAAGTTATTTCAAATATAAAATTATGCAGAAATTAGAAAAAAAAATCTCTAAACTAATTTGATATTTAAACAAGTTATTTTATCGATATACCCTCTGTTATAAATACTTATTATATCATAAATTAATCCATTTCTATATAACGAGATCTATTTCATCCCTAATGAAATAATGAAATCATTACATATCAGTATTATTAATTCTTTTCAAAAGTGAGGAAGCAAATTTAGGAAACAATTATATATACTAGAAATACTTTCTTCTTCTTAGCCACATTAGCCTACACATTGATGTCGGCCTCCTTCAGAGTATGCCATTTCTGTCAGTCTTGTGCGATCTCTATCCGTTTCACTCCAGTTTTAATATCATCATACCAATGCACTTTTGGCCTCCCCTGTGGGCGTTTCTCACCCCACGGTCCCCACTCACCTAATGTTTTGCACCACGGGCCTTGTTTTCTGGCGACGTGACTAGCCCATTGTCATTTGGGTTTCGCGATGTGCTTGATGACGTCAGTGACTTTGGTTTGTTCCCTGAGCCAAACGTTTCTTTTGCGGTCACTCAGTGCGATACCTACCAGTTTCCTTTCAATTACTCTCTGGGAGACTCTCAGCTTTGTTATTATATCTTTCGTGAAAATCCAGGTCTCAGCTCCGTAGGTAAGTACTGATAGTATACACTGGTCGTGTACGCGAGATTTCTCTTTAGGTTTGATTTTCATCATGCCTATCGATTTCTGTCATTTTGTTTTCCTTGCCTATTAGAGCTTCATGGCCAAGATATATATTTTTTTATAAGCGTTCAATGGTGGTTGGGTTTACTTGGATGTTCGAGTTGTTAAGCGAGCAGTTGCTCATCACCTTAGTTTTGTCTAAATTCATTTCCAATCTAAACCATTCATAAGCCTCACTAAGTTCCTATATACTTCACAAGACTTCAAGGTCACGAGGTTTGTCCAAAAATAAGACTATATCGTCAGCGAATTTCAAACTATTCAGTCTAGTTCCTGCTATATTAAGACCACGATTTGCCCAGTCAAAGCTTTTTAATACATCTTCCAATACCAACGTAAACAGCTTTGGGAACAGAGTATCACCTTGCCTCACTGCTCTCCAAATTTTACGGGGTTTGTTTCTGATGGTAAATTTAACATTAAGCATGCATGTTAGTAGATGTTTTCTATTAAGCTTATGTAGTGGTGAACTCGATGCTATCGAAGGTTTTTTTATAATCAATAAATGCGAACCATTACGGTATTTGATATTCTGTAGCCCTCTTCAATGACTATTCTCATAGCTGCAATTTGTATAATGGAGCTTTGCGCGTGTATCAATTTAGTGACGATGCACGGATCGCATGCTACACCACTAGCAATTGTTATTAATATGCCACAATTACCAGCACGTATGTCCAGCGACATATGTTTCAATCAACTGCGTACGGCATAGATAGTTTTATGATTTTAATCAAAAGTTTGTATAATTGGGATAGTAAACTGATTGGGCGGTAGTTATTTAGAGCGTTTTTTTTTTGCCTTTCTTAAATAGTGGGATGACTGTTGCGTTTTCCCATTTTGTAGGTATTCGGCTTTCCTCCAGGAACTTATTAAAGATATCTTCCAGAAAATACATAATCGAGTCTCCACTTTGTTCAGGATTTATTATATCACAGCGTTTGATACTTTTGGCACAATCTTCAGATCCAACGTTCACAATTTTTCGTGTAGTTGGCTTTGAATAATTGAAGGTGAATTATACATATAATTCACCTTCAATTACTACTACTTCACTTGTGTTATAACGTCAGCCTTTAGCAGTGACCTTCTTTTTTCTAACACCTCGTTAGTGTTGCTTTGGAGATTTTGAAGGTGAATTATACATATAATTCAGCTTCAATTACTATTAATATATAAATAAATATTTGTTTATTCGTAATTTAGACGTCGTATTTTTCGATTTCATATTAAATTTGAAAAGTGTCGATTTATCGTATTACTGACAAAAGACTTTTATTCGGATTTCTTTATTTAAAACATAAATTACAAAATTTATTGATTTATCACGCATTTTAGATTACTATAATTATCCCAAATGCGAAGCAAATCTTATGAAATTGAGCTTCTAATTTCATGTTGAGCTTCTTCAGCAATTCGTCAGTCCTTTATTTCGTTCAATATTTTTAAGCGGTTTTCTCATTTCTCAAAATTTTTCAATAAAACTTTTAAATATAATATATTTAATAATATGTATCATATTATTAGACCTGCTGTATGTATTAATTGCAGGTGTTTACGATTTCACAAATAAATTAAATTATTTCTTATTCTATTCTTCTTTCTATTCTTCTATTATAAACTTTTCCTCTATATTATAGTATAGAATATAACCTTTTATATGTACGTATTTAATTACAGAAACTTTTACAATCATAAATCCAAAACATTTTTTTATATTTTCCGTTTAGGTAAGCGTAAATGGTTCTTCATATAAATATTTCAAGTTGCATCTCTATATAAAGGGTATAACGAGAACCGGCATAAATCTTTTTAAAAATGTAAATCTGATAGAGTTACGCCCGAATGCATCTCTATCGCTTTTACGTTTACAAAACTAAATCTAATAAAGAATTACGGTCATAAAGTTAAAAGCATTTTTTATTAAAGCAAGCAGTAAACTGTGAAGAGTGATCACAAAACGAACCCGTCATATTTCAGAGGCGGAATTGAAAGTAGGCAACTCCGGGTGAGATTATTTATTCACAAGGGATAAAATCGTCGATAAACATCAGATTTAACTGATTACGTTTACTACGTTTAATATACGGGATTTGTTGGAAGTAGCGTAAAGCCGTTTCTTCTGATAAAATTAATAATAATTTTGGTAATTAGAAGATAGAAAATAATTCGTCGAAAGTAATTAAAATGTCTTCTTTTCTAAAAACCGTATTATGTAAAATACTGTGAACAATTACTAATTCTACGACAAAATTTATAGTAGATTCTGGGTAGTATTTCATAAAACGTTATTTGCATGTATTTTATTCTATTGTATTGTATATATATTTCAATGTGCTATAATATTTACAATTAATTTTACGTATACTTATATTCTGTACTCTATTGATCCATTCAAATTTTGTACAATTTGTAGCTTGCACGTAAAACTCTTGAACACATATTCTGTGAATGGCCGCTCTATAAAAATGTAATAATTCCACAAATGAAAGGTATGCGGATTTTAGTTTTCTACTTGCTTTGCTTGGCAACTTAACATCATTGTTAAACAGTGACTATATTTACAGTAAAATAATTAAATCGCGATGATTTGTTCTAAATGAATAGCCCATTAATTATATTTAGTATTTCTTCTGTTTATGATTAATCGACCTGTTCTATATCAAATTATCACAACTACTATACAGCAAACTATGCAGCGTACTTCTTTTAAATGTCTCAACACACAGCAACTTAGCATTTTGAATTTAATTTAATGCAGGAAATATTAATTCTTGCAAAATGTTTATTAAATACAAAATAACATCATTACCGGCGACTCCGCCACAATGTTAAATAATAGGCGCACGTTTCTTAATACATGAACGATTCTAATGGACTTAATCTTTTATTACGTGCAAAATATATAGCATATATATTTCAAATACCGTAAACTATTATATAACAAAGTATACAGCGTGTTTCTTTCAGACATCACAATACACAACAATGTAATACTTTCAATTTAAGTCAATACAGGAAATATTAATTTTTAAAATGTTTTCCAAATACAAAATTACATAATTACCGGCGACTTCGCCATTATGTAAGTTCTCAATATATAGTGTATGTCTTTTAAATATTGCAACTATTATACAGCAAAGCATACAGCGTATTTATTTCACATGTTGCAATACACAACAACAACTGAATTTAAGTCGATGCAGAAAATATTAATTATTTTAAAATGTTTTCCAAATACAAAATAACATCATTACCGGCGACTCTGACATAGTTTTAAATAACTGACAAGCATTTATTACTATAAGAATTATAGTAATTCTTATAGTAATAAATTCTATTGGACTTCCACGTCTTTTATTACGTGCGAAATATATAGCGTATTTCTTTCAAACATCTCATTTATTATACAGCAAAGTATACAGCGTATTTCTTTTAAACGACGCAATACATAATAACATAACACCTTGAATTTAATTTGATGCAGGAAATATTAATTCTTTTAAACTGTCCTCCATATACAAAATAGTATCATTGCCGGCGACTCCGCCATAATTTTAAATTAATAGACAAGCCTTTCTTACTGTATGAATGATAACTATTGGGCTTAATCTTTTATTACATGCAAAATATGTAGCGTATGTTTTTCAAATATCGCAACTATTATACAGTAAAGTATACAGGGTAATTCTTTTAAACGTCGCAGCGTAGCACTTTGAATTTAAGTCGATACAGGAAATATTAATTTTTTTAAATGTTTTCCAAATACAAAGTAACAGCATTACCGGCGACTTCGCCATAATTGTAATTAATAGACGAGCAGTTCTTAATATATAAACGATTCTATTGCAGTTAATTTTTTATCACATCCACAATATATATAGCGTATGCCTTTCCAATATTGCAACTATTATGCAGCAAAGTATATAGCGCATTTCTTTCAAGAATCGCAACACACAACAACTTAACACCATGAATTGAAGTCGATGCAGGAAATATTAATTATTTTAAAATGGTTTCCAAATACAAAATAACATTATTATCGTCGACTCCACAATAATTTTAAATAATGGAATAGTACTTCTTACTACTTGAATGATACTATTGGACTTAACAATTTATTACGTGCAAAATATATAGCGTATATCTTTCAAATACTGCAACTATTTTACAGAAAAATGTACAGCGTATTTCTTTCAAACGTCGCAACACATAACCACTTTACACCTTGAATTTAATTCGATACAGCAAATATGAATTATTTTAAAATAACACCATCACCGGCGACTCCGCCATAATGTTAAATAATAGACATGCACTTCTTAAAACATGAGTGATTCTACTGGACTTAATCTTCTAATAGGTGCAAAACATACAGCGTATGTCTTTCAAATTTTTAAACTATTATACAGCAAATTATGCAGCTTGTTTCTTTCAAACGTCGTAACAGACATCAACTTAGCATATTGAATTTAATTCGGTACAGGAAATATGAATTCTATTAAACTGTCTTCCATATACAAAATAACATAATTACCGTCGACTCCGCCATAATTTTAAATTAATAGACGAACATTTCTTACTATATGAATAACTATTGGACTTAATCTTTTATTACGTGCAAAATTAGTAGCGTATGTTTTTCAAATATCGCAACTATTATACAGTAAAGTATACAGTGTATTTCTTATAAACGTCGCAACGCGCAACAACGTAGCACTTTGAATTTAAATAGATGCAGGAGATAATAATTCTTTTAAATAATTCTTTTAAAATGTTTTCCAAATACAAAATAATATCATTACCGGCGACTCCGCCATAATGTTGAACAATAGACGAACGCTTCTTAATATATAAATAATTCTACTGGACTTAGTGTATTACGAGTATTACGTCTACAATATATAGCGTATGTCTTTCAAACATCGCAACACACAACAACTTAATACCATGAATTTTAAGTCGATGCAGGAAATATTAATTATTTTAAAATGTTTTCCAAATACAAAATAACATTATGACCGGCGACTCCACAATAATTTTAAATAATGAAAGAGCACTTCTTACTACATGAATGAAACTATTAGACTTAATAATTTATTACGTGCAAAATTTATAGCGTATGTCTTTCAAATACTGCAACTATCATACGACAAAATATACAGCATATTTCCTTCAAACGTCGCAACACATAACCACTTAACACCTTGAATTTAATTCGATACAGGAAATATGAATTCTTTTAAACTGTTTTCCAAATACAACATAGCATCATCACCGGCGACTCCGCCATAATATCAAATAATAAACACGTATTTATTAATATATTAATATTTAAATAATTCTACTGGACATAATCTTATATTACGTGTAAAATATATAGAGTATGTATTTCGGGTATCGCAATTATTATACAGCAAGGTATATGAAATATTAGATAGTTGTATATCTATAACATATAAAAAAAAATAAAAAATTGATTTATATAATATATAAATCAATTATGTACTACCCATAAGCTTGCCTATTATAAACAATAACTAAAAATGTTTTACAATAATAATAAATAAATAGTTCTAATCCTTTTTACCAAAATGTACTGCATTATAAAGGTATATCACACATTAGCATTATCAAAAATATATAATTACCTTCAGAATATTTGATTACATAATTTAAAATTTTCGTTACGTTCACAGAGAACAGTATGTATGTAATAAATATCATCATAAAGTAATATATGAAAATCATAAAGCTAATGTTTTTATTACTGTTTGAAGGAAAAGTAAATTATACGTAAATGAGTGGAAATTAAATGACCAATTTGTACTAGCTATGGAAAAAACTTTCTGTCCTCCATTCCAGTGTATATCCTTCAAACGTCACAACATAGAACAACTTAACACCTTAAATATTAATTCTTCAAAACGTTTTTAAATATAAAATAACATCATTGCCGGCGACTCCGCCATAATGTTAAATAATAGTCGCTATATTTTCTTAATTCTCAATGATTCTGCTGGACTTAATCTTTTATTAAGTGCTAAATATATAGCATATGTATTTAAAATATCAAAAACTATTATACAGCAAAATATACAGCGTACTTCTTAAAGTGTCGTAACACACAACAACATAACATTTTGAACTTAGTTTGATGCAGGAAATATTAATTCTTTTAAAATATTTTCCAAATACAAAATATCATTTATTACTGGCGACTCCGCCATAATGTTAAATAATAGGCGCGTGCTTCTCAATGCGCATCTTATTACATAAATAACCTTTTATTATTTAATATAACAAGAAGATTAAAGCTTCTACAAGCTTTTATTATATGCAAAATATATAACGTTTGCCTTTCAAATATTGCAACTATTAAACAGCAAAGTATACAGCGTATTTCTATCAAACATTGAACACACGACAACTTAACACTTTGAATTTTATTCGATGCAAGAAATCAGGAAATACTAATTATTTTCAAATGTTTTTCAAATACTACACATCATTACCGGCGACTCCGCCATAATGTTAAATATAGACACGTGCTTCTCAATACATGAATAATTCTACTGGACGTAATCTTCTGTTACATGCAAAACATATAGCGTATGTCTTTCAAATTATGCAACTATTATACAGTAAAGTATACAGGGTATTTATTTTAAACGTCGTAACGCACAACAACGTAGCAAATGGAATTGAAGTCGATGCAAATTTTTTTTTATATTTTCCAGATTCAAAATAACACCATTACCAGCAACTCCGCCATCATGTTAAATAATAGACCAGCGCTTCTTAATACATGGACGATTGTACGATTCTACTGGACTTAATATTTTATTACGTCCACAATTCTTTTAAAATACTTTCCAACTACAAAGTAATGGCATTACCGGCGACTCCGCCATAATGTTATATAATAGACGTGTGCTTCTTAATACATAAATGATTCTACTGAACCTAATCTTTTATTACATGCAAAATATATAACGTATGTTTTTCAAATATTGCAACTATTATGGAGCAAAATATACAGCGTTCTCTCTTTCAAACGTCACAAAACACAACAACATAACACCTTGAATTTAATTCGATACAGGAAATATGAATTCTTTTAAACTGTCTTCCATATACAAAATAACATCATTGCCGGCGACTCCACCATAATTTTAAATTACTGAACGACCATTGGTTGGACTTAATCTTTTACTATTGGGCTTAATATTTTATTACATGCAAAATATGTAGTGTATGTTTTTCAAATATCGTAACTATTATACAGTAAAGTATACATTGTATTTATTTTAAACGTCGCAATGCGCAACAACGTAGCACTTTGAATTTAAGTCGATGCAGAAAATATTAATTCTTTAAAAATGTTTTCCAATTACAAAATAACAGTATTTCCGGCGACTTCGCCATAATTGTAATTAATAAACGAGCGCTTCTTAATATATAAACAATTCTATTGGAGTTAATCTTTTATTACATATACAATATATAGCGTATGCCTTTCAAATATTGCAGCTATTATGCAGCCAAGTATATAGCGTATTTCTTTCAAACATCGCAACACACAACAACTTACCACCATGAATATTGAAGTCGATGCAGGAAATATTATTTATTTTAAAATGGTTTCCAAATACAAAATAACATTATTACCGCCGACTCCACAGAGATAATGGAAGAGCACTTCTTACTACTTGAATGAAACTATTGGACTTAACAATTTATTACGTGCAAAATATATAGCGTATGTTTTTCAAATACTGCAACTATTTTACAAAAAATAAATGTACAGCGTATTTTCTTCAAACGTCGCAACACATAACCACTTTACACCTTAAATTTAATTCGATACAGCAAATATGAATTCTTTTAAAATGTTTTCCAAATACAAAATAACATCATCACCGGCGACTCCGCCATAATATTAAATAATAGGCATACACTTCTTAATACATGAGTGATTCTACTGAACTTAATTTTCTAATAGACGCAAAATATATAGCGATGTCTTTCAAATATTGCAACTTTTATACAGCAAACTATACGGCGTATTTCTTTCAAACGTCGTAGCACACAACAACTTAATACCTTGAATTTAATTCGATACAGGAAATATGAATTCTATTAAACTGTCTTCCATATACAAAATAATATCATTACCGGCGACTTCGCCATAATTTTAAATTAATGGACGGGTATTTCTTTCTATATGAATAATAAATAACTATTGAACTTAATCTTTTATTACGTGCAAAATATGTAGCGTATGTTTTTCAAATATCACAACTATTATACAGTAAAGTATACAGTGAATTTCTTTTAAACGTCGCAACGCACAACAACGTAGCACTTTGAATTTAAATCGATGCAGGAAATATTAATTCTTTTAAAATGTTTTCCAAATACAAAATAACATCATTACTGGCAACTTCGCCATAATGTTAAATAATAGACGAACGCTTCTTAATATATAAACGATTCCGCTGGACTTAATCTTTTATTAAGTACTAAATATATGTATAGCATATGTATTTCAAATATCGCAACTATTATACAGCAAAATATACAGCCTACTTCTTTAAAGTGTCATAACACACAACACATAACATTTTGAAATTAGTTTGATGCAGGAAATATTAATTCTTTTAAAATATTTTCCAAATACAAAATAATAATTATTACCGACGACTCCGCCATAATGTTGAATAATAGGCACGTGCTTCTCAATGTGCATCTTAACACATAAATCATTTTACAAGCCTTAATCTTTTACTATGTTCAAAATATATAACATTTGCCTTTCAAATGTTGCAACTATTAAACAGCAAAGTATATAGCGTATTTCTTTCAAACATTGAACACACGACAACTTAACACTTTGAATTTTATTCGTTGCAGGAAACCAAGAAATTACTAACTATTCTCAAATGTTTTCCAAATACTACATATCACTACCGGCGACTCCGCCATAATGTTAAATAATAGACACGTGCTTCTCAATACATGAATGATTCTACTGGACGTAATCTTCTGTTACATGAAAACATATAGCGTATGTCCTTCAAATTACGCAACTATTATACAGTAAAGTATACAGGGTATTTCTTTTAAACGTCGCGTCGTAACACACAACAACGTAACACTTTCAAATTAAGTCCATACAGGAATTTTTTTTATATTTTCCAAATTCAAAATAACACCATTACCGGAAACTCCACCGTCATGTTAAATAATAGACGAGCGCTTCTTAATACATTAACTATTCTACGATTCTATTGGACTTAATATTTTATAACGTCCACAATAATATATAGCGTATGTGACTTAAATATTGCTGTTACACAGCAACGTATACAGAATATTTCTTTCAAACGTCGCAACACACAACATCTTAACACCATGAATTTAAGTCGATGAAGGATATATTAATTATTTTAAAATGTTTTCCAAACACAAAATAACATCATTACCGGAGACTCCGTCATAATTTTAAATAATAGGCGAGCGCTTCTTAATATATAAACGATTCTACTAGACTTAATATTTTATGACGTACGTATATCTTTCAAATATCGCAACTATTATACAGCAAACTATTACGCGTATTTCCTTCAAACGTCGCAATACACAACAACTTAACATTTAAATTTAATTTTATGCAGGAAATATTAATTCTTTTAAAATGTTTTCCAAAAAGTATCAATATAACGCATGCTTCTTAATACATACATCAACGATTCTACTTATCTGAAGATAAGTAGAATCTCTTCTGATTGAACTTAATCTTTTATTATATGCAAAATGTAGAGCGTATGTCTTTCAAATATTGCACCTATTACACAGCAAGGTATACAGCGTATTTCCTTCAAACGTCACAACATACAACATCTTAATAACACTTTCAATTTAATTCGATGCAAGAAACTTTAATTATTTTAAAATGTTCTCCAAGTACAAAATAACAGTATTACCAGCGACTCTGCCAGTGTTAAATAATAGACGAGCGATTTTTACCACATAAATGATACTACATAGGCTTAATATTTTATTACGTACAAAATATATTTCAAATATTGCAACTATTATACAACAAAGTATAAAGCGCATTTTTTTTTCAAACTTCAACTTTAGACCTTGAATTTAATTCGATACAGGAAATTAATTCTTTTAAAACGTTTTCCAAATAGAAAATAACGACGTTCCCGGCGACTCCGCCATAATATTAACTAATAGATGCCTATTTTTAAATATAGAAATATTTTTATCGAAATTAATCTTTTATAACGTGCAATATATACAGCATATTTCTTTCAAATATAATAAACTCTAATGCAGAGAAGCTTAACCCTTGCAATGCAAGAAATTTCAATTCTTTAAAAACGTTTGCCAAATACAAAATAATATTACCGGCCACGATTTTAAACAATAGACACACCTTCATTGATAGATAAATGATTTAACTGTAATATTTCGTTATGCACAAAATATAGTTTATTTACTTCTTTCGAGCGTCTTTACAAATAACAATAGTGTTCCAGTTCATAGAAGATCACCCCAATAGCAGACCTCTGTTTTGTGAAATTATATCAGAAAAACTACCCTGCAAACTTGGCAGGGTACTTCGAATACTACTGTGAACTTAGATATGCAAAAGCAATTTATTTTACCGATGAATCAACATTTTTCCAAAATGGTAATGTGAATACTTAAAATGTAAGGTACTAGAGCGATACCTTATATTTATCCTCATATCTTTTGTGTGAGACGCATACAATTTCCAGAAAAAGTCGACGTGATAAACTCTGATAAATTTCGAAATCTGGAAATAGTTTTTCAGACGGGATGGTGTTCCTCCACACTGTTATGGCGCAATAAAGATTAATCTCAATGATCAATACCCCAATAGGTGCACTAGACGTCAGAGTACAATAGAGTGGCCTGCTGGCTCTCCAGATCTAACGCCTTCAGGTTTATTCGAAACTTTGTGTTTACATTGCCTTAATTTAGTAATCAAGCAAACCTCATCCTGTAAGAATACAATTTCTATTCAATAAGTGTGTTGCAATATCTATACATTTTAAATAAGCGTGATATACTAAAATTACACTTTTAATAGACAACGTTATGATTTAATTTACTTTTTTTTTTTTATTTTATTCAGGTCTAGTTTTATATTCATTAAATATAAAACTCCCGTTACTACAAAATAAGAGAATCCTTCATGAAACGGGTGAACTTGGACCGAATACATCTTGAAATAAAAAGATATTAGATGTTACACGTTTTTTAAGTAGACACTTCGTTACATATAATAGCTGTGATTTTTTTTAGCTGTGACTTCGAGAGAAACGGTAAGACAGTAACGTCCTAATGGCCGTAATTTGTTTGTTTCAGAACGGTCTACCGTCAGCAGAAAACCCCTACGTGTTCAACGGCGATTTCGTGGACAGGGGCAAACGAGGATTAGAAGTATTTCTTATCCTCTTGCTGTGCTTATTGGCAATCCCCGGGGCGGTATACTTGAACCGGGGTAACCATGAAGACATAATTATGAACCAAAGGTAATGGTGAGTTGCATAATGTCTCTATTTTTTATGAGCGAGGCATATTAGGCAAAGTATAGTTGACTTTAAAATCAGTATTACATAAGAAACAATTAGACCGAATAAGCATTGCTAATTTAAAAATTATAGAAGGAAATAATTATTTAAATAAAAAAAGAATAAATATATAACGTTTTTAAAATTGACTAAAATGTATAAAATAATTTCTCCTAACCCCTTACAGATTCCTAACCCCATACAGATAATGCTGAGAATTTGTGATTGTGAATTATTAATAGTAAAATATTTGTAAGACTTAAAATAAAAAACGTGGGGCACATGCAATAGATAATTGATAATTCCCCTAGGTCACTAACAATTTTATTGCACTGCAAATGATATGAACTGTTGTATGAGTCTTCTCAACGACAGCTACCCTGTACACTCCTTACTATTATCTATTGCATGCGCCTCACGTTTTTCATTTTCTAAGTATACATATTTTCATAGCTATTAAAAACCCAGAATCTCAAATTCTCAGGTCTATCTGAATGTGGTTAATAATCTGTATGGGGCTAGGAGGAATTATTTTATACTTTTTAATCCATTTAGAAACGTGATATATTATTTTTTGTCATACAAGCAATGGAGTAAAATCAACACAACCTTTGGTGTAAACTTCACCTTTTTCCGTAAGTTTATTTCAATTTTACACCTTTTATTGTCCACATTGTATTGTACAATGAAGGAAAATAAAACGCCTTTGGAATAGAATACACCTTATTATACTTTTCTTATTAATATAAGTTAATTTCTTTATTGCGCTAATGAAATATTATACATATATAATATACTCCATGTACTCTAAATTTTTTAAGGTATATAAATAATGGTCAATAACCAGACTATAAATGATAATGTGTCGTTGTAAAATTTACGATTTAGAGAATCTTAGCCATTATAAAATGGTAATTTGTAGTTTGAAAATTTCATTTAAGTTCTTAAACAAAGTAACTATCTATACTAATCCCTTAATTATAAATTAAAAATTAATTTTCAATATAAGGGAAATAATCTTATCCAAACACAATTTGCATAGAAATTAATTAACTTTTACTTAAATGATAGCGATTTTAAAACAGTTAGCGAACCACTGTTTTTCATGCCTTACCAAACCCTACACATTCTTCATTGTAAAATATTTATTTTCCTGATTTTCCTTTTATTTCATTCCGCCGAATAATTTTACATAGCTTCCGATACCAAATGTCCATTTGGACAAATTCCAAGCGATACTAAGAAGCTTGTGATGATTTCTTGGGAGATATTTACTTTTAAATCAGATAAACAAGACATTTTCGAATATAAATCAAAAACACTATACACCTACAGAACAATTTATTTATTGATAATGAGTTATGTTTACTATACATAACTGCTGGCAATTTATTGATTTGATGGCAAGAATGCGGCATGTTTATGACAAATAATAACTTCGAGCACTTTAACAAACCCTGCAATGTAAATATTAGACATGATTTAATATTTTTCATTAGGTAAAATACACATTTGTTACGTAAAATAAATATTATATTTGAAATATACTATTGAATAAACATATTATTACTTAATATGTTTATTACATAATGAATAAGTAATAAAACATTAACTTAATAAACATATTAAATAATAATGTTTAAATAAATTTGTTTATGTAACACAAATGCTAGGCTAAAATACGTATATTGATGTTAAATAAATAAAAAGTTGCCATATATATCTTTCAGTTCAACTGTGCTTTTTCCATTCTAAAGCATAAAATAAAAAAACTTCTAACTCAGTTTTTTTAAATTTTCTTTTCTTAAATTATATTCTTCTAACGTCACGTAATACTTCGCATTATTCCCTGTTCATAATGGTATTAATAGATGAGAAATATAGCTGTAACTATTTATCTACTACACAAATAAGTATATACACATTTCCGATATGCACAAATAAATATAGAAACTATATACAGGTCAAGTAGTCCATATAAAACAATTTCGGAGGCTAGTAGAGCTTCCGCACTATCATGTCTATAATATCCAGCAATATCCGGATCGTATCTGGTATGCACTCAGCGCAATAGAAATGATCATTTTGATATATGGGAGGGAGACAGATGATTATTACCAAACAAGATTTGTTAAATGTAAAATTATGTTTTACATTTCATTTTTCAAGTTTTCCAGTGGTGACGAATGAGTATCAAGGTGATAGTTCTCATTGATATCGATGGTTACTGGATATTTTTACGATTCAGTTTTTCTATATTTCAGTATAAAAATTATTTTATGCATCGTTATATTTTTTTTTCAAACACCGTATTTGCACCATGTCTTTCCGATAGGTTGTGTGACGTTATAATCTACCGCAATGTTTTTTAACTCCATCTTTCCTGTATGTTCCTTTCTCAGCCATGCTTTTTTGTGGACAGTCTGTATGATGTTCGGCATTCATTCGACATTTGTCCTGGATCGGCATACCATGTACGGTACTGATGAGAGCTAATAAGTTCGAAACAGCTGTCTGTTGTTCGGTTTCCATCAGGGACAGATGTCGAATACTACCCGTGGTGGGTTTTATTTTTGAAACCTTGTCTGATCGTGCAGAAACACGAGAACGGGGTCGAGGATCGCTTTTAGGTATAATTTAATGCCTGGCGGGGCTTTAGCCCGAGGAGTAGTTGTTTCCGATAGCGATTATGTAATAGCGTTGTTATTCGGAAACTACTTGATAACCGGTTGGCGGTTTGGTAGTTCCTTTCTAGATTCCCGACATATATTTTACTGACATAGATCGTATCGATGTAGATGTATACCCCACGGATTTCATTCGGTATTTGTCCTGGATCGGCGTACCGTGTACGAGACTGATGAGAGTTAATAAGTTCGAAACAGCTGTCTGTCGTTTGGTTCCCATCCGGGGCAGATGTCGAATAATTTTGAAAATGTATGATGTTTTAGGTTGCCGTCATCTGTGTGACTCTTATGGCCATTGCCATTAAGATATCTTCAGCAACCTCCGGTCATTGACGATCAGTTTTTATACCTCTGTAGCACCCTCCAATCATTACTGAGGGTCGGGTCGCTCTGGATGAACTCATACCATCCATTTCACTTTCCTCTAGAACTTCCTCTGTTTATCTACTAAATAATATTATGCTGACTAAGTTTGCGACATTTTCAGGGAAAAATTTATTACATTAACTACAATTTAGCATTTTTACATTGAACCCATCAAAGTTAAATAAATGCGTTATCTTATTGGAAATAAATTGTTCTCTCAGTATACCTTGGATATGTTCTGCCAGCCAAGTTAGTATCATCGAGATTAGGTTAAGTTTAGATAGACGAAAAGTTTAATCATCTCATCTAGTATCGCGAAAACTCATGCATCTTTCTTTTGTATAATTTTTTTTTTCATATATTACATCAAACAAATTAATTTTTAACCTTGAATTGAACCATGAATTTTTTACACTGTTACGTGGATGTGACTTTTCTTTATATTAACTAACTCTTTCTTTTTTCTAGGTACGGGTTTATTAGAGAAGTTCAATCCAAATATAGGGTAAGTGATATTTTAATAATAAATAATTTTATTATAAGCAATGCTCTGTTTAATTATTAAAAAGAATTACCCGTACATCATCTGTCAGGATTTATTTGATATAAAAAACATCAAATGGGAAAATACTTTCAAATATGCTGCGTCCTCCAAATTATCTAGATAGAGATAGAGAATATAGGGCAGAGCTGGCTTCAGTTATTATTAAATAAATTTCGTGATACTCCACGTTTAACATTTTTATTATGGGTTTTTCGCTTGATGTCAAAATTGATATATTAAAAACACACCCAACAAATACGTAAGAGCAAAGGAAGACTAATTTTCCTTTAAATAAGTACGTGAAAAATTGTTTATTGAAATTAAAAGTATTATAATGCACATATAGGTGTCAAGGGAAAGATAATATTACTCTATTATCATGTGTAATTTTGTGTATACATGAACATATATTTATATCATAATATATTTAAATTCTAATTAATTAAGCCTGTCAGGGACTAGTTATTATAGCAGTTACACCTAAATAATTATTTAATATTAATTATTTAAGTATAACACTTATTAAATTAAATTAAAAATTATATTCATCAGGAATTTCTCACGGCATGTACATATGTAATAACTCGGGCTGCCCACTTGAATGCCTCGTAAATGGCGGCACCATATATATAAGCAACTACGTATAAGTTATAATAATTTATATAATATATTTATAATACATACTAATTACAATACTTACTAATATTTATCTGCTATGTTTCTTACAATAGTTCACTTTAGAAAAAATATTTATATGATTACCAAACATAAAACTCTTTAGTTATTCAAATAGGGAGAAAATGTTGAAATCATCATCATTAAAATTCCATAGTACATATAATAGAAACCACGTTGTCAATGGTCTGTGGTTATTAACATACAAAAAAAAAGAATGAAATATGAAAAATATTATTTTCGAGTTCGCCTTGGAATGAGAAACAACATACCATGCTGACGATAGCAGTGTTACTATCGAAATATTGTATTTTTAAGGGATATACAGATGCATTATAAATATAAGGATATACATATGCAAATATAGGTTGCTGTTACGGGAAGTATACGAGTAGTAAAATGTTGTACTTGCAGGCACCATAGAAACCTTGTCCACCGCGAGTACTTTTTAGTTCTTTCTAGTATAAAAATTGAGCAAAAAATGTTACCGTGTTTAACACGTATCTATACTTGTAATCGAGTAATATAATCATATCGACATATAGCGATATTATTTTGTAAGTATTTAGATAACCAACCTATTAGACATAGTTAATTTGGAACAAAAGGGAAATCATCAGATTGTATTAAATACCCTGTAAATATTTTAAGACTAACTATTCGAAGTAACATTTTAATGGCAATTAAGTAAAATGTTCAAACTATTCTTGACATTTTTTAATATGGAAAAAGTTAAAATTAAACTTTGTTTTGTTTCATCTTATATCTCTTGGTTCGATTCATTCAGTTAAATCGCAAGAGAATACTGATATTTTGAAAAATTATAGGCAGTCGTGGTATACGAATGTTGACGAAATGTCATTCTTTGGGGATACGACAAGGAGTCTGAAGAATTGCCAATAAATATTGTCTTGCATTAGGTAAAAAAGTGACAATATGAAAACAATGCCGAATTTGTAATACAAAGAGACAAATCCAAAAGAATATCCTTAAGTGTTGTATCATGTATGTATCCCTTTAGGCTCCTTGTAGTCTATCTGAATTACAGACTAATATGCAGTGTTTTGAAGTTCAAATTTAAAGTTATATTTTTTTATGGAAAAGAAACTATAAAACGTGGTATGCAAATTATTGAATCTCATAGACAGTCCAAGTATGCTATTCTTTATAAATTTTATTATTCTTTATTCTTATAAATTATGTTATATTCTTTTATATATTATATTCTTTATAAATCATGTTTTTTTTACCTTATTTGAGAATAAGGTAAAAAAACATAATTTTCTATCTCCTGTATCGATAATATTTTTAGAATCACCTCTATCTATATATGAGTCTAGTATACAGCAGCAATAATTCTCTAAATGGCTTTGACAAAAATGAATAATGGAAGACTTCAGTAACATATAACTTACAGAACAGTAACAAGTTGTTGTTTCCCTGAAGGTAGTAACTCATGAGTACAATTATTCAAATCACAAGTGTTAGATATTACATGCTTAGTAATACGAGTGCATTCATATTATTATTATACGGTTTAATTAAAAACAAAAAGCTAGTAAGCACCTTCAATGGTGATATCAAATCTTTGCAGAAGCAGAGTATGTTCGTAACCTCTTACTGAATAATCATCTATGCAAAATGACAAAATGATACTTTAAGAAAAGTCATTGAATATTCTTTGAAGTTGGTTAATATGGCTTAGATATCAGGGATACCAGACAAGGCTACAACATTCTAATTTTGAACGAACTAACTCAAAATATAAATGTTTTAACGTAGCAGTGTTATTAAATAATGTCGTGTTTCTAATCGTGAAATCAAGGGTTTTATATGCATTAATAGCCACATGATTTATATGTTTGAAGAATGACAGTTTATCATCAAAGTACACACCGAGATCCTTAATATTTTCGGAACGGACTAAAACTGTATTACCAAGAGAATAGTCAAATATTTGTGGTTGCCCCGTTAAGGTAAAGGAGCAAGCTTTACATTTCTCAACATATTGATTGTATGTATATTGATAGTTTATTCTCTGAACATTATCACACAACAGGGTAGATGAAATATTGTAACTTCAATTGATCATCTAAGCAGGTTATGTAAAAAAATTATTTTAAGTCATCGGCAAAAAGAAGATAATGTGATATAAGCATTAGAGACAAAGCTTTAATAAATAAGATAAAGAATAATGGTCCTAAACTTGAGCCTTCAGGTACTTCAAAAGACACGAAGAGAAAGAAGGAGATTAATTTCATTATATGAAATAAATAGTATTCGTCTAGATAAATATGGTTTTACTATGTAAATGAGACTATTACTGAATCCATATTATTTCAATTTTGAAATTAATATATTATGATTTACCTTGAAAAATATACGCCACATCCACATTACCTTTAGTATCTATGTGTTTTGTGATTATCTAAGTGCTAATTGTGGTGCTATCTGTGGCTAATTCTGCTAAACTGTGGAGCGTTTTACTACCAACCCGTGTTAATTAGGAGATCAAATGGTGCATACCAAGATAGATATGGTTATATAATAAAGTTTCGAAAACCTTGACAAGATTAAACCTTTGCAATATACGATTCATTTCGTCGCTATTTTCCAAATAAAAAATTCTCTTATCTTACCGATAAACAGAACAGTCTACCTGAGCCTAGCCATAAAAACAAGCCACAATATGTTTTGACATTTTTTATTTGGAAAATAGCGATGAAATAAACAATACCTCTAAATAGGCAATTTTAAAAACTTATGCTTTACACCTTTGTTTTGTTCATTCTTTAATTTAATTAATGAATGTGTTTCTTCATATCTCCTGATTTGCAGTTTCCATTTCCACTGTTTTTATATCACATATATAACAACAATTTTGAGTTACTGTTAACAAATATATGCCTGCAGAGCGAAAAATGAATAATGAAGGTAGCCATTAAAATAAAAATAAAATATTTAACTAGGTATGGTTTATTTCATCGCTATTTGTCAAATAAAAAATCCCAAACGGCTCTTATCTCATACCGTGGCTTGCTTTTATGGCTAGGCTCAGGTATACTGTTCCGTTTATCGGTAAGATAAGAGAGTTTTTTATTTGGCAAATAGCGATGAAATGAATAGTACCCCACTATATAAATTACTCAATCATTTACAACATTATTATATTATATTATATAACTTTCCATTTCCATGTTTCATTATGATGAGGAAGTAAAATAGACGACCATTTTGCGGAAAGATATTACCTAATGTGTAATTTTCAGCCTCAGCTTCGACGATATATTCACATTTTGGGGAAACCTTCACGGCTATCTGTTGTTCAAGAAAGGAAACCCTAAATGTATTACAGCGCTGAGCTATACAACTCAATGATAAGGCTTCATTCTTTTAGAACTAATATGTGGTAAAGCATCTAGCGTCCTTCTAGGGAATAGTGGAATACACATAAAAGACACAAAGGAAAATAAGATCTCTCCTGTTAGTTTCGAACAAAAATATAAAACAGAGACTTTGTCACCGTTTTTTATGTGACAGAAAATAAGAAATATGACTCGGCAAGGGACGGTGCCTGGAATTGTATACAATATAGCTCTTAAAATAAGGTACATGTTACATTACTAACGAGAAAAATACGTTCAATTCACGAGACGACATGATTTAATGGGTCGTAATAAACTTTTATTTGTTATTATACCAAAAAAAAATTTTAGCTAACGAAGTTTGTGCAAATGGACCCACTTTTTATTTAAATAATATTTTCCACACCGTGTTCGAAATTATATGCAGTGTACGACAAAACTATATACTGACTAGAAAAGTTACATACTGACTAGAACTGAATATGTAAGTAGTAATTGAAAAATAACAAAAGTGATAACTTTTTTTGCATAAACTACATAATAAATTACAGGCTACATGTTTTTACTTTTTTTCTAAAGTTACCTATACGATAGAAACGGTTTTTTTAATGTTTTTATTTCACGTTTTGTTACTTTTTTTGTTATCCTTGTTTGAATGGGTTTTTGCTGTATCTTCTGTCGTTGTCCTTACTGGTGTTACAATGCCCACTTACCTACCCTGATGATCCGCCACTGAATGTATGTTTAATGCATATATATTTGTAATTTATGAATAATATATGGGTATGTATGTAACAGAAATACAGTACAATAAAGATTAAAATAAATTCATTTAAAATTCGATATTTATTTTTTTTTTTTTTCGGAGAACGATCGAGCTCATATACGGGGTGACTAGTACCGCGACGTATTCCATTGAAGAGATATTAGTAGAGACAATTTGCAGTCAATTGAACCATAATTGACCATAATACCATTGTTGATAGTTTTCGAGAAATTTCAATCTTAGAAATGTACTACCTAATACTACTAATTGTAACATTTAAAAAAAGGATCGTTTTTTTAGTAATTTATTGCTTCTACATAATCAATACACATAGTATATCATGTTATGTAACAAAATAATTATGTTAAATATTTGATATGACAAAAATACAGGAGCTAAAACCTGCAAGGGTTGTTAGAAACTTTAACCTGATTGTACATTCACCAGGATTTATTTCAAAAATTTGTGAATACATTAAACGTACAAATTATTTTAAAAACTTCTATGCTTCATCACCTTTCGAAAGAGATATAAAGTTTTAGGAAATTTCCTGTTACTTCTACGAATAATACAAATATTCAAAAACACTACATTTCTTAAAATTTTATACCTCAATCGAAAGTTATCACTATATATAAGAAAAACTATCAAAAATGATATTATGCATATTATTGTTCAATTGACTTCAAGTTGTCTCTACTAACACACACATCTTCAAAGGAATACATCACGGTACCAGTCACTCTGTATACAGGATATCACATCAAACTTAATAATTATCCCTATTTTTATTTCATTCTTAAAATTACCTATATGGGAGAAACAATTATATTAATGTTTTTATTTCACCGTTTGTTACTAGTTTTATTATTCTTGTTCGAATATTTTTGCATTGTTTTCTGTCCTTACTGGTGTTACAATGCCCAACATACCTACCTTAACAAGCCACCACTGAATGTTTATTTAATGGATATATATTTTCAATTTATGAATTATATATATATATATATATATATATATATATATATATATATATATATATATATATATATATATATATATATATACATATATATATATATATATATATATATATATATATATATATATATATATATATATATATATATATATATATATATATATATATATATATATATATATATATATATATGTATATATATATATATATATATATATATAGTAAATATGTAACAGTAATATATAGTAGAGTTCGTAAAAATTGAAATATATTCATTTAAAATTCAGAAATATTAATTTTTCATCATTTTCTCTCCGGAAAACCATCGAACCCATATATACAGGGCATAACCCAAAAATAATGTTTGACACTAAACTTAACGAGTATCCCTTTTTTTTATTTCATTCTTAAACTCTACACAAAATGTACAGCACTCGATGTTTGAAGTAATATACAGGTTACCGTAAAATTATGTACTTACAAGCGATTTTACAGAACTATTTCGTTTTTGATGAAACTTTGCACACAAGTATCGAACAGTGCGGGAATTTACACTTCTTTATTTTGAATTGTTAATTCGGTTTTAAGGGCGTTAAAATACCTGAATTTAAACCCACAACTTGAAATTAAAGCCACCTCCTATTGGACAATATCTCGAAAACTATTTGATATAAAGACGTATAATAAAAATTATTATGTACCACTTCAAGAGAGATTTCAACTGAAATCGTTTTGAGATAAATGAAAATACTTTTCGCTATAGAGAGAAAGAAGATACATTTTTGCCCTTATTCGTCCTTCTCATCCGGATTTTTGTATTAAGGTAACTAGTAGGTAGGGTAATTTTTTATAAGGTAATTTTTTTATATCTAAACTACGACAATATCTAAATTTTACATGTTTTTTGATTTTTTTTTAAATTATCTATAAAGAGGAATTACATTTTATGTTTTTATATTACGCTTCATTACTTCGTTACTAGTTCTTGAAAAACTAGCATCATTATTTGGCCTTTCATCTCCAGTTATATACAATTTTTATTCTCTAACACTACTCTTTGGATGTAAATATGCACAAAATTATGTGGGTTAAGACTTATTTTATTATATCTGTAGTATATTTGTACTACCTACGCCTTACACCTCATTATTATTTAGCAAATTTAAATAATTTAATAATAAATTAATTAATATTTACCCGTATTTATTACAAGTAACCATACAACGTTAATTTGTTTAATATTTATTAATGTTTTGTTGTGAAATGCTGGAACCCATCTATTTTTTATTTCAGTTGACGATTTATAAAATTAAAATTCATGCGTAATCAAAAATAATATAAATCACCTCAAAGTCCATTCTTCATGTTTATTCCTATTTTTCATTTCTTGCATTCCTCGTAAAATTCTCGTAAAGTCATTAATTGTCAGTAAATGTTATTATTATTCATATATTTAAACCGCGAAAAACATTAAATAATGATATAGTCAACAACACTATCCAACACCCAGCAAACAAATTTTGAACAATTGACGGAGGCGCCGTTGTTATCTAAATTTGTATCAATATTTTATTGTATTAGAATTAATTTAAATATTTTTTATATTATAATTTCTAATGCAAAATCTTCATATACAACGATTATACTTGATTATCTACAAGTGGAGTGCTATGATTAGGAGGTAGCAATAAAGGATATTGTAACAATGAAGAAATATATAAAAAATGAACATTTCATGAATAACTATAGCACCTCTGCCATATTTTAAATATTATTTGCCGAACAATATTGACACTGACATTGGATCAGCTAGCATTTTTTATAAGTAATAGCGAGGACGCCAATATCATCTTAATATGTTTGGATATTTTTTCCTTTCAACTGTGCGTAAATAATGCTTTTGTAATTATTTCTTTCTGGCCCAACATGCCTCCTCGTAGTAATTAGATCTAAAAAAATAAAGTATAGTAGTGGTAAAAAAATACTTAAATAAAATATATAATTAGATGTCAGTTAATCGTACCACTATCATCAGTGCCACTTAATCGTATCATGTCAACAACTTAGATCAATGAAATGGAGTAGAGACCTTTGTGAGTGGAATTGAATCGACATCAGTGACTCCAATGGACTAGCAACCTTTCTCTAACAAAATGAAATAGGATTATATTATATATTCAACGATAAATTCTATAAGTTTTGGATTTTAAATTCTGTGAGTTTTTATATATAACATATATATCGTTCGTATATAAAGTTCGTATATAACAAGAAAAAAATATTGCAAAACATTTTTCAGTCCATGAAGTATTGCACTATTTATTAAAAATAAAAACTTGCGCCAAGAATTATAAAATTAGATCCTTACATTTGTCGTTTTTTAAAGATTTTTTATATTGTGAGAATATTATGAGAATTGAAAGAATACGTCTACTGACAATCCATAATAAAAACTGTTTTGGGTGCACTTGGAAAAAAATATTTGAAGCCCATTATTAGCCTAAAGTGCTAATGACATCCTGAGAATAATATACTAAAGGCACTAATGATAACTTACTTTAATTGTGTAAAACTAGGTACTAAAAGTGTACTGTTTATCAAATAAAAATGTATTGCTCTTTAGTTTTCATCATGTGTAAACGTGTTATAATAGTAATCCATTAGAACGTGTTATAATACCATTTTCATAGCTCATTTTTATATTCCTTTTGATTTGCACTATCAATTAAATTACTGAAGTGCGTGGAAAATTCTATAAACCCTTTAAAGTCTCGTTGACGTCATCGATCTTAAACGGAAACAACTAGAAAGATAATCTCAAATTGCCCCTTATTGAAATCGAGTTTAGTATTGCATTCGAAGATCTTTAGCAGCAAATACATGACGAACGAAGTAGATCATTTTACTCATGAAAATAAAATGCCTCCATCGAAGTTATTAAGTTATTACGTAATAAATTGTTCAAGATTAACCCACTTTTATAATAAGCAGGCATATTATCATTCTCATTTTTATACTCGCTTACCCAAGATTTAAGGAAATATTTCATAAGATGGATTTATTTCATAAGACAAATTTTATTAACAAAATGCCCATTACAGATAACTTTTATTATGTTATATACAGGTTTTCTTCTATTAATTAATTTAATCAAATTGCTTAATTAAATTAATTTTACGACACAGAAAATATTTAGAAATAATCTTAAGATCGTTCTTTCTTAAAACGTTTGAAGAGATATTTGTTAAGGAAAGGTTTCATATGGAATTATGTAACGCTACTCTATATTAAGTCCTTTATTTTTCATTATACATATATACTGCTAATAGTATATTAACAATTCATGTTTTCACTGTTTGCGTATATGTATGCTGTTACGTGTATATGACGACACACAATTATTGCATAGTTTCCCGATTAGTGAAGTTGAACAAACCAACATAACACTTCCGTTTGAACTTAATATCAGATGATTAACCCTTGTTAACCCTTGGACATGATATTCAATTGATTTATTCAAAATCATCACTTATGACATTTGAGAAAATGAATGAAAATTTAATGAGAATGGAACAACTGAAAGAGATTTTTCAAACATCAGAAAAATTTTATTTTTAGTTACGCATCTTTTAAATATAATTAATACATACCGGATGATTCATGTAGGAGGTATAAGTTCATTGATATTTTTTAATGGCAACGCCCTTTTTTATTACAGAATGTGAAAGAGAATATATTTCTACATACGATATGGTAATAATTACATTAGCGTGAGTACAAGTTAAGACAATTAAGAAAAACGATTTTACAATTTCCAAATTCGAAAATTAATGAAAATGCTTATTTAAATAATCAACCAAATGCATTGTCCAAATTATTCACTGTTGGCTGTCTGGCAGTAGCCTAGGAGATTAATAAATTATTTTTGAACGTTGTCAATAACTTCAGGAGGAACTAATTCTTGTTTTAGATCTTCTCAATTCTCGGCGTAAGAATGTATGCTTAACTTTTTCAAGGTCTCCCACAAAAATTAATCTAGAAATGTCAAATCTGATCTGGATGACCACTTAATCGGCTCTTTCCGCCTATCCAAAGATTCGGGAGCATGTCATCTAAATAAGCGCGGACAGATACTGATAATGAGGAGATTCATAATGGGGACATTCATCATCTAGTTGAAAGAAAAAGTCATTTCTTAGAAGATGTCCCTCCACAATATCTCTTCTTCAGGTCCCTCTATATCAAGGTATAAATTTATTAATGTAGAAATAGGAATGTCTCGAAAAAAATACAATTATCTTGCACCAGTTAGGTCCACGTTAAATATATAGAAACCCAGAAACCTTCCGTCGACTATGACGCCCCACACATCCATTTTTTGCGGATCTTGAATGTGATACACTAACATCCATCGGGGATTATTGGTAGGATTCCAAGTTTCTATCTAACGGCAATAAGAAAACAGTATCGGTCGCTAAGGCTACTGTCAGGTAGCCAACGGCGCACAATTTGAACATTTACTTTGATTTTTTTTTTTTAATTTAGTAATTGAAATAAAAAAAATCTTCTTTACTCACTTTTTTATCTAACCTATACTCATGTTATAAAATTGTTATCGTAGCGTATGTATGGTTTGCATAATGATTCTTTGCATGTGCGTCACAGGTAACAAACATATGAATCAATCAACTGACATTTTTTAACAGTGTCGTACCGAAAACATACTTTAAGGTATCAGTTAGTACAATACAAATCCATCAACTTATGACAACGTAATGAATAGGTTCTCTACAAAAACATTCAATGGAAGTAATATTTCCATCAAAATAAATGAAATAAATTCAATAAAAAATCTAAATAAATGAAACAAAAATGAAACAAATTTCATAGAAATATTGAGACGCCAATGAATCAAATTATACAATAAAGCTAAGACGTGACTTCATAATTGCATTTTTTCCAGCCAATTATTAAGTGTCTATGCCGCAAGTAGTTGATTGAAACATATATCGCTAGACATATGTGCTGATAATTGTGGAATATTAGTAACAATTGCGAGTGGTGTAGCATGTGATTCGTGCGTCGTGACTAAATTGATACACGCGCAAAGATCCATTATACAAATTATAAAGAAAATGTACTCTTTCACATTCCATGATAAAGGAGAGGGTTGACATTAAAAAATATCGATAACGCTATAGCTTCTACACGAATGGTTTAATTGTATTTTAAAAAATGCTAAACTAAAAATAAAATTTGACGCGCCCGAAACTTTTTCCCATAAGTTATTCCTTGAATTTTTAACGAATTTAATCATTACTTTACCAAAGTAATGTAAGTTAACATTTACCGAATTAGTAAATAATGACTTAAAGACCTCAAAAGTCACCTCAATTTTATTTATTGGAACTATAAATAATATAAATCTCATTCAATTCAAGTAACATTATTTTTGTCTGATAATCAACATTAACATAACTTTTCAATGACAAGCGATGAATTAGCATTTCTTTCAATTAATCAATTAATGGCAAAAAAATGTTGTCTCGTTTCGTATTTTTGTAAATTTCATGGGAGCAGTTCAATTCGTAATTCCGAATAAAATTTAATTTCCCCGGCTGTGTCCATTTCTTGATTAAATATAAGCCATACTAATTTATATGTAAATTCGAAATGGAAAATGTATGTGTAAACGGACGAGAACTGTGACTTTAATGTATGTGTACACTTTATTTCGTGTAATACTTTTTGTCATTCCAAGCACATCGTAAAAATACAGTCCGTCATCCCTTTAGAGCCGTAAAGCTAATATATAGAGTTTCACAAAGGTACTCAATGGCGTCAGTATATTTATTAGTCAATAAGGAATTATTTAAATACGCAAGTATGTTCACAAATAATACTTCTTTCATATTTTGTCACTATATTAAAAGAAAATATGACTGTATATCAAGTGTAGTTAATTTCAACGCATTTTTTATATAATATACATTAAGAATTTATAGATACAGATAACATATAAACTTATATAGTACAATATATACAGGGTGGACCAGGTTTTTAGTGACAAACTTTTACAGTCGATAGGAAAAGTTTTTTTATGAAAGGAATCCATATAAACAAATTTCCTAAATTGCTTTGTTTTCGATATACAAGGTGTTACAGTTTCATTTTTTTAACAGTGTATTAAGAATCTTTATTTTCAAAATTAATAATTAAAACTAAACTAAACAATAATTGAAAACATTAACAAAGAATCCCTATTTTCTTGAACTTAGTGAAGGACCCAGCCACAAAAAGTCATTCTTTTCTCTTTGTCTCCTGGATGTTCGGAGACGAAGAGATTGTAGCCTTGAACAGATTGTAGGTGAAATGGAAGCCTGTGATCTCGTCTTAGAGTATGAAGTACATTGGATTTAGAGGTGCAGAGAATACGAGAAGCTATACGGGAACTCGTTGTTGTATATCTGTCATCACTCATTTAATATACGTCGAGAAATTCTTCTTCGTTGTTGGTATTGGTTATTATTTCGATCCCCATGTAAATATCCTAAACCTTTCTCCACTAATTGCTGGTGACCTCTTGTGAACAAATATCTTGAGAACACCTCCTAGTCGTAGGATGTGTTCTCCGCGAATATCTCCTTCTGTATTCTCTAGCGGCCGCCCTTGAGTTTCCATTAGCAAATCCATACACAAAGTTTATATCCGCTATTTCTCGATTTGAAAATCTAAACAGCATTTTGACACTACTGGACAAGTATGTTAACATTGTCAAAGGTTGTCATGAAAACTGACTAACGCCAATCAGATATAGCAAATATTGATTATCTCGAAAAGTGACAGAAAAAAAATTAGGAACTGAAAAAAAAATTGAACTTTAACACCTTGTATATTGAAAACAAAGCAATTTAGGAAATTTGTTTATATGGATTTTTTTTATAAAAAAACGTTTCCTATCGACTGTCAAAGTCTCTCACGAAAAACCTGGTCCACCCTGTATAATACTTATACATATACTTTTTTAAATATACAAATATATTTGTATATTTACAATGTATACAATACTTACAGTTATTGCAGTAAGTTATGTACAGTCCTGGACAAAATTTACGCATCAACAAAACTTTTCATTATTTTAAACTTTTCAAACTTTTATAGTTTTAAATCCTTAAATATTTTATTTAGGTAGTCTGAGATATCCTCTGTCACTACTAATAAAGAGTTGTAATTGTTTGATAGATATAAAACGATTTTTAACGCTGTTTAGAGTTATTTGTAAAAGGCAGTATATTCAGTCACGATAGTATTTTTCTTTAATTTAATGTCATAGAGTGAACGAAAAAATTTGTTTTAGTATAATATACTTAGAGTAGATTAAAACAATCTTCCACGCAATTTAACAGAAAGGAATGCAGTGAAAACGATAACTCTGGTTAACGAGGGACGTAGAAAGCGATGTGGGTAATTTGTTAGGAGTTCAGTATGTTTCAGTTACTCTAGAGCCCTAGGACAAGGTAGTAAGAAGTCTACAGATGCAAGAGATGAACGATATCTTATGCAAGTCGCCTTAATAGACAGGCATTCTACCAGTTCAGAGCTAAGCAGAGCCCTACCAGCAGCTCGAAAATTAACAATTCAGGAGAAGGCTTAATTAAGTAGGATTGGATAGTATAAGACCAGCTATTGTATTACTTACTCACCAGAGAACATTGCGTTTGCCAGAGTGCGTTTTGCAAGACAACACGTAAAATAGATCATTCACGACTGGAAGCGAGTTTTGTTTCCAGACAAAACAAGAATAAGTATTATTTCACCAGATGGACACGAGTCTGGTGGAGGCCAGGAGAGAGGTTTTCTGTATGCGGTATCTCTCCGAGGATCTCATTTTTTGATGGATCGATAATGTTCTGGGGAGGAATTTGTTTCGATGGTCACACGGGTTTAGTTCCTAAACAGGGGAGATCCATGAATGCAAATATCGTAGAAGAACATGTGATGTAATTTGCTTCGTTTGTCGGAAACAATTTAATTTTTACGCAGGATAACGCTCCGCCCTACATTGCTAAAGAGAGACCTGGACTGGAGATATCCTCAATTTGTGAATATTCCAACTATGAACTGATCACTGAGAAGCCCGGATATGAACATCACAGAATATTTATGGAATGTACTAAAACGATCAGTTAGGCGTCACATACTCGACCCTACCTGACTCTTAGGGGACTCGAACAAGTCATTCTTATAGAATGGGGGAATATTCCTCAGGAAACCACTTGATTAATTGCTTCCATAAATGGAAGCAGTGTTAAGAGCTACAAGAGGATCTACACGCTACCGAATTTAAATTATTACGATTTAATTTCAACTCCAATTTGTTTTCGAAGTTTTTCATTAACACCGTCATTTACTGAGTTTGATATTATTGTCCCGTTCTGTATTTATTCATATTTTTCCTCATAATATAATTCTAATCTGTTAAACATTAATTGAAACCATTTAATAGTAATATCACGTAAGCCCTATGTATTAAATCTTGGAAAAATAAAATTAATATTGTGAAGTTTCACTGATTTGTTAATTTTATCCAAGGGTTTATCAATAAAATAGGTTTGGTAATTTCAAAGTTATCATTCTAAATAAATTTAGCTAACACCGTTATAAATTTTGATATTTTTGTTATCACATCTTTAAAAAATATGCGTACAATTTTTCTCAACACATCACACATTATTTTAATTTATATGTACTAATTAATTAAGTATATTCAATATACAATAACTAACAGCAATAACAAAAAGTAAATTAATCCAGGAGAAAACGTAACAAGAAAATAAAAAATAATTTCACAAATGGAAAACATAATAGAATATAGAAAATGTTTACCATATCCCTCCTGAAAATGTTTTAGATAAAGTAATGTTATAACATTAATCAGAAATTAATTTACTTTGGTTGTGTTTATATATGTCAAAATAGATCTGCGGAGATGTTATCCGAATCTCTAGATAACGTTATATCTTAGACAACTCTAGAACAAAGATATACTGACGAATACGTTTTTTTTTTACAATCACACCTTTTATTCATCTATTGACTGAATAAATAGATGGTGGTAAGGGACATAATCTTCTAATCTGATAAGTACGGTAATAATCATGAAAATTACATATCAATAAATCATGTTATGTTATCATAATAAAACCTACTTTGATTTTTCAACAAAATTTGAGTTGTGAAGTCATCATAGTCTAAAATTACAACCTCCTTCTGTTTTAACAAAACTAAATTCCTTAACCTTTTCTAAGATCAACTAAATTCCCATCACGTTTACCTGATGTCATCCCATTGGATTTTATTTTGTAGTTACTTGAAATCACGTCTATTTTAATGAGATAAAAGGAGATTTTAAACAACTTTAAAATTTCTGTCAAAAATAATGTTCGAACCTAAACAATCGATAGCCTTCACCCATTAGTTTCTCTTTAAAATTCCTTGAAATTTCACAAACTTAAACTACTTAGAACACTTAGAAACTACATAGAAAAATATAATCCTCATATCTCAGTTGTGCCAAGTAACAAAACTGAGATCGAGCATAAATGAAAAAGGACCATAATGAAGGGATAGTGAAAGACATTAACGATTCACATCACTTTCATCAAGATAACTTAGCTGTACTATAAATTCAATAATACACCCCATTTCATATATAGTGGGTAATGTTATTTATAGATGATGAGTCAAGTAACATGAACAAGAATAATATGGAACATAATTGCTCTGTACAATTACATAAAATTGTATTAAAACGAACGTAAGCCTTTTGTAACTTTCCCTACAGCCATCTGAAACACATTATGTAAATTATTACAGCATCCACCCATTACATTTTATGGACAGTTGTGATAAAAGGACGCAGGATTAATGACAGTAATACCTACCCGCGGACCAACTTAAATGAAAAGAAATGGAATCACGACAGTTAATTGATTACACAAATTGAGAAGTGAGAATCTTGTTCATTAAATTTATAATGAAAAAGGACGTATTATATTCAAAGTATATGAAGTAAATGAGTTAACTTAAAAAGATTAAAACCCACATCAAAATTAAAAATGTAACCAAAGCTTTTTAGCTTAGTTAAAACAACGTATAATCTATGTTGTTTTAATCTAAACAACTTTAAACAGTTGATAACACTGGGGAATAGTAAATTTATTGCCAGGAATTTAAGAGTCGATTTCGTGTACATTATTGCCCTTGATGCTAAAAATGGCATTGCTTTTTCTTGATTGGCTTTAGTATCTGCAATAAATAAAAATAAAATAAGCAGTTTCTCTTGTTTTGCATTTTTTGTATGAAATCTAACAAGAAAATAAAGAATAATTTATGCAGAAAATTTTAAAAATTATAAAAAGTTTTCGTGTGAGGTTTTCTTTTAATTTTTTTCTGTGAACAATCTCTCTGCAGACTCCAACAGTAATCGGCCATCATAAGACAATCATCCTCTTCATTGACACCCTTCTTTCATTATTCGGATATCCTGATGAAATCATTCAGCTTGTTCCTCATTATAGTCTTCTAAATTAGAAGGAAATTTGTCTAAGTGACTATGCAAAAAATATAATTTAATACTTATATTAGCTCCCAATTTTTCAAAATATTTTAGCATTTTATGTACTAGTTTTTGATAGACTAGTTCTATGTAAACCATGACAATGGTCATATATCTATTAAAATTTATATTTTTACCAATTTTCGAATTTGTGGACCGTCAAAAATCCCCGCTTTTAATTTTTCCACACTCAGTGATGGAAATGCTTGGCAAATATATTTAAGACAATCATCTGACTTGTCCAGTGCTTATACAAAATGTTTTATTAAATCGAGTTTGATGTAAAGAGATGACAGAATTATTTTTCCTACCTTTATTAATAGCTCGTGAACAGTGTTGGCTTTATCAATGGTCATAACGTCTGTCAAAGGTCAAACAGTTTATTGTCAATGCGTTTCTTTTACTATCATAGTAAATAGGGAACGCTGTCGTGACTTTTTAAACAATTTCTTTCTCAATCAAATTGATGATTTGGATTCGAACAACATATGGTTTCAGCAAGATGGTGCAACATATCATATAGCACATGCAACCATAACTCTGTTTCGTAGCAAATTTCCTGATCATATTTTCTCATGGAATATCATGTGATTTAATAGTACTGAACATTTCTCTTTGGGGTTATGCCAAGGGAAAATTGTACGCCATCCAGCCAGCAACGATCAGTGACCTCAAAGTAAATATTCAACGTGTTATTCGGGAAATGCAGATGAACCATATTCTTTTCCATTTGTAGCCGGATCATTTCCATTGTATGTTGAAGAATAAAAGACCTCAGTTTGTCAAATATTATTAGTTTTATTCACAAATCACATTCTATAGTTCCCAATGAGACACCCAAGCATGTTGACGTTGTATGGTTTGTAGGTGGCAGTCGTCGAATATTGACGCCCTTTAATCTTTGACAAAACACTAATGGCGCGCATTTCAAATCCTATAGTTTCAACTAAGACACCCTATATATGTCAAACTCTAAAGCTCCTCAATAATTCAACTGTGTTTAAAGTAATTGTGTTCAATATTATCAAAATTTGATGATTGATATTAGAAAATGTGTACTCCGAACTGATATTAACTGTAAATAGTTTCACATCAATTAATATTGAATTATTATACTTATATGATATTTAAAGGTATGTATTCATGAATATGTATGGCATGTAATGAAAAATATACTTCGTTACGTTACATTGTAATACAAACAGCGATCTCGATTTTAATTGCTTCCAGTAAAATTTGAGGCATTTCCAATAAGGGGTATAAAATAATAATAACCAAGGCTTCGGAATAATTTAAATTTTTTTAATGAAATGTTGCTCGCATTTCCCGTAAATTCTACCCTCCGGATCTCGTTAAAACAATATTCATCGTCTTGTTCGCTGCGTACTGTGAACTCAAATAAATGATAACCGTTTACAGTCATATAAGAATTATGCCAGTAATTTAAATATATAAAATAATACATTATAGTATTGTATACTATAACTATTATAGATGATTATATTCCTGTGGTAATTATAGATTAGAAAATATGGATGTGACAGTGAAGAAATATTTAAGTAAAGTCTGTGACAGCAGTATTTTAAAATACTTTCAAGTGACATTTCGCCACTTTCGGCACCTCCACCATTTCCTTCAAAATAATGTTGAAATGATGTTTTAGAAATTTTTATAATAACGAATTATCTGTCAAACAATTATTGCTATTAGTCTTATAATGACTAATGGCTTTATACTCATTTAAGAAAATGATCGCTTTCCTCTGATTTATGCTGAACGGTTTTGTATACAGGATGCACGCATTCTATAAAATGGTGAGTGCGCCAATGTTAAATTAGTACAGACAGTTTTGTATGCTTCCTTCTTAGCCTCCAACTACCAAATATAATCATTGTACATGATTATATTCTCACAGGAATTACATACTACAAAGTAAGGATACAGTAGTTGTAAAAAAAAATTATTAAAGTCTGTAACAATATGTCAAAATACTTTTAGGTAGGTAATATTGGAACGTCCGCCATTTATTTCAAATTATTTGCTGATTTTTTTACATTATGTGGTTTGGATTAAACAGTTTACGTATATAAGTTTCACAACAATTCGTAGAATTGGTAGATAAAATGAAAAAAGGTACAACTTTTTTGTTGTAATTTACGAAAAATAATATTCATCGTCTTGTTCACAGTATTCTGCATCAAGTGGTACATTTGAATTCATATAAATGTATAGGTATACTGTAAACTATTAACGATTGTATATGCATAGTCTGATTTTGTATGTGAACAATTTTGCATACATAATGCATATATATGCTATAAAATGGTGGGTACGCTAATGTTAAATTAGTACAAGCAGTTTTGTATGTTCTCTTCTTAACCTCCAATCACCAAATATACCGTTTATGCATATCTATATTCACACAGGAATTATAGATTACAATATAAATATACAGTGACTATAAGAAAATCATTTATCTACGTTTGTAACAACAATGTTGCAAAATATTTTCAAGTAACATTGGAACGTCGCCATTTATTTCAAGCTGTTTGCTGATTTGTTTACATTGTATTGTTTAGATTAAATAATTTACGTATATAAGTTTAACAACAATTCGTGAAAATGATCAGGTAAAATAGAAAAAAAACAGAAGAAATGTTTTTGTTGTAATTTACGAAAAATAATCTTCATTGTCCTGTTCACAGTATCTGTGTCAAATAGTGCATTAGAATTGATATAGACGTATACATATATTGTAAAATTATTAACGATTTTATATGTATACTCTGATTTTGTATGTGAACAATTTTATATATAGGATATGCCAACACGTATTCTATAAAGTGGTGGATGCGACAATGTTAAATCAGTAAATCCCGTTTTGCATACTTTCTTCTTGGCCTCCAACAACCAAATACAACGGTTATACATGGTCATATTCTCACGTAAATAATATATTGAAAAATAAAAATGCACTAGCTGTAACAAAATAATTTATTAAAGTCGGTAACAACAATACTTCAAAATGCTTTTAAGTTACATTGGAACGCCCGCTATTTATTTGAAATTATTTGCAGATTTCTTTAAATTGTGTGGTTTAAATTAAATAATTTACGTACATAAGTTTACAAGTTTAACAACAATTGGTGAAATGGTCAGGTAAAATACAAAAAAAAAGGAACAGATAAAATATTTTTTGTTGTAATTTACGAAAAATCATCTTCATCGTCTTGTTCACAGTATTCTGCGTCAAATGGTACATTTGAATACATATAAATGTATAGGTATACTGTAAAATTATTAACGATTTTATATGCATAGTCCTATTTTGTATGTGAACAATTTTGTATACAGAAGGCACACCTATGTAAAATGGTGGGTGCGTCAATACTAAATTAGTACAGATAGTTTTGCATGCTCTCTTCTTAACCTCCAGTAATTTATTGTTGTTAAGTCCGTAACAACAATATTTCAAAATACTTTTAAGTAACATTGGAACGCCCGCTATTTATTTCAAATTGTTTGCAGATTTCTCAATATTGTGTGGTTTAAATTAAATAGTTTACGTACATAAGTTTATAAGTTTAACAACAATTCGTGAAGTGGTCAGGTAAAATACAAAAACAGAAACAGATAAAATATGTTTTGTTATAATTTACGAAAAATTATCCTCATTGCTATGTTCACAGTCTTCTGTGTAAAACAGTACATTAGAATTTATGTAAATACATAAATATATTATAAAATCATTAACGATATTATATGAATATATGATTGTGTATGTGAACAATTTTGTATAGAAGATGCACATTTATACTCTAAAATGGCGGATGCGTCAATGTTAAATTAACAAAGTGTCCTGTATGCTTTCTTCTTAGCCTTCAATTATTAAATACAACGGTGGTATATGGTTATACTCCCGCGGGAATTACGTGTTATAAAGTGAAGATACAGTGGCTGTATCAAAATAATTTATCCATGTCTGTAACAACGTTTCAAAATAATTTTAGTCAACATTTGAACATCCAATGCTTTGAACAATTGCTTTCATATTGTTTGCAGATTTATTTACATTATTTGGTTTAAGTTAAATAGTTTACGTACATAAGTTTAACAACAATTCGTGAAAATGGTGAGATAAAATAGAAAAAAAAAGCAGATGAAGTATTTTTTGTTATTTACGAGACATAATCTTCATTATCCTATAGCCTTCTGCGTCATATGGTATATTTTAATTCCTATAAATATATAAGTATACTGTAAAACTATTAACGATTTTATGTGCATAGTCTGAATTTGTATATGAACAATCTTGTACACAGGATGCACACTTATACTATAATATGGTGGATGCGCCAATGTTGAAATAGTATAACCAGTTTTGTATGCTTTTTTTAGCTTCTAAGCACCAACTACGATGATTATACATGGTTATATTCCTACGACAATAATATATTACAAAGTAAAGGTATAGTGGTCGTAACAAAATCATTTATCCACGTCTGTAACAACGTTTTAAAATATTTTTAAATTACTTTGGAACGACCGGCATTTCTTTCAAATTGTTTTCAGATTTTTTTTTAATTGTGTAGTTGGGATCAAACAGCTTATTTATACAAGTTTAACAACAATTTGTGAAAATGGTCAGGAAAAATAGAAAGGAAAACAAAAATGGAACAGATAAAATGTTTTTTATTGTAATTTAGGAAACATAATCATTGTTTCATTATTCTGTTCATAGTCTTCTATATCCAACAATACATTTGAATTCTTATAAATGTATAGGTATACCATTAACGATTGTAAAAATTTTTATGCAGGATGCACACTTATACTATAAAATGGTGGATGCGCCAATGATAAATTAGTACAGCCAATTTTGTATGCTTTCTGCTTAGCCGCAATTACGTATTACAAAGTAAAAATGCAGTAGCTATAACTCAATAATTTATTAAAATCTGTAGCAACAATATTTCAAAATCCTGTTAAGTAACATTGAAACGTTTCCATTGTTACTTAAAAGTATGGAACGTTACCGTTTCCTTCAAAATTTATTACTGGAATCTTGACAGTGTATAATTTGAATGAAACATCTTACAGCCATAAGTAATAAATAATTTACTTGTAATATACGATTTAAAATAATACTTAACTACGTAATTTTCTTATTTTACCATTATTTGGGCGGATCATTTTATATTTACTCTTTCAACATCCTTGAAGTGACATTTCTAAGATTGATTTTAAAATGTTTATATGAAATGAAGGTATATTATTTGAAAGGATTTCCCTACTCAAGATTATGACTTTTTTAAGTTTTGAATATTTTTAGGAGGAAACTTAAAATACTTAAAGTTTATTGCAAAAAAAATTATAATAAAACAGTTTCATTCAAATCTTTTTACTTCTCAATAATAATAGACTAAATGTTCTTCTGGAACAGATTTCGTTTCCGTTTTTACTTGATTATTTTCTTGCCATATTCAGTTTTTTTTTAATTCACCTACGTTATTTAATCTGTTGGAATAGGCCTGTGTAATGCAGCTCTATCCTGTTGATACCTAGCTTAAGGACCAAACAAGTTTAGTCTTTCTTCAGACAAAGTATATATCATTTAACAGAGTCATCGTCTGATTTTGTATGTGAACCATTTTTCATACATGATGCACAATCATGCTATAAAATGGTGGATGCGCCCATGTTAAACGTGTACAGTCTGTTTTCTGTCTCCTGCTTAAACTCGAATCACCAAATACAATGGTTATACATGATTATATTTCCACAAGAATTAGTTTACGTATCTAATTTTAACAACGATTCCTGAAAATAGTCAGTTAAGATAGAAAACAAAAAGCAGAGAAAACATTTTTTGTTGTAATTTACAATTAAAATATACTGAACCATATACTTTCCATCTTTTACCATTATTTGAGGAGATCATTTACTCTCGAAATCTCTTTGAAGTAACAGTTTTAATACTGACTTTGAAATGAAAAAATTTTAAAGAAGATTTCTATACTCAAGAATATGACTTTATTCTAAATTTCTAATATTCTTAAAAGAATAATTACATTTTTAATGTTCTGTGTATTGTAGAGTCCGAAAGTTCTCTAAGTAGGTGTGAATTTCGAAGTGGTTCTTTAAATTTGCAGTACAAAAATATTTTTTGATTTTACGAGAAAACCGATAGTTTCTAATGAAAACGGAGGTCACTATCGAGTTTAGAAGGTCAATTTTCCTTGTTTCCAATATAATGTGTGTCCATTTTGAGACTTTTGTAAGGTTATTGTTTTAAATCTCCGGTACGAAAAAACTTTTTCGGCTTTACGAGAAAACCGATAATTGCTCATGAAAGCGGAAATTACTATCGGGTTCAAAATATCCATCTTCCTTATTTTCAATATAATGTGGGTCTATTTTAAGACATTCTTATTTTTAATAAAATTCCCTAACTATATTCCATCGATTTTCTTCCGCAAGAAAAAATGTTTTCTCAATAAAAACTCTGAAAATTGACACGGGCGTAAAAAGAGCTAGTGAATTAAACGGTGCTTAAAATTTTGCTTAAAGCTAGAGGTTCTCTAGGTAGATAGGAATTTCGAAGTTGTTGCTTTAAATCTGCTGTACGAAAAAACTATTTCGATTTTAAAAGAAAACCTATAGTTTCTCATGAAAACTGGGATTACTGTCATGTTCAGAAGGTATTTTTTTCTTTATTTCTAATATAATGTGTGTCTATTTAAGACTTTCGTATTTTTAACAAAATTCCTTTACTATATTCCATCGATTTTCTTCCTCAAAAAAACTTTTTCTCGATAAAGAATCTGAAAAAAATCATGTGAACGGAGAGAGGGATTACAAATTAAACGTGCTCTCAGATTTTGCTTGAGGCCCGAGGTTCTCTGGGTGTGGTGAATCTCAACGTTGTTGCTTTGAATCTGGAATGTGAAAAGACATTTTCAGTTTTGCGGGTAAACCAATGCATTCTTATAAGAACGGAGGTTGCTATCATATTGAGAAGGCTCATTTTCCTTATTTTTAATATAATGTGTATTTTGGGACTTTCGTATTTTTAACAAAATTCGATATCTATACCATCTATCGATTTTCTTTCGAAAAAAAAAACAGTTTTCTCGATAAACAACCTAAAATGTAAGACGGACTGATAAATTTAGATTTCACTTAAATCCAGAGGTTCTCTAGGCAGATGTGAAATTCAATGTCGTTATGAATCTGCAGTTCAGAAAAACCTTTTTCGGTGTTACGAGAAAACCGATAGTTTCTAGTGAAAACGGGAATCACTATCGGGTTTAGAAGGTCAATTTTCCTTGTTTCCAATATAATGTGTGTCCATTTTGAGACTTCATATTTTTTGAACAAAATTCCCTTACATTTCATCGATTTTATTCCACAAAAAAACCGTTTTCTCGGTAAAAAATTCTAGTCTTAATTCATCGACGTCATTTGATCTATTGGGATAGACCTGTTTAATGTGGCCCCGTCCTACAGATGCCTAATATTTTTATCAAATTCCACTAGGGTTATGTGTTCTTAACTCTGTAACTGAGAAAATATTCAAGAAATCGAAGTAACGCACTTTCGTTACTTATTATGCCATCAAAGAAGTATGATCCTACAATTTGGTTATTTGAAATTATAGTCCTTAGTGGTTCAACCTTAGTGGTTAATAGTAATAATAATAAACCAGTAAATCATTCACTTTTATCTACGCAAAAGATTTTCCACCATTTGACCAATTCATTGATTATTTTCGAGAGCAAATGCGACATAAATTATCTCGTAAAAGACCTATAATTTACAAGTTAACTGCGGGGGCACTTCCTAAAATACCAAACTGATGTCGTATATCATCACTAATATGAGCCCTGATATATCATCGTGCCCGCTTTCTCCTTTACTTAACATTAAAGCTCGATAATTTAAATTCCTCCTGTTTTTGACACGCCTCGCGGCACTAATATGAAAACATCATCCTTGTGCGTTGCTAAAAATAAATCTAATCAATTATTAATAACGTATGCATACATAATATTAAAATTGTTTGTTGACATCGCGCATTATTTTGGTTGAAAGAGCAACTGTGAATTTGGTACGAATTAAATTAAGTCGGTGCCTGTTTGTATATGCAGATACACCATGTCAAGCAGACGCTTACTTAATAAGCTACATACCTACATTCTGATAATATTTACATATAAATTTATACCGAGGGTTAACCACCTAACGGTAACGCCAACATTGCGACGATCCTAACCAGCTCTAACCGATATCTAGTTCTTCGTCTTATTCATTGTGGCTTTCTTAGCGTAAATATTATGCAGTAACGAACAACTTTTTGCTCGCCATAGAAGAATTTGTTGAGAAATTCCTTATAAAAAATACAATGACTCACAGTATGTTGTATATAAAAAAAAGTTGTTGTATAAAAAATTAAAACATTCACTGGTTAGATTTTCACTTTTTATTTGTTAAACATAACAATTGTTTCCTCTTGAATTATTTTTGGTATTGCTTTATCTTTAGCATTTTTTATGTGATTTCCAAGAGTATTATTAGTTCTCTAGGCTATTTTATTACTTCGTTTATTTAGAAACGATGCAATGTTTTGAGATGATTCTCCTATGTGTGTTATAATTTTGAAATTATATGTATTTTCATCTGTAATTTTAGGATATACCTGCTGTATAGCTTTATTGTACGCTTTTTTAACTATAATATTGTCTATTATTTTTGGAGGGTAACCGTTATTTAACGCTATTTGTTTTATTATATTTAATTCTTTAGCATAACTTTCGTCAGACATTGGAATATTTAGGAGTCTATATATCATTCTATTATATGCTACTATTTTATGTTGAAATGGATGTATAGAAGTGCTATGTATTGTTATGTCGGTATGTGAAGTTTTGTGAATTTTTCAGGAGTCTATAATATGGCTCACGGTACTTGCCCTAAGGTATATATAGGACAAACAGGAAGAAACTTCAACACGCGAATAGCAGGACACAAAAGGGGTTTTAATGATAAAAATGATATGCAACTCATCTAATTGAAGCAGACCATACCTTTAACGAAGAATTTAAAGTTGTACGTGTAGAGAAGAAAGGCTTAAAATTAAATTTATTAGAATCTTTAGAAATTAATAAAGCAAAGAAATCTGATATCGTATTAAATGATGAAATAGAAACAAACTCATCTCCGTTATTTTTATTTTAGTTCTACACGTTATCCAAAAATCTTGTTTAAAATTTACAGATACCATCAGTTGATATTTTATAATTTAATAACAATAGTTTAATAGTAGGAATTTCCATAGTAATAAACCTAAAATTACCCTAATTATATAAACGCAGTTCCACAACGTAGAATTTAGTCTATGTGCTCAACATCTGAAGAAGCCACTGTGTTGGCGAAACAGTTGTTATGTTTAACAAACAAAAAGTGAAAATCTAAACAGTGAATGTTTTAATTTTATATAGATACGAATTTTCATCAAGTAACGGCCTAATCAATTCGGAAAAGTTGTTGTGTTGGAATATAGCATTGTGTAGAGATCATATAAAAGACAAAACATAAAACACCTATACAAAGCGTGGCCTAAGAGGTTATACGATGATTTTTCATTATTAGTTATGCAGTATGGTCCATTTAGTAAATGAAGAACTGTTTCGTCAGTTCGAAAAATACATCCAAAAATACAAATTTCAGTCGTGAGAGAAATGAGAATAACATTACATCGCAAATACATTTTAAAGAACTATTCAATATATTTATTATATTCCATATAACTACAGCGGGTACTTTAATGCGTCTGTATATGCAAATTTCGGTAATAATGTGATCTCCACTAGCAGGAGATTCTTTCTTATTCTTTCTTATTCGAGTGCGAACTCCAAACTGATATCTCCTACCTATAAGGTTAAAAATCCTCATGACCTTACAGTTACCTTTCCATTTTTACTTAAGTCATATGCCAAGTATCCCTTATACAGAATTTCCGACTGTGTATCTACCATTGTCCGGCATTTTCTTATGACATCCTAGGTATATTTTTAAACAATTTATGAATTCATAAATATGACAAGATCTTTCTTGTTTTTTAAATGTTTATTACGCCCTAAGGAGATACAGAAAACATATCTGTAAATTATTCTTTCAAAGGTAGCACAGAATTTAAGACGCAACACTATTCTGATAAATAATTCTGATAGAATACTTTTGGTATTAGGACGTGGTATCACTAATGTGTGCTTTGGATATTCAAGAGCATAATTTGCCGCTCGAATTGGAATGGCCGATTCATCCATGGCCACCAATCTGCTCCGATTTAACATCTTTGGTTGCATTTTATTGATCTAAAGTAAAATGTTAATAATAATTTTAATTGATGTGAAGGGAAAATAATATTACTATTACAAGCTACCTAATATATTTAACAGATAATTATGAGCCTCATGTTTTAAATAATAGGGCCTATTTTAAGTCATTTTCATTGTTACGTAAATATCAAATATATTATTATTCCTCTAAGCATTTCATTTTTGTTCTTATAATATTTCAGGTTTCTTGCTTCTACATAACCTATTTTAGTGAAAATAAAATGAAATTTTGAACGTAATATCATTGACTAAAATCTGCAGCGTATTAGGTAATTACTTCAAACCTCCATCAGTACCCACACAATACGTAAATACGTATTTGGATCATATTTATGTCACAAAATATTAAAACTAAACTTAACAACTCATATTTGTAATCAAGGACAAACTATGTAACCGAAAATGTACTTGCAGATGCAGTTTCAATTTTATATTAAGTGACCTATGCAGGCTATTGTCTTATGGTATTACCAAACCTTTATAGAAATTCTCTTTTTATAAAAAAACTAAAAGAAGGTTCATAGGATAATGAGGGACTCTCATACAGTATCATAAGTGATACAGAGTTTCAGGATAGTCTCTGGCATAACTTTATGTACTATTCATTTCATTTATTTTCCAAATAAAACACTCTCTCATCTTTCCAATAAACGTAAGAGTTTACCTGAGGCTAGCCATAAAAGCAAGCCAAGGTTATGTTTTGAGATTTCTTATTTGGCAAATAGCGATGAAATAAACTATATACATACCTCAGATACTAAGCAGTGCAAGACAAATAACTAAAATAGTTCACGAAGTAAAAAAAAGTTGTAACTTCTACTTCTCCTCTATGTTAATTCTAACATTCATAGGAACATGCTCACATTACATACAGTTAGTGTATCATAATGGATAATTTAGTCCACCTATCCACGTGGTAAATAGGCATATAGCGTTCATGTTATATGGGACATGTCCAGTGTGCGTCCCGAATTTCAAAAAATAATTCGCGTTTAGTTTGTGGTAAACATCTATACGTCCACAAGCGTTGGCATAACTCAAACTTTGGAATATTAAAAATGGCAGAATTTATTCAGCAATAATATGCAGATATGCTGTTAGTTTACTGTCTATATAAGGACAATAGTGTATATCTGCATGATTCAAATGTGCCATAACATTTCCAGGACTAGTTTTAAACTTAGATTGATATAATCGGTGTTTGGATTGTTATTCGCTTATTTCGTAATAGTAACACAGTCGTAACATCGACTAAATTGCTCTCACATTAAAACAGTTCAGCGAGGTGAAAAATACAAGCCCTGAACCAACTTTAAGCATGCTAAAACTGTTAAGCTGACAGTCTCAAACTATACTTTTTAAATGTGGGAGGAATAGTTTTCTTTTCACGAAAAATTTACTATTTTATAATAGTAAATTTGCTCTATTTGCGAAAATAACTGAGGTGTGTATTTTATTCTAATATAGCTGCTCTAACTGGATAGGTACCATCAAAATAGGATACTAGCTTAAAATTCCATTTTCTGCGTACCAAAAAAAAATAAATCCATGTGATTAGTAAAAGAAGACGATTAGTGTAAACCAATAATCCACATGATACGAAATTTCAACGTCAACCGTGCTAGCTATCTATATTCGACCTGAACCTAATAATTTATTTACCCGACCCAGTGGCACTTTGTTGTCGAAAACATGAGGTTTTTTATTTTTTATTAGATTGTATTGCAATTTAAATTTCGGTCTCTGATAGTGAGGTCACACCCTACTAATTTTTTGCCAGATATTATACTGAAACCCTGTATATATTAATAACAACATAACTTTAAAATAACTCACTTACATTTTTGTACGAGTATTTAGTAATAGTAATAAGTGAAACCGCAGAACTTTTTAGAATCATTATTCGTTAACTTATTCTTTCTTTCATTGTAAATTTTCAGGTTTCATTAGTTTCATTACATAAATGATTGTAAACATAATTAATGGAGCATTCTTCGGGACCATCCGCAAATTTATGGCCATAGTGATGTTTAACTGTGTTTTTTTAATTTGAATCTTTATTTATTACCTTACCCGATCTAATTACGAAACCTAACGAAGATTTATTCGCCGATTAATATTAACAATTGCGAGCTGTTCTCGTTTAACAAAGGACGTACTAGGTTGCGGTGGTTTTGGGAAGAATAGCGGATGTTATTCTTTCGTTTCGTTAACGAGCAACGTAGTGAACTCCAAACCGAACGGTAATTTTGCACTTTTTATTATGCCCTCGGGGAGCGTGACGTAAGAGTGACTATTAACCTGGGAATATGACACTTCGCAGCACTTCGCTGATGATGTTCTAAGAGTGCCATGTAATTACCTGGTAACACGATACATTGCTATGGAAAATAACACATCTATATTTATTTCTGGTGTACATATTGATAATTTTGAACAACTGGAATGGTGGAAGTGAAGTAGTCTTCATATATGTTACCCCATAATACTGAAGTATATTTTATGTGCTACTAGCTGTACCGCGTCACGCGCTGCTGTGACTTTGTATAGGATGTCCTAGCGAGATGTAGCCGATTTAAAGTTGCCGCCATTACTCTTGCGGCAGGTTTTAGAAGTCGATGCTTCGTAGTTATTACGTGGAGAGTATGCCATTATAAAATGGAGCGATATATTATTCGGCAATGCATACTTATTGTCAAAGCTACTACGAAAATAATGGTTCAATTATGGGCACTGAAAGAAAATTACGTGCAATTATGGGTCGTCGTGAGGCACCTGCTAAGCGGATCATTCAACGTGTCATGGCGAAATTTAGGGAAAGTGGCTCCGTGTAACAAACAAACGCCTATATGTCACCGTGGGCAACGCTCAGTTGAAAATATTGAAACGATCAGTGCAAGTGTTGCTGCAGACAACACCATATCCATAAGACGTCGTGACCAACAATTAAATCTCTCAAAGTCAATATTACAGAGAATTTTGACGAAAGACCTTCATTTTCATGCGTATAAGATTCCAGTTGACACAGGAATTGAAACCACGAGACCTCTCTTTGGGCTTGACGGCTACCTCTCTCTGGGACACCCTTTACCTGTCACAGATATGACACCTATATAATAATAGGTATATAAAATCACTCCCGTATTCATATGCAACGTTGTGTAAAAATTTCAAAGCAGTCGGCGAAGAACTTTCGGAGATTTAAGATTTTGAACACACGAACATTACATTTTTATTTACATAGATAGAAGATAGATAGATGAGAATAACAATGTACAAAGTGATCCCATTTAAATTTGCATTACCGATATTTTAAATATATTTTGAAATACAAATAAAAATGAAGCCTAGAATCATACAGAACTGAATTTGAGAGGAAGCTGAATCTGTCGGAATTATTATGCAAGATATTATTAAAAATGTTCCCCAAGAACTGCTTTCTGAACAATAATTTGGTCGAATTTTAGTATGCATTAGTAATAACTGTACAAGGAGTATCATAAAGGAGTCGTACCATATATCCTAGTTCTGGTATCGATAGAAATAATTCTTAGAAGTATCACGTGAAGCAATTACATTGCGTTACCCTATATGTTTCCCATTATGTTAATTGTCTTGATATAAGAAACAAAAAAAGGAACGATTGTAACACATTTTGATTGCCATGAAAAAAATGCATTAAATAATACTGATATAATAATTTGAAACTAATAATTTGAACAGACTTTAAAAATATATATAATATGTACAGGGTCCTGCAGAAATATATAGTGGAGGTGTATACTTCGGAATGACATTATTCGAATCTTAAAGAAAAATTTTAGACTATTTTTCGGAAATCTGAACAAAACAGAAGAAATGTGAACAAAAAACCATAATCATGAAACGCAGTGTCGAGATATTAAATGTAAGATTTCATATAAACTTTGTCAAATTTATGTACATTTATAACTTTACGCTATGCTTATTAACTATATTTTTATACATTCTTACTGAATATATAGACAGGCAGTTAATAAGAACAACAACGAATTACATTAAATATTGAAGTTATGTTGATACGTCTACATTTCCTTTCATTAATAACGTTACTGATTTTAAGCAAATAATACTTACGAAATTCCAACAAAGTATACATATAATGAAATGGTATTAATTATTTCATATCAGATCTTAATTAAACTCTCAGATATACCTACTGCGTACGAAATTCGTTCGTGCGAACAGTATTCGTCCCTGAAAAGCCACTAACAAAATCAGATTTAAATTTGGGCGAGGGTTTATTAAATTTATTCGGGGAAGATACAGGTATATCTTCCCATTGTTTCTACCGAATCATAAATAGCTCGTTAATGTATCTGTTTTTGAGAACTCTTACATTGTTTCATCTTGAAGAGATGTTAGTTAACAACAGTATGAGAAAGTTGCTTTTCGAGGACAGGAAAGTAACTTCCCACATCGGTTTTTTATTTAATTTTAGACAGTAAGTGAATGTATACAGACAAACCAACTCATATTAAACATGCATCTTTTAGTGAATAGAATAGAATGTTTGTTGAACTTATTACACATATTGAATATTTGTTATAGTTATCTGTTTATAAAATAAATTGATCGTGATGTAGATAACTTCAACTTTGTAGATAAATCGAAAAAGTATGCAATCATGACGTTTTCAGAGGAGGTCGAATTTCTTTCATGGCGGTAATCCATGAAAGATTTGAAAGCGAATTGTGAAATAAAAATGAAAGTTACATTTTGCAGCTACTACTAGCTATGGTGGTGTTCTGGACACTTGGACATCAGTGTCCAAATATTTTGTAATATTTTTTAGCACAAGTATTAAAGCTAAATAATCACTAAATCTGGCTTTTATCACAGCAATAAATAAACAATAATTGTCAAGGAAACGATTTAATAAACAATTAGATTATAAGATATATTTAAGTTGTAATAGAACAGATGTTTTATATTAATAAAAATTCTACTAATTGCACTAATAGCGAAAGAGTACTACGTATACCTCGAAGTAAAGGCACGTCACATTCCCGAGCCTATATTACATAAATTACATCGTCGTCCTGAAACGTATTGAATGTACTGTTTTTAATGAATCTAATTTATCTCTTTAAATAAAAATGTCAATAAAGCGAAAGATCAAGTTTTGGAATATAAAAATATATTGTTGGAGTTCAAAGATAAAATTTTCTCTCTATTCATTTAAAGAAAGGGGGAATTCCGACAATTAATTAATTTTCTTTTACCAGTTTTTAGTAGAACATCCTATACAAATATTAATTTCGCCGAACATACACCAGACAAATGAATTAATAATTATGTTTATAGGATATATAAAATATATGTTTATGTTTATATATATATACAATGGATAGAAATCTCATATTCCTGTTAAAGAATTATAAATGTTCTTTTCTTCTTTTTCAGAAAAGTTTCCTGTTCATGATAACGAAAATAGCGCATAAACATATTTTATGGTTTGATGAATTCCAGTCAAATAAATACATTTGATTATAGAAAAATAGTTACACGTATTTTTCTATTAAAAAAAACAAATAATAGAAAACCTCTAAAATTCTTAATTTACGTTGAATTTACTATGATTCGCCGTAAACGATTAAAGATGATATAGTACAAAGTACAAAGAACATTGTTATAATACTGTACATAATTCTGTACCCATAGAATTATTGTTTAGCAAACGAGGATAGTAAATATATAATGCAGAAACAAACCTGTAACACACAAAATACCCATGTCCCAAAAAGCTCTATTTAATTTTTTTAATACAAATTGCTACATAGTTAATTTCATTACTTTATTGCAATTTTATTTCTTTTAATGGCACCCCTTTTTCTATTTGAACGTCTCTTTTATACATGTTGTAAACTGTTCAAAAAAATTTTGTTCAGCTCAACAGCAAGTCATGTAGATAACATGATAAATTTCATAATATAATTTTACTTAACTATTTCGTAGTAGAGTAAATTATATTTAAATGTCACATTTTCTTCGATAGAATCTCTCTATTTCGAAAATCATTTCATGTCTTCCAGGCTTCCTGTCTATGCTCTATTTTTTCAATTGAAACATTTGCGATATCTAGACTATTACAGAAAAAAAAAATATTATTGTAGAATAAATCTAAGAAGATATTATTCATCATCATGAGGTCATCAGTCCTAAGACTGGTTGGACTCTAACCTTCAGCTTCTCCTATCTTGTGCTAACCTACGCATTTCGATAATTGTGCTACAACCTACATCCCTTATTATTTGCGAGCAGTAGTCTAATCTAGGCCTACCTCTGCCTTTCTTCACTCCTATTTCTGCCTCTAAAATATCGCGGACTATTCCCCCCATGTCTCAGCAAGTGGCCTACCATTCTCTCTTCTCTTCTTTGCGTTTTTCCACATACTTCTTTTCTCGCCAACTTTCTCCAATACTTCGTTTCTAACCCTATCAGTCCATGGTATTTTCATCATTCTTCGGTAACACCACATCTCAAAAGCTTCTAATTTCTTCCTACTTGCTTCCCCTACCGTCCAGGTTACGCAACAGTATAGTGCCGTGCTCCATACATATGTTTTCAGAATCTCTTCCTTGTTTCTAAGTTTATTGCCCCCGAACATAAAAGTGCTTTCTTTTTGTTAAAAGCTACTCGACCCTGCGCTATTCTTTGTTTTATATCTTTATCGCTTCTTCCATCCCAATTTATTTTACTTCCTAAATAAGTGAAGTCTTTAACTTCCTCCAATCTTTCATTATTAATTTGTACTTTCGTTTTTGCTCTGCTCTCGCGCCCTCTGCACACTAACACTTTTGTTTTTATTCACCCTCATTCCGTATTCCTCTATCAGCACTGCCTCCATTTCGTTCAATGCTGATTCTAATTCCTCCTTACTAGATGCTAATACTGCTATATCATCCGCGAATCTCAGCATTTTTAGTTTCTGTCCCTGTACTTTAATCCCGAAATCCACACTATATTTTACCAAATTAATCGCTTCTTCGATGTACAGATTAAAAATTAGTGGTGATAGTTCCCCTTCTACTTCTATAACAGCAGTTTGCTCTTTCTATAGACTGTGTACTACTCTCCTATCTCTATACTTCATTCCCGCGCTCTTTAGTATCTCGAACATTTTTTCCCATCTTACGTTATCAAAAGCTTTTTCTAAATCTACAAATCCTATATTCTTCCTTTTTCTATTGTTTTCTCTAACATTACTCTTAGCGCTAGAATAGCTTCGCGAGTTCCCCTATTAGATATTATTAAATAATCTATATTTACCATAATTAAAATATTACTTTATTATATCAACATCAATTTTCAGAAAAATTCTGAAAAACTCTTAAAGCTCATCGAAGGCGTATATCGATATCTACCCCTAGGAACAATCGTCAACAACAAGGTACTAATCGTTCATGGCGGCATATCGGACAGTACGGACTTGGAAATGATCAGAAGTCTCGATCGGGGAAAGGTTAGTACAACTTTATTTTTAGCCTTAATATTATCCTATACGGTGTGAACGTTTCGAATGGAAACGGAAAATGATATACGCCCTATATACTTTATGGAAAATCCCTCGGTTAAGTCAACCATTAAAATGAAATACGTTTGTCATGCACTACAATTTTTGTCACAATATTTTTATAGTTGTAATATTTAGTTATATTATAAAATCTAATTAAATAATGGATGTCCAATAATGGTAATATATAACATTATGACCATTACATTAGTAGTTTTCCAGATGAGCAGCAAGATTGGAAAATGTTTGTAATAGGTACCGGCTTCACTTGAATGGAGATGCGGTGTATTTCACTATACTTATTGCATAACCTAGACGTGTTATACTTAATCTAGTTGGTCATGATATTCTTTGAGCTATTTGACAATTAATTGTTAAATCAATATCATAAAAATCAGTACGAAATTTTACTGAGGAACTTTAAATTGATATTTCGATTCTTAGAAAAGTTAAACCAGGATGCAATTAAAAATTCAACAGCAGAGAAGATTGTAAAACAATTCGAGCAATTTGGAAATATGTAAGATCGTCAGAAAGGTTGACCAGAAGTACCTCATGAAATTTCGATGGATGGATCTCGCCCTGCTGATACGTTAACACAGCATAGTTGGGCGATTCACCGTTGGTAGAGTGGGCGGTCCCTCTAGGCGCCCGGAAGGGGTGGACTCGTTCACGACCATTCGTTGGGACGCCTCCAGAATTCTCGTCGCCGCACTACACTTATGTTTATGAAAAGACCGCTCGCTTGTTTATGGTGTCTGATCTTGGATTTGTTGTTAGAGGGTTTACCGGAGGTTCTTTGTAGATGGTAGCTTTGTCCTGCGATAGGCAAACATCCTTCATGTCTCTACGGATCTCCATAATCTTTTCTGGTTTCTTCTTGCCTCGCTTTCCTTTGTTTATCTTGGTGCTGGACACTCTCTTCGCGCACGCTATCGACGAAATGCTATCGGTAGAGTGAAAATGGAAAGGTTTACTCATATTCCTCATTTAGGCTATATTATCCTGGTGGCCTCTGGTCCTCGTCTTCATCGTAGCACTTACCCCCGTCATCCGACGTGAACCTACAGCACTGGATCTCATCAGCCTATTTCTGACATGGTTGTCGTTTCTTTCTCTGTAACGACTAGTCCTCGGTGGTAGAAGTTAAGTATGTCAAATTTGTATCTTTCCTTGACCAGTTTATGTGGAGCTCGGCCACATGAAAGATCCAGATTCATGACAAGAACCAAGTGAACCTGATTAGATGATGGAATCGCAGAGTCGACCTCACTAAAAATGTCAAATGTATGGGCAAGAATTCAGATAATATGATTATGAGTTCTTTACTTTATAGACAGCAATTTGAATGATCAAAAAAATAGAAACGTTAAGGCAGTAAATAATTTAGGAATTTATTGCATCATTCCCAAATGATAATGACTAGAATATTCTGCGAGTCTTTGTGATACCAACAAAATGGGGAGCCTCGTAATGACGTAGATTTGAATAATTAGTTAAGTCAAGTATTCCTTAATTATTGGATGGATAAGCAGAGGAGGTATTATCGAATGGTCAACTCGGTATCCAGACCTAATCCATCTTAATGTGTTCTATGGGGTTATGTACAGTCTAAAGTATACTTCAATAAACTTATTTTATGACTGAAAAACAAGATTTCAGTATTACATAAATTACAATGATTCACCCAGATATCCCTGGGAAAGTATTATAGGAATTTCAACAGACTTCCCTATAATTAAGAGGTGAAGACATTTCAGTTTGAACATTTTATTGAATTGGTTTTTGTTATATTACTTATTTTGTTGATAATGATGATGATTTGTTGTTGTTTCAGGAATTTAATAAACTGTATTTGTTGAAACTTCAATCGCAATCTTATTTTATCAAACCTAAGTAGAAATATATTTAATGCAATGGAAGTATGTAGCACTATGACCTTGAGTTAAATTGACTTGAGAACTACATATTGACATCAGCTATTCGTGATGATATTAAAACCATGTCATAATAATGTCATAATATAGTGACAAGAAAAGCAAATTTAATTTGTGTGGTTTCCATCCTAGAAGTTCACACTGTATAGTTTAATTGTATATAATTTAAACATTGAACATCAAATTTATTATTTTGAAGTCAATTAATAAATATGATATTCAGAAAATCAGTGACCTTTTCATAATGCGCTAAGATTTAACTCATCGAATGTTTGTCGCCAGCAGACAATATTATCCCAAGTAGCGTAGGAGGTATTTTATTGCGCCTTATTTACCTATACCTTCCCTTTGTAAGCAGAAACGTAATTCGAAACTTTCATTCCATTACGCTGTACCCGCCTTTCTTATTAGGCCATAAAGTTACTCATTATTATAATTCTGGTTCATCGAAAGTCTAGACACCCTCTGCGACATTTTATTTAAACATTCGTTCATCCTTGCGTTGTGTTAAATTGCTAAACTAAACAGAAAATAAGCTATTCCTTCATCTTTACGAAATAGGTTGTAATACGTCATATGCCGCTGTGCAACTCAGAACTCATCGGTCTTGTAAACATAATGATGAATTACTTAAATTATGTTCTGATGATTAATAGTTTAGACAGCGTTACTTAGTCGATTGATGGGGATACATTTCAATTTTCCAATCAGTGAACAACAACTTTTTAGTTGTTTTTTATGGCGCTATCCTCTCCATTACAGCGATTATTAGAAGTGTCAACATCGAGCGTAATGATCCAAGTAATACTCACATGACGGTAATCTTGGCAATGTATATATACCGGAATATACATTGAAGCCTCAGAATATAGAAGGTGGGGCAGAGCAACATTCTTATTTGAATTTCGCGCCCTGAAGCGATGTTTGCTCCTAGAAGGGTGGGAGTAGGCACATTCGAGAGGGCGGGGCGTAAAATTGTATAAACCAACCGGAGCTACAACTTTATCCCCGTCCTCTCGAATGTGCCTATCCCCACCCTCCTAAGAGCAATCATCGCTTCAAGGCGCCAAATTCAAATAAGCAAGTTGCTATGCCCCACCTTGTATTTGCAGAGTAATATTATTCTATTAAATCTCTAACATCTCTCGGTGCCCGATATATTCCTTTATATAATATTAATCCTCCATATCTACAAAATATTACTGATTGGACCTTTAAACTTCTGAAAAGGCACAATATTCCAACGTGTCTCTCTACCCTATCAAAAATCTCTCCATAGCTAAGCCCTATAGAATACCCCATCCAGTACAGAGATTTATCCATAATATTTATTTAATACTAGTATATACTCCTGGACAAAATTAACGCATCAGTTAAACTTCATATTATTTCATTTATTTTTTCAAATATTTAAATCATAGTACCAACGTCTTATTCTTCTTCCTTCTATAATAGGTCTATGACCTGCTCCTTTTTCGATAAATATGGGTACTTTGAGCTGGTTATCTGTTTTACAGAGAGGGCTACTAACCTGGCCTTCTAACCCTCCTCTTTCTTCCGGGTTTAGGACCAGCAACAGTACTACCGGGCTAATCAATCCACCCAGCAGCACTGCAGGCTGAAAAAGGCAACGGCACGCAATGTTCTCAAGCGGTAACCCATCCAAGCCTAACCCATCCAACACTAACTGCGCCCGACGTTGCTTATACTTCGGTCGTCGGTATTTTCAACGTGGTATGGCCGTTGCCCTCCTCCGGTACCTACGTGATATTATAATTAAATGATTTCAACTAATGTTTAACAAGTTAGCATGGTATTATCAGGGAAAAATATGAATAAAGAACAGAAAAGAAGAGTAATATCAAATGTAATGAACAAGGTGATGATGAAAAAATTGGAGGTGAAATTGAATCATAAAAGTTAGAATTCAGTAACGTGTATATCCTCCTCTAACTCTTATCACTGCTTCAATTTATCTAGGCATACTATTGGTCAAGTTGTGAGTGGCTTGCTGAGGAATATTCCCTCATTAGACAAGAACGACTTGTTCAAATACCCAAAGTGTTATAGGAACAGATATATGACCCCTAACTGATCATTTTACTGCATCCCATAGACGTTCTATGGGGTTAATATCTGGGCATTTTAGTGGCCAGTTCATAGTTGGAATATTTACAAGTCAAAAGTAGTCCAGTGCCACTCTAGTAAAATGAGACCGACCGTTTTCCATGCATAAAAATGAAATTGTCCCCGACAAATGAGACTAATGGCATCACATGTTCTTCTGCGATGTTTTCTATAGGAACCAAATCCATATGACCATCGCAAATAAACTCCTCCCCAGAACATTATTGATCCACCAAAAAATGGGACCCTTGGAGAGCTATTGGAGGCATAAAACCCCTCTCTTGGCCTCCGCGAGGCTGTTTGATGTCGATCTAATGAATTAAAACTTACTCTTGTTTTGTCTGAAAACAAAACTCGCTTCCGGTCGTCAAAGGTGCAATTTGCATGTTCTGTTGCAAAACGGAGTATAGTAGTTCTATGTTCTCTAGTTAGCGGTGGTCCAATCCCCTTTCATTAAGCCTTCTTCTGACCGTTCCAGAAATTGCTACATTTCGGGCTGCTGCTGAGCTCTGCTTAGCTCTAAACTGGTAGGGTGCCTATTTCTTAATGCGACCTACATAGAATATCGCTCATCTCTTGCATCTATAACTTCTTATGATCTTGACCTGGTGTTCTACAGTAACTTTCAAGTTCGTTAAAACATTTAACTGTTCGACTAATTGTTGGTTATCTAACTCCTAACAAATTAACCACATATTGCTGACTGCGTCCCTCATTAACCACAGTTACCGCTTTCACTATTTCATCTTCTCCTAAGTTGCATGAACGATTCATTTCTTCTACTCGTAGTATACTGAACATAGTTTTTCATTCACTCGATACGTTATAACACGTTATATGGATGTTAAAACAAATATAAAGTTTGAATAGACATTTGAAGCAGCTCTCCAATGAGGGAGGTATTACTTATCCACTGTTATACACTAAATGGCACCGCAATGCCATCTTTAATGATTATATTGCTATTTATTAACTAAAACAGTATTTCTACAATTTAGTGTATGTATGCCAATTTTTGTCTTTTAATGTACGTCACTTACAAAGTTAATGGAGGAGAAGGGACTTTTCTACAATTTCTACAATTTAGTGTATGTATGCCAATTTCTTGTCTTTTAATGTATGTCACTTCCAAAGTTAAAGGAGGAGAAGCGACTTTACAAGCACACTGTATATAGGACTGTTAATTTTGTTCCTACAAACATACATATATCGAATTTCTAGTTTTTAGAGTTTCGTTGTTTTTTTTTAGTTTAGAATTTCTAGTTTTTAGAATCTAGAATTTCGAGTCTATTTTTACTACTAATTATTTCAAGAAATGGTAATTATCCATTGATTTATATTAAATAGATGTGAAGAATACCCCAGATATAATAATACATAGAAATTATGGAGAACACACTAACAGGGATGTTTATAATCTATTGCAGTTGTTTTATTTTTATACTAACTATATATAGTTATGAAAAACTAACCCTAAAAAATTATTAATTATATTACGATCATACCAGTTATTCACTTGACAATATGGTTTAACAGGATTAGCACTACTAATTATTTATTTATCATTATTAATAATAACAACATCCACTGGCATAAGTCAGATCTTCCACAAATGTGTCATTTCCTTATTACCGGATTTCGTCTTCGAGGGAGGTCAAATTGACTACTTTCACCCTTGTTGTAGTTCAAATCAGCCCCTCGCGACTCGAATGTGCTCAAAGCGAGGTAAAGGTGAAACTCTACATCTAAGATAACGAATTTATAGACGGCTGTCTATGTTGCGGTAACCACATTTAATCGATTTACCGTAACTTAGAGTATAGTTTTGGCTCGGTGTTCCCTAATAATAATTGTTCTTTTGTCTTTGTTGCAGTACGGCTCGTTGTTGCGACCCCCGCTGAGTGACAGTTCAGCTCCGGGAGCAGAAGTTATCAACAAAGTGGAATGGAAGCAAGTAAGACAGGCAATAACTTTCCACAACTTTAAGTGTATTGTATTTCAACGTATTCCGCGAAGCGGTGCAGTGTGAAATGTGGGAGTTTGGTTTCGGCGACATCTTACTCGTATTTGAATAAATATTGCATTGAGGGAAATTCGTGGCGTGTGGCTTTATCTCTGGAAAGAGACTCGTTTATTTTGATAGGCGAGATCTTAGCTAAGAAAATCAGGAATACTTTTTTATTTTTATTCAAAATACGTGTGATTCATTTACTATACAATTTTGTATCACATAATCCTGTTAAAATTTCATATACAGTGTTACCTACTATAGATACTAAAGTGTCTTTCAATAAGGATGCTCGATTTTTAAATGTAAATAAAACAAATTGTGTGTTAAATATCCAGTCAATTATTTTTTTTTTTTTTTTTTTTAAAAATATTGTATGGTATTAAGTATAGAATTTAACGTCGTTAAAATATCCGCCGCGGCTTTATTTGGTGGCACATAAGTAGTATAGCTATGTCACTCCTGGCTCACTCTCGGATTTGTCCGCGGACATTTGATGCGGATGGCATGTGGTCATCGTTGATCTGAAGAACTCTTGGTACAGGTATAGAACAGGTCTGTACAGGTGTAAAACAGGTCTGTACCGGTTTAAAACAGGTATGGTGGTATTAGGAAAAAAACAAGATGTCATTAAACAGGTTACCATACCTGTTTTAAACAGTAAACAGTGCCTTTCTCAGAATGCATTTGGTGCTGGTGTATCTCGTGTGGATTGACATCATCCCAAGTCCAATAATTTTGCTTGTTCACATATCCATTCATCCAAAAATGGACCTTGTCACTAAAGATGATTTTTTTGGTGAAATTTCGGTCAACTTCTAACTGCTCCAGAGCACAATTAGCGAACACACGGCGTTGTCTATAGTCGTTTACCTTAAGTTCCTGGGTGAGTTGGATTTTATACGAGTGCAGACCCAAGGTCCGACGCAAAATTCGCCAAATTGAAGTAAGTAGCAGAAAGGCCAAGTTCTTGTGAACGACGAGAAATTAACTGCCTCGAGTCTTCCCGTACACTCTCATGCACAGCAGCGATATTTTCAGCAGACCTTTCGATTTACTATTTATCAAACCGGTTCAATACGTTTTTCATGCACTACAATTTTTGTCACAACGTGATTATGACGATCATATGATATCAATATTTTTATAGTTGCAATATTTAGTTATATTATAAAATCTAATTAAATAATAGATGTCCAATAATGGCAATATATAGCATTATGACCATTACATTAGTAGTATTCCAGATGAGCAGCAAGATTGGAAAATGTTTGTAATAGGTACCGGCTTCACTTGAATGGAGATGCAGTGTATTTCACTATACTTATTGCATAACCTAGACGTGTTTTACTTAATCTAGTTGGTCATGATATTCTTTGAACTATTTGACAACTACTTATTAAATCAATGTCATAAAAATCAGTACGAAATTTTACTGAAAAACTTTAAATTGATATTTCGATTCTTAGAAAAGTTAAACCAGGATCCAATTGAAAATTCAACAGCAGAGAAGATTGTCAAACAATTCGAGCAATTTGGAAATATGTAAGATCGTCAAAAAGGTTAACCAGCTATTACAGAAGATCCTCATGGAATTTCGACGGATGGATCTCGCCCTGCTGATTCGCTGACACAGCACAGTTGGGCGATGCATCGTTAGTATAGTGGGCTGTCCCTCTCCCGTCCCGCCCGGGGAGTGGTGGACTCGGCGACTACCATTCGTTGGGACACCTTCAGAATTCTCGTCGCCGCACTACGCTTCTGATTCTGGATTTGTTGTTAGATGGTTTACCGGAGGTTCTTTATAGATAGTACCTTTGTCCTGCTATAGGCAAACATCCTTCATGACTCTATGGGTCTTTATAATTTTTTCTGGTTTCTTCTTGCCACGCTTTCCTTTGTTTAGCTTGGTACTGGACACTCTTTTCGCGCACGCGGCTTTATTTGGTGGCACATATTCGGGAGGTCCAATTTTCAATGACTTTGTCGCATAAATCTAGCTGAATTTTCTGAATGGAGTTCAGCAGTTACGTTTGCTTTGAGGGCACCAATTGTTTGCGGTTTATTCGCATAGATCTGCGATTTAAGATAGCCTCAAAGAAAGAAGTCTAGAGGCTTTAAATCGCACGATCTCCGTGGCCAGTTCATGTCGCCGTTGCACGAGATAAGCGTATATGAGATATGCAGTGCATCGGGAGATGAGTTGTGTGGCACGTAGCGCCGCGCGCCGTCCTATTGGAACCACATGTCGTCGGTATTTATATCATCCAGTTTAGGCCACAAAAAGTTGCTTATCATCGATCTGTAATGCTCGCCATTGCCGGTTATGGCAATGCCGTTTCGCTTTGGAAGAAATACGAATCGATGATCCTGCCAGACCAAAATCGGCAGCAAACAGTGGCTTTTTCAGAATGCATTTGGTGCTGGTGTATCTCGTGTGGATTGACATTATCCCAAGTCCGACAATTTTGCTGGTTCACATATCCATTCATCCAAAAATGGCCCTTGTCACTAAAGATGATTTTCTTGGTGAAATTTCGGTCAACTTCTAGCTGCTCCAGAGCACAATTAGCGAACACACGGCGTTGTCTATAGTCGTTTACCTTAAGTTCCTGGGTCAGTTGGATTTTATACGAGTGCAGACCCAAGGTCCGACGCAAAATTCGCCAAATTGAAGTAAGTAGCAGAAAAGCCAAGTTCTTGTGAACGACGAGAAATTGACTGCCTCGGGTTTTCCCGTACACTCTCGCGCACAGCAGCGATGTTTTCAGCAGACCCTGCGATTCACTTACGGATGTTGGCTGGTTATTTATCAAACCGGTTGACTCGAATTTGATCACCAAATAGTCGACTTGGCGGGACGATTGTGATGAAGATAAAAATCTCGCAATGCGAGGAACGTTTCTCGAACGGAGCACTGATTTTGGAAATAAAGTTTGATAATTTGCATACATAATTGCTCAAAACGCTATAACTTCATGGTAACTTGCCTTACACTACTGAATAATTCACAATAAATTTGACAGATGTTGCTTTAACAATATGGCCGCTTTGACCTAACAAATTTCAAGCGTTCCTAACGAAACACCCTGTAGAATGCCAGATTTCTGGGTACATCATAAGTACTTAGTGTAACTTAGACTAAAAATCACCTTGATAAGGTTTTTATAATCTCACTTAGTTTACTCGCATTTCTAAATGGTATGCCCTGCGACTACTTTTAGATTTAAATACTCGTATATATATTATCTATCAAAATATTCCTATGATATTAGTATAGAACAGACAGTGATTATCATTATAATGAAGATAATAATACATGCCTTGTCCAACAGAATTAATTTCAGTTACAAAAAGAAATATAAAATACAGAAAGGACCTACAAAATGTTTCAGATTATATCTAAAATCAACGTAGGTATATTTTAGCCATCAATCAGTGCATATACCTAACCCTGCATAATTGCCTAATTCTCGTTCAAATGCCTCGAACAAGATTTGTGTTATAAAAATATTTTCTCTCCTCAGGGAAAGAAGTAATTTGAAGAAAAATCCATAAGAATTATCTACCTAACGAAAAACTGACTTGTTTTATTAATTTGATAGTTGATGAATGAAATTTCATACAATTCAACGTAAAAGTGTATTTAATAATCAAAGAATGAATGAAGAATGAATTAAACATTTTAATGAAATTGCAGTTTCCATAAGAAATTTATATATATATTTTTGATTTCAAAAAATAAAACCCGCCACAGGTAGGATTCGACATTTGTCCCGGATTGGAACCGAACGACATACAGATGTTTCGAACTTATTAGTTCTCATCAGTACCGTACACGGTACGCCGATCCAGGACAAATGCCGAATGTAATTTGTGGGGTATACATCTTTATCGATACGATCTGTCAGTAACATATAAGTCGGAAATCGAGAAAGGAACTACCAAACCGCCAAGCGGTTATCAAAATAGTTCCCGAATAGCAAGGGTATTACATAATCGCTATAGAAAACAACTACTCCTCGAGCTAAAGCCCCGCCGGGCGTTGAATTATACCTAAGAGCGATCCTCGACCCCTTTCTCCTGTTTCTACATGATCAGATAAGGTTTCAAAAAATAAAACCCGCCACAGGTAGGATTCGACATTTATCCCGGATTGGAACTGAACGACAAACAGATGTTTCGAACTTATTAGTTCTCATCAGTGCCGTACACGGTACGCCGATCCAGGACAAATACTGAATGAAATTTGTGGGGTATACATCTTTATCGATACGATCTATGTCAGTAACATATAAGTTAATATGTTACTGATATATTTTTGTTAGTTAGAACTAACCCAATGTTAGTTCATATTCAACGTAGCTACACTTTATAAAGTCAGTTAGTGCGACAAGTGATATTCAATTCGCTTATATTAATACCATTTTTCCTAAAAAAATTCAAAACTTAGAGCAAAAGGTACAATTAACTCGAATATAGATCAGGAAACTTTATAAAATTTAATGGTTGTTTAATAAATTTAAATACAAATTAATGAAGTAATAGAAGAATTTTCATTAAAAAATGCCTTGGAATTGAATTTTTAAAACAGGGAGATACGATTAGTTTAAAACTTATAGAAGGCCAACAATTTATTTTTCTTTTCTTAGAAAGAACCTTCATTATTAACAATAAATAAATTTGTACGTTACTATTGTTACTATTAAAATTATATTATTTGTTATATTGAATCTTTTTTACTGAATGAGAAAATAGTAAACATTATTTTTTCATATATAACAACAAAATGACAAGAATACAATAATTATGATAGAAAATATCTAAATTTCTTTGAGGGCCTTTTGGAAATAATATATGTTAGGAAAAACATTAAGCTAAAATATATTTAAAGAAAATTAAGTGGAGATAAACTTGAGACTTACTATTTATTTCATCGCTATTTGCCAAATAAATAACTCTCTTATCTTGCCGATAAACGAACAATCTACCTGATCCTAGCCATAATAACAAGCCACGGTATGTTTTGAGATTTTTTATTTGGCAAAAAGCGATGAAATAAACTATAATAGTGGTTGATGGTCAATTAATTAATTTGATTGATTTACCCACTTAATTGATCAATTGAGTAGGTGGATCAATCATTAGTATCGTAAATTGATCTACTATATTGATTTACTACTTTGATTGAGTGAATATCATCAACAATTAGTAAATTGTTGCTTGGGTTAATCAAATAGTTAAATATATAATTAAACATGAAATATCTTTATTGTCAATAAATTTACTTTAGTTACTAAAACTATTTCGTACCTGAGACAACTTGTTTGCTCACTCTCTTAGGTAACAGCTCTCAGATTTGTCAGCAGACTATCTATATACCAAAAAAACTATTATATCCAGTAGATATATGTTACTTTTTACCAAGAGGATTATCGTTTATAGATTATCGTTTTAAGAAAAGCAAAGTATATAATATATGAAGTTCGAAAACACATAGTATCTAATTTCAATGAACATAAATACAAGTTGCACATAAATGAGAAGGTGATGGTATGAATTACTGTTAATTATGTTAAGATAATTTTTCGAAATATACCAATACATAAATTTAAAATCATATTTGTAAATGCTATATAATAAGTTAACTGTAACTACATTTTTATTTCACAAAATTTTCTTCAACTGTTTCAGGTATTTGACATTCTATGGTCCGACCCTCAAGAGACCAAGGGGTGCGTACCGAATACCTTAAGAGGTGCTGGAACTTACTTTGGGCCAGACGTTACAAAAAAGTTCCTGGAACAAAACCGTCTCCTATATATTATTAGATCTCATGAATGTAAGCCAGATGGATACGAAGTCTGTCATAATAACTCGGTAAATATTATTCAGTGTATTTATATCTTTTCTCTCTTTTAATTCGGTTTGTTGTCGCGAGCTGAGGGTAAACATATAAATATGGCAGATATGTTTGATTACTTTTATACCCCTAACATACAATCCATCTATTCACCTCCATATTCGATTCAAAATTCATCACGGCCTAAAACATTATTAATAATTACTTTATTGATAGTTTACCATGAGTTACTAATTAAAATAACTTCGTAATAAACAATTATGTATAAAACAAATCAATAAGCAATTCACACCTTATATATTACAGAAGAAGATGTATTTGAACAGATAAAAATTAAAAATCAGCTCCTGAAATTTATATAAATATTTGTGTTTATTAATATTAACTGATTTAATCAAATTGTGTTTGCATATCATGCTTATTTGTATGCATATAATCAATAACATAATGTAACAATTGCAACTGATTCATTTTTTAGTTACTAAAGGAATGTTATCATTAACATTCTAGATGCTATTACCCTCAAGACGCATCAGACATATGACCAATAAACATCCTTCCTGATTTTTCTGAGCTATTTACTACTATTTATATTTATTTACTACTAATACTATACATGCTACTATTTCTTTATACTAATTTCTCCCTTTCACCAATCGCGACAGCTCTCTTTGGCATGTAGAAAGTAGAATTCTAAACTAATTTTGATAATACTTGCTCATTTTGAGCAGCCACATTAAAACGGAATATACACTTTAATTAATTTCACCCCCTTTTCCCAGGGTACGGTAAATTATGTAGGGAAAGTATTTGTTGATCTCCTGAAATATAAAGTATTAGATATTGTGTAGTTCAACGTAGTTCACCTAAAACAGAAATATATTTATTAGTTTTTGTACTTACGCTTGATCCACCATCATTTGGAGGTTGTCACCGTCGTTTATGCGGTCTGGCTCCTATTCTGGTTCCTACTGAATCGTAGTCTGTGATCTTATTAGCAGGTTCAGATGGTTTTCCAGTAAGTATAAGTTTCCCTGACTTTTTTTTTATTCTCTAGGTTGCTCTCGTATATTGGAGATCTCTCCGGATGTCTACGTTTTTCACAAATCACGAGGCCTCCACGGTTCATCGTTGTGCTATTTTCTACGGCCTGTATTTGGAGATGACTTTTGGCGACGTATCTCCATACTGTACAGCCATACATCAATTTGGGCTGGAAAATTTCTTATTCATTTCCTCGTAAGTTTTCTTAATGTCTGGTTCTCGATCCCAGACAAGCTTCAGATGTTTCAGGATCTTGACTTATATGTCTGGTTAGTCTCCCTATTTCCTCAGTACAGTTCTCGCCCTCGTTCTCCAGCTAGTTTTCCCTGTGTTGAAGTTCGAAGCAGTCGGCGAACGCTTTTGCCTTTTCCTTGTTGGAGTAAACAAGTTTTCATTCACAATTAATGTATAGGATCATAAATGTTTTGAGTGCTTTCTGCGTTTTCCAAAGTCCTCCCATTGTTATGGAACAAAAACATTGCTCCACGACAACGAGTTCACCGAATTTTTTGAAAAATTAAAATGTCATTAAAACGTTTGAGTACTCGTCCTCTACTCAACCATCAGACCTCAGAGTGCAGAAAGAAATTTCCCTATTGACAGTACATTTAATCAGTCAGTCCTTTGAATAGTGTTTGTATCGACTGAGTTTTACCTTTGTTCCCAACTTTTACTGCCGATTTCATAACATCGTTTAGTTTCAGAAACTTTCCATAATGCTTGTTGATGGATAATGCAGTGGTAAGAGAGAAATTATAAAAAAAGTTTCATCATTATGACATAATGCCACGAGACCCTTATTGAAGCCCACTGTAGTTGCAGCTCCATCGACTGTGAAACCTACCATTTTAAATACTGGGATTATCTCAGACAAAATAATATTTTTAAACGATAATATAGAAGTAATCTTCATTGGTTTTTTAAACATAAAATTGCTAAAAACCATCCTAACGAAAACAGTCATCTGGACGGTATCGACCACATATATAATTCGTCATGTTTCAAAAAAAAAATAATTACAGTTATCTAAGTCGCTTTTTGACTGTAAAAAAACATTATTTATTACTTCTACTTATCTCATCACTATATTACCTGAAAGTTGCATCGATTTTATAGCACTATCTCGTCTTCATATTGGCAAACAACAATTCAGCAGTTTTTAAAATCCTTCTAAAATAAATAATGTTTCATCATATCTCGATGTTTACACCATTTCTTCTATTGTACAATTATCGGTGACGCAATATGATGCTTCAGATGCAACCCTATTTTTATGAACAATTTTTAAAGATATTGACTATTATCACTAGGCAACAAATTTTCACTTTTCTTGTGTGCATGAGTTCTTTTTACGTGTGACTAGTTTTGTTTAGGTTAAAATGAAGGAAAACCATTAGTATAATGATTTGGATTTGTTTTTACAGTCACTGAATTGTTTTTTCTATTTTTTAAACTTTAATGCCGAATTTTCGCCTTAACTTTGCTCTGGGTACCAACCCAAAGGTCTTTTCGATTTAGGTAGGGATGCACGGCTTGACTTGACTTTCAAGCTACTTGACTTGACTTGACTTGAAATCAAGTCAAGTCAAGTAGTTATATTTCAAGTACTTGAAAAATCAAGTAGTTCTTGAGGACTACTTGATTATTTCAAGACTACTTGATCTTTCACTAATCATTTAATATTATTAAGAAATAAGAATAAAGAAAACCTTGCAATAAAGCCTTTTATATTCAAAATTAAATATTCAATTATAATCTATATAATACATATATAAATATAAATGTAAAAAATACTAATAATAAACTATTTATTGGGTATATTAATAACATAATATACTATTCTAAAATATTAAACAAAATAGTAAATCTGATAACGTTAAAAATGATTTTCCAATGTATGCCCTCTTTTTCTTCAGTAACATAGTAGTAATAGCAAAATTTAAAAGACGTATTTAATATCATCGTTTGCCATCCACGATCTAAAGCACATGAGGCTTCTAATGGAGTTATCGCCTAATCGGTTACGGGTTGTTGTAATAGTTAGAGCAGTCCTGGAAAACTGCCTTTCAACAGAAGCTAAAGATACAGGTGTTGATAAAAAATATTTGGCCGTTATGGCCAAGTTTGGAAAACCGTTTTCGTGTCTTTTACATCATTCTAAAATATCTTCACAACTGTCAGCTCGTGAATCAGACAGATATTTGTCTATTTCATGGCGCCAAGTCATTTCATCTCTTGGGTTGACAGGAGATTTCTTAAATAAACTTAGTAGATCGATGTCAAATTCACCGCAATCACTATTTTCATCTGGTTTTGAACATGAAGATGATATGAGCAGTGAATTGGATCTAAAATACTTTGTTTTGAAAATTTCTTCAAAATGCTAGACTGTATCCATCTGCAACTCTTTTCTCCAATTTGGATTGGAGAATGTTTCCACCTTATGTCAGGGATCTCAGATTAAAACAACACAGTATATCCAGTTACTTCTCTCGTAATGTTTAATGATTTTGTCCCTTGCCGCTTGAATGGTATATATTATTTTCTCATCACATCGATCTCTCTCTGGGTTATTGTCGGATTGTACTGGGTATTGTGTAGTATTTCGTTCTATAGCCCATTTTTCACGTTTATCCAGAATAATATTTATACCAATTATCACCATCGGAAGTGTACAGTAGACTTCACCTTCTAATGATGTGGAAATAGTCTTAAAAATATTCAAGTATTTACAAACTTTCTCCATTACCGACCATTCTGTATCTGTAGGCTTCAGAGTCTTTAAGTTGTCCATATTATCACGAAGGATGTTCAAAACCCTTCTCATATTTAAGCTCCATCGTAGCATTTCGAAAATTGAATTCCACCTTGTTATGACATCAAGTTTTGGCATAGCCATTTTCAAGTTCACAATATTACCAAATTTTTCAAAATATTTACGTAAATGTTCAGAATTTTTCAATTTTTTTGCTAGACTGTAAATTTTTTTACATCTTTTATTGCTAAGGCAAGCAAGATCTTGCAGTCGTAATTCGCGAGTTCTTGTACATAATTGAGTGGTTATTTGGTTATCAAGTAATATCAAGTAGTTTGAAATTACTTGATATTAAGTCAAGCAATAACGATAAAAAATCAAGTCAAGTCAAGTAGGGGATTTTTGAAAAGCTTGGTTTTTAAGTCAAGTCAAGTAATTTACAAAAACATCAAGTTACTTGACTTGATGAATCTCTATTTAGGAGGCTCAAGTGAGTTCCCCTACACTGCACTACTATTGTAATTAATGTTCAGTGTTTTTAAAAATACATTTAAATATTAATAAAACGGAAAAGACTGAAATAACTTTCCATTATTCACACTCTTATTACCCCCTAGTCAAAATTGCGATGTTAAGTCGCACTATTTAGATACACTGCCTAATCAAAAAGCTTAAATATGTCATGCGTATTACTGTAACAACCGTTTTAACATTATAACGAAGAAACATTTGATTGGACATTGTGTATGGATTGGCTACATTTTTATTCGACACTTCGAGAATAAAAATCATTGTTGCATCTAAAAATTTGTCATTACACCACAACTTTATTTGCACCCCCCCCCTCCCTCCCCCTTCCCCCAGACAAGACAGAAAAGGCGTTCGCAAACAAAATTGTATGTAGTCATTCAAAATACAATACTAGATGTCAATTAAACCGCAGTAACTCCATTTATTTACGTTTTAAGATAGCGTTAAAGTAATTTTTCTCGCAAAAAATGACAAAAAATAACGATCTTTTTTCGGGGAAAAAAGTTAAAAGTGCCTTTTTTCTCCTTGAGCCTCAGTAGTAGAGCAAAGGTATAAAACAATCACCACATGCCATCCGCATCAAATGTCCGCGGACAAATCCGAGGGTGGTCTGATAGCCCCTTTGCTATACTACTAGCCTCCTAGACTAATAAGAACTTTGTATTGGGGTCCAGACTAATAAAAACTTTGGATTGGGGTCCAGAGCAAAGTTAAGGCGAAAATTCGGCAGAAAGTTTGCAAAATCGAAAAAACAATTCAGTGACCGCAAAAACAAATCTAGGTCATTACGCCAATAATTTTCCTTCATTTTAACCTAAATGGAATCAGTCACACATAAAAAGAACCCATGCACAAAATCGTGTTAACAGGTGTTATCTAATTAATTGATATTTCTATTGCCCTCTATTTTCCTTTCTAACGGCAGAAAGTAAAGAGAATGATTTTCGAAAGTCGAATGGACAATTCTTATGACGACTTTCCATATTCCCTCTTTGCATAATAAACGTACATTTTTGCCTCTAATTTCTATAAGAAAGTTTTGTTTTTCCCACTTCGAGTGAAAGTGATATGTATTTACTTTTTGACTAATACTTTCCAAAATTCTTGTAATTATATTAGTTCTGAAGGAGCTAATTTACTAGACGATAATCTCAAAATATTGACACAATTCTGTTGAGAAAGAGCCTATTTTGCCTATTTACCTATCGAAATGTATATATTATTAAAAATAAATCTACAAATTAACTGTTGTTTTAATGGTTGGTTGTAATTAAAATTCATGTTGGTTTGTCTGTATATGTAAACGATTCTTCTGTTTTATATGTACATATCTTTTAACAACCAAATCATTTGTGTAATTTAAAATTAAGGGAAACGATGTTACCACATTGATTATAGAAGGTTTCTGTATATATTTTAGGGATACATTGTGCCTTTATTTTCTTGTTATAATAAGTTTTACCCCCATTTTCACGTCACTTCAACGTACATTGTCTTGACGGCAGTGTAGGGATATTAATATGGTAATTTTCTATTGTATATATAATCTGCTATAGAGGTACACTTAACTAAAACTAATACAACTTCCCTAACGTTATATTTACCCTCAGTTTACTTTTCTGCTATTAAATAATGAAAAGTTGAGATAAAGCAAACATATTTTTTGGTTTTCGAACATTCCAATTATTTAGAAGAATTACATTTTTTATTGTTATTCGATATTATGTAGATTTTCAATCTATAATCAGTAATAGCTATAACTTTTTCAGTAAAGAGGAAGTGGATGTATACAAAAGCTTTTGATAAATGCATTATGATATTTTAATCGAGTTGGAAAATATTAGTATTCACGACAATTTACTAAATTATAGTAAATCATATATTTTAAATAAATCATAATATGACAATATTAATAAATATTCATCCTCATTAACACAAGATCTGGTGTCCCCGAGGGATCACATTTAGGACCCCTTCTATTTTCATTGTTTCTATATGATATTAACAGTTGCTTTATACATTGTAATTACCGTTTGTGTACTGATGATTTAAAGTTAAACAAAGTAAACAGTTTATCTCATTGTGTTAAATTGCAAGATGATATAATCCGTATTTAAAACTACTGTGAAATAAACAAACCTTTTTAGAATATTGACAAACAGCTATTTTATAACACTTTGTTGAGTGACCTTTCACCCAAGATTTAAGATTGCAAAGTAGCCAATCACTAAATAAATGTTATTTATAAATATAATACTAATACGATACACATAAAGATACAAACTAAATAGGTTATGAAAATTCCAAGTTCGCTTGAACTTGAAATTTTGCCAATAATACCAATTTTTTCTATTAATGTATTTTCGTTTTTAAATTAATTTTTATACAAAGTTATTTATAAAAAAAACTGAAGATCGATTATTTTTAATACAACACAATGATACTGTAAATACTTTATCCAGAATGAATAGAGACAAAGTAGTAGAGGGAATTTTAGAATCGGCGTGTTTTTTTCCTTACTTGCGATAATAAATAAACCATTCCTTAAGTAAACCGCTGGGTCCCATCTACAGCGCTCTTACTCCATTTACAGCATTTACGCACGTCATAGTAATGGGAGGAGAGAGCCATATTATATGGTTTACTTAGGCCTCGGGGACGTCTTGCGTTACAAACCCCAATTCTCTTCTATCCACTTTATATGTCTAGATTTCAACGTGTAGTTAGCAATTTGTCCTACATCAATTATTAGGGCTATAAACGAGAAGATATACGTGGTGATTTTTCATAGAGACCCACCCTGAATAAATCGATTCTTATTTTTCATGATAAATTGTTGAAAGAAAACATAAAAGAATGGTAAATTCATATGTACAACTTCAGTCCCCGTATTGGAGGTGGTTATTCTTCTACAAATTATTGTAGAGTACCAGGGTCGAGTAATATCTTAGACTAAAGGAATGTTAACTTTCTTTGAAGTAATACTTACCACCCCAGGTATAGATTGATTATTTTAGAACTATAAGTAATTAAAAATCAACTTTTTCTGATTGCTTTAAAAGAACACATCCTGAATATCTCGAAAAATAAGGTGAGAATGAAATTAACAAAAACATATCGATTCATAAAACTTTCAATGTGTTGTTACCCCTTGTAAATCTGGAATTAAATGACGTTGACCTATTTTTTTCCTAAGTAGAAAGCTAAAGCCATGAAGTCTTAACGATGAGGATGAACGACAATGAATAATAGTGTAAATACATTCCTGGACAAACTTAACGCATCAGTAAAAGTTTTCATTATTTCTTATAATTTTTCGAAGTTTTAAACCCTTAACCATTTTATGTACGTAGGCCTAGGATATCCCCTGTCACTACTGATAAACAATTGTATTACAGATGTAAAGTAACATTTTGTTATTTAATTGTTTATTAACAATACATTTAATGCTGTTTAAGGTGACTTGTAAAAGACAATAAATTCGGTAACGCTAGGTAGAGTGACTTTTTCCATTACACTTAGAGTAGAATAAATTAATCGTTCACGCAACTTAAAAGATGAAACAGTGAAAACGATAACTACGGTTAACGAGGGATGTCGCCAGCGATATGTGGATAGTTTGTTAGGAATTAGACTTCAATGAACTTGGAAGTTACTGTAGAACTCCAAAACAAGGTCATAAGAAGTCTAACAAGTCTACATATGTAAGAGATGAACGACATCCTATGCAAGTCGTCTTAAAAAACAGGCATGCTACTAGTTTAGAGCTAAGCAGAGTCCTAGCAACAGCTCAAAATGTAAACATGGGGACAGCATGTAACTTATTCAATATTTGCAAATACTGGAGCAATATTGTACAAAAACAAAAGTTGTACAATAAAACAAGGCAACAAAACTCGACTACACCAAAAGTTTGTTGTAGTGGAGCTTTTTTTTTGTATGAATTCTTCACTAACACCAAAAACACCAATTATATATAACTACCAAATACAAGTAAGGATACCAGCAGCAATAGCGAAATATCTAAATAAAGTCCATAACAACAATATTTCAAAATATGTAGGTATATTAATATAACATTGGCGCCTCCGCCAATTATTTGAAAATTTTTAGGGGTTCTTCAATAACAATGTAAAATTAAATGAACAAAAATCCATGTGAAAGAACGGACACGTATTTTAAAGTACATGTAGAAGTAATTTGCGTAACGTATAGATGAATTATAATAAAAGCATTGTTATATTAAAAGACTAACAAAGGGAGTGAACTTTTGAAATTTTCCTCCAACTAAAAAGTTCGACTACCACCGTATATCGCATTTTAACGGACCACCTCGGCATGATTTGTAGATATGCAAGGGGGTCTTCCGCATTATAGTACACTATGTGTTAGTTCACCATTATTAAATACAAATCAAATAGTGTTAAGAAATTCAGTTCAATTTTTTGTTTTATGAATTCCTCAAAATCACCAAATACGCTGGTTATACATAACTACAAACAGCGCAGTTATCCATTAAAGATTCTACCAAGATATTCTGTAGAAAAAACTGCTCAAATATTTTTTCAGTAGATGCTACGAATTGTTTCAAAGAAAAATGACGCGATTTTTAGTGAAGAAAAATAAAAATACATCGCTACTTCCACGGTAGGTCTTCAGTGATTTAAATATTCTGCACAGTTATCATCTAGAGCTTCTGCTAAAATATTTTATAGAAAAGACTGCTCAAATAGTTTTAATAACTCGCTATGATTTTTTTTTTCAAGAAAAAGTACGGGACGTTTAATAAAGAAAAATAAAATAAATTACCACTTACACCCTAGGTTTTGTGCTACATCATTATTCTGCACAGATATCTCCTAGAATCTCTACTAAAATGTACTGTTGGAAAACCGCTCAAATATATTTTTAGTAGGCCCTACGAATTTTTTTAAAGCAATAAGTACGCGATTTTTAATGAAAAAGATTAAAAAAATCGCCACTTCCACAGTAGCTCTTCCGCTACTTGGATGTTTTGCAAAGATATTACTTAGAACTTATGTTAAGATAGACTGCAGTAAAAACCGCTCAAATAATTTTCCAGTAGATGCTTAGAATTTTTTAAGGAGAAAGTACGAGATTTTTAGTGATGAAAATTTAAAAAAATTGTCTCTTAAACGGTAGGTCTTCAGTAACATCGATATTCTGGACAGATATCTTTTAGTGTCTATACTAAGACTTTCTGGAGGCAATATCGTAAAAGTAATTTCTTAATATACGCTCACAGTGTTTCTAAGAAAAAGTAAGAGGTTTTTACTGAAGGAAAATATAAAAATAGCTACTTCAGCGCAACCTCGATATTCTATACAGATATCCCCTAGAGCCTCTACGAAGACCTATTGTAGGAAAAACCGCTCAAATATTTTTTTAATAGACGCTACGATTTTTTTAAAGAAAATGTACAAAAGCTTTTTTGTGAAGAAATATAAAAAAGTTTTGCGATACTTGAATGTTCTGCATAGATATCCCTTAAAGCTTTTACAAAGATCTACTGTAAGAAAAAGTGCTCAAATAATATTTTAGTAAACACTACGAATATTTTAAAGGACAAAGTACAATATTTTTTGTGAAGAAAAAGAAGAAAAATGGAACATAATTTAAATATCAGTTTACTATGAATACTGTATGGATGCGAATCTCTGTATAACTATCTACTAACAATATTATTATATATTATATTAAATTCGCATATCCATAATCAACGCTGTTGTAGGTATGGATAGGAATCTTTCACAATATAGTACACTATGTACTATTTCGGCATTATTAAACATGAATTGGTAAATTTTACAAAATTTAGTCAATGCCAACCTAAGTATATAAAATTATTTATTTCTTTTGGCAATAAGGTATTCTATATTCATAAAGGGGCAGTAGAGACGTTAACCAAGCTTACAATAATTAACCAAATTTTAAATAAACAGCAGATATGCCACTATAATGTTAATGTGTACAGTATGTAAATTCATCTATGATTATAAATATTTGAGCAAGATTGCTCAAGTGTAGTTATTTTTTTGTTGCCCTTTTTTGTTTTGTATGGATCCCGCATAAGCACTAAATACACCAGTTATATATAACTACAACATATAAGTAAAGATACAGTAGCAATAATGAAATAAATATCTAAATAGAGTCCGTAACATAAAAGATTTCAAAATATGTACTTTAATGTAACATTGGCGCCTTCGCCATTTCATTGAAAATTATTTGTTAGGGCATTTCTTAATAATAATATAAAATTAGTTAAAAACATCCATATTGCAAAACGGACACGTGATATTTGAAATACGTGTCGAAGTGATCCTTAATTAGAATAATCTGAGCCAAAAGCAATTAATATATTTTCGCGATTATTTTTAGCTGTAGTTATTACTTATTCGATTTTAATGTTATTACATTAATAAATGGAATAACATGTACTATATGCCATACTATTTAAATTGTACTATGGGGGAAAGTGTAGCTTTCAAATAGCACTCTCAAAATGGGAGTTGCTGATGTCGATACGTCATACTCGAAATAGTTGTGACGTCACAAACAAAATTGCATATTATCATAGACATACTTAAAACAAAAAAATAACCTACATGAATGATACCGATCGGTCCTAATAAATAAATTATTTTCAGGTAATCACGATATTTTCGGCGTCGAATTATTACGAAGTGGGTTCTAATAACGGGGCATACTTAAAACTCGTGGGACCAGAATTAGATACTCATTACGTCCAATACATGGCGAGTTCCGGTAAGCGAAAACTAAATTTTTACCAGAGAATGGGTTTAGTCGAGTCTGGAGCTGCCAGAGAACTAAAGATGCAAATTTTGAATAACAAAGAGAAGATTGAAGCAGCTTTCGCCGCGACAGATATTGAAAACACAGGTAGGCATAGTTTTTTTATATTTAAGAAATATTTTAATAAATAACGGGCTGAGGTAGATTTTTTTGAATAGTATAACTAATTCAAGAAAATTTTTTTAGTTGAGGTTATTATTTCATCTAACCCATGGACAACCTCACGTTACGATTGTTTGAGGGATAAGAATCCATACGAAAATGTTTTAAACCAGTTTTCTTAACACCTTATGGTATTTTTATTATGCCTACTAGTTTATTCAAGTACTCAATCTTATTATAGCAAGAAAATTATGAAATCAGTTCACATACAAATGAGTTTCCATGTAAAGTTTGAATTCAGATTTTTCCAAATTATCCAAAAATAAATATTTCATCCTTCGTCTCAATTTTATTTCAAGAGTATTATTCGACATATTCGACGATTATCATTAAATATAAATATTCGTTGTGATATTACATTATCTTTCCAGCTGTTATTTGAGGTTCAGGATTAATGTTTTATTGTGATCTTTGTTTCAGGCTATATTTCAATCGCAGAATGGTGCGTAGCTTTAGAAAAGGCGACAGGTTTGCAAATACCTTGGCGAATGCTGAAGGATAAACTAGTTACTATTGATCCTGACACCAGCAGGGTAAAATATCAGACTACGTTTGAAGTCAAAAGTGATAAACTCAATGTAAGTTCTAAATAACAAAGTAACATAGAATATCTCGAATTTGCATAAAAACGTATTTTGGAAGAATTGACAACCTGATTTTTTTTCTATGTACCTAACCAGTCTGTCCAAGGAGCAAGTACCGTAGTGGAAACCCTCTACAGGAATAAATCTAGTTTGGAGGCAATATTTCGTATTATAGACAAAGATAATTCAGGTAAGTGTAGAGCTTCTAGCAATTGTGATAAGTATAATGATTTTCAATCACAAAAATTTAATTTAAGAATCTATTAGAAATTATTCTTCTATACTAAGTACGATTTTGGCTAAATAAAAATTAATGTATCTATTATTTCGAATAAGTTATTTCGATATACGAGATCTAGTATCAAATTTAATATTAACGTGTATCTTTTCTATAATGGGTGTTACAATGAGAGCGGAAGACATGAGTTGCGCACCATTTTGGCTGTCATGATCAGACGAGTTAGGATATCACGGGACAGAGACGAGTTAGTAAACATAGAGCTCTACACGATACAATAACGCGTCCTTATTGTTAAATATTACTATAAAAATGTTGAGAGTTTGATTGCTACAATTCGGTTGGTATTCGGTAGAAATAATATTCCAAATTTATCAGCCGTGAAAAGAACCAGCGAAAAATTTGAAAGTACTGGTTCAGTGATTGATGTGAAACACGCAACACGAGCTCATAGTGGTCGTTCAAAGCAAAACATCACGGCAGTTCGCGAGGGTTGACCGAGAGTCCAGGGGCTTCGGTTCGTCATGGTGCAAAAGAATTGGACATTTCCACGGCCACTCTTCACCGTATTATATATTACGGATAATATACAATGTTAAAATAATTCCATTAAATATGTGAAGCATTTACAGGATATACAGGATACCTTACCCCACAATAATTTTTATCTCGCGTAATTTAAAAAAAGTTCTTTTTGTACTTCAGATAAGGCTTCGAGAAGAGATCATTAGCCTATACAGCTATGGTGTATAATATTCACCTCTATTCAATAACGGAAGTAATATTCATATTACAATTTATTAAATGGACCCACTTCTGATAGACTGATCACTCGAGAGAGTAGGGCTTTTTCTCATTACAGTAAATCCTGGCCATTCCCAAGGACGTAGCCTGGGGAGGTCAGGGGGGCACGTGCCCACCCCCCTGGCCAGGCGTCGCGCTTCGAATTTCCCGCGCGTCTGATACATTTGCAGCAGTTGCAAATGTAGGGCGCAGACTTCTGACTTTACATGAGCAGCAATAATACAAACCGCAGCAGCAGCAAATGCACGCTATTGACTGTCAGTCATTTATTTATAAAAGCACAGAAGCATTTGCTTCTTCCTGCTTCTGCAGTTTACATTATTGCTGCTAATGTAAAGTCAGCTTTACTATTACAGTCAGTGGTTATCTCAATTAAGGAGCTTCTAATTCATATTATCATTAAAATTAAATATTATTATAATTTCAAAGAGGTAAAAAATTTCAAAAAGTATTACTGTGAAAGTCAATATTTTTGTAAAAGTGAATTTATCATTGAAATTCTGAAGTGTCAGGAGAACGCATGACCTTGAAAATTTTAAAAATTTTCGCCTGCGGTGCTATAGCTTGACGCCTCACGGCGCCCTTGATTTGCACGCGCCCCTCTCCCAAGACCAAATCCTAAAACCGCCACTGTCCCCCCCCTGTTCAAAATCCTGGCTACGCCCATGGCCATTCCTCTAATATATGTTACACTGTAACAGGGATATCGCTTAAGTCGTCTTGAGAACATTTTTTCCTCTAAAACGTATCAAATTCTACCCTAAATCCACCTTGAAATCAGTGGAGTATTTCCTCTAAGTATTTGTTAATAAATCCAAGAACATTTCGGATACAACTCTAGATGTTAGCCAGGATTTGATTTATACTACCCAAGATAGTATGTCTTCTTCTCATTTAGTCAACCTTGGATATGCCTCTAATAAGTGTTTCACTGCAACAAGTCGCCTTGAGGGACATTATTTTAGAAATCATAGCTGTTATCCTGTTCTTAAGTGTGTTATAGCAATTTGTTCTCTTCTCGTTTATGCATTTTGAAATTTCCCAGGTGGGCCCAGAGGCTTTTAACTTTGTTATACCAAGATCGCACTCATTCTGGCAGACGAGACGTTAAGATTTTGAAAGTGAAGGAAATTTTTAGCGTCGAGTCGAGTCTTATTAGCTGGAAATCACGCTGCGTTAAAGTATTAGCTGTTTGACGAGCTATTCTATCGGATAACTCACTTCCTTCGATGTGTGGGTTTTTAGTCTGTCTTTTGTATATTTATGAATCCAATTTTCAATTCAAAAGTGATCAATTGAATAATATGTTATGGTATATTGCTCTATTGCCAAAAAAACCTTGAAAAAGAGTACTATAGACTTTTTTATGAAACACCTTTTAAATTTTAATTCATTTAAATATTAATAAGAGCATATAGTAGACTGCATCTCTTTAATATACAGAAAACAGGTCTTACAGTAATTACAGTAATTCCGCGTCTAAACACTAGACGCGGAAAAGTAATTTAACCGTGTAAAGAAAAATTGAAAGAACAAATTTTTTTTGGGTTTATTTTTCGTTTTTCGGCCTAAAAACAAAAAAAATGGTTTTTAAAAAATGTTTGCTGTATGTGTCGTTGGTGTCGTTGTTGTTGTCGTCGGCATTTATGTTTGTTAGCACGATAACTCAACTAAATCGTGTCGGATCGATTGGGTTTTGACTGATTCTGATTGGGGACGTCTCCCAGACGACACCTATTGATTTTGAGGTGGATAGAGCACACTCTACCATGTACATGGGTCATAAGAAAGTACAATGGTGGACCATTTGAGAATCTTTTTTGTTAGCACGATCACTCAATTAAATCGTGTCGGATCGATCGGGTTGCAACTGATTCTGATTAGGAACGTCTACCAGACGACATGTATTGATTTTGAGGTGGATAGGATACGCTCCACCCTGTCCATGGATCATGGAAAAGCACGATGGTGGACTATTTTAAAACAGTAAAACTGTCGCATAAAACACATATTCTGTGTTTATGTGTTGATTTATTTTTTCTCGGCCACTTAATTTCGAGGTAGAGATTATACGTGCGAAAAAGTCCGTTTTAAGGTTTTAAAACTGTTTATTTTGATCGAAAACTAGGTATACAAAAAATACAGTGGCAAATAATTCGGTTTCTTGATTATCTAAAGCTACCCAACTTATTTTAATTCATAACGTTGTATACAAATATAATTTAATCAAAATAGCTATGTAGCAGCAAATGTAGAAATAATAATTAAATAATATTGAAGTAAATAAAATTTAACTAATATAATGAAAATGTGTGGCCCAAATGTGTTTAAAATTGAATAAGAGAAAGATTATATTAAACACAATATACACTTACATTTCCTTTTTAGATGCAAACAATTATATGGAGGGGAATTATTGTACGACCGAAAATTTATATCTACCTAACCATGAAGGAAATCACTTGGATATGGTTTTAATTAATTTTATTTTTTTATATAGATCCCACTAACATTTATACATTTATTTCGCCAGATTTGTAACAAATATGTTGGCAAATTTTCAAATAACTTCCCGCTACTTCTTCGAGCTCCTAGGAGTCATGAAAGAAACATCCACCTCGCAAGTGCTTTTTTTTTATTCAGGGAACAGATAGTAGTTATAGAGTACAAAATCAAAACTATAAAGTTGATCTCCATTCTACAATACGCATTCGTTGATACATTTTATAATTTCCAAGTTTTATACACTCGGCGGTTGTGGAACTGCGTGAGTCCTTGGATCATTTCCCTCTGATGAGGATAGGGTCCTTTTATATATATTCAACCAATGGATTTGAAAATCCATTCAACATCATAAACGCTATAGCCATCAACTTTACTGCTGCAGATTATGCTTTTAGATCTTTGATAATGGGGATACAATACACATAGGTACATTGTATTGAATCCTGCTTTGACAAAGTTTCTATTTTTTAGTTGCTTATAGACTTCTCATCCACTAGATAATGGCTTGATAGGATATCATAGGCCTTTTGTACTAAGCAATAACCCCCGGATTTGACTGCCGACATGATGTAAACAACAGAGGCGGACTTGAAGAACAGGACAATGAAGAACAGATTACATATAAAAACTATTCATATATTAGTTTGCCTTTCATTGCGTTGTCGTTTAGGAACAAATGAGGACTTGTAATTGTATTTCTAAAAATTCGTAGTCAAGTCCGGGGGCAGGGCAAGTCATCACGTCACCCTACTGTCAAAACGATCTAGGCAACATAGTAGTTCCTCAAGATAACATCACCACACACCTAACACTATTGACACATGAGTATATTATTAGTAGCTGTCCTAAATATTCAGCAGTCAACGAGCGACGTCTGTCAGTAAATATCCATTTATAATGTGAAAATGACCATTCTACATCAACAGAAGTCAAGGAAGCATACCGAAAATATGAATATGTTGTAGATCCTTCATATTTATTTCTGGATTAGAGACGTGAACGACTGTAAAACATGATTTTATCGTAAAATATCTTCTACTATATCTGCTATAGTAGAAAGCCCTGGATTTTTAGCCAAAACTGCAGTAATTTTTATCTTTATAGCCTTCGTAGTATCCCCCTCCAACTGAAAAATATATTGCCGAAGATTTCAAACAATATTTATAGCAACCACTATTGAAAATTCATCTGTCTGTGGTCTTTTCTAACTTTTCAATGGCTTTCGGTATGCGCAAGAAATTGCCAAGTGTATACGTCAATCTTATTGAATAGCTGGATTCGCTAAAGTCTGTTGCGCAGTCGCAATATAAATAGCATTTGAATCCAACTGTTGAAATACCCCGGTAGTATTCTCAAAATTGCAGTAATAATATGAAGCTGCCTCGATCCTCGTTCCCCAACGAGGTTATGACAGGCGCTGGAGGTAATTGTATATGGGGAAGCATTTATGTGAATAATGCCACTCGAGCATTTAATAACACTTATTTGACAATCGCTATCAGGCGATCGACATTCGGATAACGGCCACGGATTGTCTCTGCTACACGATGAATATCATGCGCTAGACATGTTACATGTAACATATCATAATTATGCGTTCTGTTCAAAAGTTAACAAGCTACTTTCATGTATGGCGCAGCATCCCTAAGAAAAAATAGAACCATGTTTTTGTTTTCGCCCTCGCATACCTTTACTATTAGCACATAGTGCAATGCACCTCTGACAATACTTCCAGTCAATATTTCCAGTGAAACAAATAGAGCAGCAGGTAGCAGTCAATGGTCAATGAATACATTTTATTTAATATAAAATTGTTGATTGATATTTTACTAATTCACAAAAAATGAGTCAGAGTGGGGAGAAGCTACTGACATGAAAGGTTTTATTATATAATTTATTATAAGATTTTAATACTTCTTTATGGTGCTTGTATTTTTACCGAGTACCGATTTTGAAGTCCGACTCTGAAATGTCAAATGCAAAAATGCAGTCAAATCCGGGGTTTACTAAACAGTATTATTACATCATGGTTTATAAACCTTCGGAAATTTATAACACTTGTGCTAGTTTTATTGAATCCATTTTTGGTCCGTATCATAACTGTAAAAAGTTAAAAAAAACATTATTTTAACGATATTTCGTAGAAAATCAAACAAATGTCCCGTATTATGTATAATAAGAGTTTTCTGTGGGCGACACAAAAAATTGTGAGTCCTATAATTTTCATGATTAGGTACAAGACATGCATAAAAGTCTACCCTCATATGAAACCCCGCTTAAAATCGTTAGTGGAATATTTCCTTCAAGTATTTGCACATCATTCAACATTGTAGTTCAATCCTTAAGCGTATACTATAGAAAGCATTCTTGTTGTAGGATATATAACCCTGGACGAATTCTCTGAAGCTTGCAACCTAATAAAAAAGCACATGCCGTGCCCAATGACGCACGAGCAACTAGAAGAGATATGTAAACTGATGGATCTGAACAAGGACGGTCTAGTAGATTTAAACGAATTTCTTGAATCGTTCAGGATGGTCGACCCCGAGAGCAAGCAAAAAAATCAACCGGAGTCCCCCGAACCCGGCGATCCGGAAACTCCCACGAACACCCTCCAAGTAAACTCCTGCAACCCGAACAACATCTCCGGCACTAGTCCCCCGATGTCGCCCGCTGTGGTGAAGCCGCTTAACCTACTGCCGAAACTTACGGAGGAAAAAGGTCAACACAACAATGTCAATATCACTAATTCCATCGTAACCAATCAGGAAAGTAGCGTGAAAGTCTTGGTACATACCCCTCCTGAAGAGGAAAAGAGTCAGCAAAACGAGAACGCTCATAATAATAGCTTGCAGATGTCTCCGGTGTTGAGCAGCAGAAGGGGATCGCAAATATAAAAAATTGTCTATTAAGAAAAAAGGGATCAATTTTTGTTCAAATTAGTGAGGCTATTTTTAATTTTTGTATGTTACATTTTTGACAAGAGTATATATATATATATATATATATATATATATATATATATATATATATATATATATATATATATATATATATATATATATATAAATTTATCATGTTACTGTAACAGATATACCTATTATGAAATTTAATTGTAAAATTTAACTATAAATAAATGATTTTATATAATGCTGATGAGTATGTATATATCTTCAAATAGAATATAGGTTGACAGAGCCGTTGTCTCACGAAGTATTTTACTGGAGATGATTCACGTTCGTCGATATTACTTGATATATCACCGATCAATGGTCATTCAGTCATCTTTGTTAGAATGTACCTATTGAAATACTGATGTTCATGTTGCTTCATTTTTATTATATATCATAGTTCTGCTTGGCATTCTTTCTCATTCGTACCCGATTGTAACTTGACTGAAACTGATAAAGGTAATATCTTAGGTCATGTCCATCTTATATTCAACTAAACTTTGATTTGCATCTCCCCTTCTTTGGTCTATACGAATTTTTTTATTTTTTCTCGCCGAAACATTTATTTTGCAGAAAAAAATCGATAGACTAAGGGAATTTTGTGGCGAAAACGATAGTCCCAAAATCGACGTAAATTACATCGATTATATACGTCTGATAAAAAAAAATACGGTGAATAATTTTATTACGAACAAAATAATAAGCTTGCTTCAAATTTGAACTAATCTCCTTCAAAGTACTCTCCTTGGCTAGTGATGCAATTATTCCAACGTTGTTTCTATGATTGGAAGCATTTCTGGAAGGCTTCTTTCAGAAGGATCTGCAACTGCTCCGTCGTGGCCACCTTAATGTTGCGAATGGTGACAAAACGTTTTCATTTAAGTCGGTTTTGATTTTTGAAAAGAGCCATAAGTCTCATGGCGCTAAATGCGGAGAGTAAAGTGGATGTGGATAGACAGAAATCTGTCTTTTTCAGCCAAAGACTCACTTTAGCAATGTTTTCGTCCATTTTTGAGGTCGAAGGACGTCCCGACCGTTGCTCGTCTTCAACCGACTCAGTTTCGCTTTTGAGTCGCTCATACCATTTGTAAACAGTCTTCAAAATCACCACATTATCACTGTACAGTTTTTAACATTTTATGAGATTCTTTGGCATTTTTCTGCAACTATAATATTAATGTGTTGTTCGAAATCCATGATGCGCGACAGACACGGTAAACACATCTTCACTTTTCCGGCTCTGGAAGTCAATTGACAAGTCACAACTTGTTCAAACTTAACACTGGCTATCTCAAAGAATCAGGCTATCGGACGCATTATCTCACACATATGTAACATTAGCAGTTTCTGCTATAAAAATTCATTCACCGTATTTTTTTATCAGCCCTCGTATAATGTAGATCGACCTTCTGAACGCAATATCAATCTAGCATAGTTTTAAGGAGAAACTACCGGTTTCCACGTAAAACTTAAAAAAACAGTACCTACTGCAGATTCAAAGTAACAACTTCGAAATACCTACTTCTCCACCACTCTTCTTTGGTCCATACGAGTTTCTTCAATTTTTTTCTCGTCAAACGTTGTTTTGCAGAAAAAAATCGATGAAAGGGAATTTTATCTCAAATAAGTCTCAAAATCGGCGCAAATTACATGGAATACAACGTAAATCGATCTTCTGAACACGATAGAAATCTCCGTTTTAAGGATAAACTGCCGGTTTTCTCATAAAACTGTTTATAACTGCAGATTTAAAGTAGCATTATTCGGAAAAAGTAGAAATTCATATCTACCTAGAGAAACTTACCCATTAAATGGTCACTATGTTTCCTTGATTTAAGCCCACTGGATTTTTTTCTGGGGAGTATATACCATTAAAAATATTGCTATATTAAAAGAGGATTGTATATACTAAATAGAAGAAATTGTACTACTGCATATTACATTATTTATGACCTTAAATATAATTGCTTCCTTGAAATACTATCGACTTATTCTCCAGTCAAAATTCTAATAATAGTTTCAATGATCATTGTACTAATGTGTCAAATAACATATCTCAATAGAACAGAACTTAAAATGTTGCTTTTTTACATTTTACTGAAAACAAAAAAATAAATTTTCCTCAACTTTGGCGCACGCTGTATATACAGGATTCGCTGTATATCTAAGCATTTTGCTCATGCCTTCATATATTTGCATGCTGACATTTAATTGGTGACATGAGTGGAAAAAATAAATAAAGAGCCATTGATAAATTATAGAATAAATTAAGTGATAAATGCTTTACGAAGAGAAATAGTGCATATGGTCGAGCAATATAAATGTCCTATAGTACTATTTAAAATTGCCAACTATCTCCTTAGCACAGACATATGGATAATCGGATTCATTATTATTGAATTAATTTTGTTAAATACTCATGGTATTTTAAGAAGTCCCATTTAATGAGGACAATTTAAACCTAACAAAGTCTCTATTTGACAAGATTACTAATAATGAAAATATTAAGTAAAAGAACTTCCAGAATCCTCTCTTCCAAACACATTAACCCATTGACCGGAACATCATTTTCTACCTACTTATCCAGAATACCGGTCTGCGAGACGAGTAGGCAAATTTTTCTCAGATTTTGAACCTAAATAATTTGTATATGCCATAGTTCAATAATATAAGCTTCTCGCTACAAAAATCATTTAGTTAAAAAATAATTTCCATGTTGTTATAATTGGTAAGAGATAAAGAAATAAACAAATGCCGTTTCGCACAAAAAATTTTTAATTGCTCAACTTTTGATAGGATTTCAATAAAAAAAAAAATTATTAAAGTACAAGTAAATACACAACTATGAACTGCTTCGGTTGTACTAATATCTGGGTTTCGCGTCCGAATTCCTTCGTAGACGTTTTTAATCATTTGAAGTTCTTCATTTGTTAAATGTCGCTGTTTTCGATTGGAATTCTTCGTCGTAAACCACTACAACTTGCATCCGCTGCTTCTATGTTAGAAAAAACACTAAACACTCACTTTTATCACAGAATATAATAAATAAACAATTTCCCGAATCCCGAGTCAATCGCATATAACCACAATGTAATGCCACTGGCGCGTCAAACTCTGGACTAAACGACGCATGCGTCATTCTATCGATCGACATTGATCCGTGCCGCCAATTGCTGACCAATCGAATTCAAATGTATTTAAAACCGCCTAAAATGATTGGCTAGCTTTGCTACAACAGCGCACCAGGCGGTACAACCGATTATTATGCGATTCGGAATTCAATAGGAGGGAGTAGTTCGCATTGAACTACTGTTTCTATAGAACGTAGAACGGCACATAAAATTTGTATGCACATAATAGGTGATTACACAAGAAATAGACAAACCGTTGAATAGTTATTGTGGTCTGATATTATATATGAATCACTCCACATTATTTCGACACTGGGGTATAACTTACATTACTTCGTTTGGCAACTTCAAGAAAAATTAACACAGATTAAGAAGTATTTCGCATAGCTTGAATCGACATAACTATAAGAAAAAAAGTATGGATCTCAATTCAAATACTTCTACTTCACTTACTAGATGTCAACTGAAACTGTTATGGCATGCACGGCCTGTAGCGGAACTGAAAAATAACATACCGGTACGTGGGACCGGTATTCCGGTCAATGGGTTAACCTCAATTCTCATGAAGTACTTTTTCATTTGTGTACGCAGTTTTTACAACAAATTATTGGGCAAAACGAAATCCCGTCGAAAGAAGATAAATGACAATTTATATGTGAAGCTCTAAGTTAAATCTATTACCTACTTTAACTGTCAAATCATGAACAGACGGAGAACATAGGAAACTCCCATTTGCTAGATTAGGTAAGTAATAATAAAACAGGGATTGAGGATAATGATATTAAATAAACTAATACTAATCGATTTATTACATATTAACATAATCACATATAAAATTATACACTTTAATATAATGTACTTCTTCCCTTACAGAATAGATGTTAACGTTAAAATATGTCCTTTTTCAGTGTCTGATTATGGCATAGGCTATCTCCTTTTATTTTCCGAACTCCTCCTGGTAACAATAATTAAGGAAATACTCTCGTTATAGAAATTCATTCATTCAGCTTTAAATTAATAACCCTTTTATTTTTGAATAATTATTTTTCTCGAAATTTCATCATATTAGATCCACTGGAATTAACTTTCAATAGAATATTCTGATCCTCTGGGAAAGAACTAAATTCAACTTATTAAACTACCTTTAAGTTTTACCACCTTTAAAAAACTAAGACATGTTAATGAAGAACTGAGTGACAATAGCTCCGATCTTATTTGGTTCTTGTTTATTCTTGAATGAATTATCAATAACACAACAAGATTATTTAAGCTCTATGTTTCTTTACCAATATGTAAATAATCTTTCATGAAAATAAAGTTTCACACTTCATAGACTACAATTACCAAATTCCGTTTTTTTTTTTAACACAAAGAAAGTCTATATGGTAAGTTTGTCTATAAGTTTATGAATTAAACCATATAGACACTGCATTATACGAAAAATGTAGTGTTGTAAGACAGTCTATTAATTTTTTTTACAAACATCCATAATAGATAAGCTGATTCCATTCGTTGAATAACCAATGTCACATTCGTAATGCGCGTAATGGTCGGCCATGCGACGCAGTACAAATGCGGATATTCAATTTGCCACCTTCAGTTTATTTATCGCTGGCATTGGTGACGCAACATAAAATTTACAACTTTAAAATGAGTTTATCAATTTTTTTAAAGGCTCATCTGACTTTTGGTGAAGAGAATGATAGAATATATAATCGTCCCACTACTCCAAAAAAGCAATATTAAAAATATTATTTGTCTAAAAAGGATATTGTTTATCTCGGGGCTCTGACTTTTCGTGTGACCTTTCTCTTGGATACGGCGATATATCCTGCAAAAATATGAAAGAAAATTATTTTTTAGATACGGACTGTAAAAATTGAGAACATAGAAAAAATGCACATGCAATAAACACCTATAATCTAATTAAGTGCATATTATGGACTGAGTATATTAAAACGATGTATTCACAAAATAATTTCAAATAAAATGTCACTATACGCCAACTGGTGGCCTAAATCACAACAAATATTAATAATTTTAATGCAAAAAGAGAGGAACAATTGATAGGCTTCTCAATACCAGTTATTTATATTGTCTGCCTCTTTAACAAATAGAAGCGTATATGAATAAAGTATTTAATGTATTTAAAAAATATATACATTATTTGATAAATACAAAATTTGATTAAAGCAAAACAAAGAGTGTTCATCAATAAAATAATATAAAAGAAATGATTATTAATAGTTAATAAACAAATAATTGTTACTGGCATTACTATTATTACTTAGCGAGGATATTAAGTTACTTTCTTCAAGATTATACTAGTTCTCTAGCAGGCCCAAAATCTCGTTCCGATGTAGTCTCAAATTGGTATCATTTTGACTGGTTACCTTCTACATAGAAATAAATATTGATGAGAATAAAGTTTCCGAAATTATGTACCATTATTTTTTACCATATCTAAGTATCGATATTTCTGTTTAACTATCTGCAAAAGTTTTTTTGGTGCTGCTTTCATGACATAAATACAGTGGAACCTCGCTTAACGAGCACCTCGCATAACGAGTGATTCGCGTAATGAGCATAAAAAAAAATGACTCCCTTAACGCGCGATGTTTCGCAGAACGGGTGACGAGGGAGGGAGACATCGTGTTCCCGCCTGCTGTAAAAGCGCTTGTGTCTTCCATGGAGGTAGAAATATTATAAGAAAAAACAACTTCCATGCGATTCTCCCGCCCGCCATTTTGCCGGTAAACCATGCGATAAACAAATAGGTTCTATAACCTGTGTTTCAGTCTGTGTTTAGCGCTCGTTCAGCTAGCATCTTACTGTCGCTGAACTGGTAACTGAAGGAACCAATCTCACTCTCAGAGAGTTTTGGGAAAGACCATTTTCACATTGTTGCCTGCCTCAAGATGATCGACAAGGCATGGGAGGGGGTCACCAAGAGAACCCTTATTTCTGCATGGAAGAAGCTTTGGCCGGACAGCGTTGTGGAATGCGACTCCGAGGGGTTCGAGCAAGTGTCTGCAGAGCCTGTAATCGATGAGATTGTGTCTCTGGCCAAGATTATGGGGCTAGAGGTGGATAGCAACGACATCGATGAACTAGTGGAAGAGCATATCCAGGAACTGACCACCGAAGAGCTTATGGAGTTGCATTCTGTGTCACAGCAAGAAGTTGTGGAGAAGATTTCGTCAGGGGAGATAACAGTCTCAGCAGAGCAACAACCTTCCCGTGAAATAAGGGAGATGCTGAAAGCATGGGAAACTGTTGCATCATACGTTGAGAAGCATCACCCTAATAAGGCAGTAACTATGCGCGTTACAAATTTATTTAACGATAATGCTGTCTCTTTTTTGTCAAACTTTGAAGAGTAGGCAAAAACAAATGTCTCTAGACAACTTTGTAAAGAAGAATGTACTATAAATAATAAATTACATTATTATAAATTTCTTTGAGTATTTTTTTCAGAATGGAACGCATTTTACATTGATTCCTATGAAAAAAATTGTTTCGCTTAGAGAGTGTTTCGTATTACCTGTAAGATTCGGGAACGAACTATGCTCGTTAAGCGAGGTTCCACTGTATATGCCATAATCTTGTATTGTAATAGTGTATTTATTTCAAATCTAAATGCTTTAAATGTGTTTTCAGATAGACATTAAAATATGAACAGTTTGAACAAATATACTTAAGTTAAATATTACATACATTATTTATTTTGTAATTTACTGCTGTTTTAATGGAAGCAGCATTTACTAATTCATAATATATGTGTATTATATAGTGTAATTATTTCTTAAAATTGTAATATATGACTATTTATAAGAATTCTGCCCTTCACTAACGAAAATTCTTATGCACTTGCCACCTGTTTTAAAAGGTTCAGTAAACATTAGCTTATGTAAGTAGAATTATTTTTTATAACTGTGTATTATTCTGTAAACATTTCTGGGTTTTACATTATACTTTATCTAATATCAAATTTATCTTATTTTTCAGAAAATGAAAACACCTACGAAGAGGATGAAAATCACCACAAACTTTTGAAATGTATACAATGAACGTTAATATTATGTCAATTTTAATAAATGTGTCGTGATCTAACTAGTGAACTTTTTAATCTGTGTATAATAGCCGATTTTTACTTTTAAAAATGTAGGTTTACGATGAATGTCAATATTACTTAATTTTTAATAGATATGTATTGATCTCACTAGTTAATTTTTTATTTGAAGTACCTACACAATTTATTACTTCATAAATTTAGATTGCTGAATAAATGTATTAGATTCAGTCCCGCTACTAATCTACAAGTAAAAAATTACTATGCACTGGTTGGATAAATATAAAATAGTAATTATTTTTAATTACCCTTGTACGATGGTGTTTCTCTCTTGGATGTAGCGGGGGCTCTATTAGCTCTCCATTTTGTGACAACAGCTTTGCAACTACATATATACAAAAACATAGGTAAAAAATAATTATAAAATTCAAACGAGATGCCACATGACACATCTTAAGAATTACTAGATCATATTTTCTTATTTAGAGCACTGCTCCACAAAAATTAGGAATGAAATGCCGGCAATTCAAAGAAATGATTAATAATAGACTTCAGAATTGCAATTTATCTTCGATGAAAACGACTTTTATGTAATTGTGCTGTTTCTCTTACAGTTCAGTTACCAAAACAACTTTTAATTGTTCAAAAAACATCGTCACTATTTATATTTTAAAAAATCCTTGATGAGAAGTGACAGACATTTTAAAAAAAAAATTGTTTTTTTTAATAACAATTCTTATTATGTATCCTTGACTTTTACGACTGTTTATTTCTTATTTCTATTTGTTTCTATTGAGTTACCTGTAGATGATATAAACGGAAATTTCAGAGTAGATTCAAAATTGAAATTAAAACTATGAATACTATCTCGCTTTGTCATCATGTAAAGGTATTAATTAGTCTCATTTGGTTGCCATCTGGGAACAAATATATTAAGTTCGACCATTTTCGTGGCAGTTTTAACGACAGTATATTTAAATCTGAGTTGGAAATTGCAGAACTAGCGCCATCTGGTAGTATTGCACATTTTACCTTTTATTTTTCCGTTCATAAGGCTGAGGAACTAGATATTTTTAAGCTATACTTCTAGTATGCAAGTGAAAACTGACCAGAGACAATATTTTCATGCTTCACTTACAACATTGAATATGTGCAGGGACTAATCTCATGCCTTTGAAAACATTGCCATGAAGCTGTAAAGTAGTGCTTGCTATGATAGAATGTTTATCTAACAATTCCCAAATTCAGACTACTATATCACCTAAGTAATATACATTTGCTCTGTTGAATCGCAACTTTACATATGAAGAACACAAAAAAATACAAATAATTATAGTTTAAGACAAATAATTATAGTAAGTAATTCTTAAAATGTGTACATTTGTATGTTACAATATGTGACATTCATAAACAAATATTGTTTAATTTTTTTTGCCATAATTATTAGGAGGAGGTTTCCATCAAACTCGACCAAGAAATCGATATTTTTTACCTTCTTTGATACCTTATTATGTAGAATATGTTCCTAAAACGATTTGGCCGAAAATATTTTTATAAAAAAGATATTGCATAATAATGCAAAAATTACGCAAAAATGGAGTTCGCGCAGTAGAGCGTATTTTATCATCATTTTTGAAATGCGCGCCTATATTAACATTCTATGGTAAGTGTAGTTATCCCAAGTGCCACCATATGTCAGTGTATATGATATAATCAAGACGACTGGAGAACTCTCTAGCCTTCTTGGATATAATATCAGATAGTTTGCCTCTCTATACGTTAATGTCGATGTCGGTATAGCGTGTAGCGTCAGTCGAACACGCGTTTTTCGCGAAGCCATGTTTTTTAAACTGGTGGGAACTGTAACTCAAAAACTAGTTGACGGATTGTCTTGATTTCTTTTTATTTAAAGTAAATTAAATTTATTGGAGCTTATACCTAAGAAAACATTGATTTCGCTGAACACTTTAAAGAGCGAAAAATAAGTGAAAAATCGGTACCGAAAATTCGCAGGTCTGCCATTTTGTTAATTTCCGAATTTTTTTATTGGTATAAGCTCCAACAAATATCACATATTTTATAAAAATTTTTGCAAGGTTGATATCAGATGATTTTTACAAGTGCTAGAGTTCCCACCGATTTGACACCCTTTTTTTTGGGACGGTCACATTACTGAGCATATAACTAATTACCGTGTCACTTTTTTTAATAAACATTTTCTTACACCTGAATACTTGATAAATATGTATAAAAAATTTTGAGTCCTTTATTATTTCCTTCTATGAAAAAAAAAATAAGAATCATGTAATTTTTGGGTGGCTTGATGAGAACCTCCCCTTAAAATAGAAACATGAAGACAAAATGTGGATTATCTATAATAAAAATAAATGAACAAAAAAACGTACCTTTCTCTTCCTCTCGTCGGCGTTTTATCTCTTGCTGTAGAGCCTCCTCGAGTCGATCCTGTAACAACGAGAAACCCGGTAAAGAAAACCTTCTTTGGTACATATCGCTTATAAATTGTGCTATACAATAAGGAAAACTAATAAAACTAATCTGACAAACTTAAAAATGTTTTATTGATTTTCATCTATTACAAAAGGGAGCATATGAGAAAAATTTAATTTTGACAAAAAATTACATGCAGTGAGTGAACTTTTGATCATTTACTGATTACAGAACTTAAAAAAAACATAAACGTTACTATTTTGCGATAATGCTAATATGTACAGTACAGTTGTGCCAAAAATTGGATAGCGTGAAGTCGGTGGGTTTAAATATCGAAATGACCATCAAATATTGTTCAATTTTTATTACGATTTATGGCCAGGCAATCTCCAATTCTTAACACGACTAATATGTCACATTTCTACTACTCTACATATCCACTAAATAAGGTACTCCAAAAAAAAAAAATTATAATAATAAGTATGTATGTATGTATATGAAAAAAGCCAACAGGTAATTAGGAAACGTCTGAACAATTAAAAATGAGTAACTAAATAATTCGGCATCGTGCTTTCAATCTAATTGTTCATAGCAAATAGCAATACTTATAATTACAAATTATAACGTCAAACTTACCCTTTTCCTGCCCATTTTTCTTTCTTTCCTCATTTCCTTCTCCTCCTCGCTCATTTTTTCTCTTTTTTCCTTCACTTTTGCAGATCGTTCTTTCTTGTCGAGTTTTTCACTGAAGAAATCGAGCTTCCTTTCTTCGTGTTTGGAACTCTGTAGACAACCAGGGGGTTTGGCATTAGATGACTGGCTAAGTTGCGCTGCGCCAGATCCAATGTGATTATATTGGCACAACACAAATTCTAACATTTTTACATTGCTTTTAGTAATAAATCACTTAATAAATTAATAATAAATTAACAACTTCTACTGCTTGTTACTGAAAAGAGGCCACAAATGTATATTTGAATACGTGTTCTCGTGGTTTCTACTTCTTTAGTTTGCTATTGCACAATTCTGGAATTGTAAGTTAACTGAATTTCATTTTAAAAAATGATAACACAATCAATTAACTCCACTATTATTCACATATTTTAACATAACTAGTCACTAATGTAACTTTTACAAAATACAAATCAGAAAATACGCACACAAAAATCTATCCTTTTTCTATTCTTTTAATTAAACATATACAGTGTGTGACATGATTAACGGATAAATTCCATTATCCTGCTAATCTTGATTTGTTGAAAAAATCTCTATGAAGTGTAGTAATTCAAATTGTAAGTAACACCATTTTCTTATAAAATTCTTTCCTATCGAGCTATAACACTTCAACATCGTTTTACTTTAAATATCAACTCATTGTTTACTAGTCTACATTAGAAAGCAACTGAAACAGCTCAAAATTTAAATAATATCGAGAAATATACAAAATAGTAATTTTGACTATGTGGATTTAAAACAAAAACCAACTATAGTACATTACGGTATCATTTTCCATATTAAAAAATACAGGATTTATTAGCCTTTTCAAGGTTATTAAAATTCCATCTATATATCCTTCAATGAACTTAAAAACATAATGTGGCAAAGAATAATTAAACATATTAACTAAAAAAATGTTTTGAAAAATAATAGCAATACAAAAAAATATAAAAAAAAACTGTGAAACTGATGCTAATTAAAAATGAATTCAAATTCAAATGCTCAAAATAACGACTACCATCCGACAATACCCAGTAAAATTCAGGTATCACATTTTAAATAGTTCAGGCATTGATAACTTGACTCTTATGCATGTTATGATATTACCACATTGTTTTTAAGTACCCACAGGAAAGAGATTAAAGATTGTTCATCTGGGAACCTAGTCGTTCATTATATTGAAACTATTTCTCCCTACCCGTCTCTTTTGGAACATATCGCCTAAATAGTCACACTTAACTGTACACACTATCAGATTGCAAATAAATACTTTTGTTCGGTATACCGGGGTCATTTTCGTTCAAAAATAATAATGCTAATGCAATAGTAATACCATCCCCATTAAACAAATTTTAAGTACCTTTGCTTTAAGAGGATACGGTCTAATAGGGTCAATGTCACCAAAGCAAGTTTAATATTAATCATGCGAGAAGCCGAAGTCTTTTGGATAGTTATCTTATCTCTGGTAAATTCATAATCATAATAATGGCAATGATTCTAACTAACCAATGGGATTGAAGTCGCTGATAATTCCTACCCATATCTTAAACAGTCCACATGTTGAATAAAAAATATTCAGTAATCAAAAGATCCAAAAATAATCTTTCTTTAAAAAAGTCTTTTGTTTTAAATCCATATAAATATATTTATCTGTCAATTTTAGTTTTTCTAGTTGGAAAACAAAATTGCGCCATCATTAACATCATTAGTTAAAAACGTTCATAACATTATTATATGACATGTTTAAAAAATGATGACATTATTATTAAATATATGAAAATAAATATACATATACACAATTTGAGGTTCTACATTTCTGAGATTTTCCCTCCAAAAGCCATTAATGGAATTCTGATTTTATTCCATACTTAATTCTACTAGAATATCACTAAATATCAGTGCCAGCAAGTCTTAATATATTATAAACATTTTATCAAATTTACCCGTTGATTGTTTTAATCTTCACTGTATTAGGTATGATTTTTTTTAATATGCTATAATTAAAAATAATTATCAAAATATTTTCATTTCATTTTATATTATTCAGAAACATTTTGCCACAAAATTAGATTTACTAAATATAGTAGAGAATATCAATGTATTTCAAGGGGTGGTGCAAAATTCAGATAAATTGATGATGACACAAAGATGCTAGAAGTGGAACATATGAAAATACTACATTGCAGATCAAAAAAGCTATTAATACCAAGATACTTTTTGAACAATAATTAGTCAGTATCTTTGAAAAATCACTTTATAACTATCGCATCCTCCAAACTAAATAGGTTGTGTTCTAGTTTTATATGGATATTTTTTATTCGGTGAGAAATATAGTTACTGTGAGAATTTTTAAGAATCTCTGCTGTTGCCAAACAGATTAAGTTATGTCTTTAAATTAAGTTTTGTATTAAACTCAGATAAGTAGATTTGTCTCTAAATTTTCATCTGGTAGGTTATCTGGTTTACTTTTTCTTCTATTTCAAACTATTGGAATAAAAATTGCACCGTCATTTGCTAAAATCTAACTGAACGGTATCAATAGCTGATGGCATCATTAGAAAAAATATATGAAAATAAATGTAAATTTCTAATTTTATTCTATACTTCGTTCTACTAGATATAATATCACTGAATATCAATGACAGCAGGTCTTAATATAAATCATTTTTCAAATTTACCCGTTATTGTTTTAAATCTTCATTGTGTAAAGATATATATTTATCCTTAATTTGCTATGTTTATGAATGATTATCAAAATATTTTTATTTAATTTTGTATTATTCTGAAACATTTTACCACAAAATTAGATTCGCTAAAAAGTTGGTACAATGAATAGTGTCTCTATTGTACATACGAGTAGATGGTTGAATCTATTGTACTAAACATGAATTGCAGAAAAAAATAAGGAACTTGAAACATCTTAATCGACCTATGAATCTAACATTTAAACAGGTTGTAAAGTTTTGTTGTTTAAATTAAAGGTCCATTCTGAAAATAGACGCAAGATGTTTAAATTTTATAAAATAGAAAGTGAAGGATATCTCATATCCTCTGACGAATTTGATGACGTTCTCAATAAAGAAACATCATTGTTTTTTATATTCTAGATAACTCTTATTTACATATTTGGGATAGCTATAAACGCTGTTTTTATGTCTTACAGTATGTTAAAATATTTGTTATATAATATAATGTTATACAATGTAGATTTTACAATACAAAGTATTCATTTTCATGTGTTCATAATGTAATGAATTTTCTCAGAGATACCATTAGAGGTTCTTTAACATAATTAACAAATCTATAGTAATAAATATATAATACGAAAATATATCATGAAAGAAAAATGTTCACCCTAGAACATAGTTTAATAGCCTTACTTAAGTAAAATTAGTTGATATTTCGCAATGCTGTTAAATCAGTTTAATGGAAGCCATAAAGCATATTATGATTACATTTCAAAATTGTTCAGATCATATAAAATGGATTTTATCTTCCATCTGTTGTGAATGGAATGTAGTAGCGTTACAATTTCGATCATGCTTCTAAGCTAATAAACAGACAATGCAAAAATACTTCGATCATAGAAGATGCCCGAGATAAGTTCTAATAATACAATGGGAAGTTCCAAGGGATAATGTACTAATATAATGCGCAATCTATCACATCTACAAGTCTTACAGGCATATTGTACTATGCCCGTGACTAGTAAATTAGTACGAGTTGGGACCTGAAAAAGTAACTTCAGGGGTATTATAAATTATAATTATTTAAAGTCTCTCAAAGCAGTAGAAAAAGTTAAAATTGTTAAATGGTATTTGATATTACCAAGTATATTCAACCAGGGACAGTCAAGGTGACAAATTCAAGTTTCATTTACTGAAGCATTTCCTGATCAGCCTATGCCAGCACTTTCGACAATTCATAATATTATTAATAACTTTGAACCGCCTGGGTTGATTATAAACATTACAAAAAATTGAATTCACCCTAACCAAGTTCTCTTATCAAGCATGATTAAAGAACAATTAATATTTGGGAACTGGCAATTGATAACACAGTGCTTACTACTTCTGACATTGATGCTGAAGTAAATTCTATGCCATCAACAGTTAGGACTATTTAAAAAAATATATGTAATGAGCGAACTCACAAAGTTCGAAAACCCTATGACATTTTTGAGGAGACAATACAAGAATGGAATCTTGTGAACATTTAATGAAAAAGGTGAATGAGGATGATCATTTTCTAAGGAATATTGTTTTTATTATACTATCAACATTTCCATTAATTGGTAAATATAATTCAGTATTGGTCGCAAGAGAATGCATACATTTTAAGAACACCAGACTCGATATCCTCTAAAATTTAAAACATTTGGGTAGATATATTGGGTGAACATGTCATCAGACCATCTTTTATTGACGGTATCTTAACTAGCCAAAACTATTTAGATATACTTCAACAGTTAACTGTTCCTAGCATTCAGCAACTAGCAGTTGCTGGATTAAAAGAAATCTGGTTCTAACAAAATGGTTGCCAGGCTCAATATTATGTCATTGTTGCATTGTTCAGCAATATTTGGAATGAATATTCAGAACCTACTTATTTCTGGACATGGTAATATAATTGAAATCATTTTTTTTAATTGGTATTTTGTGTTATGTTAAAGGTTTATTTGTTCGTTCAGAATTACTCTTTTAGTTTCAATTTTTTTTCAATTTTTTATAAAATAACATCGCGTCAATAAAAATGGCTTATTGCTTACGCAATGTATTCGACTTGACAGAAAGGCGTAAACACTCATCCACTCTCTGCGTCGTTTACGGCAATACTAATATTATTCACTGAAAACAACCTATCTTAACCTGCTGATAAATCAGTTGTTAATGTTGCCAGTTTTATTTAATTTCTCAAGTAAAAGTTTTGTTTCTTAAAATCAAACTGTTACGTAAATTAGCCCAAGTTAGATATCATTTTTTTTTTGCTTTAATTAAATACAAGAGGTCCTGAGATGTTTTCCTCGTTTGTTACACACCACGCCTTGGAAATTCAGTTGCAATGAATCCGTTTCACCTGTGAGGAACGTGCCATGTACGTCAAAAGGTTTTACAAGAACCACTACTATTTTTTTAATAATTCATATTAACCAACGGGTCGACTCAGAGGAGCAAGAAGTGTCAAAAATGTCGAGCGTGTTCGTGAAGCAGTCGCACGTATAGTTCGCCATTCTATGAGAAAATATGCAACTGCCTTAAATCTTTGAAAACCCACTATCCACGACATCCTAACAAAGGATTTGAACTTTCATCCTTACAAGATTCACCTGGTGTAAGCTTTGCTGGTTGAAGATTATTCAATTCGATCTGCTTTTGGGCAAGAATTGTTTGAAAACGTCCTATTCGCCAATGAGGCAGGCACCTTTCTATTTGCATAGATATGTAAATAAACAAAATGCCGTTATTCGTCTATAGAAACCCCTCGAGAGAAGCACTAAAATCCCTTACATTATCCCAAATTAACGGTATGGGCAGCAATGAATGCATCTGGCATAATTGGTCCATAGTTTTATGAAAATGCAGACGATCTTGCACTCACTGTTACTCTCTTCAGTATAGAGATATGCTAGAGAATTTTTGATACCAGAACTAAAAAATTTTCTGGATTTAATAAAGATATATAGTTTCGACAAGATGGTTACAGCCATACAGATCCATTTATCGATGGAATTCGTTAGAGCGATGTTGGAAAACCCTGGAAAAATGATCTCTAAGCGAGGAGAGCGGACATTAATAGACCGCCCAGAGGTTCCGATTTAACGCCGATGGATTTCTTCTTATGGGGTTATTTGAAATCTAAAGTGTTCACTGATGCTCTTAGGATTTTGCTTCAGTTTAAATCCAGAGTACACGAGGAAATTCAGAGAATTGTACCAGCATTGGTGTACGACTTATCGGAAATTTTAGATCACGCCTTGAGGATGTACAGCAGCGTGAAGGAAGGCACATTGACGATGTTATATTTCATACAGGACTTTCCCTACATTGTAAATTTAAATAAAGAACAGTGAATGTAAATATTTTTTTAATAGCAGAGTTTTATTCACCCAAAAATAGGAAAACATTCCAGGACACCTTTTTAATTTCCAACACGATGTTGAATCAATGTTATTGGAATTTTGCATATTAAAAACGTTATCGACTATTAATACTCAATTATGCATTAATAAACATAATGCACTCATTGCATTAGCAGAAATAAAATAAGATCCGTCAACAGTGTCAACATGAGATATTCATCAAGAATCTCTGAAAAATCATATTATTATAATTCTCTAAACTAGATTGTATCCTTTTTGTACATGGATATTTTTTATTCAATGAAAAAATATAGTTGTTTATGATACTGGAGTAGGGTGGATGTGAAGATAACACTGAGTTAATTTTCCACAAAACACTATACACTACACTCGACTCTGTTGGAGCGTTTCGCCAAAGCTAGCATCACCTGGAGATGATTAAAACTGGTTTTAATCCATAAGACTAAAAGTTTTAATCATCTTCAGATGATGCCAACTTTGTTGGAGAAACGCGCGTCGAGTGTAGTGTACAGTGTTTTGTGGAAAACTAAGTCAGTGTTTTGCAATTGTCTACTACATATTGTCGAACTGATTTTTGTAGATTAAAACATCCATTTTATACAGACGTTATGTTGAAATTATAAAGAAACAACATTAATAAACAATTTATTTCAAATTAGATAGAAAACGATAAGTAAACATCATTTCTGAATACAACGCCAATGTTTATTAAAGCTAGTTACCTCACGAATTATTAATCAAAGGTACACTGACAATGAGCACGACTCATAGAAATACTCAAATCAAATTTAAATATATCTTCATTCAAACACCGAAGACAAATACATTTTTTGTATGACAAATCATCTTTTATTTTTGTATGACAAATACGTAGTTAGATCTATCTACGGTTTGGTCCTGTGGTAGCTAGTGAACTAAATCACCTTTCGAAGGTTTACAAAAATTAAATTACACTATTCTTCATATAATTCAAGTTACTAATCACTAGGTAGCAATACTAGCGTGCCAAAAATTGTAGTTACGAAGGAATACCAAAAAAAAAAAAAATGAGTGATGCCCTTTCCCGTTAGGTATGTTTACTAGACACTCCCCCTGCTCAGTTGGCCAATCACCAAATATCGTTCATGTGAAGCCATCGCAGCAGACAGTGATTTTTTCTTCAGTCTACTCCAACACTTTCGACGACTTTGCTATGGCGAAACTTTAAGGAGCAACATCAATTTTATGTTTCCTGTTAAATAAAACAGCGGCAGATATAGGTTCGATGCTTCGGGAAGCTTAAAGCTTATGGGAAAAAATCTCCCGGTTCAGAAGTGGTTAAATGTCACTTGAAGATGAACCCAGTTCTGGTCGCCTCTCGACGTCCACAACAGACGAAAATGTATAAAAAGTGTGGGATGCCATCATGGAATCGTTACAGTTGCCGAATTGGAGAGAATGACTAAAATTTCCTGGAATTCATGCCAAAGAATCCTAACTGAAGACTTGAAAATGAGACGCGTCGCGGCAAAGTTTGTTTTACGACTGCTTTTCGATGACCACAGGGAGAACCGTCTGAGAGTGTGCCAGAAATTGAAAGAACAGGTACAGACTGACCCTTACTCGTCCAACGTAGCCCCCTGCGACTTTTTCTTATTCGCAAAAATAAAGAAATGCCTAAAGGGAAGACGTTTTCAGGACGTAGATGTTAAGAAAAAATAGGTAGAGACATTTAACAGCATTAGTTCAAAAGAATATAAAAAATGTTTCGAAAATCTGGGAAAACCGTTGGGACAAGAGCATATTATCTAACGCATAGTATTTTGAAGGATATTTATGTTTTCAAGATATTGCCTTAAATTAAAAAAAAAATAAATAAACCATTCTTTTCTTCTTTTTTTTTTTGTACCTCCCGTACATTAGTCTGTAGTATTACAACTAGATCTAAGCAATTTAAATACTGTTAATATATAAATGACCCTCTCATCTCTTTTACTTTTTTCTTAATTCTATATTCTATTAATGCTAGGAAAACCGCAATTGTATTAATTGCATATATTTTCACACATATGCAAATATCTTTCTATAGGAAAGAACATTTCAAGTTCAAACCTCGATACAATCCTGATATATGAATATTAAAGAAATAATTGCTCCATGCATATATACACAGATTGCCTCGTAACCCACAATTCCGTATATAAGCCACAACCATTCAAAAAATTAGTAGGATTGATGGAATGATTCTACAAAAATGTGGTACTTGATAATTTATTTATTTTTTGACAATTTTTTTCGGAATTGAACAGTGTATAAAAACTTGAAACAGTGTATTGAAAACTTGATGGCATAATGTTAGAATAACAAACACCAAAATATTTTTCCACGCATTTTTGTTATACGTTAATATTCAGTTATTAATATTCAATTTGTTAAACAGCGTTTAAGACACTAATTAAAATCGATAGAGGAATTTTACAAAAACTATTTACAACTTTGACTACATCAATTTAATTTATTGTAAATCGAATTATTGTGTCCATGTATACTGCATATTTTTATTAATTTTTACTATTTGAAATTGTGTTTACATAAAAGATTTTAGAAAGATACAGCAAACTACTTTCGTACAGACATTTCGTATTTAAATTGTGCCTATAAGAAATCTACTTTCTCTTTCGCGTTATTTTTTATTAGTCTGTTATATTTATATTATTCATTAGTCTATTATATTCATTTTTCTTTTTTTTTTTTTTTCTTAAATTTTGTAGTCTTATAACCTATTCAAATGAGGTTATAGTTGGCTTACGTATTATTTATATAAGCCTGTTATTTATCATATTAATTTAAATGTGGAAAATCTAAATTATAATAAACGAAATAAAATTCAGAACAGCTTGACTTACATAATGAAGATATAATAAATAATTAGAAAATCTTATGGTTCACGTTCACTGTTTTCAAAGAAATTGCTTCAAAGTAAAACGTATTGAAAAACGATATTTTATGATTAATAGGTTAACAGAAACACTGCTTCACTGTTATCGAATACACTATAATTTAAAATATGACAGAAATCTTGACGATGGTGCACCATTGTTTATGAATCATATGATTGCAATTATATAGTCGATTTTGATCGTGGTATAGCTACAGTTACATTTCATATACACTTATAACAAAATATAAAAACAGATATGGACCAAAAGGTTATCAAAATTTGATTTTTCATTAAATTTCATGTCATTGTTAGGATTAGATTGGCGTATTTAATATCTGAATATATTCCTTTGGCAGTTCTTTTCCAGAATACAATTGGTCAAATCATCTAAATAAAAATGATAGTGGCACTAATATAAACGAGGCAAGTATATTTTACTTTTAAAATACGAAAAAAATCTACATACTAATTTAATTTAAATAAACCAAATAGACACAAAATTACTATGAAACTGTTATGGAATAAATACCACATAGAATTATCGTATTTCAAGTAATCGCTTTTCATTACTGCTGGTAAGGATGCTCATCAAAGTTGTTGAAAAATTGAGTGATATCACAAGTCAAGTGTACCTCTTATTTTTACTGATAGTAAGTGTGTGTACCAAATACGTGTCAAAACTATTTTGAAAAGTAGAAAATACAATTACAATTTTAATTCATTTATCCACAACTTATTAAAATAATCATGAAACTTCTTCCAGGAGTGATACTTATCAAAGTTACATTGTTGTCAAGATTAAAGTTTTAAAATTTTGTATATTAACCATTTTTTATGAATATGTTGTATTATACAATTTAAATCATATAACAGCAATATAGTCATCTTGCATATCTTATGCAATCGACTTTTGCATAATAATCTTAATCTTATTTAGTCTACATCATAAGCTTTTCTTCGCTATACTTTTTTATCTATACGATATATTATGTAGAGTGGCAGAGCTAAGTGATCTAAGTGCCAAAAACATTTTTTCCCGTTTTTTATACCAAAATGTTCTACAAATGAAGGCCAATGCAGTGCTAAATTATCTATCTCCTGATTCGTTGTGGAAGTAGTTCCAACAGAGGCCGACAGATTTCATTTGTATAACTGCATTGGTCTATTCCGAGCTAGTTGTTTTTCTTCATTCGTTTCCCGAAAATTTGGTTTTTAGCACTTAGATCACTTAGCTCTCTCTTAGACCACTCTACCTTAAGCTATAGCTTTGGGGAAATTTAAATAAATAATTTTTTGGCTGGCTTGTAAGTTTGCATACACAAGTTAAGTTTCTTCCAAGGTTTGGCAATCATTATGGCCCGTTTTGTGTTCCCTTACTAAAAATATAAGATTTTCAGAATTCCAGTAGATAGTATTATTGAATAATGTGTAATCCTAACTCTAAAAATGCTTTTACTAAATGCTTTTGATAGTATGAGACTGTCATATGTCTTTTTTTTTAATAAAAACATTTGTGTTATTGATGAATTATTTCAAAGTCATGATATAAGCTAATCTGGACGTTTTCCACTCAATGACTACCTTTGAGCAGGATAATGTTGGTGTATTCTCAATCAAAAAGCACCTTTTACTTAGCTTTTTATGTACCGTTTTAATGTCATACACTTCACCAATATAGACAAATTTCCTGTGACGTCTTCTTGAAGAGACATTGATAGATGTTTTTTTTTTAATCTAATTCCGTATGAAAGAATGGGGATGGTGTTAGGGGCCTACTCGTAATTCCTTTAATTAAGAGAAATTTGGGATGAAAATGGAAATTTTGGGCGCGTTCTTGTGACTTCCCATAACACTGTTTAACAATGGTGGCTCATTTTTTTCTTGTAATACTAATTTGGACAATATATTATACACATCCAGTGAAGAGGCATGTTGTTTAATAACGAAAATGGGTATTTAAATATCATCAAAAATTTTACAATATTAACTAATGAATTCTGAAGATGGAGAAACACGACATCTTCAGAAAATAAAAATCTTGTCTACCTTTCATCCAGAAAATTAAGATATCCTTTTGGAATTACTTCTGTATGTCCCCTTGGAACTACATAAGTATCAATAAAACGAATATCAATAAATATATTATTAATAAGAATATTTGCTTTCTTCAAAATTATGTGATTCTAGAATATGAGATTAAAGTTCTAAATTATAACCCAATTTTTGTCTCTTCCAGTAGTCAACCCACCTTCAGCCTTAGAGTTTGTTTGTAAGGCCATTTAAAGTCATGTATGTAAATAAATAAAAAATAACATGTGCATGCAAAAAAAAATTGCATTGTTCTAGATATTTGAGAGCCTCCAATAGAAATGTTGTATGATAATATTATGATTTTAATTTTTAGTTATTGGAGCTAAAATCTATGAATTTTGGAACAAATTACTTAATATTTTTATCTTAACAGTTTATTGTATGCACAAAGCTTTTATAAATGGTAAACGTGTTTTTTATAACGATTCAACTTCGAAGTCGGTATTAAGGGCATAAAAGTATCATGAGACGCACAGATAACACAGAAAATATGGCTTTTGGCGTACTTAAATTTGAAATTCATAGTTGACAAGATCAATGAGATATTCAAGAGCCTACAATATATGCATCATCAAGAAAGATTGTAATGAGTCACTTTTGATATGTATATTCCCCTGAAATACAGTACATGCAGTGATGAATTAACATTTGAAGTTAACCCCTCCCTGCATGGTGTGTCATAAATGGCACAAACTGGGTTTTGCAATGTATGTGTCGACATCTATTATGTTATTGTATAATACAGTGGACCCCCGGTAATCCGGCCCCTGGCTAATCCGGCGCCCCCTGTAATCCGACATGTCTATTATTATTGAATACATATTTTTTTGACAATCTTCGCTAATGTAGATAATGATAATGTAGATAATTGAACGGGTTACAACTTGTACGCGCCACCACTATTGTGCTCGACGCGTAGGTATTGTTTTGATTCTGATTGATTAGTTTGAATTTGACTACATGTGATAGCGGTGCGGCCTAGCGTGCGTTCATTGTTTACTGTTTATTCATTGTGTATTACGTATACGTACCTAGTACATAATGTCGTCACAAGCCCAGAAGCGAAAGCACAAAACACTGACAATTAAAGAAAAATGTGATATTTTAGACCGCTTAAATCGTAATGAATCTTTCAGTAGTTTAGCAAGTGAATACGGCGTAGGCCGATCTACAATTTATGACATTAAAAAAAATCACGAGAAGATTAAAAACTTCGTATCAACTGCTGACAGTGGGCCAGGCAAGAGGCAGATACTCAAGAAAGCTGAACATCCAGAAGTGGAAGAAGCTTTGTACATGTGGTTTCTTCAGAAAAGAAATAGACATGCGCCCATTTCGGGACCCATGTTGGCCATGAAAGTTTTTTTATAAGGAAATAATAAAAAAAGATGATTTTGCGGTTAGCAAGGGATGGCTAGAACGTTTCAAAAGTCGTCATGGCATACGTTTAATGACTATTACAGGAGAGAAACTTTCTAATGATGCCACCTGCATAGAGCCATTTAAATTAAGATTTTTGCAAAAGGTGAAAGATCTAAATCTTAACCAGTCACAGGTGTACAATGCAGACGAATCAGGGCTTTTTTTGGCGTGTGATACCAAATAAAACTTTCGTTTCCTATAACGAAAAATCCGTACCTGGACGAAAAGTAAGTAAAAAGCGTGTAACCATACTACCATGTGCTAATGCTGCGGGTACACACGCGCTAAAGATGGTAGTCGTTGGAAAATCTGATAAACCACGTACATTCAAAAACATTGATTTACCTGTACACTATTATGCTCAAAAAAGTGCGTGGATGACAAAAGACCTTTTCAAAAAGTGGTTTGATGAATGCTTCGCACCAGAAGTTAGAAAATGGTTGAAAGATCATAATTTTCCTCAAAAAGCGTTATTGCTTATTGATAGCGCTCCCGGTCATCCGTCTAAAGAAGAACTGACAACTGAGGATAAATGCATCACTGCGATGTTTCTTCCGCCAAACTGCACTGCACTGATTCAACCAATGGATCAGCATATCATTCAGTTTGTCAAGCAAGATTATAAGAAAAACCTACTTCTGAAAGTCGTATCAAAAGATTAGCCAATAGAAAAAGCTTTAAAAGAATTTAATATGAAAGACTTGGTTTTTGTTCTGTCATTCGTGGAATGCATTACCTTCATCAACTATTACATCGTCTTGGAAAAATTTATGGCTGGATATAGTCGCCAGTCCTAGCAACAATCCACAAATCAGTGTAACATCGGAAATAATAGAGCAAGTTGCTGCTGAAACACAAATAAGTCCGCAAGATTTGGAAACCTGGTGCCGTGGAATGGATAAGGAGGAAAATATTTTTTATGATATGTCTGACGAAGAGATTATAAAAGAGATGTTGCTAGTAATACAGCAATAAATCATAAGATGACGACGACGTAATTGCAACTACTCCGCAAGTGACAGCACAAGATGCAATTAACGCCTCTGAACTGGGTTTGCAATGGGCTGAAGAGAATGGTGCATCCTACAACGAACTTTTACTTTTGAGAAGACTGAGGGACAAAGCTTTGGTCTCGCGTTTCAACAATGTTAAACAAAAAAAATTGATGAATATTTTCATGCTTCATGAATTGATTGATTCATATCATGATTTTTATTCATAATTTTTGATTATTTTAGTATGTACATTTGTTTGTACACAATTATTTCCGAATGTAAAGTTATTATTTTTTGTAAGTTCTATAGCATTAATGACGTTAATTTTATAATAAAACGTAAGCCCTCTATTGTGTTGTTTAATTTACTAAATTCGACATATATAATGAAGTATGATTTGTACTTCAGAGTATAACATATAGAATCTTATCATTGGATTTGTGATTTGTCGGAATACAAGGTACTCTTTTGTAAAAAAAATTCTGGACTATAGGGGGTCTTAGGCAATATTCTATAATCCGACAAATTCGATAGTTCGACACTGACCTGTAAAACGTTTGCCGGATTACCGGAGGTCCACTGTATATAAATGACTTCAATCTTAGACGCTGTTACAGTTCCCTGCAAAAGTCATAGTTGAGGTATATTTCTATAATTTACTACATGGAACCTTATTTTGTGAGAGTCGCTTGTGTACGATATGTTTCACAAGACGCCATATTATTAACTTGTTAAAACTTGATTCTAGTAGATTACTGTGCATAATAAAAATACTACAAAGAATTAGACGTTGTGAGTGTATTTGATATCAGAAAATAAGGAAAAAGTTACATCATTAGTAAGTACCACAACAAAATAGGATTGTATATATGGTAGGTATAACATGCATTCATGGAATGGCTGGTTATAAAAGAAGTAGTAATATAACCAAAAACGTTTTTAACGGATGAAGTGCAAAATGTATTAATATACCAGACGGCAATGTTAGTGAGACAGAAAACTTATCTGATAATGAAAATATGAACCAGGACGAATTTATTCCTGAGAGTGAGCCTGAAAGTGAAGAAACTGATAATGAAAGGGAATACGATGGGGAATAGGATCTTTCATCTTCTGGACTTGTACTGTGGAAATGCTTGGATTCTACGGAGGAGAAAATTGTGAAAACAACTCAATGCATTTGCCATTGGTGGACTTCAAGCTGCTAGTAGCCGAAGCATGCTGCAAAGTAAACACAACCACACCACGTTCCCGAGGTCGCCCGTGTATCTTCATTGGAAAATCTATTTCAGAATAAAAAAAGGGGGTACCACTAGTGAAATACTGCTTGAGGAAATACGTTTAGATAGGATTGACCACCTACATATTTGGCATGAAACTCGACAAAGATATAAATATCCAGATTGCCACGGAAAATCATTTATATCTTGCAAGAAATGTGAAATTTTTCTTTGTGTTAACAAGGACAAGAACTGTTTTTTAAAATGTCATAGTGAATGATTTATTTCATTTATATATTTCAAAATTGTATGTCGTCATTGTATGTACCGTATTTGGCACAAACCAATTTTTTGCTAATAAACCTTTTCTTTTTTGATTTTTTTAACCATTTTTCTCACAAGCAACACTGTAAAGGCTATCATATTTATTTTTTCAAATGAATTTAAAAAATCATGCAGGAAGGGGTTAATTATACTCTTGATCTGCAAATAATGCCGCCACTTATTGACCAAAAGTACAATTAACTGAAAAATTATTTTAATTAAGTATTATAAGCCTATAATATTTCAAGGAATGTCTCATTACATTTTTTCTTGATGGTACATACAAGGCTTGTAACACACTAGTCTATTGATATGTGCCAAGTGCCAAGTTACGTCAATACAATTTACTAGATAAAAACGTCACCAATTCTAGTTATTAATACAATGTGCTACAAAACTTTATACTTCACTATTTGTTCTCTGTATTTCTTCTCTGACTCTTCTATACATCAATATAGTGAAGGCTATTAAATATTATCATAGCGTTCACAAGTACTCGATCATTATAATAAAATATATTATACTACTACAGTAATTTATAATTATTTCTGTAGTTATGATTTTAATGGTTAAATTTCAAATCAAAATGAACACAAATGCAAAATATAAGGGCGGTCTTATGTTTAGAGTGACTTAATAGGGACTATGAGTTGTCTGTAGTGAAGATCGAGATTTCAGAGGGCATACTGTGGGTGTGACTTTTTTATTTATTCTCTTTCCAAATACTATCTTTCTCTTCTTAACACTATGATTATAAAATCATAGTGTCTATAAAAATTATATTAGGACTGTTTTATGTTTGTGGTGGCTTAGGACAGATTATAGGGAATGTCTGTGGTGAATATTGAGGTTTCAGACAGCCTACTGGGGGGGTCTGGTAATTTTTTTTCTTTTTAAAAAGCTTACATTAGTACGATTTTATCTTTAGACTTATATAGTAGACACTCTAAGAATTATGTGTGACGAATATTAAGATTTTAGAAACTGTACTGTGGTGGTGGTGTTGGTCTTTTATTTTTTCTCTCCAAAAATAATTGTTACATTGAAAAATGTGTACCATCTGCAAAAAAATATGAGGGCGGTTTTATGCTTCGGAAGAGTAGTCTACCTATAGTGAAGATTGATATCAGAGTGCATACTAGGGGTGTGGCAATTATTTTTTTTTATTTACTCCGTCAAAATCTTCTCTTTTTTCCATCAAATAACCGTAGTGTCTATAAAAATAATACTAGGATGGTCTCATGTTTGAGGTGACTTAGTAAAGAATATGTATAGGGTGTGGTGATTTTTTTCTTAATTCCTTTTTAACAATATTGTACTTTCATGGAAAAAAATCATAACATCTGTAAAAAAATATTAGGGCGGTCTTAGTTTTAGGATAACTTAGTAGAGACTCTAAGAGTTATCTGTGATGAATATCGAGCTTTTGGAAGGTCGCTTGTGGTTGTTTTTTGTAATTTATCTCTCTAAAATCTTGCATTTTTTATACTGAAAATTTTGTAGCGTCTATAAAAAACAGTGTAAGGGCAGTCTTATGTTTACGATGACTTAATAGAGACAATAAGGACTCTTGGTCGTAAATCTTAAGGTTTCAGAGGACATACAGGGTGTGTGGCGATTTCTTTCATTTGTTCCTCCTTATTTTATTAATTAAATCTTGTCCTTTCATTAACAAATAGTAGTATCTGTAAAAAAATATCGGAGGTCTTATTTTTAGGTTAACTTAGCAGAGACTATAAGGGTTGTGTGATGAATATCGAGGTTTCAGAAAATCAATTGTGGTTAGTTTAGTATTTTTAGAATTCTCTAAAAATCTTGTACTTTTTACATTAAAAAATTCGCAGTCTAAAAAATTATTAGGGCGGTCTTATGTTTCGTATGACTTAGTAGAGAGTACAAGAGTTGTTTTTCCTATTTTCTTCACTATTTTTACTAGACAAATTGACTGATTTAATTAAAAAATGGGTTGATTATAAGTGTATGTTTACTTGATTAAGTTTCAGACTTAATTTTTCCTCTATTTAAAGCTAGAATAATGTGTATTTCAAATATTTTAGTTGGTAATCTCGTAACCTGTCAATTTTCTCAATTTGATTAAATTTATCCTTGAAAAAAGCATGCCATTTACTAAATTAAAATAATTGTTCTAAGAGAAATCTACAAAATAAAAAAATATAACCGTAACTCAATCACGTAAATACATAGATCCAATCAGTAGAGGAAACCCATTCAGGCTCACAAATGACCAGTATTTCTATTAGATATTTTTTATGAATTATTTGTACATAATTAAATAATTTCGTAACAATCTTTGTTGTGGCCTCCTGCTCTGTTGCCTTTTTGATTATCAAGAGCTGCTATCAAATAACTTATATCGCAGTTTTTAATACATTTCTACTAAAATACATTTAACTAGGGGAAAAATTAAGTCTGAAACTAAATCAAGTAAAAGTACACTTACAATCAAGCTTCCTCAAATAAATCCTTTTTATCAGATCAATCAACTTCTTTTGTAAAAATAGTGAAGAAAAACAGGAAAACAACCCTTATACTCTCTACTAAGTCATCCTAAAAATAAGACCGCTCTAATAATTTTTTAGACCCTACGAATTTTTTAATGTAAAAAGTACATTTTTATGGAGATAAATTATCAACCCAACCACAATAAACTTTCTGACACCTCGATATTCATCACACACAACTGTTATAGGCTCTATTAAATCACTCTAAAAATAAGACCGCCCTAATATTTTTTTTACAGGTGCTACGATTTGTTAATGAAAGAACAAGATTTTTAGGGAGAATAAATGAAAACAAATCGCCACACACCCTGTATGTCCTCTAAAATCTTAAAATTCACAACAGAGCGCCCTTATCGTCTCTATTAGGTCGTCCTCAACATAAGAAAGTCCTTATAATTTTTTAGACACTACAAATTTTTGAAGTGTAAAAAGTGCAAGATTTTTAGAGAGAAAAAATTTAAAAATCAGGACCACGACAGACTTTCCAAAACCTCGATATTCATCACAGATAAATCTTAAAGTCTCTATTAAGTTACCCTAAAGCTAAGACCGCCCTAATATTTTTTTTACAGAAGTTATTATTTTTTTCATGAAAGTACAAGATTGTTAAAAAGAAATTAAGAAAAAAAATCACCACCCTCAGTATGCTCTCTGAAACGTCAACCTTCACTACTGACAACTCTTCTAGTCTCTATTAAGTCATCCTAGCCATAATATCGCCCTTATAATTTTTTTACAGATGCTACAAATTTTTCGATGTAAAGGGCCTACACACCTTCTGTTGATCTGCGCAGTTTAGACCGGTATTTATGCAGATGAAAAATCTGTGCATTTAGACCCTCCTTTGCAACGATAATCTGCGTAGTTTATGCAATTTATCGTACAGTTTGTTCAGTTGACGTCCTGTTTATGTACATGACCACGACTTTGAAAAAGATGCGCTTTTGGCACATTTATACCCATCTTTGCAACAACGTTCACGGCCTTTTTCCTTGTTCGTGCAACACAGCTGCCTTTATACAACACACTGCGGCTCTTCTTTTTCTGTCACCCATTGAACTTCATTTATTTTTAATGCTCTTTGAATCAAAAGTGTTGAAAGTGAGGAGAGAACTGAAGAAAAATCGCACGAAATTGAGGTGAAAACTGAGCGCATCCCACATACCTTCGGTTCAGATAAATATACAGATTTTCACACAGTTATTTACGACAGATAACTGCACAGATAGACGGAAGGTGTGTAGCCCCCTTAAGAAGTACAAGATTTTTAAAGAAAAAAAATTAAAAAACATCACAACCACAGTAGACTTTCTAAAACCTCGATAATCATCACAGATAACTCTTAAGAGTCTCTACTAAGTTACCCCAAAGATAAAACCGCCCTAATATTTATTTTTACACAAACTACAATTTTCTTCATGAAAAAAAGACAAGATTTTTAAAAAGCAATACAGGCATACAGGGCACACCACTGTATTTTCTCATGGCAGAATGGCAAATAAGGAAAATCATATGAAGTTGAACAATACACCCCTCTACAGAGGTTGTTAACAAGGGGATAAAAGGGCAGCATTATATGCCTGTCCTACATTTCAATCATCAAAGAATCTATTTCGGTAAAATGCTGAATAAACATCGACAACTCAAGCGGACTTATCTATAAATAAATTTAGGGATCTAGGAATGATATTACCCCTAGACATTATCACCGCGTACTTTACATGAATAGGCTGGTTGACGGTATAGGTGAAACAATATTTTAGAGGAAAAGTACAAAGACACCATTGGGCCCTATTGTAATCTTTAGAAGTGAACTACCCTCCCACCATTTTTAGATTCAGAATTTTCAAGAATTTTCTAATTGTTCTGAAAATTGCTCTGATACATTTACTTTTAATCCAACATCTTAGGAAAGTTGATACTAATATTTGCACCTTCAAAACTTTCACAGATGAATTATAATTTAATTTATGCTGTGTGTATGTTGACCTTTGACATGTTTTAAGTTACAACCCCGCAAAAGTGCTATCAGCCAAAACGTACCACAAACTAACTAAAAAATTATTGCTAACAACATAATTATTACTGCACTTTTCAAATTGTGCCTACTACACTTTTTTAATTAATCACTACACCTTAATTAATATGACTTTAAAGTTAATTCACTTTAAGAAAATTAATTTCTGAATTATAATTGATACTCCATCAAAGCAAATGGCAAATATGTGAACTTACATATTAAAATATTAAAAATTATTTTGTACATAAGTTTAAACTTGAACAAAGTGGGGGACATTTCCAACTGTTACTTTCATTTGGCTTTCTTCGATACTGATAACGATACTAATCTTAATTTAATACTATGAAGAAACTAATATAATACTTTATGTACTATAAAGCAATATTAAAGGTAAATAATTTATTTTTTTGTTCTATTGATGAGTCAGTTCAAAATTAACGTCTGAATTACATTCGCATTACCATGCAGAATGGCATGAGATACATGTGAAAATACAGTAGTGGGCACTCAAGTCAATTACCTGACATGGAGCTAATAAAAGTGCAGCACTTTTTTCCGCATCTAGAACGCGAATGGGTGACCTATCATATTCTCCTATAGTGGTGGCTGTGACAATGCCATTCGCACTGTGGTTTGAGGTGGCGGATGGGGCCCAGTACTGGGAGTGTCATTGTAAGATTGGAATCAAGTCTCAATGGAGGAAGTTGAGAGAAAGCGAGAGCGAATAAGTGTGTTTGTCATATCTATATGTAACCTTCCTCTCTGCAGCCTGAGGTTTTAAGGGAAGGAAGTCGATTTATATGTCCAATGATGTGCAAGATTTATATTGAAGTGATATATTTGGTGGTAAAAATTTCTCTTCTTTATAGGTACCAAACATACCACGTTACAAGAAACTGGTCGAAGTCGACCCCTTTCGCGGGTCGAGGATAGCTTTTAGGTATAATTCAATACCTGGCGGGGTTTTAGCCCGAGGAGTAGTTGTTTCCTATAGCGTTTATGTAATAGCCTTGCTATTCGGGAACCACTTTGATAACCGCATGGCGGTTTGGTAGTTCCTTTCTCCATTTCCGACTTATATGTTACTGATATCGATCGTATCGATAAAGATACCCCACAAATTTCATTCGGCATTTGTCCTGGATCGGCGTACCGTGTACGGCACTGATTAGAACTAATATGTTCGAAACAGCTGTATGTCGTTCGGTTCCAATCCGGGACAAATATCGAATCCTACCTGTGGAGGGTTTTATTTTTTGAAATAATAATTCCTGTCAAAAATGATATGTTTGTATGAGATGTTTGAAAAAAGTTTTATTGGATAAACTTATGCATATATTCCGATACCTTGCAAGGCTATTTTTCAATTTATTAGTGTAGAAACTTTTTGAATGAAAACATAAAAAATACAAAATGAGTTTCTGGCTTTAAGATGACTCAATACCTAACTCAAATGAGAAGAAATAGTCAAAATGCCAAAAAATGTCCTATCTTTAATGTCATATTTTTTTAGCATTTCATAGTAATGTCATAACTTTGTTGTGTATCATAGCTATTTAAGATATATATTTTTTTTTTTTATAAAACTAGCGGTGGAAAAGTATTTTCCTTTAATGTTTTTTAAAAAACCACAATTTCGAAAAACCTATTCACTTTAATGAATGATTTATTTTATAACCACAAACTTTAATGGAAAAAATAGTAAGTTCTTCACATTTTAAATGGATCATTATCTCATATTTATAATTATCGTTTTATAAAAATGTGTACAGTTCTACATAACTGTAGTCCGTTGTATTATTTATATATTTTCAGTAATATCTGTATTTAGGTAGTATCATATCCTTTTCAGTACCCTCAATATTACACATAACAATATGCGATGCATACGTTATATGAGATGCATAATATAAAATCATTCATTTGTCTAATGTCATCTCAATGAAAGAAACTGGGATACAAACTATTGTTATTTACATATATCTATGTTAAAAATTGAAAATCTTAAATTATATCGTTGACAAAAAGTAAATATGAAATTTCTATAAACTGTTACTCTAAAAACATCATAAAACAATACTAATTGCTTTGTCAATAATACAAATACAATTCTAAAGGCCTAGTTACTTGATTTAAATTCTGTTGTTGAATATTTTTTAACTTCTTAATAAAAGAAGCTATTAAGACCCGTAATTTAAAAAACTTTTTTTATTTCTGGATTACATGTTATTCTATTCAGATGTTATATTTTGTTCACGGTATATTTTAGAAGGCAACATTTTTTATATAAATTGCAATTGATTAAGTTTAAACTGTAGGCTACTTAAAATTATTAATGTTAATCTCTAGGGAAACTTTGTGCATACCATCTTCAGTACAAGAGGAAATACAAAAATGCAGTTTTCAATATTCTGAAATAAACTGAGATAACTTGAGATATTCAACTGATAAAAAACGTAAAATCGTTGCAATGTTAAAATATTGTATTAGTTTCATAAATAATCAACTAGGATGAATAAACATGAGTAATAAGATGATAATATGGCCTAAATTTTGCGTTAGTAAATATTTTTGGTCTTTAAAAGGTATAAAACTTCACGATAGTTGGTCAGCTATATGCTTGGAGAAAAAATGGATATTGCATGTTGTGTATAAAACAAAGTCAGATTCGTTCAGAGAACATGAGATGAGTCCACTTCTAGGAATAACTTTAAAGGTATCAACACATCTATCTATAAGGTATCTATCTTTATAAAATAGTTTATGTAACTTGAGGGTTTATGAAGATTTGGATTTGTGAGGTACAAACTTATTAAATTAAAAAATTAAATGATGTATGTCGTATCCTCAAAATTGATTTATTTTTATTATAAGTTCTTTTCAAAGCAGTAGTTTAAAAATAAAATTTAAAAAAGCACAAAAAAAATCTGAAGATAAAGGCAGTATAAAGAAAATAAAAATCATTTATTTTTTTATATATAAAATTATACATGTACCATAGAGAAAGAAAGTAATGAGACACTTTCAATATTTTCTCATATATCGGCAGTACATAATTCATTCTAAACTGGATTTTTAATTTTAATTTAATTTTAAACATTTTTTTAAACGAGTTTTTATCCCAATGGTACCAATTAAGTATTAAAAACTCTTAAATCAACGTAACAAGGCCTTTAATTCCGCCAGTTCTTCATCGGGGAACACATATTGTGGCGAACAAAGGTAAAAAGTTGCCAAAGTTCTTAATCCTAAATACCTACCTTGAGCTGACTCCCTTCCCCACCAAAGATAATTTACAAAACGGAAGATTGGGCTGAGTTCTGATTGAGACTGTCTTCGAATGTCTTTCACTAATATCACAATACACACTGAATTCCCCTCGGCGATAGCTGAAGGTAGGCTGGACGCTCCGGTATGGGCCTTCTTCAGCAGACAGGAAAACATCTTCCGGGTATCATCACATTACTAATCTTATTTCCTAGCTTTTCTCCTGTGCAAGGATTCATCTTAAATGGCCTCGATGTTTTTGTAAATATTATTGACGGTGCATCATATTTGTTATGGGTATATATCAGGACCTCCGTTGTTGAGAATGGACTGCTGTTTATCAGCTCAGAGCATATTTTAAGATATACGAATTACTTCCTTCAATTTTATGTGGATGCAAAATTTGATTCCTCATTTTTCACCTATACTATCCGCCTAAGCCTGATTCGTCTATCTGATGCATAATGGATAACAAAGAAAAAAAATGGTACATGGTGATTATTTTTAGCATTTTGTGACTATTTTATGAGGTACAACCTTGGTACGTGACGAATAATCGTTGATTCTTTTAACAATGCTTCTCGAAATAACGTCGGCTAATAACTATCTACAGCATACGATGGCTACTGATCGACTCTTAGACAATACGTAGTCTATATTACTGGAATTTAACTTATTTTTCCCGACGGTTCTCCTCTAACCTTATAGGTTTTACTAAATTAGCGGCAGCTGTTTTACTCCTCCCTGATCATATTCTCCTGAATCTTTGTAATAAATAAATTGAGAAGTTTACGCATCATAGCCTCGTGTTGATGCTTTTCTGATTACGAACAACTTTCGACCTTGACATTATTTTACGCAAAATGTTTTTTTTTTATCGCACTAACACTATGGAGTTCACAACACTCGATATTTAAAGCACTTGTTTTAAGCAGATTGAAAAACTTTCAGCCCAATCTCCCAATATGGAACTCAAATAGGGACAATGTGGGACCCTGAAATCGGCATCGATGTTACGTCACTCCGATACTAACCTTCGAGGGATTGTCGACTTTTCTTCGCTTTACATCTGAAAAAAATATATAACAATGTCAATCATGTCACTCTTAATGAATTTTTTAGAATGTTAACCTCTTATACGAGTATGTTAAATAGTTAAGTGAAATGTAAAACAAACACCAAGCTATCAGTGTTTCTCTGTAATCTGCCAGCATCACACCATTATATTTTTAAATTATGTAGTAGACTTTGCTTATAACAGACATGTACATCTTTAAAATTTTTCATTACTTATTATACAGTGATATTATTATACTTAGTATTACTAATTACAGTGCTTTCCTACAGTAATAAATTTGTAAAAATTCAAGGAATAACTTTTGGGAAAAATTCTCAGACCCATCAATTTTACGCATTTCTCAAAATATAATTTATACATACAGGGTGATTCGTGCAGGAAGTATAACATCGAATTTTTTATGGCAACCCTCTTTTTTTTTTATTATACAATTTGAAAAAGCACATTTTTTTACAAAAATATAGTTGCCAAATATAAAAAATACCTTAGTGTTATTGTTATAACTTCAACAAATTACAATTAGATGTAATATATTCAATTTAGACATACCCATAGAATAAAATGATAAAAGTTGCTGTTTTTACATTTTATTCTTTCTAAATGACAAAAGGAAATTTTATTTCTTATGCCCAGCTTCTCTTCCTGTTGATTATTTAATTTATCTTTCCTTCATAATGAACTCATCAATTTTATTTATAATTTCAAATAACTCTTAAATTTCTGGAACTGAATTTTTTATCTTTTGGTCCAGCACTAATTTATATATTTTTTTTTATTTACATGTATTGTTAAATCCAGCGCCATCTGGTGAAGCCATTTGGTACCTGAATGGTACCAAATGGCTTAGGTGATTCTCAACTTGCAATATAGCGGATCCATATTCAATTCCTACTCTATACACTTTCTTCGTTGTTTTTTGGGTTTCTTTAAGTTAAAAATATGTTTATTCATATAAGTCCAAGATTTTCTTTATTTTGATTGCTTTGAATTTTTTTTAATTATTACATTATTTTGAATACAAATTTTTATAATATATTGTTGACAATATCTTCAATTTATACCATACACATCATTCCCTAACTGCAAAATATTCAAATACTACATGCCTGCATAATTTTAGTGGCACCTTCTTGCATTATACATATTTATTTATTTGCATAATTGTACAGCTATCATTTTATATTGTTATGTCAACAGTTTGATTGTGCTTAGACAGTTATTTCCCCTAAATATTATTTCCAGGATACAGATACGTTGTTCCTACATCATTTCATTTCATATTCCTATACAATTTATAGGAATATATAGGATTTTCCTAACTCCATTGAGTTACCAGTGTATAAAACTCATGAGACTTTTAATAATGACATCAGCTGTTTCTTAAATGAAACGAATCATATTCTCTTTTATTAAAATCATTTTACAATCAGCAGTACTTCTGTAATTGTCTTAAAAGGAAAACAATGTAATAGCAATTATGATCAAGTTGCAAAAAATGATCGATACTTCAAAAATAGATAAAAGAAAAAATAGAAACATCAGTTTACATCAGCATGTTACTGCGCCTACAAGAAAATTGACAAAAACGTTCAGCTATCTTTCTAATTTGCAAGCCTTTTGTCAAAACTTATTTGATATTACAAGAGTACTGCCGACTAAAATATGGATTTCATAGTTTCTTCAAACATAAGCCCTGCTCATATCTATTAGATATCCATTGAAAATGTTATGCTATAATTTGTTTTTCTAAATTTTTCACATTTACTGTTTAATTGGTGGTGAGATCCACTATATTATAATATTCTTGGTAGATTGAGGAATCTTCTTGATATTAATTTTGAATATCATTATGTGGTCTAAATTTCAACGTCTTAAATGTATTACTATATACTATAAAAAAATATGTTGTCAAGTAAAAAAGTAACACTTCACTCCATATTGTTTCTCTGTATTGTTTTCTATAAAGTAAATATGTTCTTGTATAAATGCGTAAACACTGAACAAAACTTCATTTGATGTTTCCAGAAATGTTTTTTTATGTTTTCTTTTTTTAAGTAGCATCTGTGGCTATCATTGCCCTCATCATTATTGTTTGATCATTGTTAAACATCCATACCTCCTGAACATACATATTATTTATTAATGGTATTTTTACTCACTGAAGAAACTAAATATGACTTGAAATTAATGATTATTAGGGATATTTTAATTGTTTCTATTATCATTTAATTTATAATTTGTTAATCGTGAGAATATCTAATTTGATACAGCATAAATTAAGTCAAACATTGTCACGATATTATATTGATATAATTCACTATTTTGGCTGGTGCAATCATCATATTAGAAAATTAATATCTTTCATTAAAAAATAGTCTAGAAGATGTAACAGTAGAAGTCTAGTAGAAATAGTCTAGTAGAACTAATATGTCGCTATTTAATACAAATCACACTGTTTTAAATAAGCTATTGCATTCATCGACGTAAAAAATGCATCTCCGATATATTATGTTATCATATGGCAAACCATATGACACTTAGTGAAAAATTAGTATGTATATTAATCAAATACTACTACAAATCTTTAAAACATCCATTTAGTCCATTAGCCCAAACGGTCTACAACTGAGTTCATGTGGAAAAATTCCTTTAGTCTTGTTAATTTTCCCTTTTGCACTGATTCTAACAAGCCCAAATACGGGTGTATTGCAACAAATGGTCAGTACCCCACCTTTTTTCCTATGCAAACGTTTCTTATTTAAAAAAATATTTTTCCAAAGGTTTACAAAAATTATAAATAAATAAACATATAACACCCAGCTTAAATATATAAATAAGATAGTATTTTACTCTCGAATAGTATTCCCACTTTTAAAGTATTCTATTCAGCAATATTACTAATTAGTTCTGAAAGCTATGGTTCCCATTATTTGAAATAGAAAATATTAAATCAAAGACCTCTTTCACAAAAAAAAACAGAAGAGAGGATCCTACACAAAAGATACCTATGTAAAAAGCATACCACCAATTTGGCAAAAATCCGGGAATGGGTAATTCTTGCAGTGTCTCAAGGGTGCTTAGTTTGAAAATCGGCATTTTTCAGCTTTAAATGTAGAAATCCGTACAGATACCCCGTCCTTGAGGTACCTGGATCAAACATTATAGTGTTAATAGGTGCTAGATCTCTCGTAGTGCAGATGAAAGAGTGTGTATGTGATATAAGAGTGGTGTGGATGTTAGTGTGCATGTGCATATGCATATGCATGCACACATCAGAGCTGCATACTCCAAGTACCTCAATAAATAAAAAATGTTTATCTGAACAGACTTCTACTCCCTATAGCTAAAAATCTGTCCACATCCGGACCAAACACAGATTGAGACTTGTTATCTGCATGACAAGAACTACCTATCCTCCAAATATGCTGAAAATTATTCAAGGCATAGAAAGTTTTGTGTGGGCCCTTTAAGACATATGTAAATTTTTAACAATTATTACCTACTTTGGTACCATAGGTTTAACCATAGTGGGGGGGGTCCTTATTGAAAAACCAGACTAAGACAAGTCCCTGAAGGAGGGCAGCAGCTCTTTCAGTAGTCATAGTGGCAGAAACCGTGGGGGTTGGTATGGTGCTATGACACACACGACTGCGATGTGGAAGGCAAGAGGAAACCACCACATTATAATCCTCAGAACAGCTAGCAGAAAGCTTATCCTAAATTAATGATGGCGTCTCCTGGGACAAAAACTCCGGAGGTAAAATAGTCCTCCGTTCGGATCTCCGGGTGAGGACTGTTCCGGGAGACGTGATCGAGTGCAATCATAATAAGAAGTGTAGCATTTCACGAGTCGGAGCGTGGAATGTCAGAAGCATGAGACAGGCAGGGAAGCTAGAAAATCTGAAGATAGAAATGGATAGGTTAGGATTAGATATAGTAGGTATAAGTGAGATGCGCTGGCCGGAAGTAGGAGATTTTTGGAGCGGTGACTATAGGGTAATACACACAGGATCGGTAAATGGAAACGCGGGAGTAGGGATCGTTATGCGGAAGAACGCAGGACAGTGTGTAGATAGCTACCTACAATACAGCGAGAGAGTAAAGATGGTCAGGTTAGATTCGAAGCCAGTGGAAACAGTAATAGTGCAAGTATACATGCCTACTTCTAACACACAGCGAGGAAGAGTTAGAAGCCGTTTATTCGGACATAGAGCAGGTAATAGGATTTGTGAAGGGTCATGAAAATTTAATAATAGTAGGAGATTTTAACGCAGTCGTAGGTGAGGGGAAAGAAGGAGAATTTGTAGGGCCTTATGGATTAGGAAACAGAAACGAGAGAGGTAGCAGACTGATAGAATTCTGTGAGAAGCACAAGATGGTAGTCGCGAACACATTGTTCAAGAATCACGTTAGGAGGCGGTACACATGGAAAATGCCAGGAGGGATAGACAGGTATCAGATAGACTACATTCTGGTTAGGAAGAGATTTAGAAATCAAGTAAAAGACTGTAAGAGTTATCCAGGAGCAGATGTAGACAGCGATCACAACTTGGTAGTCATGAAAGCTAGATTAAAGTTCAAAAATCTGAAAACCCGGAAGGATAAGAAACGTATAAATGTAGACATATTGAGGGATCAGAATATGAAAGATAAGTTCCAGGAGAAAACAGATCAGTTAATAAATAAAGCGAGTAAGGACGAAATCAAGAACGCAGAAACTGAGTGGGAGGGTATCAAGAATAGTCTAGATTCCGCGGCTACGGACGTTTTAGGACACGATAAAAGGGAAGCTAGGAAGCCCTGGATAATGGACGAAATCTTAAACTTAATGCAAAAGAGACGAGACTACAAAAACAGACGAGACGAAGAAGGACTGAAAACGTATAAGGCAATAAAGTGGGAAATCATTAGAAAATGTAGAAAAGCAAAAGAACAATGGATAGAGGAGAAATGCAAAGAAGTAGAAGATAAGTTGCAAGTAGGTAAGACCGATGAGGCTTACAAAATAATTAAGAGGAACTTCAGGGATGTAGGAACAATAAGTAGAAATGTTAGGAGTCAATCGGGGGACATACTGATAGGAAGAGAGGAGAAAGCGGATAGATGGAAGCAGTACTTAGGAAATTTATACGAGGGTCAGGAATTAGGAGAGATATTAGAGGAAGAATCTAGCATCGATAGGGAAGATGTAGGAAAACCTATATTGAGAGAGGAATTTGAAATAGCACTAAGGGGGCTAAAGAATAATAGAGCGCCGGGTGTAGATAAAATACAGGCGGAAATTTTGAAATGTGCGGGACAGAAAGTAGTAAATAGGATGTTTGAACTGGTAAAATACATATACGAAACGGGCGAGATGCCAGAGGATTATAAGAGGAACATTATCGTTACTATACCGAAAAAGAGAGGAGGCGACAAATGCGAGAACTTTAGAACGATTAGCCTAACTTCCCATGCGTCAAAAATCTTAACTAGAATAGTGCAGAAGAGGATGGAAAATAGAGCGGAGGAAATACTAGGAGAAGACCAATTCGGGTTTAGGCGAAATAGGGGAACTCGCGAAGCTATTCTGGCGCTAAGAGTAATGTTAGAGAAAACAATAGAAAAAGGAAAGAACGCTTATATAGGATTTGTAGATTTAGAAAAAGCTTTTGATAACGTAAGATGGGAAAAAATGTTCGAGATACTAAAGAGCGCGGGAATGAAGTATAGAGATAGGAGAGTAGTACACAATCTATACATAGAGCAAACTGCTGTTATAGAAGTAGAAGGGGAAGAAAGGGAAGTAGGTATTAGGAAAGGAGTAAGACAAGGATGTACGCTATCACCACTAATTTTTAATCTGTACATCGAAGAGGCGATTAATGTGGTAAAAGATAGAGTAGATTTCGGGATTAAAGTACAGGGACAGAAACTAAAAATGCTGAGATTCGCGGATGATATAGCAGTATTAGCATCTAGTAAGGAGGAACTAGAATCAGCATTGAACGAAATGGAGGCAGTGTTGACAGAGGAATACGGAATGAGGGTGAATAAAAACAAAACTAAAGTGTTAGTGTGCAGAGGGCGCGAGAGCAGAGCAAAAACGAAAGTACAAATTAATAATGAAAGATTGGAGGAAGTTAAAGACTTCACTTATTTAGGAAGTAAAATAAATTGGGATGGAAGAAGCGATAAAGACATAAAACAAAGAATAGCGCAGGGTCGAGTAGCTTTTAACGAAAAGAAAGCACTTTTATGCTCGGGGGTAATAAACTTAGAAACAAGGAAGAGATTTTTGAAAACATATGTATGGAGCACGGCACTTTACGGCTGCGAAACCTGGACGGTAGGGGAAGCAAGTAGGAAGAAATTAGAAGCTTTTGAGATGTGGTGTTACCGAAGAATGATGAAAATATCGTAGACTGATAGGGTTAGAAACGAAGAAGTATTAGAGAAAGTCGGCGAGAAAAGGAGTATGTGGAAAAACTTAAAGAAGAGAAGAGATAGAATGGTAGGCCACTTGCTGAGACATGGGGGAATAGTCCGCGATATTTTGGAGGCAGAAATAGGAGTGAAGAAAGGCAGAGGTAGGCCTAGATTAGACTACTGCTCGCAAATAGTAAGGGATGTATGTTGTAGCACAATTAGCGAAATGCGTAGGTTAGCACAAGATAGGAGAAGCTGGAGGTTAGCGTCCAACCAGTCTTAGGACTGATGACCTAATGATGATGATGATACCTACTTTGCTCATATCGTTAAAGGAATAATTCTAAATAGCAGATTTCAAAAAGTATCAGAAGTGTTTGTGTTACAAAAATGTTCCAATCTGCTTTTTTAAGTAAAAAGTAAGGTTTTTGAGATTTATAATAACACTTCAAACACTGTACAAACCTGTTATATTTAATTTTGGATAATGTTTTAAATGAAAACAATTATAGGCATTAATTATTTTAGTTATATTACCTGTTTGAGATACCAATTTACATTCCATTTTAACAGATTAACAAAGAATCGCCTAGAGCAAGTTGTATAATTGCATAATTTCATTTTCAGGGTCAGAATTCAGAACTTTAGTGGAATAAATGAAACTATTCATATATTGTATACAGATATCAGAAACTTATGAAAATATAAACTGGCATACAAAGACAATAGAAATATTAAAAAATTTTAGAATAAAATTTGTAGTATCTAGTTTTCCTCTTTATAAAAATGATCAAAAACACATGATTTATTACTTGCAGTTCTGATTTTTTTTTAATATAAAAATGTGACAACATATAATAAAGAACTCCAAAAATGTTATACAAATTTTAATTTAATTTTTTTTTAAATTCCTATTCCCCACTGAACAAAAAAAATATATAAAATAAATTCCAGAATCTTGAAAAATCAATTAAATCACACTGAAACAAACAAAAAATCTTACATTAGAGAACAACTCTTTTTATATATAATTTTTGTATCGTTCTCTTTTGTTTTATTTTTAAAAATGTATATTTAGAAATATAATTCTACAGAGTGCGTAATTTCAATTAGTGTTTTAACAGCTTCATGAGATTTATTTAATATATTAATAACATCTTTCACCAATCTTAAATCTTATGGAAATAAGGACCTACCTCTATCGGGCTCGGGTTCCTGACTATGTCTTCCCAAATTTGTGCTGCCACCCATGCCTACTTCTCTTTCTTCTCTAACTTCTCTATAATAATGGCCCGCTCGCTCATCATAATAACGGTCGACTTGTCTTTCACTTGAATATCTAAGCTCTTCTTTGGGGCTAACCATCTCGACATATCTGTCATCCTGAAACAAACAAAAAATTGTTTCTAAACGGGAATAATAAAAAAACGCAATCACTTACTCTACTATAAGGCCTCTCGTGCCTCTCCTCTTTGCTAGTATTGCCCAATTTCTCCTCTTTTCTCTCTCTGCGTTTGTCTCTGTCCCTTTCTTTCTCAAATTCGTCACGCTTCTCAGTTCTGTATTTCTCTTTGGACTCATCCTTGTAAGTCTTTTCGTTTCTTTCTTTAGAGTTGCTGCAATAAAAAATTTAGACGGTAATATTTAAAATCAGAATCTAAGAAACAAACCCACCTATTATACTCTATATTTGTACTTTGCGATTTAGATGGCATTTTTGTGTCATCTGTCGGCTGACGGGTTAATTTCTTATCTAGCTTTTCCCTTGTGTCATCTAGAATTGAAAAGAAATGAGAAAATACAGTGGCAGGGAAAGTCTTATACACTCACCTTTAGCTTCTCCATTATGTTTGGCAGTAGTGGAGTCACTTTTAGTTTCATGATTTTTTGCGAGCTGTAAAAGTTCTCGATTATTAAAAAAAAAATCATATATTAAAGCCGAAATACCTTTTCTTTTTCGACGGGTATATGGAAGTCGCCTTCCTTCATCATATGCCCACCAGTCATCCTCTGCTTTAGAAGACCCAAATAACTGCTGGAAAGAGTAAACAAATCCTGGCGATTATTTTTCTCTTCGTCACGTACATTTTCTATCCTCTTTTCGATAAATTGGCTCAACTTAATAAGAACAGGAAAGTATAGAATGATTTTAATCAGAATTATTAGGGCATTTCTTATCTGGACGTAGTCCTTCGACTCGAGACATGTCACCATCGCTTTGGCTAATTTGTAATGCCACTTGTGGCAAACGTGGCGATAATTCTCGTACCCTACATTATCCAAATTGTCCGCGTGTTGATTGCTGACTCGGTATTTTGTCACAAAACCTGGATAGTTCGCACACTCCTTCTCGAATGTGTCCTTCGATCTATGCCACCTCATGACTGTTTCCAGCATAGCATACAGAAACCGTCCGTACCTCATTGCTTCGTTTTCAGTACAAGAGGTTATGGAATAGGTTATGTCACAAAACAGCTAAAATAATAAAATCATAACTCAATCATATGTTATGATGCATCATGTATCTGTTAATTTGATATGATCTTGGGCAAGAAAACGATAGTTTTCTTAATCTTCGAAATTAAAAAATAATATCAAGTATATATTAAATTAAGGCATTATTATTATTTTCAATTTTCATGTTTCCTGTCCTCAAAAAGAAAAATATAAAGATATGGCGATTACAAAAACTTTTAATACAACTGTTTATTTCATGACATGTAATTGTACAGCAGCAGCCAATTTAAATGTTGCTATATAGTAATATTTTTAAACCAAACACACTATATAGTGTGTGACTAGTGTTTTGCGTTTAAATCCCTTATATAATCTAGATGAATAATAATAAGGACATCCTATCATTTTAAACTTGCTTACAAAGGCAACTGGTTATAAACTAATAAATTTAATCCATAAGTTATACCAGGGACATTTAAATTGAACGATGCTGCACATATTTTTAATTTCACTAATTATTAATAGATGCAATCTATTTGTAAAAAAATAGGATAAGGAATTTTCTGAAAGTTTTTGTAATGGCTTAATGAGAGCTGTCCCAAAAAATAGAAAACACAAAACAGACATCTATAGACAGCTACATTAAAATTTTTGGTTTAAAATAAGTGAATAGACACCAGTAATGACAAAGATAATTAAATTTTGTACTGTTTCACGATCTTACATGTGCATCTTCACCTGCAGGTGTGTTATGACCTCTGTAAGTTGTATTTTAATCTTATCCTTTCATGTGAATAACAGAGATGGACCTAATGAGATCAAGCAAAATAATTCCCTTAAGCTGACAAGACAATATCTAAAGTTTAGCATATATTATTTCTCTGTCTAACTGCCATACACAAGAGTTTATCCTTTTCTTTCTTATTGAACCAAATCAAGGATCACTTGGACTTTCCGACTATATAAAATCAACATAATTTGGAAAATGTTATGTTTATTGTTGGTATTCCAGAAGTTGAAAATTATTTTCATACCAAATTTTTTTTTTTTTTTTTAATTGTATGGTTGGATTTAACTTTTCAATAGATCAACAACCACCTTTTGTTTTAATTTAAATGCTGAGGACTTAAATGCTGTATACATTTTATGCTGTTTTACGCTTATAGACCAACAAAGTTCATATACATGTAAAACACTATAAATACTGTTTTAAACATATTTTATAAGAAAATATTTCATGCAGCTCACCCGATCATAACAGAGAAGGGTAGAAAAGTTTGGAGTCTTCAACATGTGTATTGTGTGTACAAATTTTGCACAATAAAGGGCGTCTATTTGAGTAAAAGTACAACGTGGAAACAGACAAAGCTGAAGAAATCTTGTAATGGTTTCATTTTTAGCCGTTTTAGCAGCCCTAGACAAAAACCAGTGGTCCTTCTCTTGCTTGAGTCTGTACATAATTTTCTCGACATGTTCAGTTTGTTTTTTTTTCTCATCTTGTAGCTTTTCCACCAAGGTCTGGTATCTTTCTTGTTCTTTTTTCCCCTTAGTGCCCGATTCCATAACAATTAATGACTGTTGTTTAGTCTTACTGACAACTTGCTGATAAATGTCTTCAGGTACGAAAAGGTCGTACATGGTGAGTGACCAGAAAGTAGCCAAAAATTGGGGCGTTATGTCTTCCCAAGTTCGTGGCGGATGTAAAGGCACAAAAGATTTGTGCACGGGTTCCATTACATCCACTACTGCCTCGTAATATTTTTGATTTTTTATGGAATTAGACATTTTCTTGTAATTTGGGTCACCTTTCCTTATCTGGTCATACTTTTGCTAGAAATACAAATTTAACAAAATAATTATAACATTATTTATATTTTAACGCCTGATACTCTCTATACTACATTTAAGACTGGCTGAAGAACTTAGATCGATGGCCATTTGTATACGTTATGTTAATCAATAAGACTTTTATTGTTATTGATTGTAAATTAATATATATTTAACAGAAATAAATTTACTTTACTTACGTTAATAGCGTGGTTAAACATAGGCCGTGCCAAAAAGAAAGCAACCTCGCTCGGTATATGATAATCTGTCAACATTGTTTGTATCGATGGCAATTTATTTATATATTCATCTACAGATAATGTGGAACCGAGAAATGTCCCAAACTGTACCAACGTATCCTGACATTGATCACTGAGCTTTCCTACAAGTTTGAGATGACTCTTCTGTGTTTCTCTGTACACAACACAATACTTCTGTTGAGCCATAAGCAAACACAATGCCACCGCCAAATCCTGTTCCGACATTGCCTCTTTTAACCTTAACGAAGATTTCTTTGTGTTACGCACTTGACTGAAATACCCGGCCTAAAAATATCATGGTCAGTTAGAAATTTCTTCGTAAACCTAAAACTTTACCTCTGCCTTAAGCAATTCCCCACCGGCCATGGCATTCAACTGGTCCATCGTAAGATCTTCGGCTGCATCTACTCCAGCCATCTTTTGCACGACTTCTTTTAAAATTAACAGATCCAAGCTTCGTGAAAACAAAAAAAAAAGTTTAGTCAATGTATTTACCAACAAAATATTGAAATACGGACGTATTTTTGTGGAAATCAAACTAGATCACAATACTATAAACATTTTCATAGACAGAGAGTTTACTGAAATTAAAACCTCATAGTAAAGTCAACAAGCACATTCTTTAACAGGTGCATATTCGTGAACTGAAGATATATTCTCAAAATTTGCACATATACAACTATAAAATATACACATACTTAGTTTTACCTGTAAATGTTAGCATTAAATCCATAACAAAAATTAATGCAACACCACTACTTATTCATTGTTATAGTTATACCTTATTTTAACACAAAATTGTTATAAATTGCAATTTTTTTTTTTTGTTATTATTAATGTGACATTTGTTTAACTGATAAATGAAAGAACTCAATCAGAGACAATCGATTACATTTAGAGGAATATTTCCTTTAAAATTTAATTTCAAATGGACCACTATGTGGTGGTTGCAGAACACCCAAACTATATTAAAAAAGTATTTCCTTACCTTTTTTGTGCCTTGAGTTGATTTGCAACATATTGCAATAGGCCCGTCAATTCTATAGTATACTTCTTGTAAACCGCCCCACAAAAGCTGGACAAACTCTGTAGCCATGTTGAAATAGATGTACTGTCGTGTTTTACACGCTTTTTATCGGCGTTGGCCAACGATTCTATCAAGCAGAAACCTAATACATCATAAGATAAATTGGTAAGATACTTTAACGAATCTACCACTGGATTAATCAGATTATTATAAACTTGGATCTGCAGGAGAACGTAATCGAAAAGGAATCCGGGCGAACAGTGCGTTAATTTCCCAATTAATCTACCGACAGGTTTGACGTTCTCCTTACTGACTCTCTTCATGATATTTTTTATTTGCTTCTCCGAATCGCCTCTCTTCCTCAACAGATCAGGGTAGAGGGAATACGTCTCATTTTTTCATCGGGCATATAGACAGTAGCGTATCTGATATGGATATAATTTTAAAAGGGTCCAAACCTCTTCCGCTATGCAACAATTACAATCGAGATATGATAAAGCTGGAAGTATTGTAACATCTACTAAAGACAATATATCATAATAGAGCGAATCGGCAGCTGGGGGGCCGCATTTCGGATTCTCTATGCCGTAAGACGCAAGTGCCGCCTTGGCCAGTCTTATTATTTTGCACAATAGTACAGTGTCGAAACGTAGGGAAGATCCAAGAGTTACCAACATTGGAATGGCTACATCTCGTAATTCTAGAAAACTTTCTGACTGTTTTGGAGCCAAAGGGCTCTCGTGCGGACGTAACGGCTTTCTCGGTATCTTTGGGCTTATTATACCATACCTAAAAGAGCAAAAATTGAAATTGACATATTTGGAATTACTTTAAATTCCTCTACTTTGTGCAAAAAGCTGTACCTCTCTAAAATATTTTATGGATAATTATCTACTTACTGTTTATACACAGGTTCTATTATATGATGCAGCAGCCCACTTAAAGCAGACGCAACTGGTTCATACCCAACCGCATAATGATCGGGTAAACGTTTGATAAGCGTTTGCGCCGTTTCCCAATCTCCAACTAACAGAAGGGCCTCACACAATCCGAGTTTCTGATTACCTACATACTTATCGAGAAAACTATCGGGCTCCTCTGGGGAATCCTCTTTATCCTTATTGCTAATCGATATGATCTGCAGCTTACGAACATATTCCCTGGCATCTTTTAAATTTTTCTCGCATTCCTTTTGCATTAATTTATCTTCTGGCATCAACTACAATATATTTTCAATTAACCAGATGCATTGTCATATGTAATGAAAGTAAACCTACCCAAAAGTAAATGTCATCTAACTGTATTATTTTGTGCTGTAATAATTGAGCAGTTAATATGTAAAGGGACTGGGGTATTTCTTGGTCAGTATTTTTCAAAAACGAAAACTTTGTTGATAAAACTTCACTGATTATATTGGGATCATTCATATATGAATTAATAAGGGGAACAAATATATTTGCATCTTTCGGCTTATTCTCAAAACTTTCTAAAATTACATCCAATACCCGATTCGGGTCCAAATTGAAGCAACCTGAAATATGTAATATGTATAGAATGTATACCCAATGTATCAAACTTAAGAAATACTTACCAATTAGGGACTGAACAATACCAATTAATTCATTTGGATCAGCATTTTCAGTAAATTCATTATTAAGCTCTGTTAATAACTTGGCGAAACCTTCACATTCTTCTCGAAATAAATTAAACTTTCTTTGTTTATAGCTGAAATACAGGACATTATTATGATTTATAACAAATCTTTGTAAATTTACTTCTGCTGAAATGAAACTTATTAGATAAGAAACTTTCATTTAAAATATAAATAAATGTAATACAAAATTCAGGAACTCGGCTGTATTATCTGGACTTTTATTTTCCACATGTAAAAACGGATCAATCATAAATACAAATTAGATACTTTTTACTATTTTAAATTGTATTATTTAAAAATGTTATCACTTCCAAAACCTCAAGTTTCAACTTCATAAGAGAGGTAGTCTTGAAATGACAATTTATTTAGCACAAAACTGTTACAATCAATTAAAATAATTAACCAGTTTCAACAGCTATTGTGCATTGTGACAAAATTTAGAGATTTGCATGCTTCTGAAATTTAATATGCACTAGTCATATGTATTAAGTTTGTTGAATTTGGATACTATACAAAAAAAATTCTCTACATAAATATTATGGGGAAAAACTATATATAAATACACATTACTACCACTCCAGGTTTCACTTTTGCGATACTACTTATTAACTACCTTTTATACTCACTATAACTTAGTTTTAACTTTGATGAACTTAGAGTAAAACGTTCTGTTTTTCAAAATTCCAACTTCCTGTAAAGTATCTATTTCTAACCGCTCCTTTAATAACTTATCTGATAAGAACTAAAAAAAAAATAGATCTATTAATATATTATGTTTAGAATCCTTAAAAACTGAAATGCAATAATTAAAATATTTGTATTAAAACTGTTTTGATGTTCCTGATTAATTTTTTAAATGTATATGATTAAATACTACCTTTTCGCATTCCTTAACTATTGCACTAAAATTTTGTCTATCTTTGGAATCTTCACTGTCAGTTTGTGAAGAAACAGCATCAGCGACATTTAAGATATCTAAAATTATTGAGGGAATATCCGCATGTAGTGTCTGTAACAAAACCAATATATTAAGTCATACATGAATAACAAATTTTCTCCATTTATTATCCATTAAAGCTCCCCATATCATAAATATTCACTCTATCTTTACTCAGTAACAAATTTTTTTTATATAAATCTGTCATAGTTAAAAAATAATAGACCTAAATATACTATAGACAAAATTAAATAAAAATTAAGTGAAGTCAGTTATGCAGAGATATAATTAAAATAAATTATATAATGAACATAAATGACGACAATTTAACTTTATTTTAGCCTATCCCTAATGTTTTATTCATTCGCTTAATATAAACGATCAAAGCCCATACTTACCACCAATTCCTGCAATGTTGAAACCACAACTTCTTTCTTGAGAGTTCCCTTTATACCCTTGTCAATTAAATCATTTATGTACTTTATTATGTTTGTAGATTTATTATTTTTATCAAACAGTGGACTTTTCGATTCATCTTTTAATAGTTGAATGCAGGCTTTTATACTGAAACAGAAGCTTTTTGTACACTGCTCTCAATTATACCAAGGATGTCCTAAATGTATTTTTGGTTGCTTTTTTTTACAAACAGGCTGAATACTTTATTATACAAATTTTTTTTAGTAAAGATTTCATTGTTACAGGTAATTATAAGTATTTGTAAGTGCTTGCAGAATACTTATTAGATTGACAATGCGACTTTTCAAATTTTCTTGATGTCTAGGCAATGAATATCATCTATATATATTCACCTTCGGTTCTATTCTTCAATTTGTATTAAAAGGATATATAACTTGATTTGTCATATATTTGATGTGGATATAAAAATAAATAAGCAACATCAGGCAACTTGAATTTAATTTTTTTATCAAAATAAATGTACTTTAACGTGATATTATTTATTTAACCTGGAACAAATTTTAAAATACTTATTAAATATGAATTTAATCAATAAAATCTCTAACTTCCTAAGAACTCAACAATTGAAATGATTGTCAAAACCATATTTTCTTGTAAATTTGATTACATAAAAAGACTAAAACAGCAATATGATTCTTGGATATTGACGGTGAATGGAATTTTAGTTTCTAATAATTTAATAAATACAGGAAGTTCATAAACCAAATAAATAGTACAAAATAAGGAAAAGATATAAAAGACGAAGTTTACAGACACGAATATGTGCACGTGAAGAGTAAAAAAAATATTAATTGTGAATCTTCTACAACTCTTTTGATTGTCATGTTACATGAAATAGGAAGTCCGTAAAGGCTGTTGCTAAATTGTTGACTGCAATCTCCTCTGATAATTAATTGCACTCTAGTAAAAATGTTCAAATGAGATTAGCAAATACAAAGTATAAAATTCCAAGTCTGCAGATTATTTATGTTGAAAGTAATTATTCATTTATTAAAACATTTCAGAAGTCAGCAATTTCTGTCTAGGGTATATTCAACTGTTGCATTTGCTGTATACAACTGATTATTTGTAGCAAATCATTTAGGAATCTGCATCCACTTACGTTTGATAATACCACGAAATTATATGTAAAATTACCAAATTTACAATATTTAAGCAACAAACCAACAAGAAAATCTTCAGGCTTAAAAGTAATCTAAAACTATTTTTTAGCCACAAAAAATAGTGACATAAAATTGAAATGTGAAAAAAAAACACAATTATTAATAACAATACATGATTCTGGCTACAGGTTTTTGAAAGTCAAACGTTATTAAATAAGATTTGATAACGTTTTGTAAAACGATGCGGCACTGTAATATCCCGTTAAGCTTTGAACGCAAATAAAAAAAAACACAAACATTCATTTTTTCGGTATGTAAACTATGTAATATTAGAAGTTATGTTAACAATAAATATTATGTCCATTATTTTAATCACTTACAATTCCTGTTTTCCATTTTTCTCAAAATTTTTCCAAATATCGTTAGACAAAATACCAGCCATTTTTCACATAACGCTGTCGGCTGTCGTCGTTACGAGTCTGTTTGACGCACCTATCGATAAAACAGTTAGCTTTTATATCCACAGAACATTAAAACAGAAACAGAACATTAAAATAAAAAAAAATAAAGTAGCTATAGAAAAAAAAGTATTTTAAATTCTGTAAAATATTGTCTGAATCAAATTCAGAAACAACTAATAACACTTGATAATTTCATGCTGCTACGTTCTGTAATTGGACGAGAGTAGATGTAGAGTAAACGTAAATGTTTCTGATAGGAAACCAAAAATAAGTGTGAACGCAAAACACTGAAGTGTAAACTATTCATAAAAAGTTAAATAATTGAGCCGTCCGTCATTTAGAACTTAAAGTTAACAAAACCTGTGATTATATTAGTTGAATCCACAGTTTAAACGTCAAAATTAGTTGAACAAGTGAACATAATCAGGTTTGTTCGCGTTGAGCGTTAAATGGAGGACGGTTTTAGATGATTCTAGCACATTACACCGTTCAGAAACAATAAACAAGTTGAGACCGCAAGTGAACTGCTCACCTTTAATACAAATTGAATATCTAAACAATTCATTTTACTAATTTTACTGAACAAAATTTATAAATCACTATTCCAAAAATAACAATTATAAATGGTTTGAAGGGTATAATTTTAAGGATATTCAGTATAATGGCAACAAAAAAATAGTTGTATATAGTTATTTCATCAAGTTGTTGTATTTATAATACGTTCTTAAGTATTCAAAGAAGTATCTATGAAGTAAGAACTACCTCATAGATAACCATTTGGAATGCAATGAATTGAATGCTCTATATCTCAGAAAATATAAAAAAATAGAAATGAAATCGGTAGTTTACTGATGTTCTCTTTCGGATTTTATAATTTGAGGTTATAAAATTGGATTATTTCCGTTACATGGGTTAAGAAAATTGTGGTTTAAAAATATTTTTACGTATTCAATAGAAGGGTTAAATATGGAATCGTTAAGTAAAATTAAGAAAATTGAAAGAAAACTTAAAAAACTACAGCATGTCGTTTTTAAGGAAACTGGAATTGGCTGTATAACGGAACCAACAAAAGTATATTGAATATTCCAAAACTGGATGATCATGATAAAATTTCTGTTTTAGAATCTGGCTATATTAAATGCTGGTTTAGTAAATGGATTATCTGAAGAGATTATATTTGAGAACTTTGCGAAATATGGTATAATTAAACATATAATGCTTGTAACAGGAAAATCGTGCTGTTTTGTTTCATATACTGAAATACGTTCTGCATGTGAAGCATTAAAAAATTGCAGTGGCAAATTAAATATTGCACAAGATAATAAACCAATATATATCTTATATGTAGAACACTTGCCAAATATAGAACCTAAAAGGTCGTGGAATAAACTACCTCCGGGTTTAATGGTTTTTGAAAATTTTATATCCGATGAAGAGGAAACTGATTTCCTAAAACAATACAATTTTGAAGAGGATCAAACTTTAGGGCAAATGAAGCATAGACAAGTAAAACATTATGGATATGAGTTTCGATATGATATAAATAATGTAGATAAAAACAGTCCAATGGAAGAAAATGTTCCAAGCCAATTTAATTTTTTGTGGGATAGATTAAGGCAAATCAGTAATTTATCTTTTTATCCAGACCAGTTAACCATAAATAAATACAATCCAGGACAAGGAATACCTCATCATATTGATACTCACAGTGCTTTTGAAGACCCTATAATATCTCTCTCTTTGCAGTCATCTATTGTAATGGACTTCAAAAGAGATGAAGAACATTTCTGCGTCTTATTACCTCGCAAATCTTTAACTGTAATATCTAGTGAAAGTCGCTATGATTGGACTCATGGTATTACGCCACGAAAATTTGACATAATTTTTTCTAAAAGTGGATATACTTCTCTTGAAAGAGGTAAGGTAACGAATGTACTTGATATTTTAAAATACAAAGAGCTTGCCCTTTTTCAGGTACAAGGATATCTTTTACTTTTCGAAAAGTTCGTGAAGGACAATGTAATTGCAATTATAACACAAAGTGTGATTCTTATAAGATAAATGACACAAGAATAGAAAATAATGTTGCTTCTAAACTAGAAAAGCTTCATGTTCATGAAGTTTATGAAAATATAGCTTCACATTTTAACGATACAAGACATAAACCATGGCCCAACGTTTTGAAATTTGTAAAGTCATTTGATAGCGGTTCCATTTTGATAGATATTGGTTGTGGAAATGGAAAGTATCTTTCCCAGAATAAAAACACTTTTGATGTAAGTTCTTTATTTTATGTAAAGTATGAATTCAAATGCTTAATAAAATATTAGACTAACTATGGTGCAAATGTAAAGCATCAGGCAACTGCAGTACAAGCTTGATAACAAATATTTATTAGTATAAACTGCCATTTAATTTCAGCAAAACTTTGCTCCCATTTGGTGTGAACTGTGATGATCTCAAAATAACGTGTCAATGAAGTACCTGAACTTTAATTAATACTGAGTTTTTTCTATATTATTAATAAAGGTTTATTGAACATATTGTTTATTAATACATATTGTGTTTTTACTAAGTTTTATAAATAATGTATAAATAGAAATAAGCATTTACCTGTTTACACTATTGAGCTTGCACTGTAATTTAATATTCAAGAAAATATAAATAAGTTTTAAATTGCATGTTTCCTCAGTTTATTATTAAATGTATAGATACAAGAAAAACAAATATTTTCCATTTTTTTTTTACAATCCATTATCAAATAAAACTTATATCTGCTTTGTATGTTTCATTTCAAATTTACTGTATGTGTATTATCATTTAAGAATTGTCGGAGAACAGTTCATATCTTTATAATGATAGAAACAAATCACGAACAGATCAAAATATCCTCAATAAACCTTAACATTAAATGACGTTTGATATACCAATGACAAAGATAATATCAATCAATCAATATATTTGCAATTAGCTATTTAAACACCTCATTACCTTAATTTAAGAGAAGACTTAAAATTGACTTAAAGAAAATATGTGGTGGTGTTTATTACAATACTATATTTTCTTCAGATAGGATGTGACCAAAGCTTTGGATTAATTAACGTATGCAAGGAGAGAGGTTTTGAAGTTTTTTCTGGAAACTGCTTAAATGTACCAATAAAAGATAATACTGCAGATGGTGTTATTAGTATAGCAGTTATACATCACTTAGCTAATGAGGTGGGTATGCTACATAAGTCATAACATACTATATGATTATAATTGTTTAGCCAAACTAATCTTGATATATTAAAAAAAAATAGTTAATGAGATAGAGGTTTAGCATTTTCTATCTCAAACTGTTTATAAAATCCATAATATATATTCACTATTGAACATTTCCATAAATGCTTTTTGTTTTAGATATTTCTTTTACCAATAATAACAGAAAATGATGTATAATTTTAGGAAAGAAGACTTCTTGCAATTAAAGAAGTTACCAGGATTCTGAAACGAAACGGCCAAGCACTATTATATGTATGGGCAAAGGATCAGCATAAGGATAAACAAAAGAGTAGTTATATAAAACAGGACAGGAAGAATCGTAAATATTCGACAAAAGACACTGTTGTAAAAAATTCAGAAGCCACTGAGGAAGTGTCGGTATTACAAGGTATATCTTTACCAGTTCATACCAACAGGACGCAATTCCAACATTGTGATTTATTAGTACCATGGAAATTGAAAAGTGAAAGTGACGATAAAAATACGTTTTTAAGATTTTATCATGTTTTTGAAGAAAATGAATTGGAAAACTTGTGTAAGAAATTAACTAATTTAGAAGTTGTTCAAAGTTATTATGACCAAGGTAACTGGTGTGTTGTTATTAAAAAGATTTAATAAAATATGTGACAAATAACTTTTTTCATTATCCTATAAAATTCCACATCAAACTGAAAGGAGGAATTTTTCGTTTTGGGGGATAATATAAACAAGATTTAGTGGATCACGAGTGAGGTTATGAGTCACAGTAGTCAGTAGTTCACCATAAAGTTCATTTCAAAATTATTTTTAATAATTAGGATTGATATATATTATTCACCAGTTGATAAGAATTGGACTATGGCTATTTAAAAAAATACATATTAATCATAGTTACTACAGTACTGTGAAATTATCGTTTTTATGCATAAACATCAAAACATGTTTATCGCATTTGCAGTATATGTATATACAGAATATTACATATTCCTGAGCAGATAATTTTCAATTTACAGTGGTGTTAGTTAAAATAGATAAACAATGTTAATTGCATTAATTCTAGTATCATTAACTAATATTGCAGTTGTTTATTCTGAACCTTATAATAACTGCAATGCCATTGAACAATGGATTAAAAGGGATAAAGATTGCACTTACAACCCTGATGAATACTTAGATGTGGTAAGTTCTGAAGTGTGCTAAATTAGCCAGATTTTACATTAATATTAATAAAATTAGTGGTAACATATTAAAGGGTTGCCTAAAATTTGTAAACCATCTACAATTTTGTATGAATGAATGAAATCCTAAAAGAAAAACTACTTACATGATTGCTATTAGCTAATTAAGAACTTACTACAAAGATCACCGTAAACGTTCTAATGTCTAAAAGCTGTTCAAATGTAGAAATTGTTTATAAATTTTTATTTTGTGATGACAATTAAACCAGATCAACAATATTGTATAGAAGCTTCTCTACGAAGTACAAACAAAAATGTATACAAGAAAGTCACCGACACTATTCTAAAATCAATATTTTAGATGTGGAAGATGTCTGTAATAAGATCCTCACATATAGGAATTATTAATTTTAAAATAGGACTATCCGACTTATTTTTTTATTAGAACTAATTTAAAGGCAATTCATATAAAGGTGTGTTTCCGAAATAAGGAAAATAAATTTCGCTTTTTAGGTCTTATAAATATAAAAACAGGTCAATAGCATACACAAATTTTTACACTTAATTTTTTTTGTCATATTTGGTAGCTTTATTGTTATTAATACATATTTTTATGGAGTAGACATTATAGAGGTAAGTAGACAAATAAATATCAAAGAACGATTGAACAATATAAAGTAACACTTTTCTGCTAAAATGAAATATTTTTGTTGAAATATTGAAAAAAATTAAAAAACCATATATATTCTAAAAAATTAATAATCTCCTTATTGTAAACACTATAAATTCGTATCTATTGAAATAAATATAATGTTTAAATAGCTCAAAATGTAAACTTATTTAAACTGAAAGATAACTGTTAATAAAAAAAAAAAGTAGATATAACCAGAACTCCAGGCAGAAAGTTGGTTATTTTCTGAATCCAAAGAATTTTCTAAGAATCCAAATTGTGTTCAAATTATGATTGTCGTGGCCTAATTTGGATACAATCAGGGATTTAAAATATAATTTTAAACACTGATTTATATTTAACTCATGTAACATTTTGTTAGGATTCTTCTTCAAGAATTGTAGAAACATCTAGTATGTATTTTAGAAAAAACAGGGGTTTCCATCTAAAAAGGAACAATGTCATAGTTTTCTGAAACAGCACCAATAAAAAAAGGATAAGACAATTTTTATATACTATTTAGGCACATTTCGCATGTTATTCATACTTGAGCAACCGAAGAAAAAAATATTTCTCTGAATTTGTTCTTCGTGTCTTATTGAATTTGATTTCTTATTGAGTATCCAATAATTTGCAACAAAATATAATACTACTAATATAAAGTATATACAATTTTATTAAAACAGAATGATAAAAACTCTGCATTTAAGATTAAAGCACAATAAATTGGAAATTCATTAAAAAGGACTTAAAAACAAGCATAAAAAATTACTTGATAAAATATTGAAGTTGTTATATACCCTTGAATAATTGTACATCTTGGAAGTTGATGTTAATTACACATTAATAGAGTACATTTTACTTTGACTATAAAAAAATGTGTATATTTTAAATTCTTATAAATTTTTTGGTATTGATCCAAGTGGTATAGTCATACAGTTACATAATCTAAACGTAGGAATTTACAGTCTTGGCCATATCTAGATATTTCCCGTAAACGTCTTAAATCATTATCAACATTTCATTAAAATAAATTCGAAGGTTTCCATAGGAGTTCGGAGAGAGATATAAGGTGTACCCAATGTATATTAGTATTTTTGACGTTTGTTAAAAAATGTATCAATAGACAATTTTTGTAGCCACAAATAATTGCAAGGCATGGTTATCCATCTGAGACCCATACGGTTGTAACGGAAGATGGATATTTGTTAAATATCCATAGGATACCCGGAACTAAGACTGGTAAACATGGTGATCAACCTGTTTTCTTGCAACATGGATTACTGGGAAGTAGCGCAGATTGGATAATAAACGGGAATAATTCTCTAGGTATTTACAGAATTTTTTTTGTGCCAATATGTTATATATTAAGAGAAATAACTTCTAGCCTTTCTCTTGGCTGATCAAGGATATGATGTATGGTTAAGCAATGCAAGAGGTAATACATACTCAAAAGCACATGTGTCAATACCTGTTGAGAGTGCAAAATATTGGAATTTCAGGTAATAAAATTAAGAAATATTAAAATTAAATTGTTACATCGCAAAATTTTTAAATAAAACATTTTTCATACAAAAAACAACATTGGAGCGGACCTTTCGTGTACTCAGTATTATTTTCCGTCCTAGTTTCCATGAAATGGGTATCTACGATTTACCAGCTACATTGTATTATGTGAGTAACGTAACGGAAAAACCAGGAGAAATAATATACATTGGACATTCGATGGGAACAACTATGTTCTTTGTATTCTCTGCACTGAAGCCTCAGGCGGCAAAGAATATTAAATTAATGATTGCATTAGCACCTGTTGCTTATATGACACATATCTTATCACCAATGCGATATTTAGCACCTTTTTCTTCAGATTATCAGGTAGGGATACTTGTAAATGCATAGAAAGACAGTTATAGAAACTTTTAAAATCAGACTTAAAACCAATCATCTAATATTATTTCATTACTGTAAAATAACATTCCACATCTCCGATCACAATCCATATTATAATGTATATGAAAATATAGAAATATGTCATTATAATGCATAATTTTTAAGAACCATTAATGCTAAATAAATTAATCTGTATGTCCTAATGTTGTCCAAAAGAACCCATTAAGGGATTTCCATTAATTATACTTAAAATTAAAAACAAAGCTATAGTAAGGAGGTGTACAACACTGAAACAATGTTTTGTAGATATTTTTTGAAGTTGAAATCGCTACGATCCTGTTGGTGTTTTAGTTTATCTATTTGCGTTTCTTTGCACTGGATGATTTATACTAATCATTTCATTACAGAATCAGTTGCACTAAATGTAATGTGCATATACAGACCTTCTGTAATTCAATACTTTCACCAATCCCCATATAGCCAGAGGGCTATTGTTTAAAAAATATATTTGTATATTGGTAATAAAATGGTATATTGGACATAAATTAATTAATCAAGCCTTACTTAAACTGTTAGGCATTATTTATACATTGTTCAACACATCGATTAAATTTAATATTACAAGACCTAAGATAAAAGACTATTATAAGATCTAAGACCAAAAATTCAGTTTTACCCATTTTTTACAAATATTTTGGATTTATTATCTATTAATTGCATACAATTGTTAGATGAGATAAGTGGTAAGTGCTTACTAGCAATCCAAATACTGGAAGGAATTTTAAATTTTACACAATTCAAATTATAAATATAAAAATGAATTATGGTGAAGTGTTTGGCGCTATTTTAATGAATTTTTATATCCTTTTAAGATTGTACAGGCAAAATTTGCAACTGTGTATATTATAAAAATAGCATTAAAAATGCAATAGCATGTACTAGTAGTATTAGTACTTTATCACTATAGTATAATGAATTGTGGTGAGGAATTAACTGGTTACTTCATTAAATCTGCACAATTTTTTTTTTTTTTTAGTGGTTAGCAAAGTATCTAGGCCTCAACCAATTCCTGCCCAATGATAAACTACTAAAATTTTTGGCCTACGACTGCGAACTCCTTCACGTAGACAAGGAAATTTGCGAAGAAGTCATATTTATCTTTAGTGGCTTTGATAAGGCGGAATTTAACCAGGTTTGTAATTCTGCATCCGACTTCCTTTATTATTATATTTCCTGTCCTGTTTTCTTTCTCTAGGATATACTTCCGCTTGTGTTAAAAAAAGATCCTGCCGGTACGTCAACAAAAACAATAATTCATTATGCGCAGGAAATAAATAATAACGGAAATTTTCAACAGTTTGATTATGGACGGAATGGTAACGTGGCCCAATATGGCACTCCAGTGCCACCAAAATATAAAATAACTAATATCAAGAGGCCTATTTATATGATGTATGGTGAAAACGATTGGCTCGCAAGTCCTAAGGTAAATGTTTTAAGTTGTAATTTAACAAGGCGAATTAAGAAAAACACTAATTTCGCTTTTTATTTTAGGATGTTCAACAGTTAGCTTTAAATATTACAAATTTGGTAGATTTGTACAAGGTTAACCTGACATTGTTCAACCATATTGATTTTCTGTTTGGAAAAGATGCTGAACAACTTGTTTACCAGCCGTTAATGAAGATAATGCTTAATTTTACCGATCATTGATGTTCTGTATTTAGAAAAGTCAATTATCAACAAAAATATGCTTCAGCACATCTAATTAAACTAATTGTGTATAACTAGTATTGTAAACCTACTTATGCAATAGATTAAATTTTATCTTAAAGCGAATAATAAACTGTCACCACCCTGTATATTGCAACGACTTATATTTTAAATAGTGTTTGTGTCAATTTATTTTTTTATTTATTTAAATAATGTAAGTATTAGTAGGTGCATTTTCTAGTTCATTAAAGTGTGCATATTATAGTCCTAATATAAAGAAATGAAGACTCCAAAATTAAATTATACATAGATATATAAAGATATTGCCAACATACCACGATATATAACGGAATTACCCATTTAATGAAATCATACCAGTAGACCGGAATACCAAGTTTATCGGTACTTACCATGAAGACATTTTTGCAGCTTCAGAAGAAAAATACTCGTTAATTATGTAGTTTTTTTTAGCACTACCTCATTAATTGCTCTTTAAAATATTATTTACTTATATGTATGTCTTTTATTAAACTTTTAAATAATTCAGTATTAATTTTGTGAACGATATCAAAAAAAGAACCCGCATCAATAAGGAACTGAAAGGTATTGTCGGGGTTAATAATGTACAGGACATTGGATTTTGTTCACATCAAAAAATATTCTCCATATTATTATTTATTATTTAAATGAAGTATTCTTCAAGCCATTTCAAGTAATTTCCAACCCTTTGTGTATCAATTTCTACATCAAATTTGATGCATCATCGAGAAAGAATGTAATAAGATACTTTCGATATATGCCCCTAAATATAAGTGATAATGAATTAATTTGAATAGAAGGCATTGCCCTTTTGAGACTAAGGGCATAATTCATTTTCAATTTAATTCATTATTACTATATGGCAGAAACGCATATCAGATATGTATTAGATTATCTCTGGATGTTACCTAGATTAAAAACTATACAGGTTGTCAAGAATAGAAACAAGTCTAAAAACTGCGATATCGGACCGCCCATGACGTGCGCTAGTAAATAGCCTGGTCTTTACTCAGTCGCATTGAGACCTTTACAGTGATATGTGTGCAATGTGAATGTACACCGAGTTCGATCTGGCCGCGCATAAAGTTCATCCTTTTCCCTCCGAATGCTGCCTCACTCTTTCTTCTACGCATACATAGGGAATCTCACACTTTTTCCTATTATTGACGAGCTGTACATTGGAAACGTGTAGAATTTTCATCAACTTTCTTTAGCTCGACTTTTGATGTACCATTGAGAAAAAGACAAATTTCTATACACATCTCCCTGAAATATAGGCACAAATTATTTAATTTTAATGTTAACTATACTCTTGGTCAGTAGTAGGTGTAACCATCTTCAGACCAAAAGTATTATTATCTCTAAAATTAGTTCATTATTGATGTACATTCAATAGTACATTTACTATGTGTGTAGCATAAATATCAGTTTTACCACTTCTCCAAAACCATACATATACTTTCTTCAAATTTGAACAATTTCATAACCCGCTGAATTTTTGACAATGCACATGTGAATGATTTTTTTTTCTTTTTTTGTGATCGACGAATCCACATTAGTAGTTGAAAGATTCAGCACTTCTGTAGCCTTGCACAACCTACAATATGATATTCTAATGTTTAATAATTCTTTCTCAGGCTTTTATCTACTTCATATATTCATTTGTGTATGCTTTTTTCTTTTCTTTTTTACCCATAAATTTACATCTTTGTAAATTATCAATTTGTATATTTTAAAATGTCTATTTTATAACGATATTCAAAAATGTGCTCTTTTTTCCTAAACCTCTGCTTTCTATAATACACCTTACTTTCCATTAAGCCCGTCACAGTAGTAAGCAAAACTTGTATTCATATTCACATACAGGATGTTACAATTATTAGAGTCTACCATTAATTAAGATAATCTGTTAGCCATAATTTTCATCGTGATAGAAACAAAGATGCTTGCCACAACTGTTATTACTTAAAATAATATTTTAGAATAGTTGAAATGTGGTAGAATGCTTGTATCTTTAAAAAAAATAAAAGTTTGTAAAATGCTATCTTTATTTTTCAATCAAGGAAACTGATGATTCGGGAAAATAATGTATATATTCATATGAAGTATTTATTAGGCACTTAGAATTCAATACAGTTGATATTAAAATATTTTAAAATGTCAATAAAATCTCTTTGCATGACACACTCTATAGTAACTACGTAATCTATACATGTCCCTCAAGAATGTTACACATTTTGGGCCTGAATCTTGTTTAGTATTTGTTATCTCTATCCACATCTAGAAAATTATATGAACAATAATAAAGAATACTGCTATAGCGGTTAAATCTTAGCCTTCTATTATAGAAAATGATAGGAAGTCTAAAAATTTATAGAGTAGGTTAAAAAATTCTTTAAAGATAGAATATAGAAGACCAGAAGTCGAAAAATCTGACAGAAAGTTTGCATATTAGTAGACAATTTTTTTCAGTACAACACAATTTTTTTCAGCGTAAATAAAATTAATTTTCCTACATAATTTTAACTATCAAGAAAATCAATATTGTATATTAATACCGGGGCAATCAATTTGAGATAAACAAAAACATATTATATTTCATAGCTTGCAGGAGGTAATAAAAATAACAAATTCCTAAACTTATTTCATCCAGCCCTTTTTGGTCCACTTAATTATAATTTTTCTTTGCAATATTATTTGGTAATAAGTACAACAGTTGCTAATACGGTCTATTGATGAATTGCCTTGTTAATTCTAAAAGACAATAATTATCATCATCATTATATTATCATCTAGACCATCCAGATATCCAGAATATCCATCCAGAATATTATAAACAGTTAAAGCTTTACCTTCAAATTGTTTAAATATGTACAATTAAATACCACTTAATAAATAAAACTGACAATATAAACAGAATTTAATACTGGAAATCCTAGTTTTATATTTAAAACTTTATTAAAATTGTGATTATCACTATTCCTCATATTCATATTATTTCTGTCTTTTAGAACTACAACCTTTAAGATATCATCTATATATATATATATATATATATATATATATATATATATATATATATATATATATATATATATATATATATATATATATATATATATATATATATATATATATATATATCCATCATCGACTAAGTAATGATGACTATCCTACAAATAATATCGCTATGTTTATCATTGCTTTGTCGGTGATGTATTGAAACATTTTTGGCCTGTTGACTAGCTTTCATTAGGCACCGATCTAGACTGTTAAATTACATTTAAAGAATACACAGCACACAATTATCAAAAATCACAAAAAAATAATACAAGGTACATTCAAGTTTTAGTATAATAATCAAAATAAAATTTAATCTACCAACCAAGTATAATACTAGGCAATATATCCTTCATATATTAAAATAAGGTTTATCGTCCGTTCAAATTAATACATATGAGTACTTCTATATTGTGTACATGTTTTTATAAATGGATAAATAAAACATTGTTGAACCAAGCTAAGCTTTACAGTATCAACAGCTCATGGAATAAAAAGACCTTTATTGTTATTTACGAAGAAAGCTTCGCATACTTAGGGCATTACAGGATATGGGTCCATTTCTCAATAGTTTAAAATGAAGTACCATTCACTTAAATACACTCTATCCAGAGCTACTGACACTTGTTGGTTATAAACAAAAAATAATATACAGTTATGAGTTGATAAACCAAAATATGGAAACAACATCAAGAAAAACCTTAGCACCCACAAGGAGAGTCAACCTAGTTTGATGATGTATTAACTGGAGACAGAGGAATCATTTAATTCTCAGCAAATGTTTTTATATTGTTCAAGAAACCTTTATACGTCATGATTTAATTTTTTTTTTCTTTGAAGAAAATTTTGTATATGACTGGTAACAAATACAACACATTACTATACTAATCAAGGCTACTGCGGGAGCACAAATATAATAATACCTTCTTGCGCTTGAGGATATTGCCACATTTTTCAACCATTTTTTTACAAAGAAACTGCAGTTATGTAGACGCATAAATAGCACCAATTTCGTTTTAACAATTACTATTCGTAATCCTGAAAGTGGTTTTGGTCCCCTCTAATGACAACTCCATACTTGTGTTACATGCCAAACCAGGACAAAACCATATATAAAGGTTCCTTATTTTACAGATAATATTGATATGTAACATGTGCAAGAAATAAAATCCAAATAAAACTATTTTTCTCCAAAATTGGTAACTCATATATCACATTTTAAAATAAACATTACTTAAAATTTAAATTAACACTGCTAATGTCATTTAAGGGATACGGTTAAATACAGAGTACTGACGAGGGCATACAAACAATGCCTAAAGGTTGTGTGCCCTTGTATCATGATCAACATTCGACCCTTGTCTGGGTTCGCAACCATCTCAGCTAACACTTAACCAAACTTGAAATTATCATAATAATTTACTATGATAATAAATGTGATTATTATTAGTATAGCATTATAGTTTATTTCAGCGCTATTTGCCAAATAAAAAATCTCAAAATATTCCCTTGGCTTATTTTTGTGGCTAAGACTCAGGTAGACTCTTCTGTTTATCGGCAAGATAAGATATTTTTTTATTTGGCAAATAGCGATTAAATGAATAATACAATCTTTAATTTCTTAGGTAACACAAAAAATATCTATCCAAACACATATAGAATTTTAGCAGTATGCGGAACATAATATTAAAATAATGGAAGATACATTATTTTCATTGAACTGGATTTCTTCACGGTAATATATGTTAATTTAATACTTTAATATAGATCATTTTCAGTACTCAGTATTAATAAATATGACTTCCTTCTTTAACGTTACCACAAATATATGCAAATTTGATTTAGTTACTATTAAATTAAAATCATTTGCCTTAATCATACACCTTCTCTTCAAATAAATAAAATTTAAATGTATACGTATTGCACAATTCTCGATAAAAATTTAACTCGAACAAAGTAATTTATTCAACTCATATTTTAAGTAGTTACTTTGGCCATCATCTAGGGATGGTGTTTTATGTTTGATTGTAATTTTCTGTTGCTTCCGACTCTTTTTATTAACTAAATCACTGATGGGTTTAAGTTCTGGTAACTTTGTTTTGTTCATTTCTACCACATGCAATTTTTTCTGGTGTTTCTGTAATAAAAAATTTCTGGTAAATGATGAATCGCAATGTAGGCATTGAAAAGGGCGTTCACCTGCAAATAAAATAAAATATTATGACTTAAAATATTAAGTGAAGACATGTCCGACTAGAATAACATTTGAATGTGACATTTTTTAATGAAAAAGTCTGATGGAGTTAAAACCTATTTTTCCTAAAAAAGTAAATATCTCTAAAACTAATAAGACATACCAAACTTAAGTTGTAACCACTTTCCAGCAAAATGTTACAGACCATATAAAAGTGTTAAATTATTAAAAATAAGTAATCAACTAAAAACACTGTAACATACATAGAAATGATAACTAGTTATTATTTTAAAGTACACAATTTTTAAAAAAGTTTGTATTGTTTGTACATACAATGTAACTGTTACTTCAAAATTCTCTAAAACAATTCATTCTATTCCACTTTAAATCTACGTCTTGATAAACTATCTCACAAATGATAATTTATTTCAAACTTTTGATACCTGTAGTGGTTTTTAATTCCAGTTTATAGATCTTTTATGTAAACCATTTCAGCTATAATTACTGACCTGTATGTATTAAAAGATGTCGTTTTAAATCTGTGGACCATCCAAACTTTTTTAAACAATAAGTACACTGATATTTTTTTAATGTAAGACTCTTACATGTCTTATTTTCAGTGCTTTCATCTTGTAATTTTCCTTCATGAGCATTTTCTTCCATCGTAACTAGACAAAATTTTAACGGATTTAAATCTTCAATTCCTGAATCACTGCCTCTGTCAGTTTCATTTGTGTTAATACCACTTTTTCTACTTATTGGGTACAAATTAGGTACTTTAGATTTTTTACTACTTATATCAGTCTTTGAAGAGATTGTTTCCGTTTCTAAATAATGGTTGCTAGCATGCTTTGCAAAATGTTGTAGTAATAAAGCAGCAGATTTAAATTGATTATTACAATCCATACAGGTTAAATCTGAAATAAAAAAATTATATTAATTTGTTATACAATAAATACATAAATCTTACCAGGTGAAGACTGCATTGTTGATGTGAAATTAAGGTTATGAGTTATATACTAACTTATGTTCTAAAATACTTTAAATCACTACATTAATACGTAGTTACATGGTAAATCGTGGTATATAATTTATTTCCAACCGAGTGAAATCAAAAATAAGTTAGTTACACAAATTTTGCCACATACGCCATATTTAAATAACGCCCCATGTTGCCGTTTTCGGACCGGAACATCCGATCCACCATTAACACAAGTAGATTTGACATGTAAATAAGTGGTTAAGACAGAAACGAACTATTTTCATAATAATGTGGTGTTATTAAATGTACGCCGGATTATTTTTTAATATACCTAAGGTAAGTTTATCAAAAATTTAATTATTCTGTAGTCACTTGGAATTAAGCCACTAGATCATCTGTAGATATTCGCATTTTGCTAATAGAAGTATAGGAATATTCTCTTCTACCAACACAACAGAAATATATTACTGTTTACTATATTATATTAAATATATTTCTTTTATTTTTTTATCTTGAGGTCTTTTGATTGAGAAGTGTAAAAGAATTATAGAAATGTTAAAGTGTAGTTGTCTATCTTTATTGAAGCTATGAGAACAGTTCTAGCATGTACCAATAAAATATATAAATTAACAATAATTGTCAAAATATTACAACAATTATTATTGACAGGAAACTATATGTAGAATAAAAAAATATTATATTTTCTCAATACATGTCTATTTATAATTAGTTATTGCTGCATGTTTACTGCATATTATTTTTATGTTTTGGTCGCCATATTGGATCTATCATCTAGTACCACTAGTAATCAATCTAATTTATTTAATATGTTTATTACTAATAATTACAGTGGTTATGAAAATATTACTATAATGTCCTGCTGACCTTTGTTTCGAGTTTCAATTATTAAACACATTTTTGTGATAAGTAACTATTTAGTTCTAAACTCCTGTCTGTCTGTCTGTTTTTCAGCTTCTTTCATGTTCCAATTTTGAAAGCTTAAGCAACTTTCATAACTCGATAACCTTACATTATTTACATGAATAATAATTGATAAAGTCAACTAAGTTTTAATTTCTGACTTAACTAATTTAGGTTTATATCTTGACTTACATAACTCAGAATAGGTGATAGATCCATTGATTTATGAGCAACCTTAATTGACAAATTATTTTACAGTTTTTAATACTTATTATTACATATTCATTTACGAGATATATTCCCCTTACTTGAATGACAAAATAAATGTATAATACACCTACACCTACTCCTTAAAATGACTTCTGATTAGTAGGCAAATTGTTCACGTACCTACTTCACGAAATAGGTTATCCCTTGTTTTAAATTTTCGCAATATTTACAGTTATATAGAGTTCATCTACTACCTTCCAAAACTAGGTAGAATAATTGGATAAGAACTGATAAATAAATAAGAACCGTACAAGACAACCTTATAAAATCAGTGACCTCAAAATCAGCTGAATTTTATGTTGGTAGCGCTGGGGATGTTCCGAGTTTATTTTTAGCTTTGGCGTTATGGCGTTTGTCGCCATCTTATTCATGTGTTCAATATCAATTTTTTCTTAATATGGCGAAAGTAATTTCTGATTCATAAAACATAAAAAAGTATTTACTTGAAAGTTGTGATTATTTATTAGTGTTAGTAAACCTCGGTGGATGTTATTAAATGCTTCATTAGCTGTCGTCTACAGTTATGACTGTAAGTACACGTTTCTACTTGCATGTTCCTTCATCAGACAGATGCATCATGTGGTATACTCGCGCATTATGTAGATATCGTATATGGGCTATATGTAATGCATATAGTTTACGAAATAAAAACAGTATTTCATGATTTTGAAAATACCATTATTATATATAATATAATCAATACTTACAGGCATATTTGTTAGGTTTTTTATTTTTTTTATGCACTAAAATATCGAAACGTTTTACATAACACCTGTATTATATACATAACTACAAAAATACTTTTACAGTTGTTGTCTAATCTGTGAGAGGTGTAAAACTTATTTAATATTAGAAAAACGGTTAGATATTTAGAAATAGCGTAATAGCACCTCATTATCCCATCTTACTGCTTTTTTTAAGTTTCCGTTGCCCCTAAAATTGTAATTTGTAACCTATATATAAGTAATTATAGTCACATATTTGTTGAATTATTTCTTTATCATACCTATTCAAACATAGCAATCTTGTAATAATTATAAGAAATGGATATGAATAAGAAGACAATGAAAACAAAAATGATGAAATGGAGAAACACTGTTTTGTGCAATGAAGAGTAACCTATATAGTTAGTTTTTGACGATCCAGCCCATATAAAAATCGATTCACCGAAAATAGCGGTTAATATCCGGTAATGGCGGCGCAGTCTACGGTTGTAACCCGAAATCATTCTAGGTCGAGTTATAGAGTAATTTATGCGAAACACACAAAATTACATTTGATATTTCTAGTTTTTTTATTTGAAGATAAGATATATGACGGTAATCACGAACATTATGGTAATAACCTAGATATTTGATTTCATCTGATGGTTAATGGTTATTGTAGATGAACGCTTTTGATATTGGAATATGTTTAGATGTTGTTTAGTACAAGAAAATAAGCAGAATTAACGCTTTCACAATCTAAAGCTTTAGTACAAAATGTCAATAATTTCTCGTATTATCATAAAATTTTCGTTATTGTTATTATCGTTACTTCGTGTTATTTTTAACAGGTGTCATAGAATAGTATACATGTGTCATAGAATATCATTACATGTGTCATAGAATAGTGTGTGTCATGTTCATTTCAACACGTGTCATTTTATGTGTCATAGAATAGTATACGCTGCGCAAGTATCGCTGGTGGCGCCATCGCGGCGACAAGAATGTGCAACTCTTAGTCTTTATGAAAAGTAAACAAACCATATTGAATCGGATATTTCCGAATATTATTTTTCACTATTATATTTCATATTATATTTCAATAAATCAGGCTTTGAAAACATTACTTTACTCGTTACTCAATCGTTACCTGTATTTAATGTAACTTATTCATTGCTGGCAATTATGGAGAATTATTTTTAACGAAATTTGGAATATTTTTACCATATGCAGGAATAAGATTTACGCATTCCAATCGCATATTGGACGAATTAGAAAATACAAAATCAAAAGTAACGAGTGAAGATATTTATGCTACAGTTTATATTCATTAATCTAAACTTTTAATTTTCCAATTCAACATGCATACGATTAAAATACACAAATGCCACCTCTGCATATAGTAAAAAATAGTGCAGAGTCAGTTAACAAATATTTCACTAGAATTATCAGTAATTTGCATCAGTTGTATTGTATACAAAAAGTAATCGATTGATGAATCGATTGAGTAATGAATAAAGTAATGTTTCCAAAGCCTACAATAAATATTATGTTAATTTACCTGTAAAATTGTACTGTGCAAAATTGTAAATGAAAAAGAAAAAAGAATAAACAATTTTTATATAATTAAGGTGTCAATCTTTGAAACAAGGAATTTTTATAATCCAATATACGTAATGTTACCTAATTTACACAGTCTCTACCGGGAAAGCTTCATGAAATACTCGTTATAAAATAATTCAATTTTTGGAACTGTCCAGTGTAAAAATTCCTCATCTCTAGAAATTTCGACATGAACCTGACCATTCGAAGAATAGATATAAAAATGATAACTATCATGATTTAAAATGTACATAGAGACTTGCACTTGAGTATAATATTTGTGAGATTTTATAAATTGCACGTTGGCTCATCGAATTTTAAATAGGAAAGCAAGGAAATTATTTTCTGTCGATCAAGAACAATAGTTTTTTCACATGTGTGAGGGCATTTAATTTTCAGTAATTGAAATTTTTCATCGTTAAAAATAATACCGTCTGAACTACATGCCAGAAATGGTTGCTTCAAACGAAGAACTAGATCGACTTCATGTACTATAAAACCAAATTGTTGTTCAAAAACTTCCCTGGCTTCTGAATCTTTACGTAGTTCATATCGCATTGCATCATTCAAAGTGCCCTTTTATTTTTCTTTAATAATTGTTGCGCCAAAGATTCAAAATTGTATTGTCTCGTTTTTATTGCGTGAGCTTTATTGCTGTTAATCTGGACGGTTTTACACTTACAATTAGATCTGATAAGACTTCCGACTTGTAACTTGTAAATAATAGTAAATCTTGTGTTTACTATTAATCTGTAAATTGAACAGTTCTTTTAAAACTTAACAGTTTTTCTTTAAATACATGCTTCTCTGATTCTAAATGTTCGAATTCATGAATACATTTAATGCCTGCATTTCTGCAAAATGTGATTTTTCGGTCAGTATCGCTCACGTTCTCGATATCTTTAAAAGTAAAATGTTCGCTTTTGTCAGGATTTCCAGAAGGAAATAAAATTTCAATCGCACAGCCTTTGTGGTACTTGTTGAGATAGGGGTGGCTTGTTCCATATCATGGGTTGATCGATTTAAGAGCATGTTGTTTCCATATTGACAAATATGCAAATTACAACTGCATGTTTGCGTAAGGCCATATCTGCTTTACACATACAGTATGTATCGTTAACGGTATGATCAAAGTTTAGCTAGAAATATTTTATCAATGGATAAAATAATTTTAAAAGGTTAAAAAAATCGCTAATTATACCTGTACTACAGGCTTATATATATTTACATATTTTTTGTGTGCTATGAGCGCCAGGAGTTTCTCTTAAAACTAAGCCTGTCAACGTTACGCTCTTGTTACTTATCTCTTCTTATACTTCACTGACATGACAGCTTTCAACAAGCCTTTTTCCCTTTTGAAATACATTTTTGCCGAAAAATAGAAGTATCTACGTCTTTCAGAAGTTTTCAACGTGAAACATTTGAAATGAAAGACTAGGAGTTACGAACTGCGCTCGCAAGGTGGCGATGTGTCGCTGTAAACAGATGGTTGCGAAGCGTAGGTATTGTATACATTCTATGTATTCAATACTATTCTATCTATACATGGTATGTATACAATACTATTCTATGACAGTAATACATACAATGTATTTTTATTGATTCAAATAAAGTCCAAGGTTACAATTGATCAAATCAAATCAATATCAAATAATTTATTAAAACCTTAAATCATGATATAAAAAATCACACAGACCAATTTTTTTTATTAACTTTATTATCCATTAACGAATATAAATTTTTAGCGAGTATAATTTTTTTTAATTTGATATTTATTGATATATCAAATCGATTTAGCAGTTATTTTGAATGCTGTTAAGATTTCCCAATCAAATTATGGAACTCAGGATGCTTTCTATGTCCAACCAACGTAGATCGGTACGACATTTCCGCTAAAATGCGTTTGTTTTTTAAATTCCATTTCGTTTTAATTTATTTTAGTAAATAATATCTGAATTAATCAATACTTTACTACGCATTTGTCTTACATTTATAATGTGTAACATGATACTTAGTGTGTTGAAATCCCACCTATATAACCATATGTTTTATACCATACTGTATATTCATTTCATCGGAATTATTAAATTTTTAATAATTTTTTTTTAAATTTGGACATGAATATCATAAATTCCTTTATTATATCTTACAAGACAAATGCTTTTCCCTTAAAAAAAAACCCTTAAGACAATGTCGCTATGATATTTACCACAGATCACTTAGTAAACTTTCAATAATAAATAAATTTATCATTATTGTTTGTTACAATGACATTCTTACCTTGAACAAAGAACATGTACATCCGCCAAATAGCTTTCTATAACGAAAATCTTAGTGGTATGCTGATTAAAACCTTTTATTCATTCCGAAACATTATCTTATTCCACATTTTTTTTTTTTTAATCGTTTAAGCATTTTAAAATAATTGGTTTTTCTATTCGTTTAAAGGAAAATGGATATAGAAGAGCCAATACAACAACTTTTGAAAAACACCGGATGGTCGTGTGAAGATCTCTTAGCAAAATTACAACAATATAAATCAGTAAAAGATTCTAATAGAAGAGACCCATCTATTCCAGAAATAAGAAACAAAAACGCTTCACCCACTGAAGAATGTGTTGTCGACTCTACCGAAGAGATAAATGAAAGTGATATTTCAAAAGTACAAAATTTAGAATCTAAGAATGATTTGTATAAAACCAACGAGAATCCTAATGAGAAAATAGATGAGGATGTAAATACTAGTCTTTCTGTTGATAATGGTTTCTCGGATACAGATGAGGAAGAAGTAGAAGTAAATGCGACAAATACAAGTATAATAAATGAAATAATAGATGATATATCATCTACTGAAAACTTGGAAGCCACAGATAAGAATAACACATATGGGTCTGAGGGTGATAAAGATGACACAACCGAAGTTACAGAGGTGAGAGTTATTGAAGTAGATACTGACGATGACGATGATGATTGTTTTGAAGAAGGGGTTCCCTCCAAAATATCTGACACGATTAAGAAGTTTAACTATTTGGAAACTTACCCACGAAAAATTCCTCTTACATCAAACGAGTCTCATGAAAAAAAATTGGATGATGTTGTCACTATACCTGACGATGAAGATTGTGAAATAAATGAGAATACCAGTCAAGACAATTGTTCACAAGATCAATCTTGCAAGTCAAAAAATACTAATAATCAGACCGACAGTGACAATTCAGAAATATCCAATATTCAAGTTGACAGTGGAAAAAACAACCCTGTAAAGGAAACAAACGATGACCATTCATTACCTTCTTTTATGAATCCAATTTCAAACGGAAACTGTACTAATAGTGACCGTGAAAAACACGAACATTTAGAGGATATACGTAACAACTTAAAATTACAATTAAACTGTTTAAGGAATCGTAAGAGAAGTCATTTTCTGCAAGGTCTACGAATGAATGTTACAGATGATTCAGAAAAAAAGAAAAAAGTTATATCCGAAGATAAGATTGATGAAAGTGTTCCTCTTAGTAACACCGCAGAATTAAATACTCTTGAAAAAAATGAGTTACACAGCATTTCTGAAGTATGTACGAACAACTTCTCCGAGGAAAATAAAGTGGATGACGATCTCTATACTCAAACAAATGAATTTGGTCTGGTAATATTGAACGTTCAAGGAGGAATAGACATAGATAATATTGAAAATTCATCTTGCAGCAAAACAAGTGTACCTGAAGTTAATTTGAATGAGAATTCCTCAAATACGATTGATTCTCTTTTAGAGAACACCACAGATTTTAATGATAGTAACAGTTTTCTTTCTGAGAATAATACACTTATGGATAAAGAAGAGATTGATCCGAAAGGAGTGTTTGATGAAATACGGAAAATAATTCGGAAACAAAAAAATACGTTTAGTAAAAATAGAAAATATAATTATTCATCGGAAGCCAATAATCAGAACAAATTTATAGAAAATGAGTATATTTCAAAAGGGAATATGGGTTCATTAAATTTTGAAAATATTGAAAAAAGAATAAACAGCTATGAAACCTCAATCCTTTCGACAGAAAACTCATTGTCGTCTTTTGCAGCTGATGACACAAATCAAACAGCAGATAAAAACTCCCCATTTATAAGCAATACGTTGGATGAATTTTTAACAGAGAATTCTAAATTGAATATAAGTTACAAGGTACCAAAAAGTGGCGCAGAAGAAGGTTTAACTGATAGCTACCATGAGGAAAGTCCCCTAGTGTTAAAGAAAGTAATTAAAATAGACCCGTCACCAAAACCAAAAAGAGAACAAACGATAAAAGCTAAAACTGTAGCCCAAAAGAGGAAGATATTAGAAAGGCAAAGATTAAAAGGACTGAAAATGTCCCAAATAGAATTTGATAAAGGCCTTAATCAAGATACAATAAAAATAGAAAATAAAATCTGTAATAAAGAGAACGCAAGCATTATTAAGAATAAAAATGAAAACAAACAAAAAAAAGATAGTTTCATAATAGTCAATAACAAAAAAATATGGGTAAAAAGTACCTTATCAGATACTTGTATAGCTAAACTTATTTCTAAAAAATCATCACCAATTAAAACAGAAATAAGGTCTCACGCTAACAAAGATAAAAAGGTGGTAACAACCAGTAATCAAAAGCAACGAAAATTGTCCCTACTCAATGATATGGAAAAGAAATATAAACAACAAATTAAATACCGTCCAGGGCCGTTAAGTAAAAAAGCAAATCTTCAAGTTAGCGGTCGAGATTACTGGAAAACAGAAATTAGAGTATTACCAAAAGTTTTTTTAGAAATTTTTCCGAAAATTGGGCGTCCAATTCCAAGCTATATTAGAAGTAGATTACCAGAAACTGACGGAAGGCTGTCAGAAAATCAAGTTGAATTTGCTTTGTCCGTGTTGAAAACTAAAGAAGCTGTGGAACATAAAATTTTCAAATTTCCAGTATCTTATAATAATAATCAAGAACACATAATTGTAAGAAAAAAGATATCCACTGAAGTATTGCCCAACAGGAAACTACATAGTGAACAAAAGAGTGTAAATAATATTATTGCAGATGTTATTGACGATTTAATTAAGTATGTAGAAATAAAAGAAATCGCCCCAACTTTAATAAAAGAGGAGGAACAAGTCGAATATGAAAAGACCGACGGAGTATTACACTCCAAAATGCCTGCAATTCCTGAAAATGTATCTAGCATTTTTAAAAAACCTCAAAAAAGGAGATCCAGAGTAGAGTTGGAATTGTCAAGGTTAAGTTGTAAGGTGGTTAATGTTGAAGTGGAAGAAAGCTCCACCGAGGAATACTGTAGTAAACCATATTGCCAGCTTGGGTGTGTATGTAAGAGTTTAAACTACGTTAATTTAACATATCACTGCCAAAAAGTAGAATGTATGTTAGAATGTGCTTGTCCCAAAGAAAAAGCAGTAACATATGATAAACTCACTTTACCTGCCGGAACCGATATTTTATCAACGGATGCTGTAAATCGCATTCAAGATGAAGCAAAGAAAGATTTAGCAAAGGTTGAACGTGAATTTACCCAAACAGTAATTCACACCAGCGATAAAACCATAGTGGTTGGTTTAGGTGGAAGATATAAAACCAGGAGAGCTAAAAAAACGCCTAAGAAATATTCAAGTGTTATAGAGGGTTTTGAACCTATTAAAACAGATAAAAAATTGCGCGATATAGAAAAAGGTGACTTCGTGAGCAATTGTTTTGTAAGTATAGAACGACTGAAGCTTCCAGGAATCATACCGTATTGTTTAACACATAATTTGTATGACTGTCATTGTGAGGGAAGGTCATCATTTACATCCAATTGTGCCACAACAAAATCTGTTGCTGAATATGTATCACCCAGTCCAAGACCCATTGTAGAGCGAAAAGTTGAACCGAGAGAAAAGAAAAAAGCCATCAGCTCCAAAAAATATCTCAGAAAGGTTAAAGAACCAAGACTCAATAATAAACAAGATGTGCATAATGAACCAAGAGGCAATGATAAACAGGATGTCTATAATGAGTCAGATCGTTTCAGTTCCTCTACAGATAATGATAAAGATGCAATAGGAGAAGCATCTATAAGTAGTGCTAGGCCAATTCGAATTATCAAGAAACCAAAATTGAATGATGATTTCAGTTATTCAGATGAAGTATACTTCTATAATTCAGATTGTGCTAGAGTTAGAGGACCTCCAATTTTACTTAGGAAATTTTCAGCAAGTTCGATTAGAAATAAAGAACTTTTGCAAAAAGACGATTTTATCAATAATATCACACACAGCGATATTTCCAAGGCAAACAATTCTGATGACAAACAACTTCTAGAAGTAGATTTACTCAAGAACCAGCTCATAGTTAATGCAAAACGTAAATTGTTTACCCGTGCTTTGATCGCAGAAAATTCATATAATGAAAAAAATAAACATAAACGTAAACAAACCTTAGAAATAAGAAGTGATGAAAATGGTATAAAATCGGGCTTTAAACAAGATCTGGCAATTCAGCGTAGAAAAAGAATTGGCCCGATTACAAGAAGATTTTCCATAGAACCTGTTTTTGATGGGGAGATTATAATCGATAAGAGGAATATGGACTTATTAAAGAAAATGGGTCCAAGAACAGTTTCAGACGGATACGCTAGGCTCTTACCATGGAAAGTGCTCACAGAGAGTTTCAGGAATGGTACCATAAAAATATGGTGTATGATAGATCAACCTTCGCGTTTGCTAATCAACAAAAGTGATAAATTTCCGCCAAAAAATTATGTTAATATCCGACACGCTAACCAATCTAGTGAAGTTGTATTATGGATTTTAAATAACAAACTCCCGTCTATGTATCATGAAGATAATATTTCCTTCATTTTAAAGCAGACGAAGGACAATTATGAGATATGCGGATTATGTACAAAATTCACTGAAAATACTGTTGTAAATAAAACTGTTACACAAGATAACATAAACATAAGTGAGAAACCAGAAGAGTTATCGCCCTTTAAACATAAAGACTTAAATGGTATTTCTCAGGTGCTTTATATTAAGATGTCAACATTTAAACTTCAAGAATTAATAGAAGAGGATCTGGCAGGAATTGGAGAAACTTCTGTGGACAAAAATAAATTATACATGTGGGCCGCCCTACCAGAAATATATAAAGTTTGTAAATGGCGCATGATATTTTTAAATTCAGACTTCACATATTTATATTTTACAAACTTAAAGTATTCTATAAAATATACTGATCTCGTTGTTGTGGACAATATGGCTAAGGCCAGAAATTCTACGATTATACTAAGGAATAAGGTAATCCAACAAGCATACGATCATTCGGCGTTTGGAATATACTTCGATCCACATTATCAGGATAGATTATTCATTGGTCCTTACTTTAAACAGTTTAATGGAGATGATATCGAAACTCTAAGATACATAAATAAATCACTAGTTTGTACAGAATCCTTTAATAAGATGCAGGGAAAGATGAACTATAAATGTGGACATTGGTTAATCGAAAGGCCCTACGGTTCCACAAGACGACGTCCAGAAATAGATCAGACGATCGATCTGACAAATGATAATGACGAAGTTACTGTTACCAACGACGAGAAAAAAAAATGCGATGATGAAATTAATGAAGAATTTAAGAAACCGAAATATGCGCTCAAGAGTTACGGGAAGGAAAACGTTATTATCTTACACAATAACACCAGAATAAAGGTTATTGATGGTTTACCGAGGAAGCCACAAGATTTTAATAGGTATATAATTACGAATATCCCACACTTTGGGTACCTTGGGGCGTATCATCATAGTGCTTCCAGTGAAATAGACGTTTCCTGGCCATTCGAAAATAAATTGTTGCGATTTCCAACGGTCCATACTGCTATAGAATTCCTGCAAGAGTAAGTATCCTCAAAACAGCTAGAAACTTTAAGTCGGCAATAAGTCATCAGCGAGGCACGATCTATTTATGTCTCCATAGCAGGGGATTAAATTAAAGCCTTATGTATTTATGTATTTTTATTTAATCGACTGAAAGACTGGCAATAATATGTAACAATTGAGTAGAACTTACAGTAATTATGTAAAGGTTGGAAAAAACTCAGACATCATCAGTGTTAGAATTATGATATTATCAACAGTTTTTTTAATGGCCAAATATTTACCAGATGATGATATTTGAGAGCACATTTATGAACATATGATGCATAAAATTTTGTGGTATACTTTGAAAAACGATAAATATTTTATCAAATCAGAATAATATTAACTGCTGAAAAGTATTTGTTGAGACATTACGTTTAAGTAATGAAAACAATCAAATATACCACAACAAACAATATGATGATACACCAATCACAAGTTGTGGTTAATTATCTAAACACTGTCTTCCCATACATGGATTAGTAGAAGAGGAGCTACTGAGTGGCCAGCTAGATCTCGGAATCTTACTCCGCTTGATTAAGAAACCAAATACTATTAAGGTATTCAAAGTCAGAATTCAGAAGAGAGTAAGATTAAATAACCGAAACAATAAATAGCATTTTACAAGAATGTAAGTTTCACCTTACACTTTGTCAAGAGGTGAATTGCAAACGATTTAAGCATTTAATGGTTTTTTATTTATATTGATTATTTTTCATAACATTGTTAATTAATGCTAAAATATTGTTTGTTTCTCACAACAGTTGTTATGTAACCTATCATAAAATTTTATGCATCATACACAAACTAAATTTGCTCTTTTAAATCATCGATAAGGGTGATGCTATTTAAAAAAAAAAAAAATTCGATGACGTTCCAAAAGATTTTACCAAATTAGTTCCAACTCTATGTGGCCACTGTACAACTATCCTTACTGATAGATGACTTATTAAAAACTATTTTCTAAATTGTCCCAAGTGCTTTATCAAAGTGCTGCTTTAAGTGATTCACTAATTTGATTGTATTTCAGACGATTGTCATCGCTTCTGCAACCCATCCCAGAGACGTTTAAAATTAACGTCATTGTTTTAATGTCCATAGATTTGGAAAGTTCTCGCCCTATAAATGCCAGTATTCTAACTGGCCATTATGTAAGTTACAAATGAAATTAGTTTTGCTGGAACATTTTTATAACCATTTTGTGTATATTTTCCAGATATGTGGAGAATTTGGTTGTTATAACGTTAAAACGATAACAGATGAGTTCTGTGTGGAAAACTTAGGCACAACAAAAGAACAAATACTCAACATTTTTGCGAAAAGAGCTCAAGCATTTGTAAGATTGAAAATTGAGGAACTAGCGTCTCTCCTGCTTATCCCGAAAACTGAATTGGGCCTTTACGATATAATAAATATATTAGATATGGTAAGTCATTCATACACAGCAACAATACAAAATTTATTTGTTTGTGTATAGTATACGAGTATATAGATTTTTTTAAATTATATATTAAAATGTGATGTTATGATAATATTCTTCTTCTTCTTTTAGCTCATAACCCTTGGTGGGTTTTGGCTTGCTCTACCATGTTCCTCCATCTGGTTCTATCTACCGCTATTCTCCTCCAGTTTCCTAATCTTAGAGTTTTTAGGTCTTCCTCCACATCGTCTATCCACTTTTTCTTGGGTCGCCCTTTTGGTCTTGTGTTTTGAGGTTTCCATTCAAGGATTCTCTTCACAATTCTCTCGCCCTCCATCCTGTATACATGTCCTAACCACCTTATCCTTTGACTTTTTATGCATCTTACTATATCCTCTCCTTTTATAAGTACAACAATTTCGTGATTCATTCTTATTCTCCACATACCGTTTTCTTGCCCTGGGCCATATATTCTTCTAATGATCTTTCTCTCAAATATTCTTAATCGATTTTCATCATTGTTTGTTAGTGTCCATGTTTCACATCCATAGGTTACTACGGGTCTTATAAGTGTCTTATAGATTATGATCTTAGATCTTCTATTTAGTATGCTGCTCCTTATTAATTTTAAATAAGCATAGTAGCATTTATTTCCTTTTAGGATTCTTGCGCTTATTTTACCTTGGACGTTACCATTATTGGCAATTTTGGTACCAAGGAAATTGAACGTCTTGACGCTTTTAATCTAACCGCCGTTTATATTAATATTTGGTAGTTGTATTGGGGGATTCCTGCAGCAATACATATATTTCGTTTTGTCTTTGTTCACTGGTAAGCCTCCTTTATTTACCTGTGGCTCAAGATCTATGGCAGTTTGATTCAGGGAGGCAAGGTCACTTGTAATATCGGCCGCATACCCAAGTATTTGTGTGGATTCATTTATGATGCTTCCAGCTCTATTCACTTTTCTGATAGCTGCTTCTAGTAGTATGTTATGATAATAGGCAAGTATTTTTCAGGCCAAGAAAGAGATAGCTGATCAGACAGAGCTGGAAAAGCTTAATATGGCACAAAAGAATAGTTTACTGTTGCGAAAGCGTGAGCTTGCCGTCAAGACATATAGCATGATATCGACATTACCAGAGCAAAGGAGACAGGCTGAAAACTTGAAATTCCGTGAAATTCTCAGCAAGCACTCGTTTACACCGCACACAACTATCACGGAACCTATAGAAATACATGATTCCGATGAGGAAGAAAGTAAACCCACTGCAGATAAGGTAGCACAAGATAATTTTGATTAAAGAGAAATACTAAAATACTTTTTATAGAGCATTCCAATGGAATGTAACCAACCGGTACCTGAACCCCCTAATAATAAAGTCTTGGTGAGTGTAAGTATGATTTTGAAAAGCAGATATTTTAATAAGTAAATCTTTACAGGATCAAAACCTTAATGAAGGTCATTCCAGCCTTGTATCTCAGGCACCCAATAGCAAAGTAAGTCCATTTTAATTTGTTAAACGTTTTCTGTTTTGATTAAAATACATAATTATTATTATCATCTCAATTTTATATAGCCATTACCCGTTGATAATCTAACCCATTTTATTATTGAAGTAGAAGCCATACTTAATATACAAGTTGCCATACTTAGTATACATTAAGTGGATTTAAGACTTGTTATTGTGTGAGGTTTTTTCCTTTCATAAATGTCTTTAAAATAGAATTATTTACTGTAATTATTCATTATTATTATTATTATACCATTCACAGAGTCCTATTAGAATTCTTACTTCACAAAAATTTTAAGCATTTATTAAATTAAATACAGGTTTGTAAATGCATAACATTTCTACATGTTGCATACTTTAAAAAAGATCTAAATTCTAACCAAAATTTACGTTTGTCTTCAGGCATGAATAATATGTTTGTTTATAGTATTCTTCGTATATTTGATAAATTAGTGTTAGTAGCAGTCATTGTCGCATGATAACACAAGAACCAATTGCTTAAAAAAATGTTATCGCCAAAATTATAGACCAGAATAGTTGATGTTTTTAATTCAAATAATTGATGTTCTAAATGATTCAAATTATATTTAACTGATCAATAATAGGCATTGAAGATTTAAATAGGTCAATTCTATCACTTTAATTCCTTCAAATTTAATTACTAATGTTTTATTTAAAATTATAATTCATTTTATATGAATAATTCCATTGTAGTACGAGGGGGTACCCAAAAAAAAAAATGAGAATTATTTTCTGTAAACAAGTGGGTTAGCAGTGCTGCCCTCTCCCGTTAGGTACGTTTACTAGACCCTCCCCCTGCTCAGTTGGCTCAAGTATCGTCGCAGCGGTTCAGAGTGATTTTTTTCTTAAGCTCGTCTCATTTTGCGATGGATGAACTTTAAGGAGCCCGGGACGAAAATCAAATTCTATTTTCTGTTAAAGAAACAGCGTCAGATGCGGTTTCAATGCTTCAGGAAGCTTATGGGACAGAAGCTCTAAGCCGAGCAAGAATTTTTGAGTAATTTGCCAGGTTCTATAGTGATCAAATGTCACTTAAAGATGAGTCCCGTTCGGGTCGCCCCTCAACGTTCAGAACAAACGAAAATGTTCAAAAATTGCGCATGTTTGATCGTCGCAGAACAATCGACGAATTGGAGAAAATAACTGGAATTTCATTTAGTTCATGCCAAAGAATCCTAACTGAATATTTGAACAAGAGATGCGTCGCGCAAAATTTGTTCATCTACTGCTTTCCAATGATTAGAGAGAGAACTGTCCGAGAGTGTGCCAGGAATTGAAAGAACAGGCACAGATTGACTCTGATTTTTTATCAAAGGCTATCACAGTTGAATCTATGACCCCAAAACAAAACACCAGTCCAACCAATAGAAGACATCCTCATCGAGACAAAAAAAAAAAAAACGGAACTAAAATCAAATGTAAAATCCATGATGGTTTGTTATTTCTACTCGTTCACGTTGAATTTGTTCCTCAGGACACCACAGTGAACCAAAATTACCATCTGGAAGTGCTAATGCGATTCCGTGAGAAAGAAATCACCTGAATTATGGAGATTGGGGGTTTGATTTTTTCATCATGACAATGCGGCTGCCCACACAGAATTGAAAATCAACCCGTTTTTGACAAAAAACGACTTGACAATATAAGAATTATAAAAGTATTTTGAATAATGGAAATACTATAACATTAATTACATTGCCGTTAGTTAAGCTTTTAAATCATGTAGGTCTGTATGGGGCGCAGTACTATTTTATGAATTGATAACCCCGAAAATTATGTAAATCGATAACTTTATTTATTGAAAAATGAGTAACGGTATTATCTTTTAAACAATTTTCAAATAATGGTGTGAGAAATGAGAACTAGTTTCTCTATCAATCTTGAGAAATTAATTTGAATGTACAGGGTGTTTCCTAAGTAAGTACAAAAAATTTAAGAACATATTCTTGAATTAATTTTATGAAGAAAAGTTCATATGAACATATGTCCTCAAACGTTTCGTTTCCAAGATACACGTTAGTTATAAATTGGTATGGTTTCTGATTGTCAAAATCATTTTTGACAATCTTAAATAATACATATTAACTTTGTATTTTGATTTGGGTTCGAATTTTAAACGCACTTTCTAGTTTCTATTGTTGTGTTTATAAGCTTCCTGTTCTTTATTTTAATAATTACTGCTACATTGTGTATTAAAAGTAACATATTCTGACAATGGTTAACTACACAAATTCCGAAATAGCAGACATCCACTTCGTTTATGGACTGGCTGATGGAAATTCTTTAGCAGCACAGGGGATTTACCAAGAAAGATTTCCCAACCAACAAATCCCAAATGTTCGCACATTTGCAAGAGTTCATCAACGCTTAGTAGAAACGAGTTCATTTGCAAGGGCGAGAGATATTTCAGGAAGGCCTACCACAAAGAGAACTCCTGCTTTGGAACAAGAAATTTTGAACGAAATTGAACGTCATAACAATAATAACTGTAAATGTTAATAAACTGAGATTTCATTTTTGAAACATCAATTCATCATTAATTAGTTAAGCAAAAACTGTGTGCCACCAGATGCATAGAATGTGTGTACTAAATTTCACAAAAATATTTAGTGATATCATAGATATTATAAAAAAATATATTTTTTCATAAAACTTTACCGCTCTGTATCTTTGAAACGAAGCGTTTAAGGACATATGTTCATGTGAACTTTCTTTCATAAAATCGACTCAAGAATATGCTATTAAATTTTTTGTACTTACTTAGGAAACACCCTGTATAACCACTTACATAAAATTGATACCAACATTATATAAACATCCTGTTTAACTAAAAGATGTTTTTTTTCTTTTCAGGTTCGTAATGATGTACCTATGTTATCAATTTTAAAAGATAAAAGTATTCCTAGTAAGGTAATATAACTGTGATATTAGTTTAATCCATATATTATAATTACTTTTTCCATTCATATTGTTTTGTTATACCTTTAAATTGGTGTGTATGGAAGAAATTATTGATCGACTTTTGTGTGTTCATTTTGGTGCTTATTTATTATATTTGTCATCGTGGTTGTAATTTTCCATACCGACCTATTTTTAGGTACTCGAAAGTATACATTATGGAATATTCATAATTAGGTAGTTTAAATGATATTGAACGAAAAGAATCTGTTTAATAAAATTCTGTTAAATCATTGTTATAACTGCATTTTTATGGCTAAAAACTATTACTAATCAATTATATAAATATATGGTTCATCCAGGTGTTGTGTGGCTGTGCATGACTATGTATAATCTACTGGTAATTACTTTTTTCGATTGATTGCTACAATAGACACTTTGAACTGAATTCCACCCTTCTATCACGTTTTTGACTTTTCTGCAATTCTACAAAAATAAAACTACCAATCTGTAACTAAGTAGAACTCGATTAGTGAAGGATATAATGTCCAAAAACAAGTCTCAAGTTTGATAGAATTGTTATATCATGTATACTATTTCATTTTAAACAAAGACACTGATATTTTCATCATTTTTTGGAGTACAGATTTAAGGTTTGCCATAGATAACTTTTATAAGTATCCAACTAGTCATATTTTATGAGATGTGCCATCAATAACGAATGTAATCATCCTTTTGATATGCTTCCCTGAAATATAAGAGATGCTGAATAAATATTGGAGTTAATTATACTTTTGGTCAATAAAGAGTGACACCAAGAGCGTATTTAACCCTATTTTTATATCTTGTATACATCTTGTATATATTAAAAGTCTTGCATAAAAAATTTTAAATTAACTATCAAATGTAGCATCTCTCAACTCACCCTCATTCAATTTGAATGTAATTATCAATTCTTTTCTATTATGATTGGCTACTCTTTTCAGTTCTATAGTGCTGATTTCACAACAGCTGATGTTATTTTTGGCAAAAAGTCCTCTTCTTCTTGGTCTTGTTTAATAAATTTTATTCAGAAAAATCATTTAAAAGATTTTCTTGGACAAAATAACAGTAATGTATTAGATTACTTTCATTATATTCCAAAGTATGTAAATATTTTTATTTCATAGGCTATTGTAAATATATTTCATTATATTAAAAATAAAACAATCTTTTAATATCCTTGTCAATATTTATTTGCAATGCGAAATTTCATCGTCTTGTAAACGTTGACTCACTCTTCGAATTGCTTGATTCTCAGCTAGCATACCATTATATTCAGAATGTGGATGTATTTGATGATGTCATTCTGAGACTTTTTTAACATTCTAAGGCTTCTTTGACAGTTTCATTAAAGAATGAATTCTTAGAGGATGTCTAATATTAAACTTTGTTGCAAATTCTCTGTTACTATGAACTCTATCAACAAACAATTAAATCAATTTGATTTTTCTCATTAAATTCAGTCATTTTACATATGGGCTAGAGCTTTGCACATTATAACACCACTTTTTTCAGATTGGCATTCCTTTTCATAGCATTCTATTAAATTTAAAACTAAACCCTAAGTGGAAATTTCAACATACAGCTTGATATTAAAAGTCAGAATTGGATTGTGTACAATTTTTCTCAATAACATTTTTAATATCTTCAAACAAAATATAAAGAATTATGGGTGGCTGCCATTGCCACAGTTTTCTATTTCAAGTGAAGTTCCTCGTGAAAGAAAGTAACATTTTTTATTGGAAAAATTGAAAAAAGAATTAAAAATTAAAGTGATGAATGACACTTTTAAACCGCTTCTGTGAAAGACAGGCAAAAGTGAGATAATTTTTGGGTTAATTATGCTCTTGGTTAATAGAGGGCACAACCATTTAGAGGCCACGAGCACAATTAGCTCTAAAATTAACTAACTATTGTCTGTATTTCAGGTAAATGTATGAAAACGTGTCTTTATATTATTTCCAAATGGTACATCTTATGAATGACTACATCCATGTCAGAGCTAAAATCTATACGAAAATAGTACGGCATCTTCATTTCAAATGAGACACTTTTGAAAAATAGTTTAAAATTTCTGTCAGAGTCTCACATCTACTCGTATGCTTATGTATATTTTCAAGACATTCTGTACTAATGGGTGGAATTCACATGAGTTTATTTTTACAGGTAGCAGAAACTGCAACCGCATTTCCACAACAGAGAAAACTAAAATTCAAATCAGTCCTAAAGCCTCTACTAACAAAAGATGAATCATCTGCTACTACAGATTCAAAAGAATCAGTTTCCACTGCTCCAAAATCAGACACTACTCAGTCGCCACTTAAAAGCATTCCAGCTGGACAATTCTTGACGGGAGTTAAGATTATTAAGACGAACACTGGGAAATTAGTATTAGTTTCTGATAAAGACAGTAACCAACAGGGTAAATTGAACCCAAAAATGGGTACAAAGGTGGTAATAAAGAATAACAGGATATTATCTATTAAATCTCTGGAGACTAACAAGAAGTCTTGCGCGCGACCTGTTTCCGTCTTTGGGGCAGGCTGGAGCAATGTAAATAAAAATAGCGCTTGTGTAGTAGACGCTTTACATAATTCAACAAATATCAGTGATGAATCTAATCACAAAAAAGAAGATAGAAAAATTGTCGGTACCATAAATAAATGTGAGAATGTTATTCCAAGTAAAGATGGTAATATTAATGACAGCGACATCAATGATAAAGTGGACAATGCTGTTATTGAAAGTTTACCAAAATGTAACCTATTCAAGGAAAGTAGCAACACGAGCATGATTTCTGCTGATAAATTTGAGATCGATAAGAAAATTGAGCCTACATCAAAAGATTGTTCTCCAAAATCTCTTACTTCAGAAAAAACAAGTAATACAGTACCAGATTCTACTAATATTAGTGACTTTAATCCGAAGACGTGTATCTGTAATATCCAGTCAGTAATAATCCGTCGAGCGAGCAAACGTAAGCATTATGATGATAATTATAAGAGGTATGATAATAAATGCATACCCAAAAATAATTTACAAAATGATGATGGCAAGCCGAGGCTTGAAACTGCGGATAAAACTAATATTAATAGTGATAACTTAAATTGTAATGATCTAGAGAATGAAAGTGAACAACCAAGAGATGATACTAAAGAAAAACCTTATATTAATAATGATGAAAACTGTAACGTGGATAATGAAAGTAGTAAACATTTATGGAAAGATGAAAGTAATTCCACTGTTACAAATACTAATGAAGATAATGTCGATACAGAAACATTTATTTCCTGTAATGAAAGTAGCAGTCCAAAAAATTTTAATAGAACTAATAATTGCAATAGTGTTAAAACTCTTTCAAATGAAATGAATTGTGAGAACAATAATCAGGATATTGCAGAAATAGAAATTAAGAAATCGGAAAATTGTGGGGGATAAATTGACTTAGCTATTGAAACAAGTTGAGTTGAAGAAACTGATGTTAAGTTTGAGTACCTTACACAGTACCAAATCAATTAATCGTTGAACGAAGAACACGAGTCTAAAAATGATTACATTGTTGGATTGTGTGGGCCTAAGTTGTGTGAATATTATTTAAGACACGATTATTTGTTATGTTGATTCCATTATGACTAGTGATAAGTTTTTATTTATTTTCCAACCAAAAACAAGTTAGGTCCAACTAATTTCTGACACTCCTTTGATTGGCACTTAGCACAATCATTACATTATGAAATGAAGCCAAACTTTAAGTTATGTGATAAATCGTTAGCTCTTTATTTTTGGAATCCCTCAAAGTTATATGTTTCTATGTATTTGTTCTTTCTATATACATATATTATGTTTTATCAACTAGGGTTCTATGTAGAATTAAGCTCACTCTGTTACACAAAGGAAATTAATAACGAGGTAACATAAAATTCGTTATATTATCGGGAATCCATGGCATTTTTAATGTAAAATATTGTCATTCAGAAGGCCATCGTTTAATTTTCTTTGATGTAAATTTCAGAATAACTTTTCTTCATGAATTTAACGAATTCAGTAATGATTTTTTTGTTGTGAATATTAAAGATAAGTATAACTGATTCTTTACTCTCAACTAAATTGTTTTTATAAGTTCAATCAATACAAGTTTTTTTTCGGAACTTCAGAAATTTATTTCGGTCTGAAATAAAATAAAATATTGATGTTACTTTTTTGTAATAAACATGAATATAACAGGGCGTAATACCGTTAAAATGCATGTTAATAAAAGAATAATATGGAGAAATATCAGTGTATTGTGATATATTTTTATTTAAATAAATTTATTAATATTTGTTTCTTTCATTTCACTGCATTATGAGAAAAGATGAATGAGATTCGATATACCAACGTTATAATTCGATTGAATATTCCATCGTATAGTGGAATATTAACCGAAAATGCTAACATTATTATTATCAAAGATTTGTGGTATTAAGTCTGGTGATCAGCGAGGCCTGATATAAATCAAAATTTTAAAATTAAGGATAATGGATTTACAATGTAGCCTAGTCAAAAAATCTACACATCTACAATAGTCTGTTAAAGTTCTAGCCCATAATTATATATTTATGTTGGCTACATACAGAGATGTAAGTGATTGATTGCTATTTTATATGTTGTCAACTACATTCCAAATGAATATCATGGTATCTGCTAAATATTGAGTTATATAGTTTTTGGTACTCTTATACTTTTTCATTTTTTATAGATGCCCTGTATATGCTTTAAAATGGTATCGATCATTATTTAATTTTCTAACCAACTATACTTTGACCAACTTATACAATTAAATAAAAAGTAAGTTTACACTATGAGGAATAACTGTATAAAAATATAAACTGACCTATTGGGTTTTGTAACAACATATCAGGATTGATGGACTTGGGCATGGTTGTTTACTTTACGTTTGTAAGTACTGGATTTAAAAAAATATAAATCGTTTAGAAGGAATATTAGCAGTAAATATACTGCACAATCTATTTATTCTGTAAATACACTTGAGAGCAAAACAATCGACTCAGCAACAGGCTCCAACTTTGAGAAAATATGTACCCTCTCCAGTACTATTTGAAGTAAAGTTCAATGAACCGTTTGAAAGTTTAAAAACATTGTTTCAAATGATACCACTTCAATTGGAATCGGACTTGTTCTGACAAAGTTATGAGCCGAACAACATGTGTAACACAAAAGAGCTGAAACGGAAAGGGTGGATAAGCAATGAAAAAGAAAATAATCCTCAGTTGAAATGCATTTAATTTTTTTTCCAATACTTGGTATTGCCACCCCTTCTCCTAATAACATTTTCTAAACGATTACGCATAGATCAGATAACTTTTCTTATGCTGTCTTGAGGGATTGTTTCCCACTCTTCAACCAACGCAGTTCTCAGTTCCACTACGCTCCCTGATGCAGGATTTCTTGCCCTAACTCTTCGCTTAAGTTCGTCCCAAACGTGTTTAATTGGATTCAAGTCCGAGCTCATCGGAGGCCAGTCCATTTTCCGTATACCGATGTCAGCCAGGTAGGTAGTGGTCACTCGCGCGGTGTGGCAACGAGCATTATCATGCATTAGCATGAAGTCCTCACCAACAAATCCCACATACGGAACATGTTCCTCCACAATATCCCTGATATAGCGGTTCGCTGTTAATTCTCCTTCACGTCCTCCACCGGGCACGAAAACCAACTCAGTTTTTCCGTGCATGGAAATGCCCGCCCAGAATATGCAAGAGCCACCTCCTTATGCGACAGTTTCTTGAATACAGCATTGAGCAAATCGCTCTTCTGGTCTTCTATAGACCCGACGTCTCTTATCGTTACCATGCAGGCACATCCTGGACTCGTCTGTGAATAATATCTGACTCCATTGACCGTGGTCCCAAAAGAGATGTTCACGAGCAAATTCCAGTCGTCTTTTCTTTTGGACTGCAGTCAGTTTGGGACCTGTAGCTACCTTTTTTGGGGCCAACTTGGCTGCCTTCAATCTTCGTCTCACTGTCCAAGCGCTAGCGACCACACCTCTGACCTCCCTCAGCTCTTGCGTAAGGTCAACACCAGTCAAATGTCGATTTCTGAGAGATCTTAACAATAAATCGATCGTCCCTCTTCGTTGTCACGCGTTTACGACCGCCTCCTGGCCGGCGGACGTAGCTACCGGTTTCTCGGTACCGACGATACACTCTTGACACAGCTGATTGACTCAAATCAGTCGATTTGTCACGGCTCTCTGGCTGAGACCCTCTCTCAACAATGCAATTACCTGGGCTGCTTCAGCAGCTGTGGCATCCATTTTCTTGTAAATCCTTCGAGCACATACGCATACGTTAACTTAACGTCCATTAGCGAATGGAGACGAATACCAGGTTGCAAGCGCCCTCTGTCATAATCGCCGCGCATGCGCATTTCAATTAACAAGGTTTTGTGTTACACATGTTGTTCGGCTCATAACTATGTCAGAACAGGTCCGATTCCAATCCATGTGGTATCATTTGAAACAACTGTTTTTAAACTTTCAAACCGTTCATTGAACTATACTTCAAATGGTACTGGAGAGAGTACATATTCTCTCAAATTTGGAGCATGTTGCTGAGTCGATTGTTTTGCTCTCAAGTGTATATTTCTATTAAATTTTTCGAGAATTATAAGTTTGAAGTACAGTTGATTGCATTAAAAGATTGAAATTAAGTACTTTGAGTAAGCTTTTGTGTTTTTATTCCTATCTTATCATATTCATCTTCAGTTTTTAGTGGACCTTGGTTGTAAATATGGAGTTCACAAAACTGATTTTTACTTACGGTATGCTTTATGTGATAAAAAATTTAAAGTAATTATAGTGTACTAATTGTAGTGGTAAAGCAATAACTGATAGATTTTTTCTCTATAAGAAATTTAATGGACCGTTACAAAAATTTAGATTAGTAAACTATTGTATTCTCCTATAGAGATGGTTGTGACTGTAATTTATACTGTGGTCCATTGGACTGGCGTCATTGTATGCTTGCGTTGCAAACTCAAAACACGTTACATTTTAAATATAACAATCGGCTTTTTCAAAATGTAAGTTTGTTTGAAGTGTGGTAAAGTAAAATAACGTGGCCATTGCTCATGTAATTATTAATACATGAAATATTTTAAAACATTAATTATCATTATTAAATGTTTTTTTTAATTCTTAATTTTCTTTCTAATAGCTATTAAACAAATTACAAATTCTTGGGATTCTGTGACACGATGTTAGAAAACAAAATATTGCTCGATTCCATCTCATACAAATCTATGATTCCCAATAGGATTGTTGATAGGACATTGCAAGCTAAACAAGCATTTCCATGTAGTGGACGAGACCATGGAAAATATTCCGAAAAGCTGCCCCAAGGGCACAAAAAAGGAGTAACTATTAGCCGGAAACCGGCGATTTTCTTCGACTATCGAGTTCACTTCTTCAATTCATTCACGCAGCAGGGTGGCTGAGAGAATGAGGTCGGTGTTTGGCGACAAATTGACAGGTAGCACAATGGGCCCGATATGATGGGCTGAGTGCGTGTGGACTCTGTCTACTCTTCCCCTTAGAGAATCCTAGATAGATTTGAAATGCAGATTTAGATTTCCTAAATCCATAATTGGGAATTAAATTCAATTAAAAGGGAACCATGAATTATTTCGTAATTAAATATATGTAGAAATTACCCTTTTCATATATAGGAGCAAGAATTTACCAGTTATACCAACAATTTTCAACCTTTCATGAAAAACTGACCGTGTTTTAGTTACAACTGCCGATTACATATGTAAGAAAATTTTCACCTGAAAGGACACCTTAATAGTCAAATTACATACATCGTATCCTCACACCTCTAAAAAATAAAATTGAATTACAGGGTCATCAAATCAAAGGCCTCATAGATAGATATAACTTCAAATGTTTATTAGGTAAAAAACATTTGTAAATAATTAAAAATTTTCCATGTTGGTGTCTGCTATTGAAAAATATAAATATTTATTATACAATTTAAAAACACCTAATTATAAATTTCGATCGGGCTTGCACCGCCCATTAATAACTTGATATATAAATCTAACAAAACCATCAAATTTACCAACAAAAAAAGTTATTCGGAAAACATGTCTGACTAACATAGATCCTATTTGGGAATATATCACATTTAATTATTTAAATTTTAAAAATCCTATTAGTCTCGTATAACAATTAAAGTAAAGACTAGCACATGAAACACTCTGCATCATAAGTCAACATTTTTAAGATTTGCAGTGGATAACTTCGGAACAGCTCCTGATCCTTCCGTGTCTAATACTCCGATAGGCTTCACAGCCTTTCTTTTGTCCCTTAATTTACCCAATTCTAATTTCAGCTTATTCAGGATGGCATAATTTGGTTGATTTATAGCTGCTTTACTTTGCAACGACGTTATTTCCTGCTCTTCCATTTTTTTCTCCTTGAAGCTTTTTACAGATCGATTGCCATACAAACGTAACAGGGATCCCCAAGACGTAATACTAGGATGCAAGGCTTGCAAAATAGCCTGAGAAGCTCTCTGTTTGCCATCTCTCTTATTTTTACACGCCACCGTAACCGTATGCTTACCAACGGTCATTGTAAATTCGTTCCCTTGGTGTTTGGACGTGTTCCCTTGGTAACTTATATGTAAGTCATCTAAGCCAAAGTTTCTTTGCAAACATGTTAGAAGAATGTCATATGGGGCTGGTTCAGTTGTCTTTGCACAAAATTCGGCTACACGAGGATCTTCTACTCTTATTTCGTCAAAAAATGATAGATCTTGGTCCTTGTCACTTATTGTTGTACCTGGCAAAAGAAACTATTGTTATAAAATGTTAAAACCATAGATTTCATTATATAAAATGATTAGTATCAAATACAAAATAGATCGGTACTATTTGCTATTAATTTATATACACTTATCAATGTATTTTATGGTATTGATGGTAACCTATTTAATCAAGACTAATTATTCGTTCTTATCAAATTCAAACTGGTGGCTATAATAAAAAGTATCGCCATTGATGTGGTTGTCGTTTGTCCCAATCATTATGAAATAATATATCCTAAAAACAGAGACATTTCTAAATCTCATATTGTTATAAAAATACTGTTAAAATGAAAAATAAACCTATTATACAGAATTTTAAAGTATTTCTTTCATATTTGGTGTAGGGTACTAAGAAATAATACATTTAGTGATATGATGGAAATATTAACTAATTTTTTTAATGGAACATTTTACATGATATTATTTTGCTTGATCTTACATTGATTACGTTCCATCTCTATTTTTCACATGAAAGGATAGAATTAAAATAAGACAAATAACCTCCACGGGTCATGAACACACCTGCAGGTGAAGATACACGTGCGTGATCATGAAACAGTGTAAAGTCTGTCTTTGTCTGCCATTACTGGTGTATATTAACTTATATTATTCCTCGCACATATAGGCTAACGGAACTTATGGACTTTAGGACTATGAATATGAGAAGTTATAAAATGTTTTGTTCCAGTGTTCCATTTTTTTAAAACTTATAACTGCAAAACTATTCAGTATATACAAGTTTTTAATAGACATAGTAAGTGTAAACCCACTTTCCGGTCTTATCAAAATGAGTGAAAAGTAATTTTGCACAAACTTCATGAATAAAAAAAAGAAACAATTTTTAAAGACTTGCAATACTGCTTATGAACCAAACGTGTGCCTACCATAAACCACCATAATATTTTACAGCTTCCAAAATTCTCTACAATCATTATTGTTACATATAAAACATTAGAAACATGTGGTTTCCTTGTGCCTTAAATGATTGCTTTACCTGCTTGTACATCCGTGGTAATTTTAGATTTCATTTCAGGAATTAAAATTTCTAATGTAGCTTTAGCCGCCTCAGATTTAGCTTGTTTTTTACTTGTACCATATCCAATACCATAGCGCATATCTTTTATCAACACGGTAGCTGCATAAGGTGTAGCCGCATTTTCTAATTCTGTAAATTGATAAGTCGGTTGTTTTTTTAAAGCATGCTGCACGTATTCATGTAAAATACAAACATATGATTTTCCATTAGGATTCATAATCCACTCCTTTTTTGGATTCGGATTATTTTCAGTGGTTTCTGTATTTCTAATTGGAAATGTTATTAGCTTTGTGCCATCTGGTAATGTTGGTCTTTGCAACTGTTTTTCATGTTTACGCTTCTTTGTGAATTTTCTCCTCTCTGACCAAGATTTGAATCTCAGTACCGTGATTGACTGAAACTGAAACAGTTTTTCACAATATCCCCTAACTTGTTCGGGGGTAAGATTTTGAGTTTGCAGATTTTCTTGTACAGTCTCTATTTTTGCATTTGGTAATGTCTGGTCGGAATTATCAGGCACTGGTGGTGGACCGCCAGATTCAATTTCTTTCTCTACAGCCTTGCTGTAACTCAAACACGGAATTGCATTTACCGGTATCTGGTGTTTTCTGGCTGAACCTGGTCCTAGAAAATAAGGCCTAGATAGAGTACACACCCTCGAAAGCTTATGTAAATATATTGGCATGCCACTATTGTGCGTTACTTGAATCCACCCTTCTGGAAGTACATCAAAATGGTTTTGACCTTTTTCAATTAAAACTACTTTTACTTTCTCTTCAAATGGGATTTTATCCTCATCAATATCGATCCCAGCTTCAGATGCTTTCCGCTTCTTTCTTTCTAAAGCCTCCTCCAGCATTCTTTCTATTTCTTCATCAGGAAGATCGGAATCATAATCTATGGAATTATCAGATTCTTCATTTTCCTCAGTTTCATCAAGGATGTGAAATTTGTTAATTTCGCTACTCTCTATTTTCAATGAATCCTTCCGCATGAAAGGGCAAGTCGTGGCATTAATTATATTAAGATTGTTTCTTGAACCTTCTCCAAGGTGGGGTACGCCGTTTGAGATACTATTCATCATTCTAAAGGTTATAAACACTTATAACAAATTAAAAAAAAAAAGTAGTTTTGAATGAATTTGTTGGTTTGTTTCCGCACGGTAACAATCAAAAGAATATTTCAACTAATATCCAAGCAAAAATTGAAATATTCATTGAAAAGCACCGCAGAAAACAATTAAGATGCTTCAAAGATGTTGATTCAGCATTCAGCAGCACCAAGTCAGCACTCACAACACTAATAAAACAGATAAGATTACAAACAATAAAATTGTAATTGTAATATAGGTTGCTACACAGGATAAAACTACGAACGTCTATAAAATTTTATGTAATCGATTTAATATTATACTTCAATACAACACCGATATGCCTTTAATTACAAAATGGCGCATGCACTAAAAGCACGGACAACCAAAAACTGACAGAGGTGACAGATCGCTGCAATCTACATAGAGATATTCTGGGATCCACAGTGATACCATCCTAAAGCAACATGTAAGTTACCCAGATCACAGACATAATCTATGTCCAGATAAACGATTTTATGATGATTGTAGGTATAAATTCTACCGTCCCTCATTTACATCAGAATTCCCCTAATTGCTGTTAATTAAATAAGTCTCTCTCTTAAGTAAGAATATACAACAGCAGATACAACTATATATACAAAATTGAATATGAATAGCAGCATTAATAATAGTCTTTCGTTTTAATCAACTGATCCAAATCGAAAACAATTTATCATTTGTGAATACTTGTGATGAGTTTTGTACAATATTGAAATGATTTATTATAACGATTTCATGGAAAAATAATATTTTATCATGAAAATATTAATATTCTTTTGAATTATGCATGCCATATTGCGCACATAAATAAATATATAACTATTACAGCTAAGAATAAAAATTAACATGCGACTCCTACGTATTTACCATTATAACTATATACAAAATTATTAAAGTGATGAAATGAAGAACGGCGAAACTTTATGGTTTTATTTTCACAACTGAATTGTTAGTAGTATTAGTACATCATAATCAGTAAATTTGATTTGGACCTTTATCAATGCTACGTCTACATTTCTAGAATGATATAGAATATGTAACACGAAGATTTTACATTCTCCTTGTAGGCATTGATACTACGGATATCACTACGGGATTACTGGAGAATTAATGAACTGATGGAGAGTGACGACGATTGCAATAGATATCACCACAAAATGATAAAAATAAGTTGAAATCAAGAAGACTAGGTTCTCCAGTCTGCTTGGTTAAAATGTTTTATTTACATTTTAGATAATGTAGATATTATAAAATCGTTGATTTGGGTTAAAACACCTAAGTGCCAGTTTTTCCGCTAGATGGCATGTCTGGATGATTAACACTAATACGTTTAAATATAACTGGCATTTATAATTATATATAAGTATTCTTTTTTTATAATGGCGACTTCATTTAAATAAGTTTCGATTGTGACCTTTATTATTCGTATTTAAATGTAACTATTAATAATGATCTACACATACCTAAATTTCCCATTCTATTGATGTCTAATTTAGGACCTAAATTAGACATCAATATAATGGGAAATTATACATACATACATATGTTTATTTGAACTATACTTTGAATGCATTTTTTACTTCAGATGTGTTTTTCTTGGATTTTATAATGCTGTTTTCTATAAACAAAATAACACCACGAAATTCTGAACTAAAACTATGGTATTTTAATTAATTACTAGTTTTGTATGTTCTGTGGGCTCTCGGCTCTCGTACACAGGTACCGTAAACGAGATTTAATTAAAATATAACGAATTTGAATTAAATATGCATTTGGGTATCGAAATATTATAGATATTTGGATACATTTTGTCACTGTATATGTTAAAGTAGATTAAAAGTGTTACTTTGATTATGACTACTATGAGTGTTGTCATATCCGTCCAGTTTTATAGCAAAAAAGAGGTGCATTACTTTTAAAGAAAATATTATTTATTCTTTCGGAAATCTCACTGTATTAAAATATAAAAAAGTAAGTTTGTTTTCTACTTTTATTATCTCTCAAAAACTGTCATTTATTAATAGCTTATTATTGAAGGCGATTTTCCAATTGTGATATTAAACCTCATAATAAACGAAAACATACATAAATGTATGTTTTCGTTTATCAGACTATTGTATATATACAATAGTCTGATGATTAACTTATAGTAATGTAATTGATATTAATATAATGATTATGAGAATTTATTGTATTTATTGTATGTATTGTATTAATATAATAAATAGATTGAGTTATCATTTCAGAAGAATCTTTATATTCACCGTCTCCAGTATAAATATGCTAAATAACAAGATGTTTATTGTTATGAATTCGTATAAAGCATTGCTAATACATATTTTAGTAAAAGATCTACCGTCTTTGTCTATCATAGACCGTACAATATATATATCATTAAATTTAAAAATATTATTGTAAAAGATTCCCTTTTCATTCCATTCCATCCCGTAACTTCATATTAAACTTGAAAAAATTCTTTATGATTTACATTAATTCTTTACAATTAAAGTAAGATAGATAGATGAACGAAATGTAAGAATATGAGACATGGGAGCTAATACATGTAGATATACATACATATGAATTATACATTAGTTTTAATTACAAACATATCTTATTCTTAGTGTAGATAAGTTGATATGTTTACATTTATAAATGTGGTAAAAGAATATCTCAATTGATGTAGGTACATACAAATTATACAAATTCAGCAATAATTAGCCACAGCAATTGCTCATAATTACAGTTATAAATACAGGTATACGTATGTTTATATTGTGTTCTGATAATCGAGGTTAATTAAAAATAGATTAGGATCATATATGTATGTATATATGGCATATTGCATACAGGTATGCGACATATGACACTATTATTTTTCTTCATGAGAACGAGTTTGAATGAACGCTACGTGTAACTACTGTTAATTATTTATTTAGTAGTACTTTTCATTAAAGATAAAAATAAGGAATGAGAGAAGAAATATTAATCGAATAGTAGTTGAATGGTGAATTTTATTGTTCTTATATTAGAAATTGTTAATAATTACGAATATATAACGGATAATAAGGGTACCTACCTGAATATGGCATTCATGATCATGAAATCATGATCTATGATCATAAATTTTGAAAATATGAATGCCGGCCAATATCCCCATAAATATACTCGTATATCCCCGCCCAACCACATTATCACTTTTATGAATTACTTGCAAATACTTGTCAATAATTGCCTTGATTGTAAAAATAATTACAGAACTTATGACCAGTGGCGTGTATAAAGGAAAGGTTATATTACAAAATTGGCAAAAATGCGGTGTAAATTATTTAAACACGTTTACTTATTGTAATTTGATTTTGATTAGTGTAAGTTTTGTGATTATTATTTTTTTTTAATCCATAATAAATCACCATTTCTATCTAATTATTTTCGTGTATAATTTTGCAGAGTCGTCACATTCTTTATTTGTCGTTCTCTGTAAGTTACACATTTAAAGAATAATAGAAAAAAAGTAAGGCAAGACATAACACAATCATTAATTTATCTACTAAAATATTAATTTGAGCTATTTTATAAATCATTCGTTTTGAGCAGAGGACAACTGCTTGTAACATGTGGGGGATATTTGTATGATTAGTGAAATTGTCATTATTATTTTGTTGCTTTAGGACTAGGTACCGTTTTTATGTCTACTATTTGCTAATAGTATTTTAGACCTACTTACTTTTTTGTATGAGTTGCGAATAGAACTAGATATCTGTTTTGTATCTAGATTAATAAGTTAAGTGTTGAATACTCCAATAGTAGTAGATCAGTATTACAAACAAGTGTATCTGGCAACTGTTAAATGCAAAATTAGAAGTTTAGCAGTGTGAGCTACTGTATTCAGGAGAAACGCATGACATTAACAATATGATATAACAAAAAAACTAAATGTAACAATATTTTTGCTTGAAATTTTTTTAAAAATCTTATGATTTTAAAATAAAAATGTTCTCAAACATTTATAAATGAAAATGATAGAGCTTATTTTTATTTGTTCGTTTAATAACCTTAAGGCGGTGGAAACTTTACGATTTTCTTTCATCTTTTGGCATCTTTTTTGTATTATTCCCAGATACTAGTATAACTAGTGAATAATTTGAATATATTTTAACACTTTAAATATTTAATACACTTACAAAATATATAATTTTGGTACTACAGTGAACCACACACTGTAATACCAAAACACACACTCTGGAATATACTAAATACATTTTATAGTCCAGATTTGTATAGCGCGAAACGAGAGTGTAAAATAAAAAATGGCACATCCTGTATACTGCCTATACCCAAGACTGTCATTTCGCATATCGTTTCATCATATCTGTTTGGAATGGTTCTGAAAAGTATATATAAGACAGTTGTAATCATTGGTTGATGATTGATAAATAAAAGAAGAGATTAAATGTGGAAAAGAATGAATTGGATTCCGTCAAAAAAAATAGCAGATGTAAAAATATGCATACGTATTATATTAATGCATACGCGTAAAGCAGGTAGGACATAAACAGCAATACAAAAAAAAATAAAAGTATAGAAAGAACGATGACGGAATGAACCAACCGGTGGATTCCCTAGTTCATTGCTCAGGATACAGGGGTCCGTTCGCACTCATCCTCTGGGTAGGGTGGGGCTAACTTTGTATATATTCTGTGGGTCTGAGCCAGGTGTTATTTTAAATTCAAGAGCGCATGTGCGACTACTTCACCAAAGTACTAAAACTACTTGTTGCCCTTCGATGACAGCTCAGTTTGCTTCAAGTGACGTTAGTGGTTAGTGCGTTTTGCCAGAATATCTGTGTAACAACGTGCTAACGACTGTTTGTGAAGTGCAAAAAATGGATCTCGCTTGCATTGAGAATTCTGCGAACTCCTGCACCGCCAAGAGGGACCGTAGCATCTTCAGCGACTCGCGCGTTATCAACAATTTATTAAACGACGAAATATTTTATATACCGAACTGTGATTATTTTAAAACCGTACAGAATGACATCCAGCCATTCATGAGAAAAATTGTTACTACCTGGATGATGGAGGTTAGCATTTCTCCATTATTCTTCTTATTTTTAACTCTGGGAATTTTAGTAGGTACCTACCTACGAGCACAATAAACTTAATTATAACTTTTTGTATTCACTTGCCCACTCTTTGTATATGATGACTACATGTGTTGTGCTTTGACAACAATTTCTTCTAACCATAATTTAAAATTGCACAGCCCTTAAAACAGCAAGAATGTCAAAAGTTATATGTATATTCAATTTAAAAACGTTTATGTAAAATGTACTACATATATGGTATAGTTTATATACCATGCATATTATACTCAATAAACGAAAATTTTGGTACGAATACTGACTAATAGCAACTATAATTTGTCATATTTTAAAATTTTATAGTTGGAATTAAAATAAAAAATATAAATAAGGGTCAAGATTAATCTTATTTACTTGATATACACATACATTGATTTTACTATACTAAAGTTTTAAGTTTATTTTAGAAGCTCTCAACATTTTACCTATTATTTAGTTAGGTACATATGTAGGAAACTACTATACTACTATTATCTCTTCTATCCTATTATTATTATAATTCTCTATTTATCCTACTAAATCTATTATTTTTGGTGCCCCTTTTTCATTTTCACAGAATGCCTACCCTTATACCTTCCTGCAATAGTCGTGAAAGATGATGTACATACTTATAAAAATTAAGTATACGATATAAAATTAATCTGTTATTGGCCTATAAAATATATGCAATGTTTCACATAGGCGCAGTAATATATTTTCGTCCTGAAAGACGGGTTAATAATGTATTTTTAATTTCATTTTTAAAAGTATTGAACACTTTTGATATGTCAGTATTAAGCATTTTCAAGGATTTCACACTTGTAAATAATTACCTAAATTATAGTTATAGAGTAGAAGTCAATGTGATATTTTTTGATTATGCAACGAAATGTAAATTTAATAGAAGCGTAATTATGAAATTAAATTAATAATTCATTAATTTTATTTTAGAAATAAGGTATAGGTGGGCGGTGATTCTTTATAAAATTACGGAAAAAGGCATACGACTACTTATATTTTCTCTCGAGCGACAGCTCATTTATTATCGCGTATTCGAATGGTAAAAGACTAAGAAAACACATTATGTCTGTATAAAATACTTCCCACTTCCAATACTCCATAAAAATAAATATATTCTTTATATCATAGGTATGCGAAGAACAACTGTGCGAAGACCAAGTCCTCCCGCTGGCTATCAACCTGATGGATCGTTTTCTATGCGTATGCACCATTAAGAAGCAACAACTTCAGTTGTTGGGAGCTACCTGCCTGTTGATTGCGTCGAAAATCAGGTCGACCAACCTGTTGCCCATCGACCTCCTGTGTGCCTATACTGATTACAGTGTTAGTTACAGTCACATTGTCGTAAGTATATTCTATTTAGTATTTTTAATTGCATAATATCCAAAAGTTAAAATTTGTTGAATTGGCGGCGAGAAAGAAATGAATAACTTTTATATAGTCTCCACTGTAAATATTTTCAAATTTTTATGAACTAGGAAAGGTCTCACGTGGTAATTAATTTCTCAGTGATAATTACAGTTACAAGTATTCATGTAACTGGTTTTATCTTAAGTAATACTGTAATATGATTTCATCGAAAATTGCCTATTAAATTATATCATCAACACTATATTTTTTCTTCACTTCATTTTCATCAATATGTCAACCTGTATATTACCACAATCGTTGCCAAATACAGTGTGATCAATTGATCTAATTTTAACTATAATTCATGCTCTAATATAGCCGAAAGTCATTTAGGCAGTTTAGTCTTATTACGCCCGATTTATGATCCCATAAAAATTTACAATCGTTGGTCATATTCCATAAGATATTCTAATTTCTTCATAAAGATATTTCAAAGGTTTTCTCGGTTAACGCCATTAAAATTAAGGTTAAAAAATCCTTTAGTGTTACTGCTAAATCATGAAAAGTGCTCACGAAAATTGTCAAAGCAGAAACTCTAAGCCTACACATTTTTAAGTTAGCGTAAGGTATACCTGGAGTTTCTCATACAGTCATACATTCCAAAAAACTATGAGAATAATTTATATATACATTTTTTGCATAATTAATAGACGGATATGTAAAAGATATTGCCTGTTAGATCTATGAACCCTTATCGATTTTTACCTAGATCGATTAGATTTATGAACCCTTATATATTTGAAATCTGGAAAAAAGTCAAAAAGAAAATGTACATACAGGGTATTCCATTCCAAGAAAAATACCTTCAGTTTTATATCACGTGACCAGGTAATACAGGCAATTGTTTAGTTAGTTGTATTAAACAAAATATATGTAGATACATTTTTGTATTAAACCTAGAAATTTAGTAACTGAAAATAAGGGCGTTTTAAGGCCAAATAATGAATAATCCTGTACATAATACCAGGTATGTAAATATGAAACCAGAATTTGCCTATAGATGGCCAGCTGCTAATGTATTTACCGTCGTATCGTGTCATTGGCGCCATTCTCTTGTTGTGACATCTGATAAAGGTGTTTTTATTTCACAACAATACAAGTTTCATACAACATCGTTTTTAATAGCGTTGAACATTCTCGAAAGTCGAATTTTGTGCCTGGAACCTATGATTTGCGGACAGCATTGATTTTCTGTTACCATTTGAAGAAAACTGCTGCAGAATCGCATCGAATGCTTGTCGAAGCCTACGGTGAGCATGCTCTTGGTAAATCACAGTGCTTTGAGTGGTGGAGAATTCAAAAGTGGCAATTTTGACGTGAGAAACGAAGAACGTGGAAGACCACCGAAAAAGTTTGAAGATAGCGAATTGCAAGCATAGTTGGATGAGAATGACGCTCAAACGCAACAAGAACTCGCGGATCAATTAAATGTGACGCGAGAAGCCTTCTCCATACGTTTGAAAGCCATGGGAAAGATCCAGAAGATGAGAAAATGGATTCCACATGAACTGAATGAAAGACAGCGGAAAAACCGAAAAACCATTTGCGAAATGCCGCTCGCCAGGTACAAAAGAAAGTCATTTCTCCATAGAATTGTCACTGGCAATGAAACGTGGATATATCTCGCGACTCCTAAGCATAAAAGATCATGGGTAACTCCAGGCGAATCATCAACGTCGGCTGCAAGGCCAAATAGCTATAGATGGAAGACAATACTCTGTGTTTGGTGGGATCAGAAGGGTGTGATTATTATGAGTTGCTAAAACCCGGCCAAACCGTTAATACTGAACTCTACCGACAACAAATGATCGATTTGAATCAAGCTTTGCATGAAAAACGATCAGAATATCCAAAAAGGGAATACAAAGTGGTTTTGCTTCATGATAATGCACCATCACACAGCAAAACCGATCAAGGAAACAATTGAGGCGTTTAATTGCTGAGGAGGGCTTCACTTCTGACGAAAATGTACGAAAATGGCTCGATGACTGATGGTTTGCCTCAAAAGAGCAAGAATTTTTTTGGCTTGGAATCCACAAATTATCAGAGAGATGGGAAAAATGTATATCTAGTAATAAACGTGTATTTTCTATACAAAAAATTCCTGTTTCATATTTGCATATCTGGTACTCGCTATAATATCTCTGGCGATGGTTTAACTGAAATGTTGGTAGATCTAACTATTTGGTACTTTCTATAATTTCATCACCTAGTTGGCTTTTTTGGAATTAGTCGAATTAACATTTAATTAAATCAACTAAGGTAACATCATTTTACATTTAATTTGAACTTTAATGATAAATTTTGTATTCCCCGAAAACCACTTCGAAGATATTGGAATTTTGGGCTCCATGGTGAAAATTACAATTCAAAAACAGTTTAAGGGCACAATAGCTAAAAAACTGCAAGAGAACTGCTAGAGAAATGTTGACAATAAAAAAAAATTAGTAACATTTAATTTTATTTTAAAATCCACGATCACCTTTGACTAGATTGAACAAATTTTTGGTGTGCTCTCGATATTTTCTATTTGCCATAGACCAGTAAATACCAAAATCGAGCAACACATCGATATTGTAAATTTTACAACAGATCCTTCATTGTTTTAAAATGAGATGATTTATTTTACGTACCTAGTTAATATTCGTGATAACAAAAGAAGGAGGAAGCGCTTGATTGAAATATTAAGGATATCATCTTACCTTAAAACAGGATATAGGGTGGTTGATCACCCTTTGCTTAATATTTGAGTAATTTGCGGTGAGACGATACGTCCACATTTAAAGGAAAACGACAATCAAAATAATAACTTGACCCTTAGATCGTCGCGCACGAGTCTTTGGATCAAATAAGATGCTCAGATAAGTTTAAATGTGCGGATGTAGGCATCCTACCTACTATCTAAGGGTTTATTGTTGTCGCATGTCGTGCCCTATTGTCTTAAGTTTGACAAATTCGTTACATCCTTCCCTTCTTCCGCGACAATTACTTAAAAACCCATAGGGTGTTTTTTGTCGAATTAAAAATTTAAAATAAACACGTGGAACGTAGACATCGACCTTTATTTTTAAGACCTCCGGTCTCTCGACATTGCGGGCTATTCGTCATTTCGTCAACCACATAACTAAAAAAATACTTTAAGGAAAATATTCAAATCGCCTAATTTTTTAAGGGGAAATTTTGTTTTTCTAACCTTCCATCTCCAGAGGTTCCATGACATGGAACACATTGTGTTGATACCGTGAGAAGCGACAAGTGGTTGTGTTATATAGTTCGTTATTATTTTTATTTCTTCTTTGAATAAGATAATAGACACCGTTTATAAAGTACCTCTTTATCTTTTACAATAAACCTAAGTACTTATAGTTTTAACTAATGATATAAATAAGGGAAGAAAGAGAACATTGGATACACCTATATGGAATGCGACTCCATGCACTTTGTAATAGAAAGGCATTTAAAACATAAAAATGTAAATGTCCCAGCTGACTATCTAACAATATGTAAAAATGTCAGAAGAATCGCTAAGCCATGTGAAAATTGTGAAGCTAAATATTTGAACAATTTCTTTTAAACACTACAATAAGGAAATGAAATACGAGTCGATAAGACCAGGAGTTAGGCCTGGTGACCCTAAAGTGACGGACATTCGGTGTCTCCAGTATTCTTCAAATGGGTGGATCCATTACAAGCTATTTTAGACTACCAAGACTCATATGAAGAGCTTCCACTACCCGAAGATCGTCAAACAAGAAGAACACCTAAAAGTTCAAACAGACAATATGCTCATTATATTGTGAACATTAGTGTAGGAGAATTTAATTTCCCAAAATTGTACCAAACTAGGCAGAAGTGAAAAGTTTCACCATCCTCAAGAACTTAAATTGAGTATACCAAAAGACTTTCATCTATTTTATGATAACTTACCTTTTGAATAAATTTGTTAACTTGAAAAATTACTGTAACACTTTTTGAAGTTATATTCAAGCTTTAAACAATTTGGTGAAAAAAAGCCTCGATATTTTGCATTATTTAAAAAAAATTCCTATTGAAAAGGTAGGTACATATTGCAAGACCTATTTTTGATATTTTTTTTTTAATAAGCGAGATCTCCAGTTTTTCTTTTCATCAAATTGTATATAGCTTCAATATATTATGTAGTTTCAAAAATTTTATAAAAAGAATGGAAAAAATTAAATTTTTTAAATAATTTATACAATAAAATAATAAGTTCCTTCAATTTTAGCTATTTTTTTAACTTTATTTTACCACTAAAATGGTAAGTTAAAAAATGCATAAGTCAATATAGTTAACATTAAGTTAAATACAAAAAAATGTAATGCTTATAATGCTTATTCGCCACTCACATAACTTCTGATATATTATTATAACAATTATAAATAACAATTATTGCTACAAATCCATGATAACATTTTTTATAACTCTATGTACAATGTACTTAGCTCCCAATGTACTATTTCGGAGTTAAAGTTCTTAACTCACAATTTTATTTGATCCAGAGGTATTATTCATTCTTTTATTTTATATAGGTGTTCAGGAGTGTTATATTGCTTGAAATAAAATGTAAAAAATAAAGTATGTGGTATTGAGGTTGAAAAAAGTGGTTTTAAGTGTCGCCTGTAAAATTTGGAAAACGTGAGTTTTTCATATGGTTTTATAATTAAGCCGACGATTTGATTTGAAATGAAATGTTCACACCGCTCACAATCAGACGGACGAAATAATGCCAGTTCCTGTTGAACATCCTGAAAATTACATATGTTAATATATCCTTTCAATGCCGGATTTTGATATGGAGATCTATGGGAAGAGCACAGATTCTCTCAAAGGTGCGGTTCCGGTTCTGCTTGGGACCCTCGCACTTTACCAATTCCCCCTTATTAGATAATGGTTTTACCAAAAACGGTCCCGTATCGGAATTAGGCCTCATATTCTGAAAGGAATAGAATTTTCTCACACTGAGTTCTGGGTTACGTCAGCGTTGTGTATAGAGATATCTCTGGGGTCATAGCACCGATTGCATTTTCAGGTATTATTGTCTGGTCCATGGGAATTTGACGTAAATGTTGCGTTTTCAGGTCTCACCTGCGTCCCGATACGTCAAAACCTACTGTCGGCTTTATAAGCTTTTGTTATTTACTAGCTAAGGTATTTGTTGGAAGTTTTCGATGTGTACATGAGTTTAAAAAACCGAATTAAAGAAAAAGTAATTTAATTAAACAGCAAGAAATAAATGTTTTCTACAACAATTTAATTCATATTTATTATTCCGTTTTCTAATTAAGAAATTGTTGTTTATTATGTAATTATTATTGTTTTATATAATTTTGAAGTGCGGCCCGATTCCTTTACATATCATTTGTTAGAATAAACAGCAATAGAGTCTCATCATCATCATTAGGTCATCAGTCCTAAGACTGGTTGGACGCTAACCTCCAGCTTCTCCTATCTTGTGCTAATCTACGCATTTCGCTAATTGTGCTACAACCTACATCCCTTACTATTTGCGAGCAGTAGTCTAATGTAGGCCTACCTCTGCCTTTCTTCACTCCTATTTCTGCCTCCAAAATATCGCGGACTATTCCCCCATGTCTCAGCAAGTGGCCTACCATTCTATCTCTTCTCTTCTTTAAGTTTTTCCACATGCTTCTTTTCTCGCCGACTTTCTCCAATACTTCTTCGTTTCTAACCCTATCAGTCCATGGTATTTTCATCATTCTTCGGTAAGCCCTACCGTCCAGGTTTCGCAGCCGTATAGTGCCGTGCTCCATACATATGTTTTCAAAAATCTCTTCCTTGTTTCTAAGTTTATTACCTCCGAGCATAAAAGTGCTTTCTTTTTGTTAAAAGCTACTCGACCCTGCGCTACTCTTTGTTTTATGTCTTTATCGCTTCCTCCATCCCAATTTATTTAACTTCCTCCAATCTTTCATTATTAATTTGTACTTTCGTTTTTGCTCTGCTCTCGCGCCCTCTGCACACTAACACTTTAGTTTTGTTTTTATTCACCCTCATTCCGTATTTCTCTGTCAACACTGCCTCCATTTCGTTCAATGCCGATTCTAATTCCTCCTTACTAGATGCTAATACTGCTATATCATCCGCGAATCTCAGCATTTTTAGTTTCTGTCCCTGTACTTTAAGCCCGAAATCCACTCTATCTTTTACCACATTAATCGCCTCTTCGATGTACAGATTAAAAATTAGTGGTGATAGCGTACATCCTTGTCTTACTCCTTTCCTAATACCCACTTCCCTTTTTTCCCCTTCTACTTCTATAACAGCAGTTTGCTCTTTGTATAGATTGTGTACTACTCTCCTATCTCTATACTCCATTCCCGCTCTCTTTAGTATCTCGAACATTTTTTCCCATCTTACGTTATCAAAAGCTTTTTCTAAATCTACAAATCCTATATAAGCGTTCTTTCCTTTTTCTATTGTTTTCTCTAACATTACTCTTAGCGCCAGAATAGCTTCGCGAGTTCCCCTATTTCGCCTAAACCCGAATTGGTCTTCTCCTAGTATTTCCTCCGCTCTATTTTCCATCCTCTTCTGCACTATTCTGGTTAAGATTTTTGACGCGTGGGAAGTTAGGCTAATCGTTCTAAAGTTCTCGCATTTGTCGGCTCCTCTCTTTTTCGGTATAGTAACGATAATGTTCCTCTTATAATCCTCCGGCATCTCGCCCCTTTCGTATATGTATTTTACCAGTTCAAACATCCTATTTACTATCTCTCGTCTCATCTATAATACACATTAATTATTTCGAAAAAATACAACTTCGTTTTATGAAGTCTGTAGAGTAACCTGAAAGAGGGTTTCAAAATAGTATGTTACTAGAACGTTTTAACTTATCAGACCTTGAAAAACGTAGTCAATTTATAATACGTCTGTTTGACTTTTTAATTTACTTGAATCTATTGGTCATAAAAATCTCTAGAATATCGTCACGATATGATGTATTTTAGTATTTTAAGCTACCAACTGATATATTAGTATTTTTAAGCTACCAATTACTAAAACCAGTATTACAAAATCTCAAGCAATATATAAAATTATCTCTAACTATTGTAGGCTGATATATTCTTCTGTAATATTGGCATTATCAAAAGAGCATTTGATTGGATATAATACTTAATTTATTCATCATAATTCGTTTCATCATCATGAGGTCATCAGTCCTAAGACTGGCTGGACGCTAACCTCCAGCTTCTCCTATCTTGTGCCAACCTACGCATTTCGCTAATTGTGCTACAACCTACATCCCTTACTATTTGCGAGCAGTAATCTAATCTAGGCCTTTCTTCACTCCTATTTCTGCCTCCTAAATATCGCGGACTATTCCCCCATGTCTCAGCAAGTGACCTACCATTCTATCTCTTTTCTTCTTTATGTTTTTCCACATATTTCTTTTCTCGCCGACTTTCTCTAATACTTCTTCGTTTCTAACCCTATCAGTCCACGGTATTTTCATCATTCTTCTGTAACACCACATCTCAAAAGCTTATAATTTCTTCCTACTTGCTTCCCCTACCGTCCAGGTTTCGCAACCGTATAGTGCCGTGCTCCATACATACGTTTTCAAAAATCTCTTCCTTGTTTCTAAGTTTATTACCCCCGAGAATAAAAGTGCTTTCTTTTTGTTAAAAGCTACTCGACCCTGCGCTATTCTTTAGTGTCTTTTAAAGTTTTTAACTTCCTCCAATCTTTCATTATTAATTTGTACTTTCGTTTTTGCTCTGCTCTCGCGCCCTCTGCACACTAACACTTTAGTTTTGTTTTTATTCACCCTCATTCCGTATTCCTCTGTCAACACTGCCTCCATTTCGTTCAACGCCGATTCCAATTCCTCTTTACTAGATGCCAATACTACTATATCATCCGCGAATCTCAGCATTTTTAGTTTCCCTGTACTTTAGTCCCGAAATCCACTCTATCTTTCACGACATTAATCGCCTCTTCGATGTACAGATTAAAAATTAGTGGTGATAGCGTACATCCTTGTCTTACTCCTTTCCTAGTACCTACTTCCCTTCTTTCCCCTTCTACTTCTATAACAGCAGTTTGCTCTTTGTATAGATTGTGTACTACTCTCCTATCTCTATACTTCATTCCCACGCTCTTTAGTATCTCGAACATTTTTTCCAATCTTACATTATCAAAAGCTTTTTCTAAATCTACAAATCCTATATAAGCGTTCTTTCCTTTTTCTATTGTTTTCTCTAACATTACTCATAGCGCCAGAATAGCTTCGCGAGTTTCCCCTATTTCGCCTAAACCCGAATTGGTCTTCTCCTAGTATTTCCTCCGCTCAATCTTCCATCCTCTTCTGCACTATTCTGGTTAAGATTTTTGACACGTGGGAAGTTAGGCTAATTAATTCGTTTATGTTATATTAATTGTGCATAATTGTATAGTTAATTTTTAATCGATTGTATAATTTTTTTAGGTTTTATAACACCAATAGAAACAGGCTGTTTCTATTAGTGTTATATATTTTATCGGCTATTTACATATTTTCTGTCCTATAATTGCAAATTTGTGTTTAAAATTTGCTGTAATTCATTTTAAATTGTTGGTCTTTAGATTTCATATTTGTTACTAATTTTATTATACACCGAGAAAAAGGATTTCTCCGTGTCAGATTCTCATATTATTTCGCAATGGTACGTCAAAGACTATGAACCCGTTTGTATTTTATTTTAGCGTAAATTGAATCCTCCCATATTAACGTTTATTTGAAACAAAAAGACCGTGAGAATCGCTTCTACCTCGTTTCCTCATTCCTGCTGTAAATAATAACAGACGGAAGAAATTACATATCTTAAGTTAATATTCTTCCACCCTCCAGAAATCGATCTGTGGGAATAGACTTAGGAAATAGATTTAGGAATTATATACATACTTGTATATTGTATATATGTATCTACATATATACATACATAATAATTTATTAAAAAATTAATGTCTTCCCTTCAGGATGACCGTTTTATAACGCCATAAGTATCTCGAATTGAGTACCTACACAAGGTGGTAAGTCCGTTCTTTTACGCGGTAAAAAGTACTTGCGTCGAATTGAGGGATACGCTTGATAGCTCAAAGAATTTAACTGAGGCGTAACTAATTTAAGTGTAATACAAGATATGGTTAAGGATGATATAATGTCACGCAAAATTTAAAAATTCTGTTATAAGTGGTTAATAATGGTTAACTGTTCGATTTTCTGTTAACTATTTCGAAAAAGAACGTCAGTTAATTGACAATAATTAGTTAATAATACTAGTTAATTGTGTTAGTTAATAGTACTAATAGTAATAATGCTATTAGTAATTAGTTAATAATACCAGTCATTAGATTGATCATATAGATAGAGTTATGAATACTTTATTTTTTTGTAGTGCATTCTACATTAAGGTCCGGCACAGTCCAGTCCAAAAATGCGCGGGTAAACGTAAAATATTTGAAATATCAGTAGTCTAGTGTTCATTATTCTTGTTCAGAGACTGTACTCTATACTCGGACACTGCATCTATACGTATACACACAACTAAAAGGTGGTCCAACCAAAACGCACGATGTTAATTGTAAATAAAACAAAAAGTTTTCAGAGAATTATCTTAATATTTTTTATTATGATAGAAGGATCTATGACAATTATGTGTGAAACAAAATATCGGCCAAATGCTCGCCACGGCTTCGGTGGCATACCTCTATCCGATGGTCCATATTTTCAATGACTCTGAGACATAATTGAGGTTCAATGTCGTTAATGTGCCGAATTATCTCATCCTTTAGCTCTTGAATTGTTCTTGGCTTATTGACGTACACTTTTTCTTTTAAATATCCCCAAAGAAAGAAGTCCAACGGTGTCAAATCACATGATCGTGGCGGCCAATTAACATCGCCACGACGTGAGATAACACGGCCATTGAATTTCTCGCGCAAAAGTGCCATTGTTTCGTTGGCTGTGTGGCAAGTGGCACCATCCTGTTGGAACCACATATCGTCCAGGTCCATATCCTCAATTTCTGGCCACAAGAAGCCCGTTATCATCTCGCGATAGCGAACACCATTCACGGTAACTGCTTGGCCGACCTCAATTTCGACGAAGTACGTCCCGATGACGCCGCCAGCCCATAAACCGCACCAAACAGTCACTCTTTGTGGATGCATCGGCTTTTCAACAATCACTCGTGGATTCTCATTTGCCCAAATGCGGCAATTCTGCTTGTTAACGAATCCACTAAGGCGAAAGTGTGCCTCGTCGCTGAAGATGATTTTCTTTATAAAGTCACCATTCACTTCTGTCTGTTCAACCAACCATTCGGCGTATTGACGACGCTTGAAATGGTCAGTAGGCTTCAGCTCTTGAGTCAATTGAACCTTGTAAGCGTGTAAATTCAAATCTTTATTGAAAATTCGCATCAGTGATGTTCGTGAGATGTTCAATTGTTGGGCACGACGACCAGTCGAGGTTGACGGCTCTTCTGCTACACTATCGCGAACAACAGCAATGTTTTCCGCAGAACGAACTGGGCGAGCATGTACAGGTGGTTTCACATTTCCTACAGACCCGGTTTGCTTAAATTTGCGCACAATTCTCCCGATTGTGGACACATTTGGTCGATTATGCTGACCAAAAAAGTTACGAAGTGCACGAAATGCATTTTGATTTGAACGCCCATTTTCGTAAAAGGCTTCAACAATCTTAACGCGCTGCTCAATTGTGTACCTCTCCATGGTTGAATTTGTCAAACACTGAAACAAAGAAATGTCAAATTAAGTTGGGCAAAAAATTTGACGTTAAGGTGTGACTCACAATTAACATCGTGCATTATGGTTGGACCACCCTTTACATATTTATTAGTTGAAATTAAAGACATGGCAACGTTGCGTTGTGTCGTATTTCAATCTGTTGTGATTGTGTATATCTTATATTTAACCTGACTTTGTAAACTTTTTCGGAGCGCGAAAGAAAATTTATAGAAAAAGAATTTTTATCAATTGTGGGACAATAATGGAAAATTTGCGTGGAGATAAATACAGAAACATTGTACAGAAATTGTATTGCAAAAATGAATCTTGCGAAAAGTAAGTAGACTAATTAACCTAATCATTGGACGATTATGTATTGTTGAATTGAGCATTGAGCGAGCATGGCACAAAAATATGTTGTGAATGTAAAAATGTTCTTTCACTTGAAAAAATAAAAAAGAAAAGTCGTTTAGGACTAAATTCAATTTTAGATATTGTTTGTGACGAATGTGCAGTAATAATAACATACATATGTAAGTGGCGACTGGTAAGTTGCATGCCGCTCGTTGCCAAACGCTAATTGGCAAATGATCGACTTGCCGAGTAAAGCTTAAGCTGGCATATTTTAAGAATGTTTATCTTTTCAACAAATCGGGTAACAACCGATTTTTTTTAGTTCTAAAATAAACTAGTGTATAGATGAGTTATTTTTGGAAACAATGTTAAAAAAGTTTTCAAGTTATGATGTAAAGTGTGTAACTTTGAGTCAACTGGTACATTCAAACCATGCAAAAAGTTCCTTTTCAAAGCAAACTTTGATGGTAAATAGGTATCTGCTTTATTGTGCGGGCAAAAAATTTTCATTCAAACAATTTCCTTCGGGAAGTTTATTTTTATGTGTACCCGAAATTTGATGAACTTCTATAGAAAAGTGGTTTTCCGGAAGAATTACCTTAATGAGTTAAATAAATCATCAGTTTTGTAGACAAATTTATGTAGAGTTTTGTTACCGTATCACTTTTTTTAATTTTAATTCCCAAAATAAATTCAAATTGAATCACTTGCATCGTTTTTGGACAAAAATAGGTAAATTGGTACTTTAGTAAAAATTGTCGTGGTTCATTTCATAAATTTCAAGGTCACATTGGTCTGTGAACATCATTGAAGGCACTGTAGTTTTATGTTTTTTTTTGCTAAGAAATAAAAGTGATATGGAATGTAAAAGAGCTTAAAGACTCATGTGGTTACATTCGGGGCTAGACTGGTCCCTCCTATTTCGTGAAGGCGAAATCTTATTCGAGACAACAGTCTAGTTGCTACATCTACCCTATCGCAAATCTAACATTTTGTTTTCTATTATGAAGCAGCACAATATGAACGAAATCATTTTCATATAAATATGTTAATTTATGTTTCCGACCCACAGGGCCGAACGGTAACAGTAACAACTTTTCTATTCCTCGTCTAGTTTCTAACGAACCCAAACAGCAATGCGGCTCTATGAATATGCAATTTGCAAGTACATACACGCAAAGGACCACTCGAGGACCGGGGAGGGTCAATTAATTCGCCGATGTAAGCTAGACGCCGCCGATCCACTTGGCGGTGACCTCTTCTCCTCCTTCATTTCCCACAGACTCGGCTCAGACGTATTGTGAATATTTAATTGTTGATGACCCTCCTTAACGGCGGCCCGGCGTCTCCCCTTAAGATGCTGCGTACGCTTTCAATTCGAAATATCGCATTCTGATATCGGTTTTTGTCGTTCGCACAATAACTAGACGCCATAAAATTTGTCACGGAGCACCTCGGGGCATACGGTGCGGTTGACAAAACTGACCGCTTCGCGGTTACTGCTGGGGGATGGATAGTGTAACCGCGAGTTCGTGACGAGCCCATCATTAATGCATATGGGACACGATCGCTGTTTATTCCCATCGCTAATTATTTTCGTGACAATATTTTGAGAGAGGCCAAGAACCGTGATGACATGACATAACGGCCTCGCGTTACACCAAAGGTACTCTTCAAAGTAGGTTAGAATAAGCACTAACGCCACTAACAAGATTTGAAAATGAAATAGACATAATTTATTGTACTCTTATGTGAAATTTTGAAAATCTCTTATGTGAAATACTGCATTTTGAAAATATTGTACTCTACTTTAGTACTACCATCGAACAGAAATTACAACTAGAAGAATCACTCTACGGCGGTACCTTTAGCTTATATTCGATGAACGACGAGACGGGGTAAGGAGGGAAACTTAGCAGGCGGAGCTTAGAGTGAACCGTCAAGTTGTAATTTCTGTTCGGTGTCCAAGGTAATGATGCTAATCGCTTAGTTAAGCCTAGATTGGCCCAGGTCGGAATAATCCAAACGTAGGCTCGATTCCCATATCAGTCGGCTAGATGTGGATGAATAGGATTAAGCTAAACCTCGCCCCCGTAAAAATAAAGGCGTATACAAACAAGTATATGGCTGCTTCAGGAGGCCCTCAATGATAGACGGGGTAAGGAGAGAAACTTACCGGCGCCGGCGGAGCTTAGAGTCAGTGGCGGCTGGTCAGGGGTGGCAGGGTGGGCAGTGCCCACTCAGCTGTTTCCTAGAAGAAGAGGAACACACAGTTCCAAAGGTCGTTCTTTATCGTTTATAGAAATTACTGAAGATATAATTATGTAATATGTAATTAATTAAATACATTATATATTACATAACAGCAATAATACAATGAAAAGTTCTGATTATATATACTAATACTAACAGCGCAACCGTGATGGAAAATTGCAGTGCAGGTAAGTGCAGCGATTCACTCTTCTAACCGTGGATCCATGGACTAATAGCCCACCGGCGGGGTGGGTAGCCACGCCTTTTGCCTCTTTGGTTTTGTACATACGAGACAGCGCAAGCGCCTCGCACAAATAAAAAATTATATTTATTGCTTTAATAAATAAATACAAGTAAATAAGTGTCTGCCAAGATTAGTTTTAAAATTAATATTTATATTATTGACATAGGTATACTTTCAACGTCTCTTGAAGGTTTAAATTATTTCACAATAATATAGAAACATGGGAATCTAGAATATAAAATTAAATAAACAGTAAACACATGAATAGAATTAATTAATTAAAAAATTACGAATGATTTGATTGATTGGTAGACATAAAAATAAAATTATACGCGTGTAAGCTACATTAAACGATTTGAAACACGGGCACAGCTTCCTCGAGTCTCGAGTAAGCTGTGACACGGGTGGGCTAGATCACCCTGCTCAAGAAGCCTTCGGCAAAGCGGGGGAGAAATCGAGAATCTCCGATGAGTCCGATTTCCGAGTTTAGTTTTCAGAGACGTAGAACGTTGTTTATCTCAGCGAGGTCTGTACTCTGTAGGTTAGGATTTTCAAAATTTTAACGGTTCTTTAACAATAATTACAATAAATTAATGCGGCGCGGCGGTCTGTCTGTGGAAGTTGGTACTTTACATTTGTGTTTGTTTAGTATTGTATTTATTTAGTATTTATACCATGGCGAACGTGAGAGAAATAGTAAATACTAATACTGATATTGTTAACTTTTTGTTAGAACGTGAATTTTTATGTTGCATTTATAAGAGTCTGTACTAGTTTTATCCAATTTCAGTGCTATGCATTTTCAACTTAAAAGCTGAAAGAATTTTAAATCTTAACATATACTTGTACAGTGACTAACATAGAGTGATGAGTAAAAGTTTTTTTTTTTTTTTTATTATATTTTACTTCATTATTTTGCACTATATAATCTACTAATAGGTAGTTGTTGCCCACCCATGACAAAACACCACGAGCCGCCACTGCTTAATGTAAACCTTCTAGTTGTAATTTCTGTTCGGTGGTACTACCACCTAACAGAAATATATACAATTATATCTACTCTATACAATGTTAGCTCAAATATTTGTAATATATTAAAATATTTTTTTATCTAGATTATAACTCTGTATTTTTAGAAATTTAATTGATCTCGATATATATAGATGTCTCAGTTTGACCTATAGGAATTGAATTGCGCGCCATTTGTGTTCTGTCGAAGATAGGGCGTCAAAGATTTAACGACTGCCATCTACAAACCATACGACGTCAACATGCCACAATGACGTTCCCCATTTACTGTGATAGCATTACCAACTTTATTTTCAAAGAAGTATGGTCCAATTGCTCTACCAGCCTAAGATGCGCACCAAATGTTGCATCTCTGTGGATGCATTTCTTGCACTCCAAAATCGACAATGCTGTTTGCTGATGTATCCGTCAAGAAAGATGAAATTAGCATCACCTTTCTTTTCTAACACCCAATTAACAAATGTACGACGTTTTAAGTGGTTTGTAACTTTCAATTGTTGTATCAACTGAATTTTGTATGCTGGCAGATCCAGATCTTTCTTTAAAATGCAGTGAGTGGTGGCTCTTGACAGATTCAATCGTTATGCACTGCAGCAATATTTCCATCTGACCGACCACGACGAGGATGTATTGGTGTTGCCTTATCATCTTATATAATAACAGACCTCATCTCCTCAAATTTCTTGATTATATTAACTCTTTAGGTACTTGATTTTGTCCTAATTTTGTGCGAATTTGTCTTAATGCAACTGTAAGTGATGGCCCACATTCATAAAACAGTTGTACAGAAACTATTCGTTGTTGACCTGTTAACAATGACGCCCTATCTTTGACAGAACACAAATGAAGCGCAATTTAAATCCTATAGTTCCAACTGAGACACCCTACATAATTTAATTCAATTCAGTATCATATACAACATTCGATCTGGAAGAATTCTAAATTGTGAATAAATATTCTAGCCATATTCATGGTACAATATTTAATTTTAAATTTAATAATGTCAAAATTAAATGGGATTTGTAAATGTGATTTTGATTAAATGTAATTTTGAAGGGAGTCGTCGTACATAGTAACAAATTAACAGTGATTTGTTACTACAAGTATTAATGACAAATTAGCTGTTTTCATACCCTTTAATGGGCAGTAAAAATCATGAGCGTTATTTAAAACACATGTATATGTAGGAGTTACTTTCTGCTATTAACCACTTAGAACTTAGTCCTGTTAGAACTACTAGTAGTAGTTCTTAAGGATTTAAATCTAGTTTTTTTAATAAAAAAACCATTTGATAAGTTCGGCAACTCGATTGTAATACAAGCGACATTGATTTACTATTTACAAATTTGAAAAATCTTTGAATAAACATTTTTTTTTATTATAAAAGTTTATTTTTACAAAAAACAATTTTTCTTTGACAGAGTTGGGAACTCCTAGTGCTGTCCAAACTCCAATGGAACATTACTGCCGTCACCGGCTTCGACTACATCGACCAAGTGATCGAGAGATGCCCCTGGGGCCGCGACAGCAGCCTGCTCCGCAGGCATGCCCACACTCTCGTCTCCATTTGCTATACAGGTAAGCCCGTTTTTTAAGTGACATTCGTCGTCACGATTTTACCCCAATAATGATCATTATTTAGCACGCTGACCCCCAATTGTCCTTGGACATGACGCGCTGCTCGCCTTTATATCATTTTATAGGCGCTATAATGGGCAGCTGTGGAGCAATGCATGCGTCCACCGAACACCCTCTATAAATATGTGGGGTTCGATTTGGCCCTATGTACGCGACAGCTGGAGATGCGAATTGATACCGAAACGGGATGGTCGATAAGAATACTGATACGTGTGAACATTGCGTGATACATTGTGTAAGGTAGTTTTTGTTTTTATTGTTATAAATCTTCTGATTTCCGGTTTGTTAAAAATTGTCATTACAATAAAATCATATTGGGAACAATAAAGAAAAATATGAAAGGTAATGGAAGAGGCGCAGGTGTATGTTTGATTTGGTAAAACTAAGTCAGTTGCTTGTTTGTTGTTCTGAAATTGTATTGTGATTTTCTCTAATCGATTGAAATTATCTTCTAGGAATTATAAATATTATTACAATTGTTGTTACGTTCCAAAGTTGGTCTAAATCACATACACTACACACGATAAGGGTAAATACTCGTATTAACATTTCCGTTTCACAAACGGATTCATATAATGACAAATCGACATTATTTGGGAAAAATTGTATATAAACAAAATATGAACAATTTTCTCTTATCTTACTAGAAGGAAGTATCGCCAAAGGCTATTCAACATAACCCTGCATATATAAATTAATAATAAATACAAAACACAAAATAAAATAAATCGATAACCTAGTAATGTCCAATACTTAAAAAAGAAAAATCGTATGGTATGCTCCACAGTACAGAGCGAAGTAAATAGATTTATAAAAGATATATAATCAATCTAGAATCAGTTTGAAGTAGATTGTAGACGAACACACTCATTTTCAATTTCCATAGATTATGCATTTTAAGTCGGTTAAGTTCGTTAATTTTTCTTGAGATATGGGCGTACTTTTTTAATCTATAAACAAATCCACAATAGTTATTTCGAACTTTTTGTAAATGTCGATCTGTGTGACTATCCAAAGAGGAAAAGTAAACAACATTGGAATAATTTAGTATATAAAGTATTATAAAATATGTATGGAAACAAATACTTACAACTTATATTTGTATTTTATTTATTTTATTTATTTATTACAACTACTCTACAGGAAAACCCATTTACAGAGCAGGAAAGTATAGTGAGTGTTCAGATTCAAATTAGATTAATTACATGATACATTAGGCACAAAAATTAAGGGATATAAAAAAATCTTAAATTTTTAGGCGATTTTCAGGTGGCTATAACTTGGAGAAAAATAGTCGCAGAGCAATTAAAAAACAAAAGAAAAAGAAAGTTTCTAGTTCTGGAGTAGGTTGGAACCTTTGGTGTGACGATAACACTAATTTAGTTTGCCACAAAACACTGTACACTACACTCGACGCGCGTTTCGCCACCAAAGTTGGCATCATCTGAAGATGATTAAGACTGATCTTGTGCTAACAATGTATCCTATTTATACCTACATCATTGATGTGGCTCAGTAAGTCCTGACTCATGGATGCGGCTCATTGAACTACGAGCTGCAACCATAGCATGGCACATTCATCGTTACCTAGGAAATGAACACAAATCGTTTAAAAACCCGTATTCAAACTAAGCTTTTCTTGTAGTTCCATGTTCCACCAACAACATGTGTTTCTAGGGCATGTTCAGAGAACTTTTCAGATTTTTAAATGATGAAATGAAAATACAGTGTGTTCTTTTTGCTATTTTCTTGGAATCACGTTGGCACTTTCGGCCTTTTTCATTTACACTCTACAATTAACCAATGTGTTACAATTTATGCAACTCGATTTTGAGAATGATTTACATGCGCCACGTTTCTCTGTAATTTTTATGTACATAATATATATGTATGTATATATGCGCACGTGCCAACATCAACAAAGAGTCCTTTAAAAATGGCAGATTTAAAGGTCCGCGGAGGATGCAACATGTGCACCCAAACGCACCTGGAGCAAATCAACACCGTACGATTGCCACCGATTGAGTCCAAAAAAAAAGCACACAAATACGCGAGCATCTGCTAGTCGCTCCTGGGCTCTCGCGAACAATAAAAATAAGTACGCGGGCGCTGAACTGACCCAACACGTTGCCATTCTAACTGGATATCCATTTGGTCCTATTGGAATGAACCGGCCTCGAGGGGTTAAGCGTGGCTAGTTCTAATGGGACTAGCTTTAATGAGGGGGTTGTTTTGCATAATTCTGTTTTGGAATTGTGCTACGCTACATGTGAAAGGTGGGTGAACTTGCATAAAGACGGAACGGGGACGCGGCGATAAAAATGGTACAGATTGGCCGCCTTGAAGCGAAGTATTGACTTTTTCAATTTGACATGGACTAAACACCATCTGCACCTCTGATAATGTGCCACATTCAAATTATACATGGCGCAAGACAAAACAAAAAATCTAGTGTATGCGGGGTACTTTTATTTAGTATTATACAGATTTAGTCACAAGGACGATAGACGACTTTAATTTGACATTGAACAGTCTATAAATTTACAGGGTGTTCCGTCAATCATGGATCAAATGAAAGTGACTCAATTTCCAACTTTAAAATACCAACATGTTGCTATTGGATTATTCACAGTTTGCAAGTTATAACCATTTCTGTGATTCTTTTAATAATACTCTACCTTTGCGAAGATAAAAATCTTGTAAAAGTTCAGCGAGGGCAAAAATACAAGCCCTTAACCACATTTAAACAATTTGTGGCTGACAATCTTAAGTCTATGTTTTAAAATGTGAGAGGGCGTGGTGTCTTCTTTTCACAAAAAAGTAACGTTTAAAAAAATAATTGAAGTGTGTCTGAAGCTGTCCCGATTAATGAAATGGAGATAATGTGTAAAGAAATATTTCACAGTACACGAAATGTCATCCACTGCGCTAGCCATAGGCAGTCTTAACCTAACAATTTATTGACCCAACAGAATGACGTTCTGTGGCAGGGGATATGGTTTTATTGGTTTAATTTAAGATTCAGGTCTCTTTTTGGGGTAATTTCCCTACTAAAATTATGCCAGAAACTATCCTGAAACTCTGTATATTCCAAAATAAGAAAAATTATTAAATATAATATTTCAAGTACTACTTGCAAGATTTTATGAAGGATAAGAATTTTCCTTCTTATCCTTCTTCTTATAAATCTTATAGAAAGATGATTAAGAATATATACTGAAAGTTTCAAGTCGATATATTTAAGAGATACAAAGCTTTCAGTCACGCGGTTGAGGGCGGCTAATGCTACTACTTGCGCCCCTCAATGAGCGCCCTCGTCAGATGCGACAGAATGATCGACTTAACTAGTCAGAGACAAACTTGAGGAATCATTGTTTCATGAATTTTATCCTACTCATCATCATTAGGTCATCTGTCCTAAGACTGGTTGGACGCTAACCTCCAGCTTCTCCTATCTTGTGCTAACCTACGCATTTCGCTAATTGTGCTACAACCTACATTCCTTACTATTTGCGAGCAGTAGTCTAATGTAGGCCTACCTCTGCCTTTCTTCACTCCTATTTCTGCCTCCAAAATATCGCGGACTATTCCCCCATGTCCCAGCAAGTGGCCTACCATTCTATCTCTTCTCTTCTTTAAGTTTTTCCACATACTCCTTTTCTCGCCGACTTTCTCCAATACTTCTTCGTTTCTAACCCTATCAGTCCATGGTATTTTCATCATTCTTCGGTAACACCACATCTCAAAAGCTTCCTACTTGCTTCCCCTACCGTCCAGGTTTCGCAGCCGTAAAGTGCCGTGCTCCATACATATGTTTTCAAAAATCTCTTCCTTGTTTCTAAGTTTATTACCCCCGAGCATAAAAGTGCTTTCTTTTTGTTAAAAGCTACTCGACCCTGCGCTATTCTTTGTTTTATGTCTTTATCGCTTCTTCCATCCCAATTTATTTTACTTCCTAAATAAGTGAAGTCTTTAACTTCCTCCAATCTTTCATTATTAATTTGTACTTTCGTTTTTGCTCTGCTCTCGCGCCCTCTGCACACTAACACTTTAGTTTTGTTTTTATTCACCCTCATTCCGTATTCCTCTGTCAACACTGCCTCCATTTCGTTCAATGCTGATTCTAGTTCCTCCTTACTAGATGCTAATACTGCTATATCATCCGCGAATCTCAGCATTTTTAGTTTCTGTCCCTGTACTTTAATCCCGAAATCCACTCTATCTTTTACCACATTAATCGCCTCTTCGATGTACAGATTAAAAATTAGTGGTGATAGTCATCCTTGTCTTACTCCTTTACTAATACCTACTTCCCTTTCCTCCCCTTCTACTTCTATAACAGCAGTTTGCTCTATGTATAGATTGTGTACTACTCTCCTATCTCTATACTTCATTCCCGCGCTCTTTAGTATCTCGAACATTTTTTCCCATCTTACGTTATCAAAAGCTTTTTCTAAATCTACAAATCCTATATAAGCGTTCTTTCCTTTTTCTATTGTTTTCTCTAACATTACTCTTAGCGCCAGAATAGCCTCGCGAGTTCCCCTATTTCGCCTAAACCCGAATTGGTCTTCTCCTAGTATTTCCTCCGCTCTATTTTCCATCCTCTTCTGCACTATTCTAGTTAGGATTTTTGACGCATGGGAAGTTAGGCTAATCGTTCTAAAGTTCTCGCATTTGTCGGCTCCTCTCTTTTTCGGTATAGTAACGATAACGTTTCTCTTATATTCCTCCGGCATCTCGCCCGTTTTGTATATGTATTTTACCAGTTCAAACATCCTATTTACTACTTTCTGTCCCGCACATTTCAAAATTTCCGCCTGTATTTTATCTACACCCGGCGCTTTATTGTTCTTTAGCCCCCTTAGTGCTATTTCAAATTCCTCTCTCAATATAGGTTTTCCTACATCTTCCCTATCGATGCTAGATTCTTCCTCTAATATCTCTCCTAATTCCTGACCCTCGTATAAATTTCCTAAGTACTGCTTCCATCTAACCGCTTTCTCCTCTCTTCCTATCAGTATGTCCCCCGATTGACTCCTAACATTTCTACTTATTGTTCCTATATCCCTGAAGTTCCTCTTAATTATTTTGTAAGCCTCATCGGTCTTACCTACTTGCAACTTATCTTCTACTTCTTTGCATTTCTCCTCTATCCATTGTTCTTTCGCTTTTCTACATTTTCTAATGATTTCCCACTTTATTGCCTTATACGTTTTCAGTCCTTCTTCGTCTCGTCTGTTTTTGTAGTCTCGTCTCTTTTGCATTAAGTTTAAGATTTCGTCCGTTATCCAGGGCTTCCTAGCTTCCCTTTTATCGTGTCCTAAAACGTCCGTAGCCGCGGAAGCTAGACTATTCCTGATACCCTCCCACTCAGTTTCTGCGTTCTTGATTTCGTCCTTACTCGTTTTATTTATTAATTGATCTGTTTTCTCCTGGAACTTTTTTCCTACTATATTGTAATAATGTATACGCACAAAATTTCTCGCGCTAAGAAAGATGAAACAAGTTAAGATGAGAATTCATCATCTTAAAAAAAGGCAATGTCCTTTGAATCCGAAACGGTGACCCGTCATAGCTCGAGAAACGATCAATAGATTCATTTAAAATTTGGCACGGTCACACTTTAAGCCGTTGTTAACAGAATGACGCATCATTTTTCAAAAATAACCAAAATTGTTTAAACAAATTACGATAATAACTGAGTTTCTTACTGAGAATTTTCATACTTCAGTTCCATGTGCCGTTTTATTTAAGAACAATTTTCGATCGTCAATATGTTTCGTATGAACTTAACTTCATGAAAGCTTACTATCTTTGATTTCAGATGATCAGTTTTAGCAGGAGAATGGTCACCGCAAACCGGGTCGCGAAATAGATGCTCCACTTTCGGTGGGCATCTCTTCCGGTTTCAAATATTCTTAAATTGCGTTCACTTCGCCATGTTTACAATAAATTTTACAAAAAATGTTTATTTATCATTAATAGTTCCCAAGGAAATTCATCCCGAAAATCGACTATTTTTTCATGTTTCTAGGTGGATGTAGCCCCTTAAATAAACTTGGCCATCACTCTTAACGTTTGATTCTGAGTTCAAATAAAAAATTTGGGCATAAGTTGATTAATAAGAAATCATTAATATCTATATCAAGTTAGTGTAACAACTGTCAGTGTCAATATAAAGGCATTATGTATGCGTACTGTAACAGTATTCATACATAAGGGACGTTGTATGGTTTGTAGATGACAGTCGTTACATATTGACGCCCTTTGACAGAACACAAATGGCGCGCAATTCAATTCCTATAGTACCCTATAATATCTACTTACATCGTATCCTGTATGTAACACTTGAAAATTCAATAGTTAAGGAAACTGGTAAATCAATTGGAAGATTCACTTACATTAATAAAAATTAGTATATAATACAAGTTTTCTACAATACAGATATTATAAAAATACATTTTATAAATTTTTTCGCGACTTCTCTAATTTTCATCGTAACCTCCCAGGCGGTTACCACAAAGAGCTAAAGTGGAGTGAGCAAGTGTGGAGGAGATAATTTTCATTTACGTTAAATATACCGTCAAAAATAGTACTGTAAATGTGTCGATTTTACGTTTCGTGTCTGATGTCCTTGTATCGGTCACTTTATCTTTTCCTCAGCTATCAGATGTAGCCGGGGAACATCTTTATTTGATTATCTCCTATTAGACTTCCCGTAATAAAGCGCCGTCGTCCGTGACACCTTTCCTTTAGTCGAAATCGGGGCCTCTGCGCCGCCACACTTTCCTAAGTAAATATCTGGGTAGTGATAGGCGCGGGGGATCGTCGCACATCTGACGATTTGCGATGCGATCGGGTCGCGTGTCTATAGCCGGCTGAGGGTCATCCACGAAGAAGTCACAATGGCTCACACTTCCCTAGACAGTATTGTTCCAGGTCTCCAGCATCTTAGACGGACTCGTGCGCGACCAGGTGGTTGCTACCCTGCGAGGAGGGAACCCCGCGGCCCCATTGTCGCCCGAGAAGAATAACCCAGACCAGGCAAAAAGTCTTTACGAAACGCATTAGGTCCTTTTGTGTTTATCGCAAGACGCCTAATCGGAGGGTGCCTTAGAAAAAACTTGGGGTCGTTTACTTCGACTACCCCTCCAGTCCGGCTCGCTTTATAGAAATTTCAATTGTGATTGCGCCATTGTTAAGGACAGGATAGTTTTCTTTTGCGTCCGAAGGGTGGGTATATACACTCTTACAAGCTGGTTTGCCACCCTTAAAAAATTGGGTTCACTCACCTACCGTTAAAAATGCCGTAGTCGTCTTTACCTTCTGCCCGTTCGTTGCATATGTCGTACCTAACGGCACGTTAAGATTTAGAGATAGTCGGGCGACTAAAACGTTTGGATCTCTTAAGACACGCAATTTTTAATTCCTTCCCTTACCACAGAAATGACGTTTCAATTTGTAGCACGGAATAGTTAAATTAGTCTAAATGAACTATCACATGAAAATTATATTCGAGACATAGATTGCGAAAAATAGGACCAGATGTGAGAATAATTCAATAATTCATCTATTTTATACACCACTATAGATGCAGAAGATTACGTAATTAATTGTGGGACTGAATGATACAAGTAGCTAAACATTCAAGTATTAGATCTGAGTAATCTCGATTGTTTTAGATAAGTATTGATATATGTATTGATTTATAATGTAGATATTTGGAAATTATGTATGGAACAACACATTTGATAATGTGTTGCGCGCGGCTTTGGTGGCACACGAGTACTCCTCTGACGAAATATTCAATAATGGTTTTGTACAAATGTGGCGGTATTTCGTTGATATAGAATTCAATTTCGATCTTCAACGCTTGTGTGATCATGGGCTTGTTGGCGTAAACCTTAGAAACCTTAGACATCAAAAAACCCCATAGGAAAAAGTTCATAGGTGTTAAATCGCAAGATCATGGCGGCCAATTCTGGTCACCAAAAACGGGAGATGGCACAACCAGGAAAAGACTCGTTCAAGACCGTCAATGTTTCATGGATGGTATGGCATGGCCGTCCTGCTGAAACTACATGTCTTCAAGAGCAATATTTTCCAATTAAGGCACAAAGAAGTGTGTTATCATGTCACCATAACGTTGGCCATTTACCGTTAATGCATTACCTGCCTCGTTTTCAAAGAAAAATGGTCTAATGATTCCTTCAGATCACAATGCACACAAACAGTGACACGTCGGGGATGCATTTGTTTCTCATGAATCGGTCGTGGATTTTTTGAGTCCCAAATGCAGTAATTATTCCTATTAACGAAGCCATCAAGGTGAAAATAGGCCTCGTCGCTGAAGATGAATTTGTCCAAAAAATCGACATTCACTTCTTGTTGGTCAATGATTCAACTGGTGAACTTTCTTTGCTGTGCATGGTCTGTTGGCAGAAGTTGTTGAGTCAGTTGGACTTTGTAAGCATGGAGATACAAATCTTTAGTCAGAATACGATGAAGAGTGACTGCTGAAATGTCCAATTCTTGTGCACGACGACGAATCGAGGTCCCTGGACTCTCGGCTACACTCTCACAAATTGCCGTGACGTTTTATTCTGAGCGACCACTACGAGCTCGTGTCGTGTGTTTCACATCAATAACTGAACCAGTACTTTCAAATTTTTCAATTATTCTTTTCGCAGTTGATAAATCTGGACCAAAATTGGACGCACTTTACGAATCGTAGCAACCAAACTTTCACCATTTTGATGAATGTTTATAATAATAAGGACACATTGTTGTATCGTAAAGCGCTCCATGTTTACTAACTTCTATCTGTGTCCTATCGACCTATTACAGTTGTTGATGACAGCCATAATGGCGCGCATTTCAAATCTTGCGCTCTTATTTTAACACCCTTTATTTACAATATCATCATGAGGTCATCAGTCCTAAGACTGGTTGAACGCTAACCTCCAGCTTCTCCTATCTTGTGCTAACTACGCATTTCGCTAATTGTGCTACAACTTACATCCCTTATTATTTGCGAGCAGTAGTCTAATCTAGGCCTACCTCTGCCTTTCTTCACTCCTATTTCTGCCTCCAAAATATCGCGGACTATTCCCCCGTGTCTCAGCAAGTGGCCTACCATTCTATCTCTTCTCTTCTTTATGTTTTTCCACATACTTCTTTTCTCGCCGGCTTTCTCTAATACTTCTTCGTTTCTAACCCTATCAGTCCACGGTATTTTCATCATTCTTCGGTAACACCACATCTCAAAAGCTTCCTACTTGCTTCCCCTACCGTCCAGGTTTCGCAGCCGTAAAGTGCCGTGCTCCATACATATGTTTTCAAAAATCTCTTCCTTGTTTCTAAGTTTATTACCCCCGAGCATAAAAGTGCTTTCTTTTTGTTAAAAGCTACTCGACCCTGCGCTATTCTTTGTTTTATGTCTTTATCGCTTCTTCCATCCCAATTTATTTTACTTCCTAAATAAGTGAAGTCTTTAACTTCCTCCAATCTTTCATTATTAATTTGTACTTTCGTTTTTGCTCTGCTCTCGCGCCCTCTGCACACTAACACTTTAGTTTTGTTTTTATTCACCCTCATTCCGTATTCCTCTGTCAACACTGCCTCCATTTCGTTCAATGCTGATTCTAGTTCCTCCTTACTAGATGCTAATACTGCTATATCATCCGCGAATCTCAGCATTTTTAGTTTCTGTACCTGTACTTTAATCCTGAAATCCACTCTATCTTTTACGACATTAATCGCCTCTTCGATGTACAGATTAAAAATTAGTGGTGATAGCGTACATCCTTGTCTTACTCCTTTCCTAATACCTACTTCCCTTCTTTCCCCTTCTACTTCTATAACAGCAGTTTGCTCTTTGTATAGATTGTGTACTACTCTCCTATCTCTATACTTCATTCCCACGCTCTTTAGTATCTCGAACATTTTTTCCCATCTTACATTATCAAAAGCTTTTTCTAAATCTATATAAGCGTTCTTTCCTTTTTCTATTGTTTTCTCTAACATTACTCTTAGCGCCAGAATAGCTTCGCGAGTTCCCCTACTTCGCCTAAACCCGAATTGGTCTTCTCCTAGTATTTCCTCCGCTCTATTTTCCATATTCTTCTGCACTATTCTGGTTAAGATTTTTGACGCGTGGGAAGTTAGGCTAATCGTTCTAAAGTTCTCGCATTTGTCGGCTCCTCTCTTTTTCGGTATAGTAACGATAATGTTCCTCTTATAATCCTCTGGCATCTCGCCCGTTTCATATATGTATTTTACCAGTTCAAACATCCTATTTACTACTTTCTGTCCCGCACATTTCAAAATTTCCGCCTGTATTTTATCTACATCTGGCGCTTTATTGTTCTTTAGCCCCCTTAGTACTATTTCAAATTTCTCTCTCAATATAGGTTTTTCTACATCTTCCCTATCGGTGCTAGGGAAGATGCTATTCTTCGTCTAATATCTCTCCTAATTCCTGACCCTCGTATAAATTTCCTAAGTACTGCTTCCATCTATCCGCTTTCTCCTCTCTTCCGATCAGTATATCCCCCGATTGACTCCTAACGTTTCTACTTATTGGTCCTATATCCCCGAAGTTCCTCTTAATTATTTTGTAAGCCTCATCGGTCTTACCTACTTGGAGCTTATCTTCTACTTCTTTGTATTTATCCTCTATCCATTGTTCTTTCGCTTTTCTACACTTTCTAATGATTTCCCACTTTTATTTACAATAGACAGATAATTTACCATGTGATCCCCAACCATGTGGGTGGGTAAGGATTTTACTATAGTATTTTTTCCTTTTATCGAGAAAGAAAATTAATCAACCAGAAACCTGAAAAAGAAGTCTTCTAAGACGGTCTCCTGTTTGTGTGAAGATTTTAATTGAAATTTATCAACTATAGGTGATCGTTGTCGTGATGTTAATCAACTCACATACAGACAAAAAACACTTATTTCTAACAAAGTGGAAATGGTTTTTCGAAACGCAGAAAAAATAACGGAAACTAATTCTAAGAATTGTTAACCTCTCTAAATCACACGCTGCCAACTTTATAATTGCAACGTAACTAAATTTGATCATCAGTGGCGTAGTATGAAGGTAGCGTACTACAACCATATTTTATGTGTATTATAAAGTTGGTGACTAATTTAATTTTTTCAAGGAATCGAGTAACGTTCTTTAGTAACGTGGAACACGAAAACTATAATTTATTCTTTAACAAAGTGACAACAGATCAGTATCGTTTTCAAGAGAGCTAATTTTAAAAACGGTAGCCAAATTCGAGTCAGCTAGTTTGATAAATAATCAGCCAACACCCGTACGTCACCGAAACGTAAAGTCTGCTGAAAACATCGGTGCTATGCGTGAGAGTGTACGGAAAACCCGGAGGCAGTCAATTTCTCGTCGTTCACCAGAACTTGGCCTTTCTGGCGACTTCAACTTGGCGAATTTTGCGTCGGGACTTGGGTCTGCACCCGTATAAAATTCAAATGAACCAGAAACTTAAGGTAAACGACCATAGACAACGCCGTGTGTTCGCTGATTGGGCTCTGGAGCAGTTGAAAGTTTACTGAAATATCGCCAAAAAGATCATTAGAGACGAGTGTCAGGTCAGTGAATTGTCAGGTTTTCGACGATACCAATCCACAGGAAATACACCAGCACCAAATGTATCCCGAGAAAGTCACTATTTGGTGCGGATGTTGGTGTGGCGGAACCATCGGTCCGTACTTCTTCCAAAACGAAGCTGGCATTGCCATAACCGTCAACGGCGAGCGCTACAGATCGATGATAATCAGCTTATTGTGGCCTAAACTAGATGATATGGATACCGACGATATGTGAATCCAACAGGACGGCCGGCGCTACGTGCCACATAGCGCATGCCACGATGGACATTCTGCACGAGCGATGGACGATCAATCTCCAATAGTGCGGGTCTATGCGAATAAACCGCAAACAATTGATGCCCTCAAAGTCAACATAACGAATTCCATCCAGCAAATTCAGCCAGATTTATGCGACAAAGTCATCGAAAATTGGACCTCCCGAATACGTGCCATCAAGCAAAGCCGCAGCGGACATTTGAACGACGTTATGTTCCATACTTAATGTCATAAGATGTTTCAAATAAGAAAATTGAGTGGATCTCTCACACACAACTTATTTTATTTACGTAAAAATGGAGCGCCCTTATTGAAAGACCTTTTACTATACGAAATTAGTTTTAATATAATAAAAATCAGTTTTAACAGTTTTAGTATATTTTGTATGTGACGTCACCTTAAACCACCCTGGATATTTCTGTAGAAGAATTTTGTTTTATTATTTTACAAATTACACCTCCTAGATGACCCCATCCGCCGCCTATGGTCCCCAGAGTTTGTAAAAGAAAATAAAAAACGTTTACTCTTGAACTAAAATATGTTTTTTGTATGTTACATTTTCCCCGTTCCGCACTTGATTCGCTCCTACGATTTCTCTCCTTGACGAAGTGTTCTTTGTGAGACTCCCGATAACCCATTCATTTTGAACCCCTTCTCGTATTCAACAGCACCTTTGGAACGGAACGAAGCCTTTATAAAACAACCCGGCGACATCTTAATTATTATACGCAAAGTTTAAAGAATTGCAAATGCAAATTACGGAATTTTAATGGCAATAATGCCATTCTTTCAGCGCAGTTCCAAAGTAATAACACGTATCTGGATGGCGTAATGCCCAGCTGCACTCGTCGACCGGATCACACATCTGGATCCGGGGTGTTTTGGGGTGTCGCCCGGAGTTGAACTTTTACCTCGACCCACCTGACGAATTCTAATGCATTAGAGATAGTTTTTACACCGAATGCGACAATGAAACACTGCCCGCTTCCCCAAAATTACCCATGCGTTCATCCTGACCATTAACTTTTTACGATAATTGGCCCAATGTCGTGAATAATAGGGCTTTATTGGTTTTACGCGTGCGTTTTTATTTAATAGTCATACGAATATAACATTGTAATACGATCGTCATTAGGATATAAAGGTTGAATTCCTTCTAAAATGAGATTAAATCAATTGTGAACGTTCACTTAACTTTGACTTAACTATTAGAATGTATTCTATAATACAAGTCTTTCAATAGGGACGCTCGAAATTTTTTAGGTTGTAGCGGCCATGTTGTTAAAGAAACATCTGTCAAATTTGTTGTGAATTGTTCAGTACTGTATGGCAAATCACTATAGAAGGTTATATCGTTCGACAACGTGTGCAATTCACAAATTTTATTTTAAAAATCAGTGCTGCGTTCGAGAAATGTTTCGCGCATTACGTGATTTTTATCCTCATCACAACCGTCCCGCCGAGTCGACTATTCAACGTTTGGTGGCCAAATTCGAGTCAACCGGTTTGATAAATAATCATCCAACACCCGTACGTCACCGAAACGCAAGGTCTGCTGAAAGCACCGCTGCTGTGCGTGAGAGTGTACGGGAAAACCCGAGGTAGTCAATTTTACGTAGTTCACAAGAACTTGGCCTTTCTACGACTTCAACTTGGCGAATTTTGCATCGGGACTTGCATCTGCACCCGTATAAAATCCAACTGACCCAGGAACTTAAGGTAAACGATCATAGATAACGCCGTGTGTTCGCTGATTGGGCTCTGGAGTAGTTGGAAGTTGACCCAAATTTCGCCAAAAAAATCATCTTTAGCGACGAGACCCATTTTTGGATGAACGGGTATGTGAACAAGCAAAATTGTCGGATTTGGGACGATACTAATCCACACGAGATACACCAGCACCAAATCCATCCTGAGAATGTTACTGTTTGGTGCGGATTTTGGTCTGGTGGGGTCATCGGTCCGTACTTTTTCCAAAACGAAACTGGCATTGCCATAACCGTCAACGGCGAGCGACTCAGATCTATGATAAGCAACTTCTTGTGGCCTAAACTGGATGATATGGATACCAACGACATGTGGTTCCAACAGAACGACGCTGCCACACAGTGCATGCCACGATGGACATTCTGCACGAGCGATTTTAGGGCATGGTTATCTCGCCCAGCGGTGACGTGAACTGGCCAGAACTGACGGAACGACGCCATCCAGCGAATTCAGCCAGATTCTAGCAACAAAGTTATCGAACATTGGCCTCCCTCCCGAATACGTGCCGCCAAGCAAAGCCGCGACAAACATTTGAACGACGTTATATTATATACTTAATGCCATAAAATGTTCTTTCAAATAAAACAAAAAGTTAAGTGGATATCTCACATACAACCTATTTTATTACGTTTAAAAATCGAGCGTCCGTGTTGAAAAACCCTTTATGTTGACAAAAGAACTAATGGAACAGTTCATTGTTTTCAAAAAAATTATTCGTTGTTTCTTTTGAATACCTTTTTGGAATTTATTACTACTATGTATGTGTTTGAATATACGATTCAAACATGCACAACCCTTTTGGAAGGGATTTTGAATTTTTATTCAACATTCAACAATATATGATTTTTTTTTATTTGGTGCACTCATAATAGAGGTTTTTTTGCAATATAGATTATATATTTTTAATTAGCGCCATCAAACACTTTGAAAGGGATTCGACTCTCTAAAAATTTTATTTCATCCCAGGAAAAGGCTAAAACCTTCGCTGCAGTTTTAATCATCTTCTGATGATGTCAACTTCATTGGCGAAACCTGCGACGTCGAGAAACGTGTAATGTTGTTTCAGTGTTCGTGGAAAATTGGTCCCCTATTTTTGATTTTATTACATCGAAATACAGAAAGGTGAAAATCTTAACCGTATTACAGGCTATATTATAACAATTATCTTCAAGAAAATATAATTCTGTCGCAACCGTGAAGTATTATCAATGAAAGAAGTAGCAGCTGTTCATTATCAGTGTGGACCGCTCGTTGAATCCACGGATATGAAGGCGACACTTCAGTCTACTTATCTGAGCTACTGTGCCCTTATTTTGGGTAAGGTTTCCTCCTTTAAATACTTACATTGTATAAGTGTCCTGCGAGAATCCCGTTTCGTTATTTCCATTGTCATTTTTTCCTTGGTTTTGCAAGTGATTTATGTGCCACGGAGTCCTCGCGTCCGTTTGCTAATAGACGAATTGTATTCCCACCTGCTAATTTACCATATTTCGATTTTTATCGCGAATGTTTATATTCGCCGTACGCAAACGATTGTTTGATTTCGAGGAAACTATCGCGATATAGAAACGTAACATTAAGAACAATTCCTTGAATAATTTTCTGTCCTAAACCTCCTCCAGGTGCAAGGCGATTGTCGACGTCGTTGCGCCCCTATACGCTTACAACATTTTTTTCTAATCGAGTTCTTTAACTCCAGATCCCTATAGGTAAACACGAAGGTGAAGAAACTGTAGGAACATATGCCAATGTTTTATGTAAGTGCATCGTCCGATCCGGGGCAGGTGGCATCTATAATTTCACTTCGAAACCTGTTAGTTACATCCCCTAAACTATGATCTAACATTTTTTTCTCTCGTTATTTTCTTTGGTCGTGACGTTCCCAGTAGTCGTTAAATATTTTTTAATTCTTCTACCTTTATTGCTTGTTGTCCGGCCCCTCGCGTTTAGAACTTGTTCTGTTATTTTTTTGACGAGGAAAAAATGACCTCTATAATACACCAATTTAACGGATTTATTTTATAAATTAATCAGCGATATCGTATGCGAAGTCACACAAGATAAAAGGGCTAGAAGGCATTGTTGTAGAATACGTTCATTTGTCTTCCTTTAACTGTTTAACTGTTCTGTACGGTTTAACGTATGGGTCAAGAGTGTAGTAGTATCTACAAAGATCGAGGTTGATTGAAAGTTTGCCAAAAAAATTTATATGATACTCATATGTTTTGTGTTGCTAGTAGGCAACACAAGACATATGAGCATCACATTCTGTTCACATCTCCTTCACCATTTTCAAAGTTGTTAAAAAGATTGTCAATTGCAGCAGACATGAAAAATGCGAGTGTCTTTATATTATTAATTAACCACACGATTGATAATCAACTGATCTTTAGTGTTGAAAAACGCTGATTTATTTTAAACAAGGAGTTTATAAAAAATCGACTAAATGCAGAATGGAAGCCAAAAGCATTTACAATTGAAAACCACTGACATGATCAGTGTTTCCAACTAATATAACAGACGAAAGTTCCCATGAATCCATAAACCTGCAACTTCCTAAGTAAAACGCAAGATACCAGGTATGTAAATAAGAAACAGGAATTTTTTGTATAGAAAATACACGTTTATTGTATGAAAATTATAAAAAATATTTAATGCGAAGTATTTCCCATTGATAGCTATACATTTTTCCCATCTCTGACAATTTGTGGATTCCATGCCAAAAAAATTCTTGCTCTATTGAGGCAAACCAGGCAGCGAGCCATTTTCGTACAGTTTCGTAAAAAGTGATGTCCTGCTCAGCATGTGTGTGTCCCATCGATACAAACAAGTAGTAATCTTAATTCTCGCGTAGGCGTTCATCTTTTTTCTTATCAAATGGTCCTATTAACTGCAGCATGCTGCAGTGTCTGGAAGTCCTTTATCCCCGTCCATTGACAACTATTTCTCAGCCACGATAATTTCTTCCTGCCTATTCGTCTTCTACCTCCTTCAATTTGTCCTTGAAGAATAAGGCGTTGAAAGTGGTAGCGTTCTCCACGTAGTATGTGTCCCAGATAACTCTTTTTTCTTTTCTTGATGTTTTCAAAAAGTTCTCGTTCTGGCAGACCGGCTCTTCGGAGAACCTCATTCCTCACGTGATCGACTCAAGACACCCTCAACGTTCGCCGCAGGATCCACATTTCGAAGGCCTCAATTTTGTTGATGATTGTTGCCTTTAGTGTCCATGTCTCGACACCGTATAGGAGAACGGACCAGACATAGCATTTCACCATCCTATATCTGAGGACGAAATCCAAGTTCCTGTCTGTGAGAAGTTTTCGAAGTCTTATGAAGGTTGCCCTAGCCTGTTCGATCCTGCATCTTATCTCCGGGTCTAGATCCCATACTTTATTAATCATGCATCCCAGGTATTTAAAATGTGTGACCTGTTCGATGTTCTCTTCATTAATATGTATTCGAATGTGTGGGATGTCGTTCCTACTAACAATCATAAACTTGATTTTGCTGATGTTAATTTTTAAACCCAATCTTTGGCTTTCTTCATTGACCCGATTCAGTAAACATTGGAGATCCTGTGCATTATCTGCCAATATCACTGTATCATCCGCGTACCGGATATTGTTAATAGGAATTCCGTTTACTTTAATTCCAAAGGGACTTTCTGATATTGACTCAGAGAAAACTTTTTCTACGTACAGGTTGAACAGCATCGGGGACAGGATACACCCCTGGCGAACGCCTTTCTTAATCTCAAAATCCTCAGTTGTTCCAACGTTATTTATTCGAATTTCTGCCTTCTGGTGCCAATAAAGATTACTGATCAGCCTTATATCTTTTCCATCTAGTCCCAAATCCTTAAGGTATTTTATCAGAAAATTGTGTTTAACGTTGTCAAATGCCTTTTCATAGTCGATGAAACACATATAGACATATTTTCTTTGATCCTGGCAGCCTTGGACTAATGTCTGAAGGCTGAACACTGCTTCTCTAGTTCCGAATCCGCTCTTAAATCCGAATTGACTGGCTCCACTTACTTCCTCACATCTTCGATAAAGCCTTGTGTGTAGTACTCTAAGGAAAAGCTTCAAAAAGTGGCTCATTAAACTGATTAAACGATATTCCTTGCATGAGGTTGCATTGTTCGAAGTAGTAATCGGATGGAGCCAAGTCTGGCGAGGAAGCCGCATGCGAAAGTATTTTCCAATTAAAGGCCTCGAATCGTTCCCTTGACCGGTTTTGCTGTGCGTGATGGCGCATTATCATGAAGCAAAATCACTTTGTGTTGCCCTTTTTGATATACTGATCGTTTTTCACCCAACGCTTGATTCAAATCGATAGTGATTTGGCCTCGCAGTCGATATCGATGGTTCGCCTGGAGTTCCCCATGATCTTTACGCTTAGGATTCTCGAAATATATCCACTTTTCATCGTCAGTCACAATTCGATGGAGAAATGACTTCCTTTTGTACCTGGCGAGCAGCATTTCTCAAATGGTTTTTCGGTTTTCCTACTGTCTTTTATTCAGTTCGTGTCAGTTCAACAATGCTTGCAATTCGCTATCTTCAAACTTTTTCCGTGGTCTTCCACGTTCTTCGTTTCTCACGTCAAAATGGTCGCTTTTGAATGTTTTAAATCACTCAAAGCACTGTGATTTACCAAGAGCATGCTCACCGTAGGCTTCGACAAGCATTCGAGGCGATTCTGCAGCAGTTTTCTTCAAATGGTAATAGAAAATCAATGCTGTCCGCAAGTCGTAGTTTCCAGGCATAAAAGTCGGCATGTTCAACACTATTAGAAACGATGTTGTTGTATGAAACATGTATTGTTGTGAGCTAAAGACCTTTATCAGATGTCAAAACAATAAAATGGCGCCAATGACGCGATATATCGGTAACTACATTAACAGCTAGGCCATCTATGGACAAATTCCGGTTTCATATTTACATACTGCTATTTTTGAGAAATTTGTACAGAGAAATAGAATACAGTAGAAGTTATTTGAGAACGAACAGTGGTGTCACGTGCGGAGAAGTTGAATACATTTTCTCGAAAACTGTGTCCCATCGCCAAAAACTGAAGCTAGACTCTTCACCACCCCTCGAAAATAGGGGGTAGCCAAATTTTGCAGAAGATTTGAGAATTTTACGCTAAAGTAAATATGATAATTACTGTTTTATCAAATTTATAATTCGGAAAAGTGAATTTATCCACTTATTTTACCGCTCACTGTATATAGTAAACGATAGCAAGCAAAATGTATTGGCATGGAATTTTGTGTGGGTAACAATGGCGCAGATTAGATTAGATTCAGATCGTTGCAAGGAACTCAGCAACCGGATGTGTATTGCAGAATATGAGACCTCTGTGACCCAATAATAAATAATAAATGCGTCTGAACTGGTTGGCGTTTTATTTCAAACTTTACGTTATGAAAAAAAAACTACACAGGTGTGGCTTTTGGAATTTGTAACGTGCTTTATTTCATTGATGACGGAAACAGGAGTTTTATGACGCAGATAGAAAGTTGTATTTTTTGCTTAGATGCGATAATTTGAAAACAAGATTTTGCGCAAATGATACTATATTAAGCTTAGCCCGTATTGCTTCAAAAGTAAGGAATACAAAATATTTTTTCATGTGTTGGTTTAAAAATAAACCAAACACTCTTGATGTAACTAAATTGTAAGCTCTGTTTGTTTGGTTTATTACTCATTCGTAAAATATAATATCTCAGAAGCTTTACTAAATCAGTTAACACCTAAAAAGAACAAAAATCTTACTGAAGACGATATTTCAATAGCAGGAATACAGTTAAAAATATGTACAAGTAGAGTAACGTACATTCGCGTATTCATTACGGATAAATTGGATGAATAACGGGAAAAACACTTGGATACAGCAGGTGAGTTTTTAAACTAAATCCTGTAGCAGAAATTAAGCTTAAGGACCGACACAAGTCTTTATGTAATATGTTATTAATGATCCTTTTACATTAGCAGTAAGATTACATCACCGAATATTTCGCAAATTGGGGAAGTAGTTGCAAGCGCGTTGCGTGTGCACTCAGTTATTATCGGAGACAGCAATACGTTTAATTGGAAATTTGGAGCAGGGTTTGTAATGTAACTTGTGGTGTGTCGTCGAGAATGAATGTAATGTCAATGAGGCAATGAAAAATAATGTAATGTCAAGACGAATTTGACAACGACGATAACATAATCCGGAAGTTTACTTTCTTCGGTCCGATGACAATTAAATTTGTATATCTATTATTTGTATATTGTATATCGGCCTCGTTTACGCCATTAAAATTTTACGACCTTAAGTTCTCTACATTGAGACAAATTTCTATTGACCATAAACCTTAAGTAAACATCGATTAACTCCAAACAAATATATGTATTAAATAGACCTCAAGTATGCTGCTTTATTACCGTGGTTAAAATGAAATGATTTTTCTAATGCGCTGTGTTAATTATTCGAAGAAGGTTTTGGGCAATATTAAAATAAATTGATTTTTACTGCTGTTGGTAGATCACAGATCACTATTTCTTTAATAACCGCCGAGATTGATAGTCAAAGTTCAGTCAGTATTCGCAAATATGCATACATCATTCTAAAATCAGTTCCACCAATCTAAGAAAATAGTTGGTAAAAATAATGCGAGGTATAATACAGAGATATCCAGACTGATTGTATGTGACATCGCACAGAAAACACTAAAGTTTTTAAAACTGATTTCCATTTTATTAAAACTATTTTCATATAGTAGATTGCAGGTGGCGCTTGCATCAGTGTCATCCTCATTAAACTACTTTTTTTTTTTTATAAATCAGCGTTTTGCAACGCCAAAGATAAAATGACTGTCAGTGGTGTGGTAAGTTAGTAAAGAGGCTTGCTTTTGTATGTATGCTGTAATTAACTATGTTTAAGGTTAGACAACAGTTTAAATTTATACTCGAGACTTTTTTGAAGTGATCAACCAGACAAAAGTGGTCGCAAATGCTCTACCCATTCATGCTTCTTACAATTTCGAGAACAGTCTCCAAATCGTGAAGAAATCGACTACGATTTTTGCACAATGATGTTTGCCAATGATGTGGTAGAATGTCGAAATACTAGTACTGTTTACTTACAAGTCTGAATCATCTAAAAGAGAGACAGTTTTGTCAGAAGAAAGTGTGGTAGATGTTCGTGTGTTCGTGAATGTTTATCTGTCAGTCCCACTAAAAGTTTATGTCAATTTGCTAAAGAAAAATCTATATTTTTGTGAATATCATACTGGTTTTTACTCAGTGAAATGAAACAGTTCATTGGCATCCATATAAAGTAATTGTTGTGCAAGAATTGTTACCCCTTGATTTCAAGAAACGAGAGAACTGCTACTTCTTTCGTCTATTAATTGAATGTTAATAAATGGTTTCTTTTGTGCTACTCTACCGTGAAATTCATTCCTTCTCAATACTCGGCACTAACAGTTTTATTAAAGCTAATACATTTTTAGTTAATTGGGGAGCTGGAATGGAAGGGCTGTTCCTTAACCTCATTTATTAAGTATCGTTATTCAAATTCTGTTAAAATCCTCCGCCTCCCCGTCTTATATTTGTAATTTATTGCTGCTCCTTCTCTTTGTATTTTTTTAACAATATAGTGTATAGTTGACTTATGTCTTCCTATTAATTTTCCAATTTCCCTATATGACTTTCTATCCTTATGCCACTGAAATACTTGTTCTTGTTCCTTTACTGTAGTTTCGCCCCATGTTGACAGCTTTATGCATATGAGAAATTAGTCTAATTACGTATTTGTGGGGATTCACAGCCAACCAGAGACTAATTCTAAGATTGGTCGATAGATGGTGTTGCCCAATAAGTTGACTCCAAGTAGCTGTACGAATAATTTTGTGACTTTCGATACCCATATCTTTTAAACAAATTAAAGTCAACTTTGCAATAGTGTATTTATTGTCTCCGATTTTACATATGTATTGTTCTAATATGGTAGTAACAACCAGTGTATACTATAATGCAGAATTTGCAAAGTAGAGAATATTAAAGAACGCCATGAGTATTATCGCCAAAGGTACGAATAGTTTTGAGAGGAACTGTATATGGAAAATCGAGTAATAGTTAATGCATATTCGCAGAGTATAATGTTTAATGCAAATAGCCAGTCATTGGCTAAGATGCAAATAAACTCCTCCATGCTGCGTTCGGCCCCGCCGCGAAATCAAAACAAAACCTCGGATGTTTTGGTCTTTGGTCCACAAGCAAGGTTACGGCTACGGCTGCAGACGGCGGCAGATGTGGAGCGAGCTGCGAGCAGGAGATTTAAACGTCGCTTAATCGTCCGGTGCATCTCGCGAGCCGATGCAAGGTGCACCGACGGACGTAGGTACTGCGCAGTGCTACCTGCCTTATGTCTACCACCTGCCCTATTAGTAATTATTACCGATATACCTGGAATTACCTTTGACATGAACTTTCCATTAAAGGCTCCGCGACATATAAGAAATTCATCGCGTGTGTTATTGGAACGAGGCGCGTTCCATTTACTGGACTTGACGTTCGTAATGACCGTGAAATCGTTTGTTATGCGAAAACCGTGTATAAATTTATTTATAAGTTAAAAATAATAAAGCCAAGTTTGACAACTAATCCACATGTTTTATGTATTTGTAGAACTCCTAAAAATTACTTTTTAATCTACGTTTTATCCACTTTGAAACTCCTAACACTGAAAATCGTTACGTAATTGTCCAGTCTTTAAGAACGAAAGTACAGAAAGTACAGTGACTCAATTTCATTGGACGTGAAAATCCCTAACAATTTTGTATAGGTTGTCTCAAGATTTGGATTGCGCGCGATTTGTGTTCTGTCAAAGATAGGGCGTTAATATTTCACGACTCATCCACAAACCATACGACGTCAACATGCCTTGGTGTCTCATTTGAAACTATAGGGCCTGATTTGTCAGTAAAACCAATAATATTTGACAAACTGAGGTTTTTTATTCTTCAACATAAAATGGAAACGATACGACTACAAATGGAAAAGAATGGTCGCCTCGACTCAACTGGTATGATGTCATTCATTTAGCAAAATTATTCTTTCATTCAAAATTATTAATAAAACTGACTCTATTGCCCGAACAACGCGCTGAATGTTTTCTTTCTAACTTGCTTTCTTCTGTAACTAATTTGTTAATTGTTGTGTCAGATGAATTTTGTATACTGCCAGATGCAGATCTTTCTTTAAAATCCGATGCGTGGTACCTCTTGACAGATTCAGTTGTTGTGCACGGCGTAGAATTGATGTGTTTGGATACTCCTGTACACTTTCTCTCACTGCAGCAATATTTTCGTTCGACCGACTATAACGAAGATACATTCGTGTTGCCTTATCAGTAACAGAACCCGTCTTTTCAAATATCTTGATTATGTTACAACCTGTTAACTTTGCAGGCGCTTCATTTTATCCTAATTTTGCGCGAATTTTTCTTAATGCAACTGTAAATGATCGCTCACTTTCATAAAACAGTTAAATTTCATAAATTACTTTCATAAAACAGTTGTACACAAACTATTCGTTATTGATCAGTTAATCACAGATGACGCGGCATGTTGACATCGCGTGATTTGTATATGGCGCCCTGCCTTTGACAACACAAATTGCGCGCAATTCAAATCTTCTAGTTTCAACTGAGACACCCTATATATGCTATGTGTTATGATGTTTACTAACATTTTCAAATCATACAGTTAACAACAGTGATTTAGACTGTCTGATAAGATAACATGTAAATCTAAACTCAAATAATAAATTTTCAAAAACGCCTGAAGCACATTTTAATAACACCAAATGAATATAAAATTTGTTTGATGTTAGAGTTGATGTTAGAGATGAATTAATAACACCAAATGAATATAAGATTTGTTTGATGTTAGAGTTATAGGTAATTTTAACTGTCAATTTACAAAAGCAATAGAATTTACAAGAGTCATATAATGGACATTTTGCCAACTATATGACTTGAAAATCTTAGTAGGCATTACAAAACATGTGAGCTACTTGTTCCATCAATCTGGACCCTTCTGTATTTGAAAGTTTATTACAAAATCATACATTTTAACAACCTTGTGTGTTGCTGTACTAATATTGGATTATCAGTAATTAAAAAATATACAACAATAATTAAAAGTTGTTCTCCTTTTCTTGTTTTGTGATTTCGTATGTTGCATGAGGTTGCGCCACATAAAAAATTCGAGTCATTATGCCAGAGATAAGCCAGCCACATGTTACGTTCGGGGCTGATTAAATAAATATTTAAATATGTTATTCACCTGCGCCGTTATTAACTATAACAAAATTCACCCTCTAAGCCACGTCAGTTGGTCATAGTTTTTATAATTGTAATTTCTTCGTCGATGAAGTGGGGCAACGAATGCTCTATGCTACCCAACACCTGTTCGATCCTTATTAAGACTAATAACTACAATTTTCAAAAGAGAATACGAATACCGCGCCGTCTAATGGATCCAATTTTATACAAAGAGTCGAGCGAGCTCGCGGACAATACTTCCAGTCGAATTCTCGAAGGGGTGTTAAACTCCCAGTTTCCGGAAGGTGATAAGGAAGATGGTGCCGTAATTAATTTCGAGGGCGTAAGGGCACTGGTTTGCTTTGTGGTTGTGATACGCTTCGTTGGTTTTCTTTACGACATATCGGTTTACGGTTTCTACAAGACGTTCAATTAATTTCAATAAGGAGTAGCAGTTGGTATTGCCGGTAAACGCATACACCCAACGAGCTGGAACAGGCCCGAGCTTTCAAGTATGCTTGAAAACTTAAAAAGTTTGGATATTGTTATAATGACAGTTATACAATTTACAATCGCCGCGAAAATATTGCAAACATTTTTTCATGAATTAAAATTAGTTCTTTTATGTCTTTAAAAATGTTTTTGGGAGCTCTCTGAGGATATCGCTCTCGCCCATATACCGGGTGATAATGAATTCGCTGTATAAGGCGCGTAATAGTCTTTTACTAGGTCTTAGGTAGTAGCATGTGTTTTTGCTAATCAGTTAAAGCCATCAGTGGCTGAAAATGTTACAATCTCCTTTTGATAGTAGTTCAAGGAAGTAACCACCCATCTGTTTGTGTATCTCTGTATTGTTAAGTAATCTCTGTAATATATTAAATATATTATAATAAATCCCGTTAATGTATTCAAAATTTTGTGTAATGGTTTTTATATTTGCGCTGATAAATAGAGGTTTTATAATTAATAATTTGTAAAACCTTTTATATATTACAATTAATATTTATTAGCATCTATTAAATGCCTATTATTATATACATACATAAATCTAACTAATATGTTAGTAATTATATTAATGTATTAATCTTTATTAATACACATTTAGAAATTAATATAGTCATTAAGACTAGCAGTATCTACTATATTACTAGTAATATCTAATTATCGTTTTACCATTTCACGTTTGACATAGTTACAGTACATCCACTGCATTTTCTAATAATTGTTTCTGTAAAATGAAATAATGGCCTTTTTGGTGGCCTATTATTTGTGGCCTAAAATAGCGAAACATAAATTTCATTTTAAAAAAAGCAGCAAAAAACGAACCGTCAGCAAGATGCCTAAAAAGCTGGGGTCGAGTGTAAAGCTAGAATGTATCTTTTACAGACCGTACCTTTAGCCCTTTATCTAGAGACGCTACTGCATTCAGTTGTTACGCGATAATTTGATTTGATTGACGAAAATGGAATTGCAGTAAGTGAATGAAGTTGATTTAACTGCAAGTGACTAAATTTGTTAAACATATGTAGTCTGTCTGTTTGGAATTCATCAAATATGTATATACATATATAACATTAATGAAATGTTTCGTTTCCCTAAATTATTTACTGGCAATTCACTGTATCCAATATTTCCAATTTGCAATAGTTTGACCTAATTTTTATATTTACTGTTAAGACTGTATAATAAATATTGAATAATCGAATTTGATAAAACGCCTTATGATGTGTGAAAATTTTACCTAAATAGGTACAAAAGCAGATGTTCGACAAAATAAATTACGTAATATTTCGGAATTTATAAATATTTATAATGTGATTCTGTCTGCCACTTTAATTGAGTCATTTATCTAATTGATAATAGCTTAGATATCTAGAAATATAAAATTTGTGTAAAGAATGTTTTAAACGCTTAATTTAGACATTCATAGCGTTAATAAATTTACGGAAGTGGATGATGAATTACATATCTACCTAATCTAATCGTATAATGAATCCTATTACAAAGAAAAATGCAAATAGGTTGTTGATGTGTACAATTTCTTCTATTCTAATCAATCTGCCTAAAACTCCTATAATTCCTGGAATTTGGAAAAATTTATTACTTGTTACCAATTATTTATCCATATTTGCCTTTAAATAAAATACGAGGGCTAATCAAAAAATACGGTGAATAATTTTATTATGAACAAAGTAATAAGCTTACTTCAAATTTGAAGTAAGGCTAGAAGTCGCATGGTGCTAAATCCGGAGAGTAAGGCGGATGTGGACACACAGGAATCTTTTTTTCAGCCAAGAATTCGCGGATCAGAAGCGAGGTGTGGCACGGCGCGTTTTGTTGTGATGAAGGAGGAAGCCATTGGCCCTTACAAGATGTTCGGTTCTTCGCTAATCTCTCGAATAATCAGTCGACTGTTTGAACGAATAATTTTTTCCACTTTTGCAATGCTTTTCTCTGTTTTTGAGGTTGAAGTTGAGTTTGACTCATTTCTGCTTTTAAACCTTATAAACAGACTTCAGAGTCACCACATTATCACCATACACTGGTTTTAACATTTCATGGGGTTCTTTCGCACTTTTTTGCAACTTGAAAACCATGATGCGTGACAGACACAGTAAACATGACGTCACTCTTCCGACTCTGGAAGCCAATTGACAAGTTACAACTTATTCAAACTTGACACTGACTATGTCAAAAGATCAGGCTATTGGACGCCATTATTTTACACAGATGTAGCGTCAGTAGTTTCTGCTATAAAAATTAGTTCAGACCTCGTATATGAGGTCAGTCACATATGTTGTCGAAAAAGATATATCATTCTACTTGTATACAAGACGCCATAAAATATTTACTAAAATACAAATCATAAAAACCTTGTAATCAGTTTATTGAATGATATTAAAGAACTATTGTTTATTTATGTAAGGGGGGTGTGACCGTTTTTCATTTAAAAATATGCATTTTGTTCTGGAACTAGAACTATTTCTGGATTGATTGGTGTTGGTCCCATGAAAATCTGAGCATTTAGAAGTGCTTCAAATATGTTTTTGAAAATAGCGAAAAATTTGTTGAAGTAGAATGGGATAACTCCGAACCAAACTTATTTGAAGGAGTTACAGATATAAGAAAGTAATATCGTAAATTCCCCTGAGCAATTTTCCCAACCCAACGGAAAAATTCCGGGACTTTCCCTTGACGAGGTGTTTTTAGGCCGATAAACACTTCGAGTTATCAGCGAATATCAATTTTATACTTTACATATATAATATCGACGGTTTTACTTAGGTTTCGATCAAAACCGGGTATGAAAGCAGGGTAAATATGAACTTTTTCAGAAGAATCCTTCTCCGGCAAAGTTGCATTTTTTGGTTTTCGGAAGAGATTTCTCAAAACCGATTGATTGTATTTACTTTAAACTTTACGGCTTATGTAACTACCTATATAGAAAAAAAATTCACAGCTTGTGGTTTTTAAAAATATTACTCAGAGCTCTGTGAAAAAAAATAACATTAAAAAAAGGGAGCTTTTTTACAACTATGTATCCACAAACTACCAAAAATTATTAGATACAGCAAAATTTTAAAACTTCTTCCCCTTTTTAACAGGTTTTTTTTTTGTTACAGAACCAAGTTTAATCCAGACGCCGCCTTCGGTAATCGCCGCAGCTTGCATCAGCTCTGCTGTGCGAGGATTGAAGCTATCCTCAGCCGATTTGGCGATTGAGGATATTTGCAGGATGCTAAACGTAAAAATTAAAACAATCGAATTACTAGTAAGCATCATCGACAATGCTGTGGCGAACGTGGCCTCATTAGGGGCACCAAAACAAGAAACCAAAGTAGCTGGCTACGAAAGCCCACAATATGGACAACCCGAAACCCCCCCACCAGAGGTTGAAAATATGTATTTTTAATTTGTTGCCAGTTTTCACCGTACTCAAGTACTTTATTTATCGTTATCTACTTTTGCATATCGCGAAATTGTTTGTTATAAAAATTTTAGAATTAATTTTATTGACGAAGTTGAGTGTTTTTACTTGAAAATCGCATAACCAAAAATTATTCCTTAAATAATATGTTTTCATATTAATGATCTCTTCAGTGTGTGAAGCTGTAGGCTAGTTTTTTTATGTTCTTGATTGTATCAAGATGTAAAAATGTTTGATCTCAACTGCTTTTATTATTTATACATATATATCTCACAAATGATTTGGACCATAAAAATGCATTGTTCTGCAATTTTTATGGTTTCAGTGTTTTAGTTTTACATAAAATAATTCTGTGATGTTATAAACCTTTATCAAAATCCTTCTATAAAATTCGTAGTTTTGGAAAATTTTAAATACCTATTTAGAATTCAAGTTTGGTTTGCATTTTTGGTTATCATTTATTATATTGGTTTGTTATCTAGTCTTTAGTTTTGTAGTTGTATTCTAATAGTTAATTTTATGTAAACCTTCAAGCAGTGTAACGCACTCCACTCACCTCTTACCGGTTTTTATGGTGTATGTTATATTGCTTGAAGGTTCTATAATTTATTTTATATGTATAAAGTATTTAAGGCCAAAGTTTTTGAAGGACACCAGTGTTCAAGCAGTATTTATTTTTTATTTGATTGACATTGTCAATAATAGACTGTATATACAATTTTTGAATTTTTTAAATAAAATATAACATATAACCACAGTTTTCCTATATTGAGCACAGAAGCATATGATTATTAACTATTACATCAAATATTTAAGATAGAACCCTAGGATATAAAATAGGTAGGTACTTATATACAGGTAAATTAACTATAAAGTTTCTATGTCGTACAATTGTGAACGCTAGCCGATATCTACCTATTGAGGGGGTTGAATTAACGAAGTTCCATTGCAATTAATAACAATATTTGTAATTTATAAGTTTTTTGTCTTCACTTTCAACCAGTTTGGTTCAAAAATCGTTAAAAATTAATAAAATTCAATGGGTGACAGAAAAGGAAGAGCCGCAGTTTATTGTATAATTGTAGCTGTGTTGCTAGAATAAGAAGGAAAAAAACGACGTGAACGTTGGTGCAAGATTGGTATACACTCCAAAAACGCATCTTTTTTGAAACCATGGTCATCCTGTACAAAAACTGGAAGTCAACTGAACAAACTGTACAATAAACTGTATAACCTACGCAGATTACATAGGCCTAAGAATTTTGACATTTTGAAAGTTGGTTTGGGTTTGATAAGTGATTATAAGTGAGTTATTTATGCTGATTTTATATCTACCTTCCGTTTTTGCCCCTCATGTAAGGTTTTTGTTCAACTGAATAATTAGAATACATTAAAAACTAAAGGAAAAATAACATTTTAATAAATATATTTAATAAACATTAAAAAACATAATAAAAAGCAGCAACACAAATAGTTTTGAGTCTCTAATTTCTTTTCTAATTTGAAAATCACTCACTTTTTAACAATAAACTTCGTTTTGTAGTTTTTCTTGTGTTCAACATTTGTTGGGTGTTCTATCCCGGTACTTCCTTTCCATCTCTTTTATGTTTTGATGGAACCTTTTGCCTTGCTCCTCACTAACAGCACCAAGATTTTCTGGAAAGTACCTAGTCCAAATGAGCATGCAGAAAATGAATCTTTATGCTCATTACAACCAAGTTGCTTAAACTCATCCAGCATTTTGTTGACAATTTCCTCATACCGTGGATGTTTATAATTTCCTAAAAAAAATTCTGTTACATTTTTAAAAAATATCCAAGATTCTTTTTCAATTTGTGTTACTGTTTCTTCAAACTGTTGGTCCTGCATTAATTTTCTTACTGGTAGCCCTACGAAAACGCCTTCCTTTAATTTTCCTACAGAAAAAGCTGGAAACTTGCCACATAAGTACTTAAAGAAATTCCTATTTTTATATATAGCCTTTACATATTACTTCATTAAACCTAACTTTATGAAGTGACGACAAAAGAATTTTTGTGGCTCAACCAAATTGCATAAAAAAACATTTTTTGAAACAGCCACAGATATAACAAAATATATTTGGTGTATTTTTACAACTTCCAGGCATTTATAAAACAATAAAAAGACACGACACGATGTCACGAGTAAACGTACACACATTAAAAACGTACTACAGCTACTATGTAAATACCCGAATAGTATAAAACCGGAATATCACCACCGACCAACTCTGTTTCGGTAAATCCCCCACGCTTGTGTACGTTTCAAATCAAACACAGGGGCACCGCAATGATTGAGGCAAAATTTAATATTATTGAACCTCGTTTTTAAAAACGAAATTATTGTACATTTACAAATACTGGTGCGTGATGGAAACAAAAAACCAGTGTTTCTGTGGTTCATGGTATGTAACTAAGTCAAAAAGTCCAATCACAAAATGTTTGTTGGTCTGTGTTATCGTTGCAAAAGAGGGTCCAAATGCACAGATTGTTCATCTGCATTAATACCGGTCTAAACTGCGCAATTTATCGCTCAGACACGACGTCACACCTGATAAACTGCGCAAATAAATGAAAGGTGTGTAGCCCCCTTTAAACACAGTCGATTCAAAACATTGGTTTCTGGAAACGTTAGAATTGTATCATTTCCTCCTCAGCGCGTACCTGCAGTTGTTCGCTGGTAATATGCAACTGCTTATTGGCATATTTATATTTATTAAATTAATTAAACCTGTAGCGTATTAAAGTCGGTACCAAAAAAACACGATTTATTGGTGATCATAATTCTACATTCACTAACAGTATTATTTAATATATTAACTCTTTGGATTAATTTACAGGAATTATAGGGCCCAATTAAGCTTTACTGGTATTGGTCTGGTAAGCAGAATCACTGGTATGATGAATATCGATAATGAACTGAGAAGCAGGATTGAAATGGATGGAGTTTGAGGGCGACTATACCAAAAGCACAGTTCACGTAATCGTCCTTGTAGCTTTAACCAGAACGCAACGCTATTCATCATCCACGAACATATCGCGCAGTTTAAGAATGGAAGTATGTCTATGGAATATCTAGTTTGGTTGTGTTGTGTTGACGAGTTCCAGAACGTACAGCGAACATAGCAGTTAAATGCTTGTTCAAAAAAGCGCATGAAATATCACATTTCTCTGTGCTTCAAATTGCTTGATTTTCAAAGTGCTTTATCATATGAATTGCGATATAGGGCTATAGTTCCTTTCATTCCAAAATAATTTTAGATTGTTTGCTGTCTCCATGCACATATTATACTTATTATCACATACATGAAAATCGTATTCGCACAGCGTTTTCGAAGTTTTACATTTAAGGATGTTATTGTTCCACCATTCAACGACCAGTTCGTACATCTTAACGTCAAGGCCATTAGAACATAATGGTATTAATCATAGACCCAATTATGATATGCTCCTATCTCATCATTGTTCAAGCATTAGCTGAATGCAACCTACGAGCAAAAAGTTGCTCGTAGAATGCAACCTAGACTTCTGATGCCATCTACCGACAACCAATTAAAATATTAATGACCTTCCTTTTAAATATCTTCAAAAGCATAGAATAGAATAGAACTGAATTGATGAGGTCACTGTTCAATTCTTCGTTTCCTAATGGAAATAGCTCGATGAATAAAGATCTCCTTTCTCATAGGTGTGCAAGTGCAATCACTTTTCTGCTAACGGAAAAAAACTTGCAAATTGGTGCACGCCCACCGTTTATCAGCGACAAGTAAATAAGTGTTTACAATTTTAAGAGGACAAAGCGTTAAGTAATATTAATGAAAGTCGGTAGTTGAATGTTTGAAAGATGAGTAACATTTAAATTTACACCAAGCGATATCTAAGACTGAGGTGAATTAATCAAGATGGGTAAGTTGAATGTTATTTATACCTTCCACAAATTAATCAAACGCTTATCTTATCTCAAGGTGTGGTCTTATCATTTTTGTTTCATTTGGTATCGAGTTACTAATCATTAGATGTATCAGAAAGGTTAACTTTGAATCATAGCTAGTCAACTTAAACTGGTTGTATTGAAAAATGCCTGATAATAGATACAGAATAGCCTTAAGGCCACTAGAAACTAATTTAGACAATGAATTATCCAGATCAAAAGAAAGTATTTATTCTGCTCAATCAATCTTAGAATCATTATCCGATGATAGAAGTACGTACAACATAATAGAATATTCACTTTAATTCCAAATTGTTTTTGTTTTTAGCTTGCTGTCAACGGTGCCTTACTCGCATACCATATGCGACACTCATTGCAACGATTATGTGTGCCTTAGGAATAGTCATATTTTGTGGAACTATGTACAGGGGAGCAACATTGGCTGTGCTAATGTTTAGTGAAGTATTTAGCATGCAACTATTTTGGTAATATTTTCGTAAAAGTTGTTTGTCATTTTATTTTCATGTTGAATCATTCTAGGGTAGATGCAGTTAAAATGACGTTTGTCTTAATTGGAGCATGTATGGGAGCACTGGGATTGATGATTTTGACAGTAGGGTTTTTAGCGACAGGTGCGACACGGCATAAAGTCTATAGAGGTTGGGGTTCACGCGTTAGCGGACGTCTTAGTTGTGCTATAGTGAGTATTTTAGATTTAGATTATATTTTTATTTAAGAGGGGAAGACAAATATCTTTGCTTAACAAATAATTCCTTTCTGTCTGGCCCCAATGGCAAAAATTATTTAATTTCTTCCTATTATTTTCTAAAGCGTCTAAAACTTTGGAAATGTTTATCAGTATTATATTTACAAAATTAACTTTTACAGTGTAATTATTAATACTTGTCTTTTTTATGATCCAATATAATTGCATAGTAGCTGCTAGTAATAGAAATATATCCTTTACTGATTTTGTTTTTATTTTAGTTCATGTGTATTACGTATATTTTGCAAATTGCTTGGCTGCTAATGTTTTGCTTCTTGGTCATAGTAACTTTTGTATTTACTATATTCTGGAAAATGTGTGAGAATCCACGAGTGGCCTCATTACAGGACGATATTGATTTAACTCAATTCTGTAAGTAAAAATAGATTCTATGTCCAATTAAATTACATGTTGCGTATTTATAATTATTGTCTGCTTGTTCAATCAACTTCCCCATTTTACTTCCTATATGTTTGAAAAAAGATTATATTTTGAAATTAGTTGAAGTAAATTTTCATAAAACTCTTATGCAATGCTAATATGCTTTTTACAAGGTTGCATGATGAGCAAGCTTGATTTATTGCCTATATAATATCGCCTAAGTAGTATATATCCGTAATGAATTTGTTAATTACATAAAAATTTCAATTTATTTAAAAAAAGTTGTTAGTCGAACATTTTCCATCATTCTAATTGACAATTTCAAATTGGACACTAGTACAGAAGTACTGCTTCGTTTTTTAACCCTTTTACATTGGTATTAATATTATTAGACATACTAGAATAAATTTTTGGTAATCAGACCAGGTAAGCAAATTTCAGTTTCTGTTGTGGGATAATACATCATTTAAAGCTATTTTAAAACTTCCGAAACCTATACAGATTTCATTTTAGATTTCATGTTTCCTGCTGGCACAAGACAAGAACATATGAAAGTCTCTGGCGAGAGTAACATAAAAGCATTTTGTAAGGATTATGTGGAAAAAGTTGAGATTATGTTTATCTTAGCAACAGTTGCTTCAATACTCGTAATATTAAGCCTGGTAAGTAACGTTAGAGTTCTATTTATCACACATAGTTGTAAGTAGAGGCTGTTGACTATTGTACTTTCTTTTTTAATTATCAAAATTAAAGGTATGTGCCTTACACATTATCATTGAAAATACAACTCTAGTAAGTATATCATTCTAGGTTATTTGTAATGGCAATATCACATATTGCCAAAAATTAATATATGTTAATTGTTATTGAAATAAACAGTAAGTTTGCAATTTACAGCTTCTAATGGGGCTCTGAGAATAGATATAGTAAGAAAGAACTGAACAGTAATATGGGTATTACTATTGAGTTTTTTTTATATCTAATCTGATTTTAGCCTTAGATTGTTTGCATGATTCCCATTAGATTAAGTTGATTTGAAATAATTTGTGCTAATATTACCAATTAAATGACCTTGGCAATCAATTATGCTTTCCTTCACTATAGTAATCACAGTTGAAAATGGTTAATTTCAAATCCATAACTAATAAATATTAATTTAAGTATCTTCAAAACTTGAACTCAAGTGGAAGAAAGCAAGGGTTTCAAAAATTATATTAGCCTATCAAATACATTTTCAATTTCTTCAACTTATTTATATTTCATTGTAAATATTTTTTGCCGGTCTTGGCTGATTATTATGAGGTGAATATTTTTGTCTCTTATTACTTGAAAAAGTATTAGTATATATGCATAATTGCCAAATAATTTTGAACATTTGGGTGACATTTATATTAAAGAATCTTCATTGTAATTTTCTCGATTACTTTTGCCAAAATTTATCAATTTAATATACATAAATGCTGGCAAAGATTTTTGCATAAAAAAAGGTATATGGGATTGCGATCCAAAAAATATACAAAATAGCACCAACATATGCTCATAAAATTTCTTAATTTTTCAAAAAATTGTGTTGGAAGGATGACAATACATTTTCCCAGATTATATTTCTTAGTGCTCCTGCTCTATATATAACTGCAGCTTTTCCTTCGTCCATGATGAATCTAAAACAAAAATGTTTACAGTAATATTTTATAAAATTCGAATAGAAAATATATGTGAAAATAAAATGTATATTAATGGTATATTATATATTATGAATACTTACCATCATGATAAATTGAAAATAAAAACACTAGTAACTGACGTTTCATTTACTAAAAGCTATAAAAAGTAATGTTAATAGCTAGGATTTTCACATGAATGAGCACTATATATTTTTTAAATTGTTGGAAATATTGCAGATTATATACTTGTGTTTTAGAAGCTAAAATTAACCTTAGTTCAATTACATTCATCTATATGTAATAAAAGTTTCCGTACATGTTTCTTATTGCATATTAAGAGCGTTTTCCCTTAGTGGTAGAGACTTATTTGTAAGAAAAATATCAATGTTTATTACCATTGGTTTTTTAAATAACAATGATCTTTATTGAACACATTCATTCAAAGGCAACTGGCCGTGCCCTTCAGCCCATTATCAAATCAATTTATATAAATGTTAGTTTTATTTTTCAAAACAACCAAACGGAACCATGGTCCAAGTGTTCCATGGACCAAACATGGAACACTTGGACTTTCCGATTGTGTATATTTATGAACAATGTAAAAAGAGAAGCATTAAAATGGGAATTTCAAAAATGGACACGTTTGTTCCAGGTCCATTACCTTATGTGCCTTTCGGCGAATTATGCACATATCCGTGATCAGGAGAAATTCCTACAATTCCAAGATCTCCAAATGTTAAGTGACAACGATATGCTGTCCGGGAAGGATAGATTCTAGGATACGGCCCAGGAAATCCACATGCCTGAGATAAGGTGGCAGCATACTACTTGATAGCTAATTGCACCTTCTTAACATTATTAGACAGATAAAATAGTCTCTTCATTAGAGCTGTAGAAAGTGACACTGGGTATGCCTTATAATTTAAAGATTATGGGGTATGTGCATATTTGTCGAAATACATATCAGAATTTTTTTGTCTAATATTGTGCTCAGGTATCTGTATTTCCTGGGAACTGTTTGCACGTATTATATGTTCAAAAGTGCTATGTCCGTCCCATTACAACGAACTTCATTCCATTATTTTCATTTATCATTCATCGTCTTCCTTGTTTATTTTGTACAAAAAACCAAATTTCATATAAATATTCATGTGATTTAATCGCTATAAGAATATATAAATATTTATGACAATTCTAGTTTTAAGTATATGTTATATATCCTTTGTTAATTTAAAAATGTTTAAAACATTCATTACATTACAGTTGTTAATGTAACTTAAGATTTCTTTTTGTTAAGAAAATGTAAAATTTCAGAAAGGCTTGTCCTATTTGAAACTTCGTTTTTTGAATTATATTTAATACATGTCGTTTTTATATTCTTGTAAATTTAATTATATGATAATTGTTAAGCAAGATTGGTACTTTTTGTTATTCAACTCACTTGATATATATTTTTATTTATAATGCACAATTTTTGTATGGTATAGATAGCATTATCTTTTTTAATAAAATATTTTTATATTGAAGAAATAATTGAATAAACGTTATTTTACCACCCTCTGTTTAAGTGTTATTTAACAGAACATGCTATTGAAGAGAATCTGTTTAAGTTGGAACGGTTTTTTTGATCATGGCACCCACTTTTTTTTTTTAATGCTTTTTAGGTGTTCATCAAAATGAAAAATTGTGACATGAAAACAACTGAAAAATTATTCAAATGAAGACATTTTTATTTTCATATTGTCAGAACTTGTAGAAACGAAACATGCATCAAGGGATAATCAGTGGATATGACAGGAAAATTTTAGGTATTCATATCTAATGCAAAAGAAGTGTCTAAAAAAACTACCTTAGTTCCTTAAAAGCAACTTCACTCACTTTTTCTAAGTATCTTGATTATATTAAAATAATATATTATTTCTGAAAAGTACGAGAATACTTAAAAACTATTTTCAAGTATATTTAGAATAAATCAAGAAGACCGTTGGAACAGACATTCGTTTAGGATCTCCCAGTGAACTCTATACTACCTGGAATGGACCCGGACGTTTTCTGTAATAGCCTACAGTGCCTACATCAGGGGCAATATAAACAGAGATAGCCTTATTTACGGTAACCTGTCTTTGTCATACTCAGACAAATGAGTTCAAAGTTTATTTGCATAATTATCTTTTAAGTAGAAATTCAGATAGTTTGGGGGTTATTTTTGTTCAAAACGTACAATATGTGAAGATAAACATTTATTGTGTTCTAGTGTGCCATTAGTTTCGTGTCATTTGTCGTGTGTGGTTTAAAAAGTACAGAATTTTGTTGGTGCAATTTGTGATTGGCGATAGTTTAGTTGACATTAAATAAACAATGGTTATTTATTGTGCAGCGTTTGGATGCAAGAACGAGCAAGATTATCGGCGAATATCTTTTCATGGGCAAGTTGATAATATTTAGATTTGGATATAAAATAATAAATAATTAGCAAGAATATCAATAGATTGATTGAAAGATTTCCATTCAAAAGACCAGATATCCTAAAGTCATGGATAAAGGCAGTTCGCAGGGAGAATTGAACTCCATCTAAAAGTAGCAAACTTTGTGGGGAGCATTTTCTGCCAACTGATTACATAGTCAAACCAGGATGTACCCCTAAATTATTAAAACCAAATGCTGTACCTACTGTATTTTCATATTCCAAGCATTGGTCACCAAAAATTGGTGAACCTCGCAGGAAAATAAAAAAACTAATAGGTACCTAGTATGATGTAAATGAGAGAAAAATATATTTGCACCTGTCGTCGATGAAAATTAATTTTTTTTTTTTAGGAATTATCTGTGGATGTTCATGGAATTACAAGAAAATGTATTGTTTTATATTTCTGGATATATAGTTCGTAACCTCATTAATGCCACTGCATGTAATCATTGTATTGAAATATTACTATATAGAGGTGGTATATGTACTGACGATTCCTATACCCCCCTCCAGAAGCTTATAGATCATTCACCAATTTTGTCACTCGAGGAGGTCTTCTTTATGCTTCTGATTTGATGTATAAAATTTTACATTTTGCAGAAAAGCAAATTCGCCTTCAATTAGAAAGTGAAAACCTTATAAATACAGTTATAAATCATTTGCTGTAAATATAAATATTTTTAAACATAAACACTCCTATACTTATTGACAAATTTAAACCAAATGAATATTGCAAGGCACACATTTGTAATTTTTTTTCCCACAGCATCTATCCTAGCTTTCCTTTACATGCTTATAAATGTTGGTATCAAACATCCCAGATTTAATAACTCATTTTTTTAAACCGAAAAAAAAATCAAGGATATTTAATTGATCCAACTTAGAGAAAAACCAGAAGACTTATTTTCCATTAAACCTCAAAACATTAAACTGCTCTTCTCACATATAATTACTAGTGATTATTAGCTGTAATCATGACAATAAAGTTGCTGAAATACACCATGTGCACGGTAAAATGTCTCGGTATTAGGTGAAAAGTGGCTTCCCAGTTTGAGAACCCTGATATGTATCAAGAAAAAATAAAGTAATGATACATTTCTGAAATATACTTGATACTGAACTAATTTTTGAGTTAATTAGGCCTATAGAATATATTTTCAGATCAAGAGCATAATTAACATACTAAAAACTAATTCACTATGCCTATATTTAAAGGAACATCAAAAGTGGCTCATTACATTATTTCTTGACGGTACTTAGACATCACAAACCTTTTTCTTAGAAAAGCTATATTGCACTTACTGAAGTGTCACAGACACGATATATATATCGCACAATAGGCAATACAAACACTAAGAACACCATTTTAAAGCACCTAAATGCATATTGTCGAATGAATAAGTAATGCCAAACGTGTTAGTCCTTGTTGAAACAAATTATATAAACTTTCGGAGTACTGTTACAATTGTGTGGAGGAATAAAACGATTTATATAAAAGTGAATTTAGGTTTGTTCTTTACATAAAATTTTTAAATTACAAACGGTTAAAAATGTAAAATGCATTTAGCACTTGATTGGTACAAAATTTATAATAAATAAAATACAAGTAGACTTAGGTATAACCTAAAAATTACCTATAACGTATTTACATAACAGAAATTAATTAAATTTATTTATTTTCAACGTTCAACAAATTTTGTATATGCTCCTCGAGCAGGCTAGCTAACTGCTGCCTTTTAAATCTCAACGACTCCTTAATCACCAATTTTACCACTTGCACTTGTACGTCGATATCGCCCTTTAACGTTTTTATGCTGTCAAAAAGTTCAGTGAAATTTTTACCAGGTTTCCGTATCAGTCTATTCAAATTTTTCCTAATTTCGAAGTTTTGACTCTGGATCTCCTTCTCGTCCCTCGCCTCCTCTTCTTCGTCCTGGAACAAAATTTGAATGATATGTTCAAGACTTGGTCTGTTACAAATGCAACTTACCTTAATTTTTTGTTCGGGAAGCGAGTTATTGACCGATACATTATTGAGGTTTATGTTTGCCTCTTTTAAAATTTGCGATATTTGTTTATCGTCCGTGGCCGAAATACTCGAATAAAAGTCGTTTAATGAATTCGTAGTCATTGTATCCACGGTTTGCGGCATCGTATAATTATAATTAATATTAGTACGGATGTTATAGTTCACTTCACTAACACTATACGAAGGCAGTTCTTGAATTTGATGGGTTGGTGAAGGAGATCTTGATCTTTCACTCATCGGGCTTGCTGAGGGACTTTCTAAACCGTTCACGATGAGATTTGGTGGTTCGTCGAACCTCGGTAGGTCCTTTTCTATCGTACTCAACCTATAAAATAAAATAATGTTTTTTTGTAAGCTACGAAGACTTACAGATATTTAACGCAGTAATCTGAAACTTTGAGAAGATCCTCTTGAGTAACGAAATAACATACCATGGAACAGGTGATGGAAGCGGTGAAGGTACCGGACTCTGTGGTGGTGTAGAATCAATACTTGGCCTGGTATATCTGAAATTCTTCGGCAATGGACCAGGTTTCCTCTTAGCTGGTAATCTTACTAAATTATCACTGGTGGGATTAGGACGTTTATTATTTCTGTTAGTCCCCGTTGGCGAGCCAACTAAGTCGATATCGGCTTCATCAACCTACAAACGGTCAAGTAATCTAATAACTTATACTGCAGTTCAAAATTTAATATTATTTCCTGTCTAACTGTACCACTTACGAAAAATACATGGTTACTTAAAAATATGCTGAAAATTAAATGACCCTACCATCATTCTCTTGTCAATTTTGAAGGGGTTTCCAAACATGTGTTGTCGCACAGGTGCGGATTCGATTTCTCGAAGTTGAGGCGTTTGTTTCTTAAGGTATTCTTGGTAATTACCCATTTGGGATATCGGCAGTGAGTGGGCACTGTCTTGGTCCAAGGATATCCAATCAGATTGCAAAAAATTATTTCTCATCCTAACGACCTACACGTATTTAAAATAATGTTTGTTGCCTTTAATATGTTTTTTCCAAAAAATGATAACAGATTGTTTAATTTACCTGCTGCATCAGTCTATTTCGGGGAATATCAAATGGATTTTTATAGCTTACGCTTTGTCGCTCCTTGTCTAAAGTGCACGTCCAACTATTGTTCTGATCCATAACTTGATCTCTTTGCGAGATAAATTTGTCTGATAATAAAGGATGACTGATCAACTCCTTTTTTAAGGACACTTTGGGCGTTACCCTAATTTGTTCTGGACTATTAAAATTAGTCTTTAAACCATTCATCTAAAATTAATTGCATTATCATTTATACAGTAACAGTAACATTTTTTAAATGCCTACATTTGTTTGTCTTTGAATAATCTCACTACACATTTTATCGTACTCGACCTTAGCTTGATTTTTTAACCTCTTCAGATAATTTGATACGGAATAGCTGAGGCCATTTTCGAAGTTTTCAGGAATCAAGGTTTGTGCAAGCGCTACGGGGGTACCTACAAAGATATTCGTAATAAAAATTCATTGGTCTCATATACAAGAACATTCAACAAACCCATTCTGGTTAAAGCTCTCCTTAAAGGCCCTGCGTAATATGCTGGCAATGTTCTAGTGTAATTTTGGAATGCAGCTCGCCAGTCATTAGTAGGCTTCCACCTGTGAATCTATATTCTATATTCAGTCTCAAAAATTCAACATTACGACCTGATTTCTTCAGTAATCATAACTTGTTTTGTTATTTAATGAGAAAAAATTTTATGCTTATATTTTATGATATATATTTAACATTTTTATAGAAAATTAAGTTTTAAGTAATTTAAAATTTTTCTTCGCAAATTGGCTCTACTCATGCAGTATTTCTCGAATTTAAATTTGTGGCTTTAGTATTGCCACAACTGCTGCCTGCGAGATCCAATTGATATAACTTGAAATGCTTTTTTCACAACATCCTACCAATGATGTACTACTGAGAAACATGTACAATAATGTACGAGAAAACACTTTTGATATGCTCTTCTGAGATATAGGTAATGAATAGTTCATTCATTCTGACTTAATTATTGCTCATGGCCAATAGAAAACGTGCCCCTTTTAGTACAAAAGCATAATTAAGCCTAAAATGTATTAATTATTGCCTATATTTCAGGGGAATGTATTAATGAATGGAAAATATCACATTACATTCTTTCTCAAATGTAGCTATAAAAATTAACATTCCCTGTTTTAATATACTGAACTCTGACTATATACTGAACTCTGGCACTACTATATGTTATTGTATACATAATGCATAAATTTTCTTTATGTAACAAGGATATGATTTAATGTTTACTATCAATTTTTTTTTTTTTTCATTTTATTACATCATATTTGAATAAAAACCTAAAATCAATTATATCTAGAATGTAGTAATCAAACCGCTAATACGTTTATATGTATATAAAAAATTATATTTTACACATTTTTATTCTGACATTGCAAAGATATATAAAACAATTACCTTAAATAGATCATCCAGTAAAGGCAGTAGTACGGGATAATTATAAGGCATCACAAAGAGGTTCACGCAAGTCAAATTTGTACTGGCCTTCAGGTAGCCAAAAGGGTGACCGACTTCGGAATTTTTATAACTATTTGCCACAAACACCTAAATATTTACAAGGGTTATCTCGGTATAATGACTGTTATGTATATGCACTTACTTGCCAACATGTTTTAGGTTGTTTTCTAGATAAAATATACTGTGTAAGGGGTGAGGGTTCTAATTCGTACTTATCGAAAGGAAGATTTTCAATTACAAGGGGTTCCGAATTCGTACATGTGAATTTAATATTTGGATGAGCAGATCTAGGTGGCAAAACGGAAACTGTTACTTCAGGCCAAAACGACTCAGGTATAGGCCAAAATCCTGAGAAGAAAACGTGGAAATTAAATGAAATCCATAAATTACATAAGTAAAAGGCATCTTATTAACTTACCGTTTTCTTAAATTTGTAATTAATTTATAATATATAAGGGTACTTTAGATTACATTTAAGGGATACTTACCCACACAATAGGCTTTACTTGCTTTAGGTACATAAATCATTTTTCGACAATTGTGCCAAGAGGTATTCATTTGAACATTTGCGGATATTCCCCTGTCATTTCCTTCATTATATTCATTTTCCTTAACACCATCTTCTTTCCCATCTTCTTTTTCATACTGTGGTGGAGGCGGATCCGGTCCAATTTTTTCAAAATTAATTACAACACCATTTTGCACCTAATTTAAAAAAAAACAATAGGTATTTTCCTGATGCGATAACTGATTTTAAACAGTTCTCTACCTTCTGCACTAAACTATCAATGCACTGGTTAAGCATTCTATGAGATGTAATACAATAAGAACGTCCTCCTGTTACTTCACACATAGCATCTATAGGACTGCTGTCGCTTGGTACTAAACCAGTATCTCTTTCAACAGCCGGTGTACCTTCAAAGTCAAATTAATTTATCACCTTCCTACTTAAAAATTTGTAAAAATGCTCACCAGTTAGTCTTAACACTAAAGCAAATAATCTTTGATCCCAACGGAAGGGTTCTCGAGTCATTTCAGAGCCAGGGATTGGAGAATTCATTGGTAAATTAAATTCCTCTTGGACTCCATTAACTAATAATCCATTTTATAAAAGAAAGTAATTTAACCAAAGGAAAATGACAAAAACAAAGTAATACTTTTAAATATTTTTGTAGTATTTAAAACAAATATATATTTTTTTAGAAATACAATATCTTAAAGCATAAATATATGATAGGACTTTATTATCGGCCAATTGATATTTTTGCAATTTTTATCATTTCAATTTAATAGTTTAAATTACGAATAAAATTCTTGTATTATGATTTGCTTACACTTCAGCAAATGTAATAAAATATGAATTATATAGGCACAACAATATAGCATATTTAGAATATACCTGTAGTTAATTTTCCACCATCAGTAATTAACACGATAACAGCAGTTTCTAGGAAAAATGGGCATCTGCCTTGACCATAAGTATCAATACCGGACGTCATCCTGTTAATATTTAAGATATCAAAGGCTTGTTTTACAGCGACACCCATAGTTGTCAAAGAGTACGCTTGTAAATTTTTTAATTCATTCATAAACGTTGCTAGATTTTCTTTCCACCCTTAAATTATAATTTTAATAATTTCTTATAAAAATTCAATCAAGAATACAAATTTACCCGCTTTAATATTAATAGGTGATTCTTCAAACGTAAGTAACATATACCGATCAATTCGGCTGTCTATACTCCTCTGTCTAATTTTTACAAAAGTTTCAACTGCAGACTTCGCGACGTCCAACAGAGTTGTTCGACCACCTATGTAGGTCCTACAAAAAATGCAACATAGATAACCTGTTTGTTTGGACTACAACTACTAACCTTTGCAACATTGATGCTGAAGTGTCTATTAAAAAAACTATTATAGTCATTTTCGTTCTATACAAGTAGAGAGTTAATCCAAAATTCACATTCAAATTAATTGTGTTTAAACGTATAACTTGATTTTTGTCAACTCCACACAACTTCTATCACAGAATTATTTTATGTTACAAACAACCATAGAGAACTAGTCGTTTTCTACATACAGTATGTCACATTTATAATTAATTAATCACTATTATAATCCCAAGTATTATCCCAAGATATAGGGATGGCAGCAAGTTTTAAACCTACAGAATATGATGTCACCAAACGATTATTTAGTTTTTTCGTAAATATGTTATAAATATATCAGTATCACCTACAAGGCGTTAATTAACGTTATTACATATTCTGGGACTATCTTACATTAATCATAAAGTAAACAATTATGTTAAAAGTAGATTAAATATGATAGAGCGGTAGGTCGTTTCAATTGTAGTTAATTTGATAAAGAACATGAAAAGTCAAAACAAAGAAGAATTAATAGAAACGTCAAAAATAAAAACACAATATGGCTGAAGTAAAAAGTAATTAAATTGTTGATATTATTTTAAAGTGTGTTAAAGTACAAAATACTAACAATGTTTTGTGATAAAGAATTTGCCCTCGTTTAGGTTTATGTTATTAATATTATTTATATAATATTTTAAAACGACGAGAAAATGAGTAAATTTGTTGATTATTTTGTAATTTGTGGTCTTGATTTTGATTCTGGTTTAGAACCAGATAAATATTCAGGTAAAAAAAATGTGTAATAGGAATTATGAGATTTAAATATTGTTTTCTGTAGAAGACAATCTTCATGTGTCTCCATTAGAAAGATCATACAAAGGTAAGGTTTTAGCACACTACCCAGAAAACGTACAAACAAACCCTTTTGATGCATCTGCAGTTTGTATGGTAAGTTTAAATGTGTCTTAAACAATGCTGGGTATTTACTTTTAAAATTATAGTTGTCTTTACCTTCTGGATTAAAGTTTCGCACCCAGAAACATTCAGTAACACAAGCGCCAAATTTCCATTCTTTCCTTATAACACGAGAAGATGGTAAGAGATGTTATGGCTTTAGTCTCATCTTTTATGAAGAAGTATGCAACAGGGACATTTGTACAGCAATGCAAACATTACAAGTAGATTTCAAGAGATGTTAATAAACATTAATTTCATTCATTATTTTTTTAGGCGATGTATATTACAGAATTATCCAGTGGTTTGAAGGCGAATCGAGTCTTACAAAATACCCAAGCCCAAGGTCCACTATCAAGGTCCCTTCCAAGACATTTTAAATTGACACATAATCCCAGTGGAGCAGCTTTAACCTATTATGATATATCTAAGGATAAACTATTTGTCTCTAAAAGCATCGGTATTATTTGCCAGTCGGCTTACGTTCAGGCAGCTAAAATATTCTTGGAAAATTTATACAGGTACATATTGATTTTAATTTTATTGAGTTGTATTAGGACTCAATACATTGGAAATATATACAATTTAATACTAAATAGTATTCAACATAGAGATTTATATTCAAGAAATTATATTAAAATGTTATACACAACTGAGTAATACATGTATAAGTTAAAATCAAGTTATTAAAATTCCTGTATGTTTAATATAAACAAAAATATGTTTATTTAAGAGAGGTTTAACAAACAAGCCTTTGTAAAAAGATTACATTGTTTTTAAATAAGTTTTTTTTTATAGCTAAGATTTAACTAAAAATATTTATATTACAATGTGTATATTACAGTAGAATGTTTTGCCATTTAATAACGCATCATATTACTTGAATATTTTATGTATATAAACATTTAGAGCAATAATGTTTTTATGTGATTTATTATTTGCAGATGTGTCCCAAAAAGATCCAGTATCCCATATGGTCTCAGCTTAGAAAGTTATGTGTTTAATATTTTATATGAGGTAAATATGGCTTAAATATTTGTTCCATAATTCATTACAGTAGTACTACAGCAGAAGTTAAAATTATGTAATGTAAAATGATATAAGAAAGTAGCTTGATGACCTATTTTGTAATGTCTGCAGTTCCTTAATACCATGTATCTGTTGAGAAAATCTAGATGCATTCTAGATAAATTGTTTACCTTAAAACTCTTAATAATTTAAATAAAATGTATCTTGAATTTTTGTAGTACTAGCGGCAGGAGAATATTTTTTATAGAAGAATTTTTTTCACTCCAGTTGATTTCATGTTAGTCATTTCTTATTTGCAGCTTATAAGTAAGGGTTAATCCTAATACTTTACTGTAATACAATTCTGCTGTAATAAAACATTATAGTAAAAATTTAGACCTTGATCTGTCTCTGGTAATTGTGCAATTGTGTTACAAGATTTTATTTAAGGAAAACTGCATTTCAAACCATGGCATATTAAATTACTTTTAATCTTTGTGAGACTCGAGGTTGTGTTTTAGTTTATGTTACATTACATAATTATCAAACAAAACTTTGATTTTAGACATTAGTTAATATAATTATACAAAGTCCTTCTTTTACTATGACCATTGTATGTCTTGTCATATTTTTTTCACATGATTTATTCTTGTTTCTTAAATAAATTTGATACCTTTACTATTTTTAGGTACAATTACCTAGCCCTGGTAAAAGTATTTTGATTCATTTACCGCCATCGGATCCACAGCTACCTCCAGCAAGTGCTATACTACAAAATCCTGCTCCCCCTATTGAGCTACCCCATTTGGACTTCCCTTTAAGGCTCATGTTCACGTGGGTGGGAGTTGATATTGTAGTACAGTTATTTACTTGCCTATTGCTTGAAAACCAAGTTTTGTTACGGAGTTCAGGTAATGCTATATAAATTTTCTATATATGAATAATTTATTTGCTAAATATTACGTATTTTGTTTTCTTTCGTTAAGTTTAAAAAAAATTCCAAAAACTGATGAATTGAAATATGTTTCAGATTGTCAGAAACTAATGGTTGTCGCGGAAAGTATAACATCTTTATTGTTTCCATTCACATGGCCACATGTATATGTGCCGATTTTACCTGCATCTTTACATCATTTTTTAGACGCCCCAGTTCCCTTTGTAATGGGTAAATTAGTCTCATGATTCTTCGGTAACAGTTTTTTTTAACCTACTATTGCCCCGTTTTTTTTTTCTCGTTTTAGGTCTGTATGCATCATCAGAAAATATTAAAGTAGCCTCAGAGGCTAGTCTCTGTTATGTAGATATCGATAAACGTAAAGTACAATTACCTGAAGAAATGGGAAGTTTTCCACATTTAGAAGCATTTACTGCGGAAATTTGGTCAGTTGTTGACAAATATGGTGTTCATGTGCCAAATTCAGAAAATAGTAGGAATGCTCAGGTTTGTTTGTGTTTTTTTAATATAAGAAAATAATAGAAGCATTCATTGTATGTATTTTTACATTATGCCTATAAATTCAATAAATGGACATTTTATGCCAAATCAAAGAAAACATTACTATTTTAAAATACATTAGAACTTCCGAGAAATCTTTCTCAACTATATTTAATTCGTTAAACCGATTAAATTAGTTAAATTCTTTATTTAAATGAAAATTTATAATATGCACTTTATGAAAATAATTAGTTATTAAAATAAACTAAAATAATAGTATTATGGGCAATATCCCATCTAATCTAAGAATCTATCTACCTGAAATGAAAGTAAAGTATTTAGAAGTGTTTATGGACATCTATGTTATATTAAAAAAATTACAATCTATAGTTATACAAATTTAAATATCCTTGTAATATTTTACATAGAACTTTAGAGCTATTTATCACTCTCTAGTAGAGAATCTGGTCTAGGAGGAGATCTGACTTATGGTATTCTAGCATGGGAAGTTTAAAGAATTGAACATTTTCAAAATATGCTAAATATAATTTTTTTACATGGCAGTGTGTTATTATATTCTTATTTTCTATATTATTGTATATTATTTACTGTAAATCAAATTATTATTATTATCTAAGAAAGGTAACACCCAATGTGAAATTTTGGAATGTTACAAATCTTTTAGGATATAATGTCTAGAAGTTGCACGTTGCCAGGCAGGCCCCAAAATCGTCGAAAGCTTTCGATTCATGACACATTGGATAATGATAGACCGCCATCTCCTCCCGGATCTGCAAGATCGGAAGCTTTACAGAGAATTGCCGATATTGTAAGACGGACTGGAGTTGCATTAGACCAAAATGATACCTCACAACCTAGCGATTCGTACATAGAAGATCTCAGATTTAATAATTCCATTAGAGAAATATTTCTAAATAGATTTGTGCATATTTTCCAATCTTATGAAAACTTTGTTATATTTCCTAATCAGGTAAAATTCGTATAAAGCATTTTTAATAATAAAAAAAAAAAAACAATCTGCAATATTTTCAGGACAAAGAAGACTGGTTTAATAGTAGAGACACAATGCAAAATTTTGATAAAGCCTCATTTTTATCCGATCAACCCGAACACGACAGACTATTTTTATGGAGATTTTTGGAATCACAAATGTTTGCAACCCTTATAGATAGTAAAATATTGTCGATATGGGGGGAGGTAGACAACAACCTTCTCATATTTGACAATCGAATAAAGCTTTTGAAGCAAAGATATGGCGGAGAAAATTTGATGAGATCTTTATGCTACGAACCTTGCATCAGCGCTCACGACACCCAGAGGCTCATCGATAGGAGATTGAGCAGCCCTGATTTTGAGTCATCTCCCCCAAGGGAAATAATGAACAAAAAAACTGTCATACCCAGACAGTTTCCTTTATTAGATAAAGAAGTGTTGAACAAAACCCCCGTAGTGAATAAAGGTAGTATACCTAGAGCTAGTGCTTTGAAAAAGGGATTGTCATTTTCTAGGCCTCCTATTGGTCCCAACGATAAGTCAATAAAAGCTACTAACAACCAAGATATGTCGCCTGCATTAATAGCCCAGGCAAATTGGACATTTGTTGAAAAACTTTTAAAGGTAAATATATTTTTCAGGCTTTATCATTAAATAATTATTTAAATAATTTTAGGACTGTAAAATCAAAACAAAGAGGATGCTTCTGGCCAAATTGGGAGCTGAAGGGGTGACTTTATCTAGCAATAATGCCTCTGATAGTTTCGGGGCCGTCGAGGAAAGCACTTTAGTAGCGTCGTTGTGCGACTTCCTAGAAAGAGTTTGGTCCCACGGCCTACAGCGGAAAAGAGGAAAATCCGCCCTTTGGTCTCATTTACTTGCTTATCAGGAGGAATACCAACATTTAAATAAAAATGATAACTATTTGCTGTCTAGTAAGTTCTAACTGGAGAGACAACCATTATGCATTATTCTAATTTCAAATTTTTTAGATGAGGTGTCTCGTTTGGCATTAAATTTAGAAAATTGGAACAGCCAAGTAAGCGATATCAAACTGAAGACGGAACTGCCTGACTTGCCATCTCACTTACTCTTTGATATGGCGTGAGTTTATAGCTTAAGGATATATTTTGTTCTCTGGAAAACGATTTTTATATTATTTAAGATAACATATAGTGTTTTTAAATTGTTTGTCATAAATATGTTACTCATTAAATTATGTTATGTTAAAAATTTTAATAAACTTGTAATAGAAAGCAGATAGGGCCTAAAGGCAGTGCTACAATTTTTAAAAACGTCGAATTTACTTAAATATCTCAAATAATGTGATGTGATAAATGTGAAGAATGACCATCATGAACTAAACATAAATAGATATTTCCTTAAATCATTAATTTGGGATGGGTCATCATCCTAAATCATGAGGCAAGAAGACTAGTAGTAAAGAGTTTGTTTCTCAAAAGTAATAGATTTTAAAAGTACAAGAACATTTGTATGAAAATTATCATTTTCATACAAATATCTCAGATCCTATATGATATAAACCTATCAAATTGGAGTTAATAACCTTCAAATTAGTTATTGACAGTAAACAATGGTAGGGATGACGAGCAGCCTAATCCATATAGGAATCTAGAATTTTTATTACCACTTTGTGTTAAAGCATTAAATTCACATTGTAATTCTAAAAAAAATCTCTTATTCTTAGATTAAAGTTACTTTAAGTAATCCAAATATTATTCTAAAATACCTATTTGGTAAATAAGTGGAATCTAAATAAAAAAAAATTACTCCACCACTGTTTAATTTGTTAGTAATAGGTAAACATTTTTTTATTAAAATTTTCTGCAATTATGACATTGATTTAAAACATTTTCTTGTATACTTCTTGCTTACTAATATTTTTTTTAATGTTAGTGGTTATCAAAATATATTCTGAAAGTTATTTTTCCTCTAGGAACATTCAGGGTATGCCTGATGTCAAAACCGGTATAGGGATGGCCAGGGCTTGGGTCCGCCTTGCCTTGGAAAAGAAACAGCTGTCGAAACACTTCCGCACCCTCTTATCAGATCAAGGCCTACTCCGTGGACAATACAAGCGTTCGGCGTTCCTCAGATGTGAAGAGGAACGTGAACAATTTCTGTATCATTTGCTCTCTCTAAATGCTGTAGATTATTTTTGTTTTACCAGTACGTACCCTACAACTGGTAAGATAATTATAGATCAATATCTTGTTTTATGCAGAAGCAATACTACTGTACTATTTATTTGCAGTGATACCTTACCGAATTGTGATAGTACCAAATAAAAAAGGAACCACATCATCTGCTAATGTTTGGATAGTGTTGTCGGGAACACTTTTGGAAACAAATCATGTCCCTGTACCTAAAGCTACTTTGAATTTTGAATGCAAGGTATGTTGCCTATAACTGTTTAAAAATGTTGGCTTTTGTCTTTTAAATGCATTTCAGCATCAAAATTTGGGAGTTTTGACAACCCTGCGGATTGGACACGACAATTCAGGACTATATGCAAAGTGGATGATTGATTTCATAATCGTTCGAAATGAAATAACTAGCCACACCTACAAGTAATTATTGTTGCATAAATATAAAATTGTTCTCCAAACTAAACTATCATCGTACATATTCATATTATAAAATGGCATATTATTTGCCAATATTAAGATTTTATGAAACAGTCTTAAAAATATATCATTTTACATAAAAACAGTGTTTGCTTTTTAATGTTTCTAATGTACAACCGTTGTTAATTCTTAATAAAAGCCCTAAAAAGCCAAACCATATGTAGACTGACACTTTAAATGAAGGTTGAAATATTAAAAAGCAAATAGTGTGATGTATACATTTATTTTTAAAAGTAAATATTTACCAACATATATCATATACATAAAGTTTCATTTAAAAGTATTGTGTGTAAAGCTTAAACTTTCCAATCGTTGAAATACCACAAATATGTTTCCATTTCACAGAATACGGTTGCAACATAATCATGTATCTGAGTACATAAAAATAAAACACTAAGAGGACCTTTAAACAATTTTATTATTATAGCTGACTATATTGGTTTTGGTTACATATATTTGGTTATAACTTGTCACCAGTAACCAATAACTTATTGTCAGGACAGTGACCAGTCTAATGAATTTGCTTGTGTTGTGTTTAATTACAACATTTTTTGTGCAATATATTATACATGTAGTATGCTATGGTAACAGCACATCAAGAAAAAATATAATGAGATACCTTCGATACATTCCCCTGAAACATAGGCAATGAAGAATTAATTTTTGGGAGTTAGTTTCACTTGTTGGATCAAAATGGCTGGTCCCACTATGGGCCAAAAGCATAATTAATTTAAAAAAATTAGTTTAGCATTGTATCAAAAGTGTCTCACTACATTATTTCTTGATGGTACATTAATACATGAAAATAAGAACATAGGATAACACAGAAAAGTATTTTACATATGTGAAATCAGAAAAAAATCTCACTTTCTGTTAATGCTGCATTTTAAATTGAACTCATAATTCTGTTTGCCTTTGGGAAACTTTGAGAAAGCACTTGCACTGGACATTATTTCTATGGTTTTCATAAATATAACAGTTGTTATTAGACTTCCTTTAGCTACAAACAATCTTTTAATGCACCTGTGTATGCATATTTGAATAGCAATGCAATATTACTCTATCGGAAATGTTTCTTATTCAAATACGTACTCAACACTTAGAAATTAACTCAAAACCCGTTTTGAATTAGAATTCAAATTTTCTGCTAGAGATAGTAACAATACTATCGAAATATACATATATAAGGGCAAAAAATATTATTTGTGGTTGAGGGGAATGTAGTAAATTTATTATCTTTTGAAAAAGTTGAAAAACATTTTCTAGTTTTCCCTTCCTTAAGTACTTGCCAGGCTTTATAAAACTACCAGTATTTTTTTTTTTATTTCCCATGTAGCAGAGGCTGGTTTTCTCAGTTTGGCACAAAATTCATCAATCTATTTAGTATATGTTTATCATCAATTACTTTTTCTAAAAATTATACTGTTCTGCTAATCATCATAGGTTTTTATATCCACTATAGAATATGCAGTTTCTAAGGAAATAATAGTGGAAATAGTAGTGTAATATATATGATATCCACTATATAGTTCTTAATTTCTGGTGAAGTCCCTTGTCTAATTGAAGCTTTTTTGTCATTGTCATTAGCGACTTGAAGCAAGATTTTGTCATCGATTGCAGGTCATTTGCTCCAGCAATTATCCAGAAAACTGTCTATGAATAAATCACCTTCAATGGATAACGAAACGTTGAGATATATCGAGAAGGTTCAAATTCATGTAACCAGCCTGTGGAAATATCCAATCTACAGGTTTCCGACAATTTACAAGAACTTTAATATGACTGTGTTTCATAATATTTTACAAATATCTTCATTACTGTTAAATATATCTGTAAGAACTGTGTTATTTTAACTTTGACATTACGAGTAAAGCTTTTTTTATGGAAATGAACAGATTATAATTATCTTAATGGCAAAATTTTAACAAAAATATACCTATATAAAATAAAAATTACCAATTTCTTGGTGTGTGGACACCCTCTAACCCTCTAAGCACTATTCAGAGTGTAAATAAATTCTCAGTAAATCGAGACTGCAATGAATTTTATAGAAATTATCCCAATTTTGATTAGAGAACTGGACTCTTTCACTGATTTTTATCGCTTAGCGTTGAGTTTATTTGTATGCTTTAAATACTCATATACTTAAGTTTAATCAGGGTAGGTATATACATATGTAGACAATCTTTAAGAGGTGATTCTTTATGTGATTTTAAGATGGAGAATTCAAAGAAACATATAATCTAAATATATAGGCTTTTGAGTTACAGAATTTTAAAACTTTACTTTTGTTCTTAAGTTTTTTAAATTTGTCTCAGATACTAAGAATAATTTAGATTTATAAAATTTTCTGCATAATACCTTTTTTTAAAGGAACAACTTTTAAAATAATTTACATATCTCTTGGCTCTTAAGTCTCAAATTTTATGTTATTTTATGCCAAGACACTGGCTTAATTTGAGAATAGTCTAATTTAACGTTTTGTTCTTAAATTTTTCACTCTCCAAGTTTCTCACTATCTTGTACAATTTATAATTTATTTGAAAAAAAAAAAAATAAATGTATGCATTATTCTAAGGATAATTTAATATTTTTGACAGTGCCCATGATACATCTTTATTAACCTTTGAAATAATCTACAAGGTACTAATTAAAACTAAAATTATGATATATTCGCTGTACATTTGCCCACATCACCACTAGAAATTTTTGCACATCTCTTTTTAGAATGCATGTGTGCCTTTTATCATTTAGCTGCTGACACAATCTTAATAAATGCCCATATCTTGTAGATTTCCATGTGGTCGGTGGCTGGGGAGGGGCGTTGATGATGGATCAACTGAAAGATTACTAGTCGGTACTTTAATGTCAAAGAAAGAGGAGGTTGAGGAATCTGTAAGATCTTGTGGAAGTCTGGGGCGATCTACACCAAGGGCAAGATCTCCTGCTACACCAAATAGACCTGAATTGAAGCCGTCTCAGATTCAGCATATGCTAGGTAAGAAAATGACGATTTTATAATTGTCTTTTCCTCACATCAGTTACAACTTATTTACAAGATTTAAACAAGTCATATTATAAACCCAAAGGTCAGCTGCATAATTGTGTTTGTTACTCAAATTGACTTATACAGTATTACATAAATTACAAGTAAATCGCGCTCTTATAAACATTTTTATTTTGTCTATGAATGTGTAAGTAAAAATACTTATCAATAAATTGCATTTTCTTTATTCCTTGCACACAAAATAAATTTGCTATCCTAAGAATTCAAACCATTCTTAAATTCACTGACCCTTCCAATATTACCACAATCAGGGTGTAGAATGACAAAAAAATATTATATTGTACATAAAAAAGTATATTTGATTTTTTTATTTGGAAAATAATTATACAAAAGAAAAGTGGCTAAAATATATTTCCTATATCAATAAGGTTCTGATAAATATCACAGTAATTTAAATATTTTAAAAAGAAATTAAGTTCATTCAAATATAAATGGGTATTTGAATGACACAAAAAATAGCAACTAATTGGATTTACATTTATATCTATTATAGTTATTTAATTACATTACATCATCCCATATTATTTTTTCAAGTTATTGTTATGAAAAACTGTAAACTAGAGTAAAATCCAATAAAGTGATCTATCAACAGATTATCTAAACATATAGATACCATTTCACTTTTTAAAATATTTTTTATATAGAGTATTATATACTTTTATAGAGCAGGGCTTATTATGTTTTACTGAAAATGTACGAAAGTTAATAATTTAGCTTACACATAATGAAACATGTATTTGTTTTGATGTTTGGTTTTTCTGTTTCTGTTTGGCTAATAAATATTTACAAGCTAATAAATGTGAATTATATTTTAGGAGACTGTGTCAATAAGATAATTAAATGGCACTACAGAAGAAACTCAGAAAGACATACTACCTTAACCGCCCTTCTTTGCAGTGAAAATGGTTTGGTATCTTGTCTTGAAAATGTGTTTCTACTTGGATTCAAGTCTGCTCGTCTCTTCATGGGAAAACACTATTTGTGGGACTTCTTTGGTAATACTTAACGATTACAGTTGCCCACTTTAATGCCGCATCAGTAGTGATCATATTTATAAACAAATATATATGTTATCATAATTTATATAATATGTAAAGTGTACCCAGTTGACATTAAAAATTCGGATTGGCTCGGCTAAACATCTACAGAATTGAATATGTCCATAATGTTGTTTCCATGAGTGATGTCCAGTACAGTGAAAAATGTTCTTATATAAAGAAAATGACTGTGTGACATATAAACATGTAACATTCACATAATTAGAATGACCACTAAAATTCTGTAGTGTATGCATGTCAGTACTATTACTATAACATAAAGAAAATGCACCACAATCCTCTTAACGCCATATATATTAAGCAGTCCCCCAATTCCAGAGCCGAAGCTGTCTGGGTGGGGGATACATATTGAAAAACCGCGGACAACACCCATTCCTCTCGACATTGCCAGTGCCGACGTTTGGAATCGAACCAACATCACGACAGTCAGTAGCTAGTCGCATTTCCTACATAATGCATTTTAACTACTGCGTACTAATCTTCTGTGTCAGGTATAATATATCTTAATCTGGCAAAATCTAGGTTTTTCCTTACACTAAAATTGTTCTCTAACAAATACCTTTCGCACCATTTAAAATCTTCACTTTTTGCACATGATCTACTATTTACAATTATTCCCTAATGTAATTACAAACTACTAATGGAGTAGTTTGTAATTATTCATATCATCCGTTTGTTCCATGTAATTATTAGTTTCTAAATCTACATACACTTGAATTTTCATCTTTTTGTAATTATTTAGCGTGAAACTGTAAAACTAAGGACTCCCCATGTTCCCCATCATGCCAAAATTGGCTGTGAAATGTCTGGAATACCAGGACACTATGAAATTCCTAATTAGGTTTGGGGATAATATATTTAAAATTAGATGTTAGATTGCTTCACTAATACATTTTTCCAATGTTTTACTAGGTTGTAAATATGCAGGTGACAGTCGAAGTGGATAAAGTGTATATACTATAATGTTGACCACACAATATTTTTTTTTAGAATCTATTGTCTCCCTATAATTTAAATCAAGAAATTTTCTTTATAAATCACAATATGCGCAAATAGTTGCGTGTTACTGCAAACTTTTGGCATTCTTACGTTATAATAAATTCACAGAGACAAGGTATATATAGATAGATATTTACACTGACACAATGTCCAAAACAACAAGTGGTCAAACACGACGCGAAAGCTAAAGTGAATTGCCTGTACCTACATTAATTCATACATCTCAAGTCTACGTGCCGGCATCTCGGCTGCCGTAGGGTTACCCGAATGTAACACCACTGATGCAGTACTCATGGTGGGCAGCTTTATTAATGATTATACTACTGTTTCATCTTTTTACAATCTTTTTTTTTTCTGTTAAAGTTCGAGTTAAAGAGCAGTTTGAGTTAGAGCTAATGGAAGAAGTCTCAGGAAATAGGACAGCCAGTTTAGAAAGAAATCATCAAGAGACAGTAGCAGTTTGGAGATGTTATTGCCATCTTATAGACGAAATGACGCATACAAGCAAGACACTTGGAAAAGATGGAAAATTTCAACGTTTCATATGTCTTAGTGTTAGGTAAGGTTGATATCAAAGATTTTCTTCGTTTTAAATGACATTTTATATTTCAGAGAACATTTATTGCATAGGATGCTAGTTCCAATGGCTGCATGTAAAGTAACTTTAGAGATGTATGAGGAAAATTCTTTTTTGAGAAATAGGGCTCTCTTGACTTTCCTTCGTCAAATACTGTTACCTTTAGATGAATTAGATGTTGTATTAGAGAAATCTGTCTCTCGTGGAATTTCATCTCCATCTCCTCATAATTAGATGATCGTAAACTATTTCTAGTCCTTTTTTCCTGATTTATTACCAATGATTGATATTACCTTTTTAAAGTGAGATTTTTTTTTCTTTATCGGTTTCTGTATATATAGTGTTTTATGCTGTGTACATTGTTTTGTAAATAATTTTTTCGATATTATGAAATTTAGTTGATGAAAAAATATATAATTTTTTTGAGGAAACATATTTTTTTATATTAGTTTTGATTTTATCATTAATAATGTTGGATTAAAGTGACGATTTTAGATTCAAATATATATTCTTGCCGAAAATTATGTGTTTTATTTTTGTACATTAATGTGTTCTTTGTTGTTTTACCCAAGTCCCTCATTAAAATTTAATAACCATATTGAAAACATGAGAATATACTAAATCAGCATAATATAATTCTATGGATAAAATAAAAAGTGAAAATCTATATTAAAAAAGTAATAATATGGTGAGTCCTATATACATCATTTATTTCTGCAAGGTGTCTCTAATGTACTGTGACAGCAAAACGGGCTCAATGTAGTGGACTAGTATTATAAGTGGACTATATATTAAAGCCAAAGCCTCTGATAATATGTGTAAATATAATTAAAAAAGGTATAGTTTTGCAGATTGCACCATTACATAAACACAAGGAAAATAAATATATAATCAATTTTACACTCAAAAAAGCAAGTTACTGATTCATGAGAAACGTAATTAAGAGTAGAACAAGCAACAAAATATTTTTTTCTATCTTAAATTAATCTTAGAGTCAATTATGATCTTAGTCAACACAGGACATTTTAATATTGAAAGGTATTATTAGCTCTAATTAGATCAGTTTTGTTTATATTTTAGATAAAATATTGACAGTGTTTATTGCATTACTTCATCATAGTACCTATATCGCTAAAAAAACTAGTCTAATAATATTTGTCAATTTTGGTTCTATAAATTTTGAAAAAGTTATTTTTTGAAACAACCTTTTTAAGATACACATTTTTCTAAAATGAAAATCGCTTAATATACCTAATACTTTTTTTATTTTCAGACATGCACAAATTATTGGCGCAAAAAATAAATCGTTTTTTTTCCATTTGTGCAACTTTTTGAGAGTCACTGTATGAATTAAAAAAATAATATGCTAAGTATACTTGTACATACACCTTAACTTAGTGAATATTTAGGCAATTAGTCAAACGTAAACAATAGCTTTTGAATAATAAAAGATTGACGAGATGTGAAAAAAGAAAGAATTAATTTGGCGCGAATGAACAATCACAAACGGACAGACAGGCACCCAAGAAAATGATAATTTTACCTAAAGTATTATAGACAAATCAAGTCATAGTTTTTAAATTACTTTAATAAAAAACAGTTATTTAAAATGGTTTAATAAAATTACTTTTATACATGTATTGTATACAAATGTGCCCCGGATCGATGCCTTGTAACCATTTTATTATGAAAAAATTTAAATTGTTTAGTGATGTTTGAATTAATTTTACCGCCAAAAGCTATTATCTCAAAAGATGGCGCCTTCCATTGTTAGTGAAAATTCTAAAATGGCGGACAAAAGTTTGGTGAGCTAGTGGTTTCGAAAACACACAAAAACCTTTAAAATATGAGTATTTTACATAATAATCACTATAAATAATTCGTTGGTGATAAAAAGTGATTGTAGTGAAGTTTTGAGACTTTAGTAATCCAACTCTTGCCATGTTTCAAGTGTTTTTCCCCTGTGAATAGACGTTGTCCATACTTATGGAGCCATATTTATAAAATTTATATTAATTAGACTGTTAATTAAAGATTTTTCCAATGAGAAGTAAGTACTTTGTTTTCATTCATCAGGAAAATGTGAAAAACGTTAACAACACTTCTTTTAAGGCCTTATTTTTATTGCATTTCTTCGAGTGGCAAGCGTTGATTTCTTGTTGATTTTCATGTCAGAGGTCATGATTGGTCTAATTTTTACTGGTCATGAAACTGTAGTTTTTAAATCATTAATATGTTTTATTAACATGAAAGTCTATAAGCATGTGAGGGCTTGAGAAATTGTTCAAACATTTTTAATTTTCCCAGAGCAGACGAGCAATTAACAGTTCAAGGTTATTCAAAATCTGGTATTCGTTTTTGTTAGTAGATAGCATACAAACATTTCTAACAATTATTATTAAAATGTATTTGTTACATAATTGGTTTAGATGTCTTGTATACATACTTTTATTCAGAGATTCTAATAGTTGCAGATGTGTTAATAAAGCAGTAAAATAAACACTAATCAATAATGAGCCCTATTGTCTCAAGTATTTATTTTGATTTTCCAATTACCTATCCTGTTTAACTTACCAAATATTTTCAATTGTAGAAAGATTGTTCATAATCTTATTGTTATATCCAAACTGGTCCAGTCATAAATAAATTTAAAAATGAAAACACTTAATCACTTAACTTTTACATTATTTCAATATACATACCATAGGCATATATGCACAATTGTATTTAAGTAGGTATAACTTTTGTATAACACAAAAAACAATAGTTCGTTAAAAATGAAGTATAAGCAATATAGCCCATTTAACATTAGATTGATGATAAAAAACAATGCAATGCAAATACAGTATTATTATAATACTCAAAATGTGATGTTTCTAAAACAGCACTAATAATTTCCAGGCTTTCATAATGAAATTCAGAATGTAAATGAAATTGTGCAATAAATAATATGCCTAATTAAGTACTTGTTAATGAACTTGTCTATATCCCAAGTACCTTCATTACCTTATTTATATAATATTTCCATTTTGATTTCGATCAGAATGATATTAAAATTAATGTATCGTAATAAAGTGTACATTTTCATCACCGTGCCTCTACCCGTTACATTCATATGCACATCGTGTTTTCATTTGTAGAGAAATTTAGACATAGGCATCAATTAGCAAAATAATATACAAACAGAAAAACAGTATCTGACTTTACACTCAATACGTTAACTTACACTAACCTGTATTTTAGACAATAATTTTGCATAATTATTGTAATATTCATAATTACTTCATAAAAAAAAATCAGAAATAATGAATGAAATAACATGAATAAGTTGTTTAGGAAGTTGATTATAGTCCCCATAATAAATTTACAATGATAATAGGTAACCTATGAATACAACACACTAAATACATAGGAGTTAACTCTTAGCATGTGTTGGTTCCTGAAAAATACGGAATATTTATAATTAATCCACTATAATTCAGTGGTTAATTACATTTGGCCTCATTATTAACTAATGATGACTAACAATAATATACCTGGATTTTCAAATATATGAATGGCCTGTGTATTTAACCATGTCGTCACTACTCATTTATAACATTTTTAGTTTATGGAGTAGATATAATTAAGTACGTGTAACCATTTTTATAGTCTGATCAATCATAATAAATATTTTCAGTTCATTAAAATATCTACATTGTTTCAGATACACTTAGCAACATTACGATTTAGAGTTGCTTCCATGGCACTGGTTAATACCGTATTTACTTTTCCTTTAAAACTTCTATATCCATTATTTAACTATCTTAACCTAATTTATTAGAAATATATAGGTAAATCTATTTGCTACTTTGTCATGTTTAAATAATTGTCTATGATTTGTTAGATATAAATAAAGCTGATGAGTAGAGATCTTTTAAGTGCAGTTTATTATTTCCATGCTATTTGATAATATTATAGTATTATTTTGATATGTACTTGAAGTATGGATATCTAGAAAGATAAGAATCAGAAATAAATCTATTATAACCTACTCACATGTGAATTATAGGCAAGACAGTTAAATTATGCAAAATTTTAGTGAAGTAGACCATTTGTAAATTACCTGTCCATTTAATGAGTTTATATCATTTCTAATTCACCCAACGTGATATATTTATGTTAAATGGCTAGTTGCAAGGCCATAATATAAATATCTGTAATTAGAAGTCAAAAGGCTATAATCAAAAGAGGATGGTAGCGAGGCACTATTGTATGTCAATGTAGAGAGTAGCACAAATGGTCTTAAAAAATGTATATAGCTAATGCACATTCTATTGCATTACATTATAGTAACATTAAAAACATATGATTATTACCACTGGTGAGACATCTTCCTATTACGTATAGGAAAAATTATTAAAGTTTAATTAATGTACTATAGGTGCAAATGATAAGATAGAGATGTATTAAAACTTTAATTCAAATGTATTTTTCAATGTACTTAAGGGTTTTGCTCAAGATTTTTTAGTGGAAAAATTTTATACTGAATTAACTTCTTGAAAACCTAATAGTTCATTTGAATTCGAGGAAACAGTAATAGCTGAATGTTTTTGCTGTTGTTGATACATGATAAATATATTCTTATGTACTAAGAATGTGTGTGATTGTGTACTAAGGATACACCTAGTAAATATTTCATGATTCCTGGAATACTATTTTGGTATTTGGTTGTTTATAGTTTAGTTCTGTTAATCATAATTTTTATGAGGACTGTAGAATTTTTAATAGTCTTGATTATAAAAATAATAGGGAAATTATTGTATTTTAAAAGTTAAGATATAATAATAAATAATAAAATCTGCAAATCATTGTATTTCTTAAATTTTTCGTGGTCTTCAAACAAAGTCATCCAAATGTGTACTATTTCTTAAAATTTATATTTTTTATTCATCTTGCAAAATTATTAACTTCATAGCACAACTAACCAAGGACATTCTTTCATTGTACATGTTTCCTAACAAGTTATGTTTACATAATTTTTTATGTATTATGTAAATACTTGGTGGTTTTTATTCTTTGATTTTATTCCTTCCTAAACAGCTTATTAATGTAATTGTGAAATGCAGTTAAAATAATACAACAATTACTTACCACTAAAAAAAAATGTTTTATGAGAATTAAAAAATATATATATTTAGATGTAGTTCTCTCCTCTTCTATCTGTATAATCTAAGACAAACAACATTGTGTGTAACATTCGGGCCTTTGTTATTTGTCTATAATTGTACAAATCATTTTGAATTGTTTTTGGAAGTTCTCACGCATGATACACATACTTCCTTGTTCAGCATATAATTATTTTATATTTGTTATTAATAACACACTTTCGATTTAGAAATTAATCGAAGAAATATTTATTTTAGATTTAAGTTAACATAAACAAAATATTTGCTAAATATTTAGGATTTCATTTATACTCAAAACAATAGCATACTGTAGATACCTAAATTTTTATATGTATATTTTTCAGAATTACAGAAATATTTTCTGACATTGTCACTCAGAAATACAATACAAAAATATAATTTTTACTGATTCTAAGGTTAGCACAAGATAGGAGAAGCTGGAGGTTAGCGTCCAACCAGTCTTAGGACTGATGACCTAATGATGATGATGACTGATTCTAAACAATTTAATTCAATTCAGTTGATCACAGATAATTTAGTAAAACCAAATATACTTGTAATAAAAAAGTATACCATATTTATCTCACTTGAATTATTTTATTAAAAATGCTTAATTTCATTCCATAATAAAAAGTTTTCAAACTCTCCTTACTATATTCTGTATACTTTAGAGGTTTTTATAGAGAAGTGTGTACTGTTTGACCTAAACTGTTTAAAAAAAATCAAAATTTAAAAATATAGCACTTGAAAATCAATTTATAATTTAGTTGTAATAATAATAACTGACCATATGAAAAACATTTTTTTTTTTTTGTAGATGGAATGGCTACACAAAAAAACTTAGTATTATCCAGTCATGGATCCTGTGGGGCCATGGTACGCCTCTTATAACCGCTTGGCGGGGGTGCAAGCTGGATCGGGAAGTGGTGAACTTCATCATCATCTTGCTACGACCACAGCCACAGGTGCCCCGCCAACGACCACAGCCCAGCTACTTCCTGGGGGATTTCTGTCACCACCACCAGTGGGTTACGAAACAGTATTCAGTCCCTTGTTCCACCATGCCGCAGGAGCAAAACCCTCTACACATTATGTGTCACAAGTCACCCAACAAAGGGCGCAAGCTCTTGCCCAAGCGGCAGCATCCAAGCAGTCGGCCGATGGAGAATTCCATCCACAAGCGCAGGCGTTTTTCGAACAGGGTGCGGCAGGAGCATGGCAACAGAATAGCCCCTTTGGTATATTACCACATGAAAGTGTTGTAGCAACGACGACAAGTAAAACATACGAAAACTTTAATGCACATTTTGCAGCGGCGCAAACTTTAAATAATCATTTAAATTCGCAGATAGCTAAAGCAGGGTCAAATAGGGCTCAAAGTCCTCAAGTTTCTTCAGCCTCAACAAAAACAAACGCATCACAAGCAAATTCCAGCCCGTTTTACCAAGTGCCAGTCACTCTAACTGAAAGTAGTACTAACAATGCTAAAGCATTCTCTTCGTCTACATCGAATATTCAGCAACAGCAACAACAGTCATGTATAGTATCGTCTCCATCGACTACAGTAACAAAGGAGTATCGTGTCCCACAGCCGCCTATAAGGTCATTTTTAAGTTCTCCGAATCAGACACGAACTCCGATAGAAAAATCATTTGCTTCCCCTACAACCAAGCAGCAGGTTTCGCCCGTGCAAATTCAGACGAAGGCGCAAACTAAAATTTACTCAGAAATAGGTAGCCAGCAGGAGAGGCAAAGGACTACTGATGAAAGTCAAAGTCAGTCCTCCCCTATCAGCTTCTCCATCATGGATGCTCCTGGAAGACTGAATTATTCCGGTAGTAATTCTTCTGGCAAGCGTCCACCGCAGTTCCAACACAACTACAGACATTACCAGCAACAGGGTAATTCTAATTCTGAGGATTTCCAGAGGCCTAAAAGTGGATCCGATTATAATAATTCCAACGGTCCAGACTGTAGCGTAGTCGTACCTCGAAGGCCGAGCCCATTGCAAGCACATTCCCAAGCGTCACCTTTAGGTAAGATACATTTAGTTGGTATTTTAGTCATGTTGTCCATATATTGTTTGCCTGGGAATAAAGCTCAGGGAAATTTCCAAGCTCAAATTAACTATGGAAATCCCCATAAATCAAGTTCATTATAGTCGAACAAAATTATTTATTCGTCTTTTCGTATGTTTATTTTGCATTACAATTGAATGACGAGAAAAATAAGTCCTCAAAAAGATCAAGGTAAAAATATAGTGTTCTAGAAAAGTATAGTAAGGTATAAAAGTAAGTTATTCAGTGTAGGCGTCAAATATAAAAGTTTTATCGAAATATTTAACAAAAATATCTAAAAAAAAAATTAATATATAATCGACTGAACTATATGCGGAACGAATTTTTTTATACCAAAAACAACCCTACTTAAGCTTATGGAAATATATTTGCAGGCCAAGTTCATGATAAAATATTTGAGTAAACTTATAAGTAGAGCACAAAAATGTAGCTTCAACTTTGAGGTGCAGACAAATTGAAAATGCATAAAAAATGACAGGATTTTTATTAAATTTCCAAGTATATTGAATTAGTAATATACATACATATATGTAAAATGAAAATTACTATTTCTTAAACTCTAAAAGAAGTTATAGTAATCTATATATTATATTAAATCTCTATATCATATACTAATCTATATCTTATTTTATATGTTATATAAAAAACGTAACGTATTGAAACATTTTGAAAACTGAAACATTGTGTCAACATATTAAAAACTGCTATAGATAACTTGGGGTCAACATAGATTGGCATCTCTTGTTTTTCTTTATACTCAATGCTACTAGAATAAGATTTTGTCTACAGTCATCATGGATCGATAGCATATCTACCAGATTTGTTTTACTGATTATGGATTATTCCCTTATAATTACAAAAATAGTAATTCTATAGGATTTTCTCGGGTCCACTAATTATGTTTTACTGATTATAAACTATTCCCATATCATCACAAAAATAGTAATTCTATAGGATTTTGTCAAGTCTAAAGCCCCTCATTCACTAGGCGGACCGCGACGCGACTCGCAACACAGACGCGACTCACGACTAATCCACGTTTGTCAGTACATTACACGGACCTGAGACGAACCCTGCAAAGGAGCTCATTCGTACACTGAACGTGGTGTTGTGTAGTTATGTCCCCCGTATTTTCCAAAAAGGCAAAAGTTTCTTTGGCTGTCGGTACAGTTATATTATTTGAAAAAGAAAAAAAGAAAAAACGTGTTTGGGTGAAAGAATGGTCGCAAATGAGACAACAATTCACTCACCTTCATTTACTGAATTGTATCCAGTCATGCGAACCACTTGACGTTATAAATTATCTTAGAATGGACTTTGAGACATTTCAAGAATTATTAATTCTAATAAAACCTCTCACAGAAAAGGAAAACACTTTATTATTTAGAGAAGCAGTAAGTGCTGAAGAATGTTTGTTGACAACTCTGAGGTTTCTGGAAACAGGGAGGAGTTATGAGGATTTAAAGTTTTCTTCTATAATTTCTCCTCAGTTACTTGGAAAAATCATTGCAGAAACTCGTCGTGCTATATACAACTCTTTGCATTTATCGATAAAATTTTCATAAGCAGCATTTCTTTTCTGTTTGTTGCGGTAATCCTTACTTTTAATGTTCCATAGGCACGGATTGTCTTGATACAATAGGATAAATTCCTCCCAAAAAAATGTATTATCGTCAAAAGACATTTTCACTGCAGATACGCCGTAGATTGTTGTATGGAGTAGCAGGTCGCCGCGGATCAGTCTCGGCAGATCACACACATTATAAAAACAGTGCGGATTGGTCGCGGTCGGGTCGTGGGTCGATCCGACCGATCCGGCGGATCGGTCCGCTAATGAATGGGGGGCATAAGCCATTTCTTACGCTATTAGTTGTTAAATATGTATTTTCTGCCTTACTAAGCTATATTTTTTTAGATCTTCTGATAAATCTGACCTTATTTTAATTAAGGCATTTTCTTGCAATTGGCTTCTTTTATCAAGGAGTAAAACCTTTGTCAACACCTTTGTTAACTAAAGCAAAATATCATTAAAACTATTATAGGATTCTTATTAATGTGGACTTTTCATTACTTATGTAATAACTGCAGAATTTGCAAATGAATTATAATTCACACCTGAAGGAAATCTTGATTTATAGTTCAAACTATTAAAATATGGAATATAAAATCTGAATTAGAATTTATAACCTCCGGTATTTGTTTCAAAACCTTTTCCATATCAAGATTTTTTTAAATAAACCGGAGGGTTAATTTACATTCATGGATAATCAATCCAAATCGTCTGTTTGTCATAGACATAGAAGATTTGTGATTGATATCCCCACCTAGAAAAATATGTCCTACATTTTCTCAAAAATTTATACTCTTGGAGATATTGAAATATAGAAAGGATGAAGAATTTTAATATTGTAAAAAAATTACACATATGCTATAGACATTTTTATCATAACTTTATCTAGTTACTTAAGAGCGCAAATTCTGCCACCGCTGTAAATTGGCGCTACTGTAGTGCGATCTGAATGTCCTCTAGTCTTCTTGATAAAAATATATATTTTATATAAGTTCAGAACCCATTAACGCAGTAGATCGAATATAATACAGATCAACGTTTTTCCGTAACTAAACAATAGATGGCGGCATATCATTTATATACTCCATCGCAGTAAAATAAAAAAACAATACATGAAACTATATTAAATATACCGACTAATAAAACGAGTTCAATCAAAATGAATTTTGTTCTTATTTTATAATCCAAATCCCAGTATGTATTCCTTATATAATGAAATAATCATCATATATAGTGTGTCCACGGATGGGCACTATATAAATGGTAGATCTGAGCACCCATGTTTTTTATTTGCTAGGGTCTATTCTATTAAGTGTTAAAATAATGGCAGTTATTTCTTATAGCTTATATATTTAAATGCATTTATTTAATAATATTTTATTATTAATATAAACATATACTTAGGTACATACTATAACATATGTATGTAAAATATGAAAATAAAAAGTACAAGTTGTAATCGGGTCCAATTTTCAATTCGGAACTGAAAATGATAATGACATGAAAAACATTTATGTAGCTTTTATTTCGGAAAAAAAATCGTAAGTATAACTTTAAATTAAGAATATAAAAAATAATCTTGCAAAAAAAACATATATAGGTTATAAAAAAAGGTTATAAAAATTGAAAAGTAAAACAAAAGCTAAAAATGTTAAACCGCGCGGTGAAACGCGGTTATGTGTATGTAATCATATCAATAATTACATACACATAATTGACATAATGTTGGCACCGAACAGAAATTACAGGTGCACACTAAGCTTCGCCCGTTAAGTTTCCCTCCTTTCCTCATCCCTTTGTTCAGCGAGAATTACCTAACTACCACGTGGCGCATATATACGGGTAGTATCGTACGAAGAAGGCCGCCCGCGGCGTTCTAAAGGCGCAAGATAAAAGCACAGTTTATAGTTGTAATTTCTGTTCGGTGACGATGGAAGGATGCAGTATGACATTACTTATTATTATATCACATGGTGTCCCAACTCCGATGCCTAATATATTATTCGACGCGACGTGAATCTACGAAACTGGTACGAGAGTCGCCGGTTGCCAGATGTGAATGATAAACCAAACCACCACATTGAATGCTGTCGTTTGAAATAAAAATTAAATAAAACCCCCGTTGCCAGTTCTGACATACTAAATGCGTAATCACTATTGCTAAATTTGTATCAGAATTTTAAAATAGTGTATTTTTTGTTATTGTTAAAATTGTATTTGATTAAGCAAACATAAGTTAATTGCTAGTTCATATCTGCCATAGGCCATAGTATATAAATTATGCATTATAAAAGTAATATTATAACGCATACCGATATGAATCATAATGCATTATAATACCAATTTATAAAATACATTCTGTAATACTACGACACTAGGATAGCTTTTGCGCAGACTAAATATACGATCTTCTTGGTTTGGCCATCTGTGATAGAGAAGCTGAACTAATTGCTAATCTAAGACAACAGCAGAGTGTGTAAAACGGCTATGTAATGGCAACAAATTTGAGCGGGAATGCAAGCTATTTTCTCAAACCGTAGATTTCCTAAAATACATTTCTTATCGAGTTCTACTTTTCAGGGGTTGAAGATTAAAAGTTTGTAGTAGGAGATGAAATAAAGGAATTTTGGTACAAATGTGTCTGTGATCTTTTATACGACTTTGTTGTTTGAACTATAAATGCTATTATCTCGTTTATAAACAAATATTATGCCATAAAAAATATGTAAGCCCCTGCCTTGTAACATTCTTAAAATATTTCATCATGAGAAATGAAGGATATTGTTCTCGTAACAAAAATCTACAGCTTAGAAATAAATAAAGTACAAGTGGTGCCATCCTATATCACTGCGGCAGAACTCCCCCTCGTAAACGCAAGCGCTATTGAAGTTAGAGATAAGTAAATAAGTGGTGCAAAGAATTTTTTGAAACACCTAGCTAAAAACAATTTATTTGTTTATTTTTAAATAATTTTATTATAACTAGTAAAACAGTATTTGCTTTTTAATGTTCTATAATTTAATATAACTAAAACTTTAAATCTATTTTGACTTTGTATGGCTTTTTTAAGAGTAAATTTTATTTCTTCTCACCTTTCATTATTCATAATAAGGTATATCAACAAAGTAGGTGACTTGGGCTAATATTGAGATCTGATTTTTTTTAGGTCATGCGCAAAGCCCAGCGTACCCCATGTATAATAGTCCGATGAATTCAATATCATCCCCTCAACAAAGTTCAACCAATCAAGTTGCTCCGCCTTCGCCACTAGATGTATCGGTGCCTCGTCCAAGTTCCCAAACTGGCAACGTGGCATATCCATCTGTAATAACTAGAGCTTTAAATCCAGACAAAACTTTCCCCGAAAGATATGAACGTTCTAACCACAACAACCAACAGAATCAGAACTGTTGGGATGAGAGGCAGGGACAACGTAAATTTCAAAATAACCAGTTGAGTTCCCAGACGAACAATTTTAATGCTAATAGCAGTATTGAAATGAACAGAGGCGAACAAAATCAACAAAGGATCGTCTTAGGAGTAGGGGAGAGACAGCAGGCTTACTTTGAAACAAACAGTGGACATCAGGTTACGCTTCAAGACCTTTCTAGTTGCAGGGGCGATCCTATGAGTATCGTAAAAAATTTGCAACAGCAACAGAGTTGCCAAGTGCAACAGCCCGAAATTAAAACGGAGGTAAAACCGCCCGCTAAAAGGAGAAAGAGTAGTGAGAAGCCTGTTGTACCAGAAGTACATCCTATACCGAGTAAGTTTTGTAAATTTTATGCCAGTTATTACACTTTTATGTTTAAAATAAGTCTTAGTAGAGTTTTTATTATAAATATTTAGGAGGCACTTTCTGTTGTTCTTTCAGACAATGTAACTATGATATTATCCTTTATCTCTTGTTATGACAGCCAGCTCTGAAAATTTTACTATTCATTTCATTACTATTTTCCAAATAAAAAAACTCTCTTATCTTGCCGATAAACAGAAGAGTCTACCTGAGCCTAGCCATAAAAACAAGCCAAGGTTATGTTTTGAAATTTTTTATTTGGCAAATAGCGATGAAATAAACTATACATTCTTGGTTACAATATTTTTAAGAATGTTCAATGAGATCATAAATAAAGGTTATTAGTTTCCAAAGTTATCTCTGGATTTTCATTTATGAACTGCGAAATAATATTGAAAATTATAGGAGTTATGTTAGGAGGTACGCAATTCATATTCCAATAAATTGAAAATCCATAATTCTAATAACATCTATTAAATCTATATTACTCGGAATGTCTGTCACAAAACTGTTTTATTGGCTTGTGTAATTGAATGTTATTGCTTCAGGTCGAATACCGCCCCCAGCTCACAGTTCAGGAGCAAACCAACCCCAACAGAATGGAGCCTATTTCGATTTTGACAGGTGGAATCTTCCTCCTCCTACTTCCAAAATATTCACCACGCAAGCTTTGCATCAACAACACCAAAGCCTTATGGTGCCCCATCCCCACGGTCATCATCATCCCCCTCCTCCCTTGCCATATTTTACCCCTTTCCATCTTGCCCCTCATCCTACTGAGTATGCGTCGACGGTCGAACTAACGCCTATAACAAATTACAGTGAACAACCGCCTCAGGCTTCCAGTCAATATCAACAACAGCCAGAAGACCACCCTAAGGTTGTTGTGCCAAACATAGAAGAAGAGCTCAATTTCTTATCGCAAGGTATCTCCTAGACGACGAAGGTTTGGGAATAATAAAACTGAAATTTTTTTGTTATAGATACAACTAGAACGTCGACGTTAAACCACCATCACACATCTCAAAATCAAGTTAAAACTACCCAGCCGACTACGCCACTGTTAAAACCTCCAGATAAAGGTTCCAGCCACCCGCCTAGTTTTATGAGTAGTTTCCTAAAATTCCTGCAGGGTAAGGAGGAAACATCTCCTCCGCCGGTAGTTAGAGGGGGTAGGAAGCAGTCTTGGTCAAAAGCACCCAACAAAGTAGCTGAAAATAAATCGCCGGAGAGTAATGGTGTCCCAGTCCCTCCTCCTCCTGTAACTGCACCTCCTCCTCCCGCGCCTGTTACGCGACTATCGCAGGGAGATCCTCAGGATGATCCTAGGTATTTCCCGCTGCCTAAGGAGCGGAAACGGGACAGTTTTGACAGCTCCGACGATGGGTTTACTTCAGAGGACGATTTCTTCAACAATAAGAAAAACCCGCCGCCTCCTCCGAAACCAGAACCGAAGGAGAAAGATAAGGTGGTAAAACCGAAAGGTAGACCTAAAGTGGCGGGTCCAACAGAAAAGAAGAAAGCCAAGCAAGAGAAGCCACCCAAGGAAAAGAAGGAAAAGAAACCGAAAGAAAAGCATAAGGAGCCGAAGAGCAAACAGGCGGAAAACGTACCGAGGAGAGAATCAACAAAGAGGGCAGCTAAGGGGAAGACCAATCTATCGGAGATTACTAAGGACGACGAGCCGGAGGAACCGCCGGAATTTCAGGATTCCGATTCGGATCCTGCTTGGACTCCAGCTGCTAATAATGATGAGGAAGACCTTATTTTGCCCATTAAGAAGAATCGACGAGGACGGCCAGGTAATATTTTCTTTTATGTATACAGTGTTTTTCAAAATTGTGAATCTGAACAGCTGCCACAGTAAATATCGAAGTAAAATAAGAAATATATAAGAAAATTTCTTATGTTTCTGAAGAAGATCAAAAATGTCAAGCCGAAATTGGTAAACAACAAATTTAGGGAATGTTTTTCTAGTAAATGGGTTTAAAATTAATTTTATTACACTTCATCTTTATTGTTTTTATATTGACTCACTTGATAATTTTAGTGTCAGTATGGTCAGTTAATAAAAATAACATTTACTTTACCTATTAAAAAAAAAAACAGTTATGCTGGTTTCGTTATTTTAAAATCAGGAATATACAAATACTAAAATATAATATTTATCTCTGACTAAAATATAAAACCTGCTGGGTCTAATAATTGTTAATACGTTTCGAGGTCTCCATTCTATTGTTAAAAGGGAGATAAAACAGCGTATAACTCAATCTATCGTTTGTTTTTTTGTATGTCTAATTTTGTTCTTTATAAAATTTTTAGAGGATACATTTTTATTTCAGTGGGAAGTAAGACGAAGAAGAGCCTTAAAAATCTTATTAGCGTCGCCGCGCAAGGAGCTGGGATCAACGAAGGCGACGGCTACATAAGCGACCAACCTCATAAGAGAAAGTCACAGAAGAACAAGCAAAACATTCCACCCACCCTGGAAGATAACATAGCAGCTTCATTACAAACCAGTATTCCTCCCATTAACGATGAGAATCCCTTTAAGGTACGTTACACACATTTTTTTTAAAGTGTTTCTAAAAATGACCATTTTTCTCCATTCATGCAGTCGAGTAGATTGAGAGAGAAACAGCATCAGGTAATTTGAATGTTAAGTGCGAGCCATTATATATTACGTTGTCAGTGTATCTACAATTTCTGTTCTTTTTGTTTCAAGTTGTGATTATTTTTGCAGCCTGGCGAATTTGTTGTGATTAAATCTGAGCTGAAGCAAGAATGGCCGGCAATTTGGCGGGTTGATGGGAAATCGTTGCTACAAAAGTACGAACCTTTCGAGCAGAACGGAGTTACACTATATAGAAATATTTCTTCGGTAAGTCAAATTGCGTCTACAAAAAAATATCCTTCGTCTGCTTATTTGAAAATAAACTCTTGAGTAAATAATTTTTTTTTCTAATTTTGCCGAATAAAATACATAAATATCTGATGGAAATTTTGTCATACTTCTTGTAGCTAGTTATATGAAAATTTAAATAATGCCTTAAGTAATGATATAATCAATATTTCATTAGCTAAATATTTTAAGAGACTAGACTAAAAAAAACAAATATATTAAATGTTACATAATTATAAATATTTTGTACCCTGTTATTGCAATTTGTCAGGTTAATTCCCTGATTTATGTGTGTACTGTTTGTTGTAATTTGGTGTTTATAAAATTGTATTTTGTGCAATTTTCTTCTTTATGGTTCTCTATGACACTTTCTATATACTATTTTTCTATCTCTTAATTTACAAGATAAAAATTGGTCAACAAAATGGTTAAAAATCTGAAGCAATGCCTGATAGAGCAACCTATTTGGATGCCTCATCAACTGCAGAGTTACCTGAATGTAACACTACTAATGTAGCGCCCATGGCGGGTAGTTTTTTCTATAAATAAGGCTAGATCTAATATAAAATTGAGATTCTTCATTTCTTAAATTACTATTACACTATTCTGTCATTCATACATAGAACCACTACAACTCGTAGTGGATTGCATTTTGAAAAGAGCAGCAGTTCCGGTCATAATTATAGCGCTATTAAAAACAATGTACCATTGAAAAAAAAGTAATGAGACACTTTCGATACTTTTCATTGAAATGTAGGCAACGGTGAATTAATTTTTGAGTTAATTATACTCTTATTCAATACAGGATGTGATCATTATGAAATAAAGAATGTAGTTAACTCTAATATTAATTAGTTATTATTTTATTAGAATGTACTGAATGTGTTTCATTACTTTCTTTCTTAACGGTACTTATTCGTTGCAGATTTTAAAATTTTATTTAAATATTTTAGTTAAACTTATTGTTTTGATCAATTCCATAAAAAAATAAAAAAAGAATTCGGATTTTTTATACTTTGTTTTAGATATATAAATATTGGTATTTGGTCTAGTATTGTTATGAATCTCATTGTTGAATATAATAAACTCATTAAAATACCCGGACATTAAATTATTCAGTTGAATTTTATAGAGAAATATCATAGCACTATAATTGTAGAGCAGACAACATAGTATTTATGAGGATGTACCTATTGCATTGTAAAATTATTGTCATGCCTCTATTTTGCAATAATTTTTGCTAATTTTATTCATGTATTTATGTCAAAGGCATACAATAATCAAAATAGGATTTTATAATAGTTCTATATACTATAATTCTAGCCTGAGTTGATATATTTCACGAAACTCTCGAGAAGAAATATACTTTATGATTTTTTTATACAATTTTTGTTGTCTTTGGTATTAACTTTTCCACGTTTTTAGATAGTTTCTTTAGACAAAATTTATATAGACCAAATCAACAAATCAGAACACATTACACAAATTAAGGCATTTTATAATAATAGTTCATAAAAAGGCCACGATACATTTACTATACTCACTTTCTGAAATGTAGTCATTTTACATTTTAATTTGCAGTATACTACGTGGACGTCAGAAAGTAAAAAGCAATACATGTCGGTGCCAGTTAGATATAGGTCACAGGGTCAATTAGAAACAATAGTAGAATTCCTCAAGAACGAGATGACCATAATCGATCACGATTATCAAGAGCAATGCATGAAACAGTCCGAATCTTATCAGGATAACTTTGAGGTCTACATACAGACGCTTATATCCCAAGCCCTAGACAGCAATTTCCTCATGGAAATTTTCCAAGAAAAAGGTATCCCATCAGAGTATATCGTATACAAATATTACATTTAAACCGTCTTATTTTTGTGCTTTGATTTTGAGGAAATTGTTTTTCCGTTTTGCTTCTAGATGACTACTTCCTGTCCAACGTTCAGACGATAGACGAAATCACGGAGAACAAGAAACAGAAACTGTTTGCTCTCTTAAGATGGCCGCCTGTCGTCCAAGGTGCTGTGTGTACGTGGCCTTGTTTCAGTATAAGGGAAGTCGGTATATTGGACGCCCATATGAAAAATTGCGTGGCATGCGGCAGGATCGGTGTCGCAGTTAGAGTGCTGATGTACGGACAGCCGTACAATTCGACAACGTTGGAGGGTTGTCAGCCCGACCCTAATGCCATAAATGAAAAGGTTTGCGTATCATCTTTAAAAGTTTTTAAGCGCCTAAATCGTGTCTTGAAAATAATATAAAATTTCATATTTGTGCATAAAGTAAAATATTTCTCAGAAATAAAAATTATTGGTGTAGCAATTAACCACAATCGATATTTATGTACTGGGTGAACCAGAAAACCAAGAATATTATTTTTCACATTGAATTAATAAAATATTTCTCTAAATTACATAAAAGTATAATAAAATTATAAGGATAAATCCACCAATACTTTTTCTGATTGTGATTATTGTCATTTTGGTGCAGGGACATGCCAAACCCAAAGTATGGCAATATAAATTAAATTAAAAATATAAATGACTCTTATGCTATGCTAAATTTCTACCCTGACAATATTTATACTGTTTGTTTAGTTCTTTTTATTTTGTGTAACAACAATCGAAAAATATTACTAAAGATTTTCATAATCACGATACTGTCTCTTTGTAATTGTTTGCCGTTCCACATTCTGATAAATCTCGGATATTTTGGTATTACTTTGCCAGGACATTTTTGGTCCTTTCGGGTACACATAAAATAACCCGATTTTAAGATATTTTGTGTATGTAGTAGATGTTAAATATGTAATAAAACTAGTTTTGTGACAAATATATATGTAAATACAGCAATCACCAAAAAATTTTGCACTATATAGATGGAAAAATATTTGTTTTTTTTTTTATTTTTTATGGAATTTACAACATACATGTCTAATCCACGTGTTAAATAGAATAGACATTCAGTCTATTGAATATACCGTGGGGTTTTTACCTTGGAAGGAAAAGCAAACAATTTTGTTGATAAAAAAAATTACTATTTTTAAAAAATTTAAAACTTCTTTACATTTATTTTTTACTATATTATCGGTATATCAAATTTAACAATATGATTACCCTTTTATTGTTTATTAAATATTCAGGCAGTTCTAGCAAAAATAGTATTGGATTTGAAGAGAAAGAATTTGAGTTTCAAGTCTTAACAAGTGTAAAAATCTGAAAAATTTAAGATTATAAGGTAATAACTTTCATCGAGTACTTTTCATAAAAAGTCTTAGAAAATTATTGCCAATTTGTTGCATGTGACTATGTGACAGTTCGGTGTTTTACTCCTACCAAATGAAGTCTGATTCCTTTAAAAGTAAAATTTCGAAGAATTAATACAGAGATTTTAAAAATTAAGACCGATATTTACAGAAGGCGGTGAGGTTTATCAATTCCTACTTCTATTCGTCCTTAAGTAGAAAGAGAATTATTTACACTCAAACATGTTGGTAGTATGTAATTATAATTTATTCGACCATTTATATTAGTCCTGTATTTTTTTCAAAATCACCACCATTTACCACCTAAATGGAGGTTAAATACTATTTAAATAACATCTTCGGTGAAATTTTGCGATTATTTGTGAAAGAAAAATTAAAACAAAATTATCAAAAAGAACTTTCTAGAATGGTTTGATAATTTTTTTTTTTTATAATCAAGAAATAAATAAAGGAATCTAGTTTTACGATTTCTTTATAAACATTCATTTTATCAAAGTTACAAGATTCAGGAATTAGAAAATGTACCGGATTAATATTCAAAGAATTAACAAAATTCCTGATTACTAACTTCGAAAATAAATGATTGTATTCTCATTAACAAAATATTACCATCATGTTTTATGATGGTTTACTCCAATTAAATTACACATAACATGAAAAAAAATAATTTGAAAACATTGTATTCATAATTTTTTGTTTAAATTAATTTTTTACAATCAAAAATAAGTTACTAGATAAGAAAGTAATAGAATCAGTCAATGGAAAGGTCTACTAATTAATAAACACTATATATTAAGCATAAACCTATTTTTTTTTTTTTTTTTATATATAAATATAATAGAAAAAAATGTGCTAGAGGAACATATTTAGAATAAGTTAATCATTATAGTAATCAATCATATAATATACAGTGGGTGGCTAAATTATTAGAAACACTAGACATTTTCCATAATTTTTTTAATTTCGTACTGAAATAAATATTGAATCTTTGCATAGTATTTTTTTAAGCGGAGAATAATACATTTTACATTATTGAACGATTTTTTATTATTAAGAATTAAACAATGCATGACAAAAAAAAATCAATATTTTGTTGTGTCACCTTTCACAGCTGACAGTTTGTATTCTGCGAGGCATGCTTTCAATGCACTTCAATGCACTTTCTTTGATTTTTTCTGAGTGATGCCATACTTTAATCAGTTTTTCTATGAGTTGCTGTTTATTTGTAATTATTTATGAGGCTACTTCTCTCTTTGTGATCTCCCATAAGTTCTCGATCAGATTAAGGTCGGGACAGTTACCAGGCCATGGCAAAACATTGATCTTTTGCTTGTCCAGATAAGCTGTAACACTTTTAGCTTTATGGCATGGAGCTGAGTCATGCATAAATTTAAAACTTTCATCATTAGGGAACCATTCCTTGACTTGAGGCAACATTCTCGTCTCTAGAATTTTGATATATTGGTCTTGACGCATGGTTCCTTCTACGATATAAAGGCGACCAGTACCTTTCCCGGAAATAATGGATCACACCATGATGCTGAGTGGGTGCTTAACTGTTTCTACAACACAGTTCTTATGGAATTTCTCACCTCGGCGTCGTCGGACAAACGAAGACTTGTCAGCCAAAATCTAGAAAGTCGACTCATCTGAGAAGCAAACATAATAAATTAAGACAATGAATTTTCATGTCATTGTTTATTGATGTTATTAAGTATTACACTTTTCCAGTCTTCTACTGTCATATGAGCATGATTTTTAGCCCATTGCAGACGCTTTTTCTTCATTGCTTCTGTCGATTTCGGTTTCTTGACTGGTCGGCAACATTTGAAGCCTTGCTCTGCTAGACGTCTACGCAGCGTTCGGTCTGAAATCTTAATTCCAGATTCTTGGACCAGTCTGTTGAGCCCTAATTTTTTTCCTGTTTAGGAGACAAATGTTTTGGATTTTTCTTTCTCCTCTAGGTGTTGTAAGACGTTTTCGTCCACATTTACCAATACGGTTTCTTCCACTGACTTCATTTTTACCAATTTTTTGAGCTATTCTGTTCACCGTAGAGACAGAAACACCAGTTAACGTGACTATTTTCCTTTGCAAATCGTGTTCTTAATTAAAGTAGAAATCTCCACAAAATTCGTTTCGGGGATATCTTTAGCTTTTCCCATCTTATAAAAAAATCCAGATCATTAGTAACGATTTTTTTACCCACTTAAAGTGATTTATTTAGCAAAAAGCACTTACTTTTGATTGAAGTGGTTCTGTAGAATTGTACAATAATAATAAACCGCACTTATATAAGTTAACAGGACAAAAAATAACAAAAATATTGCATAAAGTTACCAAGCCAGAATGCACATAGATCACAACTGTCACTAGATTCTAACGGTTTTTACCATTTATACTCGTATGTATTCTCGATAAAAGTTTCCCAATATAGAGCACTAACCCGTAGTACAAAACTCTGTATTAGCAGTTGCCTATAAGTGCATTTAATCAATAACTTTCTTGGAAAATGACGAAAAGTGTTTCTAATAATTTGGCCACCGACTGTATATAGTTGGATATGATTCCTACCACATTTTTTATTGGTTTTGCTTATTTCTTAATATTTCAATAAATGACATCTCTTTCTTCGTGCCTACTGTCAGGTTCCGATTTGATAGTCAATGATAGGAACTATAGATCTTTCAAAAAATCTACGATAGAACTTGCATAACATCGTATATTAGCAATCTCAACAGCGCATGGCTGACGTTACATGAAGGAAACCTTAGCATCACAAGCATATCTAACCAATAGAGAGAGAACTTTAAAACAAATTAATTCACTTCGTTCCTAATAGGTGAACATAGAACACTAATTAATAACTTTTTGATACTGGCCATTTAAAAAAATAAGTTTTTGTTCTAAACCAAAACTCACTCAGTATATTTGATACACTTTTATTTGTTTTTCACACGTGCAAGTGCATTCAGTGCAAAAAAATATTGCAATAATAATATTTTCCATTTAGTGTAAACTTTTTGGAGTCTCTGTATATATATCAAGACTGACATACTGACAGTTGTTCTCCTCTCTTCTGTTCCAGGACTTTTTAATGTGTAGGATATGTGCAACTCGCGTAGAACTTTTGAGTAAAGTGACTCATCAGAAATATCTAATGTATATAGAATGTGCAAAACGTGTTAGTGAAAAACGGACTACTGACCCTACGAAAGACACCACGTGTATATTAAATGAACTTCTGGCCGATGAAGGATGGCTAAACCAGGTTAGTAAAGCCAAATCTTACAGGTTCCCATATTGTTAACGTATTGTTTTTGTTGCAGCTGTTTGTCGAAGTGCGAACGTCGTGGGCCGAAGTCGACAGCATAGAACATAGTTTTAATTCGAAAAATTCAGTGCGGTCACAGTGATTAAAAAGATAAATTTTTAAAGACATAATTTAAATCAAAATTGTGTATATTTGATGAGAGTTTATAAGAATAACTAAAGTGTAATGAAGATAGATTAGTAATCAATATATATGTACATATATATTGACTAAGTACGTAATCTGTTTTATATGGTTAACTACCATGTCATGCTGTGCATTTTTTATTTTTGTGCTCTAATGTTTTTTAAAAAAAAGTGATATTGTACTATTGTTAATTTTATTTTGTAAATTTCAGCATTGGTTATTTATAAACGAGCACAACACTCATTAATAAAACATTATCATTTGTAATATATGTACTTTTCTTTTTGTTATATTACTTAAAGCTCTTATTTTAAGCATTATTTAGAATCTATTATGGGAAAGACTTATTAGGTTTTGATGATATTCTGCTATATATATATATATATATACATATATATATAGGAGTTATTTCGTACCAATTTGAAAGTTTTTTAAACAATCTAAAGTGATATATAATTAAATTTATTTTTCATATTTATAACAAGGTTTGTTTCATTTTAGGTAATAACTACAAATAAAGATAACGAAATATGTTGTTTTTAATCCTTAATGGTGTCCTTTTAAGGCTCTACGCACATCTGAAATATACGTTAAACCACCACTTCAGCTGGTGGATGGTATTACAAAAAAGGTTCGTCTGGATGCCCCATTGAGACTATACAGGGTGTACCAAAACGGTATCTAGTGAGTACTGTCGATTCAACTGAGAGGGTTATGAACTACCAAATGTTATTGTTCACGGACAGTTCAGAGCAGGGGGGTGGCACTCCCTATATATTACATAGTGCGATCTAGCAATTACGTGTACAACGGCCGCCAGGGGTGCTAGTAGTCTTGCAGTCTCGTTTCCCCCTTTCTCATATGTCCCTCACCTACTGTAACAGTAAACATAACCTCGCGAATATGTAAACAAACGCGTAATCGTGAGTTGTAATCAATCTGCAGTGTATTAATATAATAGTGTAAAATGGAGGATCCGCCAAAAGTAAAAAACAAAATGTATCGTTTGAAACGACGTTGCATAGTGCCTGTATGCAATTATGAAAAAGAGCGTTCTGTAGAAGGCGAAACAGTGCATTATTGAAATGGTTTCTCTTATTTGTAACAGAAATATTCATAGAATAAGTTTCAGCACTTTTCAGACAGATTATATACGTATGTGTACATATTACTTTATATAATAAAAAATTATTGCAGGAACACAAGAAAACATTTTTTATAATTGCAAATTAACCTAATTTAATTTCACTTGTACGATAAACAATAATAATCTTTACGTAATAATTATGGCTCAGATAATTTTCCTATAAATTCATTTTGTTATTAATTTCACATCATCCGTTGTTACGTATATATTAAAATTTAAAAACATTTATGTTCAAATTTACCGGCAATTTCACGCTGCATGACCTGCAAGACAACTAGCGCCCCTTTTACAGTAATTTACCAGCGAACTACCGCAGTGCAGGGGGCTGGTTTGGAGTCTGATATAGAGTTGCCTCTACAGGTCTTCTTCGTTCTATAATAGGTCTATGACCTGTTCCTTCTTCGATTTAGTCCTCATCTTGGATCTAAATTGTCACTCCATCTTTTCCGTGGTCGGCCTCTGCTGCGTGTACCACTAGATTTATCCCTTACAAGTTTACCAATTTATCTTCTGACATTCGGCTTATGTGTTGGTTCCATTGTCTCTTGCATTGCAGGGCCCATTCATTAATGTTATCTATCTTGCATGATTGCCTGATGTTTTCACTTCTTTCCCTATCTAGTAACGTTTTTCGTGATATGCGTCGAAGTATTTTCATTTCTGTGGTATTTTCATCTACTACATATCATTTCTATGACATTACTACAGACACCTCTATAGGTGTCTGTAGTAATGTCATTTGTACTGTTATCCAAGATGGCAGAAGCCTAGTACAGAATATGTCCTCTATGGGGACATTTTAGCACCTCTTGTACATGGGTGTTTCTGTGCTCATTTCTTAAGTGGAATCTTCCTCCCTGCAGCCTTTAATTTTTTTTAAGAGATTTTATTAAGAAATATCGAGTGTATTTAGAGTTATGGCTAATTAAAAAAAAAATAACATTCATTTATTAATAGGCGAAAGTGCCTCGATTAATTGCCTTTTTTTTTCTCTTAATAAAGAGAGTATCTACAAATATACCACCCTTAGCGGTCGGTGGGGCTTTTACACTAAAAAAAAACTGGCCTCAGGACTGCCATAATCGGTACCATAGGCGTCAAGGTCTTCAATACCACAACCTGTCAAATCTAGCAACTATTACACCTGCCAACTTATCCCTGATATACTCTCTTTGTGCCTGTTATGTTTTTGATATTATCCCAGGAATCCTTTCTCCTATCAAGTTCTAACTGATAAAGTTTAGTTTATTCCCAGTTCTCTTGGACTTCATCTCTCGTTCACTTTTCACATTGGAAGTAAAGATCAGTCCGTTCATGTTGTGAAGAAGTCAAGGATGTGTACAGGTGTGTCTGTCCTCATCTTTAAGTATAATCTTCCTTCCGGCAGCTTGAGGATTTAGGAAGGAGGTCGATTTCTGTGTATTTAAATTTATACTTGTGGCTATGACTAGTAAAAGAAAATAGAACAATTATATAGATTTGTTTATTATTTGGCAAAGGAACCTCGATTAATTGTCCTTTTTTCTCTCTTGGTAAAGAGAAAGTATGCATGAATACACCACTCTCTGCGGTGAGGGGGGCATTTAGACACTAAAAAAACCTTTGCCCCAGTACTGTCATCAATTCCTACACTTGTTAACTTATCTCTGATAACGAAGTGTGATAAAAAAATACGGTGAACGAAATTTTACAGCAAATACTGCTGACGTCTGTCTGTGTGAAATAATGCCTCCCATAGACTGATCCTCTGAGATAGTCAGTATCAAGTTTGAACAAGCTGTGACTTGTCAATTGGCTTCCAGAGCCGGAAAGGTGAGGGCGTGTTTACCGTGTCTGTCGCGCATCATGGATTTCGAACATGTCAATATTAGTGTATGGTGATAATAATGTGGTGACTCTGAAGATTGTTTACCTGTGGTAGAAAAGCGGAAATGACTCGGTTGAGGACGAGCAACGGTCGGGACGTCCTTCGACCTCAAAACAGACGAAAACATTGCAAAAATGTAAAAAATAATGCGTTCAAACAGACGATTCACTATTTGGGTGAAGAACTGAACATCTCGTACGGGCCAATAGTTCCTTCATCACGACAATGCGCCATGCTACACCTCGCATCTGATTCGCGAGTTTTTGGCTGAAAAGAATATTCCTGTCTGTCCACATCCGCCTTAGGCCGGCCGTCAACTGGAACTGTTTTCGTCCGACTGGCGATCGGCCGTATACTATATACGGCCGATTAGGTTGTCCGAGTCGGTCGTCGTCCATATTTCCAATGGATGCTATTTATATTTTTTTGGAGAATCTATAGTTTCCGTCCATATTTCTTGTCCTTCACATTCCACAAAGGAGTATTTTCATGTACCAAGGAAATTAGTTTTTCAATATCCATTATGGGAACGAAGAATAAATTTAAAGAAAGAAAAAAAAACGTTGCGGGTGAATACGGCCGACTAATCCCATATCCCCGGGATCTGTCCGTCAATGGACCGACTAATGGGCGCGCCCCTACTTCTTTCTCCGTCATGGAATCAGTCGGACCACAACGGTTCCAGTGGACGGCGGGCCTTACTCTCCCGATTTAGCACCATGCCACTTTTGTCTCTTTCGAAAAATCAAAGCCGTGCTAAAAGGAAAACGTTTTTACACCATTCCCGACATCGAGAGAGCCACGACAGAGCAGTTACAAAGCCTTCCGAATGAAACCTTCCGGAAGTGCTTCCAATCATGGAAACAACGTTGGAAAAATCGCACTACTAGCCAAAGACAGTGTAAAGAAGTTTAGTTCAAACTTGAAGTAAGCTTATTACTTTGTTCATAATAAAATTTTTCACCGTATTTTTTAATCCGCCCTCATACTCTCTCTCCTCTCCGTTTGATATAATTTTCGTTATGTTTTTGTTCGTTTTTGATACTATCCAAGGACTCCTTTCTCAGCCATTTCTTCCATCAAGTTCTAACTGATAAGGTTTATTCTCGGTTCTCTTGGACTTCCTCTCTATACTCCTTCACTTTTTCATTGGAAGTAAAGTATAGTTCATTGATGTTGTGAAGAGATCAGGGGTGTGAATGGGTGTGTCCTCATCTTGTAGTTGAAGTATAATCTTGCTCACAATAGCCTGGGGTATTAGGAAGGAAGTCGATTTCTGTGTGTTTAAATTTAAACTTGTGGCTATGACTAGTTAAAAGAAACGTGGCAATTATATATGTAAATTCGTTTATTAATGGGTGAAAGGACCTCAGTTAATTACCCTTTTTTTTCTCTCTTTGTAAAGAGCAAGTGTCTCCAAATACACCTCTCTCTGTGGGGAGTGGGGCTTTTACACATCGAAAAAAGTCTGCTTCACTCAGATCTTCAGTAACACAACCTTGTCTAGTTTAGGAACTCTTGTACTAACTTATCCCTGATAAATATTCCCTTTGTGTCACAATTTTCGTTATCATGTTTTGGATAAAATCCCAGGATTCCTTTCTCTTAGCCATTTCTCCTAGCAAGTTCTAATTGATAAGGGTTTATTCCTAGTTCCCTCTGGGCTTTCTTTCTATACTCCTACCTATACGCCTCACACCTATAGGTATGTCTATCCTCATTAAATGTAATCTTCCTTCCGGCAGTCTACCGTTTTAGGAAGGAAGTCGATTTCTATGTAAACTTATGCTTAGTATTTAAATTAAATACTTTGAAATAAAATCTTTCAACAATCTCCCAGTTTTATGTCTAATTAACTAATCAATCAGTTAATTCAAAAATGTTAGAGGCCATTGAAATCTTGTCATCAATGAGAATTCGATAACATAAAAATATAAAAGTTATTTGCTTAGAGGACCTTTTAGATTAGAAGTCAACCTGCCTGAGCATGTTTCTTAAGTTTCTAAAAAAAAAATATTCCATAAGTGGTATCCATCCTATATATATTTTTAGCCACTAAAAAAATTATGGTAATGAGGATAGTAATAAAAAATATATTTATTTGATATATGTAAATGTTGTGTCCAATATTCTTATTTTAAAAATAAATTTCAAGACATCAGCATGGATGATAAAATTATGCATACCTACATAAGGTCTAAACATTCCCTAAGTTTCATTTATCTTTTTTAGTTCCCAGGCTAAGGATCTTCCTCTGTCAGGAGATCGCCAAACATACACTTTCTGTAATTAACTGTTGTGCAACGTGCTCGATGTTTTCTTGATCTTCTTTACACAAGAACCCCAAACTAGTTTAGTATACTTGCTATGTTATACATTTAGAACCGTAGCGTGATATATTGGACATGTACATATATAGTAATTCTATGGTCTCTTAAGAACATATGGCCACTCACAAAAATTAGTGATTGAAGCTCTACAAATAACCTTAATTAAAACTTAGTTTTAATTAAGTCTATATTAAGGTGTAACATTCCTTCATACATGTATATAGGTGGATTATTTCCTCCAACGATTAAATATCTTTCTATATTAATCCAGACACGCAGTCTACAAGATCTTTAGCAGAAATTGTCTAATTACAATAAAAAGTCTCTCCCTTTCGTGAACAAAAATAACTACGGCAAATTAGATTAAACCCATTCAATTTCTTTAAAATAAACAACTTATACCTCCCAAGAATGCAGCGTATTTGAAATCTGATGTAAAATGTAAAACGTTTAAATTAATTGTCAATCTTTTAAATATTATAATAAAATATTTTTGAAGATACTTTGTCCATATATTTTTATCAGGGCAAATAACAGAAAAGGGGTAGGGCTGACACTTCCACAATTAAAATAAAAAAATATTTGGACCAGACGAAAAAAGACTCTCTAGCTAAGAATATGTTGAGAGGTAACACAATTCAGTAAAAATGAAAAGTTCTCTATACAGAGATGCATCATCATCATGATCATTAGGTCATCAGTCCTAAGACTGGTTGGACGCTAACCTCCAGCTTCTCCTATCTTGTGCTAACCTACGCATTTCGCTAATTGTGCTACAACCTACATCCCTTACTATTTGCGAGCAGTAGTATAATCTAGGCCTACCTCTGCCTTTCTTCACTCCTATTTCTGCCACCAAAATATCGCGGACTTTTCCCTCATGTCTCAGCAAGTGGCCTACCATTCTATCTCTTCTCTTCTTTAAGTTTTTCCACATACTTCTTTTCTCGCCGACTTTCTCCAATACTTCTTCGTTTCTAATCCTATCAGTCCATGGTATTTTCATCATTCTTCGGTAACACCACATCTCAAAAGCTTCTAATTTCTTCCTACTTGTTTCCCCTACCGTCCAGGTTTCGCAGCCGTATAGTGCCGTGCTCCATACATATGTTTTCAAAAATCTCTTCCTTGTTTCTAAGTTTATTACCCCCGAGCATAAAAGTGCTTTCTTTTCGTTAAAAGCTACTCGACCCTGCGCTATTCTTTGTTTTATGTCTTTATCGCTTCTTCCATCCCAATTTATTTTACTTCCTAAATAAGTGAAGTCTTTAACTTCCTCCAACCTTTCATTATTAATTTGTACTTTCATTTTTGCTCTGCTCTCGCGCCCTCTGCACACTAACACTTTAGTTTTGTTTTTATTCACCCTCATTCCGTATTCCTCTGTCAACACTGCCTCCATTTCGTTCAATGCTGATTCTAATTCCTCCTTACTAGATGCTAATACTGCTATATCATCCGCGAATCTCAGCATTTTTAGTTTCTGTCCCTGTACTTTAATCCCGAAATCCACTCTTCTTTTACCACATTAATCGCCTCTTCGATGTACAGATTAAAAATTAGTGGTGATAGTGTACATCCTTGTCTTACTCCTTTCCTAATACCTACTTCCCTTTCTTCCCCTTCTACTTCTATAACAGCAGTTTGCTCTATGTATAGATTGTGTACTACTCTCCTATCTCTATACTTCATTCCCGCGCTCTTTAGTATCTCGAACATTTTTTCCCATCTTACGTTATCAAAAGCTTTTTCTAAATCTACAAATCCTATATAAGCGTTCTTTCCTTTTTCTATTGTTTTCTCTAACATTACTCTTAGCGCCAGAATAGCTTCGCGAGTTCCCCTATTTCGCCTAAAGCCGAATTGGTCTTCTCCTAGTATTTCCTCCGCTCTATTTTCCATCCTCTTCTGCACTATTCTAGTTAAGATTTTTGACGCGTGGGAAGTTAGGCTAATCGTTCTAAAGTTCTCGCATTTGTCGGCTCCTCTCTTTTTCGGTATAGTAACGATAATGTTCCTCTTATAATCCTCCGGCATCTCGCCCGTTTCATATATGTATTTTACCAGTTCAAACATCCTATTTACTACTTTCTGTCCCGCACATTTCAAAATTTCCGCCTGTATTTTATCTACACCCGGCGCTCTATTATTCTTTAGCCCCCTTAGTGCTATTTCAAATTCCTCTCTTAATATAGGTTTTCCTACATCTTCCCTATCGATGCTAGATTCTTCCTCTAATATCTCTCCTAATTCCTGATCCTCGTATAAATTTCCTAAGTACTGCTTCCATCTATCCGCTTTCTCCTCTCTTCCGATCAGTATGTCCCCCGATTGACTCCTAACGTTTCTACTTATTGTTCCTATATCCCTGAAGTTCCTCTTAATTATTTTGTAAGCCTCATCGGTCTTACCTACTTGCTACTTATCTTCTACTTCTTTGCATTTATCCTCTATCCATTGTTCTTTCGCTTTTCTACATTTTCTAATGATTTCCCACTTTATTGACTTATAAGTTTTCAGTCCTTCTTCATCTCGTCTGTTTTTGTAGCCTCGTCTCTTTTGCGTTAAGTTTAAGATTTCGTCCGTTATCCAGGGCTTCCTAGCTTCCCTTTTATCGTGTCCTAAAACGTCCGTAGCCGCGGAAGCTAGACTATTCTTGATACCCTCCCACTCAGTTTCTGCGTTCTTGATTTCGTCCTTACTCGTTTTATTTATTAATTGATCTGTTTTATCCTGGAACTTATCTTTCATATTCTGATCCCTCAATATGTCTACATTTATACGTTTCTTATCCTTCCGGATTTTCAGATTTTTGAACTTTAATCTAGCTTTCATGACTACCAAGTTGTGGTCGCTGTCTACATCTGCTCCTGGATAACTCTTACAGTCTTTTACTTGATTTCTAAATCTCTTCCTAACCAGAATGTAGTCTATCTGATACCTGTCTATCCCTCCTGGCATTTTCCATGTGTACCGCCTCCTAACGTGATTCTTGAACAATGTGTTCGCGACTACCATCTTGTGCTTCTCACAGAATTCTATCAGTCTGCTACCTCTCTCGTTTCTGTTTCCTAATCCATAAGGACCTACAAATTCTCCTTCTTTCCCCTCACCTACGACTGCGTTAAAATCTCCTACTATTATTAAATTTTCATGACCCTTCACAAATCCTATTACCTGCTCTATGTCCGAATAAACGGCTTCTAACTCTTCCTCACTATGGCTAGAAGTAGGCATGTATACTTGCAGAGATGCATAATTAAAAAAAAATTAAGAGAAAATATTTTCTGATTTAAAGCCTTTGTTTTATTTCTTTATATTTGTGTTCATCAAACAATTTAGATTGATTCAAAATAGTCAACTATCTAAATAATAATAGGCACAAATTCAATAGGAACTGATTATATTGCAGAACTAAACAGAAGAATTTATGCAGAAGTATTTAAGTATGACTGACTATTATGTGATCAGTAATAAACTGTAAGTGATAAGTGATGAGAAACACTCAAGTCATACACTTATTAGACTTAAGCCTAATGTCATACACTAGTTTATAATAAAATAAATATACTTTTTTTTTTAGTTTATATAATAATTTATGTTACACTGAGAGAAATTTCTATGATTTCTATAAAAAAAGTCAACGTTTTTCTTATCACTGATCAGTACAGGTCGCTTATACTAATCACAGCAAATGCACCTGTGTTTGCTTTGCTGTTAAAAATTACTTCCCAACAATTGAAAAATATTTCAGTATTTTCAACGATTGAAAAAGTATTTCAAAAATCATACTCATACACGATGTATAACAGTAGTGCTGTAGAAGGAAGAATCAGTTTTATATTTGTTATAATGGAGATTATCTTAGTAAAGCTGCTGCCATGGTACATTTCCTCAGTGTAGTAAATTTGATTGCAAAAAGGAACAAACCATATAAACAATGTTGTAAGTTAGGTTCCTATATATTGTACGTACTAGGAGGAGTACATGTATGTAAGACCCTAGTCTAAACTTTAAAAAAAGTTATTGTTGCATAGTGCTTACAAGCATATATGTATGTAAATATGCTTATGTTTATATTTATATATAAATTAAATAAAATATACTTTTTATAAATGAACAACCAAAATTACTTTTTTATATAATTTAATTTACTTACTTTTCTTACATAGTACATGATCTACGTAAATGATATATGAAAATCTAATTGTAAATTAGAGTTTCCTCAAAAAGCGATATAGTAATGAAAAAGTATAGTTTATATGTTGTACGGTATATAGTAATCTATAAACACGAACAGTTTTAAATATAGTTTGGAAAAACGTGATCTTTAAAGTTAACCATGTATTGAACATAAATTATTGCTAAACGATAAACGTACACTTCGTCGAAAAGTCTTAAAATAGTTCCTTTATAAATGTTTATATATCTAAAGTACCTATTTATCTAATAATAATAATAAATAAGCTCATAACTGCTTCTGATTAAATTTCAACTTGCTACCGTTATCACATATTTGGTTCTTTTTATTTCTAATATTACTTTGAATTTGGCGCAAAAATGAAAGCCGCTGACATCCGGTAAAAGCGCCAATCGCCGAACCAATAATGGTTGTTTCCGTCACAGAAATTGTCGGCTTTTCGATGGAGAACTCCCTTGTGCTGTCAACCATTTTATAACATTACTTCGTGCTATCTTCATTAGGAAGCTTCAAAACGGACTTCGGACTTCTATTCTGCCTCTTGTAGTGAAGCAATTGCGGTAAAGTTCAAATTAGTAAAATAAAAACTGTAAAAATGCCGTCAGCAGCTAGTGTCAAAATTGATAAGCAAATTAACCAGGAAAATGCTTTGGCCGATCCTTCACAAAATTTAACTCCTCTTAGGCAAGCGATTACTATTATAGAACATAAAATTAGGAATTTGGAAAAGAGAAAGGTAAGTTTTTTAAATATCTGATCAATATTTAGTGCAGCCTCATTGCACGTGAGTTTGACATAATTTCAGATAGATAACTGTTTTTTTTTTGCCTTTTAGTGTCCTCATTTTTATGTATTGTTCTTTAATATTTTAAGATTACATGCTTGCATCACTTTTAATAGCGTAATCAGAAAATATGTGGCAGTTTACTGCATAATTGAACTGTATAGGGACTTGAAGGACACGAACATATCCATTGCTACTGCTCTTTGTTTACATATAATTTAATATATGCGCTTCATATTTACACTTTTTTAATTAAAGCTATAAACATATCTTAAATTAGAATAAATTGATCTGTGGATTGACTCCTATGATTGAGTAGTGGTGTAGGTAGCATCATTGAGATATAACTGGAAATACTTTATATATATCTAAAATAGTTTATCATACATGTAAAGTTTACTTGCATTTTAAACCAGTACAAATTGTATACATTCGGAAATTTATTATAGAAGCGAGTTGGTTTACCTAAAATATTAAAAGTTTTATGTTAGGTACATTCCTTTCTCGGCTGAAATCAATGCCTGCTCATGACATACATTCAGATAATATATAAATTTAATATGTTCATTTGCCTTTTACCAATATAGAGTTTACATAATTTTTTTTTTAATTATTTTCAATCAACAAGCCAATTTTCGGTGTACAAAATTAATTTGTGTAAATCTTCGAATAGTGACACACCCAATCATTTGGATGATACGTGCAAAATTTACATTAATTAATTAATGTAACTGCTATGGAAAACAATTTTAAAAGAAGTTATATAAAAATATGGTAATTATACAGAAGTGATAGTCTTGAAAATGCTTACCAAATTTTTCCTACCCCCCCCCCCCCTATTTTCGAGGATGGTGCTGAACACGAATCTGGTTTCGGTTTCATCCGCTCAGACACGGTTTTCAAGAAAATGGATTCCACTTATCCGCAATAGATGCCACTTTTCTTATCAAATAATTTTCACTTGCACTACGTAGATAGCTCATATTAATACGAATAGATGCTACAACACTTCCTTTATACATATCATATATTAAACCGTCATAAAACTATCATTCATTACGAATTTCTTAATTTCCTTCATATGTTTACAATTCCGATATAATTGTCGTCCATTGTAATATTTTTAATCGTGCGCCCTCTATATAAAACCACATGTACTCATTAGTATACGGGGCCCTCCAAAAGTTAAGTGTGAACATTAACAGAACTAAATACGCTGTTATTTTAAAGGAATCTAACCTAACCTAACCATAGTAAGTAGAGGTTAGGTTCCTTCAAAATAACAGCGTATTTAATTGTTAATATTCATAATTAACTTTTGGAGCTCCCCGTATACTAATCAGTACATGTGGTTTCATATAGAGGGCGCACGATTAAAAATATTACAATGGACGACAATTGTATCGGAACTGTAAACATTTGAAGGAAATTAAGAAAATCGTAATGAATAATAGGTTTTATGACGGTTTAATATATGATATGTATAAAGGAAGTGTTGTAGCATCTACTGGTATTAATATCAGCTGCCTATGTAGTGTGAAGTGAAAATTATTTGATAAGGAAAGTGCCATGTATTGTGGAAAAGTGGAAAATCCATTTTCTCGAAAACTGTGAGCGGACGAAACTGAAACCAGATTCGTGTTCAGCACCCTTCAGGGGGTAGGAAAAATTTGGTAAGCATTTTCAAGACTTTATCACTTCTGTATAATTATCAAAAATATTAATTGCAATAAATAATTCATATACATATCTACTATATACAGTAAGCAACGAAAGTCATCATACACCCTACAAATGTGTGGTTATTAACGTTATTTCTATTTTGTATGAAACAAAACGAAAATAGTTATGTTACTTCATCGATTTTTATGGTAATGAAGCTCACAAAACGAATAAAGGTTGCTTATATAGCCAACTAACTTGTATGTAAATGCGAGGATCTGCATGCAACAGAAGTTATACACATGCGCTATATCGCGGGGATTCACATACTAGCTAATCTTAACCTTAGTTGTAAATGGGTGTCATTGTATAATAGCCTATAACAAAGCAAAAGAGTAGTAAAGAAAATCATGAAAATAGCAAGAAAAGATACAGCGATCGAAGAACGTAAACTTGTCTTGCGTCTAAAACGTGATGGAAAGTCTGTGCGCCAAATCGCGAAAATTCTTGATAGAAATCATTGAACAGTGGCGTAGATACCGCAGAGAAAGTCTGAGACGGGTTCGTTGGAAAATCGACAGCGCACAGGAGACGACCTTCTACGTTAACTAAACGAGAACGCAGAAGAGTCTTAGCTGCAGTTCGAATGAATCCAATGATAAGTGTTCCGAAACTGGCATCGCATATATCGCAGGATTGTGGTAAATATGTGCACGCATAAAATATTAGGTGGGTATTGTGGAACGAGGTACTACGAGGCCGTGTTGCACGAAAAAATCATTTATATCGGAGATGAATAAAAGAAAAAGATTAAAATTTGTAAATGAATACAAAAATAAGGACATTACATTCTGGGAAAAGGTTCTCTTTACGGATGAGAGCAAATTTAACATCTTTGGTAGCGATGGTGTACGAAAAGTTTGGAGGAAAACAAATGAAACGCTCAAAATGCAAAATTTTATACCCACGGTCAAACATGTGGAGGCAATGTCATGATTTGGGGTTCAATGTCCGCTAGTGGGCCACTAGCTTTTATTGAGGGTAAAATGGACGACAAATTGTATCAAGATATTTTAAAAGCAAATATTCCTTCAGCAGTTCAAAAATTAAATCTAGGATCTTCGTGGATATTTCAGCAGGACAACGATCCTAAACATACTGCTCATTTTGTCAAGCAATGGATTTTATATAATGTACCCAAACAGCTTCATTCACCGCCCCAATCCCCCGACTTGAACCTGATAGAACATTTATGGGAATATTTGGATTGAAAAATTAGTGAACATCAGATATCTGGAAAAGAGCCCCTGAAAACAGCTATAGACGAAGAATGGAATAAAATCTCACCTGAGATCACAAGGACGCTAGTAACATCGATGCCAAGACGGTTAACGGCTGTGATTCAAGCATGCGGCGGTCCCACGATATATTAAATGAGGTTATTACTATTTGCACTAATGAGGTGTATGATTACTTTTCTTTTATAATTTTCACAACATTTTGATTTTTGTTAATAAAACTTGTTTAAATTTAGTTGTTTTTTTTTTTTTGTTGTTATTGTATTATTATGAATTATAAATTAGAGAATGCACATGTATTAAAAGAGTGTTAAATTCAGTGTTGCTACTGTATTTACTTTTATATTTGTGAGGTATGATGACTTGCGTTGCTTACTGTATATTTAACATATGGATCACTATAAATTTGTTGAAAATATTTGTTCTTCCTTTAACTTATACTACTATACTCATCTAAATACTACTTAGCTGAGTAGTATTAATAATTAATTAACAATTAATATACTCCACTTACTAAACGGAGTAGTATTAATTGCAGTTTTATTTATTTGTCTTTCCATTAGTTTTATGATAATAACTGTTAATATTCTGTGCCATGTAATTGTGATATATGAATGAATAATTTTAATACAAATTTCACCTGTGTAATGCACCCTGCTTCAGGGTAATACGTTGGAAAATACCTGTTCATTGAAAACGTTTAAAACTTAGGTAAACCGGCAGAAAATATATATATGACTTTACACGCCGTAGTGAGGCACTGCATATGTGTCTATAAGAGCCATACAGTGTAATTTTTTTGGCTACATTTGGTAAGTAGTATAGATTCAAGATTGACTGTATCTTCTTTGTTTTAGTCGAAATTAGAATCGTATAAGGAATTACAGAATGCTGGAAAAGAACTGAATGCTGATCAAAAGACTGCCGTTGCTAAATTTAACGAAGTGATAAATACCTTAGACTTTGCTAGAGATTTATGCAAACAGTTCCTAGGCATAGCCACAGTTTCAGAAAAAGAAGCTAAGAAATTGGCAAAAAAAGAGGCTGCTGCCAAATATCAAGCTGAGCTTGCCAGGCTGAGGGAAATTCTGCTAGTACAGGATGCCCTACATCAAATGGGCAACGAAAATGTGCGTGAAGATTTCTTACATGGACGAAATGGAGCTGCTCAACTCTCTGAATCTGATCTCAAGTAAGCAAAAAAATATATATATGTAAACGTTTAGGGAAGATTAATAATAATAATCAGGGGTTTTTACCACCTCAGACTTTATTTTTGGACTGTATTCAACATCTACAATAGTACTCGCGAATTCTCTGGGTTAGACTGCCGCCTCACTCCCCAATCGTCCTGCTGCTCGGTCCGTTACGCCTCCGTTCGGCCATCCTCCCGACTATAGCGCGAGGGTCGATATTATTGACTGTTTACATATATGGAATTGTGCCACAGCTCATTTTAGTGAGACTTCGCCATCTTGTTATTGAAAAATTTCGTTTAATTTAGTTGAGTACAAAGTTTTCTAGCACAACATTATTGTTATACTTAAGGGTATTTTTGTAGAATACAAATGACAAAACCAACAATCAACAATTTATGTTCATTATTGTAATTTCATATTATGTCCTGTAAGATTTAAAATTTTCAGAAATCGTACATATGCATTATTACTTTTCTAAATTATTTTATGTAAGATGTAGAGTTCAATTTTAAAAGTTTTAAAAAGTAGAAATTATATTTAACCAAATTGTAAATTCTTCGCCTGTTAATATTAAATAACATGTGCTTAATCATTGTCAATCAACAAAGTCGATCAATGTTCATTACCATGTGTAAATATGGCAAAACGATTTCTCAAATAATTCATATCTACAGCTCATAAATGCAGACAGTACTCAGAATATTTAACGCTGTTTTGAATGTGAATTTGACACTTTGTAGTGATTATCTATATATACCCTTTTTAGTTTAACCCCGTTTTCTCATTAGATAACTAATATAACTTTTTATATCCATAATTGAACGTGTTTGTTGTGTATACACGAAATATGTGTTATTCGCTAGGTTACTCGATGACCTCTACCCCGCTGTTACCCCAAAACATGAAGCCGGTAATCCAACTGCATTTACTAACGAAGTACAGGCTGCTGCAGAACATTTGTTAGCAGCTGTAGACGGAAAACCAAAGGAAGTATTCAGTGGAACCTATAGTCAAATTAAAGAAGTCTTAGGAAAAATCCATGAAAGTGGTTATTTTGATCAGGCTCAGGTATGCGTGTATATAATTATTTTTATGATACAATAGTATTTTGTTTGTTTCATTCGCATAATGGCAGTTATGTTTATTCTTTATCTCAACTATTTCATTTTATTATATGCAATAACGATACTGTGAGTTCCAACATTTAGTCTTTATTTGTTAGGCTATATAATAAAACATAAAAAAAATCCTTCTTGTCAAAACGTTTATTAGATATTAATGGTGTTGAATTTCAGTTATGTGATAATATTTTAGAGGCTTATCAATGGCTAGTGTAAATATGCTGTTACAGGAACTATTGAACAGAATTCATTGCATTTTTGAATTGAAGGAAAGGTACCAGATATATAGTTAAATGTTAAAGGACACCAACTTGAAAATGATAAATGTTGTTGAAGGTGATATCAAATAATGTTCAATATAGTTGTTTAGAATTTCAAACAAATCTTATTATGCAAATAATATACAGCAAGTGGCCGACTATTAGACGAATCCATAATCTGCCTTTAGCCTTATTTCTGATTTAGCATCTAATAGAAAAGCCTTAAGGCCTCAACGAATTACATCAATTATAATACAAGCTACAAAGTGACTGCCAAATATGGTATATTTAATTAGTGATCGTAAAAGAAACCTTATCGTTTTTTACAACTTATGGCTGAGCTGACTAGAACTATTAGCTCAAAAAATCTTTATTGAACCCTGTTTGTTTATATACTTGATATTTAATAATGAATTTGAAAAAATGAAAATACTTCAAAAAAGTTGCTGATTCGCTTCAGAAAAGTACTGATTATTCATCAGTATTCAACAGTGATCAAAACCTAAGGCTCTAAATCCTTATGATCGAGTTTTTTTTAATAACATGGTGGAACTTCAGGGAGTACGTTGCTTGGCGTTGCAGTTTGTGTCTGCATAATCAAGAGGACTGGTAATATTAAATAAACAGTTAAGACTTAATATTGACCAAATGAATGGGCCATAAAAAGTGTTATTATAATATTACATAAAACAAAGTAAGTTTTTAATATTATATAAAACATAATATTGAAAACAAAAATAAAATTCTGGGACAGGAATGAAAGTCAATTATAACATATATTCAAATAGGCGTTAAACACCTAATAAAAACTTTGTCTAATATGAAGCAATATATTAGGGCTAATCTCGTGGAATTCGTTGGTTATTTTCTGTTGTAGCTCTGCTAGAGTTTTAGCTCTATTCTCCTTGAAGCTTTTAAAATGCAATGTAATATTCATTTTTTTACTAGGAAGCTGCAATATATATCCCTTTTGGAAGCGGAATAAAATGTTTGTTTTATTCTTCTCTGTCTCACTATCCTATATTACCACCACTCTATTTCATGCCACTTGCTATATTACAGCGATTGGTTTCACTTGTCACTCTGGTTCGTGCTTATCTGAGGCGTTCACTTGTTAATTCCCCTTGCCTCTGCCTGATAGCTTGCCTCTTTCGGTATAAGTTTTTTTAAATGGAAGGCTTTGCATTATGTTAATGCAAGTTTAGTACACTTTTTGTATGTTCTTTAGGAATTAGTATATTGCATACATGCATATATATTTTTTATTTCAGAAAAAAATGCACTTTTTACAAATCTTAAGTATAATTCGTCCTCCTAAAGTTATGCCAGAAAGTAGCCTGAAATAAACTTTGTAAATATGAATTTAAAACTTAAGCCTGATATTCAAATGCATATTACTGAATGTTTGAGCCTTCGTAGCAAATAATATCAACTAAAGCTTTTTTTAATAAAATTTTACTATATTAAATAGTGAATGGCAATTATGGATATTAAAATATAATTATGGGTAATTGAAACTACCTCTGTTCTTATTGCTGGGGTAATGCCGTTTCTGATGAGCCATCATTGAAAACAACATATCAACCGAAATCAATAACCACTAACCATCATCAGACTCAAATTCTTCTGATGTAATTTTTCAATTGTCATTGTGTCTCGGGAAATCTAGTATAGTTAATATCCAATGAATAGAACTTATTTGCTGTTCAATATTAATTTTTAAGTTACTAAAACAAAAATCAAGTATTGTAAACAATCTACATTATCTGAAACTAGCGCTGCCATCGTTCAATTAACCCTTCAGTCTGTTTAAGCTCCATTTTGCATTAAATACAATTGTAGGTTTTCGAGAGCTATGTCGAGGCCGACGTAGTAATAGAACCGGAAGCGGCGCCCGTCGAGCCCGCCCTCAGCCACGAAATTGTACCGCCACCACAGGAACAGCAACCGCCCCACACCATACCGCTCATTGAAACCCTGACCATAGAGGCCCGGTCTGGTCTCCCCGTCCACCCTCCGCAGCCCCCCATAGAACAGCAGCCCCCGATTGAGCAGACCCTTCCGCATGAACAGATATTTTTTCAACAGGTACCTCCTCAGCCCCAACCCCAGCCCCAGCCCCAGCCTCAACCTCAACCCCCTAGGCCAATAACGGAAATGCTTGGAACTGGAAGCTTCTTTTTCTTGCAAGTAAGTGATTGAAAGTGCTGTTTTGTTGGGTTTAAACCCTGGTGTTATTTATTCATTTCATTTCATTTTTATCGAGTTAAAGAAAAAATGTATAGAGTAAATTGCATATCTTTTAAGAGGTAAGTAAGTAACTAACAGTGTTAATGTTTATAGATGTAAATTTACTGAAGGAATCATTTAATAAATCATATCACAACATTTATTTTGGAGTAGAAAAACTAACATTTCTGTTAAATTGGAATAATATTTAACTTATATGTGATCTTGAAAGATACTATTATATCTTTGATTATACCTAATAATGATATATTACTATGATCTTTGATGTCTATCGCATGAAGTTGGTCTAAGTTGCCGGAGTAATCCGGGCATGGGTTCGATTCCCATATCAATCGGCTGGATGTTTGCGTATATCTGTATGAATGTCCAGAGGTTGGGTAGAAGAATAGTACTTAATTATACTTTTTACATGGTTTTTGTGAGGATTTTTTGTATTCAATATGGCTTGAGACAGGCGCTATATTTTATATCTTATTTTACTCTCACAACTGTTTTAAAAAGCCTAACGTTGATAATAAATGTGTGAATATTAGATCTTCTTGGCCTGTTCTGTTATTCTATGAATGCCAGTTTACATTTTGTGACAATACTAAATTAAATATAACTTTTTCGATATTTTACTGTTTTTTAATGTTTTTTACATTAGTAAAATTATTGGTAATTGTACAGAAGTGATGAAGTCTCGAAAATGCTTACCAAATTTTTCCTGCCCCCCCCCTATTTTTGAGGGTGCTGAACACGAATCTGGTTTCAGTTTCATCCGCTCGGTCACAGTTTTCGAGAAAATGGATTTTCCACTTTTCCGCAATACATGCCACTTTCCATATCAAATAATTTTCACTTCACTCTACGTAGATAGTTCATATTAATAGGAGTAAATGCTACAACACTTCCTTTATACATATCATATATTAAACCGTCATAAAACCTATTATTCATTACCATTTTCTTAATTTCCTTCAAATGTTTACAATTCCGATACAATTGTTGTCCATTGTAATATTTTTAATCGTACGCCCTCTATATGGAACCACATGTACTGATTAGTATGCAGGGCGCTCCAAAAGTTAACTATGAATATTAACTGAACTAAATACGCTGTTATTTTGAAGGATGCTAACCTAACCTAACCATAATAAGTAGACAGTTAGGTTGGACTAGGTTAGTTTAGGTTTGTTAATACTCAAGGTATATATAGTGGATCCTTTTGCTTCTATTCCAAGCCTTCAAAGAGATACGTACAGTTTTGTCCTGTTGCCCGGATGCTTGTTATCTTACGAGCTCCTCTTTCGTCTCTACTATCTTTTTACCTATTGTAAAGGTCAAAATTTTAATTCCAATAGGTATTCTTACGTTTGCTGGTTTTCTCAATGCACGAAAACTTGATTTAATGCCATCCGCAGAGAAAGTCGCTTTGTTGTCAATTAGGCAATAGTGTTATTCTATTTATGCCTTCACTTCCTAAGTGGTTGGATATCAAGTCCAGGATGTTGCACACCCTACACTGACAATTCTCAACATAGAATTACAATGTACTACTATACGTAGTCTTGTCAAATGTACCCCAAGGGGTTAAAATAAAAAAAATTATCTTGTTTATAAAAGTGACATTTATTTTTATATTTACAAATAATTATAAATAATAAATACATACACAAATAATATAAATACATCTATAGATGTTTCAGGGGGTTGCAGTCAATGTGGTGGGTGGTTTTATTTTGTTTGTCATTCTGGGTTGATGTGATTAATATTTACAATGGTCGTTGCAAAACTTAAAAAGTAGTTTTCACTTTTAGTTTATTTTTCTGTTTGAATTTCTTGCAGTTAATATCCAAATGTTTTTTTTTATATATACATATATATATATATATATATATATATATATATATATATATATATAATCGTTCCCGAGGCAGTCTGTTTGCTCTAATTTGGACAGGAACCATCTCAAGTGACATTTTTCTTCTTTCAAGGAATCTGAAATCGATCCTCCACCGGAACAAATCCCGAGTCAAACGTTCACGAACCAGAGCTTCAACAACCACCCTCCGCATCCGGTTCCTCTGCCGCCTCATTTTCCAGCGATGCCCAACAGCGTACCGCCGCCGGTTGGCAACAATGGAATCGAAGAGAGCCGCGTCCAGGTGGAGGAGCAGGTGCCGCATAAGGAACCTCCTGCAGGGGTGAATCGTGGTCCCCCTCGGCCCGCCAACAGCCAGTTGTTGTATCAAAACAACGGATACAACAATAGGTCAAAACCCCAAAATCAGAACAGGAGTAACGGTCCCAGGCCACCTAATAACAATAGGCATAATTAATAACGCTCGTCGACATGCCTTAACGTCTGATATTACGTTATCATTTTGTATCAGTTGAGTTTTTTATTAATTTATATAATTAAGACAAACAAATGAACTCGAGTAGACATTGAATCTTTGCATATTTCAAAAGATAACCTCAAAGGAACGTTCCATTTTACTGGGTTTATATTAAATTGCAAGTGTTGCGATAGTCAAGATTTTAACGTGAATTCAGTAAACATATAGAATTAATAAATTATTTATTAGTAAGTGAATAAATAAATATTTACCTGCTTAGCTTACAAATAAATAAAAATAAGAAGTAAGCGAAACCTACTTATTTTAAGTAATATTTTAACGATGCAGATTTGGCTAACAAACGAAATATTCAGTTCATTTAATGTTATCTTTTCACGTTTCAAACGGTTAAATTCTACTTGTCCTTCCTACCACGATGCAGCACAAGATTAGAGGATTTTCTAAGAGTTAATTTTTCTCTCGGATTGTATTTTTTTTTCTTTCGTTTAATTTTTTTTTACTCTTACCTTTCAGTATACTATCTAGTGGTTAGTAAATTTTAACGTTATTTGAAATACTGTCACCTTATATTCCTTTAGTATAATTTTAATTATATTTGGATTAAAAAAGCTGAAGTTTAGTTTTATTTATGCAAGTATGACACTCACTGGTGGTGGTGAGCCGTCACCTCATCTTTCACATTAGTATTATTTGAAGATCTAATTATACTGTATACACAAGGTTCTCACTAATCACAATAATTTGGAAAGATCAAAGAATTTCATTGTTTATAAAAAATCAAAGTATAAAAAAAATTCATAAAATATGAATGAGTAAAGAAGTTAGGGTTTTTTATCACGGGGAATATCTTATGAAAACAAAAAATTAGACTTGATAAATATGCCGAACATGCATTAATAAAAGTGACTTAATAGTTTATTGTGAATGAGTATAAGCGGAAATAAACCTAAACTAATAAATCTGAATGAATGCAATGATTACATGCATCTGCAATGAATCAAATCTGGTTTGATATGCAAGTTACTTAACTAACAATAACTAATAGTAATATCATATTTCACAACGGAAATGAGTAAAAACAACTACTACGTTTTTATACCACTATATTTTCACAGAAACGTGACTGCAGTTTCGACAATTATGTCATTTTCAAACGATTCAACTAAGAATGTCGTCGTTTGAAAATGACATAATTGTCGAAACTGAAGTCACGTTTCTGTGAAAATATAGTGGTACAAAAACGTAGTAGTTGTTTTTACTCATTTCCGTTGTGAATTATGAACTACCACAGAGTAACGGCTTCCTCGATTAATTTCTTCAATATCATATTTTGTTAAATATATAGTGCCAATTTTTAAATTACCATAAAAAAAATTGTGTTACGTCCTCTGTCTGTTCCAATTATGCTACTCTTCCACTATTGGCTGCATGTTTTCAGATTTATTATTTTAAGTACATTGCTAATACTATCTTATTTTTCATTAAGAAGCAGTCAAATGAAACAGTACTTATATGATCAATAATTGAAATCAAAAAGAAATATACTCGCTCGTCAATAAGTATTTCAGTTCTTGAAAGCCTAGAAAGTTGGCATTTTAAAATTTTAGTGAAAATCGTAAATATGAACTTGCCATCAACTGTACAGTCAATGTTATCACAAATAACATGTAGGTTAACGAAGACTCCTAGATGGCGCTAGCTCCGATTATATAATTGAGGTTTAAATGCATCCCGTCATAAAATTAAAACGCCCCAAGAGAACAAACAAACAAGAAGACTAGAGAGTAAGGAGACAGCTCCTCGAAAAATCAGTGATGGGAGTGGCAGGAAAAACGTCGGCAATATGGTGGGCTCGCGTACAAGCGCGCGAGATTTGCGCATGCCGTTTATCCTCGTCTATCGCGGTTTCTCTCGCACTATCAAAATATCGAGTTCCATTGAGTCACGATCAGGGCTTTTGCTTGAACAATTCGCAACGCAACAATATCTTGACGCAAACAAAAATAACCTTGTTCGGTTCTGCGCAATGATCGCCATGAAGCAGACCACGTGATCACGGTGCGGATGCATTTCGTGCTACCCCCACCACTCGAGTTGTTCTCTAGTCTTCTTGCAAATTAATTATCCTGACGTGGCATTTAATTAAGTGTAAATATTCTAATTATTAATTATTGGTGAACTTGTACCACTAGGTGGCAGCTCTACAATACCTATAAATCCATTATTAATTGGTACAGTAGTGCCACCTGATAGCCAATAACTAAAGTTATATAAGTTCATATAGGCGACTGATACCTAAGTAACGTGTAACTTCAATCTGCAACTAATAAAATAAATATCTGAACTCTCCCTCATCTTAATGTTTACACTAAGAAGACTAGAGACCGTTTACACACTTACTTGATTACCATTTAGGGACAATTAGATTAGTTGGTCTTGCGATGTTTGAGGACAGTATGTTTAAACCAAGAAGACTTGAGAGGAAGGAGACATAGCTCCTCGAAAATTCAGTGGTGGGGGTGGCGCGAAAAACGTCGGCAATATGGCAGGCTCGCCTAGAAGCGCGCGGGATCTGCGCATGCCGTTTATCCTCGTCTGTCGCGGTTTCTCTCTCACACTATCAAAATGTCGGGTCCCATTGAGCCACGATCAGGGCTTTTGCAGGAACAATTCTCAACGCAACAGTATCTCGACGCTTTTGACATATTCAACAGAAAAACTGGAAACGCTCAAAACACAGCAAACAAAAATAACTTCAAATAACCTCGCTCGATTCTACGCAATGACCGCCATGATGAAGCACACCACGTGATCACACTGCGGACGCTTTTCGTGCCACCCCCACCACTCGAGTTATGTCTCCTGCAAGAAGACTAGAGAACAGGAGGCATAACTCGAGTGGTGGGGGTAGCACGAAAAGCGTCCGCACTGTGATCACGTGGTGTGCTTCATCATGGCGGTCATTGAGTAGAATCGAGCGAGGTTATTTTTGTTTTCTGTGTTTTAAGAGTTTCCAGTTTTTCTGTTGAATATGTCAAAAGCGTCGAGATACTGTTGCGTTGCGAATTGTTCCTGCAAAAGCCCTGATCGTGGCTCAATGGAACCCGACATTTTGATAGTGTGAGAGAGAAACCTCGATAGACAAGGAAAAACGGCATGCGCAAATCCCGCGCGTTTCTACGCGAGTCTGCCATATTGCCGACGTTTTTCGTGCCACCCCCACCACTGATTTTTTGAGGAGCTATGTCTCCGTCCTCTCTAGTCTTCTTGGTCTCTAGTCTACTTGGTTTAAACCTGAATTAGGCATTCAGGGCTAGCGCCATCTAGGAGTCTTACTCAAACTACAATCAGTCATAAAGGTGATTAGCATAGTGATTTTTTTTTAAACTATCAGTAATATTGTATTTAGTTTGTTGTGCATATTAAAACATTATTGATAGTTTTAAATTCATTACTCTAATACATTAATTCTAGCATTTAATTTTTATTTCAATTGTAGACTTCTATTAGAGTACCACAAAATAACACTCTTGGACCATGGAAAAGTTCTAGTCAGTAGGGCTATTTAAATTTTTACGTTTTTAGAAGAAAATGCAGGACTACAAAATCTGGTTTTATAAGTTTGTGTTCAAACTGAAAACATGTACAGATAAAGTTAGATTGTATTGTAGCTTTTATTATTTAAACACCGTAAAGGCCTCACAAATTTTTGTATCAGACTTGATGATTCAAAATAGGGGTGATATGCTCCTAGTAGGCCTTAATAGAAATTTTCATATATAACATAATATTAAAAGCATCAAACCTCATTAATTTTTTTTCTATATCCATATCTATTCCTCCCAAAAAGTGATATACATTTATCATGTAAAACTAAAAAAAAAAACGAACTTAAAAGTTGCCAAAGGGAAAACTGTCACATTTAATTTAAGGGAAAATAAGATAATGCCAAATGAAACAAAAAACTAGTAGTTATTATTCATTAACTACTATTATAAACTTATATTTTTTATTACTGCATTATTTATAAACCATTTATTACTATTAAATTCTGAAAGGAAAAATCCAATAAATCCTTCATTTCAGAATAGCGAAAATGTAAATAAGGATTGTGTTTGATGTTTATCTTCTCAAATTTTGAATTTTACAAATTATACCGTTACTTATAAATATGGGAATAAATATATCACTGGCAAGAGGATAATGAAAATTATATTATATACATTATACATTTTAAATAGTCTGTAACCTTTATACAAAATTAAATACATGGAAATTATATTAGGCTAGAAACACAACAAAGAATATAAAAAAGAATATAAGAACTCCAAAAATCTTTATCATAAGCCAACGGTTTGAGGATACCGTTTGAAAATATTTCACGATCTGCGCGTGTGCAGCTTCAATATTCAATTCTGCATTTTCCACATTTGTGTCTATTCTTTCTACCATTTCTTCCTGTTCTTTAACCATGTGGGCAAGTTGTTGGAATATGCCACCTAGTTCTACTATTGTCGATTCAATATTCTGCATAGTTTCTGCTCTACTTTGCAAATAATTGTCGGTTTCATCATACATTAAAGCTGCCTGCATTTGACTCTGCTGTTTTGGAATGAGAGCTGTACTTTCCAGATCTATACTTACTTGGTCTTGTTCTTGGAGTAGTAAACTTCCTAAAAACCAAAAAGTCATGTACATATGTATTCACTTAGAAAACCAACCAAAAGTAGTTTCGTAATTCATTTGGGCACTGAAATAGCTATTTTCTTTTGCAAAAATTACCTTGCGTAGCGGATGAAACAGGTGGAGGTGGCAAACCACCTTGAGAAAATTGGTCTCTTCTACTTTTTTGATGCCTGAGATTTTCAGTCCTTACTTCTAAAATCTGCTTAAAATCGGTCGACATAGTTGCTAATTTAGATTGGAGCGCTAAGACTACGCTACTTGAATGTGATTGCAAATGTTTTCCATGTGTATTCTGCCGCTGTCTCCTGGAAACATCTTGTAGTTGAGCTATTTGTTGATTCAAACTACTAAGGTCGCCTTTTATTATGTACGTCAATTCCTGTATTTCCGCCGTTCTGTCATCGAACAGAGATTTTCGTTTTGCCACTGAAGAATGTTATAGAAATTCGAATGAAGAATATTAAAAATAGGAATTTTTTATTCCATTTCTTTTTATAATATTTAACATAACCAAATAAAATAAAAATACATATACTCACATAACGTCAGTTTTTCTAGTTTAGCATAAGTACTTGCAATATTCCTTCCTACATTCTTCGCAATAAGCATGAATTCTGAATGGTTCTGTATGGCTTTAGACTTTTTAGGGTCCCGCACAGCAATAGCTCTTGCTATGTTTCTCCCTTGTAAAGTTTGTATAGTATTGATAAATTCACTAGTTCTATCTCTGGCCGTCATGACTGGTTCGGGTTCGACGTAATCGTCAATGTGGTCTTCCTCTATGTAATAATCTGACGGAACATTGTTTGGATAAGCAGAGTTGATCTGTGTTAATGTCTTTGGTTGTGAATTGGTCCAAGACCTTTCGTTGCCCACTACAATTAAAGGCTCATTTTCGGAGCCTGTTCGACGTCTTCTAGGAAGCATTGCATTATTAATATACTTTACATAAGTATAGTTATGGTATAAAGATCACTGCTAAAACACTTTCACTGGTAAACACATATGTTGAAAACTTTTGAAAAATTCAAACTTTGTTATTAGAAAAGAATTTTATGTAAAAGTCAACTTAAAATTATCGTAGAATATGGTAAAAATATTAACAAAAACCCATTATCTAATTAATAAAATTACATTATAAATTCTATCAATTTTTCTGACAGACAGACACGTCTATAACACCATACATGTAACCAACATAACAAATATATAATTTATGTTGAATGAGAATAATTTTTTTTAAATAAATTATATATTGTATTATTGATGATATAAAGCACTCATATTTCGTTCCACATATATTATGGCTTTTAATGGTAACATTCACAGACTACCGTAACATTGGTAATCAAATTTATGAATTTACTGACAAAATAGAACTAAATTATTGCAAAGGTGGCATTTCCAATTGGATGACGTCTCATTTGAATGTCAATTGGTTGTCAAATGTACACGTATGTCGTTGTCAACTTAAAAAATAACATTAAAAAAAAGTATAATTTAAATTATTTCATGATCCATTCATCAAGATATTTATACGAACATGTCTAGCCTTCGCCAAAAGCAAATAAGTAAGTGATCATGCCAAAATTTATAATAAATGGTGATTTAACCTCTTTCTAGATGCTATTAAGCAAATGTTAAATTTAAATCAACCCCAAACAAAGGTCGGTTCTTCAGAGCCAGTTTGGAAAGTATTAATTTACGATAGAGTAGGCCAGGATATAATATCTCCATTAATATCCGTAAAAGAGTTACGAGAATTAGGTGTAACATTATTTGTGTAATGTTCTACAGTTTAACAATTATACAAGGTACTGATTTTATGTAATTTTAGCCAACTTCATTCTGATCGTGATCCTATACCTGAGGTACCAGCAGTATATTTTTGTGTTCCAACAGAAGAGAACTTGGGGAGAATAAATCAAGACTTTCAAATGGGTGTTTATGATGTATACCATCTCAATTTTATTTCGCCAATTTCAAGACAAAAATTAGAGGATTTAGCTTCAGCTGCTATAGCGGCTAATTGTGTGGCAAATATTCACAAGGTAAAGGAAAAGACGGTTAGGTTATTAAATCACAATACAGGATATTTTGTAGGTATTTGACCAATATGTAAATTTTATTTCCCTAGAAGATGATATGTTTGTGCTAAAACATCAAAACAGTGATATGGTATCATATTATAGTAAGTTTTGAGATATACTTATTTGCATTTTATAAGCATATTTATTATTTTAATTACTACCGCTTTGTATTAACTCTTATTTGTAGATATAAATAAAGGGGAAATTAAGGATACAGAAATGGAGTCAATTATGAATACAATTGTAGAAAGTTTATTTTCTGTATTTGTAACATTAGGTAAGAAATATGTTATGTGAAAATATATTTACCCATTTCCAATACATTTAAATCTTTTTTGATTTTCTATTAGGAAGCATTCCAATTATACGGTGCCCCAAAGGAAATGCAGCTGAAATGGTAGCTAAAAAATTAGACAAAAAATTACGTGAAAATTTATTTGACGCAAGAAATAATTTATTCAGTACCGATGCTCAGGCAGGAAATTTTAATTTCCAAAGACCACTCTTACTTATCTTAGACAGAAATGTTGATATGGCAACACCTCTACACCACACATGGACTTATCAAGCGTTGACGCATGATTTATTGGATTTAGCATTGAATAGGGTTATTATCGAGGAATCGAAACCTACTGGAGGTGAGTACTGTTCATTTATATCACTTTTCCTTTACTGCATTTTGCAGGGGCAAGAGCCAAAAATCGTGCGTGCGAGTTAGATTCGAAAGATAAATTTTGGACGGCGCATAAAGGTAGCCCATTTCCGACAGTGGCGGAAGCTATTCAAGAAGAACTTGAACAATACAAATCATCAGAAGAGGAGGTGAAAAAATTGAGGAGTTCGATGGGTATTGATGGTGAAAACGATATAGCTTTGTCGTTAGTTTCTGATAATACTGCTAAAATTACGTCAGCTGTCAATTCGTTGCCACAACTTTTAGAGAAAAAAAGACTTATTGATATGCATACGTCTATAGCTACAGGTAAATATTTATTGCCAATTAATATAACAAATTATTATTATAAGCAGGAATAAAATTAAATTGTTAATTATATTTTCTAATGTTGAAATGAATGTAATAGTAACATGTTACGGTATTAACATCTAATTAAAAAGTTAGTAAGTTGTTGATCCTGTACCACTGAATATTTCACTAATTATTGTCTAATATTTCATACATTCTTATTTATATCTATTCATTCATTACAGCTGTTTTAAATTGTATCAAATCCCGAAAGCTAGATACCTTTTTCGAATTGGAAGAGAAGATCATGAGCAAAGCTCAAGCGTTAGAGAAACCTCTTTTGGATATACTCTGTGATCCTGCAGCTGGGACTCCAGATGACAAAATGAGATTATTTATCATATTCTATATTTGCAGTTTACATTTGTCAGAATCTGATTTAAAAAAGTATGAAAATGCCCTTAGTGAAGTGGGATGCGATCTATCTCCTGTAATGTATATTAAACGTTGGAAGTAAGTAATTAGAACGTCTTTTATTATTACTTAGTTCAATAACATCTGTTTCAGCAACAGTATTATTTATATTTATTTAAAATAACTATGTGTTAAATATTCGACAATATTTGTTAGTCATCATAAATCTAATGGAATAATTAATTTTTATCCACTATTTTTTTTATGAAGGTTAACAACGAATTATTACTCTTTTCCTTAGGAGCTATACAAAAATGGCTTCGGGGGCAAATTCGAATCAGTATGAAGGAGCAGGTACGAAAACTGTCAGTATGTTTTCCAAGTTAGTTTCTCAAGGATCAAACTTTGTTATGGAAGGTGTAAAAAATTTAGTTATAAAAAAACACGTTAGTATTCTGTACATTTCAAGATCATACGGATACATTTTAATGATCATTTAATTTTAGAATCTTCCAGTAACTAAAATAGTTGATAACCTTATGGATTTTAAAAATTGTCAAGAAATGGAAGAGTATTATTATTTAGATCCTAAGCAATTGAAGTTAAGTGAATTGCCAAGGAACAGGCCGCCATTCCAAGACGCAATTGTTTTCGTAATAGGTGGAGGAAACTACATAGAATATCAGAACTTGGTAGATTACGCAAAGGTATAGTAGTATCAAAAATATTCTTCGTATGCTATTCATTACTTAATATTTTTAGGCAAAGACAACAGCTGGAAATGTAAAAAGAATAACATATGGTTGTACTACTTTAAATAATGCAAAACAATTTTTAAAACAATTATCATTGTTAGGTCAGGAAATGTAAATTATTTTATTGTAGATGTAAGACATTTTGTATTTATATTTAACTGTAAGTATTTTTTAATGTTTATTCCATATCCTTAAAAAAATAGTTATAAAAGTGATAGTATTTTTGTTTTACATTATTACTGGTAAATGAATGGTGAAACACATGGTAGGAAAAGTATTTATTAAAAAATAAATACAATAACAAAACTCCTTATGTCTAAGGACTATTATTTTGCTAACTTTATATTGATGTTAATAATGTAATTTTCTCATTTAATTGTAGTTAGGCTTTAATAAGTTATGATAAAGATATCATTACCAGCAAATCCTTCACTTTGCTGTTAAATATTTCAGATAATTGCTCGTTATTCATGTGAGCAACCAAATTAACTAAATCTAGCAATGAACATATTTTGAAAACAATTACTGTTAGGCCAGGAAATGTAAATTATTTTATTGTAACTATAAAACATTTTGTATTTATATTTTACTGTAAATATTTTTTAATGTCTATTCTATATTCTTACTTAAAGGGAAACACTTTTATAACTTTTTTTTATTGTTGATTAACAATTATTCTTGGACAAATAAATAAAAACAATATTACATTAACAGTACACATGTTATTTTTCAAAGTTTGCTTCATTTAACAGCTATAATTGCATACTGTAACTGAAAAATAACATATTCCTCGTTTCCTTAAAACACATTTTTGATATTCTAGTTTGTAGTAAATATATTTCCTAGTACATATAACAACTTTAAAATAATAATAATAAAATTAGGTATATTTAATTCAGTTATTGAATGTATTGCTTACAGGATTAGCGTAATTAATTGTCCGAGATATATATTGATCATTTCTAAAATTGTCAAAAATTTCTTGAAAACTACAGCTATACATGGAAAAAATATAATTTATTACAGTAAATTACTACCTATACAAGTTCAGCTCAATTGGAAAGGTATTTTTTTCCGTACATCTGGGCTTTCTTTTCAAATGCAATTGACTTAATTGGTGTATCCTCTTCATAAAAAGGGTTCATTAAGTGTTTTATATAAGCTTCATAGATTTCTGAAAAGAAGTTTTTTATTCCATCATCATTCCGATTGTCGTGAACTATCACGAATCTAATTAAGCTTGCCGTAACAAAAGCAGACACAAACCACTGATTGAATTTGTCTACTGATTTTAAGTTCATATTATGCGTTTTCCATTTATGTTCGTCTATTAAATCTAATGCAGAATGTGCTATAAACTGATTTAAATGCCGGTGATCTTCCTTCTGAAAGATTACAGCTGATTGAAGATTAAATTAGGTTAAAATATTAATATACCTTTGGGTCTTTACTGTTTGTGAATTCCATTTCGAACAAAGGTTTGTCATTATGACCCACAATAACAAAATAATATGTACCAATCATAATTCCTCTATTTGTGAAAAAAACATGAATTTTAATTTGACAAATACAAAAACCACCATTGAACTGACTGTTTATAATCCGTGAATCAACGACAGAATACCTAATACCATAGAACATATACAATACGTCGGTCGACTACAAAACAATCGCAAATATTTACCATTGTCATACATTTGGTAATTCTAGATGATTTAATAATTTCCTTAAATTAAAACATAAATATTCTATGTCAAATAGATATGTCTTGGGAATTCATAAACTAACAAATAATAATTGAGACAGGGGTGTGTTGAACCGCATGTAATTTTTCCAAATCAGATAAATACTGTTGGTCTCGAATATAGCGTGAACTGCATTTATAATTAAACGGAATTATGATAATATGCACCAAAGAAACATTCCCCAACAAGATGTAGTTATTGAAATCAGCCATTTTAAAATTTTATCTTACAATATGAATTAGGAATCAAAAAATTAATCTAATGTATGATCCAATTAAATTACAAATACGTATTACTTTTATATGATTTCTGAGTATTACTATAATATTTGAGTAGAGAATGGGTTGATCAATTTTCAAGTTCATTGTGGTATTGAATGTAGCATTCACACAATATCTAATTACAATTGTGAGACTAGATTTTGTAGAGATCTCTAAACGTATGTCTCTAGGATTTAATTAGGTATTTCCAGGCATGGTTTACATCTTTCGGTAGTTCATTATCATTCTCATATTGTGGTACAACCTTTAAAATAATCGCAAGTATTTTATCACTTCAAAAAGTAAATTGAAAAGAAATTTGTAAAAGGGTATCGCCGTGCCATAACAGCTTACTTCCGATGGAAGGAATGCCTTGCCTTCCAACAATAATATGAATTGAAGTCTTGACAAGATAATGTTTCTTGAAGAGAAATAATTAAGTATAAACCTCACAGCACTTAGTCTTACTCTTAGGTGTTCTTCGATCAATATACCCCTATTTTTGTGAGGTATACTTCACTAATGGAATGCACCCCATATATTGAACAATGTGCTAGTTTTGACTTCTGTGGAGATTGGAGAATAGGCATATTTGTGAGTGTTAACGTCATTTTCCAGTTCAAAATAGAAATATTTGCTTTTTTACTTTATTATCTATGATAAAATATTTCAAAAACTGTAAAAAACATATTTCTATTCACTATGAACCAGTCAACTAATTTATACCAGTGTCGATTATGTTTAAAACGTACTCCTACGAAAGTTAACGTTCTAGCTGGAGATTTTCCAAAAATGTTAGAAATTTTAACATCCATAAAGGTGTCAAAAGTTATTCTTGCATTATTTTAATTCAAGTACTTTTGTTTTCGGCGCATGTTTATTTTTCTTATATATTTTTGTAGGTAAAAGAAAATGACGGATTACCCAAATATTCCTGTGCCAGGTGTGCACAGGACGTTAAAACAGCCTTAATAATCAAAAAACGAATTGTAAAAGCACACATATTACTTACAAAAAATTCACGAAAGAAAAAAGTTGATTTAGTAGAGAAGAAGATTATAGAAGTCCTCAATGAAAATAATACAATAAAAATATTAGATACCCCGATACCAAATGCCAAACCAATTTTATTAGAAAGTAATTCGAGCATATCAAATGTTCCAGTAAAACTGAATGATGTTTCCTTACAAAAATCCATAGAATTTGTAGATGTGGATGGTCCAATTTCATTTGTTGAAAAAACTGTAAAACTTGAGAAAAACAGTATAATCGATAAAATAAAAACTGAGTATGAAGAAGTTACATTAACTGTTCCAAAAGTAGAACGAGCTCCACATAATGAGGAAGCTTCCTTACAGATGGTAATAGATGAAGTAATGGAAAAAGTCAAGAAAAATTTGACGTGCGAAACATGTAAACTTACATTTAATGATAGATCTTCTTATTATACTCATTGTGGTAAACATAAAAAGACTTTATGCGAAATTTGTAATCATCTAGTTAGAACAGATAATTTCAAGAAACATTTAATGCTCCATACTTCTGGTCCAACTATGTGTAACATATGCGGTGCCACTTGTAAGAATATAGAAAGTTTGCGTGGCCATATTTTTTACCAGCACAAAAGTGCTGCTAACGAATACGTCTGTGAAGAATGTGGAAGACATTTTAGGATAAAATACAAATTTGAACTTCACAAAAAAAAGGAACATACTGGAATAAGAAACTTTAAGTGTGAAACTTGTGGCAAAGCATTTTTCACCAATGGCAATTTAATGTCGCATATAAATATGACCCACAAAAAATTAAGGCCGCACATCTGTGAATTTTGCGGAATAGGTTTTTCCTCTTCATATGCCTTAAAGACACATAAACGACAACACACCAATGAAAAGCCTTTCAAATGTGAATTTTGTGATGAGGGATTTCGTCAAAAAGTATCGCTACGTTCACATTTGAAATCTAAACATAACGTTGAAGAAGCAAAGGAACATTTTTGTAAGGATTGTAATAAGGGATTTGCTACAAATTATGCCTTAAGTATACATGCACGACTCCATATGGCAGAAAAATGTGAAGTGTGTTCGGAAACTTTTGCTGAAAAGGAGTATTTAAGAATCCACTTAAAAGAAGCTCATAACATTTTTGAAGAAAATGTAGAGGACATAAAAAGTGAATGTGCAGATTCAGAAAAAAAAGGATGTACAGATTCATAGTGTTTTATTATTTCCATAAACTCTAGTATCATATATTTTGTGTTTAAGTATGATTACAGCAAACTGTACATAAAAATAAATGATAAAAATTCTTAAACAAATTTTATTAATTGTATTATTTTTGCCATTTTGTATTAAATCATTTCATTTTTCCTTTATTTCGCCTTCAACTTTCGAGAATATTAATTCTGCATATAGTTTATAGATACTGAAAACGTAAAATGTTCTATATAATATTATTACTGACCAGCTTTATAAATGTTTAAATGAGTGTCTAATTCTGTGATTGATATAAAACTGATAAATGATAATCAACAAAAATTATTTATTAAATAGTTTGGTTGTCATTTAAAGCAGGTAATTAGAAGATATTTAACATATACAAGATGATATACATTATATGGAAAATGAATGGTGAAACACATGGTAGGAAAAGTATTTATTAAAAAAAAATACAATACAACAAAACTCTTATGATGGTCTAAGAACTAGTCTTTCTCTAACTTTATATTGATGTTACTAATGTAAGTTTCTCATTTAATTGTAATTGCGTCTCAATTAGCTGTGATAGAGATATTACCATCAGCAAATCTTTCACATTGCTATTAAACATTTCGGAAAACTGTTCGTTACTCATATGAGGAACTGAATTAACTAAATCAAGCAATGATCTTCCAACGGCATTATTAGGTGGTAATCTATTTGCCAAAACATCCTCAACATAGCTTAGAACTTGTTCTAGCAGAGAACTCATTTTACTGCCTGCTTCTGCTACTTGTGTTAAATCTAGCATGGGATTAACGTTTCTAGGCCGACCTGAACCTGCACTCATGGTCTTTTGACATAATTGAAGTCCAAACACTTCGGGATCATAACAAGTAACGTCCACCGGAATTGATGTGAACATACATCCCTGTTTACCATTTGGTACACCAAGAGCAACACACACATAGGCCTTAAGACCCATTCTACCGCCTTGTAAGCTGGTATCAACAGTTACATGCACAGGATTATTACATTCTCGTGAATAATATTCATGTATTACTGCGCTGTGGTTGGTAACTTCATGGCCAGTTGCCCACCACCCTACAATAGCTTCACTTGAGTTTACACGCCGATTTAAATCATAAACATCCATGGCATAAGACAACTCTGCCTCCACCTGATCATCATATTCCTTGTGGGGTACACAAAAACAGTTCGTTACTTCTACGATCCCTTTATCAAGGGTACCTAAAAATTGAATTTTTTATTCTCTGGTACACTAAAGGAGGTTATGTACCATGTGTTAGCAATTTTCAAGAAAAATATTTTTGCCCAAATAAAATAAATATTTATAAACACTCACCAAGTAAAGTACCAATAACTCGATGAGAATCAGCATTTCGTCTTTCATAAGCATCTACAATTTGAAATAACACCACCGGGTGAACCCTTACTTGTAGATTGAGTGCCATTTTGATGACGAATAAAGTGTTCATGCGCACTGATTCTCAAAAGTCAGATTTCAATATCGACAACCTAATGAAAATAATAGTTCCTAGAATTCATTTAAAACCGGAAAATACCCGGTTTTGTTTTTATCATAAATTGCTTTATATACAATAAGATGGGTTTATTTCAATTCTTTTTGGCTTAGGTGTGAATTAAGTTTACTTTAGCGTAAGGTTTGTTACATTTCAAATCTTCAATATGTATGAATTTGTTGTATTCATGTTACAGTTTCAGTATTGATGGCTGCTACCAAAATGGTTTCGCGGCCAGTCGCTAGACGTGAATATGCGTTGTTTTGGTATATCTATATCCGCAATGCAGGCGTGCCTGTATATTACCAGTTAAACGTGAGTGCGGCTGAGATATTTCTGGATAAAACATAGCTCAGTAATAAAGGTGTGTTACGTTAAATATTTAAAAATGTCCACACGTCCCCTCCCCCGCCTTTTTCAAATCAAACTTGATTGTTTATTGATGGTAGCTCTATCATCATGTAAAATTGAGTAATTAATATGTCTGAATAAACATTCCACGCAAAATTTAACCGTACTATATCTATTCTACTGTAAAGGTGACCTTGATTAAATATGATATTTCCACAGACATGTATGGTTTTAAAATAACAGCTCACTAGAAATAAATAGATCTTTTGACTAAAGAGGTCATGAACCCGTAAATCTGTTTAAAGACCAACTGTATCACGATTTAATAGAAAAATATGGTTTTTAGGATATAAACACATTACCTAAGTATGGAAGGAAACACCAGTTCAGAAGATAGTTCATCTGATTATACTACAGAGAGCTCAGAAGATGATGGCATGGAAACAGCTCAGATTAATGGCATTAAAATTCAACTACCCCAAGGTTTATGTGAACGACAAGATATATTTAGAGAAATATTTACTACTGAAGTATGGAATTCATTATCTGACATCCACAAGCAACATTTACAGACTTTCTTACCAAATTTTCCAGAAAACGATGAACTTGAGAAAACCAAGACTTTGCAAAGACTATTTGACTTCGATACTTTTAAGTTTAGCAGTCCCTTAGTAAAGTTTCATGGTGATTTGAAGGCAGGCTACTTCAGACCAGATATAGCCCGGATGCGGAAAATAATTAATAAAGCAGAGAAGAAAGAAGCTAAATACAGGTACAAAACGTTTAGAGAACAATTAAAGCATGAAGTAATCGAATCTCAGGCGAAATTATTAAACCAAATTAGAAATTTGCCACCTGGCGTAGAACCCCGACAAGAAAAGAGAAAAGTAAGTGTAGATTATGTATCCCACAGAACAAAAAGGAGATATTTTCAAATTTTATCTTCAATTAGACTCAAGACTGAAGATAATGGGTGTTCTTCAGATGAAAATTACCCTGAAGGTCCACCAGTTTCGTTATCAAGAAAACAAAAACGACATCTCAACAGTATAAGAAACACTTTAAATAACTCTAAAGAAAAATTTTTTAGTTCAACTATGACTGCAAAACTAAATGGTTTCTCCATAGACTTAGAAAAATACATCACACCCAATCATAATCCGTTTTACATTAATGATGAGTCTTATAGAAGTTTAATATATCAACACAAAAGAAGAAAATTAGAAAACCCCGATGATCCTGAACTCAATACAAAAGGTATAACTATTAGTGATATTGTACATAGAACTCAGCTGCCTTATAATAAAAATTTGCCAATAATCACAAAACATCCAACAGACCATAAAATAAACAAGAGAAAAATAAAAAAGGAGCATGTTATTTACAGACGATCTCCCGAAACACATTTAAATCATAAGCTTAATGTGACGTATGAACCTAGTTCCAATTCCGACTCAGATTCTGATTCCATAATAGATGCAGTCTCAATTAGTAATCCAAAACCTAAACATAAATTAAACAAACAGAGACTTTCGCAAAAACTACCAACAGCCAAGAGCAAGGTTGAGGTAAAAAAGGAACCGCCCACAGAAACAAAATCTCTAATTAATGTCAGTACATCAAAATCTAGTTTAATAAAACCTGTAAATAGTATCGCGCAATATGGTAAAATTACTCCAGTTCGTGTTGAGGATTTAGATGGTATAGACGTTATGAATATACCAATAGACTTAGATAATTCTGATATAGATATTCTAGAGTTAAGCAATAAGCCTGCGTTGATGCAAGAGATGCACGCAAATTTCTTCTCGCTGATAAGAGACGTAATTTGTTCAACAAATGAACACCGCATGAATATGTACACTTTACAGGAGAGACTAAAAATGTGGCAAGAGAATCCTATCAGTCCTCTCAATGACTGGTATAGTTATACAGATAACTGGATCGGGATTTTACCTTCAGCTATTACGTTTCTGTGCGGGAATGCCTCAGAACAACCGGACGACTTTGTGCCGTATATGGAATATAAAGTAACTTTGGATGTGTATCAGTGGATTGGTGCCGGTAGAGATTCAGATAATTTACTTAGTGTGCTGTGTAGTTTTTGGCTTGAACATAGGACAGAAAATAAAAATCTCTCACCAAGCAAGGACAGTGAATTAGACCTAGATATAGTTGATAGGGCTAATACGCCACCTCCACCACGATATCCCACATCGTGGACCGTCCGGAAAGCCACACCTGAAGAAATTAAAGATTTTAGGGAGCAAGAGAGGAAGCGATATGACAACCCCCACAAGGCATTTACTTACCGTTGTAACAACTACGAGTCTGTTGTTGGGCCGTTGAAGGGAATTTATAACCCTGCAGTAGGGAATACTAAAGCCAGAGGACACACTATGCTATCAGCAGATAGGCCTAACTTTGTAACGATTCTGTCTCTAGTTAGAGATGCCGCAGCTCGATTGCCTAATGGGGAGGGCACAAGGGCAGACATATGTGAACTTTTAAAATCGTCACAGTACATATCAAGTACAGCGCCTGATAACATTTTGCAATCAGTCGTATCAGGCGCGCTGGATAGAATGCACACGCAGTGGGATCCCTGCGTGAAATATGATCCTAAAAAGAAGATTTGGATTTATTTACACAGGCACAGGAGTGAAGAGGATTTCGAGAGGATACATCAACATTATCAAGGTGAAATTTTGATTATATTAATACGTAGCGTAGAATTTCGTTTGCTGTTCTATATTTTATTTAAAATCATTAATGTGATGATTCATTTGTGTTCTATCACATCATTTTCTTCACAATGTTAATAAGCAGAATGTAAGTCTAGTTATTAACACTGATACAAGCGTAGAATATCATCCATGTTCATATATAGGTATATGCTCATATTGTACTTTCTGATTAACTGCTTAATTGGTGTAGAAAATATCGTACTTAAAAATGCCATTAAAATTTATTTGTCATAATTTAAGCCTTATCAGTAGTACACAGGTAATTTTTGTTTGTTTTACTATCAACAATAAATCCGGTTAAAAATTAAAAATATGTTTATTACATATAACGATGCCTGTCATAATTACATTGCCAAATTAATGCATTCCCGGCAGAAATTTTAGACGTTGCTACGTGCCAACTTTTGCCATTGCAACTTGAAAGTATTTCTCACTTTCATATTCATCAGGTCACACACAGGCACACATTTTCTATTTATATTTCACTATGATATAATGTTTGATATCTATAGTGTTATAGGTAAATGCAACATAAGATAATTTCAGAGTTGTGGATGTAGAAAAATTAAAACCACAATTTTTCTGAGATATGTGATAATAATAGATGGAAAAATAATAAAGCATCAGCTCAAAACATGTTGCAACAAAAAATTGTTTCCTAAAAATAATAGAAAAGCATGAAAGTATTAAATTCTGTAAACAGTATTATAATAAATGTAATTAGTAGTTACGTATTAATTTAATATTTTTGTGGTATAAGTACACAATCTTAGATTTAACAGCATTATCACAACATTATAATTAACATAATGGCATCCAATGTTTTGTAAATAAATAAGGTGTATATTTAGAAAATTACTTTGTAGTTATTTTGGTGTGCAGTGATTAGACTCTCGTTGAATAATTCTCTATGGGTCATGCACACATAATTTTCACTCTTAGCTAATACTTCATAATTGATAACTTTAAAGAACTAGGTAAAGTCCTTACATAATGTAACTGTTACTTGGGAATAACTTCAAAATCTTAAAAACTTTAAAGTGACAAATATGTAACACCATATGGTTGTTGATACTATTGTATACTATAAAGTCATTTGACTTGGTTACGAAGAACTATATAAAGACTACAGTGTTCATTTTTAAAGTGATTTTAGCTGTAATGTAGTCCAAATCAATCATGTAATTACTATCCACTGGTGGTTCCACTCTCAGTTGGAGTACCTACCTTAGATGCATCTGGGGATGTCTTTAAATATTGATATAAAATGTAATATAAATATTTATCATTCAACTTTAACATGTATTGTTCCAATTAACTATATCAAGTAATTTAATATTTCTGTTAGTTTGTAATTAATTTTGGTTGTTTTGAGTGTTAAGATTTATTTGATAATCCTTTCAAAAATCAGAATTATTTTAAATTGCTTAAAAGCATTTCGTAAGCCCAAGAAAAGCATTTTCGTAACCCCAAAAAGGACATTACTCTAAATGAAATTTCAGAAAATTAATATAGTTTTACTAATATCCAAATAAAAGTAGTGGAAGGTTAATTTTCTCTATTTAATGTAGGTTTTATTAGGTATGAATATCATGGTCGAATATATTTTATTGCTTTTTATAAGTCTTATTGGCTAACAATTAAATTTTTAATGAATGCTTATTGAAACACATGGTTACTTGTAGAAAAACTTTGACTACAATTGTTGCTCTCAATGATTTTTTTGGCAATAGTAAGAAGTATCATCAAGAATGAATATAATTAAATACCTTCAATACGTTTCCCTTAAATTTTATTTTTGGAGTTAATTATGTTTTTAATCTCGATTATCATGCCCTTTGTTTACTAAAAGCATAACTAACTTTAAAATGAATTGAGTATTACCTATATTTCCCAGATATTGTTCTCCCAGGAATCAAACTTGTTATTACTTGCAAATTGTGCACAGGTGACCAATGAATACCTTAAGATCTATGATATATTTGATGAAGTACCATCAAGAATTAATATAATGAAGCACCTGTCATACATTCCCCTGATATATAGACAATACTGAATTAATTTTTGAATAAATTATGCTCTTAATTAAAATAGAGCATCCTATTTTGAGCCCAAAGGCGTTTGCAATTATTCATATTGAAAGAATCTCATTACATTCTTTCTTGATGGTACTTGATCACGTATTTTTTATAATAGGTATGAATAAGTCCAAGAAATCATCTAAGAAATCTCCTGCTAAACAAAAACCTAGCAAGACAGGCGAGAAAACAATTAAACCAAGTAAAACTGAGCTTGCTAGTTCAGCTCCTGCAAGTAGTCAACCAGACCAAGTAACCAAAGTCATACGCAGGCCAAGCTTGCAGTCCTTGAAAACCACAACGCAAGCCTCTGCCAGTCAGAATACTAGCACATCAAACTTATTAACTACGACAACAGCGCAGAAAAGTGCAAGCTTGTTATTAAGCAATAACTTACCAAAGCAACTTCCTGAAACTAGCCAGCAACAGAGCCAGAAACAGAACGTTAGTGCAGATGAAGTTGAAACGGTTAAAAACGAAGACGCCGTGAAACAAACCAAGCAGGATAAAGAAATTAATGAAGCTCTACAAGCAATTGTTCAGAATAGGGTTTCTAGTCCTACAATCAAAACTGGTAAGTTTACAATACTATTTTCAGGCAAGGAAAAATTCATATATAATTTATATTTCCAGGTAAAAGTCTTGTTAAAATTCTATCCCCCTCTCAAGGTAAATCTCTGATTATACCAACTTCAAATCCGCAGATAATAAAGCAAATTCAAGAGCAACGCGGTACTCCCACCAAACAGATGACGCAGGTCGTAACTCAGCAATTGCTGCAAACCTTAGCTGCGCAGCAAAAGCAAATTTTGGTGCAAAAGCAGACTGCAGAACCGCCGGAAGGTCGTCAAGAAAAAATAAAAATCCCAGTGAGCGTTCAACAGCAAATTATGCAAAGTATCACACCACAACAGTTACAGAATATAAAAAACGTTACTTTGTTACGTACGCAGTCGAGTCAGAATGTAAATTTGTCGCCGGTAGCTACTATTTCTTCTCAAACGACATCTGAACAGAATAACGTTGTAACCGTCACGATGCCTAAACAAGACCAGATCGTGGGTCAGCAAGGTGTGCAAATAAAGACACACGGGAATCTAACGCCGGCACAACAGCAGCAGATATTGCAAACTATTAAGCAGAAAATCCTGCCGAACACTGGTATTTTGACCAGTCAACAGCAGCAGATTATCCTTAAACAGAAGAGCGGACTAGTTCAGGTCCAGAAACAGAATACCTTGCCGAGCACTACACAAGTTATTGGCCAGCAGAAGATTAGTACAGGTAAACTTACCGCTTATTTTTTTATAAATGTCTTAAAACTTTGGTTTTGTTTTTTTTTTTGGTTTTACGCTAAATCAGAAACCAATTATTTTTAGTTATATCTATTAGCCTTTTACAACTCTATATACCTCGATCAATGCAGAATTAATGTTGGAAATATTATTGTAAGTTGTTATTTACATACAGCATTTAGTGTTAATATAATGACTCAAATATTTCTGCCAAACATTTACAATCATGGATATACTCAAATTAGTTAAACAGATGAGTTATTGCATTGAATTTGTTGCTATTAAAACATGTCATATTTTCCCATTTGTGACTCGCTTCTTTTCATGAATAATTCTGAGTCAGTATTCATGATAGTTGATTTGGATAGCCGACAAACAAAATCTCCATATGGTATATTTGTACCATAAAAAAATTGATGTAACAATCACAATTTGCTTAGTATAAGATGTGACTTAGGAAATCTAGCAACTTGACAGTGTCTGTACAGTTGAAGTACTACTGAGAAAAAATGTAATGGAACGCTTTCAATAGGTATCTTTGAAGTGTAACCAATACTTAATAAAAGTTAGGATTAGTTATGCTCTGGGTTAACAAAAAGTAAAAGGTTTTCAATGCCTGGCGGGGCTTTAGCCCGAGGAGTAGTTGTTTCCTATAGCGATTATGTAATTGCCTTGCTATTCGGGAACTACTTTGATAACCGCATGACGGTTTGGTAGTTCCTTTCTCGATTTCCGACTTATATGTTACTGACATAAATCGTATTGATAAAGACGTATACCCCACAAATTTCATTCGGCATTTGTCCTGGATCGGCGTATCGTGTACGGCACTGATGAGATCTAATAAGTTCGAAACAGCTGTATGTCGTTCAGTTCCAATCTGGGACAAATGTCGAAATCTAACTGTGGCGGGCTTTACTTTTTGAAACCTTATCTGATCGTGCAGAAGCACGAGAAAGGGGTCGAGGATCGTTTTTATTTATAATTCAATGCCTGGCGGCGATTTCCGACTTATATATTACTGACAAAGAGTAGAAGTATTTTGAGAGCAAGACCATAATTAATTCATTGTTGCCTGTATTTTAGCAGAATTTATCGAAATTGTCTCATTACATTCTTTCTTAGCGGTACACAGATGCTTAATCATTTATTTTTATCCAAATTATATTTTCTATTTTGGGTAATAGTTATACTCAGTTTTGAGTTGAATGATTATATTAGGCAGTATACACATATTAAATTAATAAGATGAGTATCTAGGTCAGTTGACCCAATGTGGAGTTATAAAAATTGCAATACTATTTTCCTTGGTCACTATATGGATACATGACCTATCTATCCTATTCCCTTATAGAGGTGGCTGCAATAATATTATTCAGACTGTAATTCAAGGCTCAATGGGGAGAATTTGGCACTTCTCCCTGGACTTGAGTGTATTTGTCCTCGTCCATACGTGGAACCCGGTCCTCCCCAGCCTTAAGCTTGTGGGGAAGAAAGTTGATATCTGTGTGGGCAAACTTAAAATAAAAGACTTTTAAATAAATGTAGATAAGTTGGCAAAAGAGCTGAACATCATCATCATCATTAGGTCATCAGTCCTAAGACTGGTTGGACGCTAACCTCCAGCTTCTCCTATCTTGTGCTAACCTACGCATTTCGCTAATTGTGCTACAACCTACATCCCTTACTAAAGCTGAACATAATTTATTTAAAAATTTATAATTCTGATTTACAGAATATTTGTGTACAAAATGTAGTTTAAAAGGTAAAATCAGAAACGCAGTAGGAGATAAAATCAGTGTATAAGTGAGTTGATTAATAATTGTTAATTATCTTTGAATAATTAAATAAAGACTAACTTAGAATTGGAGATACAATTATTACAGAGTCATTATTTGCCAATTTATTTTTAAATAATTAAGTAAAGTAGGTTACAGATTCATAAAATATTTCTTCTGATTGCTAAATTCATAGATTGAAAATAATAAATAAATTTATGTATGTTTATTTCGTTTCCCATCTTACAAACCTAATTAACGTATGGTTTCCTTTTTCTAAAATTTGGAGGTTGACAAAATAGTTAAAAGTTAAATGTTTGATAGCCTTTTATTAAACTCAAACTTAGGAGAGTTAATTAGGGAACTGATTTTTTTATAAAATGGATAATTTTGAATTTGTGCTGTAATATTTTATGAGACATAGTTAAAGCATTAATATAATTAATTAATAAATTATTATGTAAATATTATTCAGTCATTTCATACACATGTTGAATATATCACACTTTACAAGTTCAGTGCCCCAAGGATTTAATATTGAACATTTTTATTTTGTATATATTGATTTCCACAACAGGAATACCAACCAAATTAAAAGATATAGTAATGGAGGATATTATTAGGTGGTATGGTTAGTTTTGAGGGATTTTATGAAAAAGAAACACTAATTTTACAAATATATTTCATTCAAAATAATTTCCCTCACTAGCTGCGCCTTTCCCGTTTTTCTGCTGGCAAATGTGCCCTTTTTTCTAAAACGTCTGGCCAATTTTATTCAACGCACTTTGAGATGTTCATGGTAAATGTGGATATTTCGCTCCGAATAAAATAACAGCACCATTTTATGTCTTCGTCCTATCTCCTTATCCGATCATCTTAAGATTTCATGGGTTTCAGTTAAGTAAAGTATTACGTATATGTAATATACATATATAACTTTTGAATAACACATAATATAAATATTACAAGCATGCTAAAAGAATAATCCTTAATTTGCTTGAAAATGATAATGAAGAAACATTTGAAATTTGGTAGTGATATTCATCACTACATTCATTGATAACTTTACATGCCCTTCAAAAATAGCCCAAAAGAACTGGCCTTGAAATTTACAAAAATCGTCGTTGAGGTTAGATCTTCTAATTGGGACACCCTGCATAAGTATATATTCTTTTACAGTGCATAACTTATAATATTAATCGACAGGGCCAAGCATTTTTTACAATTTTGTTGTTGCTATACTGATTTTATTCCAAGTTCGTGATCCACTCTGTATAATAAGTGGTATTAATGACCTCATGCCCTAAATAAAAAAAATTGTATTGTACTTGTTGCTTTAACTTCAGGATTATGTTATTTCTCAGCAATATTGAGAACTAGTTTTTTATTGAAAAGTTTATTTTTGATTGTTTAATCATTATTGTAATGATTGTTTTCTTCTAATGAAGATTGTAAATGAATGTAATATATTTAGATGCATCCACAAAGCCCGTATCCACACCGCAAGGGCCAGTAGTGGCAAAAGTGTTGACTAATGCAGCAGGTCAAGTAATATCCGTGGAAAGTCTACTAGCTCACCAAAAACAACACGGGTCACTACCTCAAGGTATATATATTTCTCAAATAAAAATAATTTGTATGTTGCTGAATTATTTTCAGGTACAACTTTGAGGGTGTCCGGCACTAAGGGTGGTCAACAAAATATAATCCACCTCACCGGTACCACAAAACAAAATGCAATTACACAATTTGCAGTCGGTTCCCAAAACAACATTTTAGCAATAACGTCTCAGCCGAAGCTCGTAGTCGCGTCTCAAAATACCACTGTCACTTCTCCAGCCACCACCACGAAACCGGCGTCTAGGACAATTAATAAATCACAGACCGTCACAAAGTTTACCCCTAAAGGTACTCAGCAGTTAATAAACGCCAAAATTGTTACACAGAATATCGACGGCCAAAAAATAGTACAACCTAAGCTGGTCCTTGGGCAGCAGAATCAGGTCAAGCTTTCGGGTGGCAAGAACATACCGCTCACGAAGCCCATGACATTAAACGTTGCAGGTAATCCCAACACGATTCGAATGGTAAACGCGGGAAACCTTAATTTGGCCCAGATAGCAGGGAAGCCGCTGCTCCTAGCAAGCAAAGGGGGAACGATACAGAACTTACAAGGGCAAAACGTGATTCTGCAGACGCAACCCAACGTCAGCGGCGCGTCGCTGGTCCTGCAGAACACCGTGAAGGGTTCCGCCAGTAATATACAACAGACTAATACGAACAACATCAACCTTCTCAACCAGTCTAACATAGTTTTTAGTCCGCAAGTCAAAGTCCAGCAACCGCAACAAGTTGTCTTTAGCACGAGTGGCAAGACCGGGCAGGTGACGAGTCAACAGACCGTCTCCCAAGGTCACATCATGCTTGGAGGGCATCCAGTGAGGTTGCAGACGAGTAACGCCACGAGTACGCAACGTGTGGTGTTAGCCAGTCAAGGCCAGGGGGGCCAGATCGTTGCTCAACAAATTTTGTTGCCTGCAGGCTTTCAAGGAACTGCCATTAATATAAAGGCCCTGCAAGGCGTGAAGGTGATACCTATTGCTCAAGCTCACGGCCAGGCTAAAGGTGAGTGCTTAATATTGATACTTAAAAAAAAAAATGAGGTCTATGCAAGATATTTATCATATTCTTCTTAACCACAATTGATATTTCAATGCACCTGGTTATGCATATTTCGATAGCAATGTTGTCTTTGCCAGCAGGATAATGAAATATACGAGCGTATTAAAATATCGGTTGCGATTAAGGGGGATGTAAGAAATGTGTCGTATTTGTGAAAACCAAAGCCCTTGCTATGTGCCAAGTTTAATTTTAACCATTAAAAAAATTATTAACCTGAAAAGCCAGAAAATTATTATATTGAAAACCAAGATAAGAACTGATTAGTATGTAGTTAACCTTTCAAAAATAAATGGGTCTCATTTAATGTTTGTAAAAAAGTAAAAAAATTGCAAAAGAAAGTTTGCACTTTTCTAATTAACTATGAATTTTAAACAAATTTAATGATGTAATACAAAAATAATTTTACCATTAACTGTTTATATATTCCTTCCATATCAGTTTATTAGAATGATTACAAGTGTACCATCAAGAAATAATGTAATGAGAGTTTTTTTAATGAATTTTTTCTTCGAAATTTATTGCAATAATGAGTTAATTATAAAATTAATTATGCTCTTGGTCAAGAAAGTACGACCATTTTAAAATCAAGGAAACCATTAACTTTAAAAACTAATGCATTATTGCCAACAATTAAAGTGAACGTATCGAAAATATCTCATTATATTCGTTCTTCGTGGTACATTAGTTAAAACATCCGGTATATAATTAATTAACATCGAATGGAAAACTAGAAGAATAATAAGAATTTTTTCTTTCTGCCATTACTGTTATCAACTAATTATAGAAGTCATTATCAATGCTACTCTAGCCAGAACAAATTAAAACATACCATCAATAAAGAATATAAGACTTGATACATTCCTTTGAAGTAATCATGCCCTTGGTCTCATATGGGTCACATCTTCTATTGACCAAAAGTATAACTAATTCAGAAATAAATTCACTGTATTTAAAGGACTATTGCCTATATTTAAAGGAAACATATCGGGCCTCATTACTTTTCTTCTTGATTGTACATAACTCCTAGACAAATATAAAAAATGACAAAATAGCATCAAAACACCATCTTAACGGCAGCATTTTTGAGGTTAAGTTGACTAGTTTCTTTTGACAGTAGAATTTGCTCTAGAAATCTTAGCCAAAATTAAAAAGTTTAGAACAGTATCTCAGGTTCATCAAGTATTTTAAATTTCATAACAATTTGTATATTACAAAATTATGTATGTGTATTTTAGGGATTCAAGGCAGACAAGTATTCGCCCGCGTAATGAATCCTAGCCTGGTGAAGCAGACCACGCAAGCAGGAACGACTGTATCGGACAAAATTACAGAAGTAACGCTTCCCTCAGAAAGTAGTGAATGATAGTATACTTACCTTACTGTAATTGTGTACATATTGTTGATAGTAGTAGGAAAGAACTAATGAAATCTGTTATTAATTAAATTCAATGGCGGTTGTATGTATATCATGATTTAAATTGTTGAAAATGTATATAATAGTACCTTCATTAATTTTTGGTTTGTGATGTATATAATACTTTTTAAGACTTTTTTTATTCCAGTATTTATGTCTAATAATTAACAAATAAAATAAACAATTTTTTTTATATATAATTCACTTTTTTTTTAATACAAGTTTCGTATATAAAATAATTCTTGTCCAAATGGACAAGAATTATGGTGTAGTCCGAATATTAATCATTACAACCGAAGATAAATAGAACATGAAAATAAAGTACATTGATTTTCGTAAAGCACTTAAATAAAATTTTATATTCTATATATTTAACGCTAAATGAACATTTTAAAATGAGGTGGATGGCTGCCCAGGCGGGCTTAGTGTATATCTCAATTTTAAATGTCAAGCAATTGTCCTAGCGACTATCACTTGGATAGGTGATGGACTATAACATCTAATGGTTTGTATGTGGGGGGATTTGCAGAAACTACACAAACTTAAACCAGGTTTGTTTAGGTGTACTATTTTATGGTTATAATGGTAAACCGAAGGTTCCTTCTCAGGTTATGTATGTAAGATCCCTATCCCACTACAAGAATTGGGTTAGAAAAAATTCTAGGTTGGCATTAGCTTATCCCCTAATTAATTTTGTGGTGGAAATGGATCGACGTTAAATAGTAATGTCTTTTTATTCCTGAAAATACAGGAATAACATTAGGACCACCTGATAATTATATGGTAACAAGTATTTCATTTGGTGAGACGTAATATGGTTCTGGTTTATTGTCGTCGAAAGAAGGGACCCCTTTAGGAAGCTGAACCTGAGTGTTTCCCAGTATATTCACATTTTTTGAGTTAATTATGCTCATAGTCCTAAAATCATCATGTCTTCTATTTTATTAAAAACATAATTAACTCAAAAATTAATTCAATATTGTGTATACTTCAGGAAAGTGTATAGGTGTCTCATTATATTATTTCCTGATGATGGTACATCTCATAGGAAGGGGTTTGATTAAAATTAGAAAAAAAACATATTTTAGACGCAGTTACAATAGGGCACTACATATAGAAGGAAAAATAATTACAAATGGCGTAAAACAGTACTTTTTTTGCTATTTATATATTGTAGATTGTCTGCAACATTTGATTTGTGTTTTAACAGCTTAAACATGATTATTGAATATGATACAATTTCTATTCATCTGGTATTATCTACTATAGTCTTAGTAGTAAGTTTCCACCAGAGATCTTAGGAAAAACTCGCCAATTTTATTTGATTTTATAATAATGCCGACCATATAATTTGCAACTACTGAAAAGGGAGTGATTCTATAATAATTTATTTACAAGAATTAACAGATGAATAACACTATTAATGCTCCCGCTACTTTTGCACAAGGTCACTCCAGGGGCCTAATTCTTGGGTGACCTGGTGGAGGAGTCTTGAAAATACAAACTGAATTAAAAAGAAATAAAAGTACTTACAAAAACTTCCATCAGTTGAGTTTTCGTGAACACTTTCGTTGCATTATGTGTATTTAGATGATAACAACTGGCACATAAATAAATTATTTTTCCTTTAATTGTAATGAAATATAAGCAGTACTTTCAAGGTAATTTATTTTCCTCTAAAAATCCTGATTCATCCAACTTGATGGAACTTTAACAGTTTTCCCCATTCGTAACAATTTCCATCATACAAATAAGATTTTCCATTACCGAGTTTCCTTGCTTCACAGTAATAGTCTGAAATAGGTAACGTCGACCCAGCTATCACCATTATATATTTCATATTGCGCCATGAAACAAAATTATTCCCATCAGATTTAATAGTTAACATTTTAGAACTCATCTTCAACTTACCACAGTAACTTCGTTGTGGTATCACTGGCATGTTTGAACTAACATTGCACATATAAAGATAGTACAAACATTAATAACATGTAAATCAAACATTGCAAGGAATTAGGAAGATACTGCAGTGGGCAGAATTCAAAATTAGTGCAATTGTAAAATATCATGTTTATACTTGTTCATTAGAATCTACAACACTACTTGAAAAATTCAAAGGGGTCTTCAGATTATCCATAAATCCAGAGTTTCTCTTGGTAGATATGGATTTCTAAGTTGTTACATATTTTGAATCCGCAGTTCTAATTTTTTTCAAGTTAACGAGAAAACCGGTAGTTTCTCGTTAAAACGAAGATGGCTATCGTGTTCAGAAGCTCGACCTACATTATATTCGATGTAATTTGCGTCGATATTGGGACTATCGTTTTTCTAACAAAATTCCCGTACTGTCCATCGATTTTCTTCCGCAAACAACGTTTTGGCGAGAAAAATTTTGAAGGAATTTGTTTCCAACCAAAGATGGTTTGACAAATTCAACGGGGCCTTCGGATCCAGAGGTTCTTTAGGTAGATATGGATTTCGAAGGAGTTACTTTGAATTTGCAGTTCTAATTTTTTTTTTAAGTTTTACGAGGAAACTGATAGTTTCGCATTAAAACGAATGTTGCTATTGTGTTCAGAAGGTCGATCTGTTATACTCGATGTAATTTGCTTCGATTTTGGGACTATCGTTTTTCCGATAAAATCGCTTACTATTAGTATTACTGGAAAACTTTGCCTTACTAGAAAAAATCTGGGAAAATATATATAGACTAAAGAAGGGTAGACACATTCAACGGCGGCTTCAGATTACTCATAAATCCAAAGGTTCTCTATAATAGATAGATAATGGATTTCGCAGTTGTCCCTTTGAATTTTTTATATAACTGTGGTAACCTGAACTCTGGCCTAGCCTATTATAGTCTATACAATTGTTGAATTTACATTGCAATTCTCGTGTACCGTTACTTCACTCAAATGATGGTAATGCCACTATAGTATTTGAAGTTTTAAACCATGAATATAGTGAACCTTAGTGATCATAAGTATAATTGTAAGTATATTTCCCACATAGCACATCTTTATCATAATATTTAACAAACTTATGGTTTCTGGATTTCTGTATTCTCCAGGAGAAACTTTAAATCATTAAGGTTAGTTAATGTTGCACACATTTTACCGTTTTTCATTTAGGGAACACAAAGGACTTTGAAATAATACGGAGAAACAAAAAATAACAATTTATTATTTGCTACATTTCATATAAGTACCTAAAACAAATCTTTCGTTATTCATAATTATGAGAATAATATCACCCAACACTACAATAAAATTTAAGAAACACCATTCAGGTAATATTCTCTTTCTTGGATAAAAATTGAACACTCAAAATTATTAAATGCAAAACTGATTTTTGAGTCACCAATTTGCATCCAAAGTGAAGAGTATACGTTAAGTATTTACATACATATCAATCTTATATTAGTATGGTCAAGGTATATATCACAGCTGGGTTTTTACTTTTTCTTATTGAACAATGCCTTCACCCGTTCAGTAATTTTATTATTTTAGCCACAGTTCCAAATCAAAATGTACACAATTAAATATTGCAAAATGATTTAGAAATGAACGAAATTCTTGAGGTATCTTAACATTTATGGAATGTCTACAAAATTAATTTCTTAATTTATATTAAAAAAGGTCTATTTCCCACATTCGGGGAACATAATGGCAATATTTTTACAATAGACAATTTAGAACCGTGGTCAAAATAATTATAACAATATTTAAAAGTTCACAAATGAGTGGAAAACAATATTTTCACACAGTGCATAGTGCTGAATACGTTCATTTCAATAATTGCAAGATAAAGTGTGTGAATAGTGATAGATTAATAATATATCCGTATTTTTCTGATTCTGCATTAAGAATTGGATGGAATTAATAGCAATTAAGATCTGGACTATAATAATTTAAATAAAAACAAAGTATCATTGCTTTATTATAATCAATTATTTAAAAATATGATATGTACTAATCAATGTATTTTTCTGTTATTGGTATATTAACTAAATTTTCGGTGTTACGCATTTTACTTAATACAAGACAAAATATCCATATTCATCGTCGATATTTAGATAGACATACTGGCTTATTTACCTATTATTTTATAATAAGAAATGTCTGGTATTCACTTCAAAATATGAAGAATAACTTTCTTTATTTTTACTGGAAATTTCAGATTATTTTGAGCATAAAGATTTGTTAATAATTTTCATTTTTGAATCCAAAAATAATTTGTTTAGTCTTTAGTGATTATCTACCGCTAAACAATTAAACCAAATATAAGTTTTATATAGATGTATTTCGATTTATTGACTGTAAGCATAACATATTTTACTTGTCGTGTACTTCCTGCGATTTCGGCCTATTAAATTGAAATAAAAAATATTTTATTCCAATGTTTCGGTATTAATCACTATCATCAGAGAAACTACGATAATTACTGATGAAATTAAAATAATATTGGTGCACTGTTAATTGTTTAATTGTGTTGTCTTTTGATTTGTAGCTTCACTGACATAGAATTTAAGTGAAGCATACTTTAACTTTTTAAATTCATTATAATAGGTTAACAAGTGAATTTAATATCTATCCATGTACTATATGGAAATGAAATATCTAAGCCCTATCTACTTTAAACACCACTCATAGTACTTCACGTAAACTGTGCTTCATAATTAATAACATAAGGAAATATATCTCAAACCCAACAGAATTGTATCACAACTAATTTATTCCATAAGTATTCACATGAAACATAAAAATAAAATAATTCATTACCCTGTGGCAACTATATGAATTGTAAGTAGCCATAACTCATTAAATAATTCAGAATATTGTATTTTATAATTTATTATTATAGTTTCTCTGATGGTAGTGATTGCAATTGAAACATTCATAAACTTTTTTATTTGAATTGAGTTAGCTAAAATCCCAGAAAATACAAGACAAACAAAATATAAAAAATAACATACATATATAATACGAATATATGTGTATAAATGTTCGTAGTGTATAATTAACAATACTGTCATACAAATTGAGAGTTTCTAAAAATATTTAAGTATGATTTAGAAAAACATTCTTATTAATATGCATAGTTTTGGTGTAAACTAGACCATATATTTTCTAAAGTAAAAAAAATATATCACAAATAGGGTGTTTTACTTACTCAGAAATACTTTCCTTTTTTTTTTTTTTTGAGTACTTCATACTAGGAAAATTATTTCTCATTTGTATATATTTATTTAGACAAATACCATTAGGCCTAAAGAACTTTTACAACAACTAAATACTTTTAGTTGTTTTCCATGATGTTCGATATTTTTGTTGTGATAAATTAGTTTAGTTTTAGTCTAGGGAAATAAAAACCTCATCTTCTTCATGATTGCCAATCACAAAACACAAATCAAGTTGAACTTACATCCTATTTCATTATAACTGCATCTTGTTAAAACAGATGTAGTTCATTAGTCTTAAATATTTTATATAAGCTGAAACTGAAGTCTTGGACCGAAAGAGTTTTTTGACAAAAGTAAAAGTTTTGATATGAGGAAATCATAACCACAATGTAACTGTTATAGTTAACATTATTGTTGCCTACTAAATTCGTTTTATATGTTTTAAGCAATCACAATTGTTTAAGAGTTATGTTTTTGCAGCAATGAAAAGACAAGGAAAAATTACGAGGATTTGCAGCAATGAAAATGATGCTTTTAAAGGATAAATATTAATTTGCTATGCTTTTAAAACTTTATATCCTCCTCATAACTGTGGTCAATTTTAGTATTAGTATGATATATAATTGATGCAATTTACTTCATTCTGTTCTTAGAATATATTTCATACATAATTGCTTTACTTTAAAACGATACGACGTCCCCACATTTTTTGGATCATTTCGACAATTTCTAGAGCGACTTTTACCATTGTGGCTGAAGCTAAATTACTATTACCTACTAAATATTATATATTTCACTTTACCAACCAAATACAACTAGTGTAACATAATTTGGAAAATACTGATATTTTGATGATACTGAATAATAATTCTATTTAAATGAACAATTTTAACGTGTCTATTTCAAAACTTGTGTTTTATCGGATCAATTTAGTATTCACGCCATCTTTGTATAAAAAAAAAATTAAATAAAGTTGATCACCAATCCGATTTTTTTTTCTTTTTTGATCAGAGAATAATTACCAATAATTTATCCAGTAACAGTTGGTGGTAATAGAAAAAAGGGAATACCAATTTAATGGAAATAAAAAAAATATTTGGCAAATTCTAGATATCATAGTAAAAAAAAGTAGGCTCATAATGTTTACTGAATGGTCTATTCCATGCCCTGTTTGATGACGTTAAAGCTTAGTTGGTAGTAAGGGAATCTCTGATTAATACACGTCTAACAAAGAAATATAAAATCGTTAAAACTTGCAAATGCAGTATGCACTACAAAAATTTGATTTACTAAAATCGCCAATTGTTGAAATGCAAAAAAAAATAAGAAGCTAAAACTGATTTCTAAGTTAAACTTACCATTAACGACGACTACAACAGAATTTCTTCAAAATAATTCTTATCTTGATGACCTATTATGATTATTACTAGCATATCACTGTAGCCCATTACTTATGTCATGCCTATTCTTTTTTCTAATCACTTAGTTGTCCCCGATTATAAACTTTAAGCCTTAAATTTCATAATCAGGATGAATAAGAGAGTTTTTGAAATAGTTAATAGTACGACCTTATGCAGTCTGAAGGATAAACAAAATATGAACTTTGATAAAATTGTAAAAAAACATGTTTAAAATAGTTTCCAAACAGATTTATCAAACATTATCTGGTTGTATAAAAATATTTTTTGTATAAATAAAAAAAATAAAATCATTTGAACTTTCCTAGTGAACCTTTAAAAAACAATCAACAATTGTAAAATTTTAACAGTCTGCAATTTACTTAAAACTAAATCTGGGAGCCTGAAAAATACTATATTAAAGAGATTGTTGATTTAATAACTGTTCCTCCTCACTTCCTTTCCACCCTCTTTTGTACGTTATAAAACCCCCAATTATGATAAGTAACACACCAATGGCAAGAATACCATATCCCGTATTAGTGACAGCTGCCGGTAACACTAAGAGTAATTTCGCTTGATCTGCCAAATCCCTAGTCATTGTGACCGATTGTCTAAACCAGAATGCCGGCATGAGTGTTGGCGTTACATTAGATAACATGCTAAAAATGGAACATATCGTGGTCAATGAGTCATACTAAATTCAATTAACATATAAAATTCCCAGGACACATACAGGCTTCCACCCAAAGATACCATCGAGAAAGAATGTAATAAGGTACTTTTTTTTAATAAGGGGCTTTGAAACGTAGACAATAATTCACTAATTTCAGAGTTATAATTAACTCTGAAATTGGTGAATTATTGTCTATTTTTGGTCAATAGAAAGCAAGAGCATAATTAACTTTAAAATCAATTCATTAGTTCCTATCCTTTAGGGGGATATATCAGGTGTCTCATTACATTTTTTCTCGATGGTACATAAATAACAATAGTGAAAAGAAATATAACATAATTACTCAATTATCTACATCAGTGATGGTTTTAAAAAATGGTTTTGTCACAACGATTGGGAATTCAAATTAAGATCGCAGCGCCATGACGGATTATCCGCAAATTAATCTCCAGTACATGGTTTCCCAACCTCACTTTTTGGTCGTGTTATTTTCGATATTTTCCAGCATTTTTGGCTATTTTCCTGTATTTTAAAATTATTGTTATTGTTGTTATCGTTAGTTGTTGTTATATTTATTATCCTTTTACACTTTTATAGTTTTTGTGACTGAAAAATTGGACTGTTCTGTCGGTTACGTCTGGTAAGTACCTACTTATTAGGAGTCTCTGTCTTAGGTATTATCATTTTTGTCTCTCAGGTATTATCATTTTTGATTAGAAAATATTTTTAATGTAAAATATTGTTATTTTAGAATGAACATGACCCAAATAACTCTAAGTTTAGTAGAGTACATTAACTATGTTGGTGGAAATATAAATGCAAGATATGTGGTTGAAGGAGAAGAAGTTTTAAATGCTGGTCACATTATTTTACATGGCAGAACAGATTCTAGCTCTTCTCACATTAAGCTGGCTGCCATTTGTCTGCAGACTAGTGCTCTGCAGTCCGAACCCCATCAAATTAGTGGAGAACTTATTATTTTAAATAGGTCGGCTAAAATAAAATCAATGGTTTGTTCGTGTAAAGCGGGTGCTGGTAAACATTGCAAGCATATATCAGCATTTCTAATTTTGCTGACCAGGTGTGTTTTCTAAGAAAAAGCTGCATATCACGTGGAATCAATTAAATACAAAATACTTTACCATCAGTATTTTTATGGTGTCTATCTCTGTTTTATTTGTTTCAGGAAAGAACTGTCCAAATTAGAGGATATATCAGAAACACAATTGACCTGCACCTGGTCAAATAAGAAGGGGCCTGTAAAAGAAAAGTACAAAGCAGTGCCGATTAAAGATATGCCATGTATCCGAGCCAAAGGGGATGCTGTTTCAGAACCGAGTGATGTAGATTCTATGTTGCTGTATTTTATTGAAAACTTGCCAAATTCTACCATTGCGAAGCATCTGTTGGTATGCTTTTTTTGTAGTAAGGAAAATTTTAAAAAAATGTCTTATTAAATATACATCATTAAACATCTTTAATTGGCACTGCTTTATACTTTTCCCCTTCTTATTTGACCAGGCGCAGGTCAATTGTTTTTAATTTCTCCTCTAATTTGGACAGTTCGTTCTAAAATAACAATATTGTACATTAAAAATATTTATAATAACAAGTACCTACTTACCAGACGTAACCGACAGAACAATCCAAGTTTTCAGTCACAAAAACTATAATAGTGTAAAAGGATAATAAATATAACAACAACTGACGATAACAATAACAATAATTTTAAAACACAGGAAAATAGCCAAAAATGCTGTAAAATATCGAAAATAACACGACCAAAAAGTGAGGTTGGGAAATTATGTACTAGAGATTATTTTAGCATTCGGTCGCCAGAGGTCAGATACAAATCCCAATACAAAAAGATATAGTGTCCAAGGGTCAAGGAATGAGACCAGTTCAATTTATTGTTGCATCTCCTGATATTCTACAGTTTTAATTTCTTAAATACACACTATTGAATACATAATACATGTAAATAGTTTTAGTAACATTAATTAAAATATTTTAATATTGAGCAAAATTTAAATGAAAATATATTTTCACACCCTATTTTCCTGCCAGTTCTGGTAGAAATAGATGTTAATAATAGCAACTTTACACAAAAGTAACACCTCATACAAGATACTATTAAGATACTTGGAAACCAAGTGTATATGACAATTTAAAATTAAATATAGCGTTGGATTAGATCATAACCCCTAGCTAATTAAAAATGCCTTATTTAAACAGGAAAAATAACCATAACAAACCTTTACAGGAGTACATTTCATAATTTCTTTTGTTAAAAATGTACGTCAATTTAGAAATCTTGTAATACATGGCAATTATTTTTGTTACTGAGATATTGAAAGACTTAATTTAGGTATTTTTTAACATAAGTGAATGACACATTGGTTTTTAATAAAAAAAAGAAGTATTTTTTATTAAAAACCAATGACCGAAAAAAAGCAATGTAAAAACAAAATTCAGTATGTGACTGAAGTATAATAGAGTGTAGAAACATTAAAATAAAAAGAAAATAGATTGAGGAAACCTTTATTTTGTGGTAATTAATATTGTGAAATGATTAATTACCACAAAGTTGTTTGTAAACACATTGTTGGGTTTCTCTTGTATGCTAATGACTGTGGGTGCCACATCAGTCTTATTTATGACTGTAAATTTGAAATACGAAGTGAAAAACTACAAGTCCAGGCTATGGAGTCTATTGTATATATTGAATTGGTCATTTTTTTTTTTTTTGGAATCAAATATAAAGAAGATTTTATTTAATATTCTCAATGAAACTGGTTCAACTTCCGTAAACAATTTTCTTGGAGACGCAAATTTCTTTTTTCCAATTATAATTAAAAAAAAAACTAAATGATATTCACGAAAATTAAAAAGCTATAAAAAAGGCATCACTCACGTTATGCCTGGAATGCGATCCATTTGCAAATTAATCTGAAACATCGCTTGCACAGTTAAAGGCATGCCAGTGTTAGGCTCCAACGCTATAAACATTTGGTGCTTTTGAGGGTCAGGCTCCATTCCATCTACGGCATTTCTGTAAACAGGATCGGCCAAATAAAAATGGGCATAAGATACAAATGCAGGGGCGCCAAACCTAAAATAATAAACAATTACTTAAAACTGGTTTAAAGGTAATTAAACAATAAACATACTTGCATAGTGACACATTTCTTATGCCGCTAGGTAGTTGAACGCCTTCTGGCACAAAACACTGCATTTCTGGATACAACGTGCCGTTATCAAATACTCTTTGTGTGGCTATATATTTAGTTCCTTCTACGCCGTACAACATATGACTACCGTTCTTTTGTAATTCTACAGAACTGAAACAATCAATGTAGACATACACATGTTAAAATATATAATTCAATTGATTTAAACCCTTATAATATACAGTGAGAAGCATGTGAAAGCTGGAATAAATTCGTATGTATTTTTTTTCTGCATCATTGGTAGAGTTATATATTAACAGTTTTTTTTTTAAATGTTCACACCCTTATTTGATGATGTCATTTAAGAGAGTACATCTTTTTATTTATGATGCATAAAATATTGTGGTGGGTTACATAACAGTTATTGTGAGAAACAAAATATTGTAGCAAATTAATAAAATTGAACAATGTTATGGAAAATAATAATACAAGCAAAAACTAATTGTGTCAATTACCTCTTAAGGGCATGCAAGACAAAACCGAAATTCTTGCAAAACGTTATTAATATTAATTAGTATTACTTTATTCCAAATTATGTATTTTAATGCCTCAATAGCGTTTGGTCTCTTCAGATATATTTTAAATTTTTGGTATTGTTTAATTTTTTATTTGGGGACTTATTATAGAATTCCACTTTGTGCTATTATTCTACATACAAACATCTATTATGTTTCTTTTCTTATTGTTAATTTTTTCTTATTATGACTATGAAAAAAATATATACACAGTTTCATTCCCTTCACAAATTATTTAGCTCTTCTAAACCTCCGCAGTCTAAATTTCTGTGCATTCAGTATGTGCAAAATCATTCACACGTTCATCAATTAAAAATACTGTACATTCCTATCTTCACTTTAAATGCTGTTAAAATAAAAAGTATAATCTTTGATATATAGAACTTTAAGAACCGATTAGGCTGCAACATGAATAGAATGTTTGAGTATATCTTTGGTAAATAGGTATTACTTTATTACTAAATTATTACTGAAAACGTTGAATAATCACAGTCATCTGATATTGCGTAAGTAACAAATTTAGAACACTTAATTTCTTGGAAAGCCATTTTTTTTACTCAATTTTGAGAAACATATAAATGTATTTTTATTCGATGACTTGAAATGAAAAATATACATATTGGTTTTTTGAATATTTACACTTTATAGAATATAAAACACTGGTTTACCTGCACAAATCAGATGCAAACAATTTCACTGTTTCCTTGCCTTTCGTAGGGTACCACAGCTCACCAGTTGTGCCGTTAACACTGGCACAACTATCTCTGAAAAATGGAACTTCATTTTCATAATTCCAAGAATTTAGTAACCCTAATTTTTCAATGTCGTCTACTCCAGTGAACATATTAAATACACCATCATATTCCGCATTACCGTTGCGCTGCAATTTAAAATTGGTTATTTGTTAGCTAAACATATTGTTATTTTTGAATGAATATACTTCATTCATGTACTTACATCTACAAACCATCCAAATCTAGAATACGGTACTTTAAATCCGCTTATGTTCAACTTATGGACGAGATCCAACATAGGGTCTTTATAACCTTTGAAAATAAACTCGTCTACAGTCTTTGTAATGGCTAACTTTTCCCCTTTTTCTTCCAGGAAAAAGTTTACACCCCTTTGCACCAAATAATGTTTGTATTTCACAATATTTCCTATCGTCTACAAAAACAATTCATATACAAAATAAGCATACACAAAAAATATAAAAAAAGAATATTTTAAATAATAACAGAATATTTAAAATATAACAAAATGTTTAGCTTGTTTGCTTAAATATTAGCTAACATGAAAAATATTTCGATAGCCAAAGATTTGTATTTGAATTTGAAATTGTAAAACAGATTTGATAAATATATTACCACTTTAAATGATGAGAACAAATTATGATGAAACAGAAAATTATGAGCATCTAGAAGAGAATTTCAGGCAAGAATAATCAGGCAAAATATAAACAAAACTTATTATTTCAGAGAAGTCTTAGGAAATGGGGGAAATCCTGAACTGGCCGGTGTCTTTTGTAGATGGATTATTATTTTACATAAGATTATTTCAGTGAAGCAGTCTGATATTACAAGTGCATAATTAATCTTATCAATTGTCTGAAGTTATTTATATTAGCTATAAAAAATATTGATATTAAAAACATTTGCTATAAAATGTTCATTATGCTGCATGTCCTTCAGATAAAACTGCATTTTACTCTAATGTCAGATTAGATAAATTCAATTACAATGGCTTTTGGGAAAATTTGAAGTGTGTAATTTGAAGGCTAAGTGTAAGAATTTTAGGATCACGAAGAAAAGCAGAAATGGAAAGGTGAAAGTACAAAAAAATACTATAGATTACAATGATAACTTAATCATACTATTAACTTAAATCGGTGTTGTTATTATATCTACAATTTTTCAAATAAAGTAAATAACATACAAAGTTTTGTAAATATATTTTCATCTATTATCGATCTACCATAAAATTACAAAACAAACAACTTACCACTACAATAGGATTTAAGGTAGTAATGTTATCCTTCAAAGAGCCTACAGATTTATCCGGTAAAAACTTCCATAATCTCTTATTTAAAAAAGTTACAGTGTTATTATTATTATTAAACGTCACATTTGTTCTGATGTGATGCTCATAATAGGTGTAAGGACCGACTTCTACAAAATGTGGTTTAACAGCTGGATTATTTACTTCTTCAGGGTTTGTCCAGTTGAAAAGATAAAACTGTAAATACATAGGCACTGGCGTTTCTCTCCACATTGAAAATCCTTTGGTGTGGCTATTTGCTAATGATAATTCCTAAAAATAAATATATTAGTTATATGCAAAGAAGAGATATATTACATTTTTTTTTTCCGTTTAGAGTCTAATAGCCTTAAATATCTTCATCTGTCTTAAAGTAGTAAATAGTGACATCAATATAATTAATAACAAAACTATAATTTTTACTATCTAGTATATATAATCAGATGTATTAAACAATTTCTGTTTAACAAAATACAGGACTGTAATTTTGTGACCACCCAGTATAGTTTTAATGTCGCTTTGGAAATGATTACATTTGTCTATTACTTTCACCTGTATAGTAAAACTTAACTTATTCTTAAAAGAATAATGTTAAAGTATTATTGTATGTGATGTATAAAAATTCAATTAAAATACGAAGTTATTTCATGGGAGGTCACAATAATAGATTTCTGTTATACGATTGTATCCAGAGGTCAAACGAAACAGAATTATTAATAATATATGAAATAAATTAAATTTTCTGCTGAAGAATATCGATTTGTTTTTGATAACTACTCATTTATATTGGAAGACAGTTTTGTATGATGGAAATTTACAACTGTGTGGCACAATATAAAAAATTAAAAAAAACTGTCATTGTGTAATTTTTGATTTTCTCAATCCTAAATAGAGTTACAATGTTTAAAAATGGTAACAATATTTGGAAGGTTAACACTATATGTTCATAAGTTATTCTCTGTCTATGTATTTCTTAGATACAAACACAATTTCAAACATATTTTTTTATACTGGGTATTACATCTGGCATATCTTAAAAGTCTTTGTTCTATATTATACGTGGCTTATTTTTAATTAAAAACACAAAATGGGAACCCTTTAATTAAACCATGCATACCCATTATCTCATTTATTAGGCCCATATAATTAGAAACAATGTTAGTGGCCTGTCATGCACATTAATTCTCTCCGACAATATAATTTCCTATATTGCTTAGTGTTAATTAATGTTTTATTTAAATAAAATTGTGGAAGGTGCCCATTGACAAAAATTTCATTTAAAAGGTATCCCTCCCAATCCTCTAGTTAATTTCAAGTCACTTCAGCCAGTTAAAGAAAAAAAGAACAGGTTTTGAGGAAGAACAATTCATATATTATAATAATACATATATAAATAACATTTTAACTTATGCAAAATGTGATAATTTTTGTGTCCAATACTAATTTCAAAATTGTTCAAGTATATGAAGACTATTGGTTTTGTATTAAAGAAAATCTCTTTATTAACTCTTCGATAAATAAACTACATAATCCGAATTTAGAAAGCTGAACTACATTGGTCTACAGTAGCAAATTATGAACTTATATAAGGCAAACTCAAATCTTAATAATTTTTGTGTTGCTTATAACTAAAAAAAAAAAAAAAAAAAATTAAAACTTAATATAATAGTACAGTTACAGTAAAATTACAACTAGAGGAATTAAATTGAAAGGTGATGCATATGCTTTATGACGTGTTATTTAACAAGGAAGGGCTTATGTAAATTTACCTATACATACAAGTTTACAAAACAGATTATAATTGATAAAATTGTATTCTTCGTCTAATAATTTAAATCATTGCCAGGTAAATAATAATTTATCTACTATATACAAATTTAAGCGCACGGCCATATTATAATAAACTAAACTTATTACAAAAACTTATATACGCATCAACAAATTTATATTTATATATTCTTATTCATAATAAATTTCAAAAAGTTACAAGTAACGTAAATAGAAGATAATCAAGATAAACACATTCACCTCAAACTATTGTCTGAATGCTATATTTTAAAGACTTTATTTCTGTACCTATTATATAGTAGCATTTGACAAGAATTAAAACTCACATTACATAATCCTTGTATGTATTATTGACCTATATTCCTCTTTTTTTTTTTTACAATTATCGAAGCCTTAACTTAGCAAATTATTGTGTTGCATGGCATTAAAACAGGAAATTTACCGTACACATAATTGTTAATGTAACTGTATTCAGTACGACTTTGTCATAAATTTGTATTATTTTTTAATTTTGTCGATGGCACAAAAAATATTCATTAATAGTTTCCTTACGAATTATTTCTCATACTGGCTCAAGGATATTTCATTCCTAAATTAGAAATAACAAAAAATACAGAATTATTTTGCCCGTCTGTAATTGATTTGTTGCAGATTATTTCCTATAGATAGTAATACGGTTATTTAAAACGACGTAGATTATTTAAAAATATATAAAAGATACTTACATGGTTGAGCATGCCGCCAAAAAAGCTATCCCACAGAACAACTAATAATATTCCTACTATTATAAACACACCAGCCAAAGAAAATGTGGTCCATTTTTGGCATTTGGCTGTACAGCATACCATTTTTGTACTAAAATGGAACTTCCATTAAATTAAGACACAACTGGCAAAAGTTGCAATTAGATAAACAAACTGAGGTTTTGTTAGACACTGCCTATTTAATGCAAATATTAACACATTAAATTCTGATATACGGAGAAGCTATTGATAACAACTTTATATCTTAATTTATAAATAATAAATACAGATAGAAAAGGAAATGAAATTATAACGTTATTTTTGTACTTTGGACGTAATTAGTCATAAAATTGCTAATAGGCTCACAACAACAAATGAATCATTTAAATATTTGACAGACCTAAAAGAACTTCAGTTGTAATTCACGAAAAATTGTATTAACTTTTATACCTGTCTGCGGTGTACTACTAGTCTTTAGCCCGTCAATTTTGATTGTATTTAAAAGTAAAAAAACAAGAAAATGATAAGGCTATATTTACATTGTTCTCTACAATGAAAGGAAAACGAATGACACCAATAAACTATAAACGATATGATTCCTGAACAACCCAATGATATTTTTTTGTATTGATATAATACTTTATTTACTCAATTTCGTAATAAACTAGAGTTTGTCCTAAGGTGTACTGTTCAATTAAACTACAAACTACAAGTTAAATTGGGAACTACTTCGGCATTTTAAGCAGGGAAACATTGCTCCATCGTAATAGAAAATGTTGAAAAAAGTTAAGTTGCTCAAATTGATTAGTAAGACTTATTTAAAATTTTATGGATAATGCAGATGATCTAAAATAATTCTGAGCAAATTATATTCCTTAAAGAAATATTCATTTAAATGAATTTAATGTAAACTAAAACAATACTTTGATTTAGATTATATGATTTACAATATCATTTTAGTGGCCTATAGCTATATTCATCCTACAACATACATTTTTATTTTATTTTTCTGTATTTTAAAAGTAATATTTTGTTAGATTTTTGAATCAGTCGCCTAACACCAAAATAATTAAATTAACCATTGCTAATTAGATGATGGCTTATTACCTTATGGCGAAGATTGATTTATTAACTTTAAAATGAGTATCTGACATCAATAAAATTATTTCATTTCTGTGGTAAATAAGCAACAATTAGGTATTTAACTTAAAAGGTTCCTTCTTAAACAGTTAATATTCAGAAATTGAAATACTGGAAGTTTACTGGAAAGCAATTAATATGCAGGTAGGTACTTTAGGAATTATCAACCATAAGTGTAGGTCATTATCAAGTAATTAGAAATGATATGTCAAATGTATCATTGTGTGATAAACGTAGAAAAATAAATAATAGAGCTGTGCATAAATGGTAGATTGTTCAAGGTTGCTGGAAGTGACAAACAGTAAAAAAATACATATATTTAAAATTAACTACAAGTTATCAAACCCGATCACTTAATGTTAATTTTTAGGAACAAAATTCATTCAAATTAAAATACTAATGGGGAATATTTCCATACCGCAAGATTTTCTTACTACTAAATTCAGTAAAATTATGATTGGAATCATGGAAATAATAAAAATTACTTTACCAGTTTCAAAACAGTCAGTTTTCTTGTAGTTTAAAACATTTCCACTAATATGTTAAGCATACTCTCCTGCTGTAACTGTACCCACTATTTCAGGTTATTTTGTTTAAATATTACTTTTCCTGATTGTGATCATATATCTACTGGACATAGTTTCGTATACAATATTATATTAGGACGACTTGCACCTACAAATCAAAAAGAGAATTACTAGTGTTCAGAAATGATATAGAGGTGCATGTAATTTTATAATTATATTTTTTGTTGTTGTATTATTCAATCATAATATGTTAGTTTAGTATGTGCAAACTATTTATAATAACAAATATTTATTTTGTCAATATCTATTTTTTATTAGAGCTGTTCAAGGCTTATAGCAATAATTATAGCCATAGAAGTCCTAAGTGGAAACACATATACATATACATAATATTTTTCATCAGATAACTGATAGCTATTTAGTTCCAAAAATAAAATATGCTCCGATATATACCACAGAAAAAAATATCTGAAAAGAAAAAGTGTTAAGTTTGAAATAGGTATATTATAAGTTGTCTATACTAATTGCAGAAATGTTCTTTATATTTCTTAAGACCTAAATGACAACATATAGCCAAGGTCATATTATACAATGAATGCTAACTAAAGTTATTTTGCAGAAATAAAAGTGAAACTAGAAAATTACAAAAAGTGAATAAACATGAAGTGTACAATTAGAGAAATCAAGAAATGTGCGTAAAACTGTTTTTTATTATGGAAACAAAGGGGGAATTTATAAAAACATTTAAAGTTTGATTTTCAAAATGGTTAACTGCTTTTCGTCAGACTTTTGTATGTAGTATTTTTTTACAAACTCGAATTATGTGAAATCTTGTAATTTGTACTGCTAAGAGTACAAATTAGGTATTAAAAAATAACACTTACCTAATTGATACCAAAATTTAAATCATTTACAGAGTATGTCATTAATGCCATAAATTAAAGTGTGATTTAGTAAATTATAAATATAAATAATTTATCAATAAAATAAAAATATATTCATTAAATGAATTTTAATTTATAAATATATTCATGAACTCTTTCTTTTTAAAAATATTTTTTTTTGAAAATAAATTTTGTAATTTTATATCTTCTAATACAGAATAACATACAGCAATTTATTAATATATTAATTTTAGATGAATACTTTAGGTTCAACAAAATGCATTACATTTATTTGGTACATTATTTGAATCAGTTTAAATACAATATTTTTGTGGTTAAGATGTTGTATAATATCATGACAAATAATAAAATGATGTAACAGATCACAGTACTTAAACATTTAAAGAAAGTAATTTAGATTACTTACTAAATAGAACATAACATATAAATTGTCTGGTAAATGTAAAAAAAAAAAACACTCAAAAACAGTAAACAGAGAGCAGGTTTCTCAGACATTGACCATAAAAAAAATACATGCACACCATCTGCTATAAACTCAAGTAATGCACCTCATCATTCCTAATTAACACACGTAATGAGATATTAATTACCACTAATTATTTGAACTTATACACCGTTACAATTTCCGACACCCAAAAAAATAGACTTTGGAAGGTTAATTAAATCCAAGCCAGCAAGTAGACGGAATTTTTAGAAAGTTATGTGAGTAATACGGGGAGTGCATAAACCTTTAACACATAATAATAAATGTTCAGTAAAAAATCTCAGCATTATTGAAAATAGAAACTGTGATGTCTGTAATATCTACAAAATTATACTGAATTGTTAGTTACCACTACTATGATATTTTTAATTATACAAAGGCTATTAAAATGTATGAATAATGTGTATAATTTAAATAATAAAATAAATTAATTATTCATTTTCAGTACTTAGTTTTTTAAATGGGTACATAATTTGAAGAGTATTAACATAATATTTGTTTTTGCAATAAAGAACAGATCTTTGTCAAATCATTGTTTCTGCTCACCTTCTAATATCTATTTTACATATTTGGTTGCATAATCATAGTCCTATTAATAACTGTTTAAAAAAATAACTTTGTATGTGGGACTAGAAATACTAATTCTATTTAGGCCTAGAACATTTTTATGTTGACGAAATATTCTATTTTCTTTAGATTATTTTAAAAAATGAATGAAAACTGTGTATATATTATAGTATTTAATATGTAAGGTTTATATTAAATAATTTAGAGATTAAATTTATCTTCATCCTAAACAAATTTGAAAAATATTCAGTTTTATGAAGGAGTCAAAAGAAGTATAGCTGAAATATATACTCCTCTAATTTACAATAAATTTACTTGCATATATGATTGGCGAACTATGTTTTGCTCTACTTTGCTGACCGATATATTTGTATTAATGTTTACGAAAAAAATAAACATAAACATCAGTAATCATATAAATATAAACATCAATCTATATCCTAATGTTACACTTATAGTTGAATAAAAATAAAATATTTTCATTGACAATAAAAAAATTGTAGTAGTAGGTAAAAATTATAGGTAAATTGACTGTAATGTAACTTTGATACTATTTGAATAAAAGTTGTTCTTTCAAATTTTTACTTAGCAATTGTCTATGGGCAAACTAAGCAATTTTTTAAATTGATGATTTCTAATTTAACACTATTAATCTCAATACTTTCTTACTCAACTTAAGGATATATAACATAAGGTGAGTTTAGATATTTTTAGTTTTTTAGTATTACACTAATTGTGTAAAAGCGGCAAGCAGATGTTATTTAACTTATAAGTTAATGTGTTCTTGAAATTCTAATAGGCGAATTATAAAATTAAATTAATAAATCTTTTTGTCAAGTAATATATTTCATGTTATTTAGACTAGATCGTGTGTGGAGATTTGCATTAGTAAATTTCGTTAATTAAATAATATGAATATCAATTAAATAAAGCAAAACCACTATCATATATAAACACCTCAACCAGGCCATTCACTGTATGTTATGGTAGGATTCGTTACTCTAATTATATTTTGTATATTTTGTTGGTCAAGTTCCAGTAAAATTTGTTTCAACAAATTTCATTTAAAATAGACAATTATTATGATTATGATTTCTGCTTCTAATATCCTCTCTGCCTGTCGAAAACCTTCACCTACGATAACTTATATTATCATCCTTTGTATAATAATGATAATGACAGTTAAATACAATCAATTAGAATTAGACTGAAAATTAAAAAAAAAACGTCTTACCTACTAAATTTCTTTTATAACTATATATACAAAAATATATAACTTATTACTTGTGGCAAATTAGAATTTGATTTTCTTTATTAGAATACCATAAATAATCCCCGTATAAAATTCACTTCACCACAAAACAAGTCAGCTGTTTTGTTAACATAACCTTAACGTTAGTGATAACAATAATGTAGATGACAGTGGCATTTCATGCATTGCCATCTAGTATCAAATAGATATACTTTTAACTTTACATATATATTACATAGAAAATACAATTTTATCGACAATGCTGATAATTTACCATAGATAAAGTTATACCTGGAAAAATTCAATTTAGATTCTCTATATTAAATATTTGTTTGCATTGTCTACTTACATTACCATTATTTTTCTCGTCGTAATACATATTCTCCAGTTGCTAATCTAGTAATGTTTGTGTAATTTTATTGATGTTAATTATATGTAATTATTACGATTTTATCTAAAATGTTTTGCGCCTGTGCGAGAGACAAAGGCTTTCAATTCCTTCGTTCGAGGTCAAAATTACCAGCTGTTTGCACGACAAAATTCAGCTGATGTTTGTTTTTGGGTGGTGCATTTAATGTGACATACATTTATAGGTCGCCAAAAAGGTGTTATTTATAAACATTATTGCATTAACCTATTAATAAACTCAAAAATCTTTATCAGTATGTATGCTAAATAAATACGTATAATCAAAAATAGCCCAGTGTATTCCATTAATATTGCTTATGACGTAATAGATGAATCTGTGAAAACAAAAGGCTTTATTTTGTTGCTAATAAAGCGGACTTAAATCTGGAAAGCAAAAGGGTAAAGCGAGTTTCAAAAATAAGTCTGGATAGTGATTCATCGGGGGACGACGGTGGTGAACCGCCGCGTAAAAAAACCCGAAGGACCACGCAAATCGACACAATGCAGTCAACTAGTAATGGGTGCGTACAAAATGGGGCACCTTCCTGCAGTAATGGGACTACCGAAAATGGTCATGGAGACGCAGATCATGGAATTACCCTCAACCAAACCACTCAAGAAATTGTGCGACTTATAGGACAGTACCTTAAGAATGAAGGATTAATGTAAGTTCATGACCTCCAAAAAAGTTATCTAAAAACTACTAATTTTTTGCTTTATTTAATTGCTTAATGCCTCAATATCAAAATGTATCTTAATATGTTTTGTTCTTTTTCTTTGTAATATTAAATATTCATATTTTGCATAGTCATGTTAACATTCATCTTTGTTAAGTGTTTTATTTTTGGACAATTTAAATGGCTGAAATTTATTTTTATTTTTGTTTTTTTCAAGGATGTTGCTTTCAGATTAGAATAAAAAATCTTTAACAATAATTATTTGGTTTTAAATTATTTTCCTCAGAGTTGTAATATTAATGAATTTATTTAGTCTATTATTAAAATTGTAGAAGTTGTTTGTTTGATTTTATCCTTCATAAAATATTTTGTTTTATTTCTCCAATCATTCTCCTCGAATTTGTGTAAACATTTTACACTTACTATTTCATTTAATTGTTACTATTTTAAGTCTAATTAATTGCAGCATGACTTATCAAATTATAAATACCCAATAAATATTTTAGTATATTCATCCTAACTTTAAAATAATCCTGAAATGGTATTTTTTATACAAGTCTCATGAGTCATATGAATATAGCTTTATATGCAATGGCAGTAGTAGATATCAAGGTCTTATTTGCCTATATAAATAATTAATATGATCATTTTAAATATTATAGAAAGACATGTGAATCATTGATGAACGAATCAGGATGTCGATTAGATCATCCTGCTGCAGCTAAGTTTCGGCATCATGTAATGGACGGGGACTGGTCCAAAGCAGATCATGACTTGGCAGAATTACGTCCTCTCTTAGGCCAAAATACTAATCTAATGGTACGTTGCCATCTCCTTAATAAAAATTGTATGCAGAGTATATCGTCATTAGCTGAAAATTGTTATTGTAGGAAATGAAATTTTTACTCTTAGAGCAGAAATATCTAGAATACTTGGAAGACGGGAGAGTTTTAGATGCTTTACATGTACTAAGGAACGAACTTACACCTTTACAGCATAATACCACACGAGTACATCAGCTTTCTAGTTATATGATGTGTTCGAGTACCGAAGAACTTCATGAACGCACGAATTGGTATAATTTCTTTTTAATAAATTATTTAATTTTGTTTCACAGTTGCATATAGTATAAATTTTTTTAGGGAAGGAAAAGGTGTTAAATCCCGTACAGCTTTAATGAATAAGCTACAGTCTTATTTGCCACCTTCTGTAATGTTGCCCCCCAGTAGACTTAATGAGTTGCTCAATCAGGCTTTAGAATTCCAAACTTTACGTTGTAGCCATCATAATTCATCTCAGGGTGTTGCCTTACACAATTCCTCTTTACTAGTAGATCACTGTTGCCCTAAATCATCTTTTCCTATGTACACAATACAGGTTAGTATATATTTTTATATTGGAAATATGATTTTCAAAAATCATATTTGTTTAACTATTATAGTTCACATAGTCTACATATAATTAGCCCACCCACATTTATATTGTGTCCCATTGTTTTATTGAAAACAAGATAAAACTTATTTAATATTATATTGAATTCAAGGTCTTAAATGATCACTGTGATGAGGTGTGGTTCTGTCAATTCTCCCCTGATGGTACTAAACTGGCTACTGGCTCAAAGGATACAAACGTAATTATTTGGGATGTAAATCCTGAGTCTTGCACACTTTCGCTTAGAAAAATACTAGAAGGTCATAATTATGGTAGGTGCTATATATGTGTTATATATCGTACATATTTTTCGTAACTGTAATTTATGGAGTTGAGTGTTGAGGTTTTATTAAAATTCTTTTAGGTGCAGCATATATATCTTGGAGTCCGGACTCAACACATTTAATCGCGTGTGGTCCCGAGGAAAGTCCAGAAGTTTGGTTATGGAATATCGATACAGAAAAGTTCCTGAAGGTGTCACAGTCGCCGGAGGATGCATTGACTTGTTGTGCTTGGAACAAAGATGGCTCAAAATTTGTTGTATGTAGTTTGTCCAGATCCAATCCAATTGCTTATATTTTACGTTAATTAACTTCTTACCTTACTATTGATTTGAAATTCATAATTCTATTGACAGGTCGGCGGAGTTAGGGGCCATTTTTACCAATGCGATGTGGAGGGGAGTGTCTTAGATTCCTGGGAAGGAGTGAGGGTGAACGGATTGTGGTGCAGAAAAGATGGAAAAACTGTTTTGGCGTCAGATACACATCACAGAATTCGGGGTTATATTTTCGAGGAGGTAGCTGAACAACAAATGTAAGTTTAAACTCTATAGTATTATCATAGTAATACCCGTCTTTCTAATTTTTATTTTGATATAAATTTGATTTTTTCCTATTTATTGGTTCTATTTTTTCATTACGCTCGTATTTGCTAACCAACTTTATTTTTTTTTGCTTTTACCTTTCCCATCATTTAGTTTATTAGTTTAATTACATATTTCATTCTTCTTATTGTTTTCCTTTTCTCTTGTTTTATAATTAATGAAATGGTAGGAGAAATAGTTTTAATTTTAGTTTGCAAGAAGACCATCCTATTATGTCGTTCACAGTAGACAAAAAGGACAGATTAGCCCTATTAAACGTCGCCACACAGGGGGTGCATCTTTGGGATCTGAACGATAAATGTTTAGTCAGAAGGTATCAGGGAGTTACACAGGGACACTTTACTATACATTCAACATTTGGTGGGGCCAATCAAGACTTCATAGCTAGCGGTAGCGAGGACAATCAGGTATTTCACGTAATTAATAGTCATAAACTCTTTAATTATAACTACAAATTGGCATTGAGGTTATTTGAAAAGCCGTCGAACCTTCATCCGGGCTGCATTAAGGTCATAATGGAACATTTGGTTGAGTGTAATGCGTTTCAATATATTTCTTTGTTTATATAAAACAGTAAATGAAAAATATTTTAACCAGAAACCTACTTTCTTTCCATTCTAATTTTTTTATTGCAAAATAATCAGTTTTTACTAAAAAGTTTAAACAACATATTTTGACCTAGTTTTTTTACTTAATTGATTCATAATTTCCATGTATATAGTTATTCATTATTTTTTGACCCCCTCCCTAATGCTTCAATTTTTATAGCCCTAAAAAAGTTAAATACAAGAATTGCAGAGTTGCATTTATATTGTTTTACAATACAATAAAAAAAACTGCATAGGTTACATAATATTTTATATTGAACACCCTATATATTATTAATTCTCTCTTGGATCTTTTATCTGATTTCATATAATGGGCGGTAATCTTATATCGGTCTTATATTTATTGAGATAGCAGTAGATCTACCCACTTGGATGCCTCATCAGTGGCGGGCCCGTACGTGCACAACTACTTATACATTATAATAATGTACATAATATCACAATAGGTGCAGTCAAATACAACAGCAAAACTATACTGAATTTCTCGTACCTACATCGATTCGAATATCTCAAATATACGATATCTTAGCTGCTAACATTTAAAATAGCCCTATAGGCTGTTTTAAAAATAAATTTAAATATCATAGGTGAATTAAAATCATTATTAAAACAGCAAACTACGGAAAAATCATTCTTCCTCTTCTTTTGTTGGCGTGGCGAAGCCCATCATGCCTACCCTCACGAGCCGCCACTGCGTACCTGAGAATCGATAGCAAAAGTTGTGTCAAGAAAAATTATTTAAAATCTGATTGAGCAGTACTAAAACTGTTCTTAAAACTCGTCCTTAATTAATGTTGGTGATGTAATCAGAATTTACACATATTCAGGTCTATATATGGCATGTGAGAAATGAGCAGCCAATAGCAACTCTTCAGGGCCACACCAGAACCGTGAATTGCGTTGCTTGGAACCCCGTCTATCCTCAAATATTAGTCTCCGTCTCCGACGACTGCACGATAAGAGTCTGGGGACCAAAAGATCAAATGCCTAAGCCAACAGGTATTAGCTAGAGAAGGGAGAAAATTTAAACCCGTATTTCTTTACGATCTGTTGTAGTGTCTTCAAGTAATGGTGAGTCAAATAACAATGGTACTTGGAACGATATGGTTTCATAGTACAAATATCAGTAAAGTAAAGACTGACACATCATCTTGCATGTTATAAAAAATTTGTAAGTGTGGAGTTGCATAAGCATAATATAGACTATCATATATTTACATGATTGCGTGACACTGCATGTGTTCTGCTAGGGGTATTATTTGTCAATTACTAATAATTTAGTAATTCGCCAAATATTATTGATGGTACCTCAAATAAATTGACGATGGAATTCAAGCATAACAAAACTCGGTGATTGTCCTTCGGTTATGCTGGGGTTTCATTTAGCGAAAATTATTTATTTTATATATTATATTAGTGTTACATTTTAAAGAAACAATTTGAAATATATTTAGTATTAATCTTTTTGTAATTTTTTATATAATTTATATTAGATCCAAATATTTTAGGTTCTCCCTTTTTGTTAAAACAATATATATTTTTTTATTTAACATATCGCCACAGTTCATAACAAAAATAGCACACACTATATCATGAAGATTGTTTCTTCTTATCTCGTATCTAGTCCATAATCTTTTAAGTTCTCGCAAATAATATAGGTCAGTTTTAAATTAAATCGCACTTACAGACGTCATTTTTGTTATGAACTGTATTAGCTAGGAGGGCCGATATTAGACAAACATATGCATTTTCGCGATTCGATTATATCTCGGTAAAGGGTAAATTATTTTAAATGCAGTTTCTAATAGTTAATACTATTAAGTATTAATTATATCAACCAATCACAATACAAATGTTTTATCTTGTCATTCTATAATGATCCATTCTTTTATGTAATATATTTTTGAAAATGGCAAATAAAACTTTAAAAAAAGTATACTGTGTGTTACGTAAAAACCAAGACGACAATTATATACATTAGATTTGAGAACATTGTGTTAGAAATAATATTAAATAAGGTAGATTTAGTGAAAAATGTTTTATAAAACTCCTATTTCTATATAAAGGAAAATCAGCTTCACCCAAAAATTAATGCCATATAGAATAGTTAATAGTTAAATATTAACTAAAAACTTTTAAAAAGCCTCTTACATTTTATTTTGATTATTTTAGTTACAATTTAGTGATGACTAAAATATTTTAACTGCTTAATTTTGTATATAAACCAAATAAATTAGGGAGGATTTTAAACCTAACATAAAATACCATTAAATAAAAATGATTTCTTGTTGCAAAAACAATAACAAAAACATTAAAAATCAGATGATTTTTAATGTTTTTATTATCAAAAACGATGAGTTTTCTTCAATTAAGCCAAGAAATCAACTGCAAGTACTATAAGAAACATATCAGGAACAAAACCGATGTTAATGACTATGAAGTATAATATTTCAAAATTGTTTGCATTTAAAATAATTTAAAGAGATAAATTAACTAAATTTTTGTGCAATTTGAAAATGCATTTGTTTGCATATAGTAACTTGTTGGTAAATGTGTGGTAAAGTACCGAGCTATAATAAGGAAATATCATTGTAAAAATAATACTGAATAGATAATTATATAACAGTTCAAAAAAGGTTCTACTGGCATATTTTGTTACAAATATGTGATACAATTATTCTCAGAGGCATTTCACAAATTTTACTTTCATGTTCTGCATAAAAAAATATAGTGGGATAATATAAATTTGTAAGTTATCGAGTAAGTTGTGTGAAATGTAGCAATAAAAATAACTATTTTCAATTTAATAAACTTTAACAATAAGTATATCCAGTTCTTTTTTTTTTTTTTGTCTACGTATGGACGAGACTACTTTCGTATATATTTGAAATATGTATAAAACATTGATGTTTAGAATGGTGAGAACTTAGGTCACGTATTTAGCTTAGGTCTAGCGTAGATGCGTAGTTTACTAGCCAATAGAAATTTACGGCAGACAGTACGCGCGTAACAAAATTTCTTACAAAAGTCGACTTTAGTCTACTTCAGAGAAATACGACTCTAGGCATACAAATAATTAAATCAGTTTTGTTTTTCTAAATATTTAAATTCCTTAATTTAATAACGCTATTACAGACTTGTATTTATTTATTCTATCTACATCTTTATATATCCTATTACAAATAAACCATTTAGAATGTACTTGTGAATGTGTAGTCATTTATTTTGGCGTAGCTAGCGTAACTTTTCACCTTGATACGCGCCTACGCTACTCTGTTGCGGAGTAAGTGTCAAATTCTGAACACGCCTAAGACGCACGTCTATCGTGAGAGATACTTTAAGAGGGAGACGTAAATAGAGCAAATTGAATTACCATTGGATCAAGAACAGAACATTATTCATCATAGACAAATTTTCTTGTGTCCATAGTAAAACAATATTCAAGACTAGGCTAATTTGATCAATTACAATACATATAGCTTTCTACTGTGGTCAAGTGAAACACAAATCTTTATAACTGGGTGAGCTGAAAAGATATCATTACTAACATTTGGTCATCACTGGTAACAGAATATGGATTGCAAAATATAAAAATTTGTACGTACTAGTCACCCATGATATGTACAGAAAATGGATCTGCAAATATATAACAACATTCAAATCATATTTTATCTACTAATTAATTTTTATCGGGATTAAATCTTAAATGATATGTATTTAAACATATCGTCTTTGTACAATTATACAATTCCAAGTTATTTGATTACTCGATCTATACAATACTGCCAACTATAATATTGGCATGAGGATTCTCGACTCGAAGTACGTTTTAAGACTTATTCACTCAGTTTACCCACACTGTTCAGATTAGATCATCAACTTAGATTTCTAATCTGAACAGCAATGAACTCTATATATAACCTGAACTGTGTGTGTAAAGCTACGAGCAAAGAGTTGCTCGTAGGTGTAAAGTGAATCATATGAATTATTCTGAACATACCTCCTATGTTTTACTATGGTCTGTGATTCTTCCCAGTGTCCTTATCAGCTGGAAGCTTGTCATTTTTTATCACCTGTTCTAAATGTATGTCATATTTGACACGTTGTGTTTGTGTACGTAAATAGTCTTTCTTTATTTAAAATATGGTAAAATGGCTTGTACCGACGACGACAATCACTGGTAAGTTCTGCCTACAAAGTTGTTCCTCTTCTCAATTCGTTTATATAATCCCTTACGGTACAAATGCTCAATACTTAGAACATAATTATAAGATAAGTAAAGGAAAAGATAAGAATGTTTGTTTATGTTTATAAGGGTAACCGAATTGGAAAATGCGCTTTTGGAAGAATGTTCAGCAACAGACATTTATTGTATTTGTAAGGGGAAAGCATTACCAGAAAATTTAAGGCCTGAAGTTTGGCAGGTATGATTTTGTTTACCATATACATAGCTTCTGTACCTAAAGAAAGATAGTGTCAAAATAGTTTTGGTTTCCAATATTTCTATCTAATTACTCATTGCACATATCAGATATTTTAACGTTACTGAGTATGACTAGGAAGAAACGTGAGGCGACTATTATTTCTATTATAATAAATTTATGACTTGTAAATAACATGTATTGATATATTTGCTAAATAATTATTAAACTCTATGTTAAAAATGTGTTAAGTGAATATATTAAGATTTATGAGTAATTAATTAAGTCATGAAGTCTTTTATTAAAATTTAGATTAAAAATATGCATTAGAAATACAAAGCATCCAATTACATGTATAATTTGAATTTCTTCATGCTTTGTTGGAAATAATCCATGTAATGAATAAAATTAATGTTTTGAGGTTAACAAATGAAAAATTATAATACAACACATTGACCCTCTCATAACTTACGAGGGTACCATGCATAAATAATTTTGAAATACAGTCAACATATTAATTGTTTTTTGTTTTATAATGCGTAATTCGTTTTTAATGTCTGCTTTTGTCTTTCCATGTATACAAAGAAGTAAAACTACTTCTGCATTTTTTTTGTGTATAAACAAGTTAAGTAATTGTTATTTCTTGTTAATTAAATATATTTTGTTTTATATATTATGGAACTTTTAATGAAAAATAGAAATTTCGATTAATTAGCCTTTATGCATGATCTTTATATTTAGTTTTGAAAAAGCTTTTGTAATTTGAAGTGGTGTGGAAAGGTTCGAAATTAATCTTACATGTTTTCAATTTTTAGATCTGTTTAGATGTACGAGACAAAGGTAATCAATTGGACCATTTTAATGAAGTGTATGATTTACCAAACCAAACAATCCTAAGGGAAGATTGCACCAATTTCGTGTCAAAATTAGGAAACGATGAAGAAGACAAGCTCTCAGTTATATCTGATCTTGAGTCTATCCTGACCTTTTATTGTAAAAGTAGAAATATCCCGTATGTTCGTAGTAACGGATGGATAGAACTTTTGCTTCCAATACTTACCCTCAAGGTACCCCGTTCAACTACTTACAATTTATTTGAAGCAATACGCGATACTTATATACCGCAAAGCTGTCACAGCGATGGAAATGCCTTTCACATCTTACGACTCTTATTACTTTACCACGACCCCGAACTGTGTTCATTTTTGGACACGAAACGAATAACCCCAGAGAAATACTGCCTTTCATGGTTTCAATCATTGTTTGCGGCTACATGCAATTTAGAAGTAGTAATAAATATGTGGGATTATTATTTTCAGCAATCTGATCCGTTCTTTATATTTTTTTTGTCATTAATTATGGTTATTAACGCACGCGATCAGCTAATTTCCATGAAGAATGAAACTAGAGAGAAGATAATCACCAGCCTCTCAAACATGCCCTGCGGTCTTGAAGCGGACGATGTATCAGATTTTTGCACTTTGGCACAGTACTATGCACTAAAAACCCCAGTTTCATTTAGGAATGATCTCATGCAAAATTTATATAGCGGCAGAGGAGATAATTCGGTATTAGTGTCCCAGGCGTTGTGTTTACCTGTGTCAGTACATGAACTGGTTGAAAATTCAGCGCACGAGACGACAAACGTTGATGCTGTAAGATTCTTCTTGGTCGACTGTAGGCCTATCGAGCATTACAATGCAGGGCATTTACCAACTGCTTTTCATTTAGACTGCAATTTAATGTTGCAAGAGCCTAGCGCTTTTGCTACGGCAGTACAGGGTTTACTTAGTGCGCAGCGGCAAGCTCTAGCTCATAACTCCAGCGCAGGTAAGCAAAGGCTAGATTTTTACTTCAACACTATGCTATACATTTTTCTGGTCTAGTAAAATCTTGTATATACACTAGGCACAAAATGTGAGAAAAACCCTAAATTTTTAGGTGATTTTGGAGAAAAATAGTCGCTGAGCAATTTTAAGCTCCAAGATTCTAGTTTTGAGATCTCAAGGTTACATTTTTTTTACCATCTGCAGTTTTTGAGTAACCATAATAAAACCATTGAGAAATATTTTTCCAAAATTTTGCTTGCCTTTCAAAAGGTCCACGGACTTCAATAATTTTTTTCCAGTGTTTTCATCATAAAGCTTTTTTAGATAATTTTATCCTCTTTAATTTGAGGGGTCTAAAAGCCTTGTACAATGATTTTTCGCTGAGTTATCGTCGTTGAAAGTAAAAAAGTCAGTTTTGTCTTCTTTTGACCCAAAGAAGCCCTGAAAATTTCAAAGCGCTGCGATTTTTTTTTCATTGTATTCGTAATGATTGAATTTGTTGTTTTTGCTAATAACAAATTGAAGGATGAATTTTGCATTTTCTACTCATATTTTGAGGTTGAAAATACTTTTTTTTAGCAATAATTCCTATTTCCTTTAAAAAAATGTTAATTATTCTAAGAAAAAAAAATGAAAAATACATTTTCTTCCAAAAAAAAAGTTTGTCGAAAAAGTCGAAATTGAGTTTTTTGTTTTCAATGACGAAAATTCATCGAAAAATCATCATACAAGGTTTTTAGACCACTCAAATTATAGGGGATAAAATTATCTAAAAAAGTCTGTGGACCTTCTGAAAGGCAAGCAAAAATTTGGAAAAATTGTTTCTGATAGTTTTCTTATGATTATTCAAAAACTGCTGATGGTAAAAAATTTTGAACTCAAGATTTGAAAACTAGAAACTTGGAGCTTCAGTTTACTTTTTTTTTAAATTGTTCTGCAACTATTTTTCTACAATTCTACAGCCCTTTGTAAATCACCTAAAAACTTAGGATTCTTTTACATCCCTTAATTTTTGTGCCTATTATAGTGGATATTTTGCCTGTCTATTAACTGTAATTACTACTAGTCATTACCAGAATTTCTATGAAGATCTGTTGAAAACTTATCTATTTCTTGTATTCTAAAGGCGGTGAACACTTGTGTTTCTTGGGTTCTGGTCGCAACGAAGAAGATCAATATACCCATATGGTGGTGGCGTCCTTTTTGCAGAAGCACACCCAATACGTATCCCTCCTTACCGGTGGATATATTGCTATACATAATTATTTTGTTGATAACATCGATGAGTTTCTACAGGATCATAATCCTAGGTATTGCATCGTATGCGCCCCCCATTATGCATCGAAAAGTTCCCAGAATAATGCAAAATCGGGACAGTCTACTGACTTATTTGGAAAAATATCGGCGGCAATGAAGTCTAAGTCTGCAGAGGTTACAGGGAAATTAATTGACTATATAGTGAATCCCAATAGTAGTCCTACACAAGAGAGACACGTTTCTAGTAGTGATAAGATAGGGAGGAGATATAGGGATGTGGCGCCTGTTTTTAGCATTGATGATGATCATGATAATGTTACTCCTGTTGAGGTGAGTTTTTTACTATATAATTTTATACAATATTGGCTCATGTGGTCATAGTTGGTCGATATTACTAAGATATTGCTTGTAAAATGATCTCAAATTTATATAAACACACCGTCAAAAGTCTTGGACCCCCCCCATATATTACAGATTTCAACTGTTTATTTTGTTTTAGTTGCTAGACAACAAAGGTGAGTTATTCAGCTGTCAAACAAAATCAAATAAATTGCTAGATCAAATATTGTTGATTAGTTACAATTTTTTTTAAATATTTGCCAGTTTTATTGCATATTTAGCAAAGCAAATTTAATACTTTTCTTTCGTTATAATGTCAGGACGTAAGGTTTCTACATTTAATAGGGCAAGAATTATTGCTTTGCATGATGCTGGACATTCCAATCATCGGATATCCGAGATGTTAGTCATTCCTAGATTTTCTGTTGTGCGAGTAGTGCATAGGTATCAAGAGTTAGGGAGAGTGGAAAGAAAACCACATAATGGTCGGCCTCGAGTGTCAAATGAATGGCAGAATCAGTATTTGGTTCAATATGCCCGTAGACACCGAAATGCTTCAGCTCCAGCCCTCAAGGCTCATTTTCAAGGTACGTCTCGCCTTGTTATATCGACCTCTACAGTTCGAAGAAGACTCCATCATGCAAATTTACGTGCAAGAAGGCCTTTAAGGGTACCCACTCTACTTCCACGACATCGAGCTGTCTGCTTTCAGTGAGCACGGGAATGTAGTGATTGGCTTTTGCAGCAATGACGATGGGTCTTATTCAAAGACGAAACCAGAATTGGACTGGTGAGTAATGAGAATAGGCAAAGAGCCTGGAGAGAGCCAGGTCGTCAAGAGAGACTAAATGTTACCCGTGAGGTTGCTTCCTACAGTGGTGGGACAGTAGTATTCTGGGGAGGAATAATGTTCAATCGCCGTGCGCCGTTAATTTCCGTAAATCAAAATATGACAAGTCAAGTTTGAAATGAAAATGTTATCAGGCCCATTATTTATCCCTTACGCGATGAATTAGGTGACAATTTCATCTTCATGGGTGACAATGCGAGGGGCCACATCGTGCAAGAACAGTTTAAGAGGTACTTGAACAGGGAGATATTACCGGATTAGATTGGTCAGTTAATTCCCCACATATGAATCCCATTAAGAACATATGGGATTTTGTTTCTGGAGCAATTCACAAATGCATGAATCCACCCCAAAACGCGGAAGGATTAGCTGCAGCATCAATAGAGGAATGGAACAATATTCCTCAAGAAATTATCAACCGTTTGATTGTTTCAATGCACAGTATGTTGCTGAGAAGCAGAGGACGCCATACTGACTATTAAGTTGTAGTGTACTTCGTTAAAAAGTCCCTTTTGTTAATTTTTGTCATAATTAATTTTCTCAAAAACTGCAATTTTTTTCTCATTGTTTTTTAATCGACTAAATTTTTAAAAATTATTCATGTATTAAAAAAAAATACATTTAGAAAAAACATACTTTGAAAAACAAATTTTAAACAAAATTATTTACTAATACTAAACATCGGGGGGTCCAGATTTTTGATGGTGTGTGTACATTTGGATGTACTTTATTTAGAAATGCATGAATGTAATTTCACCTTGAGGCTTTGTGTGATCATTTAATGTTTCTAATATTCTAGTCACTTGAGAAACATTTACCAAAACATGTCACTTGCTCTGTTTTATCATTATGATCTTCAAAATCATCATAATAGAATGATATAAATTTGTTATAAATGTTCATGTACTACTTGAACTTTTCCTTATATTTTTCGTAGATTATTGACTTACCAAAATATGTTTATAACATTACATTTTATCAAAGGATATGAGGTTGTACCTTTCTATTACGGAACACATTATTTTAAATTATCTAAGGCGAGACAAAGACTACCTATTAATTATGGACACTCGAAATTTATTATTTAACATTTGGCGTAGGTAGTGTGTTTAAATTTGCCTCAAACTTAATGTAAAGGAACTGGGACATTCAAATGTTCACTATCATTGAGGGGTTCCGAAATTTCTTACTTAAAAAAAAAAGGAGAGGGCAGAAGTAGTACTATAGTTTTAGATAGTGCTTCACACAATGTTTGTCTGCTGGCAAAAATTCAAATGAAAGCTTGCACAAAAGAGATATTCGAGAATTAAAAAGAAAGTATAATTTAGGATTTGAAAAAAATTATGAAAGCACAACTTTTAGACATGATAAAAAAGGAATAATTTTTCAACGAAGTAACATGCAAAACATTTAAAATGATTTTTGTAGTATATGTATATTAAAAAAGAATCTGAAGAGACCAGAATCTGGAAAGTGAATGTTATTGTAATAAATATACAGTGTGTTTCTTAATGAATGTGTTTGTATATAACAGTAATGAAATATAGTTAATTGAAGGACATTTTTCATTAAAGGAAATGAATGTCCATTACTTACTTGACATTTAACATATTTATTTATCTACTTGAAATTTATTAAAATTTATCATAGACGCAGCTTTATTTTCGAATATTTTGTATTATTATTGTCTATATGTATTTCAATATCTCAACTGTAAGTATGACTTATATTTAATGTCTTTTGTTTTCTGTAATTTTGGCTAATTAAATTGAAATAAAAAAGTTTTTATTCCAACATTTCGGTTTTAATTATGACCAGAAAAATTACAATATTTAATAAAAACTATAAAACTAATTTAAAAATTATATTATGAATTATGGCAACTTACAATTTGTTTATTTGCTTTATGGAGCTTAATTATTTTATTTTCGTTGGTTTTATGTTAAGTCTGGCATAATTCAGTTGAGATGCAATTCTGTCAGATTTGGTGTGTGTTTGTTATTAACTATAAACATAGTTTGTGTGAAGTATTGTGAGTAGTGATTGTGTTGGACAAGGCTTTAGACATTTTATTTGCATATTCTATATATATATATATATATATATATATATATATATATATATATTTATAGAGATGTAAAGTAACCTATTCACCCGCTATAAATTTAAACTCAATTTTTTAAATCAACGTGGCTGAAAAGGAATCGCCACTTCATTCTGAACACAGAGCTAGGGGACATACTTAATATTCTTAATTAGTTTTCTTCATAGAAGAAAACATTTTTTAATAATTTATGTATTAATATATTTAGACACGCATTAGAGCTTATACCGGATTATTTAAATTTGAACACTTACATTTTACACAATTTTCAGTACTTTTGCAAGTTTTACAGTACAGTGCAAGTTTTTTTTATTTTTTGAAAAATCAACTAAAACCTTTTATGCAGTCTTGTAGAGAAACCTAATTTAAAAATAATGCTTATTCTACGATAAATTGTATGTAAAATATTAAATATGTTACACTTGTATTCAGAATGTGGGATTAATTTTCAATAGAAACGAAGTATACAGCCCTACTTTTTTTTTTTGGAAAAGAATTAGGAGTATTTTCATAAAAGTTGAATTAAGTAAGGTTTTAAGTTCACATTCAGCAAGTTTTTTGTTTATACAATTTTAATAGTTTTTGGCATATCTTCTCAAATGATAAAGATAGACTGTAAAAGATATTTTGGGACACCCTGTATATCCCGTTGATTAATTGTCTTACATTGTAAACATTTCTTAAACATTGAATTCCATTTTAATGCTTATTTTAGAAAATTTCAGCAAGGAATAACTAGAGACCGTTTGATTATCGTTTCTAAAGGCAGATGTACAGTATTATGCAATTTAAATGTCGTCAAAATACCTTTTGGATAAAATGTACTAGCCGACAGTTGATTGCGTTTAGAAATAAGCCTAGAACGGTAAGGCAAACTCACTATTTCCCATCTTTATTGCAAGGGATTCAAAAGGACGTGTTTGATTTGAAAATTATACTGTCGACATTTAAACTGAATTATACTGTACATTTCTGATAATAAACACTTGCACAGTAAATCAAAACTCACCAACAAATTTTACTGGCTCCAAGAAATTCTTATAATCCCTTTTTTCAGCAGATCGACGATGAACAACAAGAATTAGTCCAAATAGATAGGGTTATTAAAAATCCCGAGGTGATAGACCACTTCCCCTGTCAAGAAGTCAAGCTAAACGGTTTTATGTACAATAGCCAGTTGATCGTAACGCAAACGGAACTTATAGTTCTGAGAGAGGTGCCCGATATAAAAGGAGCTGCAGAAGTGATAGTGAAGAGGCCCCTTTCGGCTATTGTCAAAATAACCGCGAGGAAACGGCACCCCGAACTCATTACTTTCAAATACGGAGTTCCAGACGGCGAGAACCTTAAGATATCCGACATGGATAGGTTTTTAATTCCAAACGCAGATAAGGCCACTAAAGTTGTGTCAGATCAAATACTTAAGCAGTTAAAAGCTAAAGAATGATTTAGTCTTAGATAATTTATTCTTACCGTAGAAAATAAATGTATTTATTGTGCATAAATACTTAAAAGGTTGAATTATAAATATTTTAAAATGTGTTGAACCTGTGAATTTTTTTATTTATCTTCTAAGCGAATATTCAAATAAAACTAAACAAACGATGCTGTTGTTAATGTTTTATTCAATCAATGTCTCAAATTACAATGAATAAATGCTAAATTAAATGTTTAAAGCTAATAGAAATTTGAAATTAGTGAACTGATGGTAAAATAAGTTAATTCACGCTCAGAACGACTTCAGACCTATGTGACCGTGTTTATCTGCAAGAAAAAAATATATCGTTATTTTTACGATTCGAAAGCGATGTAAGAAAACCGAGTTAATTATGCATTCTGTGGTGTTTCAGCAATTCCACCAGGTAGGTTTTGGAGTTATGATGATTAAAGTGAAATATCAAATTGAAAATAATCTTGTATACAGATTAAATACTTACAATATCGTCTATTTTCAGTATTGACCTCACTGTTTCAGTGGCAAAACTCAGAGCAAATGTGCTAACTAGAAGCGGCTGCATAACGTTTTCTTCTAGAATATCCGTTATAGCGCCTTTACGCACATTTATACCAGCTGAAGTTTCTCCCTTTGCGTGTCGATTTCTTAACTCGGTCACAGTCTGCAGAAAGATAAAGTGAAAAGTTTCAAATACTATGACAGACTACTTTACTCGCTATAGTGTTCTGTAAGCTTCCGGAAAGAATATATGCTAAGAAAAAGGCTAAAAGATATGAAGGGATATTTTTAGTGTGTATCGAAAGTCTGATTATAGTCTTTTTTGACTGTACTCAAATATTTACGAATTTAGTAAAAACATGAACTGTATTTTGTAGTGTAGAAAATAATACATCATAAATAAAAACTATGTGGTTTTCTTTGAAATTCTTGTGGCCAAAAAGTTGCTAACAGTTCTTGATATATTTCAGTTAAGATAAAACTCGATTAAGTTCTGTAACTGCATTGGGAAGAGATCCAATATAATTAACACAGTAAACCTTGCATAAGAATGTTCATAAACTTTATATGACTATACCTGTATTGGATTTAACCCAGCGTTTTCTGCTAGAGTGAATGGGATGATTTCCAAGGCATTCGCATACGCTCTGGTACATATCGCATCAATTCCCTCAAGTTTATTAGCAAGAGCGGCTAATTTAAGGGCAACTTCAATTTCTGGGGCACCGCCACCAGCTATCAGGGCCTTCTTACGAACTAGACAACGAATAACGCATAGAGCATCATGTAAAGAACGTTCCGCCTCTTCGAGAACAAGTTTATTGGAACCCCTGACAAGTAAGGTGATTGTTCGTCCTCCACTTTGGGCACCTAAAAATACGTTAACAATTGAAGAATCGACCATAATAAAATTAACTATTTTACCTGTAATTTTTACCATTCTGCTACCACCCACACCAACCTCCTCGACTAAATCAGCTGTCACAAGGTTTTCAGCAACAAAGTGGTCTAACGAGGCAATAGGGCGACAACCCAACGACTTGCACACAAATTCAACATCTTCCCTTTCGATATCCTTGATTACCATGCATTTAATTTTGTCTAAAAAGTGTAGTGCCAAATCTGACACAGCGTCTCGTAAAATTGATTTTTGAACCTAAAATAAACTAACGTCGGATTAAAACACTTTTTAAATCCATTGTTAACTCACAAGAAGGACGTTGCAACCAGCCTTCTTTATCTGTTTTACTATATTTAAAATGTATGTCCTTTCTTCTTTAAGCACTCTGTCCATTGCGGCATAGTCAGATATGACTACATTATGGTCCATGTCAGTTTTAGGCGGAGATATACAGAACTGAATGAAAGCAATCTTTGCTTTTTCAATTCGTTTTGGGCCAGATACGTTTGACGATCTCTGAGGGAAAACGAGCCCTTCGATTAGTTCTGTATCTTCAACGGTGCCACCTAGCTGTTTTATTACTTTAATGTCGGACAAATTGCAAGCTTGCTCATTCCCTTTAAAATGCAATTTTAAATCGTGTTCATAATCAGAGATATCTGATTTACCTGGGTCGACTATTTTTAAGACTGCGTCAACTGCTAAAGGTCCCAAAAGGCTAGAATGTTGCGATACTACCTTTGAATTAAGCGACGTTGATGCACACTTAATTAATAATTCTCTATTATTGATTTCAATAGGCATTGTAATTTCATTTAAAATCTGAAAAATAAAATATTTACAAATGGAATAGTTATATAAATATATGAAGTTTATAAATTAGTCTCATTAAGTTAACTGGAAACAGAAAGGATCTGACACCTTTTACAAAATAAATATACAAATGGTCTTACTTCTAATGCCAAAACTGCTGCTCTTTGGAAAGATTCAGAGATAGACGTTGGATGAATTCCACGTTGTAAAAGTTTTTCTGCCGCATCCAATAAAGCACCTGCAATTACTACAACAGATGTGGTACCATCACCAGCTTCAACATCCTGTGCTCTGGATAATTCCACCAACTAAAAAGGTATACAAGATTAACACACTGTACAAAGTGTAAATAATTTATATCCATTTATTAAACGTCATAGTCTGTTAATGAGAGAAAACATTTATTTAGAGGGAAATTTATTGAATGGCTTTAGGAATCTAAAATGTAGCTACTAATTTTACCTACTGTATTCTATACCTACCATTTTTGCCGCAGGATGTATAACGTTTATTTGCTTCAATATTGTTGCACCATCATTTGTTATCGTCACTTCACCATTAGCTGCTTGTATCTAAAAGTAGGTTTCTCAGAACTTGTGTATAATTTACAATTGACGATGTAAAATATATTTATAAATAAGAAGAGATTTAATTAAAGCATAAATATTTTTAAAGACTAAATAATATAATATTAGTAAAACTAACAGGTATAATCCATTATATTTAATCTTTAGAAAAACCTATAGCTACAATAATCACTATTACAATAGTTCTGTTCAAAATATTACAACATGAGGTGCCTGATATAAAAATTTAGCACTCTTCAGTATGAAAATTATAGTCATACATGAGCCTATAACTGTAATGTTCCCCTAAGCATTAATTACAAAAATTATATACAAGTTAATAATTATTATTATTATGTGCTATCATAAACTAGACGGTAAATTTTTGAATGACACTCATTTCATATTTACCATTTTATCCATTCCTCTCGGTCCCAGACTTGTACGAATGGCATCACACACAGCTGAAAGTTTACAATGATTTATTAGGAAGATTTTAGCAAAATCTTGACGATACTATATATTAAAGTAATCACAATTACGAAAATACCTCATATTTACTTATATAAATGAAAGAATTTAATATATATTATGAAATTCGTTTGTTTACCTTTTGCGGCATTAATATTACTTGTTCTTACATCAGTAGGTTTACTTTTATCTTTATATGATAATGTTTTTCCACTGCCCGCATCTCCACTTGCTGTCGGGGATGTCATCTTTACTTTATGTTTTACTATTGTAAAAATTAGACTACTTTAAGGGATGTTTAAAGATTATAAAGTCTTTGTAAATTGGACAAATACAGAAAAATTCTATTATTTTCGACGATTGACAATAGACAAGCATATTACCAACATTTAAGAAAATTACTCAGATAAATGACATTGAGAAATTCCCTAAATTCAAAAAATGTACACATGAAAAAATCGAGATACAAAAACTATTAGTAGAATTAAAAATATCTAAAAGGAGTGTAAAACTTAAGAATGTTCAAATTCAAACTGTGAACAAAATACGTTTTGCTCGGACGGTTGCAATAATAATAATATTTGGACAAATGTTTTAAAGCGTATTTGAAACTGTTATAGAAACCTTACGCCAGTAAACCTAAACAATTGCAAACGCTCATTACAATAAGCACTCTTTTTGTTGCTTTATAACAATACTTCGCAAACAGTAATCTTTAGAGCTAAACCAAACGGAGCAGTTCTCTCGACGGTCAACTCGACCCAAATACATTTCCCTGTAGATTTTCACACAAAAGGAGAGGCATGTTCACTGAGTTGGCACATTAGTCTGTTTTGTAATATAACAATTTAAATGCAAGGAAGTTACTAGTCGTCAAACACTTTCGATCTTAGTCTTGACAAGAACCGCTCCATCCAAACAAGCTCCCTTTACGACCTTAGAGATAGATATTATGTGATTAATTTTGCAAAATAATTTAAAAGTTTAGAATCGATTGAGGAGATTATTAGTCAACTGATTAGTTAGTTAGATTATTAGTCAGCTGATCACATTACCTATTATTTTTTAAATTCCTAGGTCACCGAGGGTTTATCATTTTTACAATTTTCATATAAAATGAACGATACTTACTCACAGGTTATAGTTCTGTGGCCTTCACAGCTTTACTGGTGGTCTGTGTTCACAGCTCAAGATTAATTAAATCTATGGTTGACGCTTCAAACTTCAAAATATAATAGGATATGTTATTTATGAAATATTTAATTAGAAGAGTTGACACTTTCAATAAGACGAAATGGAAATTCATGTGGAAACAGCAGTTAGGGTGTGCCCTATGGAATATAATAATGGGGATATGATTTGTGTTCAAAGCAACTCCCTGAATAATACAATTCAATTGACAAATAGCCAAGTGTACCCAGTAAATTATGCGCTGCCAATTAACTGTTGCCAAAATACAGTATTTTCTACTGTTACTGCACCACTAGTTAATTTTCTATTAGAAGGATGTGATGTTTCTATCGTAACTATTGGCCAGTCTGGTACAGGTAAAACTTATACCTTGTTTGGCCCAGGTTTTCATTTTGCATCAAGCGAAACTGAACATGGAATTATACCAAGGTTTATACGAGAAGTGTTTACTAAAATAAGACAATACCGGGATCGGAATTCTTCCGTTCACATAACATGGTCACAGATTTGCGGTGAAAATGTCCAAGATTTATTGGGAGGAGGAAGTGTAGAGTGTGCTGATATTTTAGATGCTTTTCAACTAATTCAATTAGGTATGTCAAATGTGGCACCAAAATGTGCCCATACTTTGTTCACGATTACGTTAGAACAACACTGGGCTGTCGATACTACCATTCATCATAAAATTTCTACGGCTAGTTTTGCTGACTTATCTGGCAGCGAAAAGATAATAATGTATGACAATAATGGGTTAATGCAAACCATACCCATAGATCCAGGTCTTCAAGCTTTACAAAGGTGTATAATGATCTTATCAGATCCATGTTTAACTCATTTTAATGTCAATCAAATACCGTATACTCAATCAGTATTAACAACACTGTTACGAGATTCATTTGGAGGGCGTGCAAAGACAGTAGTAATTGGCTGTGTTTCCCCATTACTGAATGATTTTACTGAAACTTTATATACTTTACAATTAGCAATAAGGGCACAACTTGTAAAAAATATAGTGAGTGTAAATTCGTATAATACATATGAAGCATCACAAGACAATTATGACATATTTGGATTGCAGTTTGCTGCAAATCAGTTACTAAAATTAGTTTCAAATGCTGAAGAATTATTTCAAAGATTGGTCTTAAGTGGTGGATTAAATAAAACAGAAATAGAACAGATATCTCAGTGGTTAACACTTAAGCAAGAATGTGAAGAGTGTCTGAGTGAAAACTCAGAACCACATAGATCTTTAGAACGAATTGAGGAGGAAATAGAACATAGTACGGAGAGTATAAGTGATAGTGAGGAAGGCATTATTGAAGAAGAATCCCAATCACTACTTGAAAAATTAGATTTTTTGATGGAATCTTTTAAAGTAAATACAGATTCGTTGGTTTCTCAAGCTAATGCAGAACTTAGCAATATTTCATCTACTAAAGATAGTGATAATAGTTCTAGCAATACATATCGTTCTAAAGGGGCAAGAGGTAGAAGAGGCAGTATACATTCGGTAACTGATTTGCCCACTTTAACAATTAACTCTTTGAAATTTAGTGAGGAAGATGTAATTTTAGAGAAGGAGCATAAACAGAGTATTGACGTTCCACTCACATGTGACATGAAAAAGAAAGTATTGAAACAAATAAATACAGCAATACAGGGATACCAAAAACAAATAAGTGACTTAGAACAGACAATCAAAGTAAAAGAAAATTTAATGCAACAACTTGTAAAACATAAAGATACACAATCTAGTGCTCACATCAAACTGGAGCAAAAATGTCAGAGATTGAAAAAAGAATATGAGAGTACTCAGGGTAAAGTAATGCAAGCGCAGACCCAGAAAAATCATTTTTTAGAAGGAAAGTATAAGACTGAACTTGAGGAGGTAGAGATAAAATTAAAAGATGCTGAATTACTCAAAAATATAACTGAAGATGGAAATAGAAAGTTATTAGAGTTGGAGACTAGTTTACACAACTCAAAGAAACAGTTAGAAAAATTAAAGAAATATAAGAAGAAAGAGGAAAAACGAAAACGAAACTATGAAAATCAAATAAAAGAAGGGACAATCAAACTAAGCTGTTCTAAAGATAGTTCAAATAGTACAGAGAAGAATAAAAGTGATGACAACCTTAAGGCTGTGGCACTTATATCTCAATCGGGCAGTACAGGTATAAATGAAAACACCACTATTTCACTGTCTAATGATGATTTAGAGTGCCTTAGACATGAAATAAGAAATTTACGTAAAACTCGAGACTATCTTCTTGATCAAAAGTGTAAAATCGATGCCAAATCGCAAAATAAAAAATTGTTGAATGACATCGAAGAAAGGAAGCTTTTACAATATGAGGAAGCCATTGAAGCAATCGACCTGGCAATAGAATATAAGAACGAAATCATATGTGGGCATCGACCTATTAGTGAAAGGGTCCTAGAAAAATTGGAAGAGCAGGGCGATAAAATGTTAATGGATAGGCTAATGAAGCTCAACGAAAACGAAATGAGGGTCCTTTTGCATAAATACTTCCAGAAGGTATGTAGTTAAATATTGTAATCACCTTTGTAGAAATAAATTAATTTTAGGTTGTTGATTTACGAAGCAGCAGTAAAAAACTTGAATTGCAAGTAGTAGAGTATGAAAATCAAAACGAAAATCTGGCGTGCAGGGTGCAAAACATAAGTCATAGCCTGCAGCAAGTCCGTTTAGAAAGCGAAAGAAGAATTATACTGATGCAGCAACAGCATGAGGATAAGATCCATTTAGTGCTGCGCCACTTGGCAAATGATAACGGTGGCGATGGGGACCAAGTAATTTCGAGGGTATTAGGAAACAAAGTAATTCCTAGGACGGTCGGTGGTACCAGTAAACAGGTTGGAAAAAGTAGCAGTCTGATCACAAGAATTACTAGCATAGCCAGGCATGAAATTGTGCCTAGACAACTACAATCTGTAATACCGGCTCCTCAGGCTAAAATTACCCGCCAGAAAAATAAATTGTTCATCCAGCAGACTAATAAGTGAATAGCGCTCTCTATTTTGGTCATCGGTTAGCTTATGCATTTAAATTGCATCATGCAGATGAGCAAAGACAAGACGGAGAAATGTATATAGAGATGTATTTAAGAAAAACTGTGATTTTCATTTTATCGTTTTAACGAGAAAATTCCTGACTCACTCATTTATGACTGAAATTGGAAACAATTTGGTTGGAAAGATTCCTTTCATAAGTGAATCTGAGAGAGGTTGTAATATTGTTCGAGCCTTTAAATTGAAAGCGTTGAGAATATTTTGAGGAAAAGCTGTTAGCAAAGTTGTATATTGACAAAAATAGTTTGTGGTTAATATTTGCCTGCAATAACTAACTGGAGTTCCTGAAATTTCCTGAAAAACCATATTTGTAATGGGTTGTTTAGCAATAATAAGAATTTTTCGAATTGATACAAGTATTTTACCAACATATTTCAGCGGAATTACATTGTTGTCATATTCTCCTAGTTTCTGCATTGCATTAATTTAACAAAAAAAATCTTGTATGACATACAATGATCTGCATAATTATGTATGCAGTATCCATAAAAAATCTATTATTTTGATCTTACTGTCTATTAGATTCATTATTGTTATAAAATTGCAGTATCATATAAGAGTGGCAGAGAAAAAATATTTTATAATATTCTGATTATAGATGCTGTGTTAAACAAAAATAGAAAAATAAAACCGATAAATTATATTTAGAAGTCTTTCCATAAAATAATATCGGGTAATTGGATACTGTTAGAACAAAATTTTAATTATAAATTAGAAAAAAGTGGCTATTATCCAAAAAAAAGTTTTCTTAATCAGTTTTCTGCCATAAGTATTTTAATCAGGATGTTGGAAACTTATTGATTCAAATAATCAGATCCATTATTGGAGTAGGTCTACATTGATAGGCTAAGTATCCAGTGATTAGTTCCAGTAGACGAGTAGACCAACTTTTACATTAACATTATACTTTACTATAATGTGTAACCTACAAATCATATAAGTAGTATGTACAATACATACAATATATATATATGCAGAACATTGTTGATTACATTTGAGATTCTTTATTTTATTGCTGATAAATTTGCATTTTTAAACTTACAATTAATACAACATTTTTTTCTTATATTTAATTCATTTTTATATCAAGTAATTACTGAGTAACATATAGGTCGGGAATTGAGAAAGGAACTACCAAACCGCCAAGCGGTTATCAAGTAGTTCCCGAATAGTAAGGCTATTACATAATCACTATAGGAAATAACAGTCCCGCCAGGCATTGAATTATACCTAAAAGCGATCCTCGACCCCTTTCTCGTGTTTCTGCACGATCAGACAAGATTTCAAAATTGCTCTTCCCTGAAAAATTCCCTCGCTACTCGGGAACTACTTGATAACCGCTTGGCGGTCTGGTAGTTCCTTTCTCAATTCCCGACCTATATGTAACCGACATAGATCGTATCGATGTAGATATATACCCCACGGATTTCATTCGGCATTTGTCCTGGATCGGCGTACCGTGTACGGCACTGATGAGAACTAATAAGTTCGAAACAGCTGTCTGTCGTTCTGTTCCCACCCGGGACAGATGTCGAATCCTACCCTTGGCGTGTTTTATTTTTTGAAAAGTAATTACTGTACTTCTTTTTCCCCTGCTATTACAACTTGTGCTTAATGTGTTATGGTAGACATACCTTTGTTATACTGTATGTATCTTTATTATCTTTGGTGAATAATACATTCATGAGAGATTCTCAATTTAATTAATATACATTGTTTCCAAATGTGATATATTCGATAGTCTCAGAATAAGTATTAGTTGATTATTCAACTGGAATTTTGATTCTTACATAGTGTTTATTTTGTGCTACATTAAAGTGGAATTATTGTTAAATAGAAGACCTCCAATTTGTAATATTAGAAGATGTAAAATTCATTTCTGTTATTTCTCATTTTAGGAATCCAGATTTCCTCATGGCGATATTGTACTGACTGCATTTGAATATGGTTATAAAAGAATTATAGATGTTCAATGTATTCTGATTAAAAATTGCAACAAAAACATATCTAGTATTATTTATTCTACTGTTGTGAAAATATTGAGGAATAATGCATGTACTTGTGTCTTCAGAGCAACAGAAGTAACCGCACTGATATTAAAATTCAATTCAATATACACGCTTATATCTGATTTACATGATAATATTAATATACTCTTGTAAAGTTCTCAAGTTCACTAACAAAGTAAATGAGACTGCTATACATTATATTGGCTCAATTTATATATGGCTCATTATATATATATTGGCTCAAAACGTGTTTTTCCTTGTAAGCAGAATTATTGAGAAGATATAAAGAAATAATTTTGAGTTATTTTATTAGAGTTATAGCTTAGCTATTCAATGTAGTTTTTAAATACATGGTAGACAAAAGTTCTATACTGACTGATTATATCTTGTTTCCAACACATTTTAGTGTGTATAAGTGGTTAAAAATATGTACACAAAATAATGATGTGTTTGAAAGCAATGACATATAATGTAATTCTATTAGTTTGTTATATATATATATATATATATATATATATATATATATATATATATATATATATATATATATATATATATATATATATATATATATAAAAAAAAGTATGAAACAACTATGTAATGATGAAATCATTACATAGTTGTTTCAACTATGTAGTTAAAGTATTGTCTTTGTTGTCAAAGGGCGGCTTGTAGTCTCCCCTTCAATTTGTGCGTCCTTACAATTAAATATGAATTTTTAATGTGGTGCAAAAATCTAGACGTTCGAGAACCGACTTAATGAACGTTTTTAAGCGTGAAGATGGAGTTTATGAGGCCTGGCCATTGTCATGAACGATATTGCTGATTTCATATCCCTCAATTCTTTGCTTAATTAAATACTATTCCTCTTCATCCTAACCAAGAAGACTAGTACTCTCTAGTTTTCTTGATCATAACTCAGATACCAGTATGCAATGCCAAAAAAATCCATTGTGATGACTAAGATGCACTTCTGTACCACCGAACAGAAATTACAACTAGAAGGTTCACTCTAAGCTCCGCCCGCTAAGTTTCCCTTCTTATACCGTCACGTCGTCCAGCGAGTATTAGCTAACTGGCACGCGGCGCATGTATAGTATCATACGAAGTATCCCCCATATACTAAAGGCCGCCGTTCAACAGCTGCATGGCGGCAATGCCGTTGTAGGCAAAAGATAAAAGTACCGCCGTAGAGTGAACCTTCTAGTTGTAGTTTCTGTTCGGTGTCTGTACTGTTTATTGTTGATAAGGATTTTGTGGTAGTTGCTCACAGATGGATAGCCAAAATAGGGTCCTGGCCCATCTACCACCAGTGTCTGTTACAGATGTGGCAAATGCTTTGTGTATTCTATTACCCATTCCTATGCTGTTTTAAGGAATATAAAATAAAAGGACTTGTGTAACACTTTCACTAATGTTTTGTGAATATCAGATGCACTTTAACCAATTCATAAATAATTGCACAACCCTTGTCGATTCATGTTTCCCGAGATACCAAAATAATAGTCTATTAGAAATGGGAAAGCTCGCACTAGCACCCACACCAGAGCCAACGGTAAACTGATCTGTATTTAAAACAAAGGCCTTTATACTACCAAGTGATAAACACAATTGACGGTTTCAGGATTTACTTTTAACTCGTTCTTTAACATATTTTGAAAATATATTAAAAAAGTTTGCAGTTCCTCCTCTTAGTTCTGTTAACAACACTTTTTAATATGTCAGGGTTTCCATAAAATTTACATTTGAGTTGCAATAGGGAAGAAGTGGTCATTAAAAATTCTTTGATTCGTGTTTTACATTTGGATAAATGGATATGTTTGTCATCTCTCTATATATTAAGATTGGTTATATAAACAGAAAATGTAGTTGCAGGAAGAATATTAAATAAAGACGAATTCAGACAGTCCTACAGCAATAACTGATAAGAAAACTAAAATTTATTAAGGCAGAAATATATACAAAAAGCTTGGCACCTGTGTAAATTGGTTAAGATAACAATAACACAAAATAAATATACACGTGTTGTCTAACCGATCAAACAACTTGTACAAGTCATTAAAATATTATTTGCTAAAAATAATTATGCATACTTACAAAGAAAATAATAAGTGTTATATTGATTAATGTTTTATAGTCAGACTAAAGTAAAATAATACCTGGTTTATTAGTATGTAAATTTTATCATATGTAGTACATGTTTCAGTATATACAGAGTACATATTGATACTATATAAAAGATCTATAGGCTGTCCACATAATAATCAACAGGTGAACATGGTCACCCAACAGCAAAGAAAAAAAAATTGGCTCTTAATTTGCCTAACAACTTTTGAAGCTAGTTTGACTCAATAATTTGCATTAGGAATCATTCTAGACAGACTTAAGTTATGGATACTATTCGAATTAGAAAATATAAAACAAATAATTTTAAGTACAACACTTAAATAAACAAGAACTCAGAAAATTAGTCATAGAAAATGTTCAAACCAATAAATATGCTCTTGCTATTGACGAAAAGTGAAAATGATTAATTTTGGGTTATCTCATATAGGACTACTGTGAATATTATGATGACTATGCACAAATATAAATTATATACAAATTTACAATTTGTTAACCACCCATTTTATAGGGAACAGAAAAAAAGGACAAAGTTCTATGCAAGCTAAGTAATAGGAGTTAATAATCACGATGCAAAATAGCATAATTTTATATTCAATAAGTTTACTTCATTTTATGATGACATAATTCTATTTTGGATTAGACCATATTGTGAATAATGATATATATAAAATGATTTTAGATATATAAAAGTGTATTTGGTATTTTTTTTTTCTGTAGGTTTATAGCAACTAAAATCTAATTAGGTTGAAAAATACTGATTCGTAAATTTATTGTACAAATGTTGCCAGTAAATATAATTAAATTTTTTATAATTTTAATATAATAAAATTAAATTATAATGCAATGCTTTATTTCCAAATAAAAATTTACTACAAGATGTAATATGCCAATCCACATTACAGTCAGTGTCATCTAAGCCGTAGACGACACTGAGTGTACATAAGTAGATGCTAGGATATCATTAAAAAGTATCAAAAAATGGTATACACGAAAACCAACAATGTTAATATCTTATAGAAGGCAAGTTTTCTTCTCATTTAATATATACACATTGTGAAAGTGATACACACAAGATTGTGAAATTGATTTACTGGGAACATCCGTTATGATCTTATTATCTCTAAGTTACATTATGCATATGAAAAAATATTGTATACGAACAACGAACAATAACTTATATTTTACAAGTATACTAAAAAGTATTTCCATTACAGTGCATGACTAATATCTGTTTTAACTGTTGAATTTTGATGGTGGCTTCTAAACAGAGGGCCTAAATAAATACTCTCATTACTTAAAACGTATTTTATGTTATAAAATAAATATGGCCAACATATAAATAATTACTGCATCTTGGATACTTCAAAACGGGTACTAACTAATTCTTCATCGGAATCTAAAATAGGAAGAGCAGGATCACTTTTAACATTCTCCTCCAACCACTTAAGGTCGTCGTCAACAGACGCTCTCAGAGGGGCAGACTGTTTAGTGTGTTGAACCCTAACTTTTACCCCATAGGCGTCATTCACGAGTTGCTCTTCTTCGTCTGCATCATCTCCGGTATCCAAAAGGGGAACAAAAGCGTATCTTTGGTTGTTGTTAGTTGGGCGCCACAGTATCATGATAACCAATAACAAGCAAGAAAAGAGAATGTGCCAATAAGCTTCTTCTAGCCAAATATCTTTCCACACGATTAAACAACTCACAAAGTGGTGAACTTTTATGCAATATAACATGAAAAATACTGATGCTACTACTGAGAAAATCAAAGTATTTGTGAAGTGCCGATAGAGGGTCAGTTTCGTCTCATTCCTCCTCAATCTCAACGTCCTTGTAGTATTAACTAGTGCAGAAAAAATCCACCAACAAATGGCTGAATCTAATACAGCCAGAGGTACAGAGGCCACTAATAAATCTTTACCAGGATCGTCCTTTGATTTGGTTATCCGTAAATAACCTTCCGATGCAGCTAGGAAAAAGTACAATAAACCAACTCCGACCACTCGATGCAATGTAGCTCCCAATCTAGGTTTTACAATCCCAAATCCTAAACTCACTATAATGACAAGCATGCGGGCTAAAGTACGCTTTGCACATGATATCCATTCAGCAAAAAGCATGGCACCTTGGACTCTAACGCCAGTATTGTTAATACTTTGATATTCGGCATAAAATGTCGCCTTCTCCAGCATACCCAGCAGAATAACACCACCTATCCAGAACTGTACTCTCAGCAAATCTCTCCATTGAAGAAATGAAAGTATCAACCAAATTAGCCCTAGAATTACATAATAAATGCACATAAAACCATAAAATGGTAACAGTGGCCAATCTGCCGCAGATAAATAACCATAATTATTTTTTATTTCTATGTGCACCCCAACGCTATATTCTGATGTGTTAGCACTGACTTTTATTGCTAAAACATAGACTCCATCGTGTGCTATTAGATGAACCGGTTTGGCTACATCATGAAGCACCTCCGTTCCTTCACTTAATTCTGCTTCTCTGAAGAAGACTTTATCATTGCAGTTATAAATATCTGTATCATGATATACCTTTGTAGAATTCTTGAATTTCGGGTTTGGTAAATTTATCTCCTGAAATATCAAAAAGTTTAAAGTAAATTCGTAAAATAGCATAAGAAAGTAAGGTCCTACAATATAAGAAAATAATTTGCTATAACCGACATTTATTCATAAAAAAATTTATAGGTGTGCAGAAAATGATTTATCGTCTTTTCTAAGTAGTTAATATGAGTATATTTATATGTTTAGCATTGAAATTTGTTTGAGACACTATATATTAGGCCACATATCCCTATGTAATCAAACCAATGAAACAAAATCTCTAAAAGGAAGATAAAGATAAAATATTGTGTTAATTTGGTGGAAATCAAGATATAAGACCTCGATATATTAATGAATAATAACTAGAGGCAATATATTTGAAATTACAAATTGTTATTTTGCCTTGATATGACTTATCAATCTCAGGCCACTTTTTGAAGTATTTTGGTTTACTTGATTTGAAAAATAAGAAATATTTAGTTTTACACCACATATGTGATAAATGTAGTTCTACTTTTATCATCATTAACATAGACAGAATAGGTATATATACTTTTATGTTGGCACTTACATTATTTATATCATTTAATGCTTTTGTAATATCCCAACAGGCTGACTGTAAGATAGCCAAGTTGATCCTAACTTTTGATTCTGGAATTTTAGTCGCACAATTTACTAGAACAGAAGCATGCATTTAACTACCTACTTAAGTATTACCGATTATAATTATGTCATTCCTGCTGTCCACATGGGTTAATTAACAGTTTTCTTAAAGTCCGTTTTCAAAATATATAATTCAAATGTGGTTTATAAAGATTATTGAAATATTAATTTGTTTCAAGTATTCCCTAAGAATATGTAAACAATTATATTTATTTATTTATGAAAAGCAGAATGACTAATTTATGGCTATTTCATAAATTTAAAATTACTTGTTAAAGTGAAACTAGAATTATCAAAATATTCTTAATACATATATTTTTCAAAACATACCCCATATAAATACTTGGGCTCCTTTGTACAGACTTTTAGATTTGTATAATGTGTTGGCTTTCTAAAATAATGCAAATTGTTATGACTTTATAGATTTTCAGTTATCCTTTTATTACCTCTGTCAAATTATCGTCCCATTTGCCTTCATCTGGCAGAGCATATATCATAGATAGAATAGCACTTACAAGATATACCAGATATAATAAATACATTCTTAAATAACAAATTTTTGATCTACTTGAATCTTTTTTTAAGACATTATGTATCAATCAAAAACTGTAGAATACTTTGACGTTTAAATATGTGGAATTAACTTCATATGTTGACACATAGAAGAAGAAGAAGGAACAGATGTGTTCGGAAATTACTTAGTTTAAATATAAATCTATCACTACTACTCGTTTCTCGTCATTTGACAGTTTAAGAGCAACACATATATGAAAATATATGTTGGCTTTCAAACTAACGAATAACTGAAGACGATATTGTTCACGACAATGAAGTATCGTCGTTCTTTCGTAGATGTCCAGTTATATAGATGCATTTGTATGAATAGATTCTACTGATTTGAGACAACTTGGCATTTTATTATAATAAAATATTTCAGTTTGTAAGCGGAAATTTTTAGTAGTGTAGCATATAATTGAAAATGTGAACAGTATTATCGTTTACTATTACTATCACTATTGGATATTATTGGAACGACAACAATATCGTTGTATAATCTGAAAACGCTTTAACTATCTCAATCCAAATGGATTTGGGGTGTAAATCTAATTACATCAAGGCGAATTCCAATTTCCATCGTTATTTTTGTATAATCTTACTTTTTCATCTTAGTTCTTATAGAAATTCTTGATAATTCTAATAATTTAAATATGAAGGCGTTTTATATTAACATACTTTCGTTTTATTTTTGATCATAAGTTTGATATAGCAACTAAATCGACACTGTATATGCATATAAAAAATATATAATACAAATTTAAACAAATTCGGTGAATGGGATATATATGTTTTTATTATCCGTTTGTATAGCAATGCTCATTTGATATAATTAAGGATCATATTTATTCGACTAGAAAATAAATAAATGGTCGGAGTCAGATTGGAAGTAATTTTTCAAAATTAACTTTTTAACTAGTAATATTATTTGTTGGTAATCTAATTATGTTGCAGTCTCAAGCAATAAGCAGTAAATAGCATGCTATAAATAATATGTAAAGTAATAAAATAAAAGAACTAGTTTCTAGTTATCTGAGTAAGTATTCTCTCTAAAGTGAGAATAAAATTGACAGAACATTAAAATGTATCGATACAGAGAGTAAAACTTATACTGTAATGTTTATAGAGCAATTTCCATTGTACCAGTCGTTTCATTTGTTACAACCAGGGAGTTGGTAATCACAGAGACACTCTCTCTATGTCTCTGGGTAATCACCACCTCCCTGCTACGAGCAAAGAGACAGATTTTTGCTCGCAGCCTCCCTGGTTACAACCACAGAACACTAGAACAGCAGTTGGTACTTCTAGTTTTACTAGTTATTAATCGTTTCCAATGTTTCCATAACTTTATAAAAAAAAAGAAAGATATAGACAAGTGTGAATATTTTTTCGTTTTTGGTTATTTTATTATTATGAAATCAGTATATTATACGATAGAACCAAGAAGACTAGAGAGTAGTCTTTTTGGATAGAACGTATTACTGAGTTTTTTTCCCTAGATTTTAAAATTTGCAACACTATATTCTTTTCAGTGGTAGAAGGTAGAACAAATTTATGTAATTTCAACCTTGTCAGAATCGTCCTACTAGAAATGTATTACTTTAAAAAAGTTAATGGAATAAGAGTAAAATGGTAAACTGGAAAATATAGTAATATAGTAAATAAACATGTAGTTATGTAGTTAAAAGGAATTCTAGGTAGAGCAATTGAAATGCTAACGCTATTAAGTGAAGTACACTTCTGGACAACACAAGAAGATGTTATTATAAAACATACAGACTATGGTTCTTTTAAGTAAGTAGATTATAAGAATTATAAATTTGTTGTGATGTTTGTATTGTTTTTTTAGATATTATACCCGAAAAGATAGCAGTGACTTGCATAGTGTACAAAGTAAAAAGCAATATTGCGAACAGCGTGGTATATTATGGACTCCAGTTAATAAAAGACCACAAAAGTTGAGAGATAGGCTTAAAGAGCTCGAAGAGGTTTTAATACATAATAAAATAGTTTTTTTTGTATGGAAAGAGGACATACTAAGGTTGTTGCTTTCAACAGGATTACTTGTGAATATAACAGTGAATAGTAAAACTGGTGATATAAATAATATTGTATTTGATAAACAGTTGTCGGTAAAGCTGCAAGTCAATATAATATGTGATGGTAAATATTTTTACACGTGGTTTGATTTTCGAATCATTGGAATAATCCTATAAGAAATATAGATGCAGTTAACATATCACTCTACACATTTACCTCTGATAGGTCCTTTTCCCAATGGTGTGAGAATTGAGCTATTATATATAAAGAAAATATGCAAAATGTAATAAAAAAATAGGTTTTAATACTTCCAAGTATTTTAACTATTGACTAAACACTAAATTATATTTCACAGTTCCTATTTATATTAATTAAGGTATTAAGGCAACAGCATTAATAAATAAAAATATATTTATATTATTATTAATGTACTCCTTATTTATTTGTGACTATTAACGTAGTAATAATATGACAATAATATACATACTGTTTTTACAGTTACAAATTCTTTCAGGGACAATTATAGATAATCAAGTAATATGTATATGTAACGATGGTCATGTCTTGGGTTTTGGAGGTCAATGGAAAGATGGTTGGGTATTAGAGGGTGGCCCAAGGAGAAGACTGAATTACTATGGGGAATGGCTTGCAGTATGGGGTAAGGCTGGGGCTGAACACCCACAGCCATGGAGCCCTCTGGCAAAAGACCATCAGAGAGCAAATTTACATTTGTATTGGATAGGTGCTAGGGACCCAGAATTGCTGGCCTATAAGAAAACAGATGGGGAACCATTAGAAGTGGTTGTTAGTAAAACATGCAGCCGTACTTTGATTGTAATTGAACAAAGGGTTACTCAGAGAGGTAATTCTATTTATATTAAAATACCTTTTAAAGCTTGTGATGTTCTAAAAGTATTATATAAATAAATTGACATCATTGTGAGTTTTCTGTTACATATCTTACATTTTTGCAGGAGCTGTTTCTGTGGAAGTAAATAATTTTGAATTAGTAGGAAATAATTTGAAACGCACATCAGTAACATCGGTACCATTACAAACACATGTGTGTTGTTCAGCTCTAAATGAACAGGAGGATCGTCTCTTGATTTGTTGTATAGATGGCTCCATAGCTCTACTTGATCGTAATAGAGGGTCTACCAGAACAGTCAAAGCTGCGTTTATCCCTCTTTTTGCAGCCTGGCATCCCCAGGGAGCTATAGTTGCTGTTTCAAACGAAAGGGGGCAGTTGCAGTACTATGATACAGCACTTAATTTCATCAAGAGTCAGCTATTAGGAGAAGATTGTACCCCAACAGCTATCGTAGATTTTTCTAACTATTTTAGTATGCGATTTAGTGTAGCTTCTATTCACTGGGGACCTAAGGATTTAGTTTTTTCCTTGGAACAAGGTCCAATTGCCATTATAACACAAGTGGAGAGGTCTTTAGGTTTCAAAGCACTCATACAGAAATATTTGAGTACAGGGAAGGCGGATAAGGCTATTAAATTACTTTTGAGCTGGGAGTTTAACGAAGACAGTTTTTTTGCATTGCAAAAGATAGTTGCTTATCTATTGAGGCAGCCTCTGACGGAAGAGATTGCCCAGCATTTGCAAAATGCGCTGGCTAGTTTCCATAGCAGTCCTGTACCATTAAGACCACAAATCAGACATCGATATGGAAGTCAGGTATACGATAAAAAATAAATTTACTTTTAAATTAGTCTTCAAAATGTTTTATTATGAATTTTTCTGTTGCAGGTTTTTTCATTAACACGAAGATTTTTCCATCAATTAGTAAGAGCAAGTATGTTTGAAACTGCATTTCTGTTGGCGGTCGATATCGGTCACCATGATTTATTTATGGATTTGCATTATATTGCATTACAAATTGGGGAGGCGGAAATGGCAGCTGCAGCAAGGGCTCAGGCTTCATCCTTGCTGAGTAGGTGCTCCAGCGAAGGTAATATTGATTTTTTTTACCATATTTATATTTAACACAAGCAGTTTATAATAAATATAAAAGATAAATATACATACAAGCCTATTTCATCACGTTTTTCTCTAGTTTAATATTAATTGATGAGGTAAACCCGTTGATTAAAAAAATCACACATTCTCAGTATTTATATTGGGGTCAGTGGCGTGCGGTGCGATTTTTTCGGGGAGGCACCTCAAAAATGGATTGGATGGAAACTAAAAACTTTGGATTTTGTGATAACTCCTTTATACACTCCTTTTCTGTGGATATTACGGCTAAATTTTTTTCTTCCCACATAAAGTTTGTAACAAAGATTTTAATACATTATTGGCGAAGATCATCAACCAGTACCCAAGGTCGTCACTATAAAATCTAGCGTCGCGGCAAGCTGCCAGTTTTTTTATGCTGCGTGGCTGGACTAAGATTTGAAATGGTTACCGTAAAAAGCGAAAATTAAACGAATTTTCATCTTGGGAATACAACTAAAATTTTCAATTGTTTTGCCTTCCATCACTTCCTTGGACCGCACGCACGCCGCTGGTTGGAGTATAATATTTCTGAAATTAATTAATAATCTTATAATTATAAATATTTAATGTTAGATTTTTTGTATTTTTATTAGTATATCATGAGTTTAATGTTAATCAGTTTTTTATTTCAGCTTCAAATTGTTCTCGTTCGTCATGCTCACAGTGCTGTGATAGTGAGAGCAGTTCCAGTTGTGACTATAGTCCTCCTAATCAAAGAGAGAAGCCTAAAGTAACAGCAGACAAACCCGATTTCATCTCGACCCTTCCTGTAACTTCTGACAATTACATAACACCAGATTTTATTCTGCCAGAGCCAGCTCCGTATAAACCGCCGCCAGAGAAAGAAATCATTCCCATAATATCTAGGTTGAGTTTTACACCTAGAGCTACCTACGTGAAATCCCCACAAGTCCCTAGCAATTTCACCAAAGTGAACTTGCTAGGTAGTTCAAATGTACCTACTCCGCCTCTCCCGTTTACTCCTCCCCTTCCAAATTTACCTAGCAATTCCCTAAATATGCCTTACACGAAGACATTAAAAAATAGTTTTCAACCTGTGGGCTTCCCCTATAGTCAAATGACAAACACTAATTCCTCGACCAACTTTATACCTCATCATAATTTTTATACGACAAATATATCAAGTTCATCATTCATGTCTGGCAGTTTGGCTAACATAACCTCAAACCAGAAGACGTCGCAGAATTCCACGATTTACTCCGCCTTTAGTTCATCCAATCTGTCTGTTAATAATATAAAGAAGTCGTTTACCACTATTAACAAAGTCTTAACACCTCCGTTGCCAAGTTTAACTAACAACTCAATGTCTGCAAATTATGTGGATTCAATAATACTTTCGCCTACTGTAAACCAAGGTTACATGAACAATTCCAACTCATCTTCATCGAGTGCCTTACATTCTTCATCCGAAGGCTCATCTCCCAGCACAAGCGCCAAGAAGCACCAACCTAAGGTTAAGTTTTCAGATACGGTCACTGCGTTTATTGTTCCAGAAATAAAACGTCCCCAGAGGCCACCCCCGCCTCCTCACATAACAGATCCGCAAAAGGAGTTGGCAGACAGCCTGCCGCTTTGCCATCCCAACGAGGATTACTTGAAGGATTTTGCACCGGCAAGAAAAGACGATGATCACCAGGAGGAGGGCGGGCAACAGCCGAAAATTAAAGTCGTGCATTTTGGCGTTGTTTAATTCGAGAGAAATTAGGAAAGCTTAAGTCTGACGAGACTCAGATAAATACTCAGTATTACTTGTGTGTGATATCTAGGCGAATTAATACAAAAGATGGATTTACGAAGGATTATGATTAGGCAGTTTTGTTCTTGAACAATGTTTCTAAGAAGGATTATGTTTGAAAATTGCTTACTTATTTCTTCTTTCATCTGTAGATTAAACAACTACCTGTTGTAGTTGAATTGTGGTAGCGACATTGCTACTATATTATATAAATTTTAATTCAACGAGAATTTCTTCTATTATTTCCAGGCATTCTCCAAGCGGCGTTAAGGCGATGAAAATTATTTAAAAATACTGTAGATTATAGCAATTTTAAACAGAGTTATTGAAGAATGTGCAATATTAATTTTTATTGTGCACCGGATTATTTATTTACTTTTAAATATGATTTTAACCTGAGATTAATTTTTTCCATCTGATGTGGCTTTTTAATGATTTTAAAAATGGGAGGAACCTTGCAGAAAACGTGTTTTATTGTCAACAAATTATATTGAGTTACCAAGTTTTATATAAAAAAGAATATTGCATTTTTATTATAGGAAGTACATTAAATCTATAATTATTTTTATAAATATATTTTCCTTAAAAAGGCATTGTCATATTTGTGATTATTTATGTTACGATATTACAAGCTAGAGGTAAGTGTGCTTTTAACTTAATTTTGCTTATATGACTGATGATAAGGAACTTTAAATACTTACATATTTATGTAATCTTACCTATATAATATTAAAAAAGAACATATACATATTTTTGATACCGTTACATTTATTATAATACTTTTGATATAGAAAATATACATAAAAAAAGGTCCGCCAAGTTATTGGAAATATACAATAAATTACTTACTTACTACTGAAACAGGTAACAGCCATAGCGCTAAGTAAGTAATCATCAAAGTTGCTATTCGCCACATTGAATCTCTCCTAATTTGACTTTCTGATTTAGTACATTTCTGTTATAATGGCACTAGAACAAAACGAGGTAAATTTTACTTATAATTTATGCAAATAACTATTAAAAGTGAGTATGAAAAGTGTGTGTGAAAAATAGTATACTTTAATATATATTAAAAGAATATGTAACAACGTATTTTTAATTTATTTAGGATTATTTATATTTTCTTCAACTATGGATTATTTATTTACCACATAGCCTTTGGTCCCTCTTTTGTGAACATAGCGAATAGCTTGTAATGTATTTTATTGTCGACATTTCACATATTATTTGAAGCTTTTCAAAACTACATAACATGGACGATGATATAGATATTTTTATCATTTTGATATACATATAGGCATTATTAATATTGCACCATTCTTATGTATTTGTAGCGTGTACATGGATAAAGTTATGTGAATTTTTATGAATGACAGTATAATTTAATTTATCACATGCCTGGACCGAGAGAAAAAATCCTGTGGTAATTTTGCTAATGATTATTTTAATGAAATTCACACAGGAAAATAATGTTTTCCAACTCCATAGGCATGTAATACCATTCGTATTCAGGAATTCCCGTAATTTTATACATATACATCATGTACCATTGTGAAAGAATGTAATGATACTCAGTATTGTACCCCTGAAATTTAGGTAACAAAGAACATAATTAACTATGTTCTTGGCTAATAAAGGACATTATCATACTGAGACCAAGAACATAATTAACTATAAAACGCGTCATTATTACCTATATTTCAGAGAAACATATAAAGAGACTCACTAAGTTTGTTCTTGATGGTACATATATTATAAGTGCCCAACAACAGTGTGACATTAATAAAACCTATATGCAAGAAGACTAGAGAGTTCTCTAGTCTTCTTGCCTATATGTATTAAGAAAAATAAACAAATATCTGTGATACTATCACATATTCAGGTATTTGATATTTAAAAAATCTTAAAATCACAGGCGAAAAATCCACAAAAAAGAAATTACAAGCTGTTTAAGTGGTAAACACATTTGAACCCTTTAAGCCATTTTAACAGTTTTTTATAATACACAAGATACAACGAATTTCAAGAGGGGACTAAGTTATTTGTGGTAAATACTATTTAATATCACACCTCAGAGGTGGTTATAAATAGTTGGAGGTCTGTCCGTATTTAGAATGTAAGTGTAGGGTTAATGCAAACGTTAAAGTTCAATTACAGTTTGGGTTTAGTTGTATTTGAAAAACTGCAGATTTATTTACCTCATTCACTACTCACATTACACCATTTTTAATTTCAATATAATTGGCCAAAATCCCTGGTAATACAAGATAAGTAAAATATAATGAGTATCAGTTGTATAAGTTGTTCTCATTTTTTATACCATTTATTGCATATTGTCACATTGGAAATTAATATGAACAATTGTCAAATATACAACTGGTGCATCCAACACGTTTCCGCAAGTTTCTAATGGTTCCTTTAATTTAAAAAAATGATATTCAACAATAGAGGTATTCTCCATTGACCTAAAGTCTTAATTTGATCTAAAAGACTATGATCGTTTACAAGTGTAGTTATAATTATAGTGAATATCATTCTGGCGGTTTAAATGCAGTACCAGTGGTGTAATTGGCTTAAGATTTTACTGTTGTAAAATTGAATTTGATTGTTCCTGCAAATTTTAACAGGTAACAGGTTAAAATAACTGATAATATTAGCATTTATTCTGAACATCACATACATTCTTAGTAGGTCGATTGAGATCTTTGATTTCTTGAGATTTTTGTTTCATTTAAATTAAGATTAAATTAGTAGTGCGATTGATCTGAGATTTTATTGTTCTAAGACTGAATTTGATTATCACTGAAAATTTTAACAGGTAACAGGTTAAAACAGCTGAAAATATTGGTATTTATTCTAAATGCCATATAATTTTTTATTAACTTATTTAACACATTTCATTCTTTGAATTTTTTGCCTCATTTAAATTAGTATATAAAAATGGAAATGAGGTTCAACAACATTCATGTAACGTGTGCATTTGGTCTTTATTAGTGAAAATTTAATTTGTATTAGCTTTACGATCTGAATGACATTGAATTATAATTCTGCAAGACCAACAACGAAATAAAGATCAAATGCCAATTAAGTAGTTGCCTTAATTTTAAAGATATCAATATTTTTTCTTTTTCTTACAAAAAATACCACTACACTTTGTATTGTATATTTCACAGTAGCTTGGCGACACATCTACATTTTGATATATGTATTTTTTTGTATATAATTATTTTAGAATCTGTACATTTTAAAATAATATTTTGGAAGCGAATAAGAAAGGATATTTTATAGTAAAGTATTTGAATTATTTTTATATTATTATATTAATAATAAATAATTTGTACACTGAGACCATGACGTATTTTCAAATAAAGTACAATATAATAACTCCAATGGACTTTTCTGTTTTGCATATAAATTTAAATTGAATGAGGATTTCTATCTGTTCCTGACATTCTTTAAGAGGCATTAAGGTGAGGATGAAAAATTATTTAAATGTATTGTAGATTATAATAAGTTATAAACAGAGTTATTGAAGAATGTGCAGTATTAATTTCTATTGTGTAAGGGGCTATTTATTTACTTTTAAATATGATTTTAATCTACAATTAATTGATATCATATGGTACAGCTTTTTAATAATTTACAAACGGTAGATACCTTCCAGAAAACGTATTTTATTGTCATCAAATTAGATTGAGTTAGTAAGTTTTATATAAAACAGAATAATACAATATAACTGTAGAAAGTGCATTAAATTTATGGTTATTATAAACATATTTTCCTTAAAAATTCATTGTCATATTTATATTATAATGCCACAAGCTAAATCCGTGTGCTTTTCCAATTTATCTTATAAATTTTATCTGAAATAAAGTGGCTTGGTTATAGCTTGTGATGGAATACTATACATATATTCAACTTATTGTTAGTTATATTCAACTATAGTTGTATAGCCAACAACAGTATACATTCGCAAAATTTCTTTAATATCAAAATTTTTTAGGAAGGTTTTTCACACAAAATTTAAATTATTTTGTAATAACAATCTCAGCCACTGTTAAATTTTTTCCAACACTATTATTACTTATTTAATTGTTAGACACCCTTTATTCATTTTAATGGTTAGATTTAAAGGTTTATTATTTCATTTAAATTTCTTTAACTGCTATCTGAAGTATAAATTAAATGGGGATCAGTATAAGAGGGCTTAGAGGCATGCCTGCTAATATGAATTTGACCGAAAAACTTCTCTTCTAATCAAATTTTCAGTGAAAAACTGTATGTATAATGTAATATACATGAAGTTGTTTTTAATTATCTCGAAATCAGGTACTAAAAAATCTCTGAAAACTTCATTTTCAATTTGTCTATCAATCATCCTAATGTGGAAGATTCAGCCCTGCAACTGTTTTTTATATTTCGAAAATTAAAATAAATTTTGTCAAATTATGCAACAATTTTAATGTACCATCGAGAGCGGATATAATGTGACATTTTCAGTACATCCTTTGTCTCCAAATGGTCGCGCCCTGACGTCCTCTATTGACCCAGAGCATAATTAACTCTAAAATTACGTACTTAAATATTGTCTATGTCAGGGAATGTCGTTATATTATTTTCCTATGGTACATCCTTTATCATGTTATGATCAGGTTGATTCATATTCTAAAAACAATTTTAGAGAAAATTTTATTAAATATGTTTATTATAAGTTTTATGTGGCCCGTATTTGTGTGTATTAATTCTAACAGAATTGAATAAAGTAACCAAAGTTTTCTTTATTATTTGAACTGGCTATGACGATAATAACAGTAAATATTTTTTATTTGCTTATTTCTTTTGAAAATATTTCTACGCGTTCAATCCAACTCAGAATAGAAGGGCCGCTTTACAACTATTATATACAATACGGTAAAATATAATAATTTTTAAATTTTTAAATATTTGGAAATACAAAACAACTGTCTTCCTCTAAAGCTGCAGTCTGCCGAGAAGGTTATACACAGTGGCGGCTGGTCAGGGGTGGCAGGGTGGGCAGTGCCCACCTAGCTGTTTCATAGAAGAAGAGGAACACAGTTCCAATGTTCGTTATTTATCGTTTATAGAAATTAGTGAAGATATAATTATGTAATATGTAATTAATTAAATACATTATATATTACATAACAACAATAATACAATGAAAAGTTCTGATTATATATACTAATACTAAGAGCGTAAACGTGGTGAAAAATTGCAGTGCAAGTAAGTGCAGCAATTCACCCTTCTAACCGTGGAACTAATAGTTATCGTGGTTATGCCTAGCGTGGTGGGTGCCGGGCCGGACGCGCAGCCTCGGCTTTTGCCTTTTTGGCTGTGTACATACGAGACAGCGCAAGCGCCTCGCGCAAATGAAAAATTATATTTATTGCTTTAATAAATAAATATCTACAAGTAAATAAGTGTCTACCAAGATTAGTTTTAAAATTAATATTGATATTATTGACATAGGTATACTTTCAAAATCCCTTGAAAGGTTATATTATTTCACAATAATATAGAAACATGGGAATCTGGAATATAAAATTAAATAAACAGTACATGAATAGAAAAAAACACATGGATAGAATTACGAATGATTTGAAGACATAAAAACCAAATTATATACGTGTAAACTACATGAAACAATTTGAAACACGAGCACAGCTTACTCGAGTCTCGAGTAAGCTGTGACACGGGTGGGCTAGACCACCCTGCTGAAGAATCCTTCGGCAAAGCGGGGAAGGAATCGAGAATCTCCGATCAGTCCGATCTTCGTATTTCCGAGTTCAGTTTTCAGAGACGTTTTAGAACGTTGTTTATCTCAGCGAGGTCTGTACTCTGTAGACACTGTATTTGTTATATTATTAAGTAAAATTATTTTGGTTATTAATGTATTAGAAAATGTGTAAATATAAAAATTGTGTAGCATTCATAAGGGTCTGTACTAGTTTTATCCAATTTTAGTGCTATGCATTTTCAACTTGAAAGCTGAAAGAATATTAAATCTTAACATATACTTATACAGTGACTAACATAGAGTGATGAGTCAAAGTTTTTTTTACTATATTTTACTTCATTATTTTGCACTATATAACCTACTAATAGTTAGTTGTTGCCCAACAATGACAAATCACCATGAACCGCCACTGGTTATACACACACCTCTGTGTATAACTGTCGTTCGTCTTCGTCTACGAATATAAACACATACCCTGCTTGGAGAAAGGTGTCAAATTTATTCTGTTGGGACTCGAACCTGAGCATACAATTCCACTCTCATTATTCCGCTTAGTCTGCAATCCCAAAATACAGTACGAATGACATTGGTGCAAAGACCTCTATGACAGGTCACCTAACCCTGTGGATAAGTGCTGCACTTTCAACTCCGTGTCGGGTAACTGGTCAGAATAGAGGGTATCCCTTCCAATAGAAAGAATACCCATAATATTCTTTTAGTACGATGACATTTGGATGAATTGAGTTCTAAGAAGTGACTGATGCATTCAATAGGACAGCATAGCGTTCAATTAAAATAGGCAAGTGATCGGTATGCTATCTTTTGAAGTGCTTAGCGTTATACGTTGCATATTAAAATTTGTATTTATATGAGTACAGTTCTTTCAACAGTGATGGAAGTCGTGAGATAATTGAAAGAAATGACCAGACGGCTATTAAACATAAAAGTTTGCAGTACACACTTAGATGATTAAGTATATTAATCATAATTATAAGCTATAATCAAAATAATATTGTGGGGTAAATACTTTATTTACATAAATAACTTATTTTATTGTAAGTATTGGTTCTTATAAATAATAAACATATATTTTATATGCACGAAAGCATATAATGATTTTTAAAAACAATTTTTATTCTAATTTAATTTATTTTTAAAGTTTTATTTGATCTTTACATTACAAAATTTAAATGGTTCATAACGTCGTGTTATGACCGCGACTGAGCGAGTATGTTTCAGTTATGCTACAGTACTGATGCGAATACTTGCTGTCGTATTTATTAATTCACAAGTGCTGACACAAGTCAGGTGATTTACTAGAAAAAGAAGTTATTAACTTTCAGCAAGTAATCACGATCGTGACTTTAAAATATTATACGTTACAGATAGAGCACGAAGTGGTCTCAAAGCTGTAACGCAAGAGGAGATTACAATGGTTCTTATCTGAACATATTAAGTTACTGCAACAAAGTATAAGGGTAAATGAAGGTGAAGTTTAACAATTCTAAGTACAATGGATAATTTTGATATAACAACTCCCCTTTTATATAAAAAGTTGGTGTTATACAGCAACTTTTAATGTATACAATAATAGTTAAATACAATAATGGTTAAATACAATAATGGTTAAATATAAAATTGCAAGGTTTGCAAGGGTAAAATCACTGAATGTGAGTAAGTTTGAACACTAAAGCGTTTTTTGATTAGAACACAAAAGTTTTTCACTTTTCACTAAAATGTCAGTTCAATTCGATGTCTTCTGCTTGTACATCTTCTGGTCTGATGGAAGGTCGTCTTCTTGGTAGTATACTTCTAAAGGATTTGATTCTTTTGCCTAGTCCTGGATGAGGTGGTGGAGAATTTGAGGATACTTCGATTGCAAGTCGTCTTTTTCTGCGACATTTGCAGCAAATGAATAGAATAATAAGGGCAATGATTAAGGTAATTGTAAAATAAACAAACCAGGATATATGTTTGGATACGAAAGGTTCATTGATTAAGTCGTCTAATTGTCTTGAATATTCGTCCAGCTTATGTCTGGCGATGTCCAGGTCTTCTGTGCTGAGATTATTTAACTTCAAGGGCTTTAGGTTTGGAATTTTGAGATCGTCGGGTATTCCTTCGCAACAGTTGAAAGGAATTTTGATTGATTGAATTTCAATGTTGATTTCGGAGAAGTCCTTTTGGTCTGCCTGTACTTTTGTTGCTCCTATAAATGCGTTGCATTCAGGTTGTAATATCAGAACAGAATTTTTGTAGATCAATTCAGTTTTTGAATTTCGGTTCTTGCAGTTGATGGTGATTGACAGTGGTTCGGAATTTATAACTAACCATGTGTTTGTAGTTAATTTCTGTACCTTATATCCTTTTGCAAAGATGAGTGACGTCTGACAGTTTTCTGGCAGGCTTTTGAGGTTTTTGAGAATTTGGGCTTCACAAAGAGCATTGCTGTCGATTGGATATGCGAACAAATCGGGACATATTAAAGTTTTGTGCATAAGTGTTCTACATTCATGTGTATCGGTGATTGGAATGTACATAAGAGAATCATCATCTCTCGCGATATATTTTTGTGAGGTTGAGAGAATGTGATACAAACCAGTTCTATTATCTAAAATTGGAATTGGAAAAAGTCTAAAAATTCTAAACGTTTCATGATCGACTAATGGGATCTTTAAAACAAATACTAAATCTGAGTCTGTTTGAAAAGCTTCTAATTCCATGATGTCCAGATATTTCGCAACATTTTGAATTCGAGTATCTAGAGGTAAATTGTTTTGATGCAAATTATGTGCAATTTCTTGTAGTGACAAGATTAGTTTTTCAGGTGAGATTATTGAAGTGTGAATGATTTTTGATCGAGCAAAGGTGATTGAATTCAGTATGTTATCCAATTCATTTTCAATGTATAAATAGGTTTCCATAAGGAGTTCGCATTTGTCTAGGAATTTTAAAGCGAGTCTAATTATTTTTATTTCGTTATTTGTGCGACGAATCGTATCTGAGATTAATTTCAGATCATTGTTAAACGTCATTTCGTCAAACTGTAACTTTTGGATTGTTGTGTTAAAATTCTTGATAACAGATGTCGTTACGGAAATTTGATTCTTAAGTAAATTTTCAATCTGATGTTCGTCTTTTAATAATTTATTTATACTATCCGTATAGTATTGACCGTCTTCTGCATCTAAGTTTCCGGTGATTGCTTTAAAAATTGAACCAATACCATTTATAATTCCACGTTTATATCGTGTTCTAGTAATGTCATAATTAAGAGATTCGAATTTTCCTCGAATTGTTCTTGAAACTTGGGTTAGTAAACTAACGTGAGTTTTTACTTCTCCTTTAAATAATTCCATGTTTTCATAATTTTCATGTATTGAATATAAAAGTCTGTCAAGTAGTCTTTCGTTTTGGTCAAAAGTAATTTTTATGTCTGTTATGTTTTTATGTACCAAGAGTGTCCATTTTTTATTAGTAACAACGAGGTTGTTTTCTTCATGATAGTAAATTCCTATCGTATTGTCTATTGATTTTATTTTGTATTGGGATCGTACTGTTTGTACTGCTGATCCGACCAGCAGGAGAAACCTGAAAATAATTTTAATTTTCATTTTCGAAATACGGTTTCAACCTATCGAAGTTTACTTTACTGTTTTGATTTGTTTCTGGATTGAAAAGAATAGCTGAATTTTGAAAGATTTCCTTTATTTCAAAAGGGCCATTAAATTTGTTGCCTAGTTTATTTTTAATTTGGGATTCTTTCACATAGACTTTATCGCCTATTGAGTATTGATGTGTTTTTTGGTGAACGTGTTTGTCAAATCTTTGTTTGGCTTTTTCTTTTTGTAAATTTGTACGAGTTCTAGCAATTTTGTAATAGTGTGATATTTTGTTGTTCAGATCGCGAATATACTTGGTAATTAATTGTTCTTGATTATACAAGGTTTCGGGAGGTCTACTTTGGGTATGACCAAAGACTAGTTCATAGGGGGTAAATCCGTGGGTTTTATTTACTGAATTATTATAGCAAATTACTGCATACGGGGTGATTGATAATGGGTGTTCGTTCGGATTTTCGGATTTGTTAGCTCTTATCATTTCTAATATGGTTGCATGAAAACGTTCTAGTGAACCGTTTGATTGCGGGTGATTTACGCTAGAGAAGGTTAATTTGATATTGTAAAGGGTACAAAGGTCCTTAACAAGATTGTTATTGAATTCTTTTCCATAATCACAATGGATTCTGATCGGCGTTCCATAATGTTGGAAATACAATAAAAGTGTATTGACTATCGATTTTGCGGATTTGTCTACGATTGGGTAAGCTTGTGTGAACTTTGTAAGTTCATCTCGAATGGTTAACAAATAATTTCTTGTGGGAATTTCCAAAACATCTACGTTAATTCGTTCAAATGGTGATCGGGGTGTTTCCGTTATGACAAGTGGATTGTCTAGATTTTTTCTCAAGATTTTTGTCTTTTGACAAGTTTCACATTGTTTTATGAAATTTTCTACGTCTTTCGTGAGTCCTGTCCAATTGTATCTGTTTTTAATTCTGCGTATTGTCTCATTGATACCTCGGTGAAGATTTGCTTTACCTGAGTGGTTTTGATCGATTATGATTGGAATTTGTTCTTTGTCAGGGTTTTCAACTAAATTTTGACATATTGTAAGATTTAAATCTTTGTCAGAAAAGATGAAAGATAGAATTTCTAAGCTTGCGAGTTCTAAATTGTTTTCCACAAAATAAGTTTTTTCTGAGTCGAAAACATGTTGATCTCTATAAAGAGTGATAAATAAAGTTTCGATTACATTTTCGGGATCGAAAGGTAATGGAATGATGTAATATTTCCTATTTTTGACTGTTTTACTGGAAACAACGTTGATTTTATTGTTACAAAAATTTGGATTTTCTTCAAAGATGTCATCTATTATTTTGTAATGAAGATCGGTTAATTTGTTTTGAATGAAAAATGTTATTATGTCTTTATGACTTTTGTCTAGAAGTTGATTGTTGGTAAAACTTAATTTTGAATAGTCAATTAATGATGTTGTTTTGTAAAGATTAATAAATCGTTCGAATTCATTTACAATGGTTTCAGGGGCGATTTCTGTATCGTCCGTGTCTTCGGAGTCTGAATTTGCAGATAGAATTTTGTTTTCAAATTGTATACATTTTTGGAAATGATTTATTTTGATACGGCTAAGTGCGTCAGCATTTTTGTTTATTTTTCCAGGTTTGTACGTTATTTCATAGTCATATTCTTCGAGTTTTAGACGCCATCGCGCTAAGCGACTACCAGGGTCTTTAATTGAAAATAGCCATGTTAATGGTCGATGATCTGTGACTAGCTGAAATTTTCTTCCAAATAGATAGGGTCTAAAGTGTTTTACGGCCCATACAATAGATAAACACTCTCTTTCTATTGTAGAATATTTAGTTTCCGCTTTACAAAGTGTTCTAGAAGCGAATGCGATAGGTAAATCTTTTCCTATTGTGCCTTGTGATAAAACTGCGCCAATAGCAAAAGAACTTGCGTCTGTAGTTAAAATAAAAGTGTCTTCGAAATTTGGATAAATTAAAATTGGACTTGTGATTAAAGCATTTTTTAATTGTTCAAAGGAATTTTTACAATCTGAGTCAAAATTAAATTGTACGTCTTTTTGTAAAAGTTTCGTCAAGGGTTTAGAAATTTTGGCAAAATTGGGGATGAATCGTCGGTAATAACCGGCTAATCCTAGAAAAGATTGTATTTCTTTTGGATTTGTTGGCTGAGGAAAATTTTCAATGCAATTTATTTTTTCTGGGTTAGGTTTTACTCCATCGGGCGTGATTAGATGTCCTAAATATGCGACTTCTTTTCTGAGAAATTCACATTTATCGGGCTGAATTTTAAGATTTGCGATTCTAAGTCTTTTAAATACTTCGGAAAGTCTGTGAATGTGTTCGTCAATAGTTGGTGAATAGATTATTATGTCGTCCATGTAAACTAAACAACGTTCGTTCTGTAAACCTAAAAGAATGTTGTCCATTACGCGTTGGAATGTCGCTGGTGCGTTTTTTAATCCGAAAGGCATACGTAAAAATTCAAAGTGTCCGTTCTCTACAGAGAATGCTGTTTTTGGGATGTCTTTTTTGTCTATTTCTAGTTGGTGAAAGCCATTTGCTAGGTCTAAAGTACTAAATAGGGAACATTTACCTAGTTGGTCTAGTAGATCTGAAATGTTAGGGAGTGGATATTTGTCTCCGACTGTTATTTCGTTTAATTTTCTGTAATCGACTACGACGCGCCATTTCTGTTTTCCAGAAGCGTCAATTTTTTTTGGGACAACCCATACTGGGGATGACCAGGGCGAAATAGAGGGTCTAATTATACCTTGTTTTAACATCTTATTGACCTGTGTTTTTACTTCCTCTTTATGGACATACGGGTATCGATAAGATTTCGTAAATATCGGCTTTGAATTACCGGTGTCGATTGAATGTTTTATTTCGTTAGCGAATGTAAGATTGTCGCCTTCAAGATAAAATATATCGGAATACTCTAAACAAAGTTCGGTAATTAGTTCTTGTTCCTCTGTATTTAAATGGTCTAATCTTAGTTGGTTTCGAATTTCAAATGTGCGGTCGACTACTGGGTCATTGAATGTTTCTGAATTTTGATTACTGTTGTAAATATTTGAGTTTAATAACATTGAACTGTTTATTGGGTCTAAATTTAGATTTGAAAAGTCAATGAGTTTTGGAATGGCATTTGCGTTTATTACAGATGTACAAAATTCACCTTTGTTGTTAATGTTTACGAGTGCGTTAGGTAAACGTACTTTTTCTATCTCCTGAGCTGAAAGAATTGCGTCAGTGTTGAAAAGATTACAACGAAATTTGAATATTTGTTCGATACGAGGGGCGATTGCAATTTTGTTCGAAATTTTCGGAATGTTTTTTGAATGTTGAAAATTTGTTGGACTGTTTTTAGGAATTTGGTCTGATAATTTGTCGGTTACTTTAAATAAAGGAACTGTTTTGAAATTAGTTATTAATTGCATGTTTTTGATGTCTATAATGCATTCGTAATGTTCTAAAAAGTCTGAGCCTAATAATCCGTCGAATTCTATGTCGATGTCGTGTACATAAACTTTGTGAGGACTAAAATCGTCAAAAGGAATGAAACATGATTCTGTTATTAATATTTTTTGGTCAGTAATACCTTGAATTGAAATATTTTCGGGGAAACGATCAGTGTAATTTTGGCAAGTTTTTCTTTTAAAAATCGAAAGTCCAGCGCCTGAATCAATTAGAATTTTAAAAGTATTTGTAGCATCCTTGATGTAGTACAAATTTTTTGAATTCACTGTTAATAATGCGCTTAAAGGAATTTTTGTTGGCGGTTGTTTGCTTGTTCTTGTTGGTTTAAATTTAAGGTTCTCATTTGTGATTCGATTTCCACACAAATGTCCGAAGTTTGTGTTTGATCCGGTGGTTTGTCTAAAGTTTGGGGATCGTGAAAATTTTGATAACGGTAAGGGTTTTCAAAGTCATTCGTTTCGAAATTTTCGGTTTGATAGTTATTGTCATTGTCATAATAGGTTTCGTCTTGATGTTCATATTGGTTGTCATAAACAGGTTGATAATCAGTATTATCATAGTAATTTGGATTGTAATTTTGGTCTTGATGAACAGTATCATCATAAGTAAAATCGTTTTGTTCATGATAGAAATTTTCGTTCGTGTTTACGTGATGTGTCCTATTATTATTGTTATTATAATTCGGGTTAGGGCGAATTACATTTGGTCTCTGAAAATTGGGGTTAGGCCTTATCGTGGAAGGTCTATTTTGAGGGTTGGTTTGTGAAGTACCTTGGTCTTGTGGTCTGGCTTGAAAATTTTGATTTTGGTTTTGAAAAGGTCTTTGAAAGTTTTGATTCGAGGTTGATGGTTGTGAATTGTTGTAATTTGGCTGAAAAGGTCTCGAAAAATTCTGAAATTGAGATGGATACATATTTTGTTGAGGCTTTGCTCTACATTCGACAGTAGAATGTCCTGAGCGTTTACAATAATTACATATTTTCTTTAAATTTAAATTCTGATTTTGTTGAAAAGGTTTTTGTGAAAAATTTTGATTTGGTTTTTGTTGACGTTTTTGAGTTTCAAAGTACGAAAGTTGTAACTCTCGCTTTATTCTAGCTGTTGCGGCTAGCATATTAGCTGGGTTACTTGCGCGAACTATAGATCCAATTTTTGGGTCTAAGCCAGTTAGTAAAGTGTTTAGTGTCATAGTCTCTATTAAGTTTGATTGAGCACTTTTCTGTTCCGCTGTTAAATTTGTTTTTTGAACTGCCGCGTGCATTTTTGCATTGTGTGTCTGCAAACGCGATATAAAATTCAATGCAGATTCATTACTTTGTTGTGATAGACGTTGAAGGTCCTGTATTAAGGATGTTAAATCTCTAGTGTCACCAAAATGTGTCTCTAAGAGTGTTTTTATTTCTTCCCATGTGGAAGGATTGCGCGAATTTACAAGCTCGGCTGCTTTTAATTTTAATTTATTTTTGACGTGTAACGTAAGCAATAATTTTTGATTGCCTACGGCCATACTGAATCCAGTCATTACTGCATTCAAAAATGTTTGTAAAAATATTTGGTTACCATCGTATTCAGGAATGATGGAAAATATCTCGGACAGCTTATAAGGTTCGACTGTCTCATTTTGTTGTTCATCGTTAGATAATGGTGCCGGTGGTGGCATTTTGATTTTAATTATTATTAAAAAGTTGATAAAATAGTAAATAAAATTAAATATGGTAGTTTGTTTTTTAACAAACTGGTCTGTATTCACAGAAATTGAATAAACAAAATTTGCTTTATGTTGCAAATAAATAAATAAATAATGGTAGCACAAACGAGATGATTCTCAAATGGACTTACCAGAAGAATTTTGCTTCCATTCAGGTCCGGTCTGGGTCGTTACAGGTGAGGCAATTCCGTGTTCCAATAACGTTGTCCGACTGGGTGATGGGATGATTTTGAAATGTTGTTTGTTACTGTGATGACAGGGGACTACAAACAGTTAGGGCAGGCCCGTGTTCTCCTCGTAGCACTCCTCCTGTTGGTTTCTTTGCTGATTTCTTGATTTTTCTCTTCTTGAGCTGTGTTCGTCGATTTCACTTTAGGAATTGGAATTCCACGTTACTAGTGAGGCCAAATCCGTGTTCTAATAACGCGTGAAATCCTACAACGACTGCGCCACTTTTTATATGCACGAAAGCATATAATGATTTTTAAAAACAATTTTTATTCTAATTTAATTTATTTTTAAAGTTTTATTTGATCTTTACATTACAAAATTTAAATGGTTCATAACGTCGTGTTATGACCGCGACTGAGCGAGTATGTTTCAGTTATGCTACAGTACTGATGCGAATACTTGCTGTCGTATTTATTAATTCACAAGTGCTGACACAAGTCAGGTGATTTACTAGAAAAAGAAGTTATTAACTTTCAGCAAGTAATCACGATCGTGACTTTAAAATATTATACGTTACAGATAGAGCACGAAGTGGTCTCAAAGCTGTAACGCAAGAGGAGATTACAATGGTTCTTATCTGAACATATTAAGTTACTGCAACAAAGTATAAGGGTAAATGAAGGTGAAGTTTAACAATTCTAAGTACAATGGATAATTTTGATATAACATATATATCAATGTTTTGTTTATAATGTTTCCACTAATTATGTTCAGTAATTGGGTAAACAGGGTTTTATCACATTTTAGAATCCTTGAATATATTAAAACTCTTGAATATATTAATATAAAAATAAAATTATATTTTTTAGGAAAGCAAAAAAATTGTGGTAAATTTTTCGCAAGATCAAGGCATATTATCCGCATAGAAATAATAAGTAATTTATTAGGGGTGGTTTGTCTGGTCTTCAAACTGTATACACTAGGCACAAAAATTAAGGGATGTAAAATACTAATCAGTTTGAAACATTAAATTGGATTGTCAATAAAGTGGAAACCATATTCTCTGCTTCCATTTTTATCAAATAACTTAATGAAAATTAATAATTAATGAGAGCTCAAAACAATAGTGAAGTTCCTTTTTAAAATCAATTGCGCAACATTATTTAAATACATAATTACACTTGGTCAGTCAGTATATTATATACCGTATAATAAACACGAAGAATTGTAATAGATGGTAATACTGTATATTACAATTCTTCGTGTTTATTAAAATTTCGATATAACATATATAAGGCTATTCTTTATTAACCGGATAACAGCCTAGGGTTAATAAATTACAAAAAAACGAATTTTTTCTGCGCAGTTTTCCTTTTTCTGCTAGGGTTTAAAGAGTGCCTTAAACGTTATTCTTTTATAATCTAGATTTGAAGATTCCTTCAAGAAGAAGACACTGCTTGTACTGGCAAACCTAAAAAGAAACTATTTATAACTTGTTATTTGTGTGTGCAGACTATCCTCAGATTAGAGGACCAGGAAAAATATTTTTCGTTTTGTTTATCTGCTTTCTTAATGACATTGTTTTTATTTTGTTTAATGGAAATACCAGAGTATCTAATTATAATCTTTCTAAGATATAGAATGTATATTGACAGGATAGTAAAAATTTGGAAAAGGCGAATGATGTATAAGAATGTAAGATAAATAATTAAAATTAAATGTTACGTAGTCAGGACTACTCAGGACATGATATTCTCAATACCGAAGGGTGGAATTCGAGGTATTGTATTGCAAGTGAAAAAGTTGTAGTTCGTTTTTGATACTTCTTGAATTTATTTTCTTTAATTACAATGCTATTTACTGATAAGGTAGTATACTTCTATAATGAACTGTAATTTAATAAAAAAAGACCTAGAGATAACCGTTATGCATTCGGTATTATTGTTTATTTAAAATTGAACAAGTACGGTTCATTTCAATCATTGTTTTTTGGATGCATTGGTAAGAATGAAGAAAAACATTTGATTATTTCGATAAAGTAATTATTCGAATTTAGATGGAAGTATATAAATGTAATAAAGTTGGTAAAAGTATGATTTTTTAATAAAAATATGTAGTTATAAATATGTAGGCATATGTATATATCTTTGACTACATAACTATAACACTGGGGAACAGTCGATATGTATGTACATTGCTGTCCCCGATGCTGAAAATAGCATTACTTTTTCTTGATTGATTCTAGTTCCTGAAATAAACATATGTGGTAAATATTAATGCAAACTAAGAAAAAACAAAATAAAATAAGCAATTTCTTTTATTTTGATTTTTTTTTTATATATGAAATTCGATAAGAAAATAAAGAATAATTGATGCAGAAAATATTGAATATTTAAAACAAAGTTATTGTACGATTTTCTTTTACCCAATTTTATATTGTTTCCGAGATATAGAGTGTTACAATTTTACTTTCTTAGGTATCTCCAAAATGATTTTAGCAGTTTTAATAAAATTTGGATTACGAAAAGTACTTCAAATTGTATGTATTTGAAGTACTAATTGTTTTGGTACTCGAGACCATACAGTCCTAATTTTTGTTTACTACCTACTTTAAATAAGGTGCGATATTTAATAGATTTTAAATAAATGGAGGTTTTAATGTAAAGAATGTGGAACAATGCAAATAAAAACAAATAATTAGATTATTAATAGATTACTAACCACTTTCTACTATTAGAATGTTTAAATGTATTTAGTAAAGCGTGAACCATTGTTAATAAAATAAATGAATAATGTTTATACAATGAACAAACATTTTTTTAATAGTAATTCCCATCAATAAAGCCTCGCCTGATATACTCCTTTAATGGAATAATGAACGCATGATCATTAGAGAAAAGCGCTGGCGGTACTGGCAATTGTATTAATTTGATTATGAAATGTTATATAATCTAAATATTATTCTAGTCAGGTATATGCAGGTAGCACATACGAGGATAGTCTCAGCTTTAATATCTTGTTTATAGTGAGAATCGTCGAGCACCTCAAAATAGCCATCAGCCGTAAACTCCGTCTCTTCATTGTTGACAAAACTTTTACCACCGAGCTATTTTTTCATGTTTGGAAATACAAGATAATCTAAGGGGACTAAATCTGGCGAATAGGGTGCGCGAGGAAGCAGTTTGAACTATAACTCATTGATTTTGGCCATCTTGATAATGGATGTGGAATTAGTGCATTGCCTCGATGAGATAAAACTATCTTTTTCTCCAAATGCAGTCTGTCCTTGATTTTATCATTCAAACGCTACAATAAGTTCGCATAATACTCGCTGTCGATTGTTTTTCCTTTCTGCAGATAATCAATGAAAATTATCCCAAAAAACTGACGCCATGACCTTACCATCAGATGGAACTGTCTTCTCCTTCTTTGGAGCCGATTCTCCCCTTTCAGTCCATTGTTTTGACTGTTTCTTTGTCTCAGGTGTAAAATAATTGATCTATGTTTGATCCATGGTTATGAATGGATGCAAAAACTCGACTTTATTCCTGTGAAACTTCGTCAAACAGTCGATTGAAAGATCCTTTACCCTTCTTGCGTACAGCTTCTTCATGTTCAAATTTTCAGCCAATATGCAATCTATAGCATTTCTTGAAATGCCTAGCGTGTGTGCTAGCTCGCGCACTTTCAGTCGATAGTCATTCAATATTATTCTGTTGATTTTCTTCACCATTTCTGACGTGGTCACCTCATTTGGTCAACTACAGCGATGATCGTCTTGGCAGCTCATATGGCCTCACTTAAAATCTGCCACGTAATATTTTACTATTGTAAATGAAGGATCAGACTCCCCCAGAGTAGAATCTAGGTCCGCTTTGATGTCGGTTGGACTGAACCTTTTCAAATGAAAGTATTGTATCACATAACGATGACCAATTTCGTGTACATCTGGGACTTCTTACCCTCATACATACAGGTGTATCTAGGGCATTGTTATGTGCTATAAAAGTTTAATAAATAAATCTCCATAGATTTTCCATTACAAATTTAGTGCGAATTTAGTTTTTAGTCTGTCAAGTACAAATTTCATGTTTTATTGTGCGCAGCACTAGGGTATTGAGTCCTTGAGCCATAGATGATTGACTTGAGTATGCACAGAAGGTATTGAGTCCTCCCTGGAAATTATTTATTATTTTTAATTAGAAAAACTTCGGTCTCTCCTTGTTACCGTAACAGCTAGCGTCAAAAGAATTTTGAGAGTAATATTTGTATTTGGTGCGAAATTATGCGACCCTATAAATTCTAAAATATTAATTAACAGGTGACTGTATCTGCTCAGAGATCAAGTACGAGTACACAATTTTATTTCAATATCATGCAACAGACTTATGTGATACCTACTGAAATTTTGTGAAATGAAGAACATTTTTAAATATCAAATTATTTGCTAATTACAACTAGCAATTGAGTTTCCCATATATACATAAGCTGTTTTCTTTTTCACCATCATCAAAACAATTATTTTTATGAGTTTCTGTTTGCATTATAATTACCATATTTTCTTTGCATTTATTTTGATTAATAAACAGCATGCTGATTGCATTTATTTACCAAACTGTATCATTTTCATAAATCCTATCAATTTAATAAACAGACAGTAATGCAACAAATACGATTCTCTTTGTAATAATAATGCAGTGTAGAATTCTTGACTTAGAAAACACGGAAATTTCCGTGTGGTGATAATTTAAAATTCACAAATAACTTTTAAATTATAGATAAGCCGGGAGGTCCAAGTAAATATCGAATCTTTGTTGTCAAAATATTTATATCTAGACTTTTAGATCTTTGTATTTTAGACAGAAGACTTTATTGGGATTATCTTCAATGTGTTTCTAGATACTGGATATTTTAAAGCAACAGTAACAAATATAATTTATAAATGCTTAGCTTATTGTAAATGTGTATTATAAAATTATCTTTTATTATTATTATTTTTTTTGAATCCTTAATTCATCAATTTATAAATATCGACAAATCTAATGTTACGTGTTTAAGTAGTCTTAAGTTAATAGTTTACAATTAATATCATTAGGAACTATGTTTTTGTCACAAAAAAAGACTATAGACTGGACTAGTTTTTACAAATACTGAAAGAGTATACGTTGCTTGATGCGCGTTTCACTAACCAAGTTAGCATCATTAATGGGTAATTACAATAGGTTGGACAGGTCGAAACCTGAAAGTTTTAATTTTAGATTTAAATTTTAGTTCTAAAATGATCCTATTTAATCAGAATTTAAAATGTTCCCCTTAATCTACTTGGAGTGACTTAAACCTCTTTAAATTTTTAGTTAAAGAATAAATAAAATAACATGAAATAGAATTACTACGAGTATAACTAGCTGCAAAACAGCATTTCTTATTAGTTAAACAGTACAGCAGAAAATATCAAAGTTATTCTCAATATTACAGTATTTAATCATTTGATATAAAGGGATGCTATAAAAATGTGAGTAAATAGTATGAGAAGGTTTAATTTTTTGAAGAAATTTTTTTCAAAGTGGCAACATGGATCGGACTTCACACAACTGATTCATATTCTTATTTCGAGCGGAAATTTGTAGCCATTTTAGATTTTTTTATAATTGAGTCTAAATTTTTGTATGTAGATCATGTTGTGATACACAAAATTTGAGATCGAAAATTACTCCAAGATATTTTATATAGTTGCCCTGCATCTTCACGCAATTGCTGTTTGGATGGCAGTTTATAGCAGAAGAAAATTGTTCTGCTCTTTTGCTGTTAATTGGGCTCGTTTTTCTCAATTGCACCATCAATACAGAACGGCGAAGACTCTTTTTCGAAGAAGGAATTTTGTCTGAATTTGCTCAACAACTACATACCTATCTTCAGCAAGAATATGTAACAGTATACGACAGACACTATAGATTTTTTTAAGACCGCTAAATTTGAATACACAAGTTTCCTTCCTTCCTTTCCCCCGAAGCCTTCTAATTTGACTATTATGGACTATTTCGTGTTCCCTTATTTAAAAAATAGGATTTTCGAACTGATGTAGCAAGAACTGGATAATTTACAAGAATTAGGATAAAGAATTGTTGAAGAATGTAGAATCATAAGGCTTGAAATACTGCGTAAAGATTTTGATAGTATGCCGACGTGCAAACATATTATTCATTTAAAATATAGCTCCCCAACATAAATTAGACATTTCCAATTACAGAGTAGGAAAATAATAGAAATGTTATAAATACAATAAATTTAAGTTCTAAATATACAAAAATACAATTAATAGGGAAACTAATTATATGCTTAATGAATTTAACTTTAACATCCCAATACTTTTAATAAATATCCACCACATGAGTGTTGAAAATATTTGTTAGTTTAATATTTAAACAGTCAAATAGGTAGTTTCCAAGTTGATAGGCGTTTGATAAAGTAATTCCACAGTATAATTGACCTCGGGTTGACTCTGAGTTGACCTCCGTCATGCAAGCTCATGCAGACTAAATCGTGAAATGCGTGATAACCCTACAGAAGGATATATATCATCCATTTCCTTTCGAACATCAAATTTTCGAAAATATATTTTTAATTTTTGGCAAAGTAGCAACATGCGTTATTCAGATTAGATTCCACACAACTGATTCATATTTTAATTTTGAGCGAACAAGAGATACATAGAGAAATTGAACAGTAAATGAAGATGTAAACCCTTTTGATTTTCTTTTTCTATTTGAGTCTAAACTTTTGTATTCAAACTATGTTGTAGTTTCTATGTGATACAGGAAATTTAATTTGGGTTCGAAATTTACTTCAGATCTTTTATATAGTTTCAGTACAACCTCATGCAATTGGTGTTCTTTGCAATTGGCTCTCTCAGAAGAAGGATTGGGCTCGTTTTCCTCAATTTCATTGTCAATTCAAAGCGGTGAAGACTAACAACAATAACAACATTTTATCTGATTTTATTTAAAAATTTCAGCAATAATGTATAACAGTATGTGAATGAGACACTAAATTTTTTTAAGACCACCAAATTTATATACGCAAGTTGAGTTTCTTTTAGGGTCTATTAAAATGACTATTATGGACTATTTTGACTATTATTAAAAAAAATAGGATTTTCAGAATTCATGTAGCAAGAGCTGGATAATTTACAATTAGGATAGAAGATCGATGAAGAATGTGAGCAAACATGTCTTAACGCATGGTGGCGAGCTTATTAATTATTATATAAATTATGTTGTTTATTGATTATTAGTCTTTCATTTTCATTTTTAAACCATAATTCATTACTATTTTATCGTCAGAATCAATAGCATATTTGTACGTTCTTGATATAAGTATGGCATGTAAATTGACAAATTTTGACAGAATTATTTCAAAAAGATGACGTAAGCTAAGATGAACTTTGACCAAAATAATTTTTCGTATCCAAAGGAGTACAAAACATAGATATAGCTCTTATTTATCAATAAGACCACAAGAAAAATTTCCTATTTCCAGAAAAATATGTCTATTTTTGCTTGTTCGTACACACTACCCGAATAAGATTTTAATTACCAATACACTTTCTACAGCAATGCTTGCAACGAAATACCCAACATGCCAAAGCTGAAATACTATGAGATCTGAAAGGCTGAATCCTGATTGAATAAACTGAGTAAAATAGAGTCGATATGGAACATATCATCGGAACATATCATTGAAATGAATTTATCTAGCATTCAATAATGCGAACTCGACACTATGTAGTCGAGACAAAAGTAGTGTGCATTTACAGTTTTTTTCTTCTTAAAGCAATAAGTACTTTAATGCACTAATGCTTTTTTTTCATAAATATCACCATATACGTATTGAAAATATTTATTAGTTTAATATTTAAACAGATAAATGGGTAGTTTCCATGTTGATAGGCTTCTGATAAAGTTATTCCATAGTATACATTTCGATAATTCAATATAGTGAAAGTAATCTCATGGTGACTGAACCAAAATATGAAAATATTTCTCATATCAGCCACGTCTGTCTTATACCGAGTTCAACATTTTAATATGTTTTTTCCACAATTTTTCTTTATTCTGATACTACTTATCAGTTTTTTTATAAACACTACGGTTTATATTATAATAAAAATAGTTACAGATTTATTAAATTAAGAGTCTATATACAAACAGTGAAAAAAAAGGGTTTATTAAAGAACAACTCATGTTAATAGAGAAGCTGCAATAAAAATGCCTATCGTTTTTCGATAGCGGAAATAATGATGTAGATGTTGGTATTTATTATGAGAAAATTTTATTTTTGGAAATTGTGCGAAATAATATACGAAATTTAACACATACAAGTCTGTCTGAGGAATATAGTAAAACTAATTGTTACATGCTTCTAACAAGGTATGGAAAAACTAAATCCTGTCATAAATTATGTAAGATTAAATTTGAACAAAATGGGTAGTGTCTAAAAAATGACTTTCAGCAATTATTATAGTCACCCTGAAAGCGGAAGCTGCAAAGGCAATGCACAGGGTGGGAAACATGAACAAGAAGGACCTGAATAGACTCTCAAGAGAGCTATCTGAGGAGGGGCTCCTATGGATGCCCTCTGACAGTACGGGTGTCCACTTCCTGTTTGACCAGTAAGACCGACTGGATAGAGGGTGGAGCTAGATTACCGCACTCCAGGCCGAGATAGTTGCAATTAGATACGGTGTTCTGGGGGCCGACCAAAATCGGACCCAGGAGAGGGTGCTCGGATAGCAGGGTGGCGTTGATAGCCCTGAATTCAGCAACGACAAAGTCGAAGCTGGTCTATAATTGCTATGAAGCATTGAACCACTTGGCAGGGAAGGGACCGGTGGAACTCTCATGGATACCTGGGCATAATGACATTAAGGGAAATCTAATTGCAGATGACCTTGCCAGACTAGGGACCAGGGAAAACCTCTATGGACCAGAATCTGCAGTGGGAATAAGTCGGAATCTGATCAGAGACCGCATCAATGACTGGGCAAGAGACCAGCACAGAGAAAGACGGAGAGGAGTAACGGGTTGTCGAATATCCAAACTCTTCATCGAATACTCAGAGATTGAGAAATGGGCCCAAAAATTCATTAAATTGAACAGGCACAAAGCCAGAACCCTGGTAGGAATCATAACGGACCACCATAGTAGCCTGAATACATATAAGCACCTCGATTCATCTTCTTTACACCTGCCCCGCACTGGAGGAGAGGAGGTGCCTTATATTAGGGACCCCTGTTAGCCTAGAGGAGGCGAGGCTTAAGGTGAGGTATGTGCCCAAATTGCTCCTTTTATGGGATTTTTGGATAATGACCCGGATAAGAGGAGATCGCCAAGTGACTACCCATGCGATCAGTGGCTGATGAGGCCCAAACCCACAAAACATAATAATAATAATAATAATAATAATAATAATAATAATAATAATAATAATAATTATTATTATTATTATTTCCATGGCCTGGATCGACTACCGCAAGGCATTCGATATGACATCGCATGAGCTAATAATTCACTTGCTCCAATGCCTTGTGGTGCCCGGTCCTATAGTGAGATGCATTCAAGAACTGATGCCGCTCTGGAGGACTCGGTTTACCATAACATCGGGTGATACTAGAGTCCGGACAGAGCCGGTGTCGTTTAGAAGGGGCGTGTTTCAGGGAGACTCCCTTAGCCCCCCTTCTGTTTTGCATCTCACTGTTGCCGTTGTCCGTGTCCCTCAGGAAGACCCGTGGCTATAACTGCGGCACCCCCGGCGATCGGAGGCATAAGGTCACCCATCTATTTTACATGGATGACCTAAAACTTTATGCCTCCGGAGAAAGGGAATTACGCCAGTCCCTGAGGGTGGTGCAGGAGTACACGCAGGCCATCGGGATGGAGTTCGGGTTGGACAAATGTGCACTGGTTCATCTCAAGAGAGGACGAAGCCGGGAATACGCAGAGGATGCGCAGCTAGTAGACGGAAGCATCTTAGATGCCGGAGAGTCGTACGCCTACTTGGGTCTTGAGCAACGCTCCACCCAAGAGGTAGGTGTCATAAAAAACGCTCTCCGCGGCAAGTATCAGCACCGCCTCCGACAGATCTGGTCTTCAGAACTGTCGGGGAAGAACAAGGTGTCTGCAACAAACATGCTTGCCGTTCCGATCCTTGTCTACTCCTTCGGAGTAGTCAAATGGACACAGGAGGAGCTGCGACAACTCGACGTAGTAACCCGAAAGAGGATGCATCTCAGTAGGAGTTTGCATCCTAGATCGTCCGTTCTACGGCTATATCTCCCACGATATCGCGGAGGTCGTGGACTCTTGAGTTTGGAGTGTCTTCATAACAGGATGGTTCTGGACGGAGCCTGTAAAGTTATCAGGAGTTCGGATCCCCTTCTCTGCATGGTCCGAGATCACGAACATGCAGGGATAGGAGCATTTTTATTTAAGGCAGCACGTAGAGCAGCCGATGATCTCGGTCTCGTCTTCGATACCGAACGGGCCAATCACAACTCTGTCACCGAGTTGGAACCCGTTCAGTTAAAAGCCCAAGTAAAAGCTGCAGAGCATTTAAGAGCTCTGCAGCTTCACAAGGATAAGCCCATGCGCGGGGTCTTCTATAGGAATATGGAAGCCCTGGGCTTATCCGAAAGGCTGACCTTTGCTTTCTTAAGGTCAGCCGGGCTAAATTCAGAGACCGAGGGATTCATCATGGCTTGCCAAGATGGTGTATTTAACACGCTCGTCTATCGGAGTCGTGTCATGGGTATGGAGGTCCCTGATGTCAGCTGCAGGGCCTGCCGTAGGGCGCCGGAGACATTGATGCATTTACTGTCGGCTTGTCCGGTATATGCAGTCTCGGCCTATATCCATAGACACAACGCAGCGTTGCGGGTGCTTTATTATCATTTAAGGCACTCGTATCAGATAGACGAGACACCAGTGCTGCCTTACGCTCCGGGGGATATTGAGTCCGTTGTGGAAAACGAGAAGTGCCGAATATATTGGAACTATTCGTTTTCCACCGTCAGGCAAATACAAGCCAACAAGCCTGACGTAGTCCTCCTCGACCACCAAATCAGGACAATGTTCGTCATCGAGTTCTCGGCACCCGGTGATGGTAACATTGTTTTGAAAGAGGAGGAGAAACGGACAAAATATCGAGATTTAATCTTCGAACTCCGTAGACTCTATCCAGACCATACTGTTAAATTGAAGGTACTGATTATAGGAGCCCTTGGTGGAGCGAGAGATACACTGCTTTCTGAATTAAAGAACATACCGGCATGCCGAAACTCGGCAGAAATCTTAGCCGGTCGCATGCAGAAGGCCGTAATTCTCGGCTCACTACGTCTACTCAGGGCACACGACTCGGCTCAGTAATCACTAACCGAGCGGACGCGAGGAGTGATTGCTGGTATTACCAGCGCACCTTCTGTGTGAGTCGGAGCCACAGAAAGGGGTGACTGGCTTTTAGTAAAAAAAAAAAAAAAATAATAATTATTATTATTATTATTATAGTTATATTCAGTTTATAGGAGAATGAATATTCTTTTTATTTCGTTAAAAAAGAACTATTAGTTTAATTTGTTTTATTGGAATATATATTTAAAAATTTATAAAAATTTTTTTTCAGTTTTTTTTCTTTCATGCACATTTTTAAAATATTTGGAATCAATTTACAATTTATGTTCTCAAATCTTAAGGTAAATTCTCTTATTACATACATTACAACTTTTTCATCATCTGATTTATTTGGAATGCGTTTGATAAACAAAAATGTCATACAATACAAGATTATATGACATTAAGTATTATTATAGTTGGGCTGTAATGATTTTTATGGGATAAACTATTTGTGCTGTGAAAAATAAATTGAACAAAAGAATATTATCGATATTTTAGATTGAGTAAAAGCGAGTCTGACTTTTGCAAATCATTCGAAAATTTGAATGCAATTTTTAAAATTTTACAACTAGTGATATGTTACACATTAAATTGATAAACATTTGTTGGAATCTGTACAAATATTTAAGTTTAATAATGACTTACTTCTCAAGATTAAATAAAAATGAGAGGCCAGAAAGCATCATTCTAGAGTTTAATGACTGAATGTAAAATTTTTATGGAAGTGTAGCCGCAGCCCTTTACTGGGGTAAAGTTATTTATGCGAAATAATAAAATACTTTAAGGAACGCTGCTGAATATTTTGTAGTTGATTCATATGACTTAGACACCGGGGATACCAAATAAGGATACAATAATCTAATTTAAAATGAACTAACGCAAAATATAAATATTTTAAGGTAGTAGTGTTATTAAACGATGTCATGTTAGCCCACGACATCTAGGTAACTAACAACTTAACGATGCCCAGAGATCGATAGTTTATCATCAAAGTACACACCAAGATCCTTAATATCTTCAGAACGTATTAAAACTGTACCATTAAGAAAATAGTAATGTATTAGTGATTGCTTCAAGGCATACGAGCAACTTTTACATTTATCGATGTTCATTTATGTTTATCTTTTGTCACGACAAGGTTATATTTGAAAATAATTTTCAATCATCAGCAAAAAGAAAGATCATGTGGCATAAATACAGATATAAATCATTAATAATTAAGATACATTTTAAATAAGATAATGGTCCAAAATTTGAGCCTCGAAGTACGTCCAAAAGGTGTTTAGAAAGTCTCCAATTTAAAGCCATTATATGAAACAAGTAAAATACGCCTGGATAAATACGACTTAACTAACAATAAGTGAAGAAGATTACTACTCAATCCATATAATTTTAATTTTGAAATTAGTATATTATGATTTAACTTGTCAAAGGCCTTCGAAAAATCAGTATACACTACATCTATTTGACCTTTATTATTTACATGATGATATAAGTAAAATCCGCTAAATTTAAAAAATATATTATATAAAGGTAAATATATTTTATGATACGAGTATATACTAGGAGAGAAAATTATTTCAAAATTAATTTCATAAAATTATGTATCGTTTAAAATAGTTTGGACTAACTGTAACGTTTACATGATGAGTAATACGTTTACATATTTTGATTACACATTATCATTATCAAAGTCATATGACCTTTACTAGAATATTTTTCTAACGTATCCCATACGTATGAGCTGGCTGCATGAAATAGATACTTATTTGTTTCTCAATTAAAATATTTCTTCTTTTTTCTGATTTCATCATATTATTTATGTCTGTATTAAAATGGCTCAGGAGCACTAGATCAGCTGTGTGTTATCATGGTACATATGTACCTACATATTTTATTTATCAGTTGTTTACAATGTATATACATATAGAATAGATATAGATGTACAGGTGCTGTTAAAACTAGAAACTTTGTTACCGTTATGTTATGATTTAATCTATATGATTTATGTAAGGACACTACAAAAGAGATACTTCTTCAATGGAACATCCTGTAAGTTTTATTTTAATTTATTTATCGATACAAAAACCTAAAGCTACAGGAAGTTACAAAAGAGCTAAAATAAATAGAATAACATAAAACAATAAATATATAAACATAAATAAAAATTAATATTAGATAAGAGTGTAACAAAACATATATATGTTATGGATACTATTTTAAATTACTGAATAATTACTGAAGATTAAATCTAATTAACTGACAACTAATTAATTAATTAACAAAGCCTGATTGATATTGGCCATATAGTGAACACATACGAGTATTATATATTATATCGGCGAGTATTTCAATAAATTAGTAAACAGAGTGGGAAAATAAAATAATAAATAAGGGAGACTCTGAATAGCTGGAATGTTGAAGAATGTTGTGATAAGGCTATAGCGGCAGTCTATTATTAAGATCGCTCTATTATAAAAAAATTATATAAAACAGCACTAAGAAATAGACTCAACGTAACTCCAAGTCATTCAAATCAAACCTTGAAGACAATTCAAACTTTGGAGATCTGACAGAATACATACATGTCATTCAGCTTAATCGACACATGCTTTTCAAAGTTCAATTGAACCTTTTCTATGGATTTCACATAATTGCAGTACATTTATATTTAGATATAAAATAAACAGTTTTAAAACCTTAAAACGGACTTTTCCGCACACAGAACATCTCTATCTCGAAATTGAGTGGCCGAGAAAAAATAAACCAACACATAAATGCAGAATATGTGTTTTATGCGACAGTTTTACTTTTTTTAAATAGTTCACCCTCGTGCTTTCTCATGACCCATGAACAGGGTGGGGTGTGTCCTATCCACCTCAAAATCAATAGATGTCGTCTGGTAGACGTCCCTGATCAGAATCAGTCGAAACCCGATCGATCCGGCACGATTTAATTGAGTGGTCCTGCTAACAAACAAATTTCTCAAATAGTCCACCATTGTGCTTTTTCATGACCCATGAACATGGTAGAGTGTGTAATATCCACCTCAAAATCAATAGGTGTCGTCTGGGAGACGTCCCCGATCCGAATCAGTCATAAACCCGATCGATCCCACATGACTTAGTTGAGTTATCGTGTTAACAACGAAAATTTCTCAAATAGTCCACCGCCGTGCTTTCTCATGACCCATGGACAGGATGGAGTATGTCCTATACACCTAAAAATCAATAGGTGTCGTCTGAGATACGTTCCCGATCAGAATCAGTCAAAACCCGATCGATGCGACACGATTTAGTTAAGTTATCGTATTAACAAAACAAATTTCTCAAATAGTCCGCCATAGTGGTTTCTAATGACCCATGGACAGGGTGGGGTGTGTCCTATCCACCTCAAAATCAATAGGTGTCGTCTGGGAGACATCTCCAATCAGAATCAGTCAAAACCCGATTGAGCCGACACGATTTAGTTGAGTTATCGTGCTAACAAGAAAAGTTTCTCAAATAGACCCAAAGGAGGGGTGGTATGTGCTATCCACCTCAAAATCAATAGATGTCGTCTGGGAGACGTCACCGATCAGAATCAGTCAAAACCCGATCGATCCTATATGATTTAGTTGAGTTATCGTGCTAACAAGAATAAATGCCGACGACAACGACGACACACACACAGCAAAAAATTATTGATAACCATTTTTTTGGTTTTTATGCCGAAGAACGAAAAATAAATCCAAAAAAAAATTGTTTTTTCACTTTTTTTTTACACGATTACATTACTTTTCCGCTTATAGTGAAGTGCAAAAAAGTAAAAACGTATTAAGTAACGAATATAAGTAAAAGTAGATTTCTCCATACGAAACCAAGACAATATTATACGCATTAATATGTAGTATAGTTGTATTATAATTAATTCTTGGACTAAATGTATATCTTGAGTAAAAAATAACAATTAAATCTTTAAATTTATTACATCCAATTTACACTTTACAGTTAAGTTCATTACAGTCTATCAATATGTGAAAACTAAAAAAAAAAATAATCATTGTATCATATTTTGATATATTCAGCGGTATATTGTTTAACTTCATTATAAATTTCTGTGGGGTTTTATTGCAGTCTAATAATCTGGAATTAATGATGTGGAAAAATTGGGTATTGGTTTTTTTAGAAATAATCATGTTTTTCCTGGTGTTAACAACACATAGTTTCATTGTTTGTTTATTTTGAAATATTTATTTAAATGTTAAGTATATTTTTGCATTTGTATGCAAAAATACACTTAAACATTTACTTTTTATAAGAATTCAATGTTTAATTAAAATAAAAAAAAATTAAATGTATATTTTTAATAAAATACATTTAATTTTAATATATTTTGTAAATATGCAAAAACTATTTTTAAAATCAAGTATAATTAGCAATTCAATTAATTGTGAAATAAATATATGTCGCAATTATCATTTCAGTTTTTTCTGATACATTAAAGAAAATAAATAAAAGTAGTCCTTAAAATTAATAACCATATTTATAATAGTATAAAAAGGATTCACAAGGTAATTAGAGACACATGCTCATAAAACAAAAAAAAGTCACATTTAAAATGAAGAATAATTGGAAAAACATCATTACAAAAATAAATATTAATGAATATACAATTAAATATCTACCACAAAATACTTATGATTATATACTTTTATGTTGATGACATTATTGTAATGACTCATTAGAGATGTATTGAAGAATGCTTATTTATTTATTTATTTGTATCTCGAATTCTACTTTTTTTCACTATTCTCAATGATTAGTGCATTAATAAATGGTAACATGTAATTGTTTTCAAATTCATAGGTAAATTTTATAGATCGAATCAACTATTTGACTTTAGACCAAAATCTATATATAACTGTCTTTTTGATACTAAAAACTACAGCCACTTACCTAAACAGTATTGGAAAGAAATAACCAAAACCTCATTTGGCTTTGGGGTCAGATCTGACATGAGAATATGGAAAGCTGTGTATGAAAAACAAATCGAGGGAGAGTTACTCTTTCTGAACTGACTGACTTCAACTCGGGCAGACTTTGTATTTAGCTATATTTGTTTATAATTTCTTACCGATTCCAATAGTTTGAAACAGTAAACAGATAGCCCGACCATCTTCATGCAGTAATTGTGTTATTAGTGAATTTGGTGGAATTCATCACTGACAATGAGATTATATAATGAGAATTGTGGGCAAGTAGATTTTGGAACGATTTCCTGGTTTTTATTCATATTCAACTCACATAAGCAGGCAATTGACAAAATGATTGGCTGTAGTGACTTTCCTGGGTTCTGCTTTATGTATCTTAGGTAAACCACACATCATGTTGTGTACATTATGGGGTAATTCTTTGGGAAGAAAGAAAAAATAACATCGAGATATTTATAAACTCATTTCAATATATAAAATTCAATTGCAGTTAAATATATTTCATTATCTGTTCACATGAATTCAGAAAGGACTACATTTAAGAAATATCGTGGAAGCTACAAAGGGAAACTTATACATTTTATAACCCTTTCTACTCTTGTCCATCAAACTAAATTGGTGCACTCATGTATCGAATAATTTTCACCTTCGTTATTCTTGTAAACATATACTTTTACAGTCTGTTTATTAACACGTCCTTGATGTGTTAATAAACAGACTATTGTTTATTGACACGTTAAGGACGTATGAGGTACAAGGGGGACCTACCGCTAGGACGGGTGATGGCTATATACCCCATGGGGCATTCCGATTCTCCCGTTCCCTTTTGCGTCGTGGTAGGGGTAAAGCCCGCCCAAGGCGGGTTCTTTCCATCGTTTTCTATTTCGTCTTCAACCAGACACTACCCTTCGTTCCTAGAAAATAAATTGCCCCGTTCACCTGTTTCCTTTTTTTTGCACAGCTGTTGTTTTACAAGTATCTTCATTATATACTTACATTACTTTCCGTCTTCAATTTATTGTATTGTGTGATTTGTTTCTAATACATTTATTACACTCTCATTGTCAGTTGATTTCGATATTTTCCATATTTTTGGTTATAGGAATATTATACCGTTCTTTCATTTTTTTTACTAGACAGCAAGTCAATCGGTCGATTTCGTATAATGTGTAGGGAGGGGACGTGGACGGTACGCCCTACTTCAGGTTGTCCAGTGTCGATAATTAGCGGCGCTACAACAGTTTGTGGGTAATCTGTGCGACAGTTACGTCCTACATGTGAGGGAGTGTACATCGTATTTGTAACGGGGAAAAACTTTTACGTGGGAAGTGATGTTGATGGGCTTACTGTTAAAAGATGATCAACGTATTTAAAGAAAAAATATCTTGGCCATATTTGACAGCAAACTATGATCTTTTTTGCATTATTTTTATAATTGGTTTTGCATTAAAAAAAGTGTCTTCTAATAAAACGTTAGAAGGCACTTAGTTAAAAAAATAAATAGCTTCTCTTAAAATAATTAAAAATAAAATACAAACTCTTAAAACTTAAAAAATATCCCCTTGAATAAGAAAAAAACTAAAGAAAATTTTCGAAGAAGCCTCCGTCTTGCGCCAAACAATAACCCAACCTGTCGTAAAATTCTGAACGAATGTTGGTCGGTCAGCATAAGAGGGCTAATAGTTTGAAATAAATTTTCAATATTAGCCCTCAGTTGATTTAAATTATTAGCTCTTTCATGAGGATGCCCGTATAACTTTGATTTAATATACCCCCATAAGAAAAAATCATTAGGTCTTGGTGGCCATTGAATTACGCCTCTCGTAGATATAATTCTTTGGGGGAATATCGTATTCAAATAGTCAATGACTATTCTTGAGTTATGGGCCGGACACCCATCGTGCTGGAACCAAACGTTGTCAAAATTGGGGTTAATGTTTGCCAATGCAGGAACAATTTGGTTTTGAAGAAGATTCAAATAAGTCTCCTCATTTAAATTTCCATCAATAAAGAATGGTTCAATAATATCATTCCCATAAATACCAGCCCAAACATTCAATTTTTCGGGATATTGTGTCCTTGTATTTAACAGGCGATACTGATTTTCAATAGCCCAATACCGTAGAATTGATGGATTGTGATTCATCGGTGAACACGATGTTATAAATAAAATTGTCATCGGCATTTGCATGTTCCATTACCGTGTTACAAAATTCCATTCTACGGTACTGGTCTTCATCGAAAATTTCTTAATGGGCTTCGTATTTATAAGAATGATATTTATTTTTCTTTAAAATTTTGTGAATTTTACCCACACTAAAACCAGTCTCCTCGGAAATTTTTGGGATAGAAATATTTGAATCTCCTTCTACCATTGCACACACCATTAATTCCTGCATCCTCGTTAATTCTAGGTGTCTTGTGGCATTTACAACCTAAAATGCATCCCGTTGATTTAAACTTTTCGACTACTGTCGATATTGTGTTCAAGGCAGGCATCGGACGATTTACATATTAGACTGATAAAAGGTCTCTTATTGCACGTAATGAATGTCCTCGAAGAGACCATGATATCAAATCAATTTTTTCCTCAAGTGAGTACGTCATAATTACTAAGTTTAGAATTAAAAGAATCTATTTAAAATTACACGTATTACTGCGAAGTTCACTCGTCTAAATGCCAAACACGTATGCGACGGTAAATGTGAAATCTAAGTCGTCGATCATCACGGCGTACGGCCGGACTCCCCACCTGAGCGGTGGTTAATTTTCCGAGAAGGACCGAACGGTGGAACCTATGTACAGTTTTAAAATGAAAGCACGGTATGTTAGGATTGACCTGGTAGATTTGATAAAATGTTTATAAAACAGCGCTGCAAAGTGTACAGTGTTGAGTTGCGCGGGATTACCTAGCACGTTAAGGACAGATGAGGTACATAGCCATCAAGGGGGTCCTACCGCTAGGGCGGGTGATGGATATACCGCCCTTAACGTGCTAGGCTAGTTGTGCGGGATTGCCTAGGCGACTTGCGCCACGGCCTGATGGGGTACATATACCTCATGCCAAAAAATCACATTTATGAGTGTTTTAGATTTTTAAAAATATTTTTCCTCAATTCTCCATACAAAAAATATCCGAGGAACGTAAAAAAATCTCGTCTTTGCGAGTGGTTTTGGCAATAGGGCACCGCACTAAACGTGTGAAAAGTAACATTTCAGTCTTGAACAGTGAATTAAATTAGTACCTTTATCGAAAGTAAAAAAGAGAAAATGAAATTTTTAACAATAAACATCCGTACTATGTTCTCTAGAGATGAATTTATCATCTTGAGTCAGTTAGGCCAGTTGGGCGGCTTATGTAATAATGATATGCACATTAAATTGAATAAAATATTAACTATTAACTATTACTAGCCCATTTACGCCTCTGGTTTGTAAGATACTGATCGATCTTTACCGTCTACGTCGCCGAAGCGTTTTGGGTCTCATAGTAAGCGGCATTGCAATCGATTTCTCGCTAATTTAAAGCGGTCCTCACACGACAAAGCCTCCTTCCATTTCACAATCACAACGTGTGAAATAACGTAATGTGACGGTTATTCTTGGAGTTACTTCGTAGTCCCAATTTTAGTTCAAAAGTAGCAGTGGTGTAGGTATTGTTTTGTCAAATGTTTTCTAAGGTATTCTGATATACGAGGGGATATCCAATAGAAACCGAAAATATAATTTTTTAAATTTAGTTATTTAATTTTTAAACAAAAAACCTTCAATCCCCTTCAAAGTATTTTCCATTGGCACTAGCATACTTGTCTAATCTTTTATTCTATTCTCAAAACATTTTTGAAATTCGTCCTCTGTGATGCCCGACAGCGGCATTGTCGTTTTTTTATCACCTCAGCCACATCGGCAAAACGCTCTCCTGTTATGTCTTTTTTAATTCGGGGGAATAAAACAAGTCTAAGGGGGCAAGGTCAGGTGAATAGAGGAGATGGGGCAGAGAGGTCATGCCATTTTTGGTCACACATTGGCGCATAGACAGGGATGTGTAATAGAGGCGTTATCGTGGTGGAAAAACCAGACGCCGATTGCCACAAATCAGGCCAGATCAGTCTAGATAGCTCCACAATTTCGTCAATGGTCCATCGTCGATCTTCAGGATGGTCTCGGGAATTATTCCAACATTATCATCGGTTCAAGGCGTGGAAGGACGACTAAAGCGAAGTTTGTCCTCAACTGACATTTCACCTCATTTCAAAAGGGAAAACCACTCAAATACTTGAGTTCTCCCAATAGTATCATTCTTGTAGGACGTTTTTAACATTTAAAGAGTTTTTGTGTCAGTTTTTCTGAGCAAGAAGCAAAACTTTATGGCCACGCGCTGTTCACGGGAATCAGCCATTGTGAAAACGACGAGCACAACAAACAGCTTTCACTAAAAAATTCACACAAGCCTTGTTTAGCGACCGCGCTTAGCTTACTGACTCGAAAAACTCGGAAATGGTAGCTCTATAGGCTCCTAGCGGCAGAACGCGGTACTACATAAACTTTGCTCACTACATCAGTTGGATTTCTTTTGAGTACATCCTCGTAGGTGCTAATAACGTAATTAAATACTTTTGACAGGTTCTCTTGGAATATAGACAGTAGTTAATTGATTCTTTAGTCAATTATGTTCTGGGTACGACCATATTGAAACCAAAAACATAATTAACCCTAAAATTGATTAATATATGTCTATATTTCAAGATAACGTATTGATAGTATCTCATTATATTATTTCTCAATGCAGTATTATTCAGGGTCACCAATCGACAATAATCTATTCATCTTTTTGGTATTTTGACCAATTTAAAGAAAAACATATGATTACGTCAAATGTCAATTATGTTATTGATGGAGATAGTGTATCTGGGTGATATGAATACAAGAAAAAGTTTTAGTCTTCAAAAATTAATATGTTAGAGCACATTGTATAATAAATTGTTTTCAGGTGCATGGTAAATGTTTTGTTCTCGGTATCACCTTGTATGTGCGGGAGAATATAATATATAAATGTACACAATTGAATGTCATTGTCGCTGGAATTGAATGCCCCACGTAGAAGTGATCGGATGACTTGGTTAACTTGAAAGTCTCACGTCTATTGACATGTTATACTTACAGTGAGTGGCCAGCCTAAGAGTTCAACAACTTTTCCGCATCTACTTACTGGTGTACCGAATTGACCCAGTCCCAACTGCAATGTTAGCTCGCCCGGACAAAGCTAGAGACTGCGACTAGTATGAAGTGCGTACTGAATGAGTCAGGAAAAGGAGGGGTTACATTTACTCATCCATGTGTGTAAATTTAGAGTTACTGTCAGGAATCAATAGTACGTAGCACCACAGTGTTATAAACTGCGTACGGTGCAGGATGTGTTAAGGCTTACTTGTTGATATCTATCTACGATTGGCGTAAATTGTCTATACAGTACAAACGGTTTGTGACACTCTTTTCAATTCGAGTTATTCAATGCTGGCATAGCTTACAGATTCAGTGAAAGTGACGAAATGGATAGCATACAATCTGCTAGTAAAAGTAAAAACACTCTGTGTTATCTGCCTAAAAGGCCACCCGTGAATATAGAATTTCAAGATTTAACGTACACTGTACCACAGGGAAGAAAAGGTTAGTTAATATATGGGCCTTTGTATTTCCTGTTTCCATTTTTTATTATTGGCGAGATATATGTATGGATACCTACAATTAATAAAAATATTTAAATTTTTCTTAATTAATTTTTTAATTAGTTGGGTGTAACTACCACCTCTTTTTTAAAAGATTGTTGTAAATTTGGTAGTTTTAAGAAATAAAGTTATCGTGTTTTTTTAAATGAAGGATTTTTTTTAATTTCCAATATGTTAACATATATTTACGTTAGAGCATCTAATTTTAACAGGACTACTGAATCTGTTTTAAACTGTTTTTATTATTCGTACGTATTCTTTATTTTACAAACAATTGATATACTTTACAATTAATCTATACGATAGAACATCTGTATATAAAATATTTATGAACTATAATTGCAACACAGCGTGAATAGATGCGGGGCTCCACGGTTTTCTAATTAACCCTTTCGTTTTTACTTAAAAAAAAACAAACACTTTTTTAACATATTTTTAATAAAAATTATATTTAGGTTATTGTGTCAAGAGACCTACAAAATCAGAACTTTTGTAATATATGTATGTATTCCAAAGACGGTAATTTGAATTACTAATTTGGATTACCTGATCATTTTTAACCCTTTTAAAATATCAAAGATCGTCCGTAATTTTCCTATTAAACTAAATTTGAAAATTTAGATCGTGGAAATACACTAGACACAAAAATTGAGGGTTATAAAAAAATCCAAAATTTTTACGTGATTCTCAAAGGGCTGTAACTTGGAGAAAAATAGTCGCAGGGCAATTTAAAAAAAAGCAAATTGAAGCTAAAGCTTCGAGTTTTCAGATCTGGAGTTCAAAATTTTTTACCATTAGCAGTTTTTCAGTAATCATAAGAAAACCATAGGGGAAAAAAATTCCAAATTTTTGCTCATCTTTCGAAAGGTCCACGGACTTCAATGAATTCTCTTCAGTTATTTCATCATTAAGCTTTTTTTGGATATTATCCTCTTTAATTTGGGTAATCTAACAGCCCCCTGAAAATCACCTAAAAGTTTAGGATATTTTTACATTCGTTAATTTATGTGCCTAGTGTAATTTCATGAGATGCAAGTAATTATGTTATTTGTTGAATACCGCACCGCATCGTTAATATGAGGGGAAACAATTCTATTCGCCTTGTAGATGGTGTAAACATATATGTATGTATATTTGTTTTTGTATGTATGTAGAAATCACTCTAACGCTAATTGTAAAGGTGGATAGGGACAATATTGTTTTTAAATAGTGTGCTGTAAATAAGAAAATCGATAAACCAAATTTATATTACGTTTTTTACTAGTGTCTCAGGGTTAGTTTCTCTTTTTCAATATCTGACTAATTATGGTTTTTGTTTTCTCCTTATCTTCTGTTTCAAAGTCTACTTTATTTCACTGTTCTTTTTTATCATAGTCTGATAAAGACTGACTAGGTATATGTATATTTCCTTTAACTTTGATATACTGTACGTTTTATTTAATTTTACTATCATTATTTCTATATCATTAGTTTCAATTCTGGAAAACGTTTATTTTTGATACCACAAATATTTTCTTTAAACATTTATCAGGGGCGATTTATGGCGAAAACTTTTGAAGAGGGATAATCTAAGAAAGTTTCTTAGTCATTCAAATATTTCTATACACGACATTTTCAGTTATTATAACTTTGTTGATTTCTCAATTTGGAGTCTATAAGACTTACAATATTTTGTTTTCCGAAAATATGTCATTTATAAGTATTTCAAACATTACTGTAGCACTCAGAATATTTTTCTATTGCTCGTGATAATTTTTTAAGATTCATCCCCATTTCGACCAAACATTTTAAACTAAAAGTATCACGGCTGACAATCTCCAAAGATTAACCAGTGTTTAGAATTTTCACTGTTTCCAAAACAGTTACAAAATGGCTTATTAAAGATACTTCAAATAATTTCTTATAGTCTTTTATTTAATCTACGCTTTGTAGTGACCTTGTTCAATAAAAACCACCAAAATATGAATAAAAGCTCTACTTACTAAAATAACAGGGTGTTATGGTAAGTAGCAGTAACAGTTTGTTGGCTGTAATAATTTGTTACAGTCACCAATTTAAATATTTTGTAACAAAACGAAAATGAATATGTTTTACTATGAAATTTAATGCAAGTGAAAAACATGGCTACTGGTGGACTAACTGCATAACACACTGTCCGTTGTGCAAACTGACAGAGCAGTCAGTTTAAAGTAGATATCTCTAAGTATAGTAATTTGAGGCAAATCTGAAACGGCTACGAAACGCTGAAACTTTCGTTGCTTGTTTACTTGCTGACATGTTGGATACCTGGTTTTTTAAAGTTCGTGTTCTGTCAAACTAATATAGAAGAGGGAAACTTAGTTGTGGCTACCATCACTGAATAGTGATATGTACAAGTATACTCTAACTGTTGTATTAGATGTGCTGCATTGAGTCTTCATCTATTGAAGTCATTACATTAACCAAATTAGTCACCTAAGCAAGAAAAGTCCATTCATCCAGGTTGGGCCTGGCCTATGAGGTTTCATTGACCCACTTTCAGTCTAAAGGTCATGAAAAAATGCTGATTGTAAATTATGAATGGCTGCAATATTATTCTTATCGATGCTACGGCTGCAACATTAATTGACTAATATTATTAAAATATTTGCTTTAATCTAGTTTATTATAAGCTCCGGATACTTGCATCCTTTAAAAAATAGCTTCCTCCTTACAGGGTCATCTTCAAGGTGGTTATTATAATTTGTAAGTTCATTAAGGTGTTTTCCAATAATTATATAAGATTCTGTAACATTAGGTTATTTTTTTTTAATTTGCGGAAACTTATTGCACTTCATTTTAGATTTTGGTACAATCTCTTTGTGAGGGCGGCTTTGTGTCTTATCAAAAGATATGTGGCCTATTAATTTTGCGGTACATTTTCTGAATCTACGAAAAATTACAACTTTTATTCTAAATTAGCTATACCTGGCCACGCGTTGCTGTGGCTTTTTACCTGTCACAGGCGTGACATCTATATAATAGTAGGTATAAAAACGCGCGTATTCGATGTAATGTTGTGTCAAACTTTCAAAGCAATTGGTGAAGAGCTTCGGAGATTGAAGATTATCAACAAACGAACATTTAATTTTTATTTATATAGATAGAAGATAGATAGATAGATAAGACTTTATGAAACAATGCTAATGAAACATATTTAATGAATCCAATAAATATAATACATAATCAAATTTTTTGCTAACATATTATGTTACTGTTTTTGAAGGAATTTTGTGCGTGACAGAAAGATAGAGATTTATGATTGCGATTATTCATGACTCATTTTGAACTAGGGTCAGATCTGTAAATCATTACGCCCCTGTATACATTACAGTTCATAAAAAAGTACTTTTTTTATTAATGAAAATATTTTAATATATCACTGCATTTTCTTTTAATAAATCATGTTAAATATACATTCTTTTATAATACTTACGTTAAGCAGATAAAGTCCTTCTCTGTCCTTTTGGAAAGGATATTATTTTATGCCTAAAGTATATTTCCTCCAATTAAAAATAGAACAAAACTTATTTGTTATAAAATACACGCGCTGAGTAATAACATTAATGAATATTGATCGTGGAGTTGCTAAATTGTTAAATTCCGTAGGATATCGAAGGTTTTGATTAATTCATTGTTGTGTTCACCAATTCATTAATATTGGTTGAATTAAGGACTCTCCAAACATGATTTGGCTGGCCATATTTCTTTGAAATTTTTATATAAATATCCTTTGGCAATAGTGGCAGATCACAATCTTCCGAATGGTATCGTCTGGAACTTTTGTGGATATTTTTGCTATTGTATTCTCTCGTATGACATATGATATATTTTTAATTGACAAAATATATAAATAATTGAGTATGTCCATGACAGACAAGCAAAATATTTTTAATCTGATACTTCGATAAGTAAAATGCAACCTTTGAAATGTCGTTGACATTCATTGTAATCAATCCATTGCATCGGATATAGCAGTATGAAACATCAAAGCAACCTATAAAATAGAAGTAATAACTATTCGCCTTTTTTAATCAAACTTTTATAGGAGTTTCTAAAGTAAATATATTTATGTATTATTCACAAAATATCTACATTTTCTTTGCTTCACGTTAGTGGGCTGTCAAAATGTCGAGTTGATTGAATAGCATATTGAAACGAAACTTTGACAATGTGTTGTTGATTCCTACATTTTTTAAACAAGTTATTATGCCATTTCATATTCTTTCTAAACTAAAATTATTTGAAGAACCGTTTTGTACAGATCTGTTTTAGAATTCATGCTTTGTAACTATATTTTGTTTCTTTTTAGGCTTTCTATTAAGAACTTAGAAAAACGATATAGTTTTAATTCTGACTATAATAACACTTAGTGCAGTAGCAATTAGATTCTACATTAATTAGCAGATTTTTTTTAAGTATATTACAACTTTTGACATACTTTTAATTTTTTTATGTGTCTTTTAAGTTATTTACTGTTCATTAACTTATATTAATTTATTTACTTTAATTTTCTATCAAAACTGAGGTATACAAATAATAACTTAAATTATAATCGAAATTGATTCATAATCGAAAAAATTCACTTGTAAGTAATATGGAAATATTATATAGCATTTTATTAAAGGCCAACACACATTTTCTTTAGAAGATTTATAAATAAATAAAATTAGGAATAACTAATTAAATTATTATGTACAATAGCCATATGAAATGTAGTTTAGTTTGCATTTATGTTAAATACTAGATACATAATTGATTACGTTGTAATACTAATTTTTTTCATAATTAATATGTTTACTATTTTTAGATACCTATTCTATATATTCTGTAATGCTAATAATTTCCTTAACTGACATTATTTTTTCTATAAGGCCGATGATATATTTTTTTCTACCTGGAAATGTTGTTTGTCAGAACAGGTTTTTTAATATGTAATTTTTCTCCACTATTAGTTTAATTAAACTGTTGAAAATCTTGTTGAATATCAACATTTGTGAAATTATATAAACCAATCAATATTTTAATCACGAGAATGATTGTTTCTTGTATTGAGATTTAATTGAGATTCACATACTCTATGGAAATCTTGGAAGTAATATTATGGCTGATAAAAAAACATAAAACTTTACTGGTGTTATCTATTTTAATATAGTTTAAATTTTTTTTTATTTTGTTTTGAAATCGATGGAAATGTTTAAACAAATTAACGCGTAGTGAAGTGATTGTTACGTGTTATTTATGAAATGATAATTTATGATAAGCTACAACGACTTCCTATCATCCTCATTGTCGTAACTATACCGACATCTACGACACGACTAACTATACCGAGTGTCAAACTTAAGATCGTAATACGCTCTTAGGCAAGATTGTGTTAATCTGTTTTGTGATTCTTATTTTTAAACATTATTATTCAATATTAAATATTTAATGTTAAAAAGTTATGTGTCTTTTTCGAATGATTTTGGTACCTAAAGAGACTGTGTATTTCAAGACAATCTGCACAAAAATTAAGGGATGTATAATCAAAAATTTTTAGGTTATTTTCAAAGGGCTGTAACATGGAGAAAAATAGTCGCAGAGCAATTTAAAAAAAATCAAATTGAAGCTCCAAGTTTCTAGTTTTCTGAGCTTGAGTTCAAAATTTTTTCATCAGTAGTTTTTGAGGAATCATATGAAAACCATCGAAAAAAAGAAATCCAAATTTTTGCTTGCTTTTCAAAGGTCCACGGACTTCAATAATTTTTTTTCAGTAATTCTATTATAATGCTTTTTTAGACACTTTCATCCTCTTTAATTTCAGTGGCCTAGAAACCTTGTACGATGATTTTTCGCTAAGTTATCGTCGTTCAAAGCAAAAAAGTCAGTTTTGATTTTGATAATTAATTACTCGGGAAATAATGATCGTACAGAAAATTCAAACCTAAAATTAAAATTCAAAATTAAAAACTCCAAAGTATTCTTTACATGTCGTAGTTATTGGTTTTTGAAAAAAAAAAAAATTCCGGTGAGAGACTGTATATTGAAAAAGAGGTAAATAATGGCGTATTTGGGTATATTTGCGTAACTTGGCATACCCTTGCAAATAATGGATAGACTAAGGATGTTGACTGTTTATTTTCAACTTCAAAGTATTCCAAAGAAATCCTGAAAACTTCAAAGCGCAGCGGTTTTTTTTCATTGTGTTTGGAATGATCGAATATGTCGTTATTGCTAAAAATCAATTTAGGGATTTTTTTTTATTCTTATTCATTTTTGAGGTTGAAAATGTTTTTTTTAGCAATAATCCATATTTTTATTAACAAAAAATGTTAAATCATTGTAAGAAAAAAAATCTGTACGATCATTATTTCCCGAGTTAAAAAAATCAAAACTGACTTTTTTGCTTTGAACGATGATAACTTAACGAAAAATAACCGTACGAAGCTTTTAGACCGCTCCAATTAAAAAGGAAAAAATAATCTAAAAAGGCTTTATGATAAAATTACTGAAAAAAATGTACTGAACTCCGTGGACCTTTTGAAAAGCAAGCAAACATTTGGAATTTTTTTCCGATGGTGATTAAGTGATTATTCAAAAATTTGCTGATGGTAATAAATTTCAAGAACTCAAAACTAGAAACTTGCAGCTTCAATTTGCTTCTTTTTTTTAAATTGGTCTTCGACTACTTTTCTCCAAGTTACAGCCCTTTGAAAATCACCTAGAAGTTTAGGATATTTTTATATCCCTTAATTCTTGTGCCTAGTGTATTATTCGTGGCGAAAAATTTTTACGAAAAATATAATTTGTTAAAAAATGTTACCTATCATTAGAAAATAATCTCTTTTTCCCATTTCTGCAAACAGACTGACAGAAGAACCACTGAATGTCACCATCTTCCACTGAGTTTCCTCCATTAGAATTTTACGGTTGTATTTAACTTTCCCGATACATGCTCATAGTTTTGTCATACACTGTGACAAATAACTGACAATTGTACCTCTAATGGGTAATCTTATTCAAACAAACATATGTATAAAGGTTGACTTGTCTTTTAAGTACGCCTCAGTTGACTATCAACGGTGGTGTGGATAGTAGTGACTCATCCAGTTAGTGACAATTATCAACGCAACTATATAATAAAATAGCATTAGCCAGATCTGCGTCCTGTATATGACTAGTGTATGATTGAATGAAAAAATTATATGACTGCATTCACACATAAGGACGCCGAATATAATGAACACATTGGTGTAGATTGATCTAGTGTAATGAAGAAAGTGTAGTGTCTTCAAAATTAACTTCCTACTGGAATTCAATTCCTACTGGTATTAATAAGTTCGTAATACAAACGCATACCGACTCCTGAACGAGGCCAGCTCCGATCGTGGCTAGTGATCGGAGAGCAACTGCGACAAATTCCTCATCTACATAAAATAGATGATAAACTCACGTTAATAGTAGTTTTGGCGATAGCGAGGATAAAGAGTACATATGCCTTGACCGGGAATCGAATCCGGGTCTCCCAATTTCTGGTTGGTTGCTCTGACCTCTGAGCTATCGAGGCACACTCATTATCCTTGCTAATGCGCCAATTTTAACGCGTCGCTACAGTACTCCCTCCCTAGAGATATGGTTTATCTCGATACAATTAACGGAATGTGACAGCGTTCGCCATTCTTACGAACCGTTGTTCGGTAACCCCCGGACTATAGGGCGATGGACAGGACGGGAATCGAATCCGCGAATTTGAGATGTAAGGGAGGTTGGATGTACTGGAACGTATCACATCACGTCGGGGTCACCACTTTGGCGATAGCAAGGATAAAAGTGCATTTTGCCTTGACCGGGAATCGAACCCGGCTCTACCAATTTCCGGTTGGTTGTTCTGACCGCTGAGCTATCGAGGCACACTCATTATCCTTGCTAATGCGCCAGTTTAATGCGTCGCTACAGTACTCCCTCCCTAGAGACATGGTTTGTCTCGATACAATTTAACGGAATGTGACCGCGTTCGCCATTCTTACGAACCGTTGTTCGGTAACCCCCGGACTGTAGGGCGATGGATAGGACGGGAATCGAATCCGCGAATTTGAGATGTAAGGGAGGTTGGATGTACTGGAACGTATCACATCACGTCGGGGTCACCACTTTGGCGATAGCAAGGGTAAGGAGTGCTTATGCCTTGACGGGGAATCGAACCCGGCTCTCCCAATTGCCGGTTGGTTGCTCTGACCGCTGAGCTATCGAGGCACACTCATTATCCTTGCTAATGCCAATTTAACGCATCGCTACAGTAGTGATAGATCTTGATTGTGTTGCATACTGGTATCTATACGTTAAAGGAAAAAGCATCACAGCGCTTCATCTTCAATTTTCCATTGAAGTGGTGTGAAGTCTCAAATCACAGAAGCCCGTTAACAACGTCCTTCTGCTTCACGACAATACTATGTTCCATAAAGTCTGCACTGTGTCTCGTCAATCAGTTCTTGTCACACTAGAAGTTTTTACAAATATTTTCATGAGAAGACATTATAATTATGTTTACCCACATGTCTGATATGCATATGTATTATATGTAAATATTATTTACACCATTAATACGACTATTTATAAATTAATATACTGTAAATGTTTATATTCTATTTGTTGTTTTTATTTTATTCTGCTTTATCATCAAAGTGGGTTATTTTAGTTTAATTATATGTTGTAGCTAAAGTGGACTATTGATAAAGTTTATGGTATTTTCATAATCGCGTAAGTAACGGAAAAATAACTGAGTAATTCACTACTTTAAATAAAATTCAAACACGTGTAATGCCCTCTGTCTCTATAATAAAATATGCTCTGGAGCTAATAAATCCTAGAATATATAATATAATACTCGGATCGGATCCCATGATCTGGGTCTATTGTATTTAAGACGATCTCGTATTTACACAAAAAAGAAACAAGCATTTTATCTACTAGTTTTAATAAACTTGGCCATGACAATGACTATGTTTGCTTCTCAGGACAGACCAACCATTTGGGCATAAGTTGATTATTCATAAACAAACACATTCCTTCAGCTCTTAACAATTGTTAATAATTCGTATTGGAATGTAGGTCTCGCTGAAAATAAAATATTTGACAATTTCTTGGAAAGTTTGTATATTATTGTTTGTAAATAATAAGCAGACAATAAGCGAGAAATGATAGATATGAAATATGGATTTATATTTGTTTACTTTAACGTTGCGAAACACAAATCGGTTAGGTACATATGCATACGACTCTTCGGTAAAATAATCCAGCAATTCATTAAAATCAACTTATCTCAGCAAAGTTTCCATAATCTTAGCCTATATGATTGATTTTTGCTTCTTGAGACACACAACAGCATTTGGAAATCTGTTAATCAGAAATAACGAACAGCCATATTGCCTCACGATTCAACAGGGTCAAAGTGAAGACTACATGGATGCGTACTCTAGAATAGTTACTACGGGGATTATAATCTACCCTATATGATATAAAGTGTACTATATTCTGGCGTATTTATATTAGCTTTCTACCTAAAATGTTTAATTAAAGTAGTGTAAAGTTTTATCAATTTTTAAAATTGTATGGTGTTAAGTATCAGAAGCATAAGACAGGCAGGGAAACTAGAGAATCTGAAGATAGAAATGGATAGGTTAGGATTAAATATAGTAGGTATAAGAACGCAGAAACTGAGTGGGAGGGTGTCAAGAATAGTCTAGATTCCGCGGCTACGGACGTTTTAGGACACGAGAGAAGGGAAGCTAGGAAGCCCTGGATAACGGATGAAATCTAAAACTTAATACAAAAGAGATGAGGCTACAAAAACAGACGAGACGAGGAGGGACTGAGAACTTATAAGTCAATAAAGTGGGAAATCATTAGAGAGTGTAGAAAAGCGAAAGAACAATGGATAGAGGATAAATGCAAAGAAGTAGAAGATAAGCTCCAAGTAGGTAAGACCGATGAGGCTTACAAAATAATTAAGAGAAACTTCAGGGATATAGGACCAATAAGTAGAAACGTTAGGAGTCAATCGGGGGACATACTGATGGGAAGAGAGGAGAAAACGGATAGATGGAAGCAGTACTTAGGAAATTTATACGAGGGTCAGTAATTAGGAGAGATATTAGAGGAAGAATCTAGCATCGAGAGGGAAGATGTAGGAAAATCTATATTGAAAGAGGAATTTGAAATAGCACTAAGGGGACTAAAGAACAACGCCGGGTGTAGATAAAATACAGGCGGAAATTTTGAAATGTGCGGGACAGAAAGTAGTAAATAGGATGTTTGAACTGGTAAAATACATATACGAAACGGGCGAGATGCCGGAGGATTATAAGAGGAACATTATCGTTACTATACCGAAAAAGAGAGGAGCCGACAAATGCGAGAACTTTAGAACGATTAGCCTAACTTCCCACGCGTCAAAAATCTTAACCAGAATAGTGCAGAAGAGGATAGAAAATAGAGTGGAGGAAATATTAGGAGAAGACCAATTCGGATTTAGGCGAAATAGAGGAACTCGCGAAGCTATTATGGCGCTAAGAGTAATGTTAGAGAAAACAATAGAAAAATGAAAGATCGCTTATATAGGATTTGTAGATTTAGAAAAAGCTTTTGATAATGTAAGATGGGAAAAAATGTTCGAGATACTAAAGAGCGCGGGAATGAAGTATAGAGATAGGAGAGTAGTACACAATCTACACAAAGAGCAAACTGCTGTTATAGACGTAGAAGGGGAAGGAAGGGAAGTATGTATTAGGAAAGGAGTAAGACAAGAATATACGTTATCACCACTAATTTTTAATCTGTACATCGAAGAGGATATTAATGTGGTAAAAGATAGAGTGGATTTTAGGATTAAACTACAGGGACAGAAACTAAAAATGCTGTGATTCGCGGATGATATAGCAGTATTAGCATCTAGTAAGGAGGAATTAGAATCAGCGCTGAACGAAATGGAGGCAGTGTTGACAGAGGATACGGAATGAGGGTGAATAAAAACAAAACTAAAGTGTTAGTGTGCAGAGGGCGCGAGAGCAGAGCAAAAACGAAAGTACAAATTAATAATGAAATATTGGAGGAAGTTAAAGACTTCACTTATTTAGGAAGTAAAATAAATTGGGATGGAAGAAGCGATAAAGATATAAAACAAAGAATAGCGCAGGGTCGAGTAGCTTTTAACAAAAAGAAAGTACTTTTATGCTCGGGGGTAATAAACTTAGAAACAAGGAAGAGATTTTTGAAAACATATGTATGGAGCACGGCACTATACGGTTGCGAAACCTGGACGGTAGGGAAAGCAAGTAGGAAGAAATTAGAAGCTTTTGAGATGTGGTGTTACCGAAGAATGATGAAAATACCGTGGACTGATAGGGTTAGAAACGAAGAAGTATTAGAGAAAGTCGGCGAGAAAAGAAGTATGTGGAGAAACATAAAGAAGAGAAGAGATATAATGGTACGCCACTTGCTGAGACATGGGGGAATAGTCTGCGATATTTTGGAGGCAGAAATAGGAGTGAAGAAAGGCAGAGGTAGGCCTAGATTAGACTACTGCTCGCAAATAGTAAGGGATATAGGTTGTAGCACAATTAGCGAAATGCGTAGGTTAGCACAAGATACGAGAGGCTGGAAGTTAGCGTCCAACCAGTCTTAGGACTGATGACCTTATGATGATGATGGTGTTAAGTTTTGTATCAGATATAGTGAAATTATACACCATTTTGACACTATTAAAAGTAGTAAAGTTTTACTATGGCATATTTGCAACAGTATAGTACAATAGAATAATACATCTGTTGTTGTCATAATAATTTTTTTTTATTTTACCATGATTTTCATATAAATAAAAATGTTAAAGAAGTTGATAAATAGTGATTTATCAACTTCTTTAAAATTTTTCGTGATTCTTACTGAACAGAATAGTACGAATTGAGAACGTGAAATTTATAGCTCTTGATAATATTTAATGCGGTGATATTTATTTTGTTATATCCTTGTCTGCTTATATTCAACAAAATCTTCATTATCATTAGAAATCTATGCCTGACCTTTATTTTCAAATTGTGCCTAGTCATTCATTGCATCAATTGGTCTCTGGTGTGGTTCAAACGTAATTCTTGATGGGATACGTACATATAAAAATCAATTAATGTATAGTCTTCGATTTGTGTAGAGTAATTAGCAATATTATCTATTTAATCCTTTAACAAAACCTTTGGTAGGACGGAAAACGCGCGAAGATAAAATATGCGTGACCCAAGGTCAAATAACTACAACATTCTTAATTATCTGGACCTGAGCTACCAGCAATAGATGATGTATTTCACGGACGTATTACTATTTTTTGCATTCGTTCGTTTTTAATTCAGCCATCAAAGTATAATTTTGCCTAGTCACGAAGTAGCTTTTCATCATACAGAACGGTCGTGCAATCTAGTGTTACAATAACCAGTTAGAATTTAAAACTTGCCAATTTAATTACGTAAACGCATCTAATTTAATTACGTTTACGTGTTCATTTATTCTTCTATAGTACTTCATGGATAAATGATAAAAGTTGACTGATACAGGGTCTTTCAATAGGGACGCTCCAAATTTATCAGATTATAGTGGCCACGCTGTTAAAGCAAAATCTGTCAAATTTATTGTGAAGTGTTCAGTAGTGTATGGCAAATCACCATGGAAGGTTATTGCGTTCAACTCTTCAAAATCATCAAATTTCATTTTCAAAATCAGTGCTCCGCTCGAAAAACTTCGCGCATTACGTGATTTTTATCCTCGACACAACCGTCCCGCCGAGTCGACTATTTGATGTTTAGCTGCCAAATTCGAATCAACCGGTTTGATAAATAATCAGCCAATACCCGTACGTCACCTAAACGCAAGGTCTGCTGAAAACATCGCTGCTGTGCGTGAGAGTGTAGGAGAAAACTTGAGGCAATCAATTTCTCGTCGCTCACAATAACTTGGCCTTCCTGAGACTTTTTTTGCGTCGGAATTTAGGTCTGCACCCGTATAAAATCCAACTGACCCAGAAACTTAAGGTAAACGACTATAACACCGAATGCGACGTGATGGACACATGCCGCATGTTCGTTGATTGGGTTTTGGAGCAGTTGGAAGTTAACCCATCAATTAAAGAAATCATATTTAGTGACGAGGCCCATTCTTGGATGAATGGATATGCGAACAAGCAAAATTGTCGGATTTGGGACGATACCAATACACACGAGATATATCAGCATCAAATGCATCCTGAAAAAGTGACTGTTTGGTGCGGACTTTGGTCTGGCGAAATCATCGGTTCGTACTTATTCCAAAACGAAACTGGCATTGCCATACCCGTCAACGGGTAGCGCTATAGATCGATGGTAATAAACTTCTTGTGGTCTAAACTGGATAATATGGATACCGACGATATGTCGTTCCAACAGGACGGCGCGGCGGCGCTACGTGTCACGCAGCGCATGCCACGATGGACATTCTGCATGAGCCATTTAAGGGCATGGTTATCTCGCACAGCGGACACGTGAACTGGCCACCGAGATACTGCGATTTAACGCCTTTAGACTTCTTCCTTTGGGGTTATCTTAAATTGCAGGTCTATGCGAATTAACCACAAACAATTGATGCCCTCAAAGTCAACATAACGAACGCTATCCACCAAATTCAGTCAGATTTATGCGACAAAGCAATCGAAAATTGGACCTCCCGAATTCGTACCACCAATCTATATCGCGGTGGACATTTGAACGACTTAATATTCCATACTTAATGCCATAAAATATTATTTCAAATAAAAAAAGCAATAAGTGGATATATCACATACAACTTGTTTTATTTACGTTTAAAAATCGAGCGTCCTTATTGAAAGATACTTTAGAATGTAAAGAAATTGGATATTCAGCAACAATGACTGTTAATTAAATTCTTCAGGAATTATCTTGTGATTATATAGATAACGAGGACATGTAATAATCAGTGATCATTATTTCTGTATCAACATTTTAGTTTACATAGATCATATTTAGATAGCCCAGGCCCAATTACAAACTTTTATTGACCTCTGTACGAATGGAAGCCGATGTTTGTATCAAATCAGTTGTCATATGGCATACATTTTATTCTTTAACAGTCGCAGTCGGTGCTATAATAAACCACATACATATGTGAGAGCTACTTTCAACAAAGATAAGGTCTGAATACGAGTATTTCTTTTATTTTCTACAGCCGTAATGCAATGCGAAATAGAAACCTAAAATTTTGTAATAATTACGCTGTCCCAAATAGGCAATGGAATTGATACAGAAAAAATGCTGAGTATATTATTGTAGCGGCCTTGGGGTTTGTACGTATAAAATACACAATAAAAAAATTAATCAAGATTAACCGAAAACAGATTAACCGAAAATTAATTGGAATCGACGCAAACTTATTTTCACTGTGCAGTAATACACACTTCAAGCTCCTTTTAGAACTATCCACGAAAAGCCGCTAATTATCTGATAAATTTCAGGAGTTTCCATTATTTTAACAAACGTAGTCAACTTAGCTAAAAGAAGATATACGAGTAATATGAAATTAGGTTCCTTGAGTACTTGAGAAACCGATCTTAAACTTGTGGCAACATAAAACTCTTTTTATAGCAACGAGATGAAACGACATATTCTTTCTCCTTCTCTACATTCTTTTGTAAATTAATTAAGCAACAATTTTATGAATTTTTGAAACATTTAATTGTGATTTGTGTATATTCATAAAAGTTTTAACATAACTGATGCTAATAGTGAAACTCTTCATTAACGTCCCGCAAGAAAGAGAAATTTATATTGACTAATTGTCAGGCACCACAATAATATCTTTGAATGTCTTTTTACCAACCAAATATATACACCAGTGTAATTTATCTAACCCTAGCAACGTAAATATGAGCAATAATATGCATTCTCTCTAAGGTATTATAGTGTATAACCAAATAAGCATCTGAAATTAATATTCAAGTCAGTTTCTAAGTGAAAGGGAAAACGACTATGAAAGAGGAATGACTATGGATGAGTTTCGATCAATACATGGTATTTTTTATGCATCGAGAGAAGGTCAAGGAACTCGGTTGGTAATGTGCAAATTAAAATAAGTGAAACTATTGTGGTGTAATTCTGCAACGGCTGTTCGCCGTTGTTTTAAAATTAATAAACCAAGGTCTGATGTGCTCGGTACGCGCCACGAATTTCCTTTAAAGCGAACCCTACACGATCAGTAATACTGTCAGTATTTCCATCAGTATCTTTTGACCCTACACGGTCATTCCAAGTCGTCAGTATTTTCTTCAGTATTGTCTTAGCAGCCTAGCAATAATGTACATTTCCATGTATTCCTTTTGTGGTAAACCCTCCTCATATTCAATTATTTCACTCTGTGATAAATCGTCATCTATGTTTTAAAAAAATAAAATAACAAAATTAAGAAAAACAGTACAAGCAAGACACAAGAGACGAGGTCCACACAACAAGTCACAAACTACTGAAGTACTGACGTGCAACACCCTACACGATCAGTGATACTGTCAGTATCCCCTCGACATTAGGGGCGTGACAGGGCGTGGCTAATACTGATGCGACGATATCTATATATCTAGATGTTCGTCAGTATTTTCGTCATTCCGTCACTATTGAACCTTACACGATCAATAATGCTGTCAGCATTTGTGCATACTGACAGTATTACTGACCGTGTAGGGTCCGCTTAAGACGTAATATCAGTATGAAATGGCAAAGCGTGTCATGAGGAAAACAATCACTATAGAAATTTAACACTTGCTTCTAATCGATACGGGACGATACCCCAATAGAACGACATATTATATTACGACGTACTTATAATAGATTTTCATAACCATACGGCTATTAGCCAAACATATGCAGGAAAATCCATAAACCCCTGCTTTATTTATTTTATAATAATAATAGTAACATTGTTTATCATAATCCATATGTTTACATTGGTCTTTTTATGAATTACAATTTCTTGGATGTAAAAGTGCATTTTGTCAGTTTTCTGATACCAGACCTTAATATTGCTTATTAATTTTAAAATAAATTAGATCTGGTGATATCAGTAAAATAACGAGTGAAAAGAAAATAAAACTATAGTAATACATATACAGGGTCCGCCAGGGAGGTGTGGTGTTTTTGAGGTGACTTTTATGCGCGCCTGCCTGGAACGAATGTTTTCAGGATGGTTGATATCTACTCGTTGCGGGATGCCATTCCAGTAGCCGTAGAGCCGTGGTCTACGGCTTTTTCAACACATTTTCTATTCTTTCCGATTTCTAAACAACTGTTCATAATACGAGTTATAAAATTTATTGTTGCAGGAAGGCATAATTTAGTTATTCACAATGTTATTAAGTCGTGTCCCCTCGAAATGGATATCATTTCTTAAATTATTTGATAAATGTTTCTCGGATAATAAATATTGAAGTTAAATTTATATTAGGGTTATATTTGTTATTTTATAAAAACTAATAGTACTTTGGTTTGCCGGAGCAATATTATACACGGATAGAAAAAAGTCATTAATAATGGTAGAAACAGTTAAATTATCATTTTTAAACGCATTGTAACACTTTTGTGATAATGAGTAACTGTAAACCAAGAATCATGGGATTTGTTCATACAATCAACATTATCATGATGAACATATCATTATTTAACATCAAATATTTTGGTGTAATCTAAAATAAGTACAGTTGCATTATTATTGTCAAATAGATGTCAGATGTAACAGTAGAGAGCGTGGTATAATAACAGTAATTATAACCTCGCCTAAAACCACACTGTTTTTCAGGAATAATAGAGGGTGTTTTTTTAAGCATGATAGAATTTCCGATAGCGATGGCTGTGAAATCAGCTGTCAGCTTGCGCCCAATTAGTGACATTTGTAATACGTATAGTGTGGCAAATCATCATGAATATACTCATACTTGAACAATAGTATCAAATTGTTCAAATTTACTTTGAAAGTCAGTCGTCGATTCGGGAAACGTATAGACGACTTCGTGAATTTCACGGCGCACATAATCGTCCATCTGAGCAAGTCATCCGTCGCACTGTGAATAGATTTCATACCACACACTCTCTAAGGGATGTAAGAATATCAACACGTCGAAGGAATGTGCGTACTGAAGAAAATATTGCCGCTGTAAATTAAAGCGTGCAACAAAATCCAAAATAATCGATTCGTCGTCGGTCGCAGCAGTTGGGGCTTTGTCCATCCACTCCGTGGAAAGTTTTGCACAAAGATCTTGGCCTACACCTATATAAGATTCAGCTGATGCAGGAATTAAAGCCACAAGAGCATCGCTTGCGTCGTTCTTTCGCTGACTGGGCTTTAGAGCAGTTGCAAGCCGACCCATTGTTTTATCGCAAAGTTGTGTTCAGCGATGAGGCTCATTTTTGGCTTAACGGGTTTGTTAATAAGCATAATTGCCAGATACGGAGTGATACCAATCCAGAAGAGATCCTACAGACCCCATTACATTCAGAAAAATGCACACTTTGGTGCGGTTTATACGCTGGTGGCATCATTGGGCCTCATTTCTTTAAAAATGAGGCTGGAGCTAACGTTACGGTCAATGGGGAACGTTACCGGACCATGATCAATGAATATATCTTTCAAACTATGGATGACATTGATCCGCATGAGATGTGGATACAACAGGATGGGGCTACGTGCCATAAGGTGAACGAAACTATCGACTTATTGCAAACAATATTTGGTGATAAGTTGATTTCAAGAAATGGACCTGTCAACTGGCTACACAGGTCCTGAGATTTGACGCCTTTTGATTATTTCCTATGGGGCTACGTGAAGTAATTGGTTTATGCTAATATACCAGCAACACTGGACCCCTTGGAAGCCAACACTGTTCATGTGATTCATGACATACGACCACCACTTCTCGGAAAAGTAACCCAAAATTGGACTGACAGAATGCGCTTCGTCAGGAACAGCCTCGGTGGCCTTATGTCTCAAATCATTTTTAAATATTTGGCGATAGCAAGGATAAAAGTGCATTTTGCCTCGACCGGGAATCGAACCCGGCTCTCCCAATTTCTGGTTAGTTGCTCTGACCGCTGAGCTATCGAGGCATACTCATTATCCCTGCTAATGCGCCAATTTTAACGCGTCGCTACAGTACTCCCTCCCTAGAGACATGGTTTGTCTCGATACAATTTAATGGAATGTGACCGCGTTCGCCATTCTTACGAACCGTTGTTCGGTAACCCCCGGACTGTAGGGCGATGGATAGGATGGGAATCGAATCCGCGAATTTGAGATGTAAAGGAGGTTGCATATACTGGAATGAATCACATCACGTCGGGGTCACCACTTCGGCGATAGCAAGGATAAAGAGTGCTTTTTGCCTCGACCGGGAATCGAACCCGGTTCTCCCAATTTCCGGTTAGTTGCTCTGACCGCTGAGCTATCGAGGCACACTCATTATCCCTGCTAATGCGCCAGTTTAATGCGTCACTACAAATATTAATGCCATGTATTGATCTTTCAAATGACAATAGATTGTTTATCAAAAGTTAATTTTTGTGGTATTTATTCAAGTTTAAAGTTCTATCAAGCTTAAAAAAACGCCCATTACTTTGAATGTTATTCCAAAATTAAATACAAATAATTTGTGTTTCCAGCACATTTTTTTTAAATGTGCATTTAAACAAAAACATAAAAGACTTGAAACCACTTACGAACACATCGAAAATTAATTTTTATGACCCCTCATAAATATTCAAACATTGTGTTCGTATCTGTCTGGAAACTAAACGCTATTAACGGCATGTGGAAGCGCATTACCGATGACGATATATTATGCCAATTTAGTACCATTATATTATTCTGCGAATATAAAATTAGTAAGTAATTTTTTTCAATCAATTAATTGCGCATTTGCATGATTTATTCAACATCTAAAAGGCGATACATGTTATTCTAGTATCAGCAAATGACCTTACGACTCTATTTACATGTTACCGTTAATTTGTTAATAGACATTACAGTTAGTCCGCAAATAATAGTTTCAGGAAATAGTAATTACTAGTTGTAGTATAAGTGTGTATGTAAATTGAATTACCGGCCTTTGTTGGATTTTAATTTCTTTTAATGTATTTACATTAGCTTTTTTATTCAAAATGTACATCAGTCCTGGAGGTGGGTTGACATTAGCGATCTTGCGAAAAGTTTCCATAAACCTCCGAAGTATTATTACACTCGATGCGAATTTCGTCAGGTAGGATGGCATAATCGAGAGATAAGAAAGACTAAATTCAAAATTAACTCCTAACGCTATTTATATCCACTGTTCTTTTTGCTTATCATATTATCAAAGTAATTATTCATATTATCAATAGTATATTGGATCCTTTTCTTTGATTATACTTCTTCTGTACTTCGTGACCTCCATATTTTTAAAGGCATCTATTACTAATAGTACTTATACTTAACTTTAAACTACAAAAGGCAAATCTGTGATTGTTATTAAAATATATTGAGCAAGGAAGTATTTTATTATTTCCTTCATATATACCTTAAATGAATTTGTTTCTTTAGATTATTCCATAGGATTATTGTGGTACAATCCTGAAAAATAACTTCCCTTATTTCCCGACCTTTCCCCTATTTCAGTTTTATCTCATTTTGCCTAAACGTATGTGATAGATTATCCAATGAAAATATTGTGCAAAAAAGTTACAGAAAGCAGCCGCACAACGCTGATTAAACTTACAGGTAACTAGAAGAGTTACTTCAGGAGTAATACTTTTAGTTACATGTCTGAGCCTGACACGAGCCTGGTTGGTTTGGCTACAGAAATATCAAATCTCTGAAGATTAGATTCATGTAAAAAGGACTATGAGAAACATGTATGGAAACAGTAGTTATTTGAAAAGAGCTTTGAATATTTTCAATGTTTATTTTTTGTTAAAAACATTTAATTTAGTTCAGTGAAATTACCATAGTTTCTGGTTATTTTACTAGCTTTAAGCAATTGATTATTATTGAATAAAGTGAACATCGTGAATATTATATCACTTATTACTATTGTGTAGAATGTTTCATGATGTTTTATTTTTTATTTCTTCTTATTCTTTTATTACTAACGAAACATCGAAAAGTATAAGCTTGTGTTGAAGGTCGCAGACATCCTGTGTTTGTATTGTATCGACTAAATGATAAGCTATATAACCCAATCAAGTTAACCAATTATTGCTTTTAACGTTCAATTAACGAATTTTCTAATGATGGAATTGCCATAAATACGATGGTTTAAAAAGAATACAATTTCGTCTAATGACAAGCGACTAAAAACTTCCTACATAATTAGTTTCGCGACTATAATTCGCATATGCCATTAAGAAATGAGTAATTTCACTTTAAGAATGCTATCTTATAATAAATTAATTATATTAATGGTTTCCTTCGTTAAAGGTGTCTCGAATATGTTAAGGACTTCAGTCGTCTTGTTCCTATGTTAGACAGTCATTGTAACAATCGGTCAAGATCATTTAACCAGAAATATTGCAAATTTACGACCTTCAAGTCCTTATAAGTAAGATCAAAAGACGAATGATTATAAAATGGCAACGCTGTAATGTATCTTGTATCATAATATGAGCTTTACATGAGCTGCACAGGTTTTAATAAGGTTGTTTATTAATTATATATAAGTGTATATAGCTTTAAATACTTTTGTGATCATATGGTGGTTAAGTTAAATATGTTATATTTATAATACAGGTAAAAGAGGCGTAAAAGGTCTGTAATGCTATTGAACATTATATTTGATATGTGAAGTGGAAGTTTAGAGTGTGTTGTACACATCGCCAAATTAGAGTTCCATAAGTTAAATGATTTGTTTCAATAAATATAGGGTATCTCAGTTGGAAGTATAGGATTTGAATTTCGCGCCACTTGTGTTCTGTCAAAGATAAGGCGTCAACATTTAACGACTGTCATTTACGTATCATACGATGTCAACATGCATGCTTAATAGTCGATAGTCAACAACAAATAGTTTATGTACAACTGTTTTGTAAAAGTAAGTGAGCATTTATAGTTCTAGTAAAAAAAATTCACACAAAATTAGGAAAAAAAAATTAGGAAAAAATCCACATGCTGTTCACTAAAAAGAAATGCATCCACAGAGATGCACATTCCGTGAAGTAATTAGACCATATTTCTTTGAAAATAAAGTTGGTAATGCTATCACAGTAAACGGGGAATACTAGCGTGACATGTTAAACAACTTATTTTTTTCATAAAATTGATGACTTGAATTTGAACAATACGTAGTTACAGCAACACGATGCAACGTGTCATACAGCACGTGCAATCATAACTCTATTGCATACCCCTGATCATGTTGTCTCGCGGAATGCTGACTCCAATTAGCCTGCAAGATCATATGATTTAACTGGACTTTTTTCTTTGGGGTTATGTCAAGGGAATATATACACCGCCTAGCCAGCAGCGATTAATGGCCTTAAAGCAAACATTCAACGTGTTATTCGGAAAATAGAGCCAGTTTTATGCGCCCGTGCTTTTCATATTTTTGCTAAACGAATGGCATCGTGCCAGATGAGTCGAGGCGGCCATTTGATCGATATCATTTTCAACTTGTAGCCGCATCGTCTGCATTTTATGTTGAAAAAAAACCCCTCAGTTTGTCCAATATTATTAGTTCTATTCACAAATAACATCCTATAGTTCCAAATGAGATACCCTATATCTAGTTTACCCCTACAAAACTATTGATCCCCTATACATCGCAGATTCAATTGTTGAAATATTTTCATACAAATTTTCATATATAAAATTCAATTTCAAGACACTTGTGTGAAGAAGTACAAGTGAAAGAGTATTTAAACTTCTTCATTAAACAGTTCACTTCAGTTCTTAGAATATATTCTGCTCCTGATAAGCTTTTGATGTATTCTGAATGTTATTATAGAATATATTCAATATTACATCTATAATTTTTATATTTGTGTAATAATATTTATAATACCAACTAGGTATAGAAGTAATTTGTTGTATATAAGCATAATAATACGAGTATATACATATTTGGAAGAATTCTGTATGGTAATTTCTTTGAGCGTTACACATAACTACATTACAACATTTTGGATATTAAGTATATATATAAAGGCAGTCGATTATTTATTATGTTAACTTAGAAATTTATAGTATTATGGAAGTATCGGGTGACCACTGGGAACCGGACGATTTTGAAATAACTGTTACACAAAGAATTTGCAAGATAATAAGGTTTTATTGACATGAGAATGAAGCGTACACAATGCCATTTATGATGTGTATCATGTGTGGAAGATTATGTCATCGAGATGGTGTCCATCACGTCGAATGCAGTTTTCGACCCTCTTCACGAAATCGTGCATGCATCATGCAACATCGCCCGATCGATACTCATAATTTCCTCACGAATGGCATTCTTCAAGTTGATCAAATTCTGCGGTTTGTTAGCATATACCCGACTCTTCAAGTACCCACACAGAAAAAAATCACAGATTGAATGGTCTGGAGACCTTGGGGGCCACGGCACATATCCAAAGCGTGAAATTAGTCTTCCTAGGAACATGTGCCGAGCAACATTCATTGATGCGTTAGCCGTGTAGTATGTGCCGTCGCATCATCTTGCTGGAACCACACATTCCTTAGATTTGTCCGTCTTTTGCGAAGTTCTGGCATATAAAAATTTTGGAGCATCTCAACGTAGCGGTTAGAGTTAACGGTGACGATACGCCCGGCCTCTTCAAAGAAATAGGGACCAATAATGCAATTAGGGCCAATAGCACACCACACTGTAACTTTTTCGGAATGAAGGGGTCATTGATGGATAGTTCGTGGATTTTCAGGAGCCCAGCACCTGAAGTTCTGTTTATTAACCGTTCCATCTAAATGAAAATGAGCTTTGTCGCTCATTAGAAGCTGTAGACCTAAATTATCTTCCAGAATTACTTGTATTCTGGTAGCGAAATCCTCACGAGTTTCAAAGTCTCTTTCCTTGAACTGCTGAACAATCTGTAGATTGTAGGGGAGGAATTTTAAGTCCTTATGCAAGATTTTCCTAATCGATTCGCGATGCAGGTTCAATGCCATTGCATGTTTTCGGGCGGACCGTGTAGGACTTCTGATGAGCGCCTCTCTCACTCGCTCGATGTTTTCAGGGGTTCTAACGGTCCTCTGTGGACCTCGTGACTTTCTCTTCATTATGCTGCCAGTTATTCTCAAATTGTTGACCCATCTTAGAATGGTGTTGAGAGACGGAACAGCTCCCCGCCGACCAATATTGAAGTGAATGCGAAAAAGCCGCCTGTGTAGTTATTACTGACTCGCCATTGCGAATAAACGTGTCGTATGCAAACACGCGATGCACTGCTGTCCATTTCTCCATGGTTATTGAGATGACATAACATTACGCAGGTGGTAACACCACATTTGCCCCACTCCAACTGCGCTAAGCTCCACACTACGCGTTCTAAAAACATCCGGTTCCCGGTGGTCACCCTGTATATGTGGAATGTTTTATAAGTTTTTTTATGTAGGGTAATTTCGATGTGTCATCAAATATTCATCAGATATAATTAAAACTTATACTACAAAAGTTCTTACATTACAAAATAATATTAAATTACCTATAATTTCCTACAAGAACAATATTTAGGCTTCGCCCACTATGCTATCTTGTTTTGCACATTTTAGCTCTCTTAACATATCTTTAAAACATTGTCATGAATCACTCTGTATCTACCGAATAAAGTCGACACCAAATTTTGAACAAAAATATGCCGCAAATGTTATTTGAACAAAAATTCAAATAACAATAAGGTAGCCTAAATCTAAGAGGCTATATAGTCAGAATCATAAGCGAAACTTCTATAGATTTACGACCACAATGTAACACACATTACATTGTATAACATATGGAAAGACACAATGCCTGGAAATATTGTCTGGAATAGTCTGGAACATAATTGCTAATTAAAGATATTATATAATTTCGACTATATTTTTCAGAGGATGGATAATTTAGATACGACCAGCAAAGTCAATTTATTTTGGTTTCGTTAGATAAGCCTTAAATAACAATGAGACATACCCTTGGAATTCAGTCTTCATTACCATTTCTAGTTCGTCGATTGAATCTTATTTATGCAAGGCCCGTCGTCTCCTATTTTAGAATTAGATGTAGTTTTTATGGTACGTGCTCGGAGATATTGAGATGGTATTAACCATTTGTTACAACATTTATTTGTTGTAAGCGAATACTCTGACCGGAATTTGATGGTTTCGTTGTTAATGCTGATGATTTCAGTGTACTCATTTTAAGTAATTTACTTTTAATAAACGGGTGAATGTGATCCTGTATACACAGTGGGTATATTGTGTATTAATTAATAAATTTTCCGCATATAATCTCTACAGATACCATCAGGGAACCACCAGCAAAATGTACACCATTATTCTGTGAAATTGGTTATAATCAACTGAAATTGCAGAATTAATAATAGATAATTTTATAAGTAAATTACTTAAAATGAGTACACTGAAATCATCAGCGTTACCATCACCCGTTTATTAAAAGTTTTTCAAGTTTCCGTGAAGATAAAATCTTGAAAATACTGTATATTTTTTTAGACAATATTTTCCATCACATGTAAATTTCGATTAAAACAAATGTAGCCATCAACTTCCTTGGAAGTTGAATTATTAAATATTTTCTATCTCTGAATTCCTTTATTTATCAACTTAAATTCTTTGTAAGTATTTACATTTGTCGGAATAATTTTTCTTAACATGGTTATATCCGATAAATTAACAGGTAATCAGAATTTTCAAGAAAATTTTATGTATGCTTGTAAATTATTGTTAAACTTCTATATCTTGGCCAGCTATAAAAAGGAACATCGAAAACACCACATAAATTAGACAATCTGAGTCGGTCTATGTGTCTACAGTGAAACAGACGCAGACAATATCCATTCTAATCAACATCGTCAGTGCCGGTGCTTGGAATCAAACAAATATCATGAGTCAGTAGCTAGTCGCATTTTCCACATAATGACTATTAACTATACAGAAATATATATCGTACTTGCATCAGTCATTGCTCAAATTTGGAGCCCGCAAGTTTCAGGCAATCTTCTGTTTGTCGATAAAATATATACAGACAAGGGCGCCCACAACAAAAATATATATTCTAAAATACGTAAATAATAGTTATTTATGTACTAAGGGTGTTACTTACATGATAATGCCCGGAGGTCGATGTGATCCAACCCGAGGGCCTTTGGCCCGAGGGAAGGATATCGACCGATGGGCATTATTATCAAGTAACGCCAGTGGTTCTTATTTAAAAGAACCACAGAAGAAAAAAAGTTATACAAGACTTTATTTTTCATCATCAATTCAAGACTTTTATTTATATCACGGAAATAAAACTAAATGCAATGATTTTTTACATAATTATTGAATAGGTAGGGATTCTAGGATATCTAATAACATTTGCGTTGCTAAGGAAGCTGTTTGTTGTGTACTTGTCTTTATTTAAACGTCGCGTCGTTTGTACTTTTGGAAGATGGAATTTATCTCACAAAATATTGTTAAAAAAGCCGAAAAAGCAACAGAACAACTGTTGCCGGTGAAATCAAGAGCGGCATATGACAAAGAGTATAAAATATTTGTTAACTGGAAAACAGAAAATTCGGTGACTGGTCTAAACGAGGTGGTCATGTTGGCTTACTTCTAGGAACTGGTATGCAGAGTTAGAATTTTACCTTATTTATATGTGCTACTCTATTAATAATTATTTTTATATTTATTTTAGTCGGAAAAGCATGCTGCTAATTCTTTATGGACTAAGTATTCGATTTTAAAAGCGACTTTGGACATAAATAAAAATACTAGCATTTCCAAATACAAGTGTTTATTTTCATTGTTAAAACAAATATCTAAAGGATACCTCCCAAAGAAGTCGAAACCAGTCCAGTCGCTTTGACTGGAGATCAGGTTTTGGCATTCATAAAATATGCTCCTAATGAAACGTTTTTGCTGCATAAGGTAGATAGCCAAAAATTATTTGTAAGTAGAACCCGTTTTTATGAAAATGAATCACTGCAGGTCGCTCTAGTTATGGGTGTCTTTGGTGCTTTAAGAAGGGATGGAATGGTTAAACTGACTATCGACGATATAGAAGATAAAGGACCAGTTATGCTGGTGAAAGTTCCCGAAACTAAGACGGGTGAGTCTAAAGGCTTTGCTTTTGTGGAGGAGGCACAAATTGGTGATTTGAAGTTAATCCGTCAATATGCGGCTTTGAGACCTGGGGGAATGAATGAGCGTAGGTTCTTTCTGACACATAGAAATAATTACTGCACAGTACAGCCAGTGGGAAAAATACGTTGGGCAGTGTACCTACAATAATTGCTAGATATCTGAAATTAGATAATGCCAAGGAATATACTGGTCACTGTTTACGGCGAACGTCATCTACGCTTCTGGTTGAGGCAGGCGCTTCATTTGAAACTTTAAAATTACATGGTAAATGGAAAAGTACAACTGTAGCTAAGGGATATATAGCAGAAAGTGTAACCTCAAGAAATCGAATAGCTTAAATGATTTCAAGTTCTGTGAGTGGCTCTTCATCATACTGTCAAAATCAAGAAGAATTAGTCAACACTTCCGTGGATTTTCATATTCAGCCGCCCTCTGAAGATTCGGTTGTGTGCGATGCTGTAAGAAACGTCAGAAATTCAGTTGCGTATTTTCCGGGAACATTCCACAACTGCCAGTTTAACTTTGGAAAAGATTTTACAAAGTAATTAGAATACGAATTTCCTTTTTTTATGTTTCAGTTATAAGGTATATCGCTAAGTTGAATAAATACGGGGCATTATAGGGGGCATTATGGATATAACGCCCGCTGTAATGCCCGGGTTTTTATGCAGTTGTTTATGTGTCTCGTCTCCTAGGCATTATTGACATAATGAGTAATTGAAAAATAAAATATATTGCAACAAAATATTAAAATAAAATAGAATATCCAATACCATCATGTGTGAAAGATATAAATAAAATTATGTATATACAAAATACAAAAAGTGAAACATATTCAACAAAATAGAAATATCAATATAAAAACAAGTTATGTACTATATGATAAGAAAGTAATCAGACACTTTTGATTTCCCTTAAACATAGGTACTGAATTATACTTTTCGACAACGTAGATGGCACGTTCATTTAACATAATTAACTTCAAAAATTGATTTACTATCATGTTTTGATACACCTGTATACACCAAGTTTATTATAATTTAATAAGTCGGATTATCAGATGGAACTGCCTTCCGTTGTGCCCCCTTCGGGCGCCCATGTATATAAACTATTACAGCCAACACACTAATATTCAAAGTGATAAAAGTTTTTTTTTTCAAATGGAACATCCTGTATATTGTTGAAGTGGTTAACACCCAATTAAATTTTCCACTGACATAGGGGTTTTATATACTTCACTTGAATGATTCTCAAGTCAAACCATTTTTTGATAAAAAGTCGAACTAAATAGATTTATTGTGTCCATCCTAGTCTGCCCGGCATTCAGATAAATTAATACAGCGCCAATAATGATACTGTCACGAATTTATTCATTAAGCATTGTCAATATGCAGAATAATTTAAACAATTATACTAATGGCTATACTTTAAATTTATTTTATATCATGATGAATATCATAAATGTATTGAAAGAACATCACGTGTATTTAACGAGAGGTACATGCACTAGCCTTGAATGAATAAAACAAAATTTCCAAGAATTGAATTTCAATTGTCACGATATGGAATTACGAGTAACAACGATTACTTGTAGCTGTAGACGAGGGTAATGAAGCAAACGATTAACCTATGTTCACGCTAGCGGGAATAGTTTAATCTTGGTAGCTTCAAATTAATTGGGAATACCCAGTACTTCAGTCCATTGAGTAAAAAGAAAGAATACAAATTTCGTCTACACTCATTCGTTATTTCACAAGCCTTGTGCGACATAGTGAGGATGGAATGAGGAGTTTATGCTGCTAAGAATACCAGGGGATCCCAATTTTTGGAAACCAACATTATGGGAAAGGCCCAGTTTGAATTTACTAAGGAAAGAATTGGAAATAAAGGGTGTTAAAATAAGAGCGCCATATTTGAATTGCACGCCACTTTGGCTGTCATGACCCGATAGGTCACCAACCTGTTAATAATTGTGACAGGTCGGTAGGAGACAGATAGAATAAACATGGAGCGCTACACGATACAACAACCCATCCGCATTGTTAAATTTCACTATCAAATTGGCGAAAGTTTGATTGCTACGCAAAGTGCGTCCAACTTTCGGTAGAAATAATGTTCCAAACTTATCAACTGTGAAAAATTTGAAAGTACTGGTTCAGTTAATGATGTGAATGAAACACAGGACACGAGCTCGTAGTGGTCGTTTAGAACAAAACATCACGGCAGTTTGCCAGAGTGTGGCCGAGAGTCCAGGGACCTCGATTCGTCATCGTGCACAAGAATTGGACATTTCAATATCCACTTTCCACCATATTCTCACCAAAGATTTGTATCTCCATGCTTATAAAGTTCAATCGACTCAATAACTTTTACCAACAGACCATGCACGTCGAAGAGAGTTCACCAATTGGATCATCGAATAACAAGAAATGCATTTAAAACGTGTTTCTGTTTGGTGTGTATTGTGGTCTGAAGGAATCATTGAACCATTTTTCTTTGAAAATGAGGCAGGTAATGTATTTGTGGCAAATGTCGAACGGTATAGTGACATGATAACCCGGTTCTTTATGCCTCAATTGGAAGATATTGCTCTTGAAGGTACCTATGTGATTTCAGCAGGACGGTTCTTACCATACCACCCGTTAAACATTGACGGTCTTCTACGAATCTTTTCCTGGTCGTGTCATCTCCTGTTTAAGTGACCAGAATTGACCGCCACGATCTTGCGATTTTGCGCCTATGGACTTTTTTCTGTGAGGTTTTCTAAAGTCTCTGGTTTACGCCAACGAGTACACGACTACCCAAGCATCGAAGGCCGAAATGGAACGCCGTATCAACGAAATACCGCCACATTTATTCAAAACTGTTATTGAAAATTTCGCCAGAACGGTACTCGTGTGCCACCAAAACTGTGGCGTCTATTTACCGGATGTGTTATTCCATACATAATTCCCAAATTAACATTATAAATCAATAAATATTTCAATACTTTGCTGTAGAAAACCGTGTTTTATTTAAAATTCATATCTTGTGTTCTTATTATAATACCTTTTAGAATACATGAATTGTGCAATTGTTTATACAAAATGCTTATTTAAGTATAAATACAGCCGTAATAATAACCGTTCTACGTATGGTAACAATATTAGCGAATTTGAATATTTCTTCACATCAGATTTATATTATTGGTCGTTACGAATATACACGTGCATATATACTGGAACTTTAGAAAACTTGGATGTCTAAATGTCTAAATAATGTATTAAATTTTTAGGCAATATGAAAATATATAGCATCTGTCAAGCGTACCCATTCATAAGAGATTAAGATAAAAGCACCATTAAACGACTTCATTATACATATTATCAGAATTAAATGATTCCATTTAATTCACTTAATGTAAAGGCTTCGGTAGTCAATGGCAATGTTATCAATACCGAAGTTCATCAGTTGAACCGCACAGGGATAAGATCTAAATAAGAACTTAAATTAAATTAGAAAAACCTTCAATTAACCACATTTAATGTTCTTTTTTCTTTCTCAAGATAAAATGAGACTAATTGTTAAATGTGATATATTGCTATTAATATTGCGTTACTGTTTCCTAAACTAAAAATATGATTATAAGACATGATGAGAATCTGTTGAGCCTCAGATTCACGATATTTATTGACATAAATGGGTGCCATAGCGTTAGTTAATTGATATTATATGTAAGAGAATTTATAGTGACCTACTTAATTTTCAAAAACACTATTAGGAAATGATTAAATTGGGTTAACAAATGTTGTAATCATATTCTGATATGCTAACTGAGGAAGATTATACTGCTAACATATACCAACCTTCTAGGAAGATAATAGTCATACACACTGGGTTTGTTTTCAGTGGGATATCAGGGTAATAAGCTAATTGGACTGGTCTTCTTTAACGATATATTAAATAGCAATAACTTTTTTCAATTTTTATATAGGAACATTGGAATATCCCTTTGTTGGAAGGATATATCTTTATTGTTAGATAGGTGGAGCACTAATTTACTACCTTTATCATTTTGTAGATTGGATCAATACAAATTCTTAAAAAAATGCATATAACAAAGTAATTCCCTAGCAAAATTACTACTACATCTCTTGATTTAACATCTATAGACTTTTATTTTTGGAGATTTATAAATACTTTTGTAAAAATGTTTGAACTGGATGTTTGAACTGGTAAAATACATATATGAAACGGGCGAGATGCCGGAGGATTATAAGAGGAACATTATCGTTACTATACCGAAAAAGAGAGGAGCCGGCAAATGCGAGAACTCTAGAACGATTACCCTAACCTCCCATGCGTCAAAAATTTTAACCAGAATAGTGCAGAAGAGGATGGAAAATAGCAAGCTATTCTAGCGCTAAGAGTAATGTTAGAGAAAACAATAGAAAAAGGAAAGAACGCTTATATAGGATTTGTAGATTTAGAAAAAGCTTTTGATAACGTAAGATGGGAAAAAATGTTCGAGATACTAAAGAGCGCGGGAATGAAGTATAGAGATAGGAGAGTAGTACACAATCTATACAAAGAGCAAACTGCTGTTATAGACGTAGAAGGGGAAAAAAGGGAAGTAGGTATTAGGAAAGGAGTAAGACAAAAATGTACGCTATCACTACTAATTTTTAATCTGTACATCGAAGAGGCGATTAATGTGGTAAAAGATAGAGTGGATTTCGGGATTAAAGTACAGGGACAGAAACTAAAAATGCTGAGATTCGCGAATGATATAGCAGTATTAGCATCTAGTAAGGAGGAATTAGAATCAGCATTGAACGAAATGGAGGCAGTGTTGACAGAGGAATACGGAATGAGCGTGAATAAAAACAAAACTAAAGTGTTAGTGTGCAGAGGGCGCGAGAGCAGAGCAAAAACGAAAGTACAAATTGATAATGAAAGATTGGAGGAAGTTAAAGACTTTACTTATTTAGGAAGTAAAATAAATTGGGATGGAAGAAGCGATAAAGACATAAAACAAAGAATAGTGTAGGGTCGAGTAGCTTTTAACAAAAAGAAAGCACTTTTATGCTCGGGGGTAATAAACTTAGAAACAAGGAAGAGATTTTTGAAAACATATGTATGGAGCACGGCACTATACGGTTGCGAAACCTGGACGGTAGGGGAAGCAAGTAGGAAGAAATTAGAAGATTTTGAGATGTGGTGTTACCGAAGAATGATGAAAATACCGTGGACTGATAGGGTTAGAAACGAAGAAGTATTAGAGAAAGTCGGCGAGAAAAGAAGTATGTGGAAAAACATAAAGAAGAGAAGAGATAGAATGGTAGGCCACTTGCTGAGATATGGGGGAATAGTCCGCGATATTTTGGAGGCAGAAATAGGAGTGAAGAAAGGCAGAGGTAGGCCTAGATTAGACTACTGCTCGCAAATAGTAAGGGATGTAGGTTGTAGCACAATTAGCGAAATGCGTAGGTTAGCACAATATAGGAAAAGCTGGAGGTTAGCGTCCAACCAGTCTTAGGACTTATGACCTCATGATGATGATGATTGTAAAAATGATCATGATCACCAGAAGATCATCAACACTTAAAATATTTGATATTCTATTAACTTTCTTTCCATGGCACTCTACATACTAATCTGTCTACACAGCCTTTTTGTTGGTCGGTAGACTATTCCAGAGGTTCTATCATGTTTCCATATTTTACCTACATAGTGTAGATAACTTTCCTTAGCTTGGTAATTTTGAGCAGAATGTTGTTCGAGTAAAATAGTGAGTATTATCTAACTTTTATAACTATCATAACAGCGGCACCTCATAATATCCCCTTGCCTCTTTATGATGCAAATGGCTATAAATGATTATTTTCGTTCTTACTGTCAGTAAATTTATTTATCCATTCGAACAATAAATTATATGGCATTGTGTTTGTAGACGGTTGGTCATAAAGCTAATAACAAAATTAAAGAAGGCGATTGATCTCCCACCTTTCACTTTTTAATTGAACGGAAAGTTATTTTAAAGTTATAAAAAACATCTCATCTACTACCTTGTACAAAATATTGTTAACATTGTAAATTTTCCATCGTGTTAAATACAAAATGCATATACATCTATAGCAATATTGTTATTATGCAAATATAGTAAGGTAAATAAACGGTGTTTTTTTGTTTCTTATTATGGATAGTAACATGAAAATCTAATTTCGTGGTGTATTAAAAGGAAAGTATTACGTAGTAGGTATAGGTTATAGAATAAAAAAAATGTATATACAATTAACATATTTTTTTTTGTACTAAATCTTATTTAAGCCAAATTAAGAGTAGGTGAAGGTTTCCCACAATATTTATAGTTCTGTTATTAAATAACATTTTGAAAAACTCTGAAACACATAAATCTTGTTTTTTAAAGTCACATTTCAGACACTGTATATTGAAAATTGCAATATGGTTACGTTGGAAAAAAACGTTTTCTAACTACAGGTACCTCATGTCAGTGACTTGGTAGATATTCTGACTAAACATTAGTTTTGTTTAAAGTTTCACCCTTATAAAACTCATTTAGGATAAGAGTTGAATGAGAATGATCCAGATCGTCGCATAATTTTGCAAAGATTAGAAGAAGAAACTAAGAATCAGTTTCAAGGCAAAGTAAATATATGGGTTGGAATAGTCATCTCTTAGGGACTTACTTCTTTGAAGAAAATTTGGCTGCTGCTTCATATTTCTAAGTTTCGATTTAGCGTAAATTTTAGCAGTTCTTTATCCAAATAGCGAGAATGATGTTTCCCGACAAAGAATTTAATAGCTCAAGGTTTCAACAAAATGGAGCTTGCCCTTATTTTGTTGTTGATCTCCGGGTAGTACTTGGCGATAATTTCGAGTGACGGGGACCAACTGAATGGCCACCACTTTCACTTGATTTGACATTCTTAGATTAATTTCTGTGGGATTACTTAAAATCGGGGGTCTATTTTAATAAGCCATACAACTTAAGAGGAGCTGAAGCAATGAATATGAATTAAAATAGAAAATAGTGGCCTAGAAGTTATTGAATGTTTTATAATGAATGGCGGTCTTCGGAGTGCGTGTAGTGAAATTATACTAGTGGTCATGTTGTTGCTATAGCCACGTTTATTTGAGACAAATAAATAGCGAGTAAGCTACTACCGAAAGAGGAGATAATGTTTCGGGGCGAGTTGCGGAAATTGCCTAACTTGAAAAACTTATCTCAAAAGCCAATAGCCTAGTGCGGTTATTCCCAGACGCCACACTTGTCATAAACCATTGACCTAATCTGCAAGGGTTTTAATAAGTGGATGGCCGAAGCAATAAATAACTTATTGCCTGGGATAATGGCATCTTTAACCCTGAGAAACACATGTGTCCTGATTTCGAGTATTAGGATAATATACAAGGGTTTCTACTTTTTAATATTTACAAAACTAATATATACAAATACCATTACGACTGTCAATAGGCGTATATGGAGCCAAGTGTGCCACACTTGTATATATTTGGATGGGTTATTATGAAATAAAAACAAATCAAAGAATTTCGTTAATTCGAAGAGTCGTTAATTCGAAGAGTCGTTAATTCGAAAATTTATTTCCAAACCCAAATGAATAATAAAAATAAAAAGTATGTTTACGTGTTTAAGTAATTATACAGACAAATAAAATAATTAATTTCCGCGAACGAAAGAAAATAATTACTCGTTCTGCTTTATTTTTTATAGTGCAATTTTTTTACTTTGCCAGGTAATAGGTTTGAAGTAATACAAAAGCAATTTAAAAACATTGCGTGTTTTATGGAAAATGGGGATACGATTCACGGTCAAATTAATTAAATACTGTTGTTATATAGCCCCATTAATATATTCGTCTTTCTTACGAATGCAAATTAAGTGTATTGTACACACTAATTATGGACTGGATCGCTGTCAGTGAAGTATTACTGAGAATCTCGCAGATGTTAAACGGATCGGGCTTTCCATTACGTTCTACGAATGAAAGGATTAAAAAAGTTCATTACAAAAAAAAAAACAATCTGTTAAAAAAATACAAAACAGTAGGTGATCATTTATGCTGTCTAATGTTGTACAGCGATTTTGGTTCGTAGAAATTATTTGTCTGTATAGGAATTATTACTAACCTCAAGTTTATCAGTGATTAATTATTTACAAATACGAGGGCAGATCAAATACAAACGCTATTTTATTAAAAAGAATATATATATATATATATATATATATATATATATATATATATATATATATATATATATATATATATATATATATATATATATATATATATATATATATATATATATATATATATTGATTGAAAAATAAATGGCAAAGATATTTTATTTTTTTACATAGCCTACTGTTTTGCAAATACATTTTTCCCAGCGAAAAGGAAGAATTTTTTATCCCAGTATTATAGAGTGAAGCTGGTTGCGACAGAAGCCAATTGCGCACGAATCCTTCTACGCTCTGGTCATCTTCAAATCATTGCCCTCCTAGAGCTTCTTTAAGCGGCCTAAATAAATGAAAATAGCAGTAAGTCCGGGCTGTAGGGAGGATGTTCAAGTGGAGTCCGGTGCATTTCTTTCAGTTTTTCGACCATTAGAGCTGTAGTATGGGACCTGGCGTTGTTGTGAAGGCCTCTTGAATCGGTTGGTTTCGTCTTTTGCGGCGATTTGCAGCTCCCATAACTTATTCCGACCGATTCTGGAATTTTGGATATGGTCACCTGTTGATCTTCTTCAATAATGTCTCGAACCACGTGAATGTGTTCATTCGCAGTGCTGGATCGAGGACGGCGACCGTATTCCTGATGTTTCACTCGTTCTCGCCCTTTCTTGAGCTCTTTATGCCAGGAAAACACACACAGTCCTTGACAGTGTTTGGTCCCTGGACAATGCAGTCAATCCAGTCAATTTACGGAAAATTTCCGCCGCTTGAATTCCTCCATCAACAAGAAATTGTATAAGAATGCGTTGCGTTAATAAATAATTTGTTAATGTCCCAGATTCGAATAATATTGTATAATAATCATAATTTTGTTATTTTATATTTCTCAGAAAGTTTTAATAACAATAATAATTGAATTTGCCACTTTACGCTTTATATATTCATTTATATTATCTAGTATTTAATTATTCATATACTTTAGTGTTATCAGTGTTACCGGCATTCATTGTTAACGTCTGTAACCTGTGACGCATGTAATAATGACGACTTAATGAACTGGTAATTAATCATGATCTAGATTGTTACAACTGTTATATAGTGGGCTCGTATAACTTGAAATAATATTATAATATTGCAGAATTTTAATGCAGAAAATGTCGAGACAAAAAATAGTTTCTTTCTTGTTGTGTTCTTGTATTTCGGCATTAAATTAGTATGCTACTCGTGCCTGCTGCGTAAATTTGATGATGCTTGTGCTAATTACCTGCCCTGGATATTTTATTTATCGATAAATATTTCGATTCTAGAGTCTAATTTCGTTAGCCATATGTCTTTATTATCAAAGAAATTATGAATTAGGGAGAATTACGTTGGAAGTTATTTTATGATATTAGTTGTTTCGCTAATGCCGCCTCGAGTAGGAAAACACATGTCCAGTTTATAAATGTTTCTGTGTTTTGTGGAAAATTTTTCCCTGCACATTTTTTTAAACGCATAACATTTTGTTTATAATTAGTTGAAGCTTTCCGGAGCTAATAAGCCAATAAAATTGTAATGCTTTAAGTAAATCTTTTAAATAGGTTTTTTATGGACAGTTAACAAGTACGAGTATACACACTTATACATTTTATTATCGTAAACATACAAATATGAATTCAATTAAAGCGTTATAGACATATGTACTGTGTATACATAGTAGCACCGATATTGATTTACCAGATGGAAATAACATAAAAGTGATTTATTACATTTTATGAATTGTAATTATATTTATTTCTGTCCTTTTTTCAGGGTCGAAGATGATTCTACGTAGCGTGAGTGGAGAATTTAAGTCGGGTCAACTTAACGCAATCCTGGGACCATCCGGAGCAGGAAAGAGTACGTTGTTAAATATCCTAGCTGGTTACAAGTAAGTATGCAGACTCGTATTACTTCGTACTATCGTACTTCCATTATCATAGAAGTTTATATTGGGGGTATATCTTACAGTTTCATATTCATATCTTATACAGCTGGCTAATAGTGTTCATTGGTGCCTTGTTTAAAAAACAATTTGATAAGTTGCTCTGTTTAGATTTATCAGAAATTTTGGCAAATTCATAATTTAAATGACGTAAGCACCTATGCGTTAAGTGGGATAAAAATCACAATAGAATCTTTTGTTATAAACAAAGCAGGATAATTATTTGCAATTGTGAATAGTTCAGTAGTAAAAGGTGGTCCAACCAAAACGCACGATGTTAATTGTAAATAAAACAAAAAAACTTTTCAGAGAATTATCTTAATATTCTTTATTATGATAGAAGGATGTATGACAATTATGTATGAAACAAAATATCGGCCAAATGCTCGCCACGGCTTTGGTGGCATACCTCTATCCGATGGTCCATATTTTCAATGACTCTGAGACATAACTGAGGTTTAATGTCGTTAATGTGCCGAATTATCTCATCCTTTAGCTCTTGAATTGTTCTTGGCTTATTGACGTACACTTTTTCTTTTAAATATCCCCAAAGAAAGAAGTCCAACGGTGTCAAATCACATGATCGTGGCGGCCAATTAACATCGCCACGACGTGAGATAACACGGCCATTGAATTTCTCGCGCAAAAGTGCCATTGTTTCGTTGGCTGTGTGGCAAGTGGCACCATTCTGTTGGAACCACATATCGTCCAGGTCCATATCCTCAATTTCTGGCCACAAGAAGTCCGTTATCATCTCGCGATAGCGAACACCATTCACGGCAATGAGGTTGACGGCTCTTCTGCTACACTATCGCAAACAACAGCAATGTTTTCCGCAGAACGAACTGGGCGAGCATGCACAGGTGTTTTCACATTTCCAACAGACCCGGTTTGCTGAAATTTGCGCACAATTCTCCCGATTGTGGACACATTTGGTCGATTATGCTGATCAAAAAAGTCACGAAGTGCACAAAATGCATTTTTATTTGAACGCCCATTTTCGTAAAAGGCTTCAACAATCTTAACGCGCTGCTCAATTGTGTACCTCTCCATGGTTGAATTTGTCAAACACTGAAACAAAGAAATGTCAAATTAAGTTGGGCAAAAAACTTGACGTTAAGGTATGACTCACAATTAACATCGTGCATTATGGTTGGACCACCCATTATATGGAAACTCACTATAGAAGGTTATAGCGTTCAATAACGTGTGAAAATTATCAAATTTTATTTTCAAAATCAGTGCTCCGTTCGAGAGACATTTCACGCATTACGTGATTTTTATCCTCGCCACAACCGTCCCGCCGAGTCGACTATTCGACGTTTGGTGGCCAAATTCGAGTCAACCAGTTTGATAAATAATCAACCACACCCGTACGTCACCGAAACGAAAGGTGTGCTGAAAACATCGCTGCTGTACGTGAGAGTGTAGAGGAAACCCGAGGCAATCAATTTTTCGTCGTTCACAAGAACTTGGCCTTTCTGAGACTTCAATTTGGCGAACTTTGCATCGGGATTTGGGTCTGCACCCGTATAAAATCCAACTGATTCAGGAACTTAAAGTAAACGACCATAGACAACACCGTGTGTTCACTGATTGGCCTCTGGAGCAGTTGGAAGTTGACCAAAATTTCGCCAAAAAATCATATTTACAGAGCGCTACAGATCGATAATAAGTAACTTCTTGTGGCCTAAACTGGATGATATGGATACCGATGACATGTGGTTCCAACAGGACGGCGCTACGTGCCACACAGCCACGATGGACATTCTGCACGAGTGATTTGAGGGCATGGTTATCTCGTGCGGAGCAGCGACGCCGACGTTAATAGGCCACCGATATCGAGCCGATAGCGATTTACCGCCTTTAGACTTCTTTCTTTGTTGCTATTTTAAATCGTAGGTATATGCGAATAAGCCGCAAACAATTGAGGCCCTCAAAGTCAACATAACGAATGCCATCCAGCAATTTCAGCCAGATTGATACGATAAAGTCATCGAAGATTGGACCTCGCGAATACGTGCCACAAAGCAAAGCTGCGGCTGGAATTTGAAACATGTTATATTCCATACTCAATGCCATAAAATATTATTTCAAATAAATAAAAAATGAGTGGACATCTCAGACATAACTTGTTTTATTTACGTCTAAAAATCAAGCGTCCTTATTGAAACACATATCCTATCTTTTACATATATCCTATACCTCATAATTTATAATCATATATGGTGGTAACCATAACTAAACGTTCTATCTTATTTTGTCATTTAACACTAATAATCTTTACAATACTTGGATATACATACATAGCTTTTGAATAAATTTTAAATATAAATATGGAATTCACTCTCATTTTGTAATGAGAACAGAACTACTAACACTCTAACGAACTAACACTCAGACAATGCTTAAAACTAGAAAATAAAAGTTCTATTTACGTCTTAATTCAATAGCACAGTAAAGTGGGCAGTTAATTAGGTAACCTAGTTTAAATTTCTAATATTGTGGTGATGTACACTAATAGCAACTTGAACAACTTTATACAGTATGTAGTTGTTACGCTGAAGTTTATATGAAATTACTTTACAAATACTACCATCAGGAGGGCAAAACTTATTTTGGGCTTTAAATATTTGACTAGAGTAATATGATGAGCCATTACCGTTACGTTACTTTGCATTTTAAAACACTTGTAATGATTTACTTGTAATGATGCACCGAACAATTACAGAGACAATACTGTTCACACATATTAATGTGAAAGAAAATTAGAATAGTTAGTTAGACAGGGCAGAATTTCTGATAAACGTCGCTTGAGTACGCACAACGCTGACAGACAGTTCATATCTTAATTGCTCTACTTTAGACAAACGCTATATGTGGCTTGAAGTATGAAAAATATACTTACACCGGTTTAATGAATTCATGATATATGTACATATGTAGAATAAGTAGTAATATGAACTAGAATAAGTTGTATAACGGAATATTATAATATACAAGGTGGGTCAAAAGTAGGTCACCCAATTATTTTTCAAATATTGTATTTTGTATTTATGTTTAAGTTCGATGTAATAGTTTTTCAAACTATAATAAAAAGTATATTCCTTAGAGATTTATTTGTGAAAAATAACGTCTCGTAGGTGACCGCCTTCTTCTTCTTCATTCTAATTACTACATTTTCCATTACTAACCTTAAATATTCTATTAGTATTGCCCGAATTTCATTTCTTATATTGGCTATCAGTTCCAGAAGTATCTGCGAAAGTTTATTTTTGTCTACTCTTTTTTTTAGATAGCCTCAGGAAAGAAATCGGGCGCCACAAAGTCGAACGATTTTGAAGGCCAGTTCAGGTCGCAATTTCGAGAAATTATTCTGTTAGGAAACACAGTTCCTGAAAGGCTGGGACTCTGCCTAGCGGTGTGGCACTGTCCTGCTGAAACTATAAATTCTTGGGGGTTTGTAAAGTCGGAAATAAAAATTCTCTAACCATTATTTGGTAACGCTTCGCACTGATGGTCATTGCGTTGCCTTTATTATCTTCAAAAAAATATCACTCTAGTTGAAGTCATTCTACACCAAAAAGTTTCTTGAATTATTAGAGGATTTTTGTGTCTCAGAATCGCATATTCTGTTTATAAGCATGTCCATTCAGATGACGGTGTCCCGCTTTACTCATAATTAATTAATGAGTAAAATTAGTATTTTCTGCAGTTAATTGTTCAAAACCTACGCTATACTGTAGACGCTGTTGTTTACCACGAGGCTTAATTTTATGAAATAGCTGTATTTTGTAAGGGGAAAAGTGCAAACCAAGTTTTAATATCCGTCTCAGGCTAGTCCTAGTCAATTACGATTCATTTGATCGTTTCCCGATTGAAGTTTATTTACATTCTCCCTTATTCGCTCGATAGTCTTCGGATTTCTAGTTGAACGTGGTCTACCTGTTTTAGAGTGATCGCTCACATTCCCTATTTCTATAACCTTATCGACAACATTACGAATTGTTTTTTTAGTGGGCGCATCTTTGGATTTAAAATGTGCACTATATTTGACGGTGGGTTAAAATTATGGATCTCTGATTTAGAAAATGAAATTCGATAGGTTTTTGTGCGTTGTGGAACTGATAGGTGTTCCATTATGAATTTTATGAGTTTTTTTACAGTCCTGAAGCAAAATGGAAATAATTAAAAAATAAGAAAGAAAGTATGAGCAATTAAAATTTAATTTCAACTTTAAGGACGATCTGATACGGTGAAAGGTGTCGAATTGATACCGAAATCGTTTGATTAGGTAGAGAACGAAGCTGAAATTTATCACGTAGTCAAGGTATCAAGGTGCAATTAGTAAAATTATACCTTGATACAATTGCACCAACATTTCCTGTGTGTTAGTTGTAAGGTGATTGGGAAGTGAAGTTGATATGTTGCTCCTTGAACAATTATCATGAATCATATATATCTACGTTTAACTACGTTTCCTCTGAAAACCATTTAAAAGACAAATACACATCCTTATAAGAACGATGGTTATAGAAATATGGATGAATAAATATGTATTTTATGATTTATAATTAAACATATTTGAAATCAATGTTTGCGCGCCTGCGTGGAGCGAATGTTTTCAGGATGGTTGATATCTTCTCGTTCCGGCATGCCATTCCAGTAGCCATGGAGCCGTGGTCTGTGGCACATCGTCTGTTTATTTACAACACTTTCATTGAAAATGGACGCCACCTAACTGATATGATTTTTTGCAGCTGACTTACGTATTCTTCAATGGCAATACACAACTAATGTAGAAAAACAATAAATTTTAAAATTCGTTCAAAAATAAGCTTGTGTCATTCTTTTCAAAAACACCATATCTCCATGACGAACCCTGTCTATTCATTAACAAAGATTGGTCATTTGTGAGTTGGCCATCATTGAATGTGGGATATACAGTGCACATGAAAATCTAAAACATTCGTTCCACATTTAGCATTTCATTCTAAATGCGTTGTAATTAGATATTCCAAATGAACGACTATCATGTCAACAAGATAGAGTCCTATCCCAGAATGGTATAACCCCGGGCTAATATTTAAATGGAATTGTCTCATAATCGGACTAGAAGAATATGTCCATTTGGGTGTTGGTAGGATTTTTTACTACTTCTTTCTTTATATTACATTTATTGTTGAATTTATTGTTAATATTATTTACTCATTTATTATTTACTTCCTGTTTCATACTCTGAAGCTTACTAATCTATTTGGTGGACTGTTAATTATATCATAGTAGGAGAAGGTACCCAAAAAACACGAGAATTATTAACATCTTGAAAATATCAATATACTTCAAAATACTGTTCATTAGATGATATGTATTTGTTCCAAAGGTTTTTCCAATGTTCGAAACATTTTTTATATTCTTCTGAACTAATGTGTTACGTGCCTACAGCGAGTTTTTCTTAACCTCTTCTATGCCCTGAAAACGATTTTCGTTTGTTTTTTTCTTCATTCTTCGGAATAAGAAAAAGTCACAGGGGGCTAGGTTGAGTTAGTAGGGGGGAGGGGGCCGAAACCGTTGTCATGTCGCTATTTCATCAAAAACTGGTTGATTTTCAACGGCGTGTGGGCAGGTGCATTCCCATGATACGTGAACGACTATTTGGTGAATGTAATTTGATATCGAAAAAACAAACCATCATGGACTTCATATTTGATTTCACGCATCGTTATTTTTCTTAGACTGGGCGATGAAGCTGTCGTTCAATATCTGGACTGCTGTTTTGTTTTGGGGTCATAGCTGTAAGATTATCTTCTGTGATGACTTTTGACAAAAAAATCAGGGTCAGTCGTACCTGTTCCTTCAATTCCTGGCACACTTTCAGATGATTTTCTCTCTGACCATCAGAAAGTAATGGTGGAAATTTCCATTGAGATTTCCGTCTATTCTGGACGTTGAGGGGTGACCCGAACGGGGTTCATCTTCAAGTGACATTTGACTGCTTCTGAACCAGGCAAACAACACTTGTAAATTCCTACCTGGCTTACAAGCTTCCTTCACATAAGCTTCTCGAAGCATTGAAATTGTATCTGTTACAGTTTCCTTTAACAGGAAACAGAATTTGATGTTGACGACTCGCTTCTTAAAGTTTTCAATCTCAAAATCATCGAAAACATTGGGACGGACTTAAGAAGAAAATCACTCTGTCTGTTGCTATAATTTCACATGAACGATAATTGGCCAACTGAGGAGGAGGAGTGTCTAGTAAACGTACCTAGTGCGAGAGGGCAGCATTGCCAGCACACTTGTCGACAGAAAATAATTATCGTTTTGTTGGGAACCCCCTGGTATATAAGTATTTATTTGATATTGATTTGTTATCCCAGGATAAGTGGAATTAAGTTTCCAAACTCCACTTTTTAGCAAGATAGTGTATTCGTAATGTTATGAAATGCATATTTTATTTTTTCTTGTCTATGCATTGTTGTCTCGCTAATAAAAGCTATTTATTATTAGGTATTATTATAATCTACTGTCGTTTTACAAATAAATAAGTATTGGGCATATAGAACAGCTGCTACTTTAAGGTTAGTAATCTAATTTAAAATGTAAGCTTCTATTGTTTAAAAAGCAACCTTTTGAAATATTTAAAAAATAAAATATGAATAGTACTTCTTCCTTCTTCCCAACTCAGCTTTCTAATGAAAATTAACCTGACATACTCTTATATAAAAGAGGTGTTTCTAACGTCAAGGATGCATGGTTCCAATTTTTATAGATTTATTGTAGTGCCAGTAACAGAATTTGGAAAAACAACAGCGAAGAGACATGTTAGAAGGTTACTGTTTATAAACTTTAAAAACCTTGACACGGGACCGAATCATAAAATAAAATACCTTGACACTATGTTAGGTTCTATGCTGATTCAAATATCTGACATTTAGAAGAAAATGGCAAAGCAATGACTTTGCTTTTCTGAAATATACAGTCAGTTCACGACAAAAGGAGCAAATTCGATATAATTGTAAGAACTAATTCTTGCAAGAAGTGTTGAGCATACAGTAAGTCAATTTAACTTCTAATTTTCCCGGATGTGTTACCAATTTTGTTAATTTAAATGCAACATCATGATTTTACTTCTGATATGGATAAACGATAATTACGGATATTTTTTGTAGTATTAAAAACATAATCGATGTACTAACTTAATTAACGTAGTAGGTGTTAAATATATTTATTTAATTTGTCAAAACTATACCTTAAAGTGTTAAAGACCAAAGTTATCACCTAAAAATGATTTAAATCGAAAAATAACGAATCGAAAAACAGAGGGTTTGGTTACGTTAGAGATTTATCTAAAGGCCCACCACAAAACGTGCCCGAATATGCTGATTTGCGTGTGAGGTAAATACTGCGTTACATCTTCCAGACGATCTCGATCTCGTTAACCGTTAGAGAGTTCTTAAGAAATAATTTATAACTTGTCAAGGAGAATAGTGCCAAAAATACTTCAAGTATTAAATACCACTCTTATAAAGTGCACTTCGTGGATGGAATGTTAGAAGGTGACATTGACCGAATAAATTAATCCTACGAGCAGATAATTGAAATGCACCATGACAGTTTAAATTTTATACAATAAATAGTTCTTTTATGAGGCCACGTTGCACCTAAATGATCACATCAATACTACCTGAAATTATTTGATTACTTACTAATACAATTCTATTACCTGAAATTATTTGATTACTTTCAATACATTTTCGAAGTTTGTGAAGTAGAGATGCTGTTTATCATTAAGGGAAGGTTATATAAGGAAGTTCTAACATTTAAATATCATAATATGATTACTAATTTACTTGTTTTAGAAAGAAACTAGAATACAAATGCTTTAGAATATGTATAGATATAAGTGTCTCAGAAATCTGACCAGTCCATGAATGATGATTGTCCAAATATTTTTTTTTTATTTTTCGTATTGTAAATACTTTGATATAGAATTTTCTATGTTATATGCATTACTGGTTATTAGTCGAATGAAGTTTTTCAATACCAAACTGTTTTTTCTTTTTAAATGGAAGGAGATAATGTGATACATGATTTAAAAGGGCATTTAATCCTCTTTTTTGTAATGTGATATTTATATATTTCTAGTTTGTTTTCGTGAAATAAAGAAGGAAGTTGATATATTGAAACAGCGCATATCCCCACTCTCTTATTCTATTTTATGACGCCAAAACTAGAAACATACACTCGCGAGAACGTTCCACCCTTAGAAGTCAGAGGTTATATTGTTACCACACCTGCAGAATGTGACACCAACGAACCCCTGCTACCCCTGATTGATCCTACCCCAGAGAGCGAACGTACAAGTTCGAAAATTTGGCCCGATCGTTTAATTTTGTCTAGTGGTAGAAGAAGAAGTGGTGGCTACGTTGTGTTTTAAATATTACTCCCCAGATTCTTTATATACCTCGACGATGTCAAGTACCTCAAGTTTGAAGCCTCGCTGCACAGTTAATGCAAATATGGTAATATTATTTCATTCATATATTGCATTGAATATTTTAAAACTCTAATTTCCCTCTGAAAATTAATTTAAAACGCGCTTAATTACATCGACTGATTATGAAGTGAAAAAATAATTTAGGTCATATTTTAGAAGCCAAATAATCTCAACGATGTTACGAAAAATTGAAAAATACCGCGTGATTCTATAGCCCGGGTACGGGACATTTCAATATGAATAAAATTCTGCTGAAATAAAAATGGTAACATACATAAAATAAATATATCTATTACATGTTGTGAGTCAAATAAAAGTTTAAATGATTTATACTATTATATATAAATATTAAAATATTAAAAGATATATTTACATAAAAAAACCCTTTATCAATATCTATATCTATATTATTCTACAGTCACTTTTATTATTATGCACATTTTGAATGTTCATATGAACAAAATTGAATATATCCAATGCATTTTGTTTCTTTCCCTATAAATGTTTATAAATATCATTCTAAGTATTAATTGTGTTTTCACAATCACTTTTTTAATCTATAACCTCTCTCCCTGCGCCTCCGCCATAATTATAACGATATTGCTACTTTATACAACTAGATTTTCCTCATGCATATTGGATTAAGTTATTCACAGAACTAAATATACGTATAAAATTCGTATTTAGGCATCAACGTTTCTGAATTGGGTGGGTAATTAACGATGCTGAGTTGGCACATGCATCATTGATATTAAATGTCAAGCAACTGCCGTAGCGACCATCACTTGGATGAATGACGGACTGCCTCGTTTATGACTTTCAGATTGAAGATGGTTCTGGCCTTGGTGGTGGGCCTTCACCTTGATGGTTCATCTCCTGACCTTTGTCAGTCAGCCTTTTAACGGAAACGGCCGTTAAGTAATTGTATAACACAATAAATTAGTTATAATTGCATGTACAGAGATGTTAGCTGTCTTTGTTAATTTTAAAATAGTTTCGATACGACCGAAAAATGATTTGTTAGGAAATTATCAGGTATTTTATTTTTTCACATTTTACGTGGCTGTTAAAATAAATTTTCTGTTTTTATTGTATTAAATGACATGAACTAATATTTGTTTTGTATAGTTATGAACTCAGTATTGAAATTTATATACTAATGTATTTCGTTCCGTCTATTACAAATAAATAATATATATAAAAAAATAGTTGGAGATTTTTACGTAAACCTTCCTGGGAATTTTTATACGCTGTATTCAATGTGGTTTTAAGAGCGATATAAGTAGACAGCTGTTGACCCTGACGGAGCTTTTCAGTAGATAATATGGAAAAAATATATTAGTGTTGGTTTTGCCTTTAGGAATTACTTTTTTATTTTAATAAAAAGTGGACAAGTTCAATCTGAAGACGAGGGAATCCCTGTTCATTATGTGAAGGATCTGCACATTAAGTAATCATAATTAACAGACGTTGTATTAACATACATGGTTTTTGGTCGCCTCCCGTCATCAAGGTTAATTTTTTATTGAAATTTAGATTTATATCAGAGTGAAGGCAAATTTGCAGTACGCGGAATCCTGGTTTAATGCTTTGTATAATATTCATATTTAAAGTAAACTTTCCGTCATTCCACTAATTGCAATTTAGGTTTTTACTGATATTACTAATTTTACTCACACCCAAAATTCATCATATATCAAGCATCATTAGTAAAAAATACCCCTAAATTCAATGACATTAAAGGTATTGAATGTAGTAGGGTTTATTTTGCAGTCTTCGATATACCATGTGTCCCACTTAAAATGAATACACCCTTTTTGTTAATTTTTATCCACATTTGACCTTTGGCAAAATTGTAGTCCTATAGAAGACGTACATTTCGAGGCAACCAACTTAAAAAGTAACAAACTGAACAATCCGCTTCGCGTTAAAGATATCGAAAAAAATATATTAAACAGTTATTGAGAATCTAGATTAGATTAGGTTAGATACGGTTTGGGTCGTTTAGGCTTCTTCAGGCCTCTTCGTACTGCGACCTAATTAGATCTATTGTGCTTAACCTGTTCTATGAGTTTTCCTCGATTCCTAGGGTTCTATAGAAGCTTAGGATTCTTCTATGAGCCACCGTTCTTACCTCTGCAGGAGAAAAGTCTACCTGTTCTAGATAAAGTAGCCGTTTGCGGTAGAGGGCTCTGCAGGTGCAGAATATATGTTCCGCAATTTCGGTTGCTTCGTTGCAGAAGCGGCATAGGTCTGATTCAACTTTGCACATCTTCTTAAGGTGGTACCTTAGAGGACAGTGTCCCGTAAGAGGGCCTGTTATCCGCCTTATCTCCAGTTTGTTGAGTTTCAGAAGGTCTTTGGTCTTTTTAGGTGAATAAGTTATAAACATTTTCGCTTTCTTTTTGTCCTGCTAGACTCCAGTGGGAACGTTTTTGTTTCTCTTCCCACTTTCCTCCTTTGGCTATACCCAATATGGTTCTGGTCCAAGAAATCTAGAGGTTGTACCCTCTTTTGCTAGGCGATCGGCAATCTCATTCCCTTTAATTCCTTCATCTCCTGGAACCTATTTCAAGGTTTCAGAGATTCTTTAATCAGAGTTTCAGAGGTTTCAAGGTATCCTTAGATTCATGATCTAAGTTTGAACTCCAAATTACTAAATTTCATTACGACATTCGTATTTTTAGTTTTTTCAATATTGAAAGTCCACACACGGTTACAATTTTGGTTTTCAATTCAATAGGATGCCATGGAAATGGAAAAAAATTATTGACTAGAATTGTCGATTTGACAAAAAATTCATTTTAAGAAAAAACAGAACAAACAATTAACTTTTGGTAATTGAAATAAATGAAAAAATAACAGTTTAAAGTAACAATTAGTTTTTGAGATAATTACGCATTACACATAAAATTTTAATTAATTATCGGATGTAGCCTCTCTCAACTAATCCTCCTTCAATTTGAATGCATTTGTCAATTCTTTTACGATTATGACTTTTACGTCTATTCCTCTCAGCTTTAGAATGCTGATTTGGCGACAGGTTCATTTTACTTTAGCACAAAGTTCTTGTCGATTTTTGGAATTTGTTTTGTAAACTTCATTGTTCTCCAGAAATAAAAATCTAATGGTATAATATCGAGGGACCTAGGGGGCCAGAGTTCAAAAGGACTATTCCTTCCCATGCCGCCCTATTGGAAAATGTTCTTTCAACCACTGACGAACAATTATATTATGGAATTATGGATTGACGCACCATCTAGCTGAAAAAATAACTTCTATCGCATATTAAGAGGAAGATTTTCAATAGCATCCCATAATTCCGTATCAGAAAAGTTAACCAAACACTCAGTATTTAGCGAGTTATACGAGTCGCCTAAAATTCCACACTACACGTTAACTTTCTCTGAATACTAGTATTTACAATTAATAACCCAATTAGGGTTTTCTGTAGCCCAGCATATACAGTCTTGAGAAGATATCACCCCATTCGTGTTAAATGTAGCCTTATCAGTAAATAAAACTTGATGTAGATAATTCTGGTTTAAAAAAGTTCCCTGGGCCAATAGCAATATTTTAACCTTTTTTTATCACTATATTTCAAAGTGTAGAAATTTTGGCTTATAAGGTTTGATTTTATGATGACTGAAACATAATTTTCTCCTTTCGAAATTCAGTTCAGTCTAAGTCTCGTAGACTAATTCTTGGATTCGCTTGATTTGCTTCCAAGATTACGATATCGTCAGGATGTAGATGTATTCAACGAGGTTGATCATTCTGAGATCTTTTAATAACATTGTCAGTTTCACTAAAAGGAGCATTTATGGCGGCTGCAGTTCCATGACTAATAGCGACTCGTAAAGGTCTTCGGTTATATTCTGCGGCTACTTCACCAAATAACCTTATTATTTCGACTAATTCCCTTAAATGCAGATGAATTTTATGATTGTAACTAGAACTTTACACAATATAACTCAAAGTCTTGCCTGATTGATATTTAGTTTAATCATAGTTTTTGTTTTCATGGCATCTTATTAAGTTAAAATCCAAAATTGTGGATTGTGTGTGAACTTCGTATACGAACTTAATAATAAAATTTGGCGTTGAGCCTCAAACTTAGATTCTGAGCAATTTTTTCTAATAATTTTTTTCGATCTCTTCAAAGCGAAGCAAAATATCAGGAATAGGCCCCATTTGGAGGGCTGCCATTCTCTTTCTTAAGTTTGTTACTTAAATTTAAGTTGGGTACCTCGAAATATACGTTTTATATAGGCCTACAAATGTGTCAAAGCCCAAATCTGGATTTCAAAAAATGACGAAAATATCCGGGCCATTTCATAAATGAGATACATAGTAAATAAATGAAACAAACATAAAACAATAAATTTAAAAACAGATTAGTTCAAATGTTCCAAATGCCTTTTGACCTATTGAAAATAGTTTAGATATTGTGAACATTCATTATATTTTTTTATGACTTTTAAAGGAAAGATAAATACACAAATTGTTGGATCGCATCTATAACCTCCTAACATACAAATAAGAAAATAGTAAAAAAAGAATAATTAAAATATTGTTTTGAAATTATCTAAAATTCGATCTATATAAATATTAAACAAAAGTATTGTATTAAGTTGTATATAGGAAATCGTTAAAATTTTTTTTATTTGTGAAAAATATATTTCTTTCTGAAATATTACGAATTACGACGTAAATACTACTACGTCTACGACTAGAATAAAATATATTGAATCCAATATCCATAATTGCCGAATTAAGATATTCGAGTGGATAATCATCATATCATCAATCATTATTAATTTGTACTTTGAAATGTAATTAATATTCACGACGTTATTATTTCTTATATCGATTGATCATCGAGCGAATATTAAATAGATTATTAGTCAGACAAAAATAGTGTATTATTTTTTTAGCTTGACCTTCTATAACCTTATAAATAACCACATGTTTTATCACCAATTGCATATCTTCTTAATCGGATAAATTTTACAAATTTATATTAAATGATGAATTAATTTTTTTTGTGGATTGAAACATTCATAAATTACAAATAAAAGTTCCCATTGCTAATAAAATCACAGTGTAATAATTTTTAAGTTTCTAATTATAGTCCAACGTAAAACGAAGAAAGAAAATACTATAAAAAAGCGCAAAAAACTATATAATCAAATACGATCGACTATTAATAGATATTCTTAGTGAAATGTAAAGCTATCCAGTAGGACGAAACGAAATTGATTGATTATCTGTGGTTAATATTAGTTAATAGCTAATTATTATTATGGTTGCAATCTTCCCCATGGCAATGGGGAGGAATTAGTAGGCGAATGGGGAGTTCTATATAATTAGTATATTACTGACTATCAACAATACCATTTCTAGACGTAATTAGTCTCTGATTTTGTCATTCTCTTCTTTGGATAATAAGTGGTAGTCCTTCTCGGTCTACAGCCCCTTCAAATTTGTCAATTACATTGTACTTAATATTGTAGTATTAATTTACAATTAGTTTATATAAAAAATATTTTATTTATGAGATTGAGCGTTTATATACGTTTTATATTTACGGTAATATTTTCAATTATATTTTAAAATAAAAAAATTATTCCTTAACATGAAACAGTATCCCGATTCTGAAATAAAAAAAATATATGATTTTAAATTAATCGTTTACTACACTAAAAATACATTTTAATGCAATAAATATCTTAATGTAATTAATACCTGTTGAGCCAAGCGAGTTTACCATAAAATTCTTGACAGATATTGCTGAACATTTTGAAGGCAATAAGCGATATATAAGCGAAGTTTTTGCAAAGTTTTAGTAGGCTTATCCTCTTAAAATCATAAATTTTTGACTTTAAATAGTCCCATAAAAAATCGCACGGCCTATGATCTGTAGACCTGGCTAGCCATAAGACATTACCACGTCCAGAAATAACCACGTCGGTTCTGATTTGTAAGAATTCATGCGAACTCCTCAGAAGTAAACAAACACGAAAAACTAATGGGTTTTCGTACAGAATCTTACGAACTCGTACAATAAGCTCTGTTGTGTCTATTCAAAATTTATTTTTCATCAGAATTTGCGCGGAAGTTGTCATCTGGAAACTGTCATTAGTGTTCAGGATTTGTTCATTTAGACTGGAGATTCATTTTTAATTATTTGCTCATAATGCATTGCTCATAACATCCAACTGTATTACTCATGTTTGTATAACAACATTGTTAACACTCATATGATTTCGTAAGAAATGTAACGATGCTTTTCATACGAGTTTATACGAGCCGTCTTGACGTGAATACGTCTTTAAATTTGCTTCCATATTGGGAGGCAATTCAAAAAACTGATGATAACAATATCGGGGGATACAGTTTGGTGTTGTAGCTACTTAACTATCATCTATAAGCAAAATCTAATTACACCACTCGATAGATAAAGGATCAAATAATTAATTACGTTGAGTGAGGACTGTGGCGCATCGCGCGCGACAGAGGGGGAAGGGTAGCCATTTTGAGATTGTTTTTTTGCTGCGTCACATAATTTCGGTTTAGTATAAGTTTTGACTCGGTGAAGCTACGACGTTCGTTTTGGTTTCAATCGTCAGCTCTTGTCAAAATCTATAAGTTTCGTGTGCAAAACGGTAGTGTGCAATAGTTGTAGTGAATATATATGGTGTTAAAGTGAAAAATTAAAATAAATATCACAATGTCAGCCTATACTCGTCAAAAAGCCAAATCGAAATATAGAAAACGTATACGGTTGAACAAGACATCTCAAGAGCAATCCGGTGATACCCATAAACCACCATATGACAGAGTAAAGCGGTGCCGGGAACGCAAAAGAATGAAGGCGTCCGAGCGGATCTACGACGGCGCCAGTACATCTGCTTATCAATATGACAAATCGCAGCAAAACCAATTAGTTTATATAGCTTTGAGTCGCGACACATCGTTAGATGGCCTTTATATTATCAATGTCCGAAATTATTTCAAGTTTTATCATGGATTTGGTCAGGCGTCTCCTACAGTTAGAGAGATACGAGATGAGTACAAGCGACTGACCCAACATCCGCTGCTGACACTAGTCGCACAAGTACAAAAGTTTTGTGAATGTGTTCCTGATCAGCTTTGTCTTATACTTATCACCGCTATTAATGCACAAAGCTTAGTAGCGCACTCTGAAGACATCTTTACCGATTCCATCATTAACCGATCTGATTACTTGGCAAATAGCGAGACGTGGATGGAAGATTTCAAGCCAGTGCAGGTTCCTGACTTTGATCTGAAATCACATCGTAACACCGCTAAGCGCAGATAATTTACAAATACATCATCGGCGGCGGTATCATCATCATCAAATCGCATAGCCGGTGGAGTCGTCATATATCGCAACATCAATAGCTTCACTGATTGTAACAGAATTAACATTGACATTACCGAGATGAATTTACAGATAAAAGACCCAAAGGTTGGTGATGTCTGTCTAGTGAAAGTAACAGTCAATGGCTACTTCAAATTCATACTCGGGTGTGTGTATGAATATGCCCATCCGGGCACAGCGTTAGTAGAAATTAAGCTTTGTATGTTACGATCGCTATTAAAGTATTCCGAAACATCGTTAAGATTATACCCGGCTACGAGCCAGATCTCACAACACCAATCATGATAGTCGGAGACTTTAATGTTAATGTTTCGCAAGACCGCTCGTTTTCCGACTTCATGCTTGGCAAGTTTAATTTGTCTTACATCGAAACTTGTCCAACAACGCTAGGTAACACATGCATTGATTTATCGTTTATCATAAATATCGATGTATCCTGTATGCCATATATTTCATACTTTTCGTATCACAGACCTATCAATAAAGTTATAATACAGTAATAAAATTATTTGTTTACTTGATTTCTTTCCTAAACCCAACGAATCCCAAATAAAACATGGTGATCAGAAGGACTTGTTAAACAAATTATTATGATATTAGACATTACGCTCAAAGAAAATATTACCTTTTACGTACAGGTATTCACGTAAAACCCACGGCCGTGTCCACGACACAGCCACACACCGACATTTTTTTTTACGAATTCGTACGACCAAATTTTCTTACGAATTCTAATGCAATGTAACCTTAACCTAAGGCTCCTAGATGCGATAGGTTGCGCGTTACAAAGTACCTACACAACCTATTGTAACTTATAAATTTGCCTGGTATTTTCTATGATCGAATTATATTTGCGTTTGTATATCAAATTCTAGTCCACTTTTATTGTTTAAAATTGCTTTCAATTTCATATATGAAATTTACCTATACCTAGGTGGAAACAGCATTTTGTACAAAATAGTCGTTACTGAATATATCGAATACGTAACAATTTTGACTTATACCAAGACCAGTTAGGGTAACGTAATTTTCGATCGGTTCTTGAGTGAAGCCACTTAGTTAAAGTAGTTCCCTGGGGTAGTTAAAATCTGTGAAATTTCTGGAATTTATCACTTACAAACTAGGCTGTACAATAGGTAGGAAAATTTTGGAACTCATGTTTGGCTAGTTTTGGCATGCTACATAATAAGTTGGTGATTTTCCGAGACGACTAGCGATTGTCTTCGGTAGACAGTATAATCAGGGTGAAGCTGTGTTTAATATTTATCGTCCATGTTTCAACAAAAGAGTAAGAATGTTTTTGTGTTTTGAGTGATTTCTTCACTTCTAAAATAATTTTTGGCGTAGGCTTAAGGACATAAATAGGGATTAAAAGTTAGTTAATTTCCTGCCGATGTCAATTTGCTTGGCGAAAGGCGTTAGAACGGTCTTTATGGAAAATTGACTGGTCTCCTGATTTTTTTTTTGTTTTCTGTGCATTCTTGACAAACACTGCAGGATATGATCGCATAATTTGTTCGTGTGTTTTTCGGTGTTTGTGGACTAGTCCCCTGTTTTTTTTGCCGCATCCCAGGGTTTCAACCCTTGCTCAGTATAAGAGAGGGTTGGAAGAAAAATATACAGCATGTCCCCATGAAAGTGTCATAGACTAAATTTTAATATTTAATGAAATGTTCTTTATAATTTTTTCTTGCATTTTTAAAAGTAGGGGTTTTGTTTGTAATTTTAAACATACATACATACATATATATGGAACGTTATTAATACAACAGACTTTCTAGGTCTCGGTGGAGCAAACCCTAATTGCATTTGTTTCTTTCGGATAAGTTAACGACAGGTACTAATATATTTATTTTTATTTATAGATGTCGGGGTGCTACAGGGTCAATCCTCATAAACGGAGAACAGAGAAACGTAAAACAGTTCAGGAAAATGTCGAGATATATTATGCAGGAGGACCTCATACAGCCAATGCTGACGGTACAGGAAGCCATGCTTGTGGCTGCCAATTTAAAGTTAAATAAAAATATGAAGGAAGCAGATAAAGTCAAGGCGGTATGTAGAAATTTTACAATTAACAAATCATTAATTGAATTCACTTTGTGTGGATATATATGAAATATATCTGTTTTGGAATGATTTATAGTGGATTAAGGTGACCAATTAGATGATTAATTAAAATTTAATATGTGTATCATAAGTATAATATTAAATTTTTTAATTTATTTCAGTACAACATATAAACTTTTTTTTTTAACTTAAGTATTTTTATGTACAATATATTTACAATTTTTATAAAAGAGCATAGAATTATGAAAAGATAATAAGATGTGGATATAAGGGTGTTCACTAAGCAAACTGTTTTGTGTCGGAATATTTATTTGATTTGAACATTTATATTATAGTAGGTATTCCTTTATTTTCCTAAATCTTTATTTTCTAAGTGCACATATTAAAATTAGTGAATTTACAAAATATTTGGTTCAATTTTAAATTATAATTGGAAAATAAGTGTATGTTTAAATAAACAATTTTTTTTGTAGTTTAGTTAGGAAATCCATTACAAGTTAATTTAGTAAAAATCCGTTATAGCTATTTATAAATCGAAACAATTTTCGTAGGATATTTTTCTACATTTAATTGTTTATGGTTGATTTTATCTACGTTTCTGTATGTGACAGTTTTTAGGAGAATAAGTTGAAATATGAAAACAAAAGTAGCCACAGGAGTTATTATTTTACGATTACGGTTTAAAAGTTTTGCTTAATTTACATTTATAATTAACATAAATTATATATTTTGAATTTTACAACGTTCGTTACTCCATTTAACTCGAGGACGAGCAGTGGCGGCGCTAGCATTATTTTGCGGTTGGGCGAAAATAGGCAGGAAATATCTAGGGCGGGCGAGGGCGTTAAATATATTATTTTATGTGCGAATGCGATATAGTGGTGTTATAAGAGGTTGGGCGACTGGTTGGGCGAAGAGGATTTTGCCTGGACGCTCGCCCACCCGTGCCCACCCCTGTCGCCGCCACTGGGAACGAGTGAGTAACTTATCGTTGGTATATTTGAAATACATGGCAGAATTGTAGGCACATTTTTCCATGTTAAATTATCTTCATATGGTATATAATGACATATGTAATATGGCTTATATGGTTCGAGATTTATAGGTTATTTAATGGTTTCGAATTGAAGAAATCTATTATAATTGTAAAATTAGTACTGCTTACATTTTTCGAATAGAGATATATTTTTGTATTTTTGTGATAGAAAAAGATACTATTTTTTTCTAACTTGTAATACAGTGATCAACGTGGCTTTAACATACCAAATAGTATCGTCAAAAATAATTGTAATCACATCCATCATTAAAGTGGGCGACTTATAATTAATTAAATATGTGTGATAGATATAATACGTATCTCACATACGAATAAAACTCATAGCACTTTGTTAGACTATGCAATTCAGGGGTCAATATAACTTATCGAAAACGGTCAGTAAATGTAATTTGAAATCGCATGAGGTTAAAACATTACGTTACTAAGAAATGTCAGTATTTTTCCATTTGGGTTATATAACGTTAAGAAAGATTTGGTACACAGTAGACGGTGATATTGCAAATATTTGATTCCTACTTGTGAAAATTAAGAAGTACGTAAAATTTGTTGGGATATTTAACTCTTACTACACTATATAGTGTGTCCCAAAAGTAATATAAAAATTGATATTCCTGATTTATTTTCACGTAAAAAGAATGCAAAAAGACTATTGAATTCTCCAACATTTTATTATACTATATTTATATAAAGGAAATCATTATTTTGATCTAATTACCTATTATCTTATCATCATAATTAAATAAAGTTTTAATTGCATTTAAAAATATTGTTATTTACATGACAATCACCTATATATAGTATAATGAACATTCATATCATTAACCTTGGTAAGAATGATGGTTCATCTGTCATTTTCTACAATGTACTAGCAATGCCATTTCATTGTTGTCAGTATGTTAGTAACGCCAAATGTTCAACGTCGAATAGTAAATTACAGGAAGCATTATTCTAGTAATAAAGTAACTTAGGACATTGACAAAATCTGGAAATAAAATATTGGAAATTTGTTCTGAAAAACTGTTCCATTTGAACCTATTAAAAAGATTATTATTTATTAATACAATTTTAAATCGAGATTTTGATTTCTCTTTATTTAAGTTTATTCAAAAATAAATTTAAGAAATAATAATAAAAAATAAAATTTACATCTCGAAAATATACCTTGTTTCTTTAATAATATATATGATGGCTCTAGAGGGATACAGTATGTGAAAAATATTAGACATACAACCAATCCCTGCTACATTAGAGGTTCTAATAACAACGTCGGGAATTTATCATGTATAATGCGTAGATCACATAAAATATTTGGGTATTATTGATAAACGGTGCTATTTAAAAAAAGAAAGATAATCTCAATTGTGTTATAATTCAGAAATTGCTCATAATTTTCATTGGACTTGCCAGTCATGGATATGCCATTATAGAAAAAGAATAATTCTCAATTTCTCTTCACGATTTGAACACAATTGTATATATAGGAAAAGAGGAGATATTTTCTCTATGACTAAGGGTTGTTAACTTCCTCGTTTCATGTTGAATCCACGTACTTATGATTACAATAAAGCGTTGTCTTAGGAAACATTTCATGAAAAAACAAACATTTAGAATGTATCTAAAGCGGAATACAATAGTTTCTTATTCTAACGGGGTTGCTCATCACCCTCGTCGATTTTGCGAGTCGCTGTTGGATATGGTATTAGAGTAAAGGAATTATTTTTTATTTATCTTTACGGTTTGAACAACGTTATATGTAGAAGAAATCTGTTGTTAACGGTCGTTAACTACCTCTCTTCGTGTTGTCAGTCCACGAAAAAACAACTAAACGAGAAATAAACATGCCTGTGAAGCCGAATACAGAATTTTTATATTTTAAGAGGGTTGTTCACTACCCTCGTCAGGTTTATGAGACATTGCTGGATCTGCATTACAGCAATGGGATTATTTAAAAATTTTCATAGATTTTTGAGAACACAGAGTAAAACAATACTTTTCTTCAAATACTATGTTTTTCTTCAAGTACTATGTTGTCTAGATAGATTCCGTGTCAAACTAGAACTTTCCCCAACGCTTTGACATATATTGCAGACGACTTCCTCAGAGTTCTGGACAATCGCTGGACTGACACTAATTGTAAGAAAAGTACCTGCGGTGGATATTCGAATGATTCTTAATTACAATTTTCAGGGGCTCTTAGAAAAAAAAAAAACGTTTGTCTTGGAAACTTTAATTTTTCATGAATATTTATACACTTCAGATGATCATTTGTTACAAAAATTAATTAACATCCGGCTATGTGCACCTATTATATTTTTAACAAAATTATATAATTTAATTAAACGTAGTGCGTCACATCATGGTCAGATAAATTTTCCAGTTTGCATTTATCTTGTTTTTTGTTGTCAGATTATGTTTTATTACCGGTTATTTTAAACTTATGGTCGTTGCAGGTTGTGTTGGAAAAATATTTATAGAATATTCGTCTGTCTAATTGCTTTCACGTAATGTTCAGGATCTATATTATAACGTCGTCAGTAGCATAGTTTCAGTGACAATTCCTTAGTTTATTTTTTTTTTATTTATTTATGAATATTCCTTAGGGCATTCACGGACATTACAATCTGATCATAAAGATCAATAATAATAAATTTTATCTAACTTATAATATTACTTAGAAAACCTAGAACTAAGGTCGTATTCAATAGTATCCTTATATTTCTAATAAACTAAGTACACCAAAAAACTAATGTATATACTAAGGCGTATACTACTCGTACTTTCTCACATCACAACTAAATCAATGGGCTTGATTCTCTCGAGTCTTCTTGTCAAGCCTGCGTTGTCAAGGATCTGGGTCGCCTTGACGTTAGTTCCTCAGTTTATTAGGTTTTTTTATATAGTTTGACTTAGTTTTATTTGATTATTTATTATTTTTAAGTGTTGCATTGTAAGAAGGCAGTAATTTTAACCTTTAAAATTAACTTTAATCTTGACGTCTTTTGCCAGCGTTAGATAAAAGCAATCCGATACTTTGTTTATTTTACTGAGCCGTAGCCTAAATAAGGGCCCGAGTTTAGATACATACTCTCTGGAATGCCAGTCCTTAAACAGACATCTAAAGTAAGAACTGTAAATATCATTTGTCGTGCTTGTGCATTTAGTGTAATATCTGTAATATCCAACAGGCGAGTTTATCTCACAGGGCAGTCAATTCTATTGTATTGTAATGTCGATTGATCTCTTTTATTAGTCAGTTGCATGATAATTTATTAAATAACATAAACTAAATGTTTTACTACAAATTCAGTATTCAATTGAGAGCATGTCGCGAGTTGACCCTTCATGCTCTGCTAGTTGTATAGAGTGGGTAGGTACTATGCGAGTTGACCCTTAGTACTTTAGTGAAGGCATGCTATTCCACTGTTTACCATGGTAGATACTCTGACTAGCTTAACGTCTGGGGAGGTCTTTCGCGAGTTGATCCTTAAGACCGTAGATCCAGACAAAACATACGATTTTGTAGATATTATTGTTTACCTACATTGAAGTAGTGCTGATTTGCACATAAATATTTATGCTAGTATACAGGGAATTGGTTGCTCAGATATTTTTTTGTTTACTTTCATATGTGTCATCTCGGGTGATAGAACGGACTCTTATCTAGTTTGGTGATTATCTGTTATATATATTTTTTATTTTGTTGTAATTCTTTTACAATTCTATGTTAAAATATTTGAAGCTCGAGCCTACTAGTTAAATTTCCTGACATACTCCTACAGCATCTACAACCATTTGCTTCGATGTACATTGTGGAGCTAGGTATTTCTTACGGATGACTATCGACTATTGACTTTAGACTAAATGTTTTAGCGTTATTAGTTATGAAAGGTGGTTAAAGATAATTTTAAAGTCAACACAAGAAAATGTTACAGGAAGGAATTATGCATGAAGTGCTAAAAAGAAGTGCGACGTAGAGCTACTTGTATTAAATATAATTAGTATTATATATCTGTAATATAATTTAACCTTACTCTTATACAACTCTTATATAACTTATACAATAAACAAATACGTTAATGAAAATAAAATGTTAGACATATAACTATTTTTATGGAGTAGCAACTGAACTTTCACTTTATTTTTGAAAGAAAGAATATTATGATTTTCTATATTTAGATCTAATTTATTGTAAAGCATTATTGTATTATTTACGAAACAACAGTAAGATGGATAAAACAAAGCTTTGACATACTTGTTTTTTGCATGAAAAATATGTTTACTTGAACATAACTACGATCGTATTTAAGCTTAGTGAAACAACGTTGCATTGTTAGCTAATTAAGATGGTCAATGAATCTGAGAAATTAAATTTGAATTATTTATAGACCTTATTAAGCAAATATGATTACACATATTGTAATTTGACACTTAAGACAATGTTTTATATTATTTGAAAAAGCATTTAAAGCAGTCGATTTAGTTGGGTTGTTCTAGATTGTGCTTCATACAATAAATATTTCTTGATTGCACCGCTGTTTATCTAACTAACTACCGACCCACAATTTTGAGGAAAAAATATAAAATAGCTGAGTGCCGTTAGCATCAGATTCTGTTTTATAGTGAATTAAATTATTATTTATAAATATATGTGCACATAGACGTCCTCAGAAATATTTTCAGGCGGGGCATAATTAAAGTAAAATATATTTAAAAGCATAACAAAGAATATTCTAAAGTACAATATATCTTGAATAAAATATATTATAACAACATAGCAAAATAAAATAGTAAAATAGCAATACCACACCAAAAAAGACACATATTAAAAGTATATATATTAGTAATTTTATAGTAATGAGACATTTTCCTGAAATAACGGAAATACTGAATTAAGTTTTAAGTTAATTTTGGTCAAGAGAAATATTTATTTATTATTCTGTTATTTTATACATCTGGAGTATATTATAATTTAATAGGTCGCAATGCTAGGGGAGGCAACTACCCCACCCATCTGGACGTTTATGTCTATGTCTTAAATGAAAAAAGCGTACATTAAGCATAATAATGGATCTAAAATTGAACCTCACAGAACACCACAAATGATGAAGCGTTGAAATGATTTTTTCATCATGTAACACTACTGCCTACTTACGGCCTGGCAAATTAGTTTGAAAAAATATATAGGACTTGCCTAGCATTTACATTTAGCTAAAAGTAAATCACATTTATAGTATCAGAGTTTTTAATGAAATCTAGTAATACTAGTTTTTTTGTAATCAAGAGGTGTGAAGATATGATCCGATACATTTAACAAGGAAGATGTACCATGATATTTACGAACTGTCTCTTTTACAGGAAATAAAAGGTTATGAGTAAGATTCTAGTTGTTGACGATTAAATTCACTGATCAAGTGACCACGTTAGTGGTCAGAGAATTCGCGTCGTCACAGTTTGATCTGATATGACCACTATTCCAAAATGCCGAAGAAAACGTCAGCTGAGATGTCGTCAACTGAGAACGTATTTAAAATTTTATTGGCGTTTTTAAATTTCTTCTCCGTCTTAAGTTACTAATTTTATTTAATAAGTATTCTTGTTATAGTATCATTGAAACAAAAAATATTTACGTAGGTAATTAAGGAAATTGATTAAATTATAATAGAGAAGAATAAAATATATATCATCATGACGCTCTTACGTAATAGAAACCGATGTCATTGAGCAATTCGAGGTCAAAACTTGCAGAGTCATTACTTCAACGATCTCGATAATTGACTAGTATGCGGAATGGGAAGCGCAACTCATCACTTGATCACACCACTTTGGACTTAATTAGCTCTAGCTAATCGTACTTTTGGGGGGCGTGTGATATAACAGTTTCATTACATTATAAAGTATATAACAAAACATATTTTCTGTTAATTATCAGAGAGGAGGAGTCGGTTAACATCTGTTTTTAAATCAAATTGTTTTTGAAAGAGGAACTAACTAATATCTATGATGTTCGAAGAAATCACCTGGGATAATAGAATGATACGTGGAAAAATATGAATGCGTCATTTGGAGATATTTTAACCTTTAATTAGGATTTCTATTAAGACAGATTTGCAATTAGTAAGACATATGTAGACGAGCTTAAGTATATTCATAAATATTAAATAATCCTTCTATATACTGTATATATTAATTTGTCAATTACGTGCGTCATATCTTCTTTAGCTGTTTTATTTTAAGCTAAAGTCGTGAATAATGCAGACGCCTGTCTCTGTTAACACTCTGCACCTTGACCAAGTTTATTTATTGACCTCTAATCATTTATTGCCATTTCAGTCGTTTTACCTTGTCTTTATTTCTTTTTTATAAAGATCATTAATCAGTAACTGCTATATGAAGGTTTTTTTTGTAACGTGACAATTAACGAATAAAACTGGATGGTATTAAAACATGTTCCTTTTGGTCATTAAGTGTATATTCTCTGCATTTCATGCGAATCATACACATTATTCATGCTTTAGTCAGTATGTTTTTCATTATACTAGTTTAATGTTTTTTGATTAGGTACTTTTTTTTGCTGATAATGTGGGTGGTTAGTGGTACCAAGTGGTTCGAGTAAGAATAAGGAACAAGATATTCTACTGTAACACCCCATAACTTTAAAGAAATTGGCGTAATCGTCTAGTGATAGGACCTACTCTGTTATTTGTATTTATTTTTATCCAGATTCTTTATATAAAGTTTGTTATAACTTGTTTATAATTACCTCAATTATGATTTGATCTCGTTATTTAGAACTGTATTATATCTGCATTTAGTCTGATTTAATTTATCGAATTGAATATTTGAAAAATAGAAAGGAAACTTAGATTCTATTTTAATTTACATTTATTACTCAAAACTGGATAGGCGGAAACAATATTGTTGACACACAACAGAAGCTTATTGTTTGTAACGGAAACTGTCGTTGGTTTTAACGATGGTTCGCATAAGTAGAACCCTATAATATGCCGAGAGGAACTCCTCTCGACAATCGTTTATAGGATGAACTGACATAAACTCTGCAATATTGGTTGGCATATACAGAACTTTGAAATACTCCGAGAGGAATTTTTATCTCCAACGTTTTTAGTAACTGGTGGTAAAGGGTCTTTCAGTAAGGACGCTAGATTTTTAAATGTAAATAAAACATATGTGAGATATCCACTCATTTTGTTATTTAAAAGAATATTTTACAGCATTAAGTATGGAATATAACGTCATTCGAATGTCTACTGCAGTTTTGCTTGGTGGCACGTATTCGGGAGGTCCAATTTTCGATTATCTTGTCGCATAAATCTGGATGAATTTGCTGGATGACGTTCATTATGTCGACTTTGGTAAATTATTTGCAATTTATTTGCATAGATCTGCGATTTAAGATAGCCCTAAAGAAAGAAGTCTAAAGGCGTTAAATCGAACGATCTCGGTGACCAGTTCACGTCACAGCCGCGCGAGATAACCATGCCCTCAAATCGCTCGTACAGAATGTCCATCGTGGCATGCGCTGTGTGGCACGTAGCGGCGTCCTACTGGAACCACATGTCACTGATATTCATATCATCCAGTTTAGACCACAAGTTGCTTATCATCGATCTGTAGTGCTCGCCGTTGATGGTTATGGCAATGTCAGTTTCGTTTTGGAAGAAGTACGAACCGATGATTCCGCCAGACCAAAATCCGCACCAAACAGTGACTTTCTTGGGATGCATTTGGTGCTGGTGTATCTCGTCTGGATTGGCATCGTCTCAAATCCGACAATTTTGCTTGTTCACATAACCATTCATCCAAAAATGGACCTCGTCGCTAAAGATGATTTTTTTGGCGAAATTTGGGTCAACTTCTAACTACTCCAGAGCCCAACCAGCGAACACATGGCGTTATATATAGTCGTTTACCTTGAGTTCCTAGGTCAGTTGGATTTTATAGGGGTGCAGACCCAAGGTCCCGATGCAAAATTCGCCACGTTGAAGTTGCAGAAAAGTTAAGTTCTTGTGAACGACGAGACATTGACTGCATCGAGTTTTCCCGTATACTCTCATGCACAGCAGCGATGTTTTCAGTATATTTTGCGTTTCGGTAACGTACGGGTGTTTGATTACTTATCAAACCGTTTGACTCAAATTTGGCCACCAAACGTCGGATAGTTGACTCGGCGGTACGGTTGTAGCGAGGATAAAAATCACATAGTGCGCAGAACGTTTCTCGAATGGAGCACTGGTTTTGAAAATAAAATTTGATGGTTCGCACATGTTGATTTGTCATACTCTAGTAAACAATTCACAATAATTGTGACAGATGTTCCTTTAACAACATGGTCGTTATAACCTAAAAAATTTCCAGCGTATACTCTCATTGAAAGACCCTGTGTAAACAGAATCCCGCAATATACCGAGATGAACCCTTTTCGGCAAATAGACTACCAGTTGTCCCATTGGGGGATATTGAGAACTCAAGCCCAACCACAAACTTGTAGTTGTTAAACGGTTTCTTGTTGTATTTGTGAGAACTATACAAGGATTGTCTATTGCTAGTGCTTTTGTGTGATTTCTATCATAAACTGGCTAATACGTAAGTCGTTGTCTCGCAAAACTGAAGAAGAATTGTATTGTAAGACTACATGTAGATAGTATAAAGAAGAAATCCAAAAGAAGTAAGAAACCCAAAGGATGAAGCCAAAGATCGGAAAAAATGGCGTAACATATGTAAGAAATTAAAAAAAAACAGGAGGTTGATCATCCCCAAGAGGTTAGATATAGAAAGCTTTTACAAACGACACTACCTTACTTGGGGTGTTAACCCAGCCATGCATACAACATACAATATAAGTGAACAGTCCCAAAAAAAAAACAAATTTCCTACCTATAAGTCTTCTGAGGTAGCATTGAAAGCTTGTTTCAGAAGTAATGGATTTTGGTAGTTTCAGAACTGGAGAAACTTTGGCTTCAGAAAATTTAATGGTTGACAAGGCAAAATACGTCTAGGCAAACTTTTATAAGCCCCGTTGTTTCGGTCTTCAGTTGATTATTGTATATGGTATAGTTTTAAAGTTAGTTTGAATTTCAAAAGTATAACCATGTGAGTGTGTTATAGAAGAGGTCAGAATTTTCATTTTTACAATTTCTTTGCTATAACCGTATCGATTCTTTCACACCAAATATGTAAGGTTCGTTCAAGGTTTTTAAATTCTACATAGCTGTTGAATCTTGATAATTATGGATTAATTCACACGAGTTACATACTTCTCGCATCGTAAGTTCTTTGTAGATTATGTAAATGTTGTATAATTTGACTACATAGTTGATTCCTTATATAATATTTCTAGAAAAGGTTGAATAATATTGAATTATTAATTTAAGCTTAGTAATTTAATATAGAACCAGTTGCTTTATATTTTGATAGTTTCTAATAATGCTTTTTTAATAATTTTACATACTATATATATATATATATATATATATATATATATATATATATATATATATATATATATATATATATTAAAATTACGCTGGAGACCAGTCAATTTGTGGCCAGGAATTTAAGAGTCTATTCAGAGTACATTATTGTCCCTGATGCTCAAAATGGCATTACTTTTTTTGGCTTCAGTTTATGAAATAAACACACATGATGAATATTACTGCAAAGTAGGAAACAAAATAAAATAAGCAATTCACTTGTTTTGAGTTTTTATTAATAAGAATATGTATGAAGAATAAATGATGCAGAAAATATTAAAAATTATTAAAAAAAATTGTACGATTTTATTTTATATTTCTGCTGTGAACAGTCCCTCTGGAGACTCCAACAGTAATTGGCCATCATGTGACGATCCTACCTTCCTTGATACCTTTCTTTCATTATTCGGATATCCTGATGAAACCGTCCACCTTGTTCTTCACTATCTCCTAAGTTAGAAGGAAACTTGTCTAAGTGACTATGAAAAGGCTCCCAATTTTTCAAAACACTTTAGTGTTTTGAAAAATAGGGAGCCAATTTCAATACACCTTATGTACTAATTCTTTAATTTTTGTTACCGTTTGACCAATATAAAAATCAAGTACTGCAAGTCAATTTATAGACTGGATGAAATGGATGTATGGGGAAATTCTCAAACCCAGACTGACGTATGCAGCACTGGTCTGGTGGGAGAGAGCCTGTTTAAAGTCGGAAGCCAACCGACTTAACAAGTTAAGAGGATTGATTCTTAGAAGTACAACCGGAGCCCCAAGATCAACACCGATCGAGGCGATGGGGATACTGACGGGGATACCACCTCTTGATGTCATCCTGAAAGCGGAAGCCGCAAAGGCAATGCACAGGATGGGAAACATGAATAGGAAGGTAAGGGACCTGAATAGACTCTCAAGAGAGCTAGCTGAGGAGGGACTCCTATGGATGCCCTCTGACAGTACGGGTGTCCACTTCCTGTTTGACAAGAAATATAAGATCACCCTCACCAGTAAGACCGACTGGATGGAGGGTCGAGCTGGATTGCTGCTCAATGGAGACATCTGGTACACGGATGGAGCCAAGAGTGGGAACAGAGCGGGTGCGGGGGTGTATAGGCGACGCGACAGGATAGATAAAACCTTCCCCTTGGGCAAATACACTACCGCACTCCAGGCCGAGCTAGTTGCTAGTTGGAATTACATACGGTGTTCTGGGGGCGGACCAAAATCGGACCCAGGAGAAGGTATGTATCTGCTCGGATAGCAGGGCGGCGTTGGCACCCCTGAATTCAGCAACGACAAAGTCGAAGCTGGTCTATAATTGCTATGAAGCATTGAACCACTTGGCAGGGAAGGGACCGGTGGAACTCTTATGGATACCTGGGCATAATGGCATTAAGGGAAATCTAATTGCAGATGACCTTGCCAGACTAGGGACCAGGGAAAACCTCTATGGACCAGAACCTGCAGTGGGAATAAGTCGGAATCTGATCAGAGACCGCATCAATGGCTGGGCAAGAGACCAGCACAATAAAAGATGGACAGGAGTAACGGGTTGTCGAATAACCAAACTCTTCATCGAATACTCAGAGATTGAGAAATGGGCCCAAGAATTCATTAAATTGAACAGGCACAAAGCCAGAACTCTGGTGGGAATCATAACGGGCCACCATAGTAGCCTGAATGCATATAAGCACAAGCTGAGGCTGACTGATAGCCCGGCCTGTAGATACTGTAAAGAAGACGAGGAAACCTCGATTCATCTTCTTTACACCTGCCCCGCACTGGAGGAGAAGAGGTATCTTATATTAGGGACCCCTGTTATCTTAGAGGAGGCGAGGCTTAAGGCGGGGGACGTGCCTAAATTGCTCCTTTTATGGGATAGCATTTTTGGATAATGACCCGGATAAGAGGGGATCGCCAAGGGACTACCCATGCGATCAGTGGCTGATGAGGCCCAAACCTATATAATATAATAATATAATAGTACAACTTCAACTTGAACGAGTGGACTTATTGTCTTTACTGTATTCTTTGAAATCTGCTTCGACCGAAAACATGTTGCTTCGATTTTTTGAATACAAAAATTCAATTAATTATATTAAAAACCCGTACATATACACACGTTGACTAACGTATATTAAAAAATTGTGTTAGAAGATTTTCAAGACTAACAATAAGTCAAAGTACGTAACATGTTTTGCGTGATCTTGATATTATTTTCAGGTTATATCTTGTTTTTGAAGTGCAAATACTACCTGTGATATTTCAACTATCAATATTTCTAAAACACTTGAATATTAACGTCTCTCTTTTCAATAAGAATTATATCTTTGAATTTGAATTACATTTTTATTATAATCCCAGAGAAGACGTCATAGCCGTTTATAGATTGTCTAGCAAAGTTGTTAGTTTTATCCTTGTGATAATTACTTTCCTACTTAATTACCTAAGTTATTTTTAACGTTAATTGGCGACATAAGAAAATTATACTGTAAATGTCACGATTCACGTCAGTTAATCAGAAAAAAAAAGTATATTTGTAGAACAAGTATTCATTGTTATTCAGTTTAAAAGCACGGATGGAAAAAACAACAGATTCTTATTGTTAACAATGGAAATATGTACCTCGACAATTTACCTTGAAATCTTTTGAAGTTGAAATACCTGATTGGTCTCATTAATGTATAATCAACTTGCGAAGAATCGTAAATTTGGTATATAAACGAACGAAATATAATTTAAAATGAATGAAATATTTTAAACTTCATAGCTTCACTGTTTTTTTTTTCATGAACATGTATTTTAACTGTTGCTTTTAAATTAATGTGTTGTATATGTAATAATTTTAAATTAATTTAAATGGTTAACAGAGCCTAGTTGAATTATATACAGAAATAAAGGATTCTGTGCTTCCAATAAGTCTCGTTTCTCAATAAAAAAAAAAAAAACGTGTAGTAACGAAATGATTGCTTCGGACTATCAGAGAAATAATTTTTTAAATTAATAAAATTCTTTATTAATTCAAACATCTCTATCTGATATTTAATAATACATAATATTTAATTTCTTTGTGAATAAAATATTAACTGAAAAGTGTATTTCTTAAAATCAAAGAAAAGTTCATACAATGATAAATTCATGAAACAAATCCGTTTCTATTCAAATAATTAATATTTTTTAACGCAATGAAGTTAATGTAAATATTAAATGAATTAATAAATATGCAGTTAATAGAAATACTGAGATTCTAGAATCAATAAACCTCTTTTTGCTATGTATCAAAGCCTTTTGAAAAACGTTGACGTCAAGCAGGTATTCAAGGATTACAAAATTGTTATAGATTGTAATTAAATTTTGTTAGTATATTTTTATCGTTTTCAGATCAATAAAGACTGTAGTTAAAATAGTGTCTAAGAACTACACAAATGCCAAGAAAATGAAATTTTATATTAACTGAGTGTGCGGGACATCTTTTTATATTTATGAAGTGTTGAATGTGGAATTTGACCAAATGTCTACTTTTATAATGAGATACTACTCAATAATATTTGTAAGACCTTTGGTCTGTAATCTGGGAGGAAGCCGGAAACTTCGATACAGGAAAAATACGGGATCATTTTACTAAACATTAACGTCATCAGGAAATAATTAAAACTAAGTGTTAATCATCTCCTGATGATGCCAGCTTAAATTAAATACGCGTAAATTGACATAATTACATGGTACTTCGTAGGAAATCGGTTATATGTTTCTCCTGTTTGGTGTACATATTTAATTTGAAACTACAAATGTTTTATTTTCTACGTAAACAAAAATGACAAGGGATTTATCTTATCTTCAAGAAGATAGATAAAAATATCGCATTCAACTATTAGCCAATTACTATTGGACATCTCGTTTGCATCACTCAATACATAAGGGAAACGTTCCAGAAATTTAGTTAGATTGATGAGTTTATTAGAAATATGCAAGATTTGTAACAGTTGTATTGAAATTGGTTAATTTTTCCAAAATACTTGTCACATTATTGTCAGAGTCTGGCATTCTTCAGGGATTAATATTGGGCCTGTTTCTTTCTAAGTTGTTATTTAAAAACGTTTGTCATATTTTTATATAAAATTGAATAGAATTAAATTTCTTACATCAGACACTAGTCAGAGTAAGTACTTAAAACACCTATTAAAATAAACTACCTATGCGCATATTCTAGTAATAACATTCTCACTAACAAATTTCTCACTACCAGAAGTATTCATATATCTACAAAATGTACTCTTATTAACACTAACGTGGAAAATGTGAATATTTTGAATTAATGAGTTATAAACCATCTCCATCTCCACCCATCTCTACTCCATCTTTAACTAATTTATTAACTAAATTATTAACAAAAACTCCATTATTATTTTTTAATATTTGCTTAACAGAATATATAGGTAATAATATTAAAACCTAATGCATTCCATGTTTGTTATTAGAACTTTAATATCATTCTAATAATGAATGGACATGTTTTAGAGTAGTTTCTTTCTATACTATAATACATAGAGTAATTTACTATTTTTCTTTTATTACCTACAGAAATTTTTATTCATGCAATCATGTTTTTATATCAAATCATTTTTCTCTATCATCCCGTACCTAATAGGCGTCGCAGCAAATAAATAAATATTTATGGTGTTTTTTAAATAAATAAATATTAATATATAAATATTAACATTAAATAAGTAAATATTTTAGTATAGAGTAACCATACAGTAAGTAATATAGAAGACAGCCTAAGAACGGTTGGTTCAAGAAATTAAACTTATACTAGGTCAAAAGTAAAAATAGAAAGGCGGTAGTTTACTGAAGCTGTGACTACGCAAATTAACATATGATAAAATCTGCATATTTGGTTTAGCCTAGTGTTACATCAGGAAGGCATTAGCGTTCAAAGAAAGCGGTGGCGAAATTATTGTTTATTCTAATTTGAGATTGTGTTTTTGCACAAGCGAACGCGAAAGACATCGGTGGGTTCTTGTACATCTTAAATAAACATTGCATATACTCGTATGTACGAGTATATTTATTTAGGGTCGGCTGTATTTTCGGAGGCGGGAGCCACAGAACAGAGAGACTTCTGAAAAAAATATAATAATGGACCATGGCTTGTGAAAAATCAGGTGATGATAATTGTCGCTTATTACACATAGTATATCACATCACAATATAATTTGTACTTCTTATTGCAATACAGTTACTATTTAGGTCCAACAAATAATTCACCGAAAAACAACGTGGATTGGTATTATTTAGAACAGCACAAATCCCTCATGGAAATATATGTCGATATACTTATATACTGTGGAAAAGAAGCTGAGAACACCTGAAAAATCTCAAAATATGTTTTTCTTACAAAAACGCTGGAAAGTGTCAAATGTGTTTTAAATTTACCATCTTCTGAAATATTTTAGTTCTGTACACAGTGGCGTACATCTTCAGTGATAAAGGGAGCGTTTTTAAATAGCAACTCCTATTTTTTGTCCGATACAATGAAAGGGTACATTTTTTTGAGTATTATTATATAAATTTTATTAAGTCATATAAAGAAAGTTTCGAGAAAAATGGAAATAAAATTTTGATCGTAAAATTGATTTATTTAATATGTTTTCCTATATTCTCATAAAATGAAATCATTTGAGTTTAAATCGAGCGATTTTGACCAAAACCATTTAATTGGGCCTCTTCCACTTATCATGCGATTGGGACATTTCTACAGGACGTTACGCATTTCGAAGATTCAAATTTGTGAATGATTATAATTGTTTGAATCGTCGGAATGTGTGTCTCTTCAAATGTAAATCGCGCGACAACGTTCGAAGCAGTACTATTTTCATAGCACCAATAATAATTTGCATAAAGGCATACGTAATAATGAAACATAATTTGGATTGTTATATAAATACAAAACTAGACTAAATCTTAAACTAAATCTTAAACTGCAGTCACTCCCATAATCTGATAGCCACTTCCACCCTTATGCATTCCCAATCCTCTATTATTTAAAAATTAGCTCCTCCATCTAGGCGTAAGCTGTTAGTGCCAATAACGTAGGTAAAAGCTGTCTCCTTCTAGAACATGAGTTTTTCCATGTCTCTTCTTTTCTATTACACATATATTATGGTCCGTTCGAGATTTGGAGTTACCAGTTATGTATATCGACGAAAGAATAAAACTAGTTTCATATATGGTTATTTGTTATTCTCGATATAAATCAATTAATGACAATTATTATTCTATAATTCTTCTTTCATTTTTCCGTTGTATTATCATTTTTACTGATCTTAAACGCCATTTGTAACATACAACCTTGGCGTCTAATTTGCTATTGTTTATATTTAAATCCACTCGCGGCAAACGTATTTCATATCTGCGATTTTGTTGATTCAGAATGGATTAAATATTGCATTTTAAAATAACTTCCTCTTTTATATCTGTATATATGTTTACTACATTGTTGTTTCAACATCCATTCATTTACTATTTTTTAGGCATATTACGTTAAAGAGTTTTCCGTATTTCATGGAAAATGACATATTTAGTAATGCCAATTAACAGAAGAAGAAGTTTCGGGAAGTCGTACTGGAACATTTGCATGTCACCAATAAATGGTTTTTAACCTTTAAAACATGTTTTATGTATTTTTTAATATTAATTCCTGTTGTGGTGTTGAATATTCACTACAACCATTTGACACCGCTATATTCGTAAACAGTTTGTATAATGTAATTAAAACTGTTTAAAGGAGTAGTGTGATTTGTCACAGTATAATAGAATACGTATTGTTCTGCCTTAAAAAGAACATCATGAATAAATTCTCTTGATTCTAGAATTTAAAATGGTCATATGCACCACTAATTATGGTACATATTGAAAATCTTTTAATGTTCATACAATAATGCAAATAATAAACACTCATATCCCGAGCCACAATCTTTCGAATAAAATTCCGAATTCGATTTCTGAATAAATAAGGGAGTGTTAAGTCAGTTGTTCTAGCCGCCATTCATTAGATCCATATTTCTTTTTCTTAGTTTGTAGCGGTATCGACTGCATCGGTCATTAGCCGCTTTGCAATATCCTATTTAGATGTTCACCTCGTGCATTTTTACGTCTACATCTTCTCTTCTTCTTATATACATGTACTTTTTTTACATCTTCTTTATATATACTTTTTTTGTTAGAGACTGGCACTCTTTACAAAACAAATTATACTTTTTCAGTTGTCTATTTTCATTGCTGAGCATAACCTATCATCTTTACTCGGGTTAATAGGGCTAACAACGGGGAGGTCTTAACAACGACCGGGCTGGGCTGCCTTACTACCCCTTTTCCGTTTCTGGGAAGAAGACAACCTGCAAGAATCACCACCACGCTTATTTATATTAATGTACAAGGTCTGATCAAAAAATACGGTGAAGAACTTTATTATAAACAAAGTAATAAGCTTACTTCAAATTTTAACTAATTTCCTTCAAAGTACTGCTCTTGGCTAGCGCTGTAATTATCCCAATGTTATTTCCATGATTGTAAGAATTTCTGGAAGGCTTCTTTAGGAAGGGCCTGTAGCTGCTCCGTCGTGGCTCTCTCAATGTCGGGAATGGTGTCAAAACGTTTTCCCTTTAGCACGGTTTCAATTTTTTGAATGAACTAGAAGTCACATGGTGCTAAATCTGGAGAATAAGGCAGATGTAGACAGACAGGTATCTTTTTTCAGCCAAAAACTAGCGGATCAGAAGCGAGGTGTGGCATAGCACGTTGTCGTGATGAAGGAGGAAGCCACTGGCCCATTTTTCTTGTCTCTTTCTACATACATCGTTTCGCAAACGTTGCTCGTCTTCAACCGACTCATTTCCGTTTTTAAATCACTCATACCACTTGTAAACAGTCTCCAGAGTCACCACATTATTACCATACAGTGATATTAACATTTCATGAGATTCTTTCACCATATTTTTATTATCTCACCTCGTATATATACTATATTATATATAAATACCCTGAATATACTGATAGCATAAGATAGAATTATAGTCACAATAAGTAAATAAAAAATTTTAAATGAATGAATGAATGAATGGGTTAACCTTCCTGGTTGGATCTGTTCCCGTCTTGAACGATTACTAGGTAAGGTCCTTTTGTCTACTTTTGGCTGAATGATTTTCGACATTCAGGCCGTTTTCGACCACCCTAATTATCATTCAAATTTATCTCTAAATGAATCGTTCTTTTAAAATAATTATTTCTAGTCGGAATGTCATGAACTTCTTGGGTATTTGATGCTTCGTGAGCAGGAGTATCTACCATTTTATTACTATCTATGTGACTTGGGCACCATATAAAGTAAATTGCTTTGTATATTCTACTAAGTCAAGTAATAAAAACTTGTATTCGTTGAACGAGAGTATCTTTACTATAAAAGGGTTTTGAAAAGTCTGAATAGATCTTATGGAGTCTGTTATAATTAAAATTTCCATATTATAAGGGCCTGCCAAATACCATACAGCTGATCTTTCTTATTGAATAGTATTGGTCAGTTCATCTTCTCGGAATATGCCTTCTTGAAAAAGATAATCATATTTGTCCGTTTCTTTATAATTTATGTAATTTTCTAATAAATTGATGTAAATTTCGTGTAGTCTCTTCTAGTAGTAGATTTTAAAGATCTATTTAATCTAGACGAATTTGAATCCTTCGTTAATTTTCTTCCAATATGTGTAAGACGTAAGTTTATTTCCTTAGTCTAATTTATGGGCCCGCTGTCACACCGACGCCGGTGACACTACTCCTATTAAGATAAGACCGGTTGAATATGAAATACACAGGCCAGGCAAAGAAATGATGCCAGCAGGCACATATTTTATAAACAAACGCCTGAAGCCAATAGTCCCTACATCGGTCGATTCATTATGTATATGGTGTGCCTTTGTGCGTGCAGCTAAAAACAAAACTGAATTGTGTTAAAAACTGTGTTTCTTTATAATAATTCCTGGATAATCATCAATTGGTGAGTTTATTCACTGAGCATTCCATTTTCTCCTAAATATCAAATACTATATCCTGACTGATTTTACGTTTAATCACTTAAGTATTTTCATTAAAATATACAGATCGAAATAGTATAACTTTAGGATAGCTGAGCTACGCAATCCTTTATTCCTATTTATCGCTATTACGGAGTGCTTGAGCCGTTTAGCGTGACCCTGGGATTTGCTTTGCGGAGTGCTTGAGCCGCTAGCATAACCCTTTCCTATTTTTACCTGACGGAGTGCTTGAGCCGTTCAGGTTGCTGTGGAGTGTTTGAGCCACAGTGTGATCCTATACTTTTATCTGTTACCTCGTTTTCTATTCTATAAGTCTTTGCACAACTTAGTGTATCCTTAGTTTTGCACTAGTGGGTGACAGACACGAGGTGCTTTATAACGATAAATTAAGCTTTAGAAATAGTATAACTTTTAGTGAAGATCTATGTGATCATAAGGATAGCTGAGCTGCGCAATTCTTTAATCCTATGTATCGCTATTACGGAGTGCTTGAGCCGTTTAGCGTGACCCTGGGATTTGCTTTGCGGAGTGCTTGAGCCGCTGGCATAACCCTTTCCTATTTTTACCTGACGGAGTGCTTGAGCCGTTCAGGTTGCTGTGGAGTGTTTGAGCCACAGTGTGATCCTATACTTTTATCTGTTACCTCGTTTTCTATTCTATAAGTCTTTGCACAACTTAGCGTATCCTTAGTTTTGCACTAGTGGGTGACAGACACGAAGTGCTTTATAACGATAAATTAAGCTTTAGAAATAATATAACTTTTAATGAAGATCTATGTTATCATATTAAAAGCAATTTTTGATAAAGAAAACCATATGGCGAATTGGTTGCTCAGACTATTGTTTTGTTCCAGGTATCTCACTTGTCTTGTCACCTTGCTCAGGAGTACCTTCATCTTTAGAACATTAATTAAGTAAATTTTTTTAATATTATTACACTCTGCTTATTCTCAAACCTGACATTATAATTTGTTTATTTATTTATTTATTTTTTTTACATTATTATTTAATTCCTCGGCTCTTAACGAAATATGGCTCACATATGTACTATATTACTCCTTTTCATATAAGGATATAAAGATATAACGTTTATATTTAGTTTCTACATTCTTATTTTGAGGATTTTCGGATTTATTACCCTCTAGTAATATTTACATATAACATGAGAGTTAGGGAATGTTGTACTCTTTCCATTGTATATAAGCATTGCCACGTTTAGGTAGTTGCTGTTCAAATTAAGTTTAAATAAAATTTGGGCGATGAGATAATTTTATTACTACGCTTAAACTGAAATTGTTGCTTGTAGAAATCTTGTTTCATTTAATAACCAACTGTATTATGCAATATGCCATCTTAATTTAAAAGGTAATCAATCATATACGTCTTAATGTTAATTACGAACACCAAACAGGTAAATGTGATACGACCAATCATCTTGTTCCACCATCAAGGCTTACATAATGGTAAAATATTTTCACATTATGTCTTTTTTATAAATTATTTATAACACTTACACCGAAGTAAATGCGCTTGCAAACATAACAAGTACTTAAGATTAATATGTCGATCGAGCTAAATATGTTTTTGCAAATGTTTCTGGCTTCAGAGATGCAGAGTGTTCAATGTTGGAATTTTATTTTGAAATTTTATTTTTTTGAATTTTATTTTTGAATTTTATTGGAAATTTCTCAATAATTTTGAGTTCTCATAGCATGAAAATGAAATTTAATAGATTCACGTTTTTTGACACGACAAATCAGAATTTTCAACTAATTTTAATGTTGCTAATAGAGGGAGCTAGTTATACCCTATTGCTTTGATAAAGTTGCGCAATTCTTGTGCCTTTAGAATTATGGAAAAAGGGGGAATATGAAAGTGCGCCTTTCATTATATAAAAAGTGACTTATTTAATTTTGACATTTCTATCCATTCGTGAGATATTTGAAGTTGAAATGCATTTCGTTTCTTATACAATTTTTAACCCTTAAATTAAATTACAAAGGTGGCTTGAGATATTAATAATTATTAATAGGATTCTCTAATTCTTATTTTTCCTGTTTCATTTGTTATTTGTCCTTTGTAAATAGTTTATAATAAAACATGTTTTCATTAGTTTTGCAATTTATGGATTTTGTTTCTATTACACGCATAAATTACACACACAGGCTCGTATTAATCTGGCCGTCGGTTCGATTCCTACATCAGTCGGCTGGGTATGTCTATATATGTCCGTGTGAATATAGGGGGTTAGGTGAAAGATTAGCTCTAAGTTAAACTTCGCCTCTGTAAAAATAAAGACGAAAAAGATATTCTAGACGACGAGAATTTAGAAAATTGTCGGCGTTAGTTATATTCCCATGTTCGTTACAGCAGGTTACATATTTCAGTGTTCCCAATGTATGCATTAGAAATTTAAATCAATAAAAAGACAGTTAGAAAATTTTAAAGATTTAATCAGTTAGAAAAGTGTGTTAAGACTGTGTGTTAGAAAAGTGCCTATTTAATTTAATAAGCGCGATAATAAAATGAAAGGGAAAGGAAAAACAACAGGAGATCAGTCTTTCACGAACAACGACGAAAATTAAACGTTTGTCGACGCGCGTTTTCGCAACCAAGTTGGCATTATCGGGACACGATTAAAATTGAGTATCAATTGCACGTCGAGAAACGTGTAAACTTTCGGTGTTCGTGGAAAATATTCTGCTGATCCTATTTCCACATCGAAGGTTCTGGCCCCTTTTCCAAGATGAAACACAAGAGATTATTTATAATTAAAGGATGAAGCTTCGTAGCTGGAGGCTTTCGGAGAAGGTAATCAATTTCTGTACGTGGAAGCTTTTTCTTTAATCATCCCTATATTGAAAAGTGCTACTGCTATTTAACTAGACAGGATGTTACGAATTTTCTGAACAAGAGCCAACATTTTTTGTAACATCCAGTACTTAATTAAACCTGATTTTATTCAAAATCAGTAGACTAATGGATTAGTGGAAAATTCTCGAAGGGTGAACCTATGATATAAATAATTAATCATTCAAATCATATCGTACAGAATTTCTGATCATGCGATAATGTTAGTGGGGCATGTACACCTTAGCAAGAATAGGAAAAAGTGTAAAATTCTCTCCGTATGCGTGGAAGAAACAGTGAAATAGCATTCGGAGGGAAAAGGATGCACTTTACGCGCGGCCAGATCGAACTCTGTGTACATTCGATACACTCGATATTCACTCTTCAAAGCTCTCTATGCGACTGAGTAAAGACCAGGCTATTTACTGCGCACCTCGTGGGCGTTCCGATATCGCAGTTTAGAGACTTGTTCCTATTCTTACTAAGCTGTATATTCCATTACAAATCTAAACGATTTGCAATCCTGGTTTATATATTGATGACGTTGAAATAGTGACATATTTAATACATATTTGTTAATAATCATAGTAATTAGATGTTCATGTATTTATTTTTCTTTCAGGTAGGCGAAATTTTGGAGTTATTGAGGTTATCAAGTAGCAAGTTTACTCAAACCAATATGCTATCTGGTGGCGAAAGAAAGAGGTTGTCCATAGCTCTGGAATTGCTAAATAATCCTCCAGTTATTTTCCTGGATGAACCGACAACGTAAGTATAAATTTAAAGAAGTTGTATGTTATATAATGTATGTATGTTATATAAAATATGTATGTTATATAAAATATTTAATTGTATACATTTTAGACTTCAGTCAGTTCAATAATTTCAGTTAGGTACCATTTACATTGTATCCTATCTCAAGTAATGTAATCTTTAGTATTCCTTATCAGTTGTTCCTCATAGTTTCTTGATATATTTCGTGATTTATCTCATTCTCACAAACAAAGACTTGTGCCCAGTAACTCACAAGTTGCTTGTGGTCAGGAACTTACGCCTAACTTCTAGGAATGCTCATAGCCAAAGCCATTCTCAAACTCGGCACATGGTACTTTATATAGGCAAAGGCGTATGACCAGAAGTTAGTATCTGGCATAACTCCATATTAAACACTTCAAATTAAAACCTCCGATACTCACATAATATTGTTATAATAATATAATGTTTTAAAACTTTGTAACAAAACATTTCAGTCCTGTATTTCTAAAATAAATCGTTTTTAAAAATAGATTTTTATCGACCACGATATAAAATGTATGATACTACAAAATTATACAGAGTACATTCGTGTTTTTCGGTTTGGTTTGTGTAGTATTTCTTTTAATATCGTGTGGTTGGATTAATTAAAAAATAACTTTGTAAATCGGTATTTTAAATAAATTTACAACAAAACTTTATATATTTATGCGAAATAGATTGCGTCATTTATTTGTTAGTATTATAAAATACAATATGGCACATGAAAACCCATAATTATCTTACATTAATTTACTTTATATCCTGTTTAATAACTACCTAGTGACATATTTCCATTAGCGTTTCGTAGATCCGTCATCATTAGCAATATCCATATTATTCTAATTTAATTTAACTATTCTAATGAGGTTATTTTTATTATATACGAATATAATCTGCAAAATGAACGACTTGTATGCAATTTAGAATTATCATATAAAGGGGAATTAAATCTGTATGTATGTATGTATTGATAAAATAATAAGCAATAACATAGAATTAATTATAATTCAGTTATATAATATTTTATGCAACCTAATCACTGTCAAGACTTTAGTACAACGATAACAACACATTTCAAAGTGGTTGAGAAGAAATCCGTAATCTATAAACTTACTCGTAATCTGTAACCTTGTGGCATTTACTTATTGTTTCATAGAGGAAAATCTCTTTACTATTTTTACGTATTTTCAGCTTTAGAAATAGACGGTAGTCCGAAGATGACAAATATTGCAAACGATTAGTTAATTTAAAGCTTAGTGGTAATTGGAGGCTTGTAAGCTGATAGTAGTGCTCCTCAAAAAGTACATATTCAGAGATCGATTTTAAAAAAATTCTCTTATGCAGATTACTAAATAATAGCACTATACTTTTTTATTCTATTTTCCCTCATAGTTGGAGATGATGACCATATTTCAGAAAATAAATTCTTTTGATGATGAACTATTGTGGAGAACGATCTTTTCGTAAAACCTTCTGACACACATGGAACGTTGCTCATCAGTGCAACGATCCATTGTAACTAAATTTCCAACGCGTGATGCCTAACAAATACATGCGTGTGCACATTTACAACTACCACGTTCCACCTTTCTAGCAAATCTTCAATAAACAAACGAGTAAAACATTTCAGAACATCTTGTATAAAAATGGCTGGGTCAAATGAATTACTTAATTTGTATTAATTTAAATAAACTACGTTGGAAATAGTGAAATATATAAAACTTTTTTTTTTTAATTAAATTCGTTAGCATTAATTAATTAATGATTCAGGTATACGAATTTATATAACATGTATATCTTAATACCCACATGAATTATGATCTATTGTAACGACCTCCTGGCAATATCAACGCCGAACGCTAATTTTTGTAGTATAAGCCGGTTAAAGTTTTCGTCATCGTATGTAATTTGAACGGATATTTATGGATATACTTAAAATTCATTCGGATTCCTTTTACTTTCTATCTGCTTTGATCACAATATTAGTTACACAAGTCTAATTGGATTTCATTTATTGATCTACTGCAACAATTCGAATAGCGACTTTGTTCTTAAGAGATATATGTATTTAAAAGCATTATAGATGCGAAGAAAGTGTCTATTTTGGTCTATATTTATTTACATATGTGTACGGACGAGCCATGTATACTATAGGATAAAAATGGAGATTCGCCAACGTACATATTGAGATTAAATTTGAAATGATTGTACATTTTATAACATTATTTACAATACATACAATTATAAGTTGCTATCTTCCGCGTTTTATATACTTAATCCTAGTCTTCTGGAAATTTCGTGGCTATCTCTAGCAAAATATATCAATATAGCGAGCATTCGCAGCTCATATAGAAAAAAGTAAGTGAATCCGAGTCACTTCACTTTCGCTACAAAACAAAGCAAATTCATGGTATCAAAAACCCTTAAAATATTTTCATTTATCACGTTTGTTTTAATATAAACTAATTTTTATTTAACAACAAAAACATATCTTAAATCATTCAGGGAAAATACGAGGTAGGCGTTCAGTTCAATATTCGGCATATAGCTAATAAAAGTCAAGCACTTGCGCATCGAAAGTAAATTGGTGACCTAACTTATTTTCCTTTAGAGCTGTCTGTATCAATGGCGTTCGTATTGTGGCACGAGGCATCGGGAGTGTCTTTGTATACTTAGGTTCGAGTCCCAATGGAAACCGTTTGGTACTTTGTGGATATGAGTATGTTTGTCTTCATCTGTATATGCAGTCTCCCACTGCGCGATCTGAAGTTTTAGGGGAAGGAAGTAGATTTCTAATAGAAAGCTGGAAATTACAGAAGACTGTTTTAAGTTATGATGGGTCCTTCTGGACAAAATGAAATTACAAATATAACTCCATTAACTGTTTGGTATCACGATTCGAATAAATATATCTTTAAGAAAGTAAATATTAGAATGTAATAAAAAATGGATAAATACGTAATAAGGAATTTTAATCCGAATGAAGTTTCCTACATTTACATAGCGTGTCTCAGTTGGAACTATAGGATTTGAATTGCGTGCCATTTATGTTGTCAAAGTTAGGACATCAACATTTAACCACGACGTCAACATGCCGCAATTAACAGTTCAATAAATTCCAGAATTTCCAACGCCACAGAAAACGCTATATGTAAATCTACCATAAAAAAGCACATATTTGTTCATCAGGTGTGGACTTTTTTGTTATATTATTTGCTTATTAAAGAAATGATTTTATTGGAATAATCCTCTAACCTGGAGCCTTCTTTTTCGCGAGGCTTGGTGGATTCTGACTTATTAAATTCACTCGAATTGGATGTCCTCTAATCAAGATAATATTGCATATAGCACCAACTTGGATCATGATGTATAAATCACTTACAGTGAATTAATTGAGCTGATTTGTATTCATTAATTACTAATCTTGCATCGGGAACCAAGTCTTAATACATTATTTGCATATATGTTGCAGTGAATTAATTGGACTGAGTTAATTATAAACCCAAAGTTTTCAGATGGTTAGTTTTACAAGATGTCGTAAGGAGGCTTATATTCCAACCACCTGTAGGTCCTTAAACATTAAGATTTAAACAAATTAGCCACAACAGCTATTCTCCCGGCTATATGCCGTCGATGGGCGCTGAATTATTTGGGCGAAATGTGCCGTATTTTATTCTAACATAGAACTAAAATACTGTGATTTGGATTGCTCGAAAACCACAAGGAAGATGCAAAGCGTCCTCTATCTCAGGATACCGCTAACTGTAGACCGGTTTCGAGCTTATCTTGGGTCTCATCAGTACAGTGTAAGCGAGTATGCCTTCGACAAACGAGGCTTCACATCTTGTAGATGGTTGGAGTATAAGCCTCCTTAGAACATCTTGGGCTGATTTATATTCACTACTTACTAATCTTGCATCGGGAACGAACCAAGTCTTAATACCTTATTTGCATATATGTTGCAGTAGACTTCCCGAAAGTAAAATTTTAATGTTTATTTACGTGTAATATGTCAAACTGTAAGCCCATGTAGATCGAGGCAATCTACCAAAAGTTTTACTTCCATAATAAGTGACTCTGCTCATAACTTATTTGTGAAGTAGATTTTACTCTTGCATAGATCTGTGCCTAGGTACAATTACTTTATAAAAAAGTAGAATCATAGTTTGTAGTAATTGTATAATAAATTATCTAAGATTAAGAAATTTACGTTTTGATGTATGTAAGTAATTTTCATTTAATCATGCACATGAATAAAGCTAACCTACCTCTTAAGGATGTTTCGGCTTCATTTACTATAAAAATATTTCACATGTAATTACTGCCATGACAGTGGGCATTTCATTCAGTCCTATGCAGAGCTACTTTAGCACCCATGCACAAGGTAGGTAGGTGACATGTTGTAATCTTCTATAAAGAATATCGTCCAGAATTGGATGTGGCATACGTTTGAGTTCAAGTCCTAACGAGGAGAGTTTGGCACTTCTTTCTTTGGCAAGCATAGTATGTCTTCATCTGTATATGTAACCTTTCTGCTCATATACTGAGGCTTTAGAGGAAGAACTTTTTAATTTTTTTTTATTTGATAACAGAAAGAAGATAAATAGGTATGATTAACGAATTTTATTAATTGCACAAACAGCACCGAACTTTGTTTGTAATTTAGAAGCAATAGAATACGTTATTCAAGGTTACGCCGCACACGATTCCTACTCATTGACCCTTTGAGGTTATTTTCATTAATAATAAATAATACCTTGTTAACTGCCGCGACCACTACATGTCTAAATAAGACAATGGAAAAATTAGTTTTATAGAGAAATTAAACAATTTGATGTCATCATACCATTGTGCTGCTTAAGGACAATGAAATAAAAATGTATTAAGCGTATTGTTCTATATGTGTACCAACATTATTTATTCATATAACGTCGAAGAGATAACAATTAATTAAATGTTGTTTTACTTCCAGTCTTGCTAAATTTGGCGTTAATGCATAGTTTATTAATAATTGGTATTTGATAATAAAAAAAAATAAATTTGTCTTGTCTATTGGTATTTTTATATAGGGTGTCCCATTAAAACTTTGAATGAATATTTGTGGATTTATTTATTTTTCGTGAACAGCGGAATTTCAACACTCCAAATTCGACAATTTTGTTTGCTGACGTATACGTCAAAGATGAAAATGTGCTTCTTCACTGACCAAAATTCTGTTGCAAAATCAGCATCAACTTCTTTATTTTCTAACACCCAATTAACAAATGTACGACATTGTAAATGGTCTGTAACTTTTAATTGTTGTGTCAACTGAATTTTATATGCTGACAGATGCAGATCTTTCCTTAAAATGCGATGCTTGGTGGCTCTTGATAGAGTCAATTGTTGTGCACGACGTCGAATTGGTATGTTTGGAGACTCTCCTATAGTTCCTTTCACTGCAGCAATATTCTCATCTGATCGATGACGACGAGGACGTATTGGTGTTGTCTTATCAATAACATAACAGGTCTTTTCAAACTTTTTGATTAAGTTACGCACTGCTAACTCTGTAGGCGCTTCATTGTGTCCTAATTTTGTGTGAATTTTTCTTAATGCAACTGTAAATGATCGCTCACTTTCATAAAACACTTGTACACAAATTATCAGTTGTTGAACTGTTAATCGTGGCATGCTGATGTCGTACGGTTTGTAGATGACAGTCGTTAAATATTAACGCCCTATCTTTGGCAGAACATAAATGGCGGACAAATCAAATTCTATAATTTCAACTGAGACCCTCTATATTTTCAATATGCTTCGAACATAAAAATGTTTTAATTAAAATCGAAAGGTTAAGGAAAGTTTAATCTACCACCAGTGTAAGTAACTTGTACTTGCAGTTTTCCTTAATTCTTGAGCTGTATAATGTAAACTTCACATTTGTTATATCCCCATAACAACCTATGTCTTCACTACTATGTAGTGAAGACAAAACTGTGATATCCATATGGTGTCCCGGGGTATATTAGAATAATTAGGAATGAAACTGCAGGCAAAGAAGTGAAATTAGCAACATAGTCGGATCACATAGATTAGACCAAATGATCTTAAAGTACACTTAAAACAAAGGATTTGAAAAGGGGGGTAAGAGAAGTGGAACACATATGAAATTTACTTATAATTAATTAAAAACAAAGTATTACCTTGGCGACAAAAATTAATTTCAAAATAGCGCGAGCAAGTAGTTATTACGATAATGAGACTGGGGTATATTCGCTTCACATCTTCATAATATATGCTCATTGGAGAAATGCAGCATATATTTGAAAGATGTAACGTCATTTTAACTGTAACTCATATTTTAATGGAATGCTCTTTTCGTGTCCAATGTCCGATTCACTCTGAGTGAAGACGAAAATAAATTAAAAGAACTGATAGACTTTTTAAAAATTACAGATTTACAGATTTATTTGCTAAAAAATAAAATATAAATAACATACAGTCAAAAATAACAAAACTCTATGTTAGTGAAATCCTGTCCTACATTTTGTGTTTATTCCCTCTGTATTATCCCATTTTTTTATAAGCACCTCTGTGTGAATCACTGAAAATAAATTCTAGTTAGAGTAGTTATATTCTGGATAATATATATATATATATATATATATATATATATATATATATATATATATATATATATATATATATATATATATATATATTATTACAAATTAAATGATAAGTAGACAAGAAATGAGAAGTGGCAAATATAGAATATGCCTTTATCTTACTTTATTGTTTTGAGAGATAAACTTAGGTATTATAACCTAACCTGTTCAACCTGAAATTCAGCAACGACTTTTGTTCAAAATTCAACTTCTTTTGGCAGTCATCTAGGTAATTAGACTTTGACAACATCCTTAACATTTATTTGTTTATTATACAAACACTATTTGGACACTTAAGTTAGTTAGACTGAATTTACGAACAGCTATATTGCTTCTTTTGGTTTTATTGGTTTTAACTGTATATAATGTAAGTTAAATATAACAATGTAAGTGCATACTGTAGAATAGTTACATCACATGGACTACAATCTATCCGATGTGGAGTAAAGTGTACTACATTGTGATGTATTTATATTCGTTTGATACCAAAAATATATTAAAACTTACAGTAAAATTTTGCCAATTACACTGATCATCGGTCCTACACTAGAAATAGTGAAATTTTACACAATTTTCGCGCCATTAAAAGTGACAGTTTGACCCCGGCAGATTTTCAGCAGTGTTCAATAGAGTCTTCAGATATATTAATGATGAATTAACTGTTATGTATGGGGTCCGAAAGGAGCTATACAATTAAGATGGTAACAAATCATATTTACTAATCACTATTTTTCGCTATAGCTCTCTTTTCCTTTTTTCCACACGTCGCGTCGGTTGCTAAACCATTACGATAATACACATTGTCTCATTAGATGAAGTAATAAAAATAATGAATGTCATGGTGAATTTAGTAGATTACAATAAATATGTATGTGATTATACTTTCATTTCACAGGAAACGGAAATGAAACGTAATAGAAATTCATCCGGCTCAAGGACAGACACTAAAATTTTATAAAACAATGGAACAATATGTAGAATATAATAATATTTATTGTAGTTCCTATTCCAACACATGGTACATTAATTCCAATAGTTTCACTGATGTTTAGTCTTTCTTAAAATAAAGTTTATACATTTATACAAATACGAATAAATAAATTATAATATGAACTTGGAAAAGTCCGTGACTTTGCTTTGGTGTAGTATTTTTTGGAATAATTAACATAGCTATAGCTCATTTTAATTTCAATTTTGATTGAAGTTACACTACCAAAGTAATCAGTAATTATTGCAGTCATATATCTCCATTATTTGAATAGATATGAATGAAATATGTAACGACCGAAAGTGTGTCCATCTAAAACTTATACTAAAACTAAACTTATCATATCAATTCCTTGGATATTTTATTAGGTATATCCTACATTATCAGTTAAAATGTTAGCGAATATTTTCAAAATAATGCGCATTTAAATTAGATGAGGCATATGTTTATTGGTTTTCCTGAGTTTGAGTTTTTTATCTTCCTTAATTTAATCTTCCTTTGTGGATTTATTTATAATACCATTGACTTCAGCAATATACGTAATATGCCACCATTTTATGTCTAGCTACACCTACACCTAGGACAAATAATGTAAAAAATGTTTTCCATCTTATACTTACGTTCTTACTTCCATAAAATAATGTATTTTGAAATTCTTTTGAAATCTCTTATTCTTTAGTATCATGTGTATAAATGTGATCAAGTGACACTCATCGGGACCTTTTATAATATTTAAGTAAACATTATTAGCTAGATATAGCTAAATATATATAGAAGAGATTGTAGAAAAAGCCTCTAATTTGTATTAACTAAAAAATTATATACAAAGGTGTTTATAACCTTAATGTTATTTAAGATAATGCATCTTTATATGTTCATAAATATATTCAGTAATTACGTTTGTAATGTTGTAGATGTACGTAAAAAAATAACATTCGCTGGCAGAAGAAAATATAATTTTTTTATCTTACTAATGACACTATTATTTTGTTTAAGTATTACTTGGATCACCTTATACTTTCTGCAACAAAAAATGAGTTCACGTATACCGTTAACATCCGCGTCAACTTTGTAAATGACAGTGACCTATTTGGATGTTCGGTAATATATCAGAAGGTATGCGATCGAAAACTAATAGCACCTTTCTACTTGCCATATTAATAGATATTTGCAAATTTCACCAAATATAAATGGATAAATTTTCCATGAATTTTAAAACCAAGTAATATACATAACAGCTTAGTATCCTTTGTAGCTTATTAGTAGATCGTTTTTTAGATCGTATCAATCAAATTCACCCCACCAATGGATGTGAACATAAATAGAAGCGATGCATTCTGAATATCTATAATTCGTTTCCCTTTTGTTAGTTATCTGATATGTAATATGTCAAAATACGAGTTTGTAAACTTTTCAAATATTAAGATGTATCTTTCATAGAATTTCTCTTGTTTAATGCAAATTATATTGTCTATTTCTATTATACAGTGTCCGGCAGAGAATGATGATTTCCAAAAATCAATAAATGTTATTTTTCAATGAAAGTAATTGTTTATTTTTTCAAAATATTCGTCACAAGTTGTCATATTGTTATAATACGAAAAACATGAAGAGACAAGAATTAGGAGCGAAAAATAACGTCATCTAAGTGGCGATCATTTTTGTAAAAGCATACTTATTTCAAAAACATCATACATCTCTACCGGATCCTATATATGTATATATGTTGCCAATAAATTTATCAAAACACATATGTACGCATATGAGAATTTTTTTTATGTCTGTAAGAATATTAATCCACTTATGTAATAACTTAATATATGAAAGGTCGAAAAATTGAAAGAATCTTTACCGTTGAAAACAGTGTGATTCCAATATCGTTCTCATCATATGATTTGTAAAATTATATAAAACCTAATTTATTTTTAGATTAGTAGACTTAACAGTAAAATAAAAGTTAAAACATTAAATAAAGTAGTTTTTTAAGTAACATTAAAAATTTTATGAGTAGTTGTTGTATGCATTGATGGATATTTATTATTTATGGTTGCTTTTATAACTTCTTAATATTATATGGTCAGTATATACTTATAGTCGTTATTAGTGGCCATTGTTTTGCATCAGATTGTAGCTTTTTTTAGACTGGAAGCACCTACGAGCTGGTTCGATGTATTTTAGAAATTTTTATCAGCGTTTCGTCACTCATTGCAGGTGACTTCCTCAGGACAGTTGTTAGACTGACACTGAGCTTAGAAGTTTACTGAAAGTATATATATGCCCAAAAGACCAATATCTTAAGCTATGCTAAGTAGTATATCCATTTAAGCAAAAAGTTTACGTAAAATAATACACAATTAATGAAATTTCGTTCTTTGTTTATTCGGGTTTTCATCATTTAATAAAATTCTAATTCTTCTAAGTCTTATTTTCAATTCATCAAAAGCTTTTCTTAAATTCGTAGGCTAAAAAACAACTCGGACATATTCTATTTATTAGAAAATGTTTCAGAAAATTGCATATTTAGAGCGACTGAACATATCGTGACAAGACCAGAGGTTTGCCTCAATAATAATGGTTATTATTGAGGCAATATAATCATCATCATTAGGTCATCAGTCCTAAGACTGGTTGGACGCTGACCTCCAGCTTCTCCTATCTTGTGCTAACCTACGCATTTCGCTAATATAATAATTTTTAAAAATAGTTCTTAATGTATCTTGTTTTATGTTTTATGTACGTTCTTATGTAGTATTTCAAAGGCGTCTTTGTTTTGTTAAATTATAAGATTATCACCAAGTACAGTAAACCGTATTTCATTCATAGCTGAATTGTTTTTTATTTTAGAGATAAGTGTGATTCTATTTCAAAATTGTCTACAATTGATCGTGCCATAAAACTGTACACAAAATATAGGGATAGGTTTAGAATTCCAAAGTTAATTCCATTTCAGGTGAAGCGAGAAGTCATGTAAAATAGGTTCTGCTCAATGTTCAGTAGTTTACATTACATTACATTTTGTGATATGGGTTTGGGCCTCATCAGCCACTGATTGCATGGGTAGTCTCTTGGCGATCCCCTATTATCCGGGTCATTATCCAAAAATGCTATCTCATAAAAGGAGCAATTTAGGCACGTCCCTCTACCTTAAGCCTCGCCTCCTTTAGGATAACAGGGCTCCCTAATATAAGATACCTCTTCTCCTCCAGTGCGGGGCATATGTAAAGAAGATGAATCGAGGTTTCCTCGTCTTCTTTACAGTATCTGCAGGCCGGGCTGTCAGTCAGCCTCAACTTGTGCTTATATGCATTCAGACTACTATGGTGGCCCGTTATGATTCCCACCAGGGTTCTGGCTTGGTGCCTGCTCAATGTTTGTAGTTTATATATACGCCAATATAAAATGTTCCAAAGAAGTTATATCGTATACCCATTATTAACAGGGATACAGAGGCGGCTTACTTTCGAAAAATCACCATGTATAATGGCTCTACCCAATATGCTCATTGCATTATTGACTTTCTTTAAGTATAAACCATGCGTTGTGTGACCTATTAAGTCAATTACAATCTTATTTTATATGCATATATTCTTTAATGTTTTCAGAGGTCTGGATGATTTGTCGTGTTCACAATGTATATCCCTGTTGAAAACAATCGCCGAAGGTGGAAGAACAGTAATTTGTTCTATTCATACGCCGAGTGCAAGATTGTTCTCCCAATTCGATAATGTTTACATACTCGCTGCTGGACAGTGCGTATATCAAGGATTCGGCCCTGACGTTGTCCCCTTCTTGGCCAACGTTGGAATCGAATGCCCGAAACATTACAATCCCGCCGACTTCAGTAAGTAAAATCTACTTTAATTATATTATAACATATTGAATACCAGTTATGAAATACATATATGTAAATAGTTTCTCTCGTTGTGTAAATAGCATCGCACTTGTAATGTGCGTTGCCAGATGGCCGGGTGACGTAACACAAATTCTATCTTTGAGTTAAATCTCTCCTAAACGTCGCCTTTGAGCTAAATCTAAATAATTTATAAGTTTTTTTTTAAACCGAAAATACAGAATGCCTAAACCAGGATAATATACAGACTTGTGATAAAGTGTTTTATAAATTTGTTATTTGAAAATTTGATAATCAATCGTTCAAACATAACAATTTATGTTTTATATGAATAGATAACACTGGGAAATAGTCAATTTATTGCCAAGAATTTAAGAGTCGATTTTGCGTAGATTACTGCCCCGACACAAACAAACTATTGATGCTGAGACTAAGCAACTGTTTCCAATACCAAGTTAATATTTTCATATTGTTCTGTGAGATTTGTTGAATGACCAAGTGTAATCGACCCAAACTTATTTTTATTTCCATTGTGCAGTAATGCACATTTCAAGCCCTTTTTAGAATTATCGACGAAAAGCCGCCAGTCATCTAGTAAATTTTAGGTGTCTCCATTATTGTAACAAACGTAGTCAATTTAGCTAAAATGAGGATATAATGTGAAATTAGGGTTCTCAAGTACTCGAGAGAATTTTTTTGTTCTTTAGTGTAATATTTCTTCGGTCCAGCATCATATTCCTGATCACTATTTGCTGTTGATTATCGAGCACTTCCAAAAAAAACAAGTATTTTTACGCCCACAACATTTTTTTTTTTTTGTAATATGGTATGTAATATATGTGTTCAGTCAATTTTATATTTAAAATGTTAAATAATTATTTAATACAATTACTAAAACCTAAAGTTTGGTAAAGAAGTACAAGAAGTTATTGATAATATTGCTTAATTATTTCTTTGACTATAATTATAGACTAAATAATTTCGGAGGAGGAGTCACACTTCTCAAGCATTGATCTTTCAATTAAACACGGTAGTTAATTAACAACTACGTAAGAATATTGCATGCCTCTCAGATTACATGCATTTACTTCAAGGATTATTGAAAGATGATCCACACTTTAGAAAGCCACTACGATTGAAAAAAGTATTCCCCAAAAAAGTATTTGTCAGATTTTGCTTAAGTAAAGAGGTAAATAGGTATAGTACGTAACATCAAATGAAGGGCATTGGCTTTGAGAAATTTATTTGTAGATTCACCAAAAGTGAATGTAAGATATGAAATTGAAGACGATATAGACAGAGAATCAGATTATTCTCTATCATCTGTGACGGAACAGCGATATACTGAAATTGAATTTTACCGATTCACTACCTAACTTAAATATCCAGACCTTATTTAAATGATTGAGTGAAAAAAACATTGTGGTACACACATTCAACACTCTTCACACAATGGAGTTAGAATTATAAGAGTATCAGTAATTAGAACAAATAGGCAGCTAAGATCAAAATCAATAAATGATAGACTCACTTGAGGTTAGCTCATCCTTTTGATTACTTCTTTTAAGGACTATTAATTTACTGAAATCTTATTAAAAAGGCTCAGCAACACTCGATCATTTACTAATATTTATGTTAAATGGTAAATGCTAATGTTTATATGTTGTATGGTATTCCAATGATTTTAAAATAGAAAAAGGAAAACAGAGGTACGAAGTTTCTGAGGCATAATATTAGTATATTATTAGGGCACAATATCACCGTAGTCTAAAGTCTAAACATGAGTCGTTGATTTGGTTGCTTGTATTAGAAAGAATATTAGAAGGGAATATGTAAATAAACATTTCGATCTTTACTGACAGATAGGTAGCTCTTAAAGCTCTACCAAAACTACGAGTAGTATGGGAATACTATAAGATCTAACCATGACTTGAATTACTAATCACAACCAAATTAATCTGATATACATGTCCAGGATACAAGAGAATCATAGGTAATGAGAGAGCAGATACTTTGGCTGGGAGCGACTGTGCAGAAGGTTTTACAGAACCTGATTTGACATAATTAAGGCTTCTGTCCATTATTTGTAGATTGTATAATGAGGAGGAGGAAACTGTCTTCCATATTATCTTAAAATATGAAGCCCTCTGTAGCTGGCCATATAACCATACCAGTGGTCTTTCAGTTGATAAGATAAAGCCAAATAAAGACCTAATGACAATGCTATTGGAGTTAAAGAAAAATACTGACATAAAACAAGGAAGTAGGGCGGTTACAATAAGCCATGGAGTTTGTGGGGCAAGGGTGTATATGTGCACATAATTATACGTATGTGTAAAGACCTGTTGCCTTTCATCTATCAATACCAATACCAATGATCAGGTACCGATACGTCAAAATATATTTGACAGTATTTTTAACTAATAAATAGGTTAATCGAGTGATACATAAGGATGTATATTTTAAAACTCTGATCAATAGATTTTAACCTTCATTTGCTTAAGTTAATGCTTGGAGATATTTAGTACATATAGCATACTTCAACTTATCTCTGTATAGTAGACCAAAATTTTACTGCTTCCATTAAAATAACTTTTAAATAAATTTAATTTTCATAGTAAATCTACTATGAAAATTAAATACATTATTACTTTGGATAATTCCCTTGAGTTACAGAGTATTGCTTCTTCATATTCAGATTTATCGGTCATACACTACACTATAATATTTATTTCACTACACGATGAAATGTATGTAGCTAGTAGGCTACTACCATATATCTAGATAAATATAATCCTTGCTTTGGTTATGCAAATGTATACATGTAAGTGTGCTAAGTGCCCTATTAAAATTATTCAGTGATTGCTCATGTGGATCAGAAGATTTTTGTATTAAAATTATGAAAATTGTGGAATAAGAATTATGTTTGGTTGCATAAAATTATTTCCACGCATCATCCTGACTTTCGAATACTTGAAAAAATACTTAAGTACTATAATTCTATATTATATAGCCTTGGTTAATTAACATAGACGACGTCAGCTTCATAGTGTCAATGTTAATATTACATTTTATTGTTACATAATTGAAATGGTATTTAAACTATTTAAAGTAGTAAATTGTGTACACAAGCTATAGTATTTGAATATTTTTTTGTCTACGACCTTGGCTATTTTACGGAATGTTTTTTTAAAAGTATTTTAGCGGAAACAGACAATAAGGAATTTTTATCATTTGCAAAGTTTTCCTATTTACACTTGAATATTTCGTATTTAAATATTCCACGTTTCTTAGGGTGGGTCAATGTAAACTTAAACAAAATGTACTTTCTAGAATTATAGAAACAAAGTGATGTTCTTTAAAGCAAATTATAACAATATCAATATTCTTTTTTTTATTTAATGCGATAAATGAAGAAGTGAAGCTGAATTATTCGTATTCACGCAGCGTTTATTTTGTTTGTTATGGATAGTAGTCCATGTAAATTAGACTGAAATATAGTGAATAGAACAAATAAATGTTAAAGAAATTATTTTCAGGGTACGAATTCTTGAAAGTATTGAGATTAAACATCCGATGAGTTCCCATCCCGTGCGGGGGTGGAACAACCCCTTTTTCACGGAAGCTCTTTTCCACACTACCCGTGAGGTAGGGCTTTTGGAGCGTTTGTTTTAGTGGTCTCCCCCGTAGGTCTTTTCCACTATAATTCTAAGAAATTATTTTCGGGGTACGAATTCTCGAAAGTATTGACAATAAAGATCCGATGAGTTCCCATCCCATGTGGGAGTGGAAGATCCCCCTTTTCACGGAAGCCCATTTCCACACTACCCGTGAGGTAGGGCTGTGGCAGCGTTTTTTTAGTGGTCTCTCCCGTAGGCCTATTCCACTATAATTCTACTGATTTTTACTCATCAAGAGGTTGATCAATGAGTTTCTCTTCAACTTCTGAATTGAAGCATCCTTACCCATGGCAGTTGGAGCACATAGTTGAGCAGCGCAATCCAACTTTGGCACAACTGCATCGTTTTCCGCAGCCCTTTTTGCAACTGCAGGACACCAGCTGAAGAATGGAGCTGGTGCCTCAGTAGTGGAAATTGGCGATATTATTATTATTATTATATTATATAGGTTTGGGCCTCATCAGCCACTGATCGCATGGGTAGTCCCTTGGCGATCCCCTCTTATCCGGGTCATTATCCAAAAATGCTATCCCATAAAAGGAGCAATTTATACACGTCCCCCGCCTTAAGCCTCGCCTCCTCTAGGATAACAGGGGTCCCTAATATAAGATACCTCTTCTCCTCCAGTGCGGGACCGGTGTAAAGAAGATGAATCGAGGTTTCCTCGTCTTCTTTACAGTATCTGCAGGCCGGGCTATCAGTCAGCCTTAGCTTGTGTTTATATGCATTCAGGCTACTATGGTGGCCCGTTATGACTCCCACCAGAGTTCTAGCTTGGTGCCTGTTCAATTTAATGAATTCTTGGGCCCATTTCTCAATCTCTGAGTATTCGATGAAGAGTTTGGTTATTCGACAACCCGTTACTCCTCTCTATCTTTTATTGTGCTGGTCTCTTGCCCAGCCATTGATGCGGTCTCTGATCAGATTCCGACTTATTCCCACTGCAGGTTCTAGTCCATAGAGGTTTTCCCTGGTCCCTAGTCTGGCAAGGTCATCTGCAATTAGATTTCCCTTAATGCCATTATGCCCAGGTATCCATAAGAGTTCCACCGGTCCCTTCCCTGCCAAGTGGTTCAATGCATCATAGCAATTATAGACCAGCTTCGACTTTGTCGTTGCTGAATTCAGGGCTGCCAACGCCGCCCTGCTATTTGAGCAGATACATACCTTCTCCTGGGTCCGATTTTGGTCCGCCCCCAGAACACCGTATGTAATTCCAACTAGCTCGGCTTGGAGTGCGGTAGTGTATTTGCCCAAGGGGAAGGTTTTACCTATCCCGTCGCGTCGCCTATACACCCCCGCACCCGCAAATTGGCGATAAAATGTTCCTCATTTTTTTTCCAACCTCACTCTGTAGCATCCATGTTCTCCCCTTGCCAAGACTGAATTTGGTGAAATGCTCTATACGAATGTTGTTGTAATGCTGCAGATGTTGGTGGCAGTCTTGGTAAAATTACAGCGTTGTTCGACTTGCCGACAAATTTGTTAAATGAAATGAATCTTTGATGATTTAAAGATGTGTCTTTTCGTGGAGCTTTATACAGTGCGAGCGTAAATCGCTCTCCAGCTATTGTAATTTCTTCTTTTTCATAAGTTTTGTGGGGCATAGTGATTTTGTAAAATTAGTACAAAAGTAATTAGTAGAACCATTCCTAATCTAAATATATACCTGTTTTTAAAAACCTATTTTCTTTCAAATATAGTGAACTAAGATTTTTTAAATATCAGCTTTTTATAATGTACTTTGTTCTATTAAGGACCATAAGTACTTCATATGATTGGAACATGGAGAAAGGATTTCTAATGAATAATTCCCCACTAGAATAACATACGCTATTTAGTGTCAAAATTGTAATAGCAAAAATATATACAAGGTTAATTTGTAGCTTGTTTGAATCTGTTTTGTAAATCCGTAGACCTGGAGAGTTTCAATATTCTTCGTTCTGGATGGTCTTCCATCAATCCAGTTGGCCAGCATATTAGGATGTATGGTTTGTATAATAATTCTTTGCGTGTGCGTCGTAGGTAACAATCGTATGAATCAATCAACTGACATTTTTGAACAGTGTCGTGCCGAAAACACATTTTAGGATAACAGTTAGTACAATACAATTCCGTCAACCTATGACAGAGTAATGAAAAGTTTTTTCACAAAAACATTTAATGGAACTGATATTTCCATCAAAATAACTGAAATAAATTCAACAAAAGTCAAAATAAATGAAATAAATTTTACAGAAATATTGAGACGCCAATGAATCAAATTATATAATAAAGCTAAGACATGACTTCATAATTGCATTTTGTTCGGCAAATTATTAACTGTCTATGCAGTACACAGTTGATCGAAATATATGTCGCTAGACATACGTGCTGGTAATTGTGGCATATTAGTAATAATTGCGAGTGGTGTAGCACAGTGGCGGCTCGTGATGAAATGAAACGGGTGTTCTGCACAGGGCCGATCCTAGGGTATTGGCCGCCTGCGTGCAAATTTCAAACGTATCTAAACTACTGGCGCCCTAGAGGCCGCAAAAAAATTGCAACGCGTGACCTTGAAAATTTTCAAGTCACGCGTTTTCCTGATACTTCAGAATTTTTATGTAAAATCCGTTTATACAAAAATATAGACTTTCACAAGAAAAATTTTTGGAATTTAATACCTTTTTGAAGAACATTCATGTTTGCCGTCATATTATTTGGTTAAGAGAAAAGGCTTGTAAGGTGAATTTTCTACTAGAGGGTCTATAACACTTCAAATATTTTCTGAAAGAGTTTCAGCGTCATATTTTGTAGGTTTCAGGTATGTCCAAAAACGTTCAATCGGTTCACCATCGAGAATATATCTTAAAACTACCACTAACTGAGTTCTTGCAGATACATCAGTTGTTTCGTCTGCCATAACTGCCAAAAATGAAGGTTTGTTAATTTCTTTAATTATTTCTTCATGACATACTTTCAATATACAGTCTAAAAGATCATTTTGTATTTCTTTAGAGGTTCCTTTAAATACTGAACCATTTTGTAGATGCTCGCTTAAAGTTACATCAAGCTCAGCAGAAAAATTTATCAAACCACGAAATATCCCCGGGTTTTGAGAGGTTTCAGCTTCGTCATGTCCTCGCAGCGCCAGTTCAAAGGCCCCACAAAACTTTATGCAGTTTATAATTTTTGACAAAACGTATCTCTTTTTTGTCACATTATCATTATGCTTTTGCACATTTATCCAATAAGCTTAATCTAGCTGCGCTTTAATATTAGTTGTTCCTAATAAAGCTAATTCCATTATGTATTATGTAGATGGCTTTTGGAGTTGTCGTGTTTTTTTATTTTTTCAGTTAAGTGCACCAAATCTGTCACCCCTACCTCCGTCCATGCTTTATCACCGCCAAAAAGTAAACAAGCAAAACAAAATAACGCATTTTTTTTGTTGCACCCACAAATCCAATTGTTCTTCGAATAAATGTCTCTATTAAATTGACGTTTATATGCTTTTCCGCGGCTAACACCTGCAGTCTCAATAACAATATCGGGCAATGGCCTACCATTGTTTTTTAAATCAATTTTTTCTTCATAAGAGTATTTAAAAAATCCCTTCACATGAACTAAATCCATTGTCACTATCATAGTATATAAATATTAATAATTAGTACAATAAATCACTACACAAATTCACAAAACAGTATTTAAAATCTCAAATTAACACGAAATACGAAATAGGTACGATTTACGCCCGCCAACTATACGAGAAGTAGGAAGGAGTACACATTCACTGATGTTGCCTTAGCTGGAAAAAATACAGCTCACTGACCGTGTAAATTCGCGCATTTACGAGCGCCAAGTGTGGATTGTCGCGGGAGTTGAGGGGGAGGGCGAGCGTGCCGAGCCGTGCTGAGAACTACCTCGTGTGGCCCAGTTCAATGTACCGCGACGCGCTCGCGTAGAGACCCAGATAATTCATCTGGTCTACTACTCAATAGAGGACGGCGGGCAGAATGCGACTTTAACGCAATAATCTGGTTAGCTGCACCAACTAACCAAATTATTTTATTAAGAAATTTTAGTAATTATTATGTCGCGAAAATATACAAATATCTAATTTTTTTGGCAGTTCTGCAGCTCTGCAGCACCTATACACCAGCCGCCCCTGGTGTAGCATGTGATCCTTGCGGAGTCACTAAATTGATACACGCGCAAAGATCTATTATACAAATTGTACTATAACACGTTCACTGAATATTTATTGAATATATTTATGAACATGTGCCATCAAAAAAGACTATAATGACACACTTTCAATATATTTCCTTGAAGTGATATAAAGATGAATTGATATATAAATTATAATAAATTAATTTTTGGAGTTAATGGCACAAAATGGTTACACCCTCTATCGACGAGAAATATAATGAACTCAAAAATTAATTCACTATCGCCGATTATCAGTGCAGTGTATCGAAAGTGGCTCATTATATTCATTCTTGATGATACGTTGCATAAAATAGGAAAACATATTTTTTAGTTATGGAAGTGTGCTGCTTAGAATACGGGGACTATCAGGAACGACTGGTTACATCTATCGATAATGGAAAAATACTTTACAATAAAAAGCATCCGGAGGTCTGCCTGGAGGAAGTCGAATTAGATAGTAACATCTCATTAATCAAGGAAGATCTACCGCCGGATATTAATACTCATTCGTTTAATCACGAATCTGGATGGACGCGACAGTTCAGTATTTTAATAAAACGTATGTGGCTGCAGATGTGGAGAGATAAGGTAGGGAATATTAAATTGCGTATCTTATAAATGGTGTCTCATTTGCAATTATAGGATGTGATTGTGGATAAAACTAGTGGTGTTAAATCACATGATCTTGTAGACCAATTGATGTCAGCATTACGTGAGACAACATGATCAGGAAATTCGATGAGTTATGGTTGCACGTGCTATATGACACGTTGCATCGTATTGCTGAAACCATATGTTGTTCAAATCCAAATCATCAATTTGATGGAAAAAGAAGTTGTTAAACATGTCACGATAACGTTCCTCATTTACCGTGATCTCATTACCAGCTTAATTTCCAAAGAAGTATGGTCCAATTACTTCACCACTCCAAAGTCCGCACGAAATCGTGCATCTTTGCGGATGCATTTGTCTTTCGTGAACAGAATGTGGATTTTCAGCACTCCAAATTTGACAATTTTATTTGCTGACGTATTCGTCAAGATGCAAATGTGCTTTATCGCTGAATAAAATTTTGTTGCAAAAATCAGTATCACCTTCTTTCTTTTCTAACACTGAATTAACAAATGTACAGCGTTGTAAATGGTCTGCAACTTTTAATTGTTGTGTCAAATGAATTTGGTATGCTAACAGATGTATTTCTTTAAAATTCGATGCGTGGTGGCTATTGACAGATTCAATTGTTGTGTACGATATCGAATTGAAGTGTTCCGGGAGTATCCGAACACATCATTTACAATTTCTCTCACGGCAGCAACATTTTCATTTGATCGACTAAGACGAGGACCTATCAGTATTGCCTTATCAATAACAGAATCCGTCTTTTCAAATTTCTTGATTAAGTTATGAACTATTAACTCTGTGGGTGCTTCATTTTGTCCTAATTTTGTGCGAATTTTTCTTAATGCAACTGTAAATCATCACTCACTTTCATAAAATAGTTCTATACAAACTACTCGCTGTTGAACTGTTCGCATGAATTGCTGCATGTTGATGTCGTATGATTTGTAAATGACAGTCCTTAAATATTGACGTCTTATCTTTGACATAACACAAAAGGCGCGTAATTTAAATCCTATGGTTTCAACTGAGACACCCTATACATATTTACCCATTTTAAAGAGGTGTAATTATGACTAGTTATGTTCGGGGATTTTATTTTTGAATATGCTATGAATTATATACATATATCGTCGTGTAGACACGAAGTGGGTCTAGTACAAATTTTTTTTTTTATCGCATGAGATAAATTTTTCAATGTAGGCGAGTCGATTGTATGTGACAGTGACAATTTCTGATTTTAATACAAAATATCCTACATCATACTCCATTCTTGCAATATTATTTTTATTAACAAAATTAATACTGAATTGTGTCAAAATATGATATATAATAATCCTGATATGTGGTGTTGATACTATACTAATCGACATCCAGGCATGCTCAAGATAGTTTGAAAATAACCACACTTTGAGGCACACTAAAAGTTTAAAAAGTTTATATAAGTATGTAATAACATAGAGGAATTTTTGAATTTCAATATGTTTACGATTACGTATGGTGCATTTACATATACTACAAAGATGTTCCAGAGAACTATATCTTTGATCTCTCAAAATATATTTCATCATTCGTATCTGTTCATGTTCTTGAATCTACATGTTTTCTTTTCGGTAAATGCATAAATCCACAAAACAGACTTATATGTCCATATCTTTGTAGCTATCATTGTATAATGAAATCAGAAAAATATTCTCTGATAATCTATATAACATATTAAAATCAAACTTGAACGATAGGCATTTCCTAGTAAAAATTCAAGATGAACAAACCATCTTACCTCTCTTACCGATCAAATCTGGTGTCTCACAAGGTAGTGTACTGGGACCTATACCGTAATTGATTTATACAGCCGACCTTCTCACCAGTAGTAATATTACTACGGCCACGCTCGCGGACGACACAGCAATACTAGCGACACATAAAGCGCCAAGAGTAGCCACAAGTATGTTAAAAAAACCATTTAAATAAAATCCTAACATGGGGAAAAAGTGGCGAATAAAATCTAATGAGAGCAAATCAGTACATGTTACTTTTACCCTTATGAAGACAATTGCTCTTCAATCATGCTGAACAATCAACCTCTAATACAGAAAAAGCCATATTATATTTAGGAATACACCTAGATCGCAGACTCACCTGGCGAAAGCATATATTCATGAAGAGAAAGCAACTGGAACCAAATCTTATCAAAGATTTGGTTCCAAATCTATTATCTCTCATTAATTATCTCTCAGTTAACTCTCATTAATTTAATTAAGTAAGACTTAGCGCAAGCGTAATAAACTTTCATTAAGTACTGTTACATACATACTTAGTTAACAGTTTACATTGCATTTGCTCAATTTATTTAATGCGTTTTAAATAACATGAATCATATGTTTAGTCTTCCTAGGTATACATCATAAAATACTTGACGATTCTGAAAGTTTTTAAAGTGGGTGGCTAATCTAATAACCGAGCGTGTATTTGCGCGGAATTAGTTGATAATATTGGCATTAAAATCTAGTTTACTTGAATTTAGGTCTCCTCTCGTTTATTTACAGATTATGATTATGTGTATAGTACCTTCTAAATTATCATTTCTTTAAAATACCATGAACATATCATTTAATGACATTTCGTAACTTATTTTGTAGTTGGTATTATATTTTGATTGCCTTCGTTGGTTAGAATTATGTAATTAGATAGGATTTTTATAATCTACTGTAGAACGAAAATTTAGATTCTGATATAATTAAACATTACTTCTACGATACCATTGCATTCATAAAAATAAAATAAAAAAGTAGATTTGAGACATGTAAAAATAGATAAGATGGAATTAAAGAAGAAGTTTGATGGTTAAATACTAATTTTAAGAATGGAAGATTGGAAATTGAAACAAACGCTTAAAATATATTTCTACGATATTTATAGACTTTTACTTTAGTGTTCAACATAATTTTGTTTAACCCCAGTGAATTTAACAACACATTATAATGCCGTAAACTATTATAGGGTGTATTGGAGCAATATTTCTTAACAATGTTTAGGAAAGTAGATTTAATTAAGGTATTTGATTAAGAAAATAATATTTATAATATACAAGATAGTTTCTGGTATAAATTTTCATATACTGAGTAATACAAAAAAAAAAAGAAACTAAAGGGCTCAACAAAATAATAATAAAACAGTGAGCAGTTCAGTGAGGGCAAGAATACAAGCCCCTAACTAATTTTAAACAAGCCAACAATTGGAAGATCACAGTTTCAAGCTCGTGTTGTGAGAGAAAGTGGTTTTTTAGTTTCACGCAAGAAAAATTAACGCCTCAAAAACAATTCAAGTGTGCACTTTATTCTAATATGTTTGCTGTAAACACTAATTTTAAGACACTAGCTTAAAATTCCCTGCCATGTGTCAAACAATATGTAACTCCACGCCACTTCATTATCTGTCGCAGTTGCATTGCAACAATATTACTATAGTTTCAGTACTTTAACGATTTTTAAAGTTGTTCGGAGGATTGAGTTTAAAAAAACTATATACCAAATCCAATTATATCAACGATTTCTACTTAAATTAATTATTAGTGTCTGCAAATTTGTTAAGAAGAGCAAACATGTCAGAATTCATGTCACAATTCATAGCAGAATGTCTATTTGACTTGAAAATATATTCCATTATAATTTTTCCTTTTTTTTTTAAACCTCTATTTTCCAAGTGATCAAGATTAGTGAGTTTACGAAACATGTAAATTAATTTTAAATTGTAATTTGAAAAGACGTTTATTTTTAAATTTATTTGTTTTGTCGTTACGTTATATTGAATAATTTATTTTGTAGTTTAGTTAGTAAATCCAATAATTAATAAATTAATTTCCTAATAAATTCTTTTGAGATATTTATAACCCCAAATAATTCTCGTACGATATTTTTGGAAAAATATTCCCAAACACAAAAGTAAATAAGAGAGAAGTGTGTTATGCGATAGCTTTACAGTTTAATAATTTTGTTTCATTTGCAGTTATAATTAACATAAATTATGCATTTTGAATTATACAACATTCGCTACTTCATCTGAATGACGATGAGTAATTTATAGTTGCTTTAATTGGAATGCATGGTAGCGTTGTAGGATAATTTTATTATGTCAAAATATGTTCACATGGTATTTAATAACATAATTTGGTTCATATTTTTATACGTTATTTAATTGTTTCAGATTGTAAAAATCTATATTATGAAATTAGTAGTACCCCCAACATTTGTTTCGCAAGAAGTAAATACACATTTTTAATTTTTGTAATAGAAAAAGGGATACCAATTTTTTTACTTACAATAGAGACCTCGATGTGGCTTTTACATACAAAATTGCATCGTCAAAAAATAACTAAAACTCCATATCATTATTAAAATGAATTTATAAAACCAGATTTTTTTTAGGTCACTGTTATTAGCATGTTTAGGATTCACATCACATTTTCCTTGTCACTTTGTATGTTAACTGCATACATAAAACAGATAAACATAAGGAACTAATAATATTCTTACTTTCAGTGTTACTTATTACTAAGGACGTTTCTATACATAGCAATAGGAGTTGTAATAGGTAATCTCTACTTAGGAATGGGCCAAGATGGTTCGAAGACCATATTCAACTTCGGTTTCTATTTTACCTCACTCATCTTCTTCATGTATATACCCATGATGCCGGTTCTACTACAATGTGAGTAATTAAGATAAATATTGAAGAGGAAACATATTTCGTACTCATCTATTGTATATTCCTTAATTTCAGTTCCAAGAGAAGTCCAACTAGTGAAACGGGAGCATTTCAACAAGTGGTACAGACTCAGCGCTTATTTCACGGCATTAACAGTTTCGACTATCCCCCTTCAGGTCATATTGGGTACAATTTATGTTGCTCTGGTTTATACCCTTTCAGGTCAACCCATGGAGATTGATAGGCTGTTGATGTTCTATACTATTTGCCTCTTGACTGGTATTGTCTCTGAAAGTCTTGGACTCTTGATAGGGTCACAGTTAACTATTGTCGTAAGTATACAATTTTATTTTATATATGAACAGAGATATATCGAGATTTTCATTTAAAAACGAGATATGTAAACCAGAAGTGCAAAATAATTGAGATGATATCAATAAGTTATCTATTTCTTATAATGTACTATTGAGAAGGAAAGTAATGGGGTATTTTTGATATGTTTTCGTGTAATATTTGGTAATAACCAAGTAATTTTGAAGTTAGTTACTATTGATCTTAAAATACTTGCACTCTGTATTGACCAAGAGGATAAGTAGATCAGTATTTACTTATTATTGCTTATGTTTTATAATGATATTTCAATAAATTCCCATTGGAATATCATTATATTCTCTTTCGATAATACATGTCTAAAGAAACTTGTTGAAGTAACAAAGATAATGGACATTTTGGAACTTTTCCTTCATCCTGTATTGAATAATCATTGTTCTAGAGATCGGTAGTTGTTAATCACATACTCAGAAACTAACATATTCAATCATTAATATGCACAACATAAACTAATTCTAGTGATTTATTAGCCTAATTAATATATTTGTATTAAATAATGCAAGGTACCAAGTATATCTATGCTCTTTTCTTGACATACATCAGTTTGTCCATTTATACATTTGTATATAACATACTCTAACGAATTTACTAGAAAGTTCTTTATTTCTCGAACACTTTTTTACAACTCAACTATTCACAAGTCAAACTAACTAACTAACTAACTTTCTTTCTACTTTAACTTTATAAATTAATTTTCGCACTGTATATCACTTTCGCACTGTATATCACTCACTATCGCGGTCCAAATTCAACTAACTCCTGGTCGGGCGACACAATTCTTATATAGGCAGTGGAACGTCTCTCCAGGCGTTTCTAGATAAAGAACTTTGGCGAACTTTCTAGTATAGAACGGCACTGGAAACAAATACCGCACGCTCTCAAGGTTTCGAATATTCCTGGCGTTCGGGATCGCTCGAGGCGTTCGTGACAATACTAACGAAAAGGAAACAATTGTTCCTGGAACTTAAATATAAAATTGTTTATTTTTTATGTTTCATGAAAAGAAAGCTAATGAGTTACTTATAAATGTTTTTTTTTTATTTCAAACAGAGTTCCTGACTAAATAAACAATTGAAATAATATTTTCGATTGAGATTATGTAGATTTTTTTGAACACAAAATTTTAATGGCTATTTATCCTTCATCAAACTTTGTGAATTTTGATTCTAACAACTATCTGTCAACATTTGCCGAGCTTAACAGATTGCGGTCATCTTGGTAACCGCAAATTCTTTGCATTCGATTGTGACAAATGACTTTCTAGTCATAAGTGAACCCTGAACCTTAATGTATTTTATCTTTGAGGTAATTTTGTCCCAGTCAGGTAAAAACTGAAAGGATATATTCGCTCTTAATTGAGGAACGATGCAAATTTAGAAGATTTGACTATGTTTTTATCCATATCAATTTTAATGAAATTTCAACTCGTGTGAATTGAACTCGACACGCAAATTTAGAAGCAAAACGATAACAATACGTTCTGTTGTTAATTTCTTAAGGTATGGATAAGATTCTTATATTTTGGAAGTTTTTTTATTTACTAAAAGAGTTTATGAAATGTTCAAAACATGATATAATAGGTGTGGATAATATAACAGGGTAGGTAGGTATATTGCAGACTTCATGCAATATACAATATGGGGGCTGATTTTTTACAACAATAAAATAAAATAAAGTTTTATTGAAAATAAAATACCATTGTAACAAATCATATAAAAAGGAGAAATTTCTCTCAGTCATCAAATATCACAAACAAGTAATCAAACGTTATTGATTACTTGTATATTACTTAAAACAAAATATTCTGCAACAAAAAGCGTCAGTGTTATAAAAAAATTAACTTAAAATGTCAGATATTTTTTTATTACAAGTACTTGTAGCTGCAAAAGTTTCTTTAATGTGATTAAAATCAGTCTTTTGTGCAGTAATGATCTCTGACCGACCCAATAGTCACTGACAGGGTTATAATCGTTTTATTAAAATTTTAGGTGCGGTATATAAATTTGGATAAAAAATATTTAATTTTGTATTAGTCAGGTATTCTAGTCTACTTAAAAGACAATCATGGCAATTTTATGAAACTAAATGCAAAGAGAAATACCTTTATTCCTTGAATAATGTCCGAATGATCTCCCAGCTTCAATTCAATTTTTGTTCCTCGGTCTTAAGGTAGCCATACACGTTGAGGAAATCCTCAAGGAAAACGCCTCTGGGAATTCCTTTACCGAACCCTTGTCCACGTACGGAGAGGATTTTCTTGAGGAATTGGGATTTTCTCCAGAAGCGTTTTCAAGTTTCAGTGTTAACTGGTGGTGGTTGTTGGGTTGTTGCTCGTACTTGCAATTTTTCAAATTTCGTTTCCGGCCTCAAGGCAAAAAAATAATAATTTTTTGTTTGGTATTCCGTGTACTATAATCCGCAGGTAGCCTTAAGGCCTTCTCCATACAGGGTGGAGAATTCGTCTACGCCTGGACTACGCAGTTCGAACCTCAAGGATTTCCTGCATATGTATGGCTACCTTTAGCGAACTTTGAGGGGTAAATATTGAGAAGTGGAAGCCATAAGCTTTACTTGCTAGTCGCAGGAAAAGTAATAAGGAATAGGGTGCTGCAAATTAAGTACACATTTTGCACATATTTTATACCCAACTGGTACCAATGATTATTGATTAGTTAGTTATTGATTGTCTTTTTCAAATATTCAGCTACTTTCTTCAATGGTTTAGTACATTTATACTCCAACTCATGGAATATGGAATAATGTCTTATTAATTTAGTTCAATACTAATGTTGATTTTTCATTGATTTTCAGAACGCCATGTTCGTCGGCCCCGTTGTAACCGTCCCGTTCATGCTTTTGGCGGTGTACGGTTTTGGATCTGGATACGACACCATACCAATCCTAATAAAGGTGGCCATGTACTTCAGCTACCTCCGGTATTCCTTGGAAGGGCTGATACACGCCATGATGAAGGGCAGGAGTAAATTAAATTGTCCAGAGTCAGAAGACCATTGCATCTACACGGATCTAAACTTTTTCATCAAGGAAATGGGCATGGAGAACACCATTTACTGGGTGGACGTCGTAGCTCTTGTCAGCGTCCTGATCTTGTTCAGAGGTGGCAGTTATTATTTACTGCGACAGAGACTGTCTCCTAACAAAACATTTTTGGCGTTGCAATACATTGGTCGGCTGGTTAAATCCCACCTAGTAGGAGCAGCGCGGTGATACTAATTACTTAAGTTATTTATTTTGTGATTACGGGAAAATAGATATTACATCATCTTTACTTAATTGTTATTGTTGTAAGATTACTTTGAGCTAATAGTAGTATGAGTTGCTGTTTAAATTTTAGAATATACTAAGCATGTAGTTTTTGCCGGTTTATGTTCAAATGTGATGGAACAGAATAATTCTGTGATGACTGATTTAGGTTAAAATATTTTGTTTATGTCAACTAACTCTTTAGTTCATTATTATAATTTTAATAAACCTGTTGTAAATTATGACCGTCTTAACTTTTTTTTTCATGTATTTACGAATTATTAAAATTCCTTCAATATTTGGATATTGTGGGGAATTCAGAATATTGCCAAACATATTTGTAATAATTCCATTGGTACCAGAGACGTTGACATGTATTCTATTATGATTGCATGCCTTTGAGTATGAGGTGGCATTACTTATTCATTTTTATTACCAACTCATATTTCTGGACAACAGTAAACATAGTGGGGGTTCTAAGAAAAGGGCTTCGGGTCAGGGAAATCGCACTATTTAATCTAACCTTCAAAAACATTCTTTTGCATAACTTTTTTATATAGTTCTCTTCTTTCGCTGTGCATTTTTCCAATAGAACATGCAGTTTTTAATGCCGTTTTCAAAGCAATACTTGGGACGGATATTCATCCAATTGCACATGAACTTCTGAACGTGCGTCATTCTCAAAGCTTTCTCTACCGAACACCCTTCTTATAACGGCCCAAACAAATAGAAGTCGCAGGGTAAAAGGTCAGGGCTGTAGAGAGAGTGCTCAAGGATAGCTCAGTGCGTTTGAGTAAATTTTTGAGTGGTTGAGCCTGCAGTGTGCGGTTTTGCATTTTTATGCAAGGCAGAAAGTTACGGATGGGCTGATGGCTCCTTCTCCACCGACATGCAGTTCGAACTTTATCAAGAAGGTCACCTAATTAATAAAGACGGTACCAGGCGGAGTTTATTGTTCGACGATCACGGAGAAAGACAAACAGTAAAACTCCTTGACAATTCTAGGCAACCTTCTCACTGATCACCTTTCTGAGTGACAAGGCGAGTTTTGGCTTTTGGTGATCCTGGCTCCCTATTCCTCCTTTACACCATGCTGGCTGTTCTTGACTCGGGGATGTAGTGATGGTTCAAGTTTTGTACTATGAAGGTTCATGTATGCCATCGTTGCAAAAAAACCTTCCCTTCGTTCTGAAAACTACGAGAAACTTGATCTTTTGAATTTTTCTGATCAGCCCTAAGCAGATGCGGAATCCACCGTGCTGACACTTTTCGGAATTTAAGTTTGTTTCGGATAATGAACAGTTCCAGTGATGATGTCCAGTTACCCACTTATTTCTGCTATCGTCGACGGTCGGGGACGCTCCCGAATAGCTGTAATGTTTTCTAGGGCGATGCTATACGTGAGGACGTCTTGTATAACTCGAGTTTCCAGTTTTTCACGGCCCTTATTGAACTTGGCACATCAATTTTTCACTCGCGTCCATCAAAATATTTTCTTCATTATCCGTTGTCGGCTAACAATGAATTCCACTATAAAAGTCTTGATGCTCTTCAGGAACATAAGAAACCAATTTTTTGATGTTATCAAGTTTTTTTTTAATTTATGGGAACCAAACCCTCTGAATCAACCCGGTCTCGTACAAGATGAGGCAGCGTGAACCAAATTGGATGTAGAAAGTCTAAATTTATGGCTTGTAAATCCATCTATAAAGTCAAAGGCGCGGATTACCCCTGGTTCATCTGAATAATAGTAAAAATGGGTAAAATTTGTTATCTGGAAACTCTGTTTTTGTTCTGTCGGTACACCTTTTCCAAAGGAAGATAGAACTCGGTACACCTCTCCCAAAGGAAGATAGGCTATTTCGTTTATAAAAGCGCGGCCACAATGCTTCATTATCAACAATATCATCAGTTCTAACCATTTTTACAGAAAATTTCTTGTTGCATTTACAACCATTTCAGTATACTCCATTATTAAGTATATTCAGAGTTCACTGACTTGTGCTGTTTCTGAATGCAATCCGATATATAGACATTCAGAATTTATCGAAATATTGCTAGGCAAGTGCTGTTACTGATCTGGAATGATGTATTTACCTGTAAATATTACATTTCTGAGACAAACCTCAAATGGCCGAAAAATTGACATGTGCTGTTTCTGAAATTACCGATTCATATATAATTCAATTATAATTTTCCGTTAGTTTAAAGCCCATTAAATATTTTTAATTTATATCTATATTTAAATAATACTTCGAAGAGGCCTCAATTTTTTTTGGAACCCGGAATGTCTACAATGGGTAAAGGGAGATTATGAACAGTAACACAAAAAGTACTAGATTTTTAGAGATAAGATAATATGCCGAACGATTTTTTCTTTATTTTAAATTATGAGTTTATTTTAATCTATGATACACTTACACATGATATCGATAAAGCAACGTCCCTTTTAATTTGTGAGTGGGTATAAGAATTATCTTCATAAATGCATATTTAGTGGACCAAATCCAGTGGAATTTACTCGAATAATTAATAGTTGCATCGTACAGGGTGTTCTAGATTATTTTGGTGTAGAACGACTGTGGTTCAAGTTGACATTTGCGTTATAAATAAATTGATACTTACTAGCAAGGTAAATAATGTATTTTATTAGACAAAACGGAAAAATATTAGTGGTTATTCATAGTTTTATATAGTACACTCATATATTCCGAAATATGGCCTAGATGAATCGTAAGAACCATTTTTAAAATTAGGACGTTATTTATGACGACGCATAGATAAAGTTAATATAAAATACTTGGATATGAGGCAAGATATATTGCCATTAGAATTTAATTTATTTTGCGACACTGGGAAATACAAAAATGTAGAGTTTTCTACAAACGCAATGGTAAGTTAAGCTTATTTAATTTTGCAACAGGACACAAAAGACGAACTATGGTCCTTATTATAGCCTACTTGTATATCTTAGGACAAGTTAATTGCTTGCAAGCGAATATGGACCATCATGTACATATATGGTCACAGTACATATACAAAACAGCTCTGTATAGGAATTGTGGATGTGTACTATGAGTTTTCCAATGAAGACATAAGTCTTGCTCATATCCTTAACTTCATCAGCTCGTAATTTTATACACCACAGGCGTTACATTTATCATAAGCTGAAATTTACACAATATAAAATGACTTCGTATTAGAACACCTTCATTTGTGTTCTGTCAAAGATAAGACATGAATATTTAACGACTGGCATCTATAAACTATACGATGTCAACATGCGGTGATTAACGATTCAATAACGACTAGTTATTGAATCGTTAGATTATATAGACCAAACACATCAATTTGAATCTGTTAAGGGCCACCACGTATTGGATTTTAAAGAAAGATCTGCATCGGTTAGCACACAAAATTCAGTTGACACAATAGTTAAGAGTTACTGACCATTTAAAACGTCCTACATTTGTTAATTAGATGTTAAAAAAGAAAGAAGGTAATGCTGATTTTTGCAACAAAATTTTGTTTAGAACCGAAACACTTTTTCATCTTGACGGATATCAGCAAATAAAGTTGTTGAATTAGAGGTGCTGAAAATCCACATGCTGTTCACGAAAAAGAAATACATCCACAAATAACCACTGTTTGGTGTGCATTTTGGAGTGGTGGAGTAACTGGACCATACTTCTTTGAAAATAAAGCTAGTAATGCTATCACAAGCATGTTGACGTCGTATGGTTTGTAGATGATAGTCGTTAAATCTTCGACAGAACAAAAATGGCGCCCAATTCAAATCCTATAGTTTCACCCAAGACAGCTTATATATTTAAAAAGTAAACAATTGTTTATTTTTTGTATCCTGGTAATAATTACTTTTTTTAGTAACGCATATTTATACTTAAAACGTATTATGACTTGTTCCCATATTATGTACAACATTATTTACGTACTAATGTGAATCTGAGCAGTCTCTTATTCAGCTTAGTCGGTTTTTTATTTCCTCAATCTGTAAATTTTCTCGATTTTTCTAGTAATTTGTATCGATAGTTCAGTATTGTAAGACTTTCTGTATATCTTTTCAGACGTTACAATTTATAATATAAAAAAAATACTGTATAATATTAATATTGTATTACGTCGTTTTATTAACTATAATATATATTAATAAAAGACATTGAAGAAGCAACTCTTATGCAAATTGTCATTTGGTGTTAATACTGGGAAGGGGCTGCGGAACTTCGATGCGGCATCAAAAACAGGGGACAAGTTTCCCACACAAACCGAAAGATTACACGGTTTTCGACGCGTGTTTCGCCAATTAACTTGGCATAATCGGGAGTTGATTAAAACTCTATTTAAGAAATTCAGTCACCTCCCGATGATGCCAACTTGGTTGGCGAAACGCGCGTCGAGAAACGTGTGAACTTACCGTTACCGTCAGTACCGTTACATTGCGTCATTTGATAATATTAAAAGATGAGATAGTGTTCGTTAATCGCTGTGGCGATTTCTCGAACTAAAAAATCCATGATTAAATTTGAATTCGAATTCACAAAATTCAGTACTCGGTTATATACACTCTTATATGTGAATACAAGGTAAAGAGTACGATTTATTCATGTTAGTATTGCGTAAGAGCGTATCGTGCGAGATAGTCATTTGATATTTTGAGAGTAATAGAGACCGTTTTTCTATGACGTATTACGTCAAGTCGATTAAGTCAACGATCCTACATAGAGAAACACGGCTTCATTTCAACTCCAGTGTAGATTTTAAAGTAAAATAAGCAAGACATAACAAAATATGAGTTGCCCCGTGAGGTCAGCGTGAGTAAAAATATTTAGTTTAATTTAAAATTGAAATATAAATATTTTGCGTTTATGTATGTATTAATGTGGATATGCGTTCGAGTGCATAATAAAATTGGGTGCGTATTTTCTCCACATTTCTAATCAATTTATGTGCTATCATAATATAAAAACAATTTACGAAAATAGTTCGGAATTGTTCAAATTGTGTCTCGTTGACCCTCGAATATAATAAATTAGGTTAAATTTCATACATTTGTTATTCAATAAATTTAAACTAGGGTACATGTATTTAGCTCTGATTTTATTTCATTATCTCAGTTACTTTTAGTTTCTTAAGAAATTATTATTATTTATAAAGAAAATAATAATTTCCATGAGTATGCAAATTTTAAATTTATTTATTAATGATTTGTCTGAATGCAGTGCATTTCAGTAAACATAGCATAATTTTTGTACGCAGGAAAGCAACAATAGTGTTTACTTTACGTAAATTAGGAGAAACTTTTTAACTCACTAAAAATATTAAGTATTAAGAATGGTGAAGGTTACCGATCTCAGGTATGGCCTTTGGCAAGACAAGGTTTCCAATTTTGTGGGAGACCACTAATACCCTTAATTTTGTAAATGATGTTTCTTACACTGTCGATAGATTGTTTTTTTGATTAACAAAAATTATATTTTAATAAGAATATTAAAAATGATGTTATATTAGAAAATAGAAAATGTTCAAGTACCTAACATGTGGAATGGTTTTTAAACCAGATTGTTTTGACGTTGTTTAGTAAATAACGAAAATTGGTGTTATGCAAATTTTTCATATTTCGCTTTTCCATTACATTTAGAATTGTTTGCAAAGTGTAATACAAGAAAGAGACATTTATGATCTCGAAGAAGCTTGGCATGCAGAATGTTCTGCAATTATGCCAGAAAAAAATGGTACGCAAGAACTTTTGAACACTTCAAAGCTTTTTGGCACCAAGAGAAATTACGAAAACATCATAAAAAAAAGTAATGTTATATATTATAGCATATTTTACCAGAAGAAACAAAAAACTTAACAGGAGTTTATGGGTGTTCCACATAGAAGTATCTTTGATAACCTTTTTGATGTTTCAAAGTTTGCAACTTTAATTGTAAAAGAGAAATAATAGTGGGCATCAGCCGAAAAAATCGAGTCTTTTCAAGATCATCTATGTACAAGTTTTTAAACGAATTTCCTGAGGGTGGTACTGGAATATAAAGTAGTGCTGGTATATAATATTCCTAATACGAAAACTAATCATCCATACATATTTACTAGTCAATAAAATGAAGAAATTAACTATTAAGAGATTTATAATAAATACTTATTGTTAGAGAGATTATTGGATTACGATAAAAACATTCATCTCACTTATTATTGATCATGCGCAATAGCAAAGTCACTAAGTAGTGTACAGGACAGTGGTATAAGATTCCAAACATCTAAATTTGCAAGATTAATTTTCCTATATCGACCATGCGTTCCAAAGAATTGGCGAACGCCCCTTTAAAGATGCAGTGGGTGTTGTGAAGGTGCCATGTAAAACAAAATTCAGTTTCCAAAACAAATTTCACATGCAATTGGACAAGAAAGTTCTACGAGTATAGGTCCTGAATATATCATCACTACTCCTAATACTAAAAAGAATGTTGTGTCCGTTAGAGAATAGTAACGAAAACGAAGAAATTAATTATTTAGAGTTTTATAGAGATTACTGGATTGTAATAAAAAAATTCAAAATGATCTAACTTATTCTTGGCCATGCAGAATAGCAAATACATTAAGCAGTACACAGGAACGTAATAGTTCGATCTATACGGTTCCAGATATCTTGCTATATTAACTTTCCTATACCGAATACGCGTTCCAATGGGTGACAGGGGCTCCTTTAAAGATGCAGTGGGTGTTGTGGAGGTGCTGTGTAAAACAAAATTCAGTTTTAAAAACAAATTTCACGTGAAAAAGGATAAGAAAATTCTATTGGTCCTGCAAATGTCATCACTACTCCTAATAGTGAAAACAGTGTTGTGTGCGCTGGAGAAGTCTATCGCTACAAACATCCTGATAACTTTCGATAATTGCTTAAACTGTAATATCAATGTTTCATTTAATACAAAAGAATAATTTAAAGACATCAAAGTAAGATATTTATTTTTATTTTACTTTAAAGTAACTTTCTGATGTAATTCATTCAGTATACATATCAAACAGTCCGATTGTAAAGAAAATTGTTATTTATTAATGTTGATGTATAATTATTGCAAAATATGCAGAAAATATTAACCAATTATCTGTTTTACTATTACTCATATGTAAGTCTTTATTATTACATTAGATAATATTTTATTTAAAGACGTATCACCTCTGTTACCATTGATGTTTGTATTTAATTTTTTAACTATATCTATTATGATAATATAATTTGTGAAATAATTTGTGATAATATAATGAATATTATTGTGGAGAAGTAATTATGTATGACGTATTTGTTTTGAAATCCAAAGTTTCCAAAAAGTTATATTTGTTTGTATTCAAAAAAATGTTATTGAAATAACTTCGGTTTCCTAAGACTTACAATAAAAATATATTAATTCCGATTTCAATAACTGTTAAATTTAAATTCAAAATATTAATGTAGCTTTTAATAATTGTCAAATTAAAATTCAACAATAAAAACGTTTTATTAAGATAGTCTTCTTCTTCAGACGTAATCACAGGTTTACAAAATACCATAATGCAAATTATTTGCATAGTTCGGTGGAAATTTTATATACATACATGTATATATTCTTTAAATTTAGTTTCTTTAAGAAAAACGGAGTTTGGAAAGAATTTAAATTTTTTTTGACATATTTTACATCTTAATAACATCTACATAAATAAATGAATTATCTCAGATTTACTCAATATTTAGGATATTGAGTAAAAAGCTCGTTTACAAAATATATATCTTGAACATTATAGGGTTTCAAAATGGCAGTGTTTTATCAATTTTGGTGGTGACCTTCAGGTATAACCAATAACACAACGTATCCAATACAATATATTTATAGTTGGGTAATAGTATTTTTACACTGACATATTTTAGTACAAAAATACTATTACCCAACTATAAATATATTGTATTTGATACGTTGTGTTATTGGTTATACCTGAAGGTCACCACTAAAATTGATAAAACACTGCCATTTGAAAATCCTATAATGTTCAAGATATATATTTTGTAAACGAGCTTTTTACTCAATATCCTAAATATTGAGTAAATCTGAGATAGTTCATTTATTGAAAACAATGATAAACATTTTCAAAATATAAAGTGGAGAGAAAATAAAAAGTATTTATAAATATAAGAACTTATTAGCATTCTACTGGTAATTGTTGTTGTCCCAGTTGTATTCGTCAGTAAGAATTCGAAAATGTAGCTTGTTGCAAACTTGCAAAAAAAAATAGATGGATTTCATATTGTATCCTAATGAGTATACACCAACAATATTTAAGCGACAAGAGAATTATTGAGAAAAAGTCCAGGAGTATTTAATAATGTAATTGAATTCCCAGAAGGTTCTTAAAGTTACATAAAGTGCCAACATTTATTTAAACCATCAAAATGCGTATGTACAGGTGCATTAAAATATTGGTCGGGGTTAAGAGGACTATAATAAACATACTAGTAAGCAAATCAAAATAACATGGCGCCGCCCCCTAGCCCATATCGAAGACACCTCCGGAAGCATGCCTCTAGAGGCTTCGGATCAAAAAACAAAAATTACCACGTTGTTTGCAAGGGTCGATTTACTATTTTGATTTTGTCAAAATGCCGAAATTCGAACGAAGAGCATTTCGTACATCGACATAAAAATTTCGAGACACACACACGAAAACAGCCGTTTAGTAAATAGAGATTATAATCATTGAGAAGCAAAATATCATTTATCTAATTTCAATATAATTTAATACTGTACCTATTACTTTATTTTTCTATGACTTAGTTGAAAAGGAATAGTTCTGAACGCCGACCACCTTGAAGACTATGTAGTGCATTTTAATACGGTCTAACTTTCATTTTTGTGGTAATATTTGCGGTAATGCATAATATTAGATATGATCGAGACAGCGATTTTGCATTATACCTACATTTTTTAGACTATTAAAATAATAGTAAATAAAATTTATTACAAATTATGTGCATTAAGCTTTCAATTAAATTTTAAATCAGACACTTTATTGGAGTAATATATTTGTAATTTAACTAAGTTTTATGTTATATTTATGCCTTGCTATGTGTTTTCTGATACTGGTTAATATGGCTTCAGGGTCTAGACCGGGTTAAGACTGTGTATCTTTCTGTGTCCCATTGACCCAAATGCCCTGAAGACTAGTTGGAACTAGATATTGATTTTCGAAAACAAAGCTTATACATTTATTTTTAATTCTTTCTTGAGATAGGCCGTCTTAATATAAAAACTACCTCTTCTAAAGGAAATTATAAATATACGGGCTGTTTCATGTATTCGTGTGCTTACGTGAAATTCTTTCCAATTTGAATAGAATACAGGAAATAGACTAGAAGTAAATTGAATTTAAGGTATTCACCACTTACGTTTTTATAAGTTTTTCATTGAAATGAAACTAACGTATGCGACTACAAAAGAGGAGACAGCCAGTACGTATATGTCTATTACATATTTGATAATTTAGTAAACAGTCTCTTGACTTGTTTATATCTTTATCTCAACTATCATTCTATAGCAAAAAGAACATTGAAAATTCGTCTTGCAAATTCCCATTTCCACTCAGAACTCATGTTCAGCATCATAAACTTATTTTCATTAGTAGTATAAAGCGTCGCCGACTTTTTGCATGACAAATTGTCTTATAACATTTTTCATGTTCGAACAATGGTGCTATTTCTTGAAACTAGAAATAGACGATAGTAAATATTGGCCCTATTAAACAAAATATATATTTGTGAGCGAGTATTTTCCCAATCTTCAAATTTGACTAATCATCGGTCTCTTAATTTGTAGCGAAGAATTTAAACAAGGTGTTTTTCAAAAGTGATGGAGGTTCGGTACATTATATATTACATGTGAGGGAATATTTGGTGCAAAAGGTTTTTGGAGCAAATGATAGATGGAAGGGTTACACTCCAATTAAGAAAAGATAAATAAATAACAACTAGTTAAATAGTGTTATTAAAGTTATTTATCCCACGAGTGATATTTAGTGAACTTGCTGTATTTATTAGGGTACGATTATCCCTAATAGTTGGTGTATGTTTGTGGATAAGTGGGTTCGAGGCCGAATAGGACTATTGTTTTTAGTCTAGTAAGTCTTAGAACTTACCTTATTAGTTATTTGGTTCGTTTTATTAAAATAGATGTATCAAAATATCTTCAGTAGGATTATTTGTCAGAAGCAATGTTAAACTGTATAATTAATATATACATGTTAGCTGATTTAAACAAATTCATGATATATGCCATTCTGTTCATATAGCTCTCCTCAGAAAGAAATATAAGAAAATCCTCAGCTATTTATGCCACATCATGGCATTTTTCGAAAATTTAAGAGCGATATCAACAGAATGATAATATATGTATAACCATATTCATTTCAACTTACTTTTTTGAGATATCTGTAGGTAGAATATTTTAAATGGGAGGTTCTGTGCAGGGTCATAATATTAGCTTCAGAAGATCGTCGTTACTTTGAAAGAAATATTAATCTTACCTTTTCGCTTTAAAGTTTTAATGTAATCTATGTAAGATACCTACAACATTAAAAGTATTATTATCGAAATTTTATATGCACATATATTTTTATTATTATTTTTTTATTTAATTAGAGATACAGCTCAAGATGGAGAACAACTTGGCGAAGAAGCAGGAATGCTGTATGGAGAATACCTGATGTTAGACAAAATATTGGGGGCGCAAAGATTGCTCAGTCAACAAAACAATCAGCCAGTACATGATGAACACTTATTTATTATCACTCATCAAGGTAAAAGCGTTATACTCTGTTTATTAAAACAAACAAATAGCAACAAATTTTATGTTATTATCCCTATTTTTATTACAGCGAATATCCATTATAATTAAAATATTTTATTAATTTAGTTAATAGTATGAGAGGAATTATAAAAAAGAAGATAAATTGTAGAAAAGTACGGAATGGTACGACGAGGGGAATTATTTCATATGAATTTAGTGAATTTAAAATTAGTAACCATTTAATATATCATCAACAGACATTAAGCCTAATAGCTCCAGATTGTAATTTAAACATTTTAAACTGAAACAATGATGCTTAAAAAATTAAGAGAGCAGAAAAGTAATTATTTTAAAAGATGCAATTGCTTTAAAAGACCAAACAGTAGATGGATGTCTGCTAAAACTAATACCAAAGTGGAATTTTTCTTTCGATGACCTCCCGAAATATTTGTAGTTAATTTTGTGTTACATCGTATAACAGACCCAAAAAGTCAGATATTATATTTTTCAAATTATCTTTCTTACACTATTATTTTGCAGAAAGTAGGATGATTATGATGTAACGTATGATGCAGAAGATTAATATATATGACATGAATATGATGAAGATTCTTAAAGGAGTTGCTGCAATTAATTTCAATTCATTAATCTCCAAACGCAATGACCTGAAATATAAATAAAGAAATCATACGACTTTCCGTAATATGTGCGAAAAGCATGACAAAGAATGTTAAGTAATAACTTAACGAAATTTCAATTCGAGAAAGAGAAACAACAAGTTATGATTTGATTAGCATCATACCGAAAAATTTGCAATAACTGTCCTTGTAATATTACTGTAAACATAGATATACTCGTATAATTATTATTACTAATTGTTTGTTCATCGTATCAATTAGGAAATGATATTTCACAAGACTCGCTCGAATTTTTGCATGTACATTATGTTTTCGTATGATTCCAACTTATTTAATTTAATTGATTATTTTTAAATTATTCATAATAGGGATTTGTTTATCTTCGATGTATTTTACTGGTAATTATTAGTATATATTTTTACGTACGCCATGTATCATATGAACAAATACATTAAGTACGTTGCGTATAGGCAAATTCAACTATTTCATTGCTTTTACAGACGTACAATAATTTAATCTAAGCTGATAAGTACTAGCTAAATTCTGTAACATTTTCCAAAAAAAGGTTCTTTTTATTCGTCAGTATTTTATTGTATTTTATTTTTGAGCCACGACGTCACAGACATTTTATAACTGACTCATTTAACTTTTTATCGATTTTATATAGTGCATAAATTGTAGTATGTCGAAGAAGAAAACAATATATTTTTGCAAATTGGGTTTTCAACTTTTATTCGTATTAGAAATTTGAAGAAAGTAAGGCCAGAATTTTTCAAAATTTCAATAAAACTGTTTATTCAGAGATTTGTTATTTTTTACTTGTAGTATCGCCGGAAAATTTCTATTTAAATCCACCAAAAAAATAGTCAAGCAAACGATAATTACTTTACTTGTTATGAAATCAAAATATCATTGAATAATATATTATTATTTTGATATTAATAGAATTATATTTAATCAAATACCCATGACTACATTATAAACAAACGTACAATATAATAAGATATTTAAATATATGCATGTATAAACCTGACTTGCTTTGTAAGTACGCTTCAGGTTACTGTTGATACTGATGTGGGTAGAAGCTTATATTTTGTTGGAGTTTTTGCTGTAGAACTGTACTTTAATTTGGAACCAAGTTGCTAATTCTCCAGTTTTAATTAGAACCATTTAAAACATGGAAACAACAGATTGCTGTTATCATGCTTTAAATAAGTTATTGGCGGCAATTAGTTCTGATACTGGATAGATCTCTGGGAATGATATTAGGATCTATCAGTATACATAAGTATAAACTTATCAGTGTTCCGTATCTGTCTTCAGTAAGACATTTTTTTGATTCATGTTCTTACGGGATGACTAGAGTGAGCAAAATGGTCCGACTATTACTTATAATTTGTACTATTGAAATATTTAATCTGTTAAGCAGCATTATTACAAATTGGATGAGATTAGTGAAAGATCTTCGGCATCAGAAGGGATGTTTCCACAGTTGTCTCATGGAAACTTGTTCGCTATAATAATAAAATATTTTGATATAAAGAGAACGATCATTCGACATCTAGTAATGTAATAAATGCATAATTAAAATGATCTTTGAAATTCCGTAACGGATGTGTAGATGCACAATCTCTACACTTTTTCTATGGATACTATTGCATTAATAAATTAGTGGATATTAATTGCAGAAATACTTTGTTTTGATTAAAAACCGGCGGCGGTTATCAGCCGGCATAAACAGCTAGCACTATGAGCTCGATGGGCACCACTGAAACTCGGACCAAGACTGTCAGTCTAGAGATAACCTCTTATTTCAGTACCTTGATATTGCGGATAATTTAAAATTATTTCATAAAAGATTACAATTTCAAAAGCGGTATTAAAATTCAGAAACCAAATTAAAGATAAATAGAAATTTGAAACCTGACTATAATAAATCCAGATTTAGAAGCGGCTATAATTACACCACAATGATACTATATATATATATATATATATATATATATATATATATATATATATATATATATATATATATATATATATATACTTATATATACATAATAATATATAAGTAAGCAAATCACAATAATATTGTGCCGCCCCCTCGCTCATATCGAATGCACCTCCGGAGCATGCTCTAGACGTTTCGGATCAAAAACAAAAGTTACTACGTTGTTTGCAAGGCTCGATTTACTCTACTAAATGTGTCAAAATGTCGAAATTTGAACGAAAAGCATTTCGTACATTGACCTAAAAATTTCGTGACACACACACACACGAAAACAGCCGTTTAGTAAATAGAGATTATAAAATTTGTTCCGAAAGAATTACTTTTCATCATCGCTATTTATTCAGTACTTTAATTAAATGTTAAATATATTAATACATATACGAACAAGTATACTACAAGTATACTTGTGAATTAAATAATTACGACAGTACATATAAATAAAGACTTAAAATATTTTCATTTACAGTCAGCAGTACTTTCGATAAACTAATTTTGATGACTATTTCACGACTGTGATCTCCGTTAGTGAAATGTGTGTCGAGTATAGTATAATGTTTGAGTATTTAGAACTAATTGTTGGATATTAATCTCTTATATTTTAATACTGGAGTAGGTTGGAACCTTTGGCGTGAAGATAACACTGATTAAGTTCTCCACAAAACACCAAAATACTATACACTGCACTCGACCTGCGTTTCGCCCACAAAGTTGATATCATCTGGAGATGATTAAAACTGAGATGATATTATATTTTATTTTCAAATTGAAGATTACTTACTCTTAGATTGATAAAGAATTACAATACAGTCACAAGCAGGAGAGATTTAATTGATTTTTTATTCATTTGTTGGTTTTTGTAATAAAACTGAAACCCCAAAAAAACAGTTTCTCATAAAACACCAGAATATTCAGGAACACTATGACATAAGAACTCTTTTGTATGGCTTTAAACAATTATGTTATTACAGACATCATTACTATGTCAAGTATGGTAAAATAAGTGTGACTGTGCTAAAAAGTTTGCAAATTTTAAATACTCTTCATTCTTTTGAAAAGAGTAAAGCAAAAGTAAGGAATAGAATTCTCATCCTTCAGAATTTTATTCCTTACTTTTGGTGCGCACTGTATATGGCGAATAAAAAAGTACCGTAAGTTTTATTTTTCCAAATATATCTTTTTATAATCAAGAATGTCAGTGTGTGGTAAACATTGTGGAACAAGGAATGTAAATTTTATGCCATCTGATCCAGAAATATCAATACCACCGGCTGTGATTAGAAAGAAAATCGGTAACGACAGGAAGATTAATATACATATTATTAATACATATATACTCTTTAAAAGCAGTGATATATGATTTAATATGAGCATGTAGAGTATATTAAGTATAAAAAGTTAAAAGAACCTACATGTCGTCTTTGAAATATGAATACATTTATATAAGAATCAGCATAGAAGACAAATGTGCAAAGTTTCCTTGACTAAAAAACTCTAGTTTCATTCCATCGTTCAAACTTTCTGTACCGCATTCATTTAACTGTTTAGGTTGGTCATCTTGTCTGAACCTTTTTCGAGACGTTACATTTATGACGAGATATTTATATTATTAATCTGCTGTAATGTGATGGGCATTATGTAACAGAATACTGATCTAATCGAAATGGCATTTTTGTATATCATCTATTGTTTTTGCTATCTATTATTTTTAACAATTATTTAAAAATGTCCAATGATATAATCATAATTTATTTTTTTTGTAGCTTACGAATTGTGGTTCAAACAGGTTATTTACGAGCTGGACTCTATAAGGGATGTTTTTAGTGAAGTATTAGAAGAATCCCAGACGCTTGAAATTTTGAAGAGGCTGAATAGGGTTGTCCTCATTTTGAAGGTAATAGCGGTTTGTTAATTCAAACACCACCTTGTAGAGGATATAGAAACCGGTTTGATCTCATTCGAGTATTACAATAGATATATTTTCGATAAAATGAAAGAGACTTTATCGTGGTATACATTCGTGAATTATTAAAAGCAAAGAGTGTATTCAAATGTTACTTCGCAAATCATTTTGAACATGTGCAAGCGACGCCGACGTATGAAATGAAATGAGATTAAGTTTATGGTTGATGGCTAAGGACGCATCTATTTATTAATATTAAATGACAATTATTAGGAGACTAATAGCAAATATTTTTTAGTGTTTAAAATACTTTAACTGATTTCGAGGTTTCAGCACGTGATATGATCGTGAAATTATTTGACGTCACTGTTACTGAGGTCACTTTAACTGCGGATGAACTAAGAGACAGTTTTATTTTGATGGTATAGAGTGGTATTATAACTTTATTAGTTTATATGTATATGGTTCAGCAGTAATGTAAAATATTCACCAACATTCAAAAATAATGTCTATGTTAATTAAATATTAGATTTAATACAAGTTTACTCATGACATTTATCTTTTTTAAATAGGTCATATCTGTTGCTGGACTCTATACACTGTAATTCAAATAGTTGTTAAAATTGTTGGATTTGACACTAGGTACTTTGTACTAGGCGTTTTACTAGAGATATTTGAGAATTACAAGATTTTCGTGACTACTACTTGTTTTTGAATAGTATACATTTAATAAAATATATTTTGAATTCAAGCACAGACAATTTTAAAACAGCTCAGCATCTGTGTCGCCTTATGTGAGTTAATTTAGGACACTCGTGATCAGTGTAATCACTAATCTATAATATTCGCGAGTAAGTCGTACATTTCGGGGTCGGACCCATATGTGTAAAAGTAGATATGAAATTGAAATATCAAAATCCACATTGTCAATAAAAACATGAAATTTATAATTGTATCGATAAGAATCAAAACTATCTTCCACATGTGATACCGGGTAGGGTTTGTAACCTAGCCTTCACCTATGTTAAGAGAAAGGGTATGTGTCAGTAGTTGCGTACTTTCACTGTGAGATGTAACGAGTGCGCGCTGATGTATTGTAAATTGAAACAATATTACTGTTGGACTTAAAAATGTCGCATAAACTTTCTTCGCCTTCTACAGTGAAAAAGTGCGTGAGTAATTTTCTTGAACTATATTACAGAATCTCGCGAACCGAGATACGTAAATCTCGTTTGTGCTAATCGGAGTACAGAGAAAGATCAAAAGCTGCGTGAAAATTACATCTCACATGCTCAGCAGGAGTCCAATGACATAGCTATTCGGCAAGATTTAATGTACATATACAGTCGTTGTTAAAGAATTTATTTATCTATAAAGAACCTTAAATGTACACCTACTTTCCTAGGATACACAATAGTTATCAACGCAGAAAAGATAAAAATATTTGACCTGAGTTAGATTTTTCTTTTATTTTCAGTTAATTTTTCAGTTAATAAGACACACTTCTGCGTGTCCTGTTGATTGAATTCACAAAAATTGCGGTTATTTCAATTATTTTATCGTAATTAATTGATTTTATTTAGAATCAGCAGTAATGGTGTGTAAATTGATAAATAGTTTAATGAACTGTTCGATGAAAAAGATGCCATAAAAATGTTTTCAAACATTAGAGAGACAATGATATTTAATTGTTGTTGCATGTAATGTTGAAACTAATAATTTTTATATAACCAATGATATTTAAAAACGATTCAACTGAAATTATGAAAAAATATATGAATTACTGTAATAAATATTGAAAATTAAAAAATAAATACCAACATAGATGTCATTTTGACGATAAAATAAAAACTAAATTATCGACCGTAGACTGAATAATGTCCTAAACTGTTTTTCTTATAGGAATATTCCTGTACTCCATTCATTATCTGCCGCATATTAAACGAGATTTATGTGCAACTGGAAATAAAACTGAGAGTACTGACTTTTTGTTCAAAAACAGCTGCGGATAATCTTTAATCCTACATTGGTTTGTTTTTATCGATTTTTATTTAAGGAGCATTGGTGCAGAATGACAAAGGTGCGGGATTTTCTTGGACCAAAGGAAGCAAGTATAATTGCATTCTTCTTAACGTTATTTCACTTTGTGTTGTACTTTTACTTGATATTGCATCTGACCTTTTCTATGTTTATCGGTTTTATAGCAAAACGATTTTAAGTTGTGCGAATTGTCGGTAAGGTGTTACCGTAATATCGTAATAAAAAATAGATGTACCGTGTCAGAGATTTTATGAATAATACCTTCCTGGTGGATTCTGGATCTAACTGCAACTTAATGTCAACGTTTTGTCATCTATTGCAAGTGCCTTCATCAGGGTAGTTCACTGTAAAATTGCTGCTAGGATTGATTTGCTGAATTTTCCACTCGATAATCTGCGTTGGCATGTTATTGAATAACAAACTTAGAAATTCGTTTCGGAAAATTTATAAATTTATTTTGTTATATGTACAAACGTATATTATATGCTTGACGAATATATTGATGAACATATTTTACTTCGAACTATTGTCATTGAAGTTAATAAAAGAGGTTAAGAGGTTAGAGTTAATAGATACGAGTACGTTCCTATAGGTCATAACGAAGTAATTTTAAGCTAATCACGCTCTTGGTCAATAAAGCCTAAAATAACATATTTGGGCATATAAAGTGGAAACACCATAGCTTTAAAAAATTGGAAAATACAAAACAAATCAAGCTTGATATTTTATCATTTTGTGACGAATTTATTGTATTATTTTCTGATTATACCATAGCAATCTGTTTCTTAAAGTTTGTACGATTTTTACATTTGTGCTTTTATTAAAAGCATTTAACTTTAAATAAATTTAAAGTTTATTTAAATCATTATCGTTCATATGCAGTTATTCGATTTCATTTAGGAAACTACACTAAATGCAACTTGTTTATCAACATATGTAGATACCTCATTGAACTTATATATCTCTGTGATTTGTTGAATACTTTAATAATCCATTTTAAAAATAAATACACAATTTTAAAACCTTAAAACGGACTCTTCCGCACGTAGAACATCTCGAAATTGAGTGGTCGAGAAAAAATAAAGCAACACAAAAATGCAGAATATGTGTTTTATGCGACAGTTTTACTTTTTTCAAATAGTCCATCATCGTGCTTTCTCATGACCCATGGACAGGGTGGGGTGTATCCTATCTACCTCAAAATCAATAGAAGTCGTCTGGTAGATGTCCCTAATCAGAATCAGTTGAAACCCGATCGACCCGACACGATTTAATTGAGTGATTGTGCTAACAAAAAAAAAAAATTCAAATAGACCACCATTGTGCTTCCTCATGACCCATGAACATAGTAGAGTGTGTTCTATCCACCTCAAAATGGATAAGTATCGTCTGGGAGACGTCCTCGATCAAAATCAGTCAAAATCCGATCGATCAGACACGACTTAGTTGAGTTACCGTGTTAACAAGAAATTTTAATGCCGACGACAACGACAACGATAAAGATAACGATAACGATAACGACAACGACAACGACAATGACACACACACACACACACACACACACACACACACACACACACACACACACACACACATACACATACACAAGTTTTGTAAAAACCATTTTTTCTTGGCTTTTAGGCCGAAAAACGAAAAATAAACGCTAGAAATTTTTTTTTCCATTTTTCTTTACACGATTACATTACGTTTCAACTCTGGTATAATTGATTGCGGAAAAGTAATTTCTGAATCAAAATAAACAATAATAGAGACATATTATATACATTGAATAGATATATTGTGGTCTAATAAGGAAGATAAAAGGAAATCATGTTCATCTTTCGAACTTCTTTTCGAATTATCTTGTAATTGTTTTTAAATTGCTTCTCTTTTAATATCGCGAAAGTGTTCTAAGCAATTGGGTATTATGATGACTCAAGAAGTACAAAGCAAGTTTTTAAACTCGGTTTTCTCGATTTTTAGGGTTTATGATAGTCAAAGTCCTGTAAAATCTACAATTTACAAAATTAATTTGGCAAAACTCACTTTCTTACTTTTGTATGTCCTGAAACTCATCCTACAGAGGAAAATTTTAAAGGAAACAACTGATCCACAAAACTTTAGCTAGAAAGGATTTATAAATTCATTACGGGCATTGTATATAACTCATGGAGAATCAGGACTTTAATAATTTTAATTTATGTACCTTATGAAACATCGATGAAAATTGAGTATTTTTTATCCTCAAGAAAATTCCTGATATACTTGCTGTGCACATATCTATTGACGGAAGATATTTACTAAAGTATGTTGTTCTAATTTAGGTTCTTGTAGACCAAGTAATGATCCTTGAAACCATGACGCCTCTAGACTTCATGGAATTCCGAAACTACTTAAAACCGGCATCTGGATTCCAGAGTTTGCAGTTCAGACTTCTTGAGAATAAATTGGGAGTTCGACAAGAGAACCGAGTGAAGTACAATAAGAATTATACGAAAGTCTTCGGAAGTAACGAGGTTTGTGTTTTTCTACATAACGCTGTATAAGTGAGATAATTAAGAAATGTTACTATCAAAATGTAGAAAATTTAATTATCATAAAAGTTGTGGGGGAGCTACACTTCGGGTAAATAGATTAATTGAAATTGAGAAGAATGCTATTAGAATTCCAACACATAGCTAGAAAATGTGTTTTGATACAGTTTAAGCAATTGTTAATTTAGTATGCGAGTTAAGGATCATGAATGAGAGTGGAAAAATAGTATGCATTACTATTGCTTCGATGAATAATATATACTGTTTTATTAGTTCGAATTTAACCCACTTTTAAGATGGAGAAATGAGGCAAAAATATGATATAGTTTTGCTGAAGGACAAACGAAAAATAAAAAATATTGAAAGAAGTAAGAACAATTTATTCACTATGTTCAAAGGTGGATTATTATTAGTTAATTATAGTTATTTGTAAGATTAATAATAAGTTTAGTATACAGGGGAAATCAAATCATATGTTCTTCATTAAATGAGCGCCCTTATTGTTTCCACATTAGGGTCATTGTTATTGAACCTACAAAGTTGGCTTATCTGATACGATTACCAACTACCAACATTTACCAACTTTTTCGTAAATTTTATTTTCATTTATGTATATTTTTTAAAACACGAATTGAACAAAAATATCTTTAGGTATCTTTGACAATACGAACATAATCTGGTTATTTAAAAATAAGAATGTTCAACCCTCTAAATTCAAATAACCTGTATAATGGATGAAAACTTTAACTGAAATAAATTGACAAAAAGCTAGTTGACGATATAATTCATTTCTTACATTCTGTAGTATCTTCAAAGTGAAAAGAACTCCATCGAGATCAAGAATAGAAAAAAAGAATTACATTGAACTTAGTTCTGCAGAACTTCAATGTTGTTAGGTTTTGTTTAAAAAAATCTTGTATTTCATGCACCCTACAAAGAAAATTATCCGCTTTTTTGGAACTATTTCGTCCAAATATTAGCTGTTACGGTATAGTGGGATGGTTATTGTTGAAATTGTGCTTAGGTTCAGGTACATCTGGTTTTAGTTCATTGGGAAAGAGAGTCGGTAAAGATGGAACTAAATTGTCTTGAAGAAAATTCAGATATGTTGGACCATCAAAGTTATTATTAAAAGATAACTGCCCACGCACCCTACAACCTATTACTTCTGTATTTTGTAAGGGGGTCTTGTACTTTTCTTAATAATTTAAGAATTGTGGCATGGCTAACATTAAAGTCGCGAGCCTTTAAGGTAAGCTTTTAAGGCAATAATTAAAGAAATGATCTGAATTGTATTTCCTGCGATGCTACCATTCAAATTATGCAATATTCGAATTACTCTTATATTTGAATGAAAAGTTGGGTGGTCTGGGGGGCCGCTGTATTCTCCAGGGTGATAATAAGTAAAGGTCATTTGGTTGCTCGTTCAGAGTAGTAAACTGACTCAGTGTTTGGAGTATCATTTCATACATGTGCTTGAAGGTTTATTCTCATCTTTTTGTGCAACTCCAGTTGACCTTTACATATGTTTTTTCTTTCTCTATGTGAGTTAAGTGCAATAATTTTTCTATGTATGATTTTGGGGAAGGAAATAATTTTATATATTATTTAGTATCTTTTTTGTATTAACATTATCAATTATCTGGTTCATCGATAATCCTTGCTACGGTTTGGGATGAAGAACCCGGTCAGCATTAGAAGTGTCGTTGTATGCTTCGGTTCAAGTCCCAGTGGGAATAGTTTGACATTAGGAAGTAGACTTTGGAAAATACATTGGTAATACGATTTTTCTGAAAGGTGCTTCAAAAATAGTTGGCTATGATTAAAAATACTAGTCGACATGATAGCTCTATTAAATTTTAAAGGAGCGCTGTGCAACAAATCACAACATACTATACATATATAGGTTTTAGCTTTATATACATTTATAGATTTAAATATATATATTTTTCAGGATGCCGTCACGGCAATAGTGAAATCCGAAACCGACCCATCCCTGGCGGATTTGGTGCAACGGTGGCTCGAAAGAACGCCGGGGTTGGAACTGAAGGGATTTAATTTCTGGGGGAAGTATCAGCGCGCGGTAGAAATATTGCTAAAAGAACAGGAGTTATTAGCCCACGTAAGCTTATTCGATTAATGTATAGCGATTATATAGGTCAAATAAAATCGTTACAAAAAAGAGGTCTATCAGAGTGCAAACATTCTTGTACAAATATAGTAATAATAAACATATATGGTGAATCAACTTGAGTGGGAGACAGTTGCTATAAATAAAACTACAAACAACATAATTCATTGATTACGATAGAAATCATAGCAATAACATTATTTACAGATGTAATGGATATATATATATATATATATATATATATATATATATATATATATATATATATATATATATATATATATATATATATATATATCTCCAGTACCACTTGAAGTAAAGTTCAATGAACTGTTTGAAAGTTTAAAAACGATTGCTTCAAATGATACCACTTCGATTGGAATTGGACCTGTTCTGACAAAGTTGTCCTTATACCTTATACCTTTCTTTGTCCAAAGAAAATAATACTTAGTTGAAGTGCATTTAATTTTTTTTTTCAATACTTGGTGTTGCCACCTCTTCTCCTAATAACATTTTCTAAACGATTACGTATAGATCGGATAACTTTTCTTATGCTGTCTTGAGGGATTGCTTCCCACTTTTCAACCAGCGCAGTTCTCAGGTGCACTACGCTCCCTGGTGCAGGATTTCTTACCCTAACTCTTCGCTTAAATTCATCCCAACCGTATTCAATTGGATTCAAGTCCGGGCTCATTGAAGGCTAGTCTATTTTCCGTATACCGATGTCAACCAGGTAGGTAGTGGTCACTCGCGCGGTGTGGCAGCGGGTGTGTGTGAATGCATTATCATGCATTAGCATGAAGTCCTCACCAACAAATCCGGCGTAAGGAACAAGATGTTCCTCCAAAATATCCCTGATATAGCGGTCCGCTGTTAATCCTCCTTCACGTCCTCCACCGGGCACGAAAACCAACTCAGTTTTTCCATGCATGGAAATGCCCGCCCAGAACATGCAAGAGCCACCTCCATATATGACAGTTTCTTGAATATAGCATTGAGAAAATCATTCTCCTAGTCTTCTATAGACCCTACGTCTCTTATCATTACCATACAGGCACATCCTGGACTCGTCTGTGAATAATATCTGACTCCATTTACCGTGGTCCCAAAAGAGATGTTCACGAGCAAATTCCAGTCGTTTTTGCTTTTGGACTGCAGTCAGTTTGGGACCTGTAGCTGCCTTTTTTGGGGTCAACTTGGCTGCCTTCAATCTTCGTCTCACTGTCCAAGCACTAGCGACCACACCTCTGACCTCCCTCAGCTCTTGTGTGAGGTCAACACCAGTCAAATGTCGATTTCTGAGAGATCTTAACACAATAAATCGATCGTCCCTCTTCGTTGTCACGCGCTTACGACCGCCTCCTGGCCGGCGGACGTAGCTACCGATTTCTCGGTACCGACGATACACTCTTGACATAGCTGATTGACTCAAATTCAGTCGATTTGCCACGGCTCTCTGACTGAGACCCTCTCTCAACAATGAAATTACCTGAGCCTCTTTGGCAGCTGTGGCATCTATTTTCTTGTAAATCCTTCGAGCGCATACGCATACGTTAACTTCAAATTAGCAAATGGAGATGAATATTAGGTTGCAAGCGACCTCTATGTCTGTCATAATCGTCGCGCATGCGCATTTCAATCAACAAGGTTTTGTGTTACACATGTTGTTCAACACATAACTTTGTCAGAACAGGTCCAATTCCAATCGAAGTGGTATCATTTGAAACAACTGTTTTTAAACTTGCAAACAGTTCATTGAACTTTACTTCAAATGGTACTGGAGAGAATACATATTCTCTCAAAGTTGGAGCATGTTGCTGAGTCGATTGTTTTGCTCATGTATATATATATATATATATATATATATATATATATATATATTATTTTAAGTAATAAGATACTTTAGTACCTTGCAACAAAAAGTATGTTAAATAAGAGTAGTGAAGCGTCCTGTTTTGAAATATCCATAAGAATTGCAGGAATGAAGAATATATTTATCATGATGATTCATCTTATAATACTTGTTCATGCGTTAGGATGATAATTGAAACTTTTAAATAAGCTTGATAATTTTTAATTACCATAGTCTTAATATTGGCTGCAACATCTCAACAATCTCTTAGGTTATTAATTAAATAAAAATTATTTAATTAATAATTATAAAATATTAGTTCTAGTATAATTTTAATTTCCATAGACTTGTTCAATACTATTTTTCACATCTTGACATGTAACATTATTCAGGCCCAACGCATTTAGGTATAATTTCAATTTATCCATAGACTGGTTCAACAGTCTGTTTAAAATTTTCACACGTAACATTATTCAGGCCTAGTGCAAATGAGCTGTAGCCCGTATGGCTGACTCCAGGCCCTAAAACATTCAATAAATGTCAATCAGTCCTCGAACCGATTACATTATTTTTCGCTTTTGTTTTTACTTTGTTTTTAGTTCAGAGCTACTCTTCCACATTTGATTATTTAATTGATTAAAAAGGGAATGAATAAATTTAAGTGTCAATGTCCTCAAGCGATTTCTTTTCACTCGTTCTATTATTCAAGAGCCGTCGCGGTTTTATACAATTTGTTCATAACTTTACAACTAAACTGTATAGCAATTACCCCATAAAGACGATTATGCTGTTTATTAACAGTCCAATAGTCCAAAAATAATCACATAATTAACGTTTCAGAAGGAGATATCCGATGTCATCAGACAATATCGCCTCAATGATTTAGAAAAGCGGAGTGAGGTGTACGAGTCGATTTTCAATCCCGAAATTCATCAGGCACTAATAGCACGAGGAGAAAGAAGATTTTCCCACAGAGCTTTACAGGGCGCCATCATGATAACATTTTACAGGGATGAGCCTAGGTTTAGCCAGCCGCACCAGATTCTTACCCTGCTAATGGATATCGATTCACTGATAACGAAATGGAGATGTGAGTATTCGATATGTCTTAGGGTTCAAATTAATTTAGTGCCTTAATTATTCGATCTGGCCCATAAGTAGGATAAATAAATTTTCTAAGTAATCTACAATGTTTAAGTAAAATCCTGAAACAAACCAATTTTTAATTTTAAAATGATATTACGCGAGAAAAATTTTATATTTCCTCTTTCACTTTCTCGAACAAAAGCAAACCCTTTAAAATCTTTAAGTGGATTGAATGTACATATGTATACATTCGAAAATACAATTTCTGATTTTTTGTATTCTTTGTTAAGAGAAATAAGTACGTAGCCATTTTTACAATAGCCATTTTTACAAACATTTTCTTGACTTAACTACGACATTATCTTTTGACCTTGATTTTAAGTTCTTCCCTTTCGTCTTTAGTTCAGTTAAACAGGGATCTAATCTCGAAATGGAAATCAGAAAGCTAAATATTTGTATAAATCTTTGTTTTGATATTCTAAAGACTTACTTAAAAGTCCCATATAATCTCGTGTTTGCGAGGGTCAAGATATTAAAGGTCAAAAGTCACAAAAATTGTTTTTTAAATATATCGTTTCCTATGCATCATACGGCTTTAGATGTTACTATAAAACTTGTGGGTCATAAAAGTCTCTACAAGTTTGGTTTAATTGATTTTTCACATGACCAACCGCTCTAGACCACGATATAGCGCAGAGAGAGGGAGGTGCGCAAGGGTATATATAGTGCGACTCAACAAACCAGTGCAGTTGTCATCTCTTCCATCTACAAGTTCAGCAGCTAAGTAACATGTCTATCGAGTCTACTACCAGATCCAAACTTGGTTAGGAAAATATCTACAACCTGAGGAATGGGAGTGGGTTTTACAAAATAAAATCCTAGAGCCAACAACATTATTGCCCGCAACACCAGAAGAACTATCGAGTACGATCTTCTGCAATTGTAAGAAAGGCTGTGGCGCAAACTGTGGATGTAGAATAGTGGGATTGTAATGCGCTACTGTATGTGGCTAGTATAGTGTACAATACCTCAACGCTTCATGGACACCAAATGATATAGATGAAGAAAATTAATTTACTCCTACGATCCTTGAAATTTTAATGTCAAATATGACGCATAACGGGGATGATGATTAAAAGAAGACGACGACGATGAACAAGAGGCTTCTTGAGCCGTATATCAGCTGGCGATAATAGATACCCTGGATAAAAAAAAGTAACTTGGATTTTACCCCAAAATAATATGAATATTTATGAAATATTTTGTTATTTGTTCTTTACAAAACTTATTTCCTGCTTATAATAAAAAAAAAAAATAATTTCAATATTTTACTTAATATTATCGTAGAAATTCCTTATAAGTGAAAGTATTTTTTATAATTGAATACATTTTTCTATTGTATAAATAATAATAATATTAATAATTATAATAATAACAATAATAGTAACCCGAAAGAGGATGCATCTCAGTAGGAGTTTGCATCCCAGATCGTCCGTTCCACGGCTATATCTCCCACGACATCGTGGAGGCCGTGGACTCTTGAGTTTGGAGTGTCTCCATAACAGGATGGTTCTGGACGGAGCCTGTAAAGTTATCAGGAGTTCGGATCCCCTTCTCTGCATGGTCCTAGATCACGAACATGCAGGGATAGGAGCATTTTTATTTAAGGCAGCACGTAGAGTAGCCGATGATCTCGGTCTCGTCTTCGACACCGAACGGGCCAATTACAGCTCTGTCACCGAGTTGGAACCCGTTCGGTTAAAAGCCCAAGTCAAAGCTACAGAGCATTTAACAGCTCTGCAGCTTCACAAGGATAAGCCCATGCACGGGGTCTTCTATAGAAATATGGAAGCCCTGGGCCTATCCGAAAGGCTGACCTTTGCTTTCTTAAGGTCAACCGGGCTAAATTCAGAGACCGAGGGATTCATCATGGCTTGCCAAGATGGTGTATTTAATACGCTCGTCTGTCGGAGTCGTGTTGTGGCTATAGAGGTCCCTGATGTCAGTTGCAGGGTCTGCCGCAGGGCGCCGGAGACATTGATGCATTTACTGTCGGCTTGCCCGGTATATGCAGTCTCGGCCTATATCCATAGACACAACGCAGCGTTACGGGTGCTTTATTATCATTTAAGGCACTCGTATGAAATAGACGAGATGCCAGTGCTGCCTTACTCTCCGGGGGATATTGAGTCCGTTGTGGAAAATGAGAAGTGCCGAATTTATTGGAACTACTCGTTTTCCACCGTCAGGCAAATACAAGCCAACAAGCCTGACGTAGTCCTCCTCGACCACCAACTCAGGACAATGTTCGTCATCGAGTTCTTGGCACCCGGTGATGGTAACATTGTTTTGAAAGAGGAGGAGAAACGGACAAAATATCGAGATTTAATCTTCTAACTCCGTAGACTCTATCCAGACCATACTGTTAAATTTAAGGTACTGATTATAGGAGCCCTTGGTGGAGCGAGAGATACACAGCTTTCCGAATTAAGGAGCATACCGACATGCCGAAACTCGGCAGAAATTTTAGCCGGTCGCATGCAGAAGGCCGTAATTCTCGGCTCGCTTCGTCTACTCAGGGCACACGACTCGGCCCAGTAATCACTAACCGAGCGGACGCGAGGAGTGATTGCTGGTATTACCAGCGCACCTTCTGTGTGAGTCGGAGCCACAGAAAGGGGTGACTGGCTTTTAGTAACAAAGAAAAAATATTTTTTTATTAAATAATTATGTAATTCTATAATCTACAAGTTTTATAATAATCTCTAGTCATGTGATGTGTAGGAAACGAGATATTAAAAATATAAAAACGATTTTTATGACTTTTCACTTTTATTACCTTCGACCCTCGTGTCTCCGACCCTCGAATATATGAGACTATATGAGACTCCTCAGTAAGTCTTCAGAGTGTCTAAACAAAAGTTTATGAAAATATTTAGCTTTCTGACTCTCATCTCAAGGTTTACCCATTATTTCACCATATACAACTGTACTATTTAGCTTATTCTGATTTTTAAAGGAAAGCAATTATCGCAAAAGTGATTTGTATCACATTAAGATATTCCTGAAATATATAAACTTATTATAATAATAAAAACTATCTGAATGTACTCAAAAACTCATACAAAAAAAATCAATGAGTCAAAAAATATTAAATTTATAGGTTTTCCGGCATAAAAGAATAAAAAACATAAGATCAAAACCTTTTATATTTAACATCAAAACACCTTAACTAACTCACCAAATAAAAATATCACATAACTGTAAATGTAACTTTTTTGGATTTAACAATTTAATGTTTAATTAACGATTTAATTATGAACTTACAGATAATCATGTACTTATGGTACAAAGAATGATAGGTTCTTCACAACTCGGCACGGGAGGATCCTCAGGATATCAATACTTAAGATCAACTTTAAGGTAACTATCATCCAAATTTGTAACCAACATAATGATGTTCTACCTAATAAGGCTAATGTTCATCATATATCTCAATTCTATGTTTTATTTGCATAGCGACTCACTGAATACAGGATATATCACGGGGAGTGGTTTATTGGACATTTATGAGAAATTACAAACAATGTAAAACTGAAAATTTGTCGATAGAGTACTTTACGGGTGCTCTAATGCTACATATGCGACATTGTAGGTTGTACAATAAATCGACCTTGCCTTAAACACTACACCATATTTGGATAGTCAATTGGTGTAGTGGATAATATACCATGCGTCCTATACCGCCATCTCAGCGGCAAGAATTAGTCGTTTTTTTTCATATGATCACTTAGATTCGGATCCGAATTGATATAAATGTTTATACGTATAGCCAGATAGCCTCAAGGTAAATTATTCCATGATTACTTTGCAGAATGCCTTCAAATTCCCTAGGTTGATTAGGGATAACAACGTCAATCAATTGGAGCCGTACTAGATTGCCGGCTCGAAGTAATTCGGGTGTGGTTTCGATTCCTATATCAGCTGGCTGGGCGTGTTTGTGTGTGTCGAATTTCTGCGGTTTGGTGGAAGAATAGGAGCAAGTTTAACCTCAATTCTGTGAAAAATAAACACGCAACAAAAATAAATATTTCTTTATGCAATTCCATATGCATCTTAAAATAATGCATTGAATTCCAATTTTATGCATTATTTTAAGGCAATTGCCAATATAGTTCTCTAGTTCTAAAATTATAACTTTTTTAAATATTTCAATGTTAATGGAATATACCAAAGCTAATCCATATATGAATATTTGTTGCTCCTGCTGTGATACATCCCGAAAACGATTGTTTTCTTATATGCTTATGATATATGGAGCTTACTATGTGTATATAAACTACAAATAATGACTTAAGTCGTATAGAGTTAGAAAACGTATAGTCAGTATAGACTTAGAAAAGGCAATCGTACAATGTTTCGATAAATTTGACCTCAGTTAAATTGCTTAGCTCACATGGAATATACTTATCTTTTTACTTTTTTTTAATACCATTCCATTGATATGGGAATGTGTTACATATTTTTTATAGCCATAATGTACATTCGTTGAGTTATTTATATACAGTCATAAGTTCAACTTCTTTTCCGGACATCCTGTACATGTGAGAGTATTTGTAGTTTACATGCATAACTTCCATGTCACACAAATGTATGGGGGAAATAATTAATGTATTTATTCATATTGAAAGTTAGTTCACGGGTTCAATTTTGTGTAAGATTTTATTAAAATAAAGATATATTAGAAAGTATTAGTTCTAGAGACAGGGATTGATATTGAAAGTTACCTTAAAATAGTGAATAAGATTTGAGTGTATCATAAAAAAATACATATTGTCATTTAAATTGAGGAAGCTTCTTCCTTCTGGTACAACAGGAAGTGTTATATATGCCATTATTTTCAATAAATAGAGCAATTATAAAAACGTTTAAATCTTCTGTTTCATATTATTTGTAGTTTCCTAAAAATGTCTAATAGGCTACTCATTGTGATATACTCATTACATTTATTTGTATCTTAACAGCGAAAATCAGTGGTATTGTTATGAAATATGAGAATGTCAATATGCGAATTTAAAGAAATGTAATCTAATATTCCAGAAGGTAACGACTTCGGAAATAAACATACTTTTTCTACAATTATATATATATATATATATATATATATATATATATATATATATATATATATATATATATATATATATATATATATATATATATATATATATAATTAAAACCCCCATTAAAAAATCATTCAACCAAAATAAAAAAAGTAAACTCCTCAAACAAAGTGGCCTGTTACGTTTCCATATCAAATTAAACATAGTTGTTAATTATAAATATTTACTTGAACAAGAATCATTTTGTTGCGTAAAATCTACAAAGTAGTTAAGGTTATCGATATTGTGGTTAGCATTTTTTTCTTTTCTGTTTACCAACATAAAAGATACGGGTGACCTCACCATGTACATGGTAGATGACAAAAAATTTATAAAATATATGCACGATATATTTATACGACAGTATGCACGATATATTTAAAGCAAGAACAATCAAGGTAAATCTATGGCTGTTACGGTTACATTTTCTATAGTCAGAAGTCTCTTAATACCTTATAGTGGCACACCAAAATTTTATCGATGCCATACTCTTCAAACCAATGCCATATTTAAAATTGAATTGTTGAAAGTCAATGTAGAAAATAAAAAAAAAATGGCCACAGAAAATATTACAGAATTCATGGAAGAAACTAACGAAACATATGTATATTGAGGAGATAAAATGATGCTACAATGAGGTTAATTTGATCGACAATTACGTGCGGTATACATATTTATAAAAAAATTGGCGTTTATTAAGATTTGGGATTAGCGTGATAGCTCATTCATTATAGCGAATAAGTGAAAATTGCAACAAAAAATAAATTTCCAGTTAACAAAACAAATATATTAAACCCCTTTCGACAAAATATTATCATCCCTTGCCACAATATTTGAGGATCTACCGATTTACATTCCCTTTATTTCTTTTACCCAAATATATTTTCATGAAATTTTCATGAATCTCTTTCAGTGACCGATACAAAGTATTTGTGGATCTTTTTAACTTGTCAACGTTTTTGATACCAAGGGCTTATATACCGCCCCTTACTACGGCCATGAGGAGTCATTTGTGTCTATGGGGTGAAAGCAATGGTTATGAAACTGAAATTGCGGACCAAGATGTAAGCACAAACGAAAATGGGAAAGCGGAAAATGGAAATGAGGAAAGCATATTGGCAAATTGTATACATGGACATACTGAGTTATAACGTCAGCGTTGTTGTACTTTAATGCTTTCCAAGTTGCTATATATACATTTCTATTGTAGATATATAAATGAAAATAAAGATATTGCTTAAAAATCGATGGATAATTGTATTAACCTAATATTAATATAACTACAGAGTGAACAAAAATAAAAGTTTTTTGAGCACAGAGAAATTGATTTCCTTCCCTTAAAGACTCAGGTTGCTGAGTTAAAGGTTAAACATAGAGAGGAGGACAAGCACTTCCATGAATCCAGGTTGTCGATGAGGAATAAAAGTGTTGCGCTATTAAAGACTTGAATACTTACTCTATTCTTAATTTTGATTTCCAACGTGAATTTCTTTTACGAATTACTTCTAACATTATTGGGGATACAAAGACTATACTTACTTCCTCCAGTTTCGGTATACGGTAAAAATATTTGATGGGAACGTAAATGTCATTTAATGATCAGAGATGTACATAATAGGGTCTCATTAAAGTGTCTCTATATTTTTGTCTCTGTTTCTGATCAATTCGTATATAACATTTTCCATATATTTTTTAGTTATTTTATTTAACAGTATAAGAATACTTATATTGATATCAGTTGTTTATGTATAAAAACTTTATTCACAAAGTTTTAAATACATTCTTTATTTTCAATAATGTTCAACAAAGATAGGGCGTCAATATTTAATGACTGTCATCTACAAATCATACGACGCGACGCCGACGTCAACATCAACGTCAATCGCGATTAACAGTTCAACAACTAATAATTTGTGTGAAAATGTTTCTTGAAAGTGAGCGACCACTTGCATAAAACAGTTGCCTAAACAGTTGCTAACAGTTGCATTAAGAAAAACAAAGCGCTTATCAAGTTAATAGTTCGTCGTAACTTAATTAAGAAATGTGAAGAGACGGGCTCTGTTATTGATAATGCAAAACCAATACATTTTTGTCGTGCTTTATCAGATGTAAATATTGCTGCAATGAGAGAAAGTATACGGAAATATCCAAATACATCAATTCTACGTCATGCATACCAATTGGATCGATCAAGGGCCACCATGCATCGGATTTTTAAGAAAAATCTGCATCTGTCAGCATACAAAATTCAGTTGACACAACAATTAAAAGATACAGACCATCTACAACGTCGTGCATTTGTTAACTGAGTGTTAGAAGAGACAGAAGGTGATGAAGAAGATCGTGATATATTAAACTATTTCTTCTTCCACCAAATTGATCATTGGAGTTAGAACAAAATGTGGTTTCAATAAGATGATGAAACGTGTCATACAGCATATTCAACCATAGCTCTGCCTACAGGATAATGTGATTTAGTACCACTGACCATCTTCCTTTGGGGTTATGTCAAGGGAAAAATGTACGCCATCCGCCAGCAACAATCAATGACTTTAAAGCAAACATTTAACGTGTTTTTCAGGAAATAGAGACAGCTTTATGTGTCAAGGTAGCCATATGAACGATATTATTTTCCATTTGTAGCCGTATCGTTTCCATTTTATGTTGAATATAGAATAAAGGAGAATGAAAACCTCACTTTGTCAAATGTTATTAGGTTTATTCACAAATCACATTCTATAGTTGCAAATGTGACACCCTATAGTTTCTAGTACTGCATTTATTAATTTGAACTACCAATTTTGCATCATGTTCCTCACTTTTCCTTTGATAATCGAAACACAAATAATAGAATAAGTTTACAATGCGAATGTGTTATAATACGTACTTGTAGTAAGCCATATATTGGGTGGCTTTTAAGGTATTTGTAGTGTGAAACATAGTCTAGATATAAAGCAAATTCAATTTTGTGGTATTCTATTTGACAACACGTGACAGTTTCTTATATCGCAACGAATAAAACAATATCTAAATGTAACTTAGATTGAAATCTCAGATCATATGCACATGTATTTATATTTATGAAAGTAACCTTGAGAAACAGATTCTCTAATATGAATGAAATGACATTAAACGACCTTTATACGTCCTTTTATATGTTCCTTACCTTTTTATAAGTGTTGATTTCCAGTATAATAGAATTTATGGGTTGCATTGTTTATCTACTTGTGGAATAGGCGTAGGATTCATGCCACGTTAACTGCAATACATGAAATTAATAGTGCCATTGAGGGCACTATTGTGTGGGCCGATCAATGGACCCCAGTTACATGTGTTCCTGAAATTAAATACAGCTACATCTGTGTATTATCCACGCAAATTGTACAGTATATTATCATGTGTTAACCAATCCAGCAGAGCATGAAATATATACAGAGTGAATCGTAAGTATGAAACTTGTGTAATTTATTTCTTACGCAAGTACTAAAATTGTCTTTTAGACTAGTAATTAGGGGGTTACGAAATCCAAATTCGGGGGAGTTGCAGTTGTTGGCTTACTATATGTTTTTTTGGGGTGCTGAGTATGAGTTTGAGGTTTTCCACCAGAATTTTTCCTGGAATTTAAGTTATAGCCAAAAAACATGAAAATACTTCCCTTTTTGGTTTCTTTTGTCCTTAACCTTGACATACGGCTTTGAAAAAGTTACATAATTATCTTTAAAATAAGTTAAGTCATTGATATTAACATTATTGAAAACGGTTTACATATGAATTTGACGCCATTACAAAAATAAGGATTAAGTAAGTACTTAAAATGCAGCAGCCCATTTACTTAATTCTTTATTGCTTTGAGGTTAACAGTCCCATATCATTAATATTTAATTCTTATGGAGGGTCATCCATGTCCTCCCCTAGATCTAACGGTAAGGCCTCCTGCAGTTGGTCAAGAAGCAGTGATTCATAACAATCCGCGTCACTATCAACAACAATTGGAGGTTTCATATTGCACAAGTGTCCTCATCACAGTGAAGGTAGAAGATCGCACAAAATGGTTGAGCATTTTGATAACTGTGATTTTCTCAATTCTTTCTGCACTTGCAAGATATCATGTGCAGGATAGAATCAGGGGCAGGAAGCAGCATAGTAGTGACAGATTGGAAGCCACAGTATGTTTATTTCCTGTCTTCGGGTTTCTTATCATTGCCTAACCACTGTTGTACCTGATGGTAGACTCTCAGGGCATGTTGGTGGGCAGCTGCTTCTGTTGGAGGAAGCAGTTCAAGATCGGTTGTCCTATTCAGTGAATATTTCACATAGCATTTGCATCAAATATCATTTAATGATTGTATATCTGATGTTGGTGTCGGGTAGCCATACAAAGCTATAAGAAAATGGGTCCCACCATTTACATCTTCTATGGTCATATCAGGATTTTTAAAGGTTTATGTAACTTTTTGGAGACTGGGATATTTCTTTAAAGGGTATTTCATTTTCCTTTGATTAAATAGATATTATGTCACAGCTCCAGAACAGCTCCGAGGTCAGACTGAGCCGACGCAACAATAATGGTGTTCTAAAAAGGAATGTGGTGAAATGAGACAGAGGGAGATTGTAGCAGATGGTCAGTACGACGCAATGTAGCGAGAAGGGCAGGAGGGGAGAAAGAGAGAAAGAGAAAGACAAAAGAAACGACAAGGCAGTGAGTCCCACTGAGCCGAGCTCACAGGAGTCGGTCAACTCTTCTCTTGCACAACTTCCAAGATACGTAAGTATACGTCAACTTCCATGCCTATACGGTACACGTATCGGAAAATATAGTAATAACCTAAAGTGGAGGAATTTTTATCTATTTTATTATTATATATTAAGTAACGTTTTATATCGTATAATTTTCGAGTTATAAGTTGAAAAACCGAGAAAATTAACTGTTTTATAAAATTTTTTGCGCTCCCTCAAAATACATAAACAATCCGAAAATTACAACTGTCCCAGAATTTATAGGTTAGAGGCCTCATTGAGTCCCTAATTACTAGGCTATTTCTACCATAATACATAATGAGATTAAGTCAGTTTTGCTACGTCTCTCTGTAACTGAAATACTTATCTTATTTGTTGAATTCCTCAAAATTTTCTGGTTTATTCTCTTGTAGACTGCTATCAAATTACTCCCATACAAAAGTCTATAAACACTTATGCACCACAGTGTATGTGTATTTGTTTATATAGAGTCTGAACTCTTTAGATAAAACTAAAAGTGTAAGTGCATATTATTGGCTTTACTCAATTTTTAATGTCGCTAGTAGGTGAAGGTAAAATGAAACTTTGCAATTAAATAATTAATCGTCAGCATTACAACATATTTTATTTTCATTAGAAAAATTTAAAAGACGTGACGTAAATTTAAAATTCAGTAGTACATTTAACAAACGTTTAAACTATGATTTACTTCACACATCATCAACACTAACAGTTAATTTATACAAAGTCTACGCTGGTTCAGACCCTCTATTCGTCCATTTAGTCTCCATATTAATCTCGCTGCCAGTCAGCGCAAAATTCCTAGTATCTTTAAAGTTCTTAAAACATTTGAACAGGTTTAAAAAAGATTTTCTAAATCCACAATTCATGAAACAGTACGTGATGGGATTGCAGCAGCTGGACGTAAACGCCAACAGTTGGAAGAAACTAATTCCGATGTATCCTATATTATTGTAAATAATTGAAGAGTCGAATAGAGCAATTGTGTTAATGACGTATAACGGCGTCCAGCATATAAAAAATTCCAGTACAACGGCGAAGAGCATTTTGATGACACGTTTCTTGTTCAGCAGACTTCTTTCTGCGTTCGTTCTCCGTAAACCGGTCGTCAGCCTCCTTGACCCGTTGATTGGGCTGTTGGAATCTTGAGACGAATTTTGCTGCAATTGATGTCTGTTCGAGTATTGGCGTGACGAATTTTTGTATCCCAGGCGCGTAGAGCTTTTGCCTTGAAGATTGACGTACACGTTGACTGTGCTGTTCGCTGAAACCAATAAAAGTAGAGTGAGGCATCGCAAGAATAATTAATTTCAGTTAAAATAAAATGCTATTGTAATAATGCTAGCTAATAATAGATAGTGTAACATAATTTGTTGCAAATCATGGATATAACAGAAGTCAAGTGGATGTAGTGTACATGAATTTCTCGAAAGTGTTTGACAAGGTGATTCATAATATTTTGCTTCCTAAATCAGAATTGTTTGAATTTAATAGTGATTTATGTCTACTGATTCCGCCGTACTTATTGCAAAGCTAACTATTTTTTCGTATAATGGCTTTAAATAAACAAAATCATTTACGGTTTTGGTGTGCCTCAAAGCTTGAATTTGGGGTAACTATCATTCACCATATTTTCATTAATGACCTGTTCATAACTCTAAAATCGAATCACTTTCTTGCTGATGACCTAAAATTATTTGTGAATGTGAAGTACATTCACAAAGAGTTTGACGTATCAATTTCATACCATCATTTCATAGGGAGTCTGAGCAAGCTACAAGATAGCTTCAGGATTGACTCATTGGTTCAGTGATTAGGGATATCGACAAATATATTGGCCAATAGAGGAGATTTCTTATTCTGTCATTAGGGAATGGTTAGGTTGTTAGTGGTTAAATTCGCTGATTTACAATCTAGAGGGTTTTCTGTTTAACTTAGATTTTTAAGTACAAATTTGTTTGCCAAATACCTCCTTCTTAGATTTAATAGTGGTTCATTGTATTCGACTAATAGGACACAGGTGGCGTAGACTTGAATGCTGTCAGAATAACTTCTAAAGGTGGGTATAAACCTGCGCATTGCGCAACCCGTGCGGTGTGTGCGCCGCGCGTTCGTTGATCGTCCAATGTTTGTTGAAATTATTTATTTTGAAGAACCTTCCGCGATCCAGAGGAAACCCAGGAACATTTAGTAGACATTTTGCATTGTAGATAATCATGTCTCTGTCGCGGGATAAAAATTACGCCGTTTCGGTGATGAGTAGTGCTTTCTTGTTAATGGCAAGTTTGTGCAAAAAGAGTACGTTGGTGGCACACTAACCTGATTTGAACACTTTCATCCGACCACTCCATTTTTCCCGCTGAATGGACGCGCAACAAAAGCAACGAGCCTCTCGTGCCCCTGTCCAAATCTGTACTGTAAAGACACAAAGCGCTCGTCGAAAAGACCGACACGGGGTGGATCGTGATGTGTCGTGTGCGTGCGGTTCACGCGCAACTCGAAAACACCGTACTAATCTAGAGAACTTAGAGAGCGGCCCGCATATGTATACCCACCCTTATACTTTATAGGTATTGTAATATACAAATTTTATTAAGTCGAGACTGACAGATAGAGCCATATAATATAAAGTCATTGTTTAATGTGGGTAAACTAAAGGAAATTAGTGAGATATTGGTATCTGTCCCCCAGTGTCTTTCCCAAGAACCTTTCAAGATATTTAGACTTTTTTCATCTTTGACGACGCAATTGAAAATGTGGTAATCCCATGTCGATTGTGGTCTCTAAACATTTATAATAATTTGAAATGGGTACTTCAAATGCCACATCATCATATACAAAGACTTGACAATTCGACAATGTGTCGACTAGGTGTGTAAATAATTAGCTTTCAATAAATATATTCTACACAACCAAGTGCAAAGTCTGTCTATTCATAACAAAAAACTACACGTCGGAAAACCGTTAAAGATCTAGGTGTTTTTTCTTTTTTTTTAAACAAACTTATTATTCTCCGACCATATTGATCAAATAACTACCATATGTATGCATATAAAATGTTAGGCTCTATAATTAGAAATACAACATCCTTCTCTGACTTTGTCGCTTTAAAAAAGCTTATATTTCTCATTAATGCCCTCGAAGTTAGAATACTGTAACATTGTCTGGCATCCTTGGTATCAGAGACCTATTAATCATCTTGAAAATATGCAGCGTTGTTTCCTCAAAGTTTTAGCTTTTTATATAGATCGTATTTAACCAGTAAATAGTTTTGACCCTACATTACATTACAGATTCGACATGCAATTATTGAGTACCATAAGTATATTTAATCTTTCTATTTAACCATCAGATACTCATATATATTAATTAGCTTGATAATATTCAGCGTTGTTTCCTTAAAGTTTTAGCTTTCCGCGTAAATCATATTTACCCAATAAGGGGTTTTGACCGTACACTACTTCTATATGGATTTGACATGCGATTATTACATTTTTATTTAAGTTATTTCACAAAAAACATAGATTCATCTACATTACTAAGTCTCTTTAATATACGTGTTCCTAGGATTGGTGTTCTTCTGGACGCCTTGTTTTATTATCAGAATGTCACAACGAATGACTATTAAAGTCAACAGCGCACATTTTGTTTATTTTCATAGTTTTTTATAATCTATCCTAGTCGGACAATCAGTGGTTCATATGACAGTATTAGTTGGCACGCAGGGGGGGCATCCATTGGATTTCTCATTTGAACTTGATCACATGATTATTATTTAACTAGTGGATTTTTGCTTATAAACTAATTTAAAATCTAGTTGGTAAGTCTTCTGGATCAAAACTTTTAAAGAAATTGACCGAGGAAGCCGTTACTCTGTGGCAGTTCATAGTTCCGACGCAATTGAGTAAAACAACTACTAAGTATTATACCAGTATATTACCACAATATAGTGGTATAAAACTTAGCAGTTGTTTTACTCAATTGCGCCGGAAAAACGTTTAGGTCTATGGTTGCCAATATGTCTTCTAAGAAGTTGTGTCACCAAACTGTTTGGATGAACACTTAATCATTGTAATCAGCTCTCACTATTATTCTTTATTTCTCGTTTTACATTTATTACACTTAGGTCGCGGCTGATCACTTCATTTGGTACGAACCATAAAGAATCTACGATTATTGTCAGCAATTTGGACTGGCATCTTTCAAGTATTTCAATGTTTAAATTGAAGGCTACATTTGGATTCCATATGTTCAAACGGGTATTAAAATGCTTTTGTAAATTAGAAGTTTATTACTCAGCGTAAGTTGTTGATTTTTTTCCCATGAGCCAATAAAGTTTACTAAACTTTAGTACCAGTTGCTTTTTCTTCATGAATATACGGTTTCGCCAGGGAAATGCGATCTAGGTGTATTCCTAAATATTTGGCTTCTTGCTTTTGTGTTAGTGGTTGATTGTTCAGCATGATTGGAGAGCAATTGTCTTTATTAAGGGCGAAAGTCACATGTACTGATTTGTTTTCAGTAGCTTTTATTCGCCATTTTTGTAACCACATTAGAATTTTATTTAGCTGGTTTGGAACATACTTGTGGCTATTCTTGGAGTCTTAGGCTTCACTAATATTATTGTATCATGTGAGAATGTGGCTGTAGTGATATTAGTACTAGTGGGAAAGTCAGCTACATAAATCAAGTCCAGTACAGGTTCCAGTACACCACCCTTGTGGGATACTTTTATCGGTAAGAGCGTGGATTAGTTTTGTTGAATTCTTACTATGAAGTACCTGTTCTCCAAGTATGTTTTTAATATGCTATATACATTATTAGGGAACATGTTTCTGATTTTATACATTAGTCTTTCATGAAAAACTTTGTCGAAGGTTTGTCCTATATCAAGAAATGCTGATGTACAAGTAGCTTTTGTCTTCAAGTGCTTGTCTGATTTTAGATATGATTCTGTGCACTTACTCTATGGTTGAGTGTTCCAGCCTGAATCCGAACTGATGGTCTGGTATGAGATGCCTAAGGGTAGGCTTCAGTTTCTCTAGGAGTAACTTTTCAATTTTAACAATACAATTTTGACAATATTGAAAGAAGACTAATAGATCAGTGCGATGTTCCTGGTTTTCGGATCAATATTATGTGGGCTACCTTCCACTGATTTGGAAAGTGTCCAGTTCTATTAATAGCATTAAAAAGAGTGACGAACTTTATATCAACTTCAGGTAGTTCTTTCGGTATTCTTGCTGTTATTAAGTCATGACCTGATGCTTCTTTCGGATCTTGCTCCTTGTTCATTATTAGTTTAACTCCAGTACTTGTGTAGGATTCTATTGGGAACCAGTGCATAATGTCGGATAATTTTAAGCAAATACTTAGTATTTGTGAATTGTATAACCGTATCATTAATCAATTGTTATCTTTAGGCAAAAAAACATTTTAATTCACATTAGCGTATAATAATTATCATTTATATATGTTTCATATCACTTATATGTTGTTAATATAGTGTATTTATATATTATTTATACATTGGCACATAGTCTAGGTTTGTATCTATAATATTTATGTCAGTAGATTGTCTAAGTTCTATTTATTTTGTCCTGTAATTAGAATTAATTCTGTTGGGTAATATACGCTGTATATATATGCTGCATCATTGTTATCATTAACTTAAAAATTATTTTCTAAGCAAAATTGAGGGAAAACGTTCCACCTACTCCTGAGACTATCTCAGGAGTTAGGGTCGGAGGACAGAGGCGAGATTTCACTTCATCCTCGTTCGCTCTACTATATTATACAATATTGGTTCAGGAACTTCGCGAATATGATGCCATCATGCATTGGCCTAAACATGTAGTTTGAAGGTCCCAGTTTTCAGGAGTTTTTGGTCTTTACGCCTGTTGTCAAGATGACTGTAAAAGCAATTTATACTCTGTCCAGGCATCATCATGAAACTTATTAATTTACTAGATTGACTTACATTAGAGAATAAAACAAACTTTAAAAGACACAACTTGATTCTGAGGTACCAAGATCAATAACAAAGGTAATAAATTCATAAGTCTTCTGAAATGCTTTTCCATTAAACAAATACAGTAATTGATTTGCAAGCATTCTTTATTGTTATATTTATTTAGACTAATGTATTACTTGCTGTTAATTTTTCTTAAGACCTATGCCCATATTTCCGTATTAAAATAATTATTTTCTAGCAATTATTAACTTTGCAAGTTTCATACCAAATAAAATGGATATTGGCTCTTTTTCTACCACGCTCCAGATTTACAATCGTTAAATATGCAGCAGCCGATTAACAGATAGCGTAGTCTAACTAAAATGAATAGTTAAACTCGGCCATTATGTATAAACACCTTAAATATTAAAGTGTTAAATATTAAGGGTAAACTGGTTCACATAGCATAAATAGCTATCTCTGCTATATCCTCAGAACGTTTACTTTGTATTAGACAATAAATATAAACCCTCGAATTTTTTATGTTATTACTTTAATTATATATTTCTATGTTGTCAAATATAGGAATAATTGATTCAATCACATACATTTTATATCACTTTTCATTTAATAAATTTAAACAAAAATATTTCATTTTACTTTACCATTTCTACATTTACTTATGCCGAAAAAGGAGTAACCTCTTTTTATTTGTGAATACTGAGTACTTATTTGATGATTACTTAATTATGTCTTGGAGATTACTAGCCCTTCCTTGGTGGATTTCTCTATTTAAAACCTTGTTGTCGCTGAGGTGCAGAAAGGTTCCAAGAAGTGTTTTTCTCCTTGAAGTTTTAAAATTCATAATGAACGTGATAAATGTTAAAAATTAAATTGTGTTAAGGTACGATAGGATTTAGTTACATGATAATTATAATGACTTTAAGTGTATTCTTTATTAGACATAATATCCTGTATGTGAATGGCCTGAATTTTAAGTTTATACAGGATGATATTATTTTAAGTCTAAAGGAACAATAGGGTAGGATTTTATATAACATAATATAGGTGTAATTATGTTCAATATATTTATATACATTCATATAGTCAATCATAGTATTTTATTTTTGGTATTTATTTATTAAGGATAAGTAACTTAACTGGTAACTTTAGATAGTCATCATTTGTTTTATTATTTGCAGTTGTAGCACGCATTGTAGCACAAACATTTGTTTAACAATTACCGCAAACTAAAGGAAAAATAAGCTATCGAGTAAATTACTCACGAGCACAAAATATATTACATGTAGATATTATGATTACATTAACGATTTTGGAGGTTGTACTAACAAGATACGAAATAATGAAAATCTACCGTAAAGGTAATTAGAAACCATCCAGTTTGCTTATTCATTAATAATCAAAATAAAGCTATTAATCAATAGGCAACTGACATGATTTATGCGAACATGTGACTAACACATTGCAGCCATTCTTTTGTCCTAGTAATAAATATCTATCTCCATAAATTTCTATAAGGTTTGAACATAAAAAATGCGTAGTCATAAATCCTTCATTTTTTATCTTGGATAACTCGAGTTTAACTATTCGGGAAATTCTATTCCAGTAGAATAGGTTTGCTTAAAATGGACGCTCAGTCAACTAAACAAAATTATGGAAACCGGGAACACATTTTTGTACGATTTAGAGAAGATGATTTAATTTAATTCCGTTTACTATTATAAATTTATTTCGCAAGATAACTGTAAGAAAAACGATTTTTCATTCCTGTACGAAAAAAGGAAAATAACATTAAGATACTGGAAAGAGAAATATTGTGGCATCTTAAATATCTCATGTGTTGTATTCATCAATCAACTTGATTTAATTAAACTATATCTTATGGGTCTCGACATTCAGTTGAATAATTAATCCGGTAACATGAATATGAAGAATTTCGATAAATATTTCTGAATGAGGTCTATTGTTCTAAACTCAGACATAATTACCTTCAATTATCTTCACTCTAGGAGATGTAACCAGCCCCAAAGGTTACATCGAGACGAATACAAAACACACCAAGAAACAAAGGTGTTCAAAATGTGCATTGTGTCTACCTTATTAACGTTTTTTTGTTATGACGAATATTGATGATACCCATTATTTGTTTTACTAATTTACCAATACCTAGAAATACTCCCCATTATCTCACAGTCAAAGTCAGTAAATGGCAAAATAAACAGTCAGAGACGCAGTCAGTAGATGATTACGTGATAGCTGTTACAGATGTTATGGTTATGTGATCTTAGTTTTTTTTTCGAAGCCCTACATATAACTCTCGTGTTTATTCTCATCTCTATGTGTAACCTTCCCGTCTGAAGTCTGAGATTTTGAGGGAAATAAAATGACTTTTGTGAGTTAAAACTTGAGTCACAACTAATACTAAATATTGTTATTAACCAAGTAATTTAGGACTGATCTAGCGAACTATCCTATTGGTAAGAAAGTACAGATACAGAGATCAGTTGGAAAAATAGGAGCCAATGTAGGAGGTAATTCACTTCGCGCAAGCAATCAAAATTAAAAATGGATTTCTCGGAAATAAATTTATTTCAGAATTTTACCGCTCACTGTATACCGGGTACTCCACGGTGAGTGGCCTGTTAGACGTTTTCGAGAAGCTACAAATAATATGGAATTGAAAATTTGTATATGACATTTTTAGTAATGTTCTATATAACGAAAATAATGCCATGTATATGATTCTTCTGATTATACCGGAAGTCGGCAAAAACGTCCGTATTTTAAATAGTATATAATATTTTTATATCAGATTAAAATTTTACTTATTATTTTGAATTTGAATCTAGCATAGAATGTGGTATACTATTTAAAATAAGGATGTTGTTGCCGACTTTAAGGATAACCGGAAGTGTCACATACTTCGTATTTTTATTAAATAGAGTATTGCTAAAAACCCCTATATACAAATTTTTAGTTTAAGATTATTTGTAGTTTCTCGAGAACGTCTAATAGGCCACTCACCGTGAAGTACCCTGTATATTCACATAAAAGATACGAAACAGCTCACAGATCATTTATTTATAAATATGCTATTAGATACCAAAAAATATTCGAAGAATATTTCGATGACATAAAAGTATGGACAAAATTGGGGAGTCATCCATTATATTTCTCCAATATGTCAAATCCGATTAGACATATCATTAGGAGCTTTTGTAATTCTCGTTTATTGACCGACCACATTATCAATTATAACAGTTTATAGGTTCTTTATTATCATTTAAATGTTGTCCATTGTCCGGGGTATATAATGGCTTATAAAGATATCTATACGTGTTTTTCAACGACTTACATATTTTGTCGTTTAATGGGTTACTTTCCATCTCCTCTCAGAAATTTAAATAACGAATATATAATCAGAGGAGAAGTTATAATTAATATACTATCACTTATACTATTGGTGCCCAATATTATATTGTGTATTTATATGAGGGGGCCTTCTGAATTTGGATCATTCAATTTTTTGGAATCTCTGATTAACGTAACCAGATTATTTCAATTATGTGCGATGTACGCTGTTTGTTTTTACTACCAAAAGAATCTGCACGGCATTTTCAAGACTCTAATCGAGTTGGATGTCGAATTCGAAATATATCCCGAATGCAGCAACAAGTACCGAAATATTATACTAATAAATTTATTAATGTTTTTCAGTAATAAGACAGTTGACATGGTTTGTTCGATGTATGTTGGTGTTTGGGTAAATTGGAGTGAACAACTTATAATATCCAGGGATTTTACATTCGATTCTATATACCTATTCGTGTTAATTGAAATGGAGAAAAGGATGGTCATTATTATAGCTTCATTGAATGATTTAATGGGTGCCCGGATATACGTAGATAAGAAATCTATAGAGAAAATATTGAAATACATTGAAAAAATTAAAAGCGTATACAGAAAGTTAAAGAAGTTCTATCAGCTACCATTCGTACTGAACATAATCAGAAAATGTTGCACCATGCTACGTATGTATCAGGAGTTAATGACAGAGATCTATCCATCTAATTTCGAATATTTTGACACTGTTATGATATATTTTCGTTATATTTTGTGGTTCGTAAAGAATATGACAAGCTTTCTCTTTGCATTATATTTAACTGAGTCTATTCAAAATGAGGTAAGAGAAGGTGAACATACTTAACTCATATAATCCAAGGAACGTTTCAGATAAAGGAGTCTATGATTATTTTAGAGAACATATTGCACAAAGAAAATGCCAGAACGAAATCCACCAAGTACCTGTACAAAATGGTAAGTGCTTTCCCTGTGCTAAATAAATTCTAAGCCGTATTAAAAATCATACTTTCGAGCAAATTGAGTTTTAATAGCTTCGGTATGGATGGTTTACTTATTTCTAAAATGTATTGTGTTGTATTTCAACAATTTAAATGTTTTTCTTTCAACGCAATTTTTATATAACAATCATTTAAAAATAGCATTATCATTATTTAGTATCAACTCTCTTAATAATAATTATTAATTTGTTTAATATATTTATTAATAATTATTTTCCAAGATCTCTTTGTCGTGTTAAAACTTAACAAACAATTTATTTTATGAATTGTCTTACTTTGTAGTATAACTTGTCCTAATATTGAATTAGATAATTATTTATTTTGGAATATTTTATCCCGTTTTTTTAAACATAATATTTTTATCGATTCATATTTATTGAAAACATACTAATATTATTATTGTTTAAATTTGTCACAGAATCGAGTCTGACATAGCTGTCAGTATAGACTCTTTGTGCTTTAACTTTGTGACACTAATTTGTAACTGTTAAGATATTTTACTGGAACTTTTATAGTTCAACAAACTAACAGCCTAATAAGCCTTCTATTTTGTACGCGGTTTCGTATTATCTACATATAGAGAAACATATTTATTGCTTCCATATTTATTTTTGTGTAATATGGCTTTCTGAAAAAATGTCTGTGTTAAACATTTTCTTAAAAAAAATTAATTTCTTTGGCACAATTCGAATCATTCAGTGAGACAACTTCGTCGCCAATTTTACTAGAATCTTTATGAATTATCTTACTTGAAATATCCTGTATTTTTATATAAATTTGGGTGAACCATAAACAAATGTTTTCAACAAGTTCACTATAACTAGATACTAATTTTCAACACTAAACATTTATTACAACTCTTGTCTAGTATAATATATAATATGGTCTATAGTCTTATAGTAAATAGTAAATACCACTATCTATTAATAATTTTTTGACTGCAACTGTGATGTTTTTCAGGAGGAGTTGTTTAACTTCAGAAATTACTTCGACGACGTTACTTTTAAAGTTTGTGGCATGTTCTATTTAAAATGGAGCATTCTCTGTGGGGTAAGTATTTTATTCTGACTAGTTTGTACTATGACTATTTGGGAATACGTTTTTAGGTAGCTTATTCCAGTTTCAACTATGGAGTGATCTTTTATCAACTGTATTATAACAGCTAAAGTATGTTCACAATATGTAATATTATGTACAATTACCATAGCACTTAGACTTAAACAAAGAGAAGGTTTATACCAGTACAACAATCGATCCTCAGTCCAATGGTCTTAGGTCGGAATAAGACTTGATATTTGAAAGAATGCATCAATACACTATAGTAGTCGCTTGACGAAGATCAGTTTAATCTATAGGTGAATCTTTGTTAAATAATTATTTTCACTACTTGAAGCAAGGAATATTTATTACAATATTACTGGTATTAACAAAAAATATTCATTGTAGCTTACTTTAAGCCAGAGAGCTTTGAAGTTATGCACATAATAAACTGAAATGGTTCTTTGTTGTATACCGAAGTTTTATTTAGACCGAGTTTGTCATAGAAGTTCCACTTTCTCTTGGATTCTTTTCCGATATATCTCCGAAGTCACTTTAGTGATTTGATTAAAATGACAACTATGAATAACATTGAAAATAGTACATACTTTAGGGACAAGAATATATATAGGTTCACCAGGTACTCGTTAGGGAGTGAAATTATTTCTGATGAAGGTGAAACGAATCGAGAGAAGAACAATACGATTTTGTTTAGAACTATTGATTTCGATGAAACATTATTTAAAAAAAATGTATAAGTCTAAGAGAATCAATACCTTAGAACATTTTAAATCTAATCCTAAGTACTTAAGATATAGAGGAATTATTTAAATTGAGCCGCGAGTTTCATTACTGTTGATGATAATCTCTCAATAGTATTAGAATCGTTTCCAATAAAAATGATATATTTATAGACAATTTTGAAAGAACACCAGTTAGAACTATATTACATCCCATGAGTCAATGAATTCTTGCCCAGAAATTTTGGGTTTAGATGCATTTTATACAAGTGATTTCTGAGTAAGTTGAAAATCGACGGGTATGTGTTTTGTCATTATAGTCTCACAGTCAAAGTGTTATTTACAAGAAAGAGAATAATAAACTTTAGAGAAATTATGAATATCCATAACGAAAATCGCAATTAATCAATATCAAGTAAATTAAATCAGTGTCAAGTAGATAACAAAAAACTTGCAGTAAATATAAATATTTTTTAATAAAAATTGGAATTTGATGTAATTGAAAATGAAACAATTGGTCATGTTATTCTGCTAAATAAACTGGATAATTTTTCCTGAAAAATTTCATATCATCATCAAGAGGTCCTAAGACTGGTTGGACGCTAACCTCTAGCTTCTTTTATCTTGTGATAACCTACGCATTTCGCTAATTGTGCTACAACCCACATCCCTTACTATTTGCGAGCAGTAGTCTAATCTAGGCCTACCTCTGCCTTTCTTCACTCCTATTTCTGTCTCCAAAATATCGCGAACTATTACCCCATGTCTCAGCAAGTGGCCTACCTACTTCTCTCTTCTCTTCTTTATGTTTTTCCACATACTTCTTTTCTCGCCGACTTTCTCTAATACATCTTCGTTTCTAACCCTATCAGTCCACGGTATTTTCATCATTCTTCGGTAACACCACATCTCAAAAGCTTCTAATTTTTTCCTACTTGCTTCCCCTACCGTCCAGGTTTCGCAACCGTATAGTGCCGTGCTCCATACATACGTTTTCAAAAATCTCTTCCTTGTTTCTAAGTTTATTACCTCCGAGCATAAAAGTGCTTTGTATACATTGTGTACTACTCTCCTATCTCTATACTTCATTCCCGCGCTCTTTAGTATTTCGAACATTTTTTCCCATCTTACTTTATCAAAAGCTTTTTCTAAATCTACAAATCCTATATAAGCATTCTTTCCTAAAACCTGGACGGTAGGGGAAGCAAGTAGGAAGAAATTAGAATCTTTTGAGATGTGGTGCTACCGAAGAATGATGAAAATACCATGGACTGATAGGGTTAGAAAGGAAGAAGTATTGGAAAAAAGTCGTCGAGAAAAGAAGTATGTGGAAAAACATAAGGATGAGAAGAGATAGAATGGTAGGCCACTTGCTGAGACATGGGGGAATAGTCCGCGATATTTTGGAGGCAGAAATAGGAGTGAAGAAAAGCAGAGGTAGGCCTAGATTAGACTACTGCTCACAAATAGTAAGGGATGTAGGTTGTAGCACAATTAGCGAAATGCGTAGGTTAGCACAAGATAGGAGAAGCTGGAGGTTAGCGTCCAACCAGTCTTAGGACTGATGACCTCATCATCATGATGATGATATGATGAATAGATAAAGCTTGAGAAACTTTAACAATATAAAAATGTAGGTATAAATTTGAAGTTTGGATGTAGATTATCAAAATAGATATAAATTAAACTGTTATAATATAAACAGTTTTAAAGCCTTAAAATGGACATTTCCGCACGTAGAAAATCTCTATCTCGAAATTGAGTGACCGAGAAAAAATAAACCAACACGTAAATGCAGAATATGTCTTTTATGCGACAGGTTTACTTTTTTCAAATAGTCCATCATCTTGCTTTCTCATGACCCACGGACAGGATGGGAGTATGTCCTATCCACCTCAAAATCAATAGATGTCGTTTGGTAGACGTCCCTAATCAGAATCAGTCGAAACCCGATCGATCCGACACGATTTAATTCAGTGATCGTGCTAACAAAAAATATTCTCAAATAGTCCACCATTCTGCTTTCTCATAACCCATGTACATGGTAGAGTATGTTTTATCCACCTCAAAATTAATAGGTGTCGTCTGGAAGACGTCCCCGATCAGAATCAGTCAAAAGCCGATCGATCTAATACGATTTAGTTGAGTTATCGTGCCAACAGGAATGCCGACAATAACGACTACAATGACGACAACGACGACAAATGACGACAATGGCGAAAACGATGATTTTCCGTTTCTCTTTACACGATTACATTTTTCGGCTCCGCTTGGTATAGTTGAGTGCGGAGAAATAATAAACAATGTTCGGAAAATGCCCACGTTAGAACAGTTTAAAAGAATGTATGTATAAATATAACGATGTGGCGTATGATAAATATAGTAGTGTAATTAAGTAGTATAAAAGAAATATAAATTACAGTCGGACCCCAATATTCGCGGCTCCAACATTCAACTCGCGGACTCAACATTCGCGAAAGGAAAAATAGATACCGTTTCAATATTCGCGAGTCTGGTTTCAACATTTGCGTTCCTAAAGTCGTTTTTCGTACAGACTGGTTGATTTTCTTTACCTACATTATGTTGTTGTTATGCACTGCTTATATAACGTTGATAGTTGATTGTTTTATCCGTGGGTACGTTCAATCCATTAATATTATAGAGCACGAAATTACCAGTTAATCCATTAATATTATATAATACGAAATTAGTAGCTATGGCAGCACGTAATAATACTCCGATATTTAAATCTAAGCGAAGAACAAAAGAGTATTGGAGCTGACGGATAAACTAACTGTTATAGATAGATTGAAGTTAGGTGAAAGTTGTACGAGTATAGGAGGGTGTTCTTTCTTCTATTAGACATTAGACGGCCAACAAGTTGCTGCTAAGAGCAGAAAGGACAATCAACATAGCATTAGAAGAGGATTCCGATCCTGAAAGGAGCGTGCAATTTCGTGAGAAGATTAATAAAGCTACGCTACCATACTGGGACCTCCAGACCACATTGAGGGGCGAGGCCAAGCAATCAAGGATCACTAGTTACTTTAAGAAGTTATCTTAGTGTTCTTACAGCTTACATGATTATGTACTCCAAATACATTATTTTATGAAAAATTCTCTGAAATTGTGTTGACTTAGGTCCGTATCCCCCCTTTATACATAGAGGAATAGACCCCGCGGATTCAATATTCGTCACAGATATTCAGTGCCCATCCCCCGCGAATGTTGGGGTCTGACTGTATACTGTTTTACTTACGGTTATTATCTCTCAGGGATTTTTCTATCTTCATTCCTTTACACAGAGTCCTTGTAATTAACGAATACGTTACAGCTAATACCAGAAGGGGAATCACTAACAAAATTACATCCAAGAACAAATTGTAGGCTCTCTCGTAGTCCAAGGATCTCCAACTTTCTCGACATTTATGGTTACCTAAAATAAAACGAAAAAGGATCAACAAGTTTCTTAGTACGAGAAATGGCGAATGTGCAGGGACTACAAAAATAAAGAGGATACTATTGACACGTCTTAAACAATAAATTTTTATCTAGGAGTATTAGTTAATATTATTTCTCACTATATAAAATCGTAACAATGATTTTGATTAGCATTTTAATTTTTTTCGCTTTCCTACCTTTTTGTATTTGAGCGTTTGTAATACATTAGCAGCCAGTTTAAATTAACCACTTAGTTAATTACATAACTACGTTAGTTAGTTTCCTGTATATTGATCATGTGTATTCTCTCGACATAAAGTAATAAAAGGATATTAAACATCGGGGAGAAAATATTGCGTCCCATAAGTTACATAGTTGTGTGACAACCAAACTTTGAAATTGAGCAGCTTCTTATGAAGTTATAGTAAAGCCAAACAAAGTTTAAATAAGGTTTAAAAATTGCTGTGCTTTATGGAGTTTTTGTTCATGTATCCTGTGCTTATTTTTAAATTATTGGCAATTTCATAAAAATACGTAAGTACTTTTATTGCCTTGTACTTTGTGATGCACACTGTCAAATATTAAGGTACGTCTCATTATATTGCATAGTGATATTTAATTGACTTAAACTATCAACCTTGATGCTTATTTAATTGACAATACTGTTATTAATTTTAATTAAGCTGGTGGTACAAAAATATTTTGCACCCTTTTTGTCATTTTATATCTGTTTTTTAACTCTAGTAGTTCCAATTGATATAACATAAACATCAAACTTTTAGATATTACATAATTTAATCTAAATATTACACTTTATTAGTAGTTTATATTTGAATTTCTAGCTCAAGTCTCTAAAGGAAGAATTCTTAATAGTCAGGTATTAATTAACATATATCGTCAATTTAGTGAAAGCAACCTTCATCATTGAGAACTAGAGGCTCATAAGTAGGACAATCTCGAAATAGAAAAACACACCTTGGAATCTATTGAGTGCAACTTTATTTTAATCTATATGGATAGATTTTGTATTCCTCTAAGGACTGCAAGAAGATATGCAGTTTATTGCACATCCATGTAGAGACTTAAAGGAGATATGGTCTAAATATATATTTTTGTTTTTATTAAGCTCGATTTTTTTGAGAAAGGCTAGCTCCTATTTCTTCTTCTCCACATCTACAATATAGCAGCCTCACACAGGACGCATTTTTTCCAGGCAAATATCTATGTAACTTATATGAAACAATATATATTTTTAAATAACATTTTCCTTATTAATTCATTTTGAAAAAAATATCCCACGAACCCCATACTAAGGTCGATAAAGATAGAGTGCCTTTAATTTATACCATAATATAGATTCATTGGTTCCATCATGTGTTCTCTAGAATTCGTTAAAACCTGTAATAGGTATTAGAATTAAAAATAATAAAATAGTATTGAACGTAGTATGTAGCTTTTCGGTTGTTCTTGTTTTAAAATTCGTGAGACTCTCTATCTATCGACACCAACACTGTTGTATGTGTAAATAGATGTGATGAAATTATAGGGACAAATTGAAAAATAGATAGTGACAAGCCCTATTTTTCTTCCTAAATAAGTGAAATGTAACAGTAAAAATTCAACACTGAAAAAAAAGCCTGTTATTTAACAGTTTATTTAGTTAACTAGATAAAGGACTTTTATAATAACTATAATATAAATAAGGAATAGTAACTATTAAGTCAGTTAAAATATAAAGCGCCATATATTGGAAACGAAAAATTTTCGGACACATATTAATAATAACTTTTTTCTTATTTCTAATCAAATAATCTGTCTGAAATTTTTCGCCATATTCAAGAATCATCCTGTATATATATTTTGTATACATAATATACGCATATATTTTGATGGTTGAAAAATTATAATATGTTTTATGAAAAGATAAGCTAGTATACATCTATGTATATGTAAAAAAGTATTTCATTTATTTTGATTATGACAATAAAAGTTGACTAAAACGTCACCAAAGAAATAAAATTCCAATGCTTCAATATTTAAGTATCATTTTATATTTACAGTAATACAAAGGTGGAATGTAACTAGACCAAGTCAAAAACTGAGCGAGTACCTGTACTTGACGATGTTATTTTATCATTTAAAACTGGAATAAGAGTTTCCATACGTTTCCTCACATGCTAATTTGGTTTGACGCACATAAGACATGCATCTAATACACAGATACTATGTAGTTTTATTCTTTACCACTGCAGTTACGTAAATACTTAACGTAAAAATGGCAATTACAATAAAATATAGTAATAAAATAGTATTTATAAATAACATCTTTTGTTATATTTACTCATGGTAATAATATCTAGGTTATGTAATAGAGAAATATTACTTGATAACATATGATGTTAATTGTTAACAAACAAATCGGTAACTTATAATTAATTAATATGCTATTTTAGATCATAAATTAAATATAAAAGAGTTTTACTAAAAACAATTGAATTATTTTGCCATGAAATAAATATCTCTCTAATGACGATTTATTATTAATTTCGCTCAGTGTAAACGTATAAATACGTTTACACTGAGCGAAAAAATAATTTTTTTCGTTCAGTGTAGAACGTATTTATTTACTATTTTATAAACTGTCTGACATTACCTTGCTTAGTTGGCTGTAGTTGGCTTAAAACGGCAATCGGCGCCATACAAATGAAACTTCCTATCCAGATAGCCGTTATGAGCCTGTAGGCATGGCTGAGGGTCTGCCATCTTAGCGACCTCAGCGGATGGCAAATGGCGTAGTATCGTTCCACGGATATTGCGACCAATGTCCAAACTCCAACGGATACCGAACATGCTGAAACAAAATTCGAAACTCAGCAGGATGGTTCGAGATAACAGAAGTTTAACAGAAGTTGGTGCAGTTAGAAAGTATGATGCGATGGAAGTAAAATCTATGCAATGTGGCTAACATTGTTCAAATAAATGGCGGATGCGCCAGTGCCAACAGATGTGTAGGTTACTTTTGAATTTATTTAAAAAAAAGTGTATGATAAATTCGATATTAAATGATCTTTTAGAGAATTCGTCAGATATGCATTATTATTTAAAAAGACATTGTATAAATAACATTTCTTCATATTATGTTTGAGCTGTGACGTGATCAGTCTTTTTAAATTGAAAAAAATGAAAATGTTTGCCACGTATAATGGTTCCTACTCCAAGAAATTTTTATTTTATTTTCATTTATTAATTCAAATAGATCACACAATTATGACATAGGAGAGGCCATGCCTAGGTATACAATAAATAATACAATGCAAAGGTAAAAATAATAAAGAAAAATACAATAATAGTAATAATTTGTATTTTATTTGTAGTTGTAATATTACACAGTTAACTAGTACCATTTTATTTTATTGATTAGAATATATAGAGTGTGAATAAGTTTTATATATAACTGTAGATGAGACTTAAGCCATATTGGGGAAAACACTTAATAAAGGACATTGTCAATTTATCGCAATTAAATTAATATGCACATCTTTATTATGATATGACTTTTTGAAAAGCTGAAACACTTCATTTTTAAAAAATACATCGACTGATTTACAGAATAAGTTATTTTCAAATTTTTTGTTTGATCTCTGAACCAATGACTTTTTTTAAATTGATACCCCTCTCTCCTTTGACCAAGAATTACTTCATATGCTCCTACAGTATCAGTACTCAATTTTAGGGGTTGACAGAACCCCACATAAAAGTGAATAAAGGTGACAGTTGGTACCACAATCTAATTTGCATACACAGTGGCGTACGATACCTATAAATTATAGCAATCTAGCATATTCTGATATCAACATTTTGAAGCGTCGATGAAAAACCAATAGACCCAGAGGATATTCAAATGAAAGTGACTAAATATGCTATATTAACTAAGACTTTTAAATTATAGTAATTTAAAATTATATTATTACGTTCCTTGATTGAGTATTAATGTAAAATAGTGTTTATTAACGTCCCGTAAAATACCGTATATTATTGTTATTTGATTACGAAATTGTATTATCAATTTTACTCTCAAGAATTGCACAAGCTTTTAGTATGCAATGTTGTAGGTTAGAAAAATAACATATCATATTTCAATTCTTGAAAATAGAAAACTCAGAAGAGGACTAAAACCTGTGGATGGAACATTCAATTACATAAATAAAAGTTTCGATATTTTCCTCTTTCCTGAAGTAAAGTTTAATTAACCAAGGAGGTGAACCCCAAGTCTTCGTATCTTAACCAACTCCGAATACACAAAAATTAGATAAATCAAACAACATTAATAAGAACGATTAAAGAAACAAACACTGAGATAAAACAACAACTAAGCGATCAATAAATAATTTGATAATAGCGAATGGGAATTTTATTTAACAAATACGCGATCAACCGGATTGGCTTCAGGTGTGTACATAACTTTGTGTAAGCCCCATGAAAGAAGGTAAATATCATTTCTCTGGAAAAGTTCACGAATGAAATTAATATTTTGTATATCTTCTTTAATTTAATAGCTTATAAAATCAAGATGTTGAACGGAGCGTTAATGCCTTGAAGTATTACTTGTTTTATCATTTTAACGACTTCTTATGTATATTACATTTTCTTGCCTAATTAGTTTCAGATAGTAGCCAAGGGCATATCGTTCGCCATTCGAGCCCTGCACGAAAGGCCTTTTAAGCGGGGATAAAGCTCAAGATAAATTGCACAGATTTAAAATCGACCGATTGAAGATTTTAGAATTAATCAAACAGCCCAGCCTAAATTATGAGTAATTCTTTGATGATCCTATATCGATGTATCAAAAATGTTAACGCAAATTTTCTTTAAAATATTAATGTAAACAACCTTTAAAGAAAAGTAAACAACGAATACAAAAACATCTGTAGGGTATTTATGTAGAATTAATAAATATGTTCTTTGAATGTATTAAAAATTCTGTAACACAGGAAATTTATTTAAATATTTGATGTTAAGTTAGATGGTAGCTTACACTATTGAACATGTATCTCAATAAAGCTGTTAATCTTGTAAAATTTCGTTATATCTGGTATGAAACTTAATATCGGTGTGATTGATTAAATCTTAATCGCTATAATTGTAAACATTTTAAATTTAAAGCCAATATAAATACATCGTCAATTAACATATTTAACTCCTCACAGGGTAGATTATAATCTATGCCATATAATTTTCTACAGCACGAATGTACTAAAACTCGAAGTAATATATCTATTTGTAATCTCTGATTATCCAGATCAAATTCGAATGGTGTTATTTGTCGTAACAAAAAACTCTTAAGTTAAGAGTGTTGCACAAGTTTATTAAAAATAGTTACATAAATGACTGAAAAATGTTGACCTTAAATTTTTTTAGAACATGTTTCATGACAATGAAGTAAACAAAGTAACATAAATCGTATTTTACATACAATTAATAATGATATATCTATAAATGTTACCAGGAAAAACCAAATTTTTATTTTCGATGAAAACCAAAACCACCTTTTATAAGAAAAGTGAAATAACCGTGAGCAGTTATTAAAAGTTTAATAAAAAATAAAGCAATGTATTTATGATCTGATGATGCCTACCCTAAGAAGTAAACATGAGGAAACACGGCCACGTCTAATAAAATGTAGATAATAGATGCCGTCTGATAAATGTGTTAAATTTTCAACACGTGACAAAGATTTGTTGGGTACGCACGTACGTAGTGAAATACCAGCTGTACTTATTCTTTATTGAAACAAATAATTTAATTTTTAATAATAAATTCATAAATTAATTTTATTAATAATGTACTCTATTATTGAATAATTAATTATTTATGTAAGTACACTGTTACTACTACGACCAGTTTAAAATTTTTATTTTTATTGAGCACTAATCCTCTCATTACGAGAAGAATTATTTATAGATATTAATAAGCTTCGGGATAAACTTTTATAACTCATAAACTCGATAAAATTTTATAACCCATTAATCCGGAAGAGCATTAGGATAATAGGATTTGAAGTCTCATATAGAAGGCTCGATGAAATAAACACCAATGGGATTTCAGATATATTCAGAATATATAAATATTTCCTGAACTTACATTGCTACATGTATATTTGTATATGTATGTATATTTCATTAGTGAAATATACATATATTAAAAAAATATACAATAATGTTTATTCTGTTTCAAAAACGTTTTATTTTTTTCGTTTAGGCATTATAAATATTAAAAAGGCATAACATTGAATCAAAAGTTAAACCAAACGATGACGAAGTTTGCAGAAGTCGTATTGATTTTACTTCACTATTGGTATGAAAAATCACATGGCCGCTCATATCACACTAAGCTGGTGCCCCTATATGTACCCTGTTTGGGGCGAACTTCTCGTAAAATTCTGCAGTACATTTTAGAGAAAGTATAATTTAGGTATGATATGTCATTATCAGTATTAAATGTTATACAGGGTATGAGAAGTATAAGTGCCATTATTTTAACAGTCGATAGTTAGACATAAGCGAACAAAAAGATGTTATACAACATGACTGCATGACTTTTTTGTAAATTATTCGAGCTGAACTAGAGACATTTACAAAAAGAGATATTTGTAAATAATATAATTATGGAACAGAGGTAGAAGTAGAAAACTGCAAGATTTGTATGTTCAAAATTATTTTAATTAGTAGAAAATAATGTCTGTTGTTAATTAGTAGAAAGTAATGCCTTACAAATAAAATTATTCTCAACATAAAATATTGCACTATTATTTAAGGAATTCACAAATATTGCAGTTCTTACTTTTATTTTTGTCTCATAATGTAACTATTATATTTATAATTAGTGATTATATATATTTTTTTCATATAATAGGTAGAGCTAAGCATCCATGTCTTATGACCCTCTTTTGTTTGTTTAGGCTCAAACTATCAATTGTTAAAATAGTGGCAGTTCTTCAATACTTATTAAGCTGCATAAATACTAGAAAATTGGTCGAAGTAGAGAGCATATAATTTTTTATTGATACGCTCGTAGTTCATATCAATATAGATGAGAAAAAAACAATTACCAATATTTAAAAATTTCTTTAAACATGGGTGATGTAAAAATGGATATATAGTGTAGAGAAATTAAATAAAGAAACACCTAACTTCACTAGATTATTTATGAATTTATTCCGGAATTTTTTGTCAGATCTCATATTTTCAAAATTTCAAAATTGTGTGATTTGTATGGTTTACTATTTAGGTAGAGTGTTTGATTAAGCTTAAAGCATGTGTGTAAGATTTACTTTGATATTGTTAATATTAAAATGAAAACTGATTTACTCAGTTTTCAAATACTACGGCGTAATTTTCTTGTTTACAAGAAATTGATTAAGGGTGCAGCACTATAGAGGAAGGCAGCTTATCTAAATTGTCATTCCTCTCTTGTTTATATAACTTTACGTACTGCTCACGTCATCATTAATCTGTTATATTATTCTACAATAAATCTTTTAATTTCTCAACAATCGCTCTTTATTAATTGCTACATTAACCCCAGTTCAATAAGTCATGTACCCAGGACCGGTCGGCAATAAATATTTGTGTTAAGAAGTTGTTGAAAATGCGAAATATTTTTCCGTCAAAAATATCTTGAGTAGCAGCATAAAAATGAGACAATTCGGATTTCTGAGTTAAAAAGAATCGAAAATTGACCCGCGTGGAAACTTCAAGTGCGAGTTACACTGCAGTCCAGTGGCGTATTCTCACGGCAATGAAACAGTTTGCACATGCAGCAGAATGATGACATCGTCACTTATGTAGCACAACTCGAAGACCTACTTCATCGACTAGCAGCAATAGATGAGAAAATTCCTGATCAAATGATACCAAATTATTAATCACATTACCTTCAGCCTACAGGTTTTCCATAAGTGTGTGGGAGTTAATTCCTTTTCATCAGGGAACTCTCCCAAATTTAATTTCTCGCCTTGTGAAGGAGGAGTCAAGAGTGGGCCGCGAAAATCCAGAAAATGCCCCTTTTTCAGTACATAAAGTCAAATCTTAGAAATCAAGAAGCCAATGTACGCGTAATTACTTCGAAAACCCGGACATTTGATTAGGGATTTCAGAAATAGAAAATGAAAAAAAATGAAAAAAGCTAATGAAAAAAAAAAAACAGCACAGCATGATGGAAAACATTACGTATGAAAGATGAAAGCACTCATTGGTTAAGCTCTTTCAACCGGCAGGACAGTGATGAGGATCCGGAAATGTTTGGTACTTGGATTCAGGAGCCATGTCAAATCAATGAAACTGATTTTGTAATTTTAAATGTTTTCCAGAGGAAAAATATATTTGTATTGGTGATGGAAAACTAATTTTTCATGAGGTATAAAAATGGAGAAAATTGAATTCGAAACTATCTTCTAAATATTTTGTATGTGCCAGATCTCATTTACAATGTATTTTCCTTAGGTGTGTCACTTGATAAGTACGTTACAAATCAGTCAGATTAGTTCACTTGTCGACTCTTTAAAAGAGGAAAAATTGTAGCAGTTGGAGAAAGGAAAAATAAACTGTTTGAAATGAAATTCAAAATCGCCACTGAAATATCATGATATCAAGCAAACTCAGCAGCTCCTCTCTTGTCTGTCTAACTTCACGTACTACTCTCTTCACCATTAATCTGTCAAGTTCTTCTACAACTTTCCCAACTTCTCAACAACCGCTCTTTATTTATTGCTACCTCAGTGGCGGCGCTAGCACTATTTTGCGGTTGGGCGAAAATAGGCAGGAAATATCTAGGGAGCGCGAGGGCGTTAAATATATTATTTTACGTGCGAATGTAATATAGTGGTGTTATAAGAGGTTGGGCGATTGGTTGGGCGAAAAGGATTTTGCCTGGGCGCTCGTCCACCCGGGCCCACACCTGTTGCCGCCACTGTGCTACCTTAACCTTTGTTCAACAGATATCTTGGTAAAAGAAGCATCATAGTATTTTAAATGTTTTCGATAAATTGAGTACCAAGTAATACATACTTAAGGTTACTGTAGAAAGAAATGATTTCTGAAGGATTTTTTGTAGTATTTACAAGAATACAACAAAAATACATGAGCAAATTTTTAGTTTTATGGTGTGGACTTAAATGTGTTCTTGTGTGGACTTAAATTTGCAAGTAATTCACATTACGTGTACTATTTTATCTTTATAATAGTTTATACACTAGTTGCGCTTTACGTCATTTAGACTTCACTCCAGAACTGTCGTTAAATAAACCTCTACCTCGTTTATATCAATTTCCAACCAAAGTGTAACCATCAACGCTTTGCATGACTCGTAAACTTCGTAAATAATGACAAAAGCATCTGGTTTTCTGGTCAGTTAGTCTATTATATAGAATTATGATTGAACGTAGTGACCGGAAAGTGCAGTGTTGGCTCGAAAATTTCATTAAAATATTGTGTATATTGTGCATTAATATGGTTGATGAATATTCATTTATCACTGCAAGTATTTTTGTATACAGTGAGCCCATAAACGTTGGAACAAATTCAATTAAACTGTTTTCGGTAAGTAGGAATACATGCTCAGAAGGGCCGATTTAGTTTTTCATGTGCGCATCTCTTGGTGCACGTATTTGTTTGACATCACTATTGGAATTATCACGTTGTCGATACTACTTTAAATAACAGCACTCTTATTTGACGATGGCGTTAAAGACAGCACATTATTTAAGTAATATTCGTCAAGTCATCTGGTAAACGCGAAATGGCACTATGCAAGTCGAAACTGTTATTTATTCTTGTAAAACATTGTTTAGCGTTTCAAAGTTAATTAGTCTTATTCGTTCCGATTTCTGCCTTTTCATGCTTCAATAGTATTTGGTATGTTAAGGTATATATTGGATTTAGGGTAGTCCAAAAATACTCCAGTGGAGTCAGATAAGGATATCCAGCTGGCCATTTATTTTCTACCAAATCGCTTATTTGGAAAAACGGTGTTAGGTAATCATGCATAATTCGTGAATAATGTGATAGTGAATAATTAAATTCGTATTATATTGACTATTGACAATGCCATAAATTAGGAAATTATGAAGTTACAGCAGTTTTAAATATTTTTCAGTAGTTAACGCACCATCAATAAAAAAATGGTCCCATAATTATAGCTTTAACAAGTCCATTTCACATATTAATTTTCGCTAAAAATTACGTGTATAGCCCTATTATTTATTGCGGGTGTTTAGAGGTAACACTTGATGTACTACACGTAAATAAATTTTTTCTCTAAATAGCATCATCAGAAAAGGGTGTTGCAATTAAGAAAACTATCGATGACTTCATAAATGAAATAGTAAAGATGTCGAATAAAATATACGTGTACCAAAAAATACGTATCTATAAATAAAATAGGGGTATCCGATAATTTCTTTATACTTCGATAATGGTTCTATCGAATTTGTTTTAACATTTACGTTTTTTAGCTCACTATATATATTCCCATATAGAAGGTCCCATATAGCATGTCCTTTTTCAATGTTAATGCAATGATAATGTAGTGCTGTGTTGCACTGATTTACAATAATTTATGCATTTAAATTAGTTATTATATTCGTCGTCTCTGGTTTTGACTTTACATTATATAAATCGAATTTTGATTCAACATTAAAATATTTTCTGTCTATTAAACATCAGTTTAAAACTTGATTGATATGACTGTTTATGAAGTTAAACCATAACATGAATGTTAATTTTGAGATTTGATTTGTATTGTTTGAATTAAGTAGACACCACAACTAATACAGGCAGTCAGAATGAATAAAATATATTTAATATTTCGGCATATTCTGACAGTACGTTTTTTTCAATATCTAGTTGGAATCATACGTGAAACATTATCATTGGGTCTAGGAAAGAAAAATAACTCTTCGTTATTATCCCTGTATATTTTTATGTACATAGATATTATCCATAAAAATTAAACCAGAGTGATATCAGAAGTCATCAAATCAAATAATAGGTCAGACAAAGTAGGATCTGATCAGAGATAAATCAGTCCGGGCTAGAACAAACATCCTTATATCACATTATTATAACAAGATCATGGAGATTCTGCACATAGTGCTCGATTTTCATTAGTAGCTATGTACTTATAGATCATTTAGTCACTCGTAACCTACTTGCCATTATAAAATAGCTCCTAGCATTGATCTTGAGAGATTTATCCTTTAAAATGCTTTTCTCTCCTACTTTCTTTAGGTTTAACTTCTCTAAATTTTTTAGACGATGCAATGTACCATCACGAAAGCATTTGGCATATAATAACACTGAATTAGTTTCCTCCAAAATACCAAAACATTATACACTACACTTGACGCGCCATTCGTCAACAAAGTTGGCATTATCTGGAGATGATTAAAACTGTTTAAAAGATGATTCAGTTGTAATCATCTCCAGATGATGCCAACTTTGTTGGCGAAACACGCGTCGAGTGTAGTGTATAGTATTTTGATGTTTTGTGGAGAACTATGTCAGTTTTATCTTCATACCAAACGTTTTGATCTACTTCAGTATTCGCATATAATAACAATTATGATATATATTTATTAATTTCCAAGAGAAATATCCGTAACGTATAGGAGTTTAGTTTATACTATTGTGCTTACATTTACTAATATAAATTAGAACGAATATATGCACGAATTCATATTAGGAAATACATATGAAGTAATTATAAAATATAAATTCATGAAATATTAATTAATATGCATTTTGCGAGATAGATATAAAATACGTACATAATAAAAAAAATGCAGAGAAAGATATAAAATACAAGAAATATAATATACTATAATAGAATATAAATTGGTACTATATAGAAATAAATGTAATATTTATTATTGTTTATGTTTGTTGGTAATGCTGTTATAAATCATGACAGTGCTGTCAAAAAACTACCCAAAAATATTTTTTCTTAGAGTGACAAGCTTATGTACAAACTTTCAAATGCTAATGTGAGTATATTATTGGTAGTATGGATAGTATTTATATAATAGTACTTCTATAACAGTATGTTGTGTAATTGTACACAAGTGTGTATTGTGAAACGCACTTTACACACACATATGAATTGTGACACTGTTTATTTTCAGATGTGCTGTATACTATACTTTTTTATGGTTTCATTAAGTAGACAATAGTATGTAACAAGTGATAAATGAGGAACTTAATGCAATAAATTTGTCGATACAATTAATTTTATATTAATGTATCCTACGTATTCAAATTAGTAAGGTTTTGAAGTATTTTGTTTTCATGTCAGTCATCAAGTGTCCGTGCATCATATCAGTCAATATCGTATAACACATCATGCCAATACCGAAAAGAAATTTGAAATTTTATTACATATTTTCTTTGTTGTATATTTTTTGTACTTTCCTTCGCACTGTGTAGTAATCTTATATATATCTTATAAGTTATAGTTTTATTTAATTTTTCGTTTTATATTTAAAATAACTTTATATAAGTATGTGGAGTCAAGTAAAATAACCTTTAGTTAGAATTACTCTATAAAACATGGATTTAATTGGGACTTACCTTGGATTTTCACCGGTAAGTTCCAGCGAATCGACGGCTTTATTAAAAAGAGATGGTTTTGATGTTGAAAATAATGGCCTGTAAAGTGTTCTGGATTTTCAAGTTATAAGAAAGTTGTTATTTCTTTGGCTTACTTTCAGTTTCATTAATATCCACAATCGCGCTTTAGTCACGAATATATTTTAAATACATGGAGGATGCGCCAATGTGATTTTAAAGAATCTCGTTGGATAAAGTTCTAATAGATTTTTGTTTATGCATTTAAATAATGGTCACCTGCAGTAATTATTTAGTTCCTTCATGAAAAAACTTTGGTGTTACCAAAGTTAAATAATAGGAGTTAAATAATAGCAAAATAAATTTCGGTAATACCAAAGAATTCTTCTCAATCCAAATCATTTGTCTATTCATATTTTTCATTAAAAATAAATCTCCAAGTTTGCGAGCACCGTATACAATAATATACAATAACGATGCAAGTGATTTATAAAACAAATGTAAAACATGTATTTTAATTTTGCCTATGTCTAATTTACTATACTGTTATATATAAGTATACGTAATTCAGAAATGAAAAGATGTTATTGTATGTTCCTGCGTATAATTGTTTTCTTTCAGTTAGTTTTAATAGTTTAAAGTTTCTTATAAAACGAGCCATAAATACGATGAGGTATTTTATAATGGTTACCTAAAATTCAATATGTTTTCCCTGTCAATCTATAAATGGAATTGTGGTATATTAATTGACGCAAAAGTAATGACAGAATTTCCTGTTCTATTTTTAATTATTATTTGGGTAACTGATCTATTTATGCTTATAAAATATGGATTTAATTGGGAATTACCATGGATTTTCAGCGGTAAGTTCCAACGAATCGACGGCTTTATTAGAAAGAGATGGTTTTGATGTAGAAAATAATGGCCTGTAAAGTGTTCTGGATTTTCAAGTTATAAGAAAGTTGTTATTTCTTTGGCATACTTTCAGTTTCATTAATATACACAATCCCGTTTTAGTCACGTATATATTTTTAAATATATGGCGGATGCGCCAATGCGATTCTAAAGCATTTCGTTGTACAAAGTTGTAATAGATCTTTGTTTACGCATTTAAATAATCGCTACACTGATAGTAGTCATTTAGTTCCTTCATGAAAAAACTTTGGAGTTACCAAAGTTAAATAATAGGAGTTAAATAATAGCAAAATAAATTTCGACTATACCAAAGAATTCCTCTCAATCCAATTCATTTGTCTATACATATTTTTCATTAAAAATAAATCTCCAAGTTTGCGAGCACCGTATACAATAATATACAATAACGATGCAAAAGATTTATAAAACAAATGTAAAACATGTATTTTAATTTTGCCTATGTCTAATTTACTATACTATTATATATAAGTATACGTAATTCAGAAATGAAAATATGTTATTGTATGTTCCTGCGTATAATTGTTTTCTTTCAGTTAGTTTTAATAGTTTAAAGTTTCTTATAAAACAAGCCATAAATGCGATGAGGTATTTTACAATGGTTACCTAAAATTTAATATGTTTTCCCTGTCAATCTATAAATGGAAATGTGGTATATTAATTGACACAAAAATAATGCCAGGATTTCCTGTTCTATTTTTAATTATTTTTTGGGTAACTGATCTATTTATGCCTATAAAACATGGATTTCATTGGGAATTACCTTGGATTTTCACCGGTAAGTTCCAACGAATTGACAGCTTTATTAAAAAGAGATGGTTTCGATGTCGAAAATAATGGCCTGTAATGTGTTCTGGATTTTCAAATTATAATCAAGTTGTTATTTCTTTGGCATACTTTCAGTTTCATTAATATCCACATTCGCGTTCACCACGAATATATTTTTAAATAAATGGCGGATGCGCCAATGCGATCTTAAAGCATTTCATTATATAAAGTTGTAATAGATCTTTGTTTACGCATTTAAATAATAACCACACTGATAGTAATCATTTAGTTCCTTCATAAAAAACTTTCGGGTTACCAAACTTAAATAATAGGAGTTAAATAATAGCAAAATAAATTTATTTAATTATTAAAATAATAAATCGCTCTGCGACTATTGTTTTCCAAGTATGATTTTTGTACATCCCTTAATTTTTGCGCCTAGTGTATTTATACGCATTCTATACGGATTATTAATTAAATATTTCTTATTACTATAAAAACCAAGTTGTAAATATTTATTTGAGATACATGATTAAAATAATGATAAAGTTATACATTAGGCATGCCTTAGTATAATTTATTTCTCTAAGGAAATATATACAATTTTCGTTTTGTTGGTTCGCGTTCAACTAATTTACGTTATTACTTTTGTATTACCATCTACTTGTGGGATATTTTATTAAATTGAGAACTGGTGAAATATTATAAGGTTTGTCGCTGAAAATTTTAGTTAAAATTGTAAGAGAAAGTAACAATACAAACATTGTGAGCCATCCATAAGTGTTATGACATGACTCTATTTACCCCTTATCTTAAAAGGTGAATACTTTTTATATGCCTTTGTACGCCAAGCAACGCTTTTATATAATCTGCTCTACATATCCTTCTGCTGCATTGTTTCCACCCGTTATAAATGATGTTAAAATTAGCAAATTAATTTTCAGTGTGATATGCCATTAGTATCTATTAAGCGCTTTATTCCTCTATGCAACATACAATTATGATACAATCATATTAAACGGAGGGAAGAGGATGTATTCAATCAGTTTTGCTTTAAGCAAATTATTTCTGAAATATTTCTCGGACCACTAGAAATATTATTTATGAGTCTTGTCACGTCATTTGTTGGAATGTTGGCTATTTACTTCAGAGTATAAGCGCGTGTTAGGTTGCGCTTGTGAATAAATTAATATATCTAGCTGACGCCCAGGAATGTTAGCGGCTGAATGAAGTAACTTTCTCCCGTTTCTCGCATTTCTGTATTAGACTCGCAGAATTCTGTCGGCTAAGTTTCGCTTTGTTCAAAACTCTATTCTTGTACGTTAAAATAACGAATAATTAGACGCAGGATTGAAATTTTGGCTATTGTATACAGGATATAGCAACTCAAAGTCTAACAGGCAATTATACGCAACTTATGTGTATGAGATCAAGATGAATGAATTTTCTTTTATATCCAGGCATAATAAGTGTCGAACTGTAATTTGGTGTCCACGTTTCATTAATTTCAGGTAATTATCTCCAGTGGATAATTCCAGTAAGATTTATTTAATTTCCTTAAATATTAAAAATGGCAGCAACGACGATAGTAATAAAAATAGTCAAAACAACAACAAAGACGTAGTCGCTAGATCGATCGACAAAGTAAAAAATTCAAAACGACAGTAATTGGGTTGGGCAATTTAGGTTAGGGTTTAATTTACATCAATTACCTAGAAATATTAGTTTTCAATCAATAAACTAAAATACAAAACGAAAATAGGAAAATAATGTAAGATGTCTTATTGACAGATCAATTAACTATAGGGTTCTTCAATAGGGACGCTCGAAATTTGTTAGGTTATAGCGATCATGCTGTTAAAGCAATATTTATCTAATTTATTGTAAATAGTTCAATAGTTTATGGCAAATCATCATTGAAGTTTATGGCGTTCAATAACGTGTGCAAATTGTCAAATTTTATTTTCAAAATCAGTTTTCAGCTCAGTTCGAGAAACGTTCTGCGCATTACGTGATTTTTATCCTCGTCACAGCCGTCCCCCTTAGTCGACTATTCGACGTTTGGTGGCCAAACTCGTGTTAACCGTTTTGATGAGTAATCAGCAAACACCCGTACACCACCAAAACGCAAGGTCCGCTGAAAACATCGCTGCTGTGCGTGAGAGCATACGCGAAAACACGAGGTAATCGATTTCTCATCGCTCACAAGAACTTGGCCTTTTTGCGACTTCAATTTGATGAATTTTGCGTCAAGATTTGGGTCTGCACCCATATAAAATCCAACTGACCCAGAGAATTAATGTAAGCGACTATAGACAACGCCGTGTGATTGCTGGGCTCTCGAGTAGTTGGAAGTTGATCCAAATTTCGACAGAAAAATCATATTTAGCGGCGAGGTCTATTATTTGATGAATGAATATGTGAACAAGCAAAATGGTCGGATTTGGGGCGATACCAGTCCATATGTGATACACCAGCACTAAATTCACCCCGAGAGTGTCACTGTTCGGTACGGATTTTGGTCTGGCGGGATCATCGGTCCGTACTTCTTCAAAAACGAAAGTGGAATTGCTATAACCATCAACGGTGAGCGCTACAGATCGATGATAATCAATTTCTTGTGGCTTAAACTGGACGATATGGACACCGACGGTACGTGGTTCCGACGAACGGCGCTACGTGCCACATAGCGCATACCATGATGGACATTCTGCACGAGCTACTTGAAGGCATGATTATCTCGCGCAGCGGTCACGTGAACTGTCCCCCGAGGTCGTGCGATTTTTTGTTGATTGAAACATATATAGACATAGAAGTCTAAAGGCGAACGCCTTTAGACTTCTTCCCTTGGGGCTATTCGTATTTTAAATGCGAATAAACAGTAAACAATTGATGCCCTCAAAATCATAACGAACTCCGTCCAGTAAATTCAGCCAGATTTATGCAACAAGGTCATCGAAAATTGTATGGAAAATCCCGAATATGTGCCACCAAGTGGTTAATTGAACGACATTATATTCCGTACCTGATGCCATAATATATTTTTTCAAATAAAAAAAATGAGTAGATATCTCACACAACTTGTTTTATTTAAGTTTAAAAATCTAGCGTCCTTATTGAAAGACCCTTTACTTCTATAATTATATTGCTCATAAAATCATATATCTAAATATCTAAGAGGCAATTTCTTATGTGTATGAAACAAGAATTTATTATGCAATTTGATGCCATTGTTTCATCCATTGCATTTAATTATCTCAGAATAATTGCAGTAGATTTATTTAAATTCATTGAAAATTCAAAATGGCAGAATTCAAAATGACAGACTGTAGTAATTTATTAGTAGTAGTCAAAAAAACGGCAAAAATGTAGTCGCTAGGCCGGAAGGCAGAGCAAAAATATTCAAATGGACAGCGATCATCTACGGGTTGGGAGTACTTAGGCTATTGTTCAGGTTGCAACCGTTACCTAGTTAATTAATCTTTAACCAATACAAATTTATATTCAAACAAGAAACTGAAATTCAAAAGAATACACAAAAATCATATAAGTTGTATTACTGATAGTTCAATTAACCACATTCACAGTTATCTATGAAATAAAAATATATATGAATCCTCTTTTATATCTGGATAGAATTTGTGTCGAATTATAATTTGGTGCTTACGTTTGATTTGATATATTGCAGGTAACTACCTCAGTATAGATCTCTGGATAACTGATGGACTTAGATTGATAATTGTAGTTAGTTATCTACAGTTGTTACTTATCTACAGCCTTAAATTCAAAACAAAGTTTAGTTCTAATCAACTCCAGATGATGTCAACTTTGATGGTGAAGCGTGCGTCGAGTATAGTGTATAGTGTTTTGGTGTTTTGTAGAAAACTAAGTCAGTGTTATCTTCACACCAAAGGCTTCAACCTACTCCAGGACTCTTAAATTCCTAGTGTACAATTCCAGTAGATTTACTTATATTTCATAAATTTTGCAGACAAATTGTATCTATATCTATTTTACAGTGTAGTTTTAAAAAAAAAATCTATGTGGGCCTAAATGACCTTTTAATTAGCACCGATGTAGAATAAATTGTCACAAATATTCTTGCCTCTGTATAATACAGAAATTGTTCACTCTGAAGTGATTTCTTTGAACATCCCTCTTCTACTAAAAATGCATTTATATTAGACTTACATATATCGTATAAAATGATAACATATATGAATATCTTTCAATACAGGCAACAGGCGGTCTCTTTCACCGTTAGTTGCAAACAAATTTATTGAATTTCTTGAACTGGAAGTTATTAAGTCATCCCTTTTCAAACTTAAATATCATACATGTTGAGAATATATCATGTTTATGATTTGGTAATATGGTCTTTTAAATTTATGGTATCTACAGGACACAATATGAAAAAAATATTTTTCTCAAAAGACATATCCAATATATTTGGTGGGGAACTAACTTGTTTTCAAATACCACGATTCGTCTCTGTAATACACGTTTAAAACGCTCTTGAGAAATTTTATTTCCAGTAGAATCTTAATCAAAAATATATTGTATTACAAATAGATTATTTACAGTTTTCAAAATATAAAAATTGCATCTGACGAACTTTGTATTCATCTGGAAATAAATGTGTAGATATTAATACAACTCTCTTTATCATTCTGGGGATAAAGAAACAAGTTCTTATTTCAGTAGATCATCATGTAGTCACTAAATATTCCTTCACTTGAAGATTAATTAGTAAACTTTAGTCAAGGTACAATTACATTAAAACAATTAGTATATAATCGGATTATAGTAGAAAATAATGTGCAATGGATAATATTTCTAACTTGAAAATGATGCACAACTTTTGTGACGTAAAATCTGTAACTTAATCAATCACGATAAGTGAAGAGTATATATAAATAAGCATGCACGAGTGAACACCACTGAATTACAATGTCTATATACTTTTGTTTTGCCGTATTAAAAATAGAATATCAATTTGGACGATCAATGACAATAATTGCAATTTTTAAAAATATGATATGGATTAGTTGGCTTTTAGTCATGATTAGTCATTTATTTTTTCGTAACGACAGAGATTGTCTATTTCTTAAAGTTAATCTTATCTTTCGCATTAATATGTCAACTAGACTTTAATATACAGTAGTGGGAACTACATAAAATTAATTCACAAAGAGCAAAAATAATAAATAACTTCTAATACGTGTGTCTCGCTTAAAGAACCTAGATTTAAACTTCGAATATAAAATTACAGATGCTAATTAAAATTTTAAAGTATGACTATTTTTTGTTCTCTGTTAATTTATCATATAAATAGGGCCTATTTTTAAATATAGGCTTGATTGTGGAATATTTGCTAATTTATAATTAATATTAGAACATTAGATTGTATATTTGCTACACAAGTGCTATAACACACCGAAAGTAGGTTGTTGGAATTGGATGATTTCAGTACATATAAGAGACAATTTATTTTTAAAGAAGCTATTAAATCATGCGAATAACATTTTCAAAGAAGAGTTTATCAATATTCTTTGAGAAACATGGTTTTAAGGTAACTTGAAGGTTGTTCTAAAAATCTGGAAGTCTGTTTGTTCTATTAATTTCTTTCGCTCAACCCAAAATGTATTATATGTCATTTGTGTGAATTTTGATACGTCTATTGTCATATTTAGGTGTATCAAGGTTGGTTGCCGCTTGATCTCTAATTTTATTAACCTTACCAAAAGGTAAGAGTTTATCGGAATAGGCTCTTGAATTAACTTGTAGGAAAGGGAAGTTTAGACAAATTTATCTACTATCTCTTTATTTACTTCAAACTAAGAAAAGAAAATTGTTTCTTCCTATACCTGCCTCTTTTTACCTGTGGTGATTGTTCTGTTATGAAATAGTAAGTAAATGAAATAGTTTCTGTTACTGATAAATACTTATGCACTGAAATGTAATTACCATGATTAAAATATTTACCGATAGAGGACCGAAACAGAACTGATCAAAGTTGTACCTATTTTTCAAAGCTCAACATCCCATGGGGGTGGTTTAACCAGACCGGGTTTCTGGTTGAGATCTTGAAGCTTCCGTACTTCGACCAATAACATCGATTTTCGGTTGACCGTCTATATATATATATATATATATATATATATATATATATATATATATATATATATATATATATATATATATATATATATATATATGTTAAATATAGACAGCCCTCCTTATTATTATCTGTATTGTTAATATTTTTCCACGTATTCCCGATACGTGTCGCAGTGTTTACATGATCTGTTTATCACTGGCCCATGCCTGTTATTATACAGAGAGAAAAACGCGACAAAGCTCTTCGTGGACTGCTTGGTGGATATTTACTTAAATAGTATAGTATTAATAATTGTTCCTTAATCGTTCCTCTATTTCAATTAACTTAACCTGACGAATTATTGAATTTCATCTGACAAATTTGTGTCACATCCTTTATCTTACTTAATTGAGTCTTTTAAAATATAAACTGCTTATCTAACTGGCCATTGTTATGTAAATTTGGAAAGTGTATTATAATCACTATATTTTTATATACACACGTTTGGGATGGAAGGGATGTAATCGGCGCAACCACTTGACTGCAACCACACACATTCAGACAAGTATCAGGGCACATTTACAACAGAATATCGTTGCCAGGTTTCTAAAGAATTTTCATAAACACAACTTTCATTTACTAATACTGAAAAAGAGTTATTTAAAATAGAGGGCTTAATGGCAACTATATGTTCACAAATCTGTGATTCTGCCTAAAGGGATGCTATACAGGGAGTCTAAACAATAATAAGAATATATAATCACAATATTGTTACATAAGACATTATGTTAAAATATGGGTTACATTTAAAATTATGTTACATCGTTGATATATAGGCATTTCTCTTATAAGCATATATGAGGATGTCAGGTGAGTGTGCCCTAGTTTTATGCTCGTAATATTTAATTGCTCGCGTCTTTTAAAAGTCAGTTTTTGTCGCCAATATAATACTTCACGTTTAATTAACTTTAAGTGAGTTTCTCATGTCTTCTATTTCTCTTGCCATGCTTTCCCAATACTTTCTCTTAAGTGCACTTTAAGACCATTTGTTCTAATTAAAATTGAATCTATGCGGTCCGATTGTGCTGCTAATTTCACTGTATTGTCTCCAGCTTCACTTTCAGTTATTGCAATATATCCTAGGTACTATATGACTACCATAATTGTGCCTCAATTACATAATATGTTAAATAATAATAACATTCTCTGAATTACTCGTTATTATACGTATTAATAATTGCCTAGGGCGAACTAAGGGAGTCAGAACAAACGAGGGAGGTATTACATTACCGTTATATTCTTCCAGATATATCCAGTTATCATTCTATGAATTTATTTCCAGAGTTACTGTTATAATTAAAATATTAGTCAGTAATATCGTCACCATCATACTCATATATAGATAAAAAATTATGAAACACAAAACACACCACATATGAGTAAATTAGGCTATAAATTCAACACCAAAGGTGCCTGAACAGAGGATGCATATTAAAAAGGCGATACTGAAACATCCACTTCCATTGATAATGCCAGTGCCGCCGTCTGGATTCGAAAAAAAGTCGTAGGAGTCACTGGGTAGTCAGATCTTATACAACGCTCTTGCAAATTAAGCTGAGAGCATCACATGGATTAGATTTTTTTCCAAAAAAGATAATTTAGTGCTCTTATGTAATGTTCGATATTTCTGTAATTAAATGTTGTGTCAACAGTAGTTAATCCATTTTAATTGCTTCAACTTGTTTTTATTATTTCTTAATTGTTTCCATATTGTGCCAGAATTGAAAATTAAAAAAAATCACAATTGACACCTATCAGCTCCTCAACGCACAAAAATTGTTGAGTTTTATTTTATAAATCAGAAATCCATCATTTTAATGCAGCGTTAATACCCAGGACATTAATACCAGAGATGCTAAACAAAAATATAATTTGTAATATTGCTGTTAAGTTTGGAGAAACGGGAATTGTGAGATATCGCTCTAACACAGGGAGACCACGTTCGGCTGAAAATTCGGAGAATATCGAGCGAGTAAGGGAAAGTGTAATGACGATCCGTCAAATTCAACCAGAAGACGATCTAATGAACTGGAATTGACGAGGACTAGCTTGTGACGGGTAATGAAACTTGATTTGCACTTTTTTTCTTACGAAATTCAGCTAGTTCATGAAATTAAGTCTCGCGATAAATAACAGCCCCTACAGTATAGCGTGGCTGCAAAAAATCCTTATTTTATTCATCAATTAATTAGGAGTGACGAGGCACACTTTCATCTAAACGGACATGCTAATAAACAGAATATGTGATTCTGGGTCACTGAAATTCCTCGAATAATTCAAAAGAAAGAGCTATATCCAATCTGTGTAACTAGGGTGATCGGGCTATATTTTATTGAGGATAATGAAAGCAACACAATGACTGTGAATGGAGGATAGAGCGTTACCAAATAATGGGTAGAAAACTTTTATTTCCAGATTTACAAGACTTTATACGAGAATTTATCGTATCAGCAGGAAAGTACCACACGCCACACTGTTAGGCAGAGTATTGTCCTTTAAAGAACCGTGTTTTCTAATAGAATAGTTTCTCGAAATTTCGACTTGAACTGGCTCTTAAGATCTCCAGATTTAAGGGGCTATATCAACTTAGAATCATGAAAAATAGTCGATATGCGGGATGAATTTTTGGGAACTATTAATGATAAATAAACATTTTTTTTCTTAAATTGAAGATAAGTTTATTGTAAATATGGTGTAGTGAGCACAATTTAAGAATATTGAAAACCGGAAGAGATATGCCCGCCGGAAGTGAGGCATCTATTTCGCGACCCGGTTTGCGGTGACCCTTCTCCTGCCAAAACTGATCATCCCAAATCAAAGATCGTAAGACATCATGAAATTAAGGGCATACGCAACAAAAAAAGGCACATAGAACTGAATTACAAAAATTCGGTAAAAAACTCAATTATTATCGTAATTTGTTTAAACAATTTTAGCTATTTTAAAAAAATACGATCGTCTGTTAACAATGGCTTAGAGCGTGACTGTTCTAAGTTTCAGATGAATCTGTCGATCGGTTCTCGAGATATGATGGTCACCGTTTCGGTTTCAAAGGACGTTGCCTTTTTTTCAGGATGATGAATTCTCGTGCTTGTTTCATCTTTCTTAGCGCGATAAATTTTGTGCGTATACATTATTACAATATAGAAGGAAAAACATGTATGAAATAATGATTCCTCAAGTTTGTTGCTGATTCGTTAAGTCGATCATTGCTTCGCACCCGACGAGGGGCTCATTGAGGGGCGCAGGTAGCAGCATTAGTCACCCTCTACCCCGTGACTGAAGCTTTAGACCTCTGTAAATTTTAAAGATATCGATGTGAAACTCTCCGAATATATTCTTAAGACATTATACCATAATAATCAACAAAAAAATTATCGAAAATTCTAGGTGGATGTAGGCCTTTAATGGTGGACGACATATTTTTTGGGGTTGTCTAAAGGAAATGGTATACAAAAATAAACCGTGGATACTTGTGGAACTGAAAGACAGTATTAGAAACAAAATTCGGGAATACTAATAGAATGTGACATTAGAGATGGAATATGTAGTAGTTAGAAGTGATAAGAAGAAGAAGGAGGTAACGAAATGTTATTTTTCATAGTGATAAGAAGAAGAAGGAGGTAACGAAATGTTATTTTTCATAAATAATTCTCCAAGGAATATACATTATATTATTGCTTGAGAAAATATTGTATTGAACTTATTAAATACAATATTTGAAAAATCATTTGCTTAACTACTCTTGGCCTAGTTTGTGTTTATTTCAGGAATTCCAGGAATCTAATACCCTATGACTTTTCTCCCTAAAGGCTTTGAGGAGAAGATTAATATATTAATTGTGGTTAATTCCAATAAGTATAATTTATTTAAAAATTGTTGTCGCTGTTTTTTCTATTTCAAGAAAAAGTTTTGTTATATTAATTAATTTTCGTTAAAACTCAAATATTTAAAACAAATATACATATTCAAGAACAACCTAATCCATTAATAATTTCGCATCATATTTATAATACTGTTTTAGTTTTAAAATGACATTGGATTCAGTAAAATTAATATAACACCGCTGTTGTCTTATATGTACACTAAGAGAACAGTTTGTTTTCAATAAGAAGACGAATTTGGACAATTTTAACATGTTAAATTATTGCTAGTGTAATGCAATCTACCCTAAACCGATTACTGCAATATATTTTTTATTTAGACAGAAATGCAGAGTTTAGAATTTCGTGTCGTTTTGGAGGAGATAAACTAAAACCATTCGAGACCAGCATCTGAACTTGCTATCATACTACAAAACGTACTTGTTTTAATTCAAAACATTTTATTATTGGAATAACAATTCCAGTGATAGTTGGACAATAATAATGATATATGTTTAACTTTGAACTATTAAAAATCGATTAAATAATAAGAAAGTTGTAAGTAAAAAGAACAATTTTTTTTGTTGTACTCTATAAATATATGGGTGATTACATGTGATGACTAACTGTGGCAATAAAGACCCAATTATGTTGAGATATATATTTATTAGTACGTAAATCTTTGTAGGGATTTATTCTTGTTAGTTGCTTTAATCATATGAGACAAATATGCTTACGAATCAAGTACATAGTTTAAACTTATACTCTTCAATGGGTTCGTGTATGCCACGCCACTGCACTTTCTGATAATATTTATAACTCTATTAGGAAGGTTCATTCCCAAATATCTATTTATATCAGCATCACACTTAAAATACTATTTATAATACAGGCCTATGGAGTCTTAATTACTGCTTCATTGCTGGCCCCTCGAGATCAAATAAATCGTGCTGCTAATTCAGTTATATATTAATGCAATGACATGTATAGGTACCAAGGGTGTACGTCAAGAAAATATAATTATGTTTGAATACATTAGTCCCAAATTTAACTGTAATTATATACAAATTCCTCTTGACTATTCATGTGCGACATTGATTAATAAGTCCTAATATATATTGTGATGAGGAAGGACATACTTAAATTCTGAATAAAAACATAGTGTGTTCCAGAAGTTTGGAGTAAATTTGTATACGCAAAATTCAAATTTCTTTGTCTATTTTGGTTTGTAAATTGTGTTTAAAATACACCTCCTTTCTACCTCATCCACATAACTTTTGTACAAATTATATATAGCGGCCGTGTATAAAATTATTTTTAGAAAAATTTTGATGCTAAGTCTCGATTACTAGAGCCCATAATCAGGCAAGTGTGGGAAACAAAAACCATTTCAGCTGGCTGGAAGGAAGGAATAATAATAAAACTACCCAAAAAAGGAGATCTCACTCAATGCCAGAACTGGAGAGGTATAACCCTGCTAAATACAATAAATAAAATTTTAGCCACAGTAGTACTTAGGAGACTCACAAATGTGATCGAACCAAAGCTCCGACCTAATCAAGCAGGCTTTCGATCAAATTGCTCCTGCATAAACCACATAAATACGATTAGAATGATAGTTGAGCAATCTGTAGAGTGGCGGACTTCAGTATACTTAATATTTGTGGATTTTGAACGTGCTTTTGATAGCGTTTCACATGGTGCCATTTGGAGAATATTAAAGTTAAGAGGGTTTCCTGAAAAAGTGATATCCCTCATAAAAGCGCTGTATGCAGAAGCTAACTGCAGGGTAGCGCATAGTGGAACCAATAGTGAAGGATTTGAAACATTCTCTGGGGTCAGACAAGGAGGCGTGCTCTCCCCATTCCTATTTAATATTGTGCTAGATCACATTCTATCTAGAGTCAATAGCAATGCACGAGGTATCCGCTAGACCTTAACCTCCAGCCTGGGCGATTTGGAATATGCAGATGATATGTGCCTTATGGGCCAAACTTTTCAAGAAACAGCAACTCGGTTGCAGATACTTTCAATAGAAGCCAGCAAGATCGGCCTAAAAATCAACAGTAATAAAACAAAGTGTATCAGAAATAACACCAGATACAATTTCATATAAATCACATAGAAATAGAGGATGTTGAGGAATTCACCTACCTGGGAAGTATCATTACAAAAAGTGGGGGTGCAGAAACTGATACTCGTAGTAGAATACGAAAAGCACAGCAAGCCTTCAGTTCACTCGACCCAGTGTGGAATTCCAGACAATACTCCACACAAACAAAATTACGAATTTTTCAATCAAACATCAAGTCAGCTCTGTTATATGGTTATGAAACCTGGAAAGTCACAAAGGTACTATCACATAAACTGCAAGTATTTGTCAACAAGTGCTTACGAAGAATATTTTGGCCAGACCGCATGGCAAATGATGACCTTCTGCATCAAACAGGGCAGACGGAAATTGCATCTGCAATTAAAATCAGAAAATGGGGTTGGGTGGGGCACACACTCCGCAGACCCAACAATAGTGTTGCGAAACAGGCTCTAGAATGGAACCCACAGGGATCTAGAAAAGTAGGAAAACCGGTACAGACATGGAGAAGAACAGTGATGGACGAGTTAGAAAGGGCAGGAAAGACATGGAATGAGGCCAAAGTCATGGCGCAAGCAGGACCAGATGGCGCGCTTTTACCGAAACCCTATGTTCCATGTAGGAGTTAAAGGACAATATAATATAAGTCTCGATTATTTACAATTTTAATTTATATTTTGAGTTTTGTTGATGATGAGATTTTATGTAGAAGGAAAGTAACTTCATCAGACAAAATAATATTTAAGCAAAAATTTATAGACTTGTATCTATTTATTTATTCTTAGGTTTATTATTTTATCAGTCACTTTAGAAGAAATTCAAACATTAATGTTGTTGTCTTCTACTCCTTGCTATATATTTGTTCTGCTTGGTCTCCATCATTATATGGCATGGCGGCAGTTATGTTCAGTTGTCATGACTTCCTGCGGTAACCGTCCAGTATAACATACAACTATGAAAGTTATGATCAACCGAGTACGATTATCACCATATCAGATAACTATAGTGATGGACCAGAATTACAATATATAACCAAAAGTAGAAGACAGCAACATCAGTCTATGGATTTCTTCTAAAGAAGCTGATGAAATTCATCGAAGACCATGACATAATTGCAAAGAATTTACTTAATTGAATTACGATCGTGAAAATTTACGTTAGTAAAATTTATGTGTTAGTCTTCTAATATCTGGTTTATTCTATTTTCTATATGTCCTCAAAACATTGTTACCATCGTGACATTATTTTTCCCTCTTCCATCAATGTTCATGTATCATTATTGGACAATTTGGTATAGAGTTTTCTGTTATTTTCCTTTCCTATATGTTTTTAATATTTTGTAGAAGAGCGTTTGGTTACCACGGCTATCTTTTCCCATTTCTCATTAATTCTTCCCAAAAATTTTTCTTGGGAACTTCTTTTTGATTTATTCATCATCTCTTAAACTTTTGTTCTCTGTGCTTCATATTCATCATAATTTTCGTGGTTCATATTACTTAAGTATTTTTCCATTTATTCTTATTTGATTTAATTTCTGTTTTATTTTTCTCATCCAGCACCTTGTTTTCTTTTTGTCACTTATTGTATTCTGCGTGTTGTGTTTAGCATTGTCTTTAAAATCTGCTCACAAGGTATTTGGATTATATGCCCATACTTCATTTAATTCTTATCATCTCCTTGTGTGCCATTTCTTTATCTTTTCTAAGCGTTTCTTATTCTCTTAATTTGTTATTCCATATTGTCACCTGTTTTAATTTATTTCATCTTGTTGTTTTATTAGTTTCTTTTTGTTCCGTTGAATTCTGGCTTTAGAAATCAGTAAGTAATGGTATGTATACAATTCTTCCCCTATTTTTAATCTGGTGACTGCAATTTTTGTATATTTAAATTTTATGTATAAAATCGTTGCGATGAATAGAAGAGCAACGCGAAACTTTGCAACGGAAAATATAGGTGATTTATCGTCATTGTTATTGTGATATTATGATTGTTTGATGTATAACTATGATAGCAGAAATAATGATAATCCTGAATAATAGAACTGCAACGATAGTATCAGCATTGTTGATGTGTACCACAGATACCCATCATTCCAGCTGAATATTGATCAAAATCCAGATTAGCGAGTTTTCTTTTTCACTAGCGAACGCCGAGCTGTTCAAAGTTATAAATCTCCCGTAGTTTGCGATATTCCACTAATTTATAAGGTAAATCTGGCTCGTTAAAGTTCAGAACTAAAATAAAAATAAATAAAGCAAGACGAAGTAAAAAAGGAGCGTGAAGGATACAAATAGCATCTCAGGCAGCCCGAAACGCATTGTACAATAATTATGAGGCTTTGTTCGTCCCAGAAGTTTCAGTTTGCGTACTACGTAGTAATAAAGAAGGACATAACTTAATCTGTGCTTCTGTTTGGGAATGATTTTCCCAAAAATAGCATATTTAAATGTGTACTTTTTCCCGGCATTTATTTTCTGCGCATTGAATTTGTGGCCACAAAAAGTTTTCGGGCATTGAAGCCCGGATTATTTGCTCTTGTATTTAAAACTTTGGCTTATTATTTTTTACTCGTCTGCTTTATTTCTGCGTCTAGTTTTCAGCTTGATGCACCGTCTATGGCAGTTATTCAACCGTTCCGTGTCAATGATCTTGATCTCTGCGGCCTGGAGGATTGGAATATGTAAATTGTATGGAAGAGGATAGCATCCTTATCCTAGCCAGACTCCTCGGTATATTATTTTCGAGAGATTAATGGTTATAGAGAAAGCATATGTGTGTAATATATAGTGCAGTTATATTTTAATACCGATGGGAAATGTGCTCGATGAATCTTACTTTTTTACACTTGCTTTCTATTTCCGAGCTAAAAAATATGCAAATTGAGGTAGATGCAACAATCAATCTAAAAATATTATATTTATATTTTCAATAGGTTTTAAATATGTCATTATGGTGTCTAGAGTGGGGAAATATGGTGATAGTAATTCATTTACTGATTACAGTTTATAGACTCCAGTATGCCTTCTTGAGAGGTTCTCTAGCTTAGGCTGTCAGCTAGTTTATTTTTTTAAAATGGGCGGTGATGTCGTCTGGAGGAAATTCCTTTATGTCGGTGATCTTTGGCCAATGTTTTCCAAAAATGGATTAACTCATGATTAAAATTGGCGGAACAGACATATAATACGTGCTACATAGTTTCATACTGTACACATATTTTATAAAATTCACATTTTTTATGGCTCAAATTTACATTACAAGAAATTTTCTCATCTTACAGTGTCCAGTTACAATTCCTGTTACAGGACGAAGACATTCCTTTTAAACATTTTTAAAATCGTTATGGCCGAATCGTAGTTGAGGTATCTTAAGAATTACCTGGCAAGTTGACAGCTTATCGTTTCATCCAACAATTTCTTTTTAAATTTCCTGCTTTCTTTAAATTCTAGCTTTATTGTTGTAAATGGTATTGTAGTAAGAGGGGCAGGTTCAAGAACATCTAGACTAGCAGGACTGAAAGCCATACGTTGTTTATAAGGTTTGCCTTCAATGACGTTGTTCATGATGATATTTCTCTGGCATGACTATTCAAAGATCACTTATACAGAATATATAGGTGCTTTCAGTTCTGCACTCTGCTCCCTACTTCTTTGTCCAGCCATCTGTGAATACATCAATTATTTCCCTATTAGTGCTCTTAATATGACTTGTTGTATGTATGGCATAAGGCCTGCTAAAAATTAATTGAGGAGGTACATTGCCAAAGCCCACATGAAAAATATGCATCGCATCGATAGCTTCACTACATACGTGGTTCCCAGCATTCCTGAATCCTTATTTATTTTTTTATATACCAAATAACAGATTATGGGAGTTGGAGAGCCCTTTTAGATAAATATCCAATAGTGGCATTACAAAGTTTTAACATATCTGCTTTGTTAAATATATAAATAACGTCAATTTATGAAAAAGTTTTAAATCGAATACTGAAACAAATAATACAGTTAAAAGCGAAATATTATTGTTAAATATGAGAATAACGTTATTAACAATTTAAAGTCTTACTTCATTTGTTTTTGACGTTAGACAGTTTTATTATTTTCGTAAGGCAATATTTGCATAGTCTAACAACCTATATGCTAATAACAGTAATAATATTCTTAATGATAGGTTTAATTTCCGCTAGTTTCACTGTGTCATTACGAAAGTAAATAGAGCTAGTCCCGAATATCAATTAATTTAACAGTGTCACGTTATAATTCGTAGACTGAGGGAGACGTCAGAGTGCTTTTGAACTTATGAGGTGACAGACTTACAATTATTGGTTTAGGTGCTAGTGCGATATAAATGGGATTGGAGTCAAAATTCACTAGGCGTTATTAGGATGTCTCCCAGTTAATTTCGAGACGAGATTAATTTACGTATAAATGTTGTTCATTTGTATTGAGATATAGAGGTAGATTGTACAGTACTGGTATATGATTTGATCGCAATATACATTTATATATTTTGTTTAAATTCTTTGTATTTTTTCTACCTTACCTTATCTTGTTTAGTACTAGGATAGTGCAAAAAGTGTTGATATTTTCATGTGTTGTCTAGACTATTCATATTCTGTACATTTTCTTTACTATTGATGTACTTTCTTTTCAGCTAACAATTTTTGAAGGCGTGGTGAAAGTGCTATCGTTATTTTAACGATACTTAATATTTTCATTCTTTACATTAATAGTTATACATGGATATTCGCACATCAGTGAAGTCTAGAATGTGAGTATAGTTATTTATACTCAATACATATACATATTACATAACACATATTTTTTGAATAATTGGCGGAGGTGCCAGTATTACTTTAAAAGTTTCTATATAAAAAAAGTTTGGACACACGGAAATTAGACATCCTTCCCCAGAAATCCTACAGGCAGGTTTGTGTAGAGGAAGGTTACACATATAAACGCGGACAAACACCCAGTCCTGAGGGAAGTGCCAAGTTCCCTCTGGTGAGAATCGAACTCACGCAGACAATGTGCCCAGTATTTGGTCCAGTTGCCACCCTGTTACCAAATACCAAGTCAGCACCACCGTGGCATCATGAGAATAAGACCACGCGTCACCCATCCAAGTCGCAACGTGCAATTCGTTGCTTGACTTCGAACAGCGCAGGTCCGACAATGGACGGAGTACGCTGCCTCATCCTCATATTAAATTCAATATTTAATAAATAAATGGGTTACATAATTTTGGCCCACTTTGTATAACTTGTACTTAAGTAATTGTTTTCTGGTAACGTACTTATCATCTTTTATTACCGCTGGTAGATAATCATTTAAATTCTCTGTTTGTTCTAGTTTACCTTATCTTCTTTAAACAAGGTTCACAACAGTATATGAACTTTTTATTTGTTGTCTGTAGATACATGATTTTACTATTGATACACATTCTTCTCCGCTAACAATTGTTAAAGGAATGGCGAAAGTTTCACCATCATTTCAATGTTTGTGAATATTTTCATCACATATAACATATGTATTGTATTTTCATTCATAATTATAGACGAATATTCTCATTGAAGACTAAAAAGTAAGTATACTTAATTTTATTCAATATATACAAATAGCAAATGTATTTTTAAATAACTGGCGGAGGTATCACGATCACTTTGAAACGTTTCTATATACAGGGTGGGCCAAAAGTAGTTAACCCATTTCAATAGCTTCTACTTTTTCCTATTTTCTAATTGTCTCCATTTTGTTTTACAATTGTAAGTAAAACTTGGAAAACTCAAGATACCACGAATAACTCAAGATGGACACATGTCAGTTCACTAACGCACAAAAATGGTCGATTATTAATTTCTAAATCAGAGATCCATAATTTGAGTCCAGGGTAAAAACCGTGTACATTTTAATACCAGCGATGCGCACACTAAAAAACAATTTGTAATGTTGGTAAGTTTCAGGAAACGGGAAGCGTAAGAGATCGCTCTGAAACATATATACCGTGTTCAGCTAGAAATCCGGAGAATATCGAGCAAGTGTAAATGATGATCCTACAAGTTCAACCAGAAGACGACCAAATGAACTGAAATTAACCAGGACTAGTTTGAGATGGGTATTGAAACTTGATTTGCATTTTTCCCTTACAAAATGTAGCTAGCTCATGAAACTAAGCCTCGCAATAAACAACATCGTTAAAGTCTAGTGTAGCTTGTCAACAATTAGCTTCAGATGTATCTAATTTTATTTATCATTTAATTATAAATAACGAGGCACACTTTCATCTGAATGAACAAGTTAATAAACAGAATATGCAATTCTGAGCCACTGAAGATTCTCGAATAATTCGAGAGGAACTGTTGTATCCAATCAATGTAATTGTATTTGGTGGACTAACTTTAACTAAAGTGATCGGGCCATATTTTTTTTGAGGATAATGAAGACAACTTCGTAATATGGAGCGTTACAAAATAATGGTACATACATTTTTATTTCTAAATTTACAAAACTTTCTGATTTCAGCAGGAAGGTGCCCCATATCACACTGTTGGTGTGGTATGGTGTTGGTGTGTTCAGGTGAAGACGTATTGCCCTTTTAAGAACTGTGTCTTTAACAGAATAATTTCTGAATATTGAGACTTGAGGTGGCTCTCAAAGTCGCTCAACTTAACGGCGCTCGATTTATTTCTTTGGGGCTATCTAAAAGAAAGAGTGTACAAAAATAAACTACGGATACTTTTGTAATTGAAAGACAATAGTGGAAACCAATTCGGGAAATACCATTAGAAACGTTGACGTTAGTGATGGAAATATAGTGGGTAATACAAAACTGTGTGAAATAGAAGGTGATTGCCTACGAGACGTTATTTTTAACAAATAAATCTCCAATGAATATACTATTTGTTATCGTTTGTAAAAGTATTATATTGAACTTATTAAATCCAATATTTGGAATATAAGTTGATTAAGTACTTTTGGCCCACCTTGTATATCTATGATAAATTGTAGTTAATTATTTATTTATTGCGAATGTGACCTTATTTTATAATCTTTTATTACCGCTAGTAGATTATTTAAATTCCCTGTGTTTTTTCTACCTTGCTTTATCTGTTTTAATACCAAGTTCACAATAGTACAGTAACTGCTGATATTTTGATTTGCTTTCTTTAGAAAATAAATCAAAGAAGAAGAAAGAAGGGAAGAGAAAATTTAATTTACTTATGATGCATATTTTTTATCTTCTAACAATTTTAAAAGAATGGCAAAAGTTTCACCTTCATTTTAATGTTTGTGAATATTTTCACTCATCACAATAATTATACATGGATATTTTCACGTCATTGAAGGCCAGAATGTATTCTACTATAATATACTAAATATACTACATGTATGTATATATATATATATATATATATATATATATATACATACATGTAGTATATTATATATATATATATATATATATATATATATATATATAATATACACCTACGAAACATTTTTAAATAATTGGCGGAGGTGCCACCATCATTTACTATACATATATATGTTCCTATATATTTCTACAATAAATTATGCTGTAACTTTGTTTTGTAAATTTTTATTACCGCTAGTAGGTAATAATGTAAAATCGTTGTATATAATGGTTAGGTGTTAAAAATAAAGAATTTAAAATGGTTATTAAGGATACAAGTGCATAAAGTGATTGATGGCTTGTGACATAAATGCGAATTTAGCCAAAAATACCTCGTGTACGCAAAAAAAACCCAGAAACTGCCTCCCCTATTTTATATTATTTAGAACTATCTTTTATTAAAACTATGTAAATTGTGTGTTTATAGTTACCACCATAAACAAATATTAAAGTGGATGGTTTTATAATAAACCCTGATACATGCGATATCCTACACAGAATTAATGAAGTGGTAAAGAATACAATGTTGCTAGAGAAGTGAAAAAATCTTCGATGCCCAATACGACCAGTTGTGATTCTGGTTAAGTAAAGTTAACAAGTACTCTGAAACTATATTGTTTACACAGTATTGACAGTCAAAAATATGTTAAATATATGTTATGCCAAAGTTGATGTTGACAATTAGAAATGTTGACACTTTAATATTTCCGAATATTCAGGTCTTTTTATTTTAAAAGGAATGATAAGTGATATAAACCAAGTAAATCTAGAATATATACAAAATAAGAACTATAGACTTCTTTATAGAGAGGCGCAAGATAATAGATCGAATATCTTCAATTTGTCTATATATTGTTAACTAAGAAAACTGAGTCAAGTGTTATGTTTCTTTTAGCAGGGCTTAAAGTAACGAACAGTGCATAAAGTAGTAAATTTTACGTATTGGTGATTATTTTACATATTAGTACCATGTAATGACAAGAGTATGTACATTAGTATTTTACGTATTATCGGGAATAACAATATTTATTACATACATACATACATACATACATACATACATACATACATACATACATACATACATACATACATACATACATACATACATACATACATACATACATACATACATACATACATACATACATACATACATACATACATACATACATACATACATACATACATACATACATACATACATACATACATACATACATACATACATACATACATACATACATATATACATACATACATACATACATACATACATACATACATACATACATACATACATACATACATACATACATACATACATACATACATACATACCTACGTACGTACGTACGTACGTACTTACATACATACATACATACATACATACATACTTACATACATACATACATACATACATACATACATACATACATACATACATACATACATACATACATACATACATACATACATACATACATACATACATACATACATACATACATACACGATAGCTATTTGTCGGATAGGTTGCTCATCTATGACACAGAAGAAGGACAAAGAGAATACGAAGTCACCGCGGGAGTCCCACAAGGGTCGGTCCTGAGACCGCTACTATGGAACGTCTGTACGATGGACTATTAAACCTGGAACTACCGGAAGACACGACGATAATAGGATTTGCTGATGACGCAGCGGTAGTGACAACTGCAAGAAGCACGAGTACTGTAGAAGTAATAGCAAATGAAGCGGTCTTAGGGGTGAAGGAATGGTTAAACGAAAACGGGTTGGAAATGGCAGTGCATAAGATAGAAGCTGTATTGATAACTGACAAAAGAGCTGCCACTCCTCCAGTGCTTAAGATAGGAAGAGAGAAGATCCAGTGGAGTAAAAGTGTAAAATACTTGGGAATACAAATAGACAACAGATTGACATATGCTGAACAGATAACAAAAACAGTAGAGAAGGCAGTAAAAACAGCCTCGGCCCTGGCAAGGTTAATGACCTGGACCAACATCGGTGGTCCAGGCGAGATGAAGAGAAGGCTATTAAACAGCGTAGTCCACTCTAAGATATTATACGGGGCGGAAATATGGACGGAAGCGATGGAAAATAAAAGAATCAGGCGTACCTTGGCATCAGTCCAAAGACGCAGCATATTAAAAGTGATATCAGCATATAGGACAGTCTCAGAGGAAGCGGCATTGGTGGTGGCAAGCACACCGCCAATCGACCTCCAAGTTCGAGGAAGACAGGAGGTGTACAACGAATATAGATTGGACGAAAGGGTGAAAGAAAGAGTGCAAGTTAAAAAGAGGGCAAGGGAAAGGCCCATGGAAAGGTGACAGGAGAGGTGGGATTCAGGTACCACGGGTAGGGGGACGCATAGACTGATACCGAATGTGAAAAAATGGACAGACAGGAAACATGGACAAGTAAATTACGAGTTAACTCAGGCTCTGACAGGACACGGATGATTCATGGCATACCTTAAAAAATTTAAGAAGCGGGAGAGCTCCACGTGCTTGCTATGTGGAGATACAGAGGACAATGCACATCACGCAATATTTGAATGCAAAGCCGGACAAGGAAAGAGACAACGACTTAAGGAAAGGGTAGGCGTTGAATTAACTGTGCAAAACATGGTGCCAGTCATGCTGGAAGAAGAAATGAAATGGGTAGCAGTGCGGGAATACGTACAAGACATAATGAGGGAGAGGAGGAATGCGGAGACAGAAGGGCGTAGAATTCAGCTCCTGAACCCCTAATCTCGAAAGAGGATGGGGGATGTAGGGAAATAGCTAAGAAAGGACATCACTCCGAAGTAATGTGAAAGCGGTTCCGGGGTGATGATCAGGAGTTCAGGGGGGCCACTTGTGAGTAGCTAGCTGCTCCTATGTCCCCCCCAAAAAAAAAAAATACATACATACATATGAGAGTGACAGTGGCGCATCCGCCATCTTTTGGAAAATGTTTATATAGAATAAATAGAGCCTTGTGAAGTTACGAGTATATTATTGATATGAAGGAAACAGTATTCCTTACCAATTTGATATGATTTTTAAAATAATGTTAAAACACGAAGTAGAATAATAAATACACTATTGACATTAGTAATTTAGTATTTTATTTATTTCATATTAAAGGAGATACAGTCATTCATCACCTATTGATATACTGTTATTATATCGCATTAAACAAAACTTTCTTTGTTCTGAATATATAAAAATACACACTTATTTTTCCGAAAGTATTCATTGTTGGAATAATTTCTGCAAGTATAAAGTTAAATTCCGTGGTTAGCCATATATTTAGAGAGGCGATGCAGATGTTTTAAATCATACATTAATGAAAAGTTGCATTTAAATATGAATACTTTTTATATAAAAAATCTTCCCTTATTAATTTTAATGTTATTGAAATATATTAACAAACAAATTAAAATTATTTAGCAATTTATAGTAGCACAAATTTTTCTAAAACAGAATACTAAATAAACAAACAACGCAAAAAGGAACATAGAAAATAATTATAAAACATTAAGCATAATGTATATAATATAGCCAAATGAAATTAACATATAAAATGGAACTTTTGCAAACGCAGACTTTATTCCGTTTTTTTTTTCTAAAAGTACACGAGTGTCTTCTATAAGTACTGTACCCAACACTATTAAAATTACAACGTTTCCTCCCAAATTCGTTTAATGTATCCATTTCATTTTAAATTATAAAACAGAAAACCCAACGCGGCGAGACTTTATTTCGGAAGGTACCTAATTACGTGTATATTTAAACTCTTAAGTAACCGCAATTCAATTTAATTGTAATACTGAGGTCTCTAATTGAAAGTGTTGGAAATTATTTTTGAAACAGCGTATTTATTTGTATTGCAATTTCTTGAGTTTTATGTGAAATCTCTAGGGAGATGGTTTAAAAGCGATTTATAAAAAGGTATTTCATAATTTTTTCATATTTGAAATAAGAATAAGCAATTACAATTGATCTTGAGTATAGTAAAAATTTAAGATGCAATGAGGAAGGCTTTACAAGCTTATATACTGGTATTGGTGGGGTCTTGGATCAGAAAGTTCAAGCAGGGTGAGTTACCAAAAATGTTCCACATATTTCTGGTAATATTAAATACGTAAGTATTCCACATATCGCTTGGCGATTAAATATACAGTGCCCGTCTCTGCATCTCAAAATGTAGTTTATTGTATCTTATCTGCAAAAGCTGTGCAAAGAATTTTAGGTAAATAGAAATTTAATCCCAGCAAATTATAAATAGTTCACTAGCTCACAGATGGTCCCGATAGCAGTAAAATGATATTAGAAAAAATTGTCTGTCAACCTGCTTATTCACAACAGATTTATTTTCCTCACGAATGTTTTCCCTTAGTGTTGTAACGTGTATACTCAGATAGTTAGGTAATGGAGTGACACAAATCCTCACCGTCAGTTAACCAAAGAGTCAATGCATCAGTAGGAATATTAGGGAGTTAGATTTGTGTCTTTAAATCAAAATTTAATTGCAGACATGTATTTGGATTTGCTACACAATACTATTGAGCCGGCTAAGTTATACACGAAAATTTTGATGAATATCGAGGGCTGGAAATAATTTGTGAACAGCTGGCGCTCCGCCACGTTATCATGGCGTGATGGCGTAATCTCAATGAACAGTATCCCAGTAGGTATATTGGATGTCGTGGTACAGAAAAGTGGCCTGCTCGGTTTCTAGATCTAACGCTCTCAGATTAATTTTTATGGATTTGCTTAAAATCCAAGGTATATGATACACAAACTAGTAATATCGAGGTTTTGAATCAGAGAATTACTGAAGAATGTAAGATAATTTCCGCAGAAACACTTACATAGGTAAGCGAAGATTTTTGTAATCGGATGTGTTACTGTTCAGTAAAAGGGAGATGCACTTATAGTTTATCTCATCGCTATTTGCCAAATAAAGAATTACAAACGGCTCTTATCTCATACCGTGGCTTGCTTTTATGGCTAAGCTCAAGACCATTCCGTTTATCGGCAAGGTAAAAGAGTTTTTATTTGGCAAATAACGATGATGAAAAATTCGGATATGTAAACAGGTCTAAGTTACATTTTGTGTGATTTCTTTGAGAAAGAAACTGACAGACACCTACTAGAAAGTTTGATGTTAGCCACTTTTAAATTTAATCCATGTTTTTAAAAATCGAAACATCATTGTCAAGATAAAAGAAGTTTAAAGAGATATTTGAAGCAACCTCCAAATGAGGTATATTACTCGCACAATGTTGCGATTTAAATATAATTGATATGAAAAATTTCCCTGCAACAAAATCATTGATGATTATATTATCTGATGTTTAACTAAAACATTATTTTTATATTCTAACATATGCACACCGATTTTATTTCTTTTAGGTTTAACAGTTTCAAAGTCAAGAAGGGCTACCTTTAGAGCTGCCCTATATAATAAATGAGGTGCATAATTTATAATAATCTACAACAGGGACCCATGTTATTTTCTAAGTTTAATTAGCAATTCCAGTGGAGCTTGGATCCCTAAACTTTAGGCATAGTATGAGACAAATAATGTAGCAGTTTGGCATAACTACTTGATTTTATGGCAATGTTTGTAGTATCTAGTAATATGTGTGGTATTTATCTTTTTGCACTTAAAAAAAAAACAAAAACAAAATTATTCATAAACCTACCTCACTTATTGATTAACTCCTACTAATAATTTTAATGAACAGTATAAATCAATAAGCCTATATATATATATATATATATATATATATATATATATATATATATATATATATATATATATATATTATTATTATTACGATAATTGTGTTAATATAATTTATCTTAGAAAAAAAAGCCTTCTTATGTGTAATCTCGCAAGAGTGTGAGATAAAAATTCAAAAATACTTCTCCACATATAAAAAATTGTTTGCTTCTAAAATAGCTGGAAACGCCGAAGAGCGAAAGAGAAACAAAACAGCAGATAAATCAGAATAAGAGTCAATTATGTTCAACATTTGTAATACTGTGCACAGCTTTAACAAAATCTCAAGCTGGCATAGATAAGAATTTTTCTCAGAGGCTACAGCGCGCTTTAGAGTTAACAAGGCATAGAACATAATTCTCTTATTCGTCTGGTACAAAACGCTTTTATAGGTTTACAGAAAGAGTAGTCCGTTTAAATAATGAATTCCAGTGAAATAAATTTAACTGGTGGTTGATTATTTAATTGTTTACGTTTAAAATCGCAGTGATACTGCGTAAATACTACTTAGCGATTAATAGTATACTTTTAGTTTAATATTTATTATACGATAACGATATATATTTAAGAATGTCTCTACTTTTCGACATAAACGTAAAAAGTTCTATACACGTCACATTCATCCCAAAAAGTTCTTAATTTATAAGTTCCCTTCTAATCATATCAATGATTAATAACATAAGGCAAGACATAAAGTTGATAAAACAGGATAAAGTGATTTTAGAATAACACGCTCTGCTTAACCCTGAAAAAAATTCATTCTGTATTTAAAATTTTAAAGTTGGCAATGGTGAGGGTCGGAGTACGTCGACTTTTAAATTCGATTGTGCCACTTAGTAGAGAATAAAAAGTTGCTACAAAGAAGTAGCGTCGGATATTATATTCTATATCATTTAAACAATGCTGGGAATAACTAAATTTTAGCAGATTTTGCAGTTATTAATATTTGTCAATTTCATTTAAACAAACATTTAGCCACTGCAATAAATACTTACACCAACACCTGGCAAAATTTTACTATGGACTTGCGGTTTGTAATTTACAGCAAATATCTATCAAATGAGGTTGGTAATCACTTATTACCAACCTTATTTGATAAATAAATTCATAAATAATTCATAATTTATTGGTGAAATATGCATTGATAGCATATATGAGTAAATGCAAGATTAACTAATTGATGAAAATATAAAGAGTATAAAATAATGTGAAGTTTTTGTAAAATAGAAAAATATTGACCAACCTACATTACTTATTGGTTATTTAAATAATTCTTTAAACGTTTACCGACATTTAAGACGTTGAACTGCCTTCATTTGTAGTTTAGCTATTGTTTTTTTTATCGTTAAAAGATGATCTTTCTATGAATAAAAGATATAGTATATACACTGTGTAACGTATTATGTTTAATATTTGACAGAAACAGTACTAAAAACTATATAACTATATATGTTGAAATTTAGTGAGTGTTGATGTAGGTGTATTAATACATAATTCAATAGATCTAAAACTATGTGAATAGTAATTAACAGTAAATAAGTAATTAACAGAAATAAATCAAATATGTTATTATAAAATTCTAAGAATTCCCAAATTGCATATCAATTAAATAAAAAAAAATAAAAGTATGTCTTAATCTACTATAATAATAGAAAAACCCTTGGACTTTTAACGTATTCTTATTTTATCATTAGTATTTCAAGCAGTACTTGAAAACCTGAATATTTTTAATATTACTCTTTATTATAAGCGCAAATTTGGGATAAAAAATAGACATTATTAATAGAATATTAATAATAATTGTTGAATTCTTTATTAAACTTAATTAACTCGGACCATAATTATATAAAAATTATTTTTTTAATTTGAGCGATTACCAGCGCATTCACCATTTATAGAAAAAAATCTTCATTCAATGTTGCACAGCGATATTTACTGCATAATACTGAAACTAAACAGATAATTTACACATCACAGAACGTATAAGCTGTAAACCAAATCACTTCAAAATATATGCTCAATAATATGAGTGAATTCTCGATAATTTTCTGGTTGATAGTTTTATTAGCGAATTAAAATTTTCTAGTGAAACATACATGGATCAAATGAAGCTATTTATAGCAATATCGTATAATAACACCTAATTTTACAACTGGGAATGTTCATCTACTGCTTGTCAAGAATAGGAACAAGTCTTACAACTGCGATATCGGACCGCCCATGGGGTGCGCAGTAAATAGCCTGGTCTTTACTCAGTCACACTGAGACCCTTGCTGTGTGAATATCCAGTTCATCGAATGTACAGAGAGTTCGATTTGGACGCGCATCGGAGAGAAAAAGTGCATCTTTTTTCTCTTCGAATGCTGTCTCACTCTGTCTTCTAGGCATATATGGAGCATTTTATACTTTTCTCCATTCTTGATTTGTATACTCATTGAACAATATTTCACAAAACCAAATTTTTGAGTTCAATTTATTGGAAACAAATATACGAAATACTGGAAATTTATACGGTCTCCTGAAATATTGTCCTCATTTGCTTCTTGAATATCTCGGAAAGTGGTAATAGTTTTTTAAATATCAGACGAGATGAAGCAACAGCCCATACACTGTTTGGCTTATTGATGGAAGCCGTTAGAGTTCCATGTTCCCATGAATCTGATGTTCTCTGGAAAAGTGATCTCTAAGCGGGGGACATTAATTAGCTTGGCCGCCCAGATGTCCCGATTTAATGCTTATGGATTTCTATTTACGGAATTATTTGAAATCTAAGATGTACACTAAGTCGTACTTCTAGGATTTCGCTTCAGTTAAGAGCCATAATGCGATAGGACATTCAGATAAATGAATAAGCATTCCGTTGACAAATTATTGCAAATTCTAGGTTACGCCTTGAGGAGGTACAGCGGCATGAAGAAAGACATTTTGACGATGTCATTTCTGGTACATAACTTTTCTTACATTGTCAATTTCAACAAAACATAGTGCATGTAAATATTTCTTGAGAACTGAGTATTATTCACCCAAAAAGAGGAAAACGTTCCAGGACACCCTTTCCCTCAGTAGCCCGAGACAAAGAAAGTCGATTTCTGTGTATCGAACCTTAAGATACCCTAATTTTACTCAGGGTATTAACCTTATTGATGACATGGCAATTCTTGTGCCTAGTGCCTTCATGGGGATTGAATTAGATGAGAATTCTTTCGTAGCAACATCTACGTAATTTAAAAGAATAGACCCACATCGAAAAAGACAAGTCTGAATGTTTTGTTTTCGTGTCACACATTGTTTTCTGTGTTTAGGGTCGAGGAGGACGATGCAGATGGATACATTTTAAACAACGTGACTTCATCTGTGAAATCGTCGAATACGAATATAGAATAAGTTATTTTAATTCCGTTTTAGGAATATATGTGTGTGGCAGTTTGTAACAAAAATCTCCATTTTATGTATAAATATTATACACTTAAGGTCAGGAGATTTATAATTACAACAACTAAATTACTTTGTTAATCATGTGTGGGTCTATATTTCTATATTACCGTCAATACACCGTAATGTTATTCTTATGTAATTTTAAGAACATACTTTATTCCACGCATATTATTTCCACGCATCTCCCTTTGAAAAAAGTGACATTTATCGCTAAATTTTTCAGGTATGAGTTTATGTTATTTTCTCTACACAAATATCCGAAGAGATATTTTCTAAATAATATGACCGTGCTTAAGAAAATATTGATACACAACTTCTTACTTGCATCTCATCAATCCGAAAGCAGAATAAATAAAAAGATACAGGAAAATCAATCGTCGGATATATTCTCGACGTCTGTTTTGTAAGAATATCTTCGATAATAGGGCTTGCCTTTCATTTTTACCACAAGATAGCTGTATATCCAAAAATAGTTTTATTACATATTCTGGAAAGGTACAGAACTGATATTTTTTAAGCGGCACTACGTACTTTGTCTCCCGCAACTTTGTCTCGGCAAGAAATTCTAAATAATAAATCAATATCACACTTTCCGGAAGTTTCAGTACTTTAGTGGGTTACATTTGCCGAATAATCCTGCAGAGAGATGCAAAGGACGAATTATGAAAATGTATCTCGTGTTATAGAGAATGCGGAAAAGATTGATGTTTCAGAAAATATTTAAGGGGCTACATTCACCTAGAAACACGAGAAAGTAGTCTATATTCGGCATGAATTTTCTTGGGAACTATTAATGATAAATAAACATTTTTTTTTAAATTTAAGATAAATTTACTGTAAACATAGTGAAATGAACATAATTTAGGAGTATATAAAACGGAAAGAGATATGCCCACCAGAAATGGAGCATCTATTTCGCGACCCGGATTGCGGTGACCCATCTCCTGCTAAAACTGACCATCTGAAATCAAATATGGTAAGCGATCATGAAGTTAAGTGTAAAATTCGGTGAAAAAATCAGTTAATATGGTAATTTGTTTAAAAAACTTTGGTTATTTTTGAAACATGTGATCATTGTTCTATTAATAGGGACCTAAAGCGTAACTGTGGTAAATTTTAAGAGTCTGTAATTCGGTTCTCGAGATATGATGGGCACCATTTCGGATTCAAAGGACGATGGTTTTTTTTAGGATGATGAATTCTCGTACTTGTTTCATTTTTCTTAGGCCGAAAAATTTTGTGCGTATACATTATTATAATATAGTAGGAAAAAATGCACGAAACAATGATTTCTCAAGTTTGTCGCTGACTTCGTAGATATCAACTTAAAACTTTCAGAATATATTCTTAAGACTTCATACTATAACAATATAAAAAAATATTATAGCAAATTTTGAAGATTTTAGGTGGATATAGCCCCTTAAGGGAAGAAGGCAAACAATTCGACATATTACTACTAATATCTATATTTACTTACGTATGGAAGAACATTTAACGGATATCGATATAAGTACGGAATAATGCCTGTAACTTTGTAATTATTTATTTTATACAAAAGTGTTTCAAGCTAAGGTTTTGTAGCTATATATTTTAAATATGATGATGGTAACTTGAATAATTTTATATAAATAATAATTTAGATTTGTTTTGTTATATTTCGATTCAGCATACTATTCTCCATATGACTGCATACAATATTGATTAGGCTCCACTAAGAATATTTTAATTCATAATAATTTAATTTACCTTACATGATATCGACTACATAAAATATTACCGTTATTTTCGATATACAGTATTAGTCATTTCATCAACAATTCGAGCTCTTAGGTCATTTAAATCATTTGGTCATTCCTTGTACACGTGATCCTCTATGTGACCCAATAAGAAAAAGTAACAAGAGGTGAAATCGGGCGGTCGAGACGGCCATACCACTGCACTGCCCCTCTACGCGTATACTCTGTTCAAATGTTGGGATAAACTGTTTCTAAATAATTCCTCAATTGAGCAATTCCAAAATGAAGAGATACTCATAATTGGTTGAAACTAAACTTTGTTGTCATCTGGATTCTCTATTTCTTGTCATCAGCTCTTATTGCAGGAATAATGTTATCTTTAATAAAGACGAATGTCTTTCAATTCTTAATTTTAAATATATAAAGAAGGTTTAGTTACATTATTTACTATAATGTCTATCTAACCATTACGGTTTTGTGGATCTGTTGGTGAAATAAAAGGTGATGCGTTTATGAATGCAGAGGGAACATTTATATACTGTGTAACGAAAATAGTGGTAGATACTTTGAAGATTTAATGTGACCTGTATGATGTAAGATAAATAACATTTTTATGATTGACATTATTGACGTTTCTTTAAATTTCCTTAATGAAACTCTAACGAAACCTTTTCCGAATTTAAATTTCATCATGTGTATGCCATGTGCCGAATAATATGCTAATTGAGAATATAATTAAAAAAGAAAAAAAGCAATGCTGAAAAAAGTTTCAAGGTTACCAACATGTGTAATATAAATAACTAAAAAAAAATTACTTTAAATATGTTTGGTTACAACAAAATATTTAAAGTTACAGGTATTATTCCATACTTCTGCTAGACCTTGTATATATTTTAATTATGAACTGCGGTCATCTGAACGTTACTTTAGAAATCTTCAAAGTATAGCAAATATTTTATAGATATGGTAGGCTTTTAGATGTCTCTATTTTATCAAACAAACAACGTTTTCGAGTAGGGAACATCTTATCAAGTAACGCTAATAAATATGTATGTCATTAAGTATGGGTTTATATTATAATTTATAGCATGAACAGATTGGGATAGTATTTGTGAAGAGCGAAATTGGTATAAGACAGTAAGGGTGCACGCTAGTCATATAATGCTAAAATTCATTAAACTAAACAGTCTACCACGATGTATTCTAAGTCACATTTGCCAAAACTTTACATGGACAATTAAATATAATTTGCTTATCGATTCATCTTCGTATTTACTTGAAATTATAACATAGATTTAATCTTGAAGTAGAAGTAGTAACAAATGATTATGGGGACATATTTATTTACATTTATAATCAAGGGGAGAAATTTGTTATTTTCATGTAAAAATTGTATACTAATAAATCTTAGTTGTCCAAGAATATTCTAGAAATTCGTCCTCATCGCTATTGTTCTATATAGATCAGTTGATTATGTCTAGGAATTTGTATCTAGCAAAAGCAATTCTGAAAGTAATGACTATACTGTCTATAAGGTTAAATAGGTATGACCAGACTCTCTGATGGTAAGTTATCCTATAACTCCCCAGAACGTCTCCAAAATGCTGACATTAATCTGAAGTAATGATGCCAATCATTTGGAACTGACCTAGATTGACGGCCCGGAATAATGCGGTCATGGGTTGATTCCCATATGAGTCGGCTGGATATGTCTGTGTGAATGTTTAGTGAGGCTAGGTGCAAGAATAAAACTAAGCTTTCCCATGTAAAAAATAAAGGCACAAGAAAGTTTAATTTATTGTTGTCGATCAGGCTCTGGGTTTTTGTAATACCATGCTTTATTATTTTACATACGAATACCACTTGTAGTTACTTATACTAACGCACTTGTGAATGTAGTCTACGTATATGTCGGTTAAATTGAAATATTCTTAATTGCAATAATGTCGATTCCAAGTCTAAAAAAAATATGAATTATGTATTGAAAATATATTTTTATTGTGATTTTCTTTGATGTGGTGAAGTTATATTTGAAGAAAACACGAAAGACTTTTGATTTGACATCATTAAACCATTTGAATACGGGACTTAATTTGAACAAATTTTTAGTAAAATTAAATTTAGTATTTATAATTTTTGCTACAAAAAATCTCCTAGTAGATATAATTTTAAATAAATGACGAAAGCGCCAGTGTTGTAAAAATCGTAAAATATATGTATATTGTTTGTATCTTTCCTGGTTATCGCGTTACATTTTAACCTCTAATAACAACGAATAGAGTAACTATCACATAAGTTGTCACAAGAATATAATAGAATAAATCGTATATTATTCTTTCTACAGACAATGGTGGGGTTTTTAAAAGTTAGGTTCTTTATTTAATAAAATCTGTTTTAGTGACCTTTTCATCTGACGACTAATTGCCAAATATTAACTAGTCAATCTTTTGAAAAATATAAACATGTTTCTTTGTTAAAATTAAGCAGATATTGCAAATTCTACAGTAAAACAAATTGCTAATTACGTTAGATACAGTTAATAATGTGAGGTTTTGCCAGTTTCATCTAGAAAATGGAAAACCAAGAAATTTACAAATTGGTTCAAAATACACCTTTTAGATTATTGCCAGAAAAATCTGAGTAGTGTTATGAAAAACAGTACAATGCGTTTGTGCAATTGTGTTTGTCAAAAATTGTATCTGTAATTCCTCAATTGTAAGATGTAATTGCATATTTTGAAGACAGTTTTAATGAAAATCTCTCTTAATCTCTTTGATAATACTATTCCATGCTAAAGTTAAAATACTTTCCATTACCATCAATATTATCGCTGACAAGTTTCCCAGGCTTATTGCATATTCGAAGTGAAGAACAGTTGGACAAAAAACCAAGAAATCCGATGTTTTTGTCCATCAACAGATTTTTTGTCCAGATTAACTTATTCCTAAGCAAAATCTTAGATGAGAATTTTTTGTTAATAAAGGTAAATATTATACTAAAAAAAATAAAACATCTAACGAAATATTTAGTAATCCTTGATAGCATTTGCTGTTTATTGTATTTTGTGTTCTTTTTTGTTATTTCAGGTTGTTTCTATCATTGGAGTTACTAATTAGCCTATAGACGAGAATAGATAATTAAAGCAGATTGCTATCCTCAAAACCAGTTCCGTCAATTGTTGTCTTGAGGACAGATGACAACATTATTATCACTTTTGTTTGTATAGGTATTTATTCATAATAAACTGAGCTGTTGGAAGGTATTAGCAAAATAAAATATCTGTCTCCAGGCCCAGTTCTTAGATAAGAAAAATATTTTACATATCAATGATAAATATTCAAATAAATAACTACAGCCTTAGTGACATCAAAAGCATTAACCAAAATATGGTGTCATTGATAATTTTCTTATTATTTTTTATAATTCTGTTGTTTATGTGTTATCCTATTACATTATTACAGTAGAATCTGTTAAACAGTGTAGCCATAAATAAAATTACTAATAGATAATGAATAATATGCGATATTTTACACAAGCCCGATATGAAAAAATATATTTCGTGCGGAAAAAAGATACCTCGATGCGTCGTAAATAAACGTAAGTGACAATATAACAAGGGAGTTGCCTGAGGAGATCTTTTAGTTCAATATTGTGACCTAAGATAAAAAACAAAATTCATGTAAAAATATGGCGCCATTCATTCTAAGTGACAAATATGGTCGTAACTTTTTCTATATCAATCGACGCTTGAAGAATAACTGACATACTGTAAATATTACCGACATAAGGACCAGAATCCTGGCATATGAATTTAAGGTCTGAATTTTCCAGTAAGGACAAGGAGAACCTAAAATCAGCCGTACTACTAGGTATAGTGTACATTTAATTTAATAACTTGCATGGATTCAGTGGATGAAAAATAATAAACGCGAAATGTTGGCAATAACATACTGTGCGAGAAATTATGTTTAAAATAAATAATTATTAACGCATTAAATATAATTTATTGAATATACTTTTTATGTTTAAAATATATATTTTTTATTATCTTTAAAAATAAATATATATTATTCAGCGGTATGCACAAACAGCAAAGCCTATTGCTATTAGAGAAACTGCTTTATTAAATTTTACAGAGATCTTAAATACCAATACAAGCTAAATAGAGACTATTGCTAAACATCCTTAACATACATATTTGTGTCCATCTTCTTCGACATTCACAATATGTATTTGTCTCGTCTATCCTACATGAGAGAATGTTGGCATTCCTGTAAATTTTGACCTGAACCTGGACGTTTGCCGTTTTTGACAAATATTAACTTTTGTGCTTGGTTTAGTTATAGATTTGTGGGTTTGGTTTTCGTGTTGTGATTTCATATTTCATACTTCATACACTATCAACATAGTTTGTCTCATTTATAGCTGATGTATTTTTAAAATTAAGACTATACTATGATGGTAACGAAATAGTCGATCAAGCAAGTTCACAACAGAAATACACTAAAATTATATTATTTAGTCATCAATAAATGATAATTATTACAATGTCGCTTTATTCACTTTACGAGAACTTAAAAGTGAATAAAGCAACATTGTAATAATTAAATTCCCGTATTTATTGTTTAATAAACTTCTTGTTTATAGACATGGATTATATTCTGTTTGTGAACATATCTATGTATTATTTTACATTAGATATTAATAGATTATTATTAAATATTTATTCTCCTTTGAGTTCAGAGACTGGTAGATTCCTTTGACAATAAGTACTTCATTTTAAACTAATACATAATACAATAAAATATAGTACTATATTAAATTTACCAAAATTTTATATTCGGGGACTGAATACTAGACAAAATGTAACAGTTACTTTTCTGCCCAAGATCTAATCAGACTAACTAAATGTATGAAAATTACAATAGATTCCAGGATCATTGACGTATTTTACTGCCATATAGTTGTGTTAGAATAGCTCTTAATTCTAATAATTATATTAACTGACATATACATTGTTTTGTTAATTTGGTATTTAAGACTAAACTCGGTCCAGTTTTCCTTTTCTAAATTTTTTAACTAATTGAAGTAGGGGTTTGTCTATTTTGTAATTTATTAATATCCTTGTCAATAATAATTACAATTCTTTTTTGTTATGAACACTTTTAATAATTTTATTATGGAAAGTAACTTGAGGAAGGGTTTTATTTATTTATGCCTTAACATGGCTATAATATGGTTTTTTGTTAAAATTCGTATATTTTTAGTGACTTTCTAAGTGTCATTTTGAAGCTCTTGTTTCTGGTTCAATAATTTTAGCTAGAATTATGTTAAAGCTGAAGGGGATATAGATCTTTTTTAGAATTGATATTATTTCGTATTTTTTTTCTATTTCCATTGTATTTACTGTTTACCCTAATGTTTACCTATGCTTAATAATTATCTAATTTACTGTTTACCCAGTGATTGGATTTTTCAGTTAGGTAGGGTACTGTTTAATCCCCCGTAGGGCGCAGCGGATCTTGAGATCCGATGGTCACTTTTCTCTTTATCCTTCCGTGTGTATTACGAATATTAACTCGAACTCCCCCATAGATTGCTAGCTCCTAACCACTCTTCTCGATATGCTGTCGATTTTTTTAAGTGCATTCACTGGCACTGGTATAAAAAAATAAAGCGTATTTTAACTTTGCAGTGTTAAAAGAGCATGTTATAAAGAAGTATGTATTTATATGTATTTATATGTATGCAACACCCTTATGTATTCCCATTGGTATCTAGTATTTTAGAATATCTGAAATTATACAATTCTTCGAGTCGAGACGGTCGTTCACGTTTTCAAAGGTCGACTCAACGTGTCCATCGTGTCTGTCGGTCGCCAGTCTCTCTGTTACTGTTTGAGGACTGCATACTAATATACCTTTACTATTAAAAAATATGACTTATGTCTCACTCCGTACACACAATTATAAAATCCACTTTGTGAGTCTAAGTGAAGCTGTTTTAATTTTTTTATTAAATGTCTGTAATGTCTGTGATCTTGCTTCTGTTAATTCAGTTTAATTAACTAATGCTAATTTAGTCCTCAAGGAGTAGAATTTGATTAAATTTGTTCTAATTCACGAAAATCTGCGTAGAAGAGGCATTCGATACAATTAAATTATTGTATAAATTAAAATAAAAATTGTAACACTTATGAACATATCTGGAATGTAAATTATATTATAAAATTGGGAATATAGGTAAGTCGAAATGGTATCTTGCACTATTTGAAAGTTCACGTAAAACATTAAAATTAGTATCGAGATCATATTGAGTGCGATATTTTTAGAGACGTACCGTGAGGGGTTTTCAGGATAGTTAGACAGTTCGACGGTTGCATTTGAATACCTACACGACGGCAATAGGCTTGATTACATTTCAATATAACTACATATTATTATTATTATATTATACAGGTTTGGGCCCCATCAGCCACTGATCGCATGGGTAGTCCCTTGGCGATCCCCTCTTATCCGGGTTATTATCCAAAAATGCTATCCCATAAAAGGAGCAATTTAGGCACGTCCCCCGCCTTAAGCTTCACCTCTTCTAGGATAACAGGGGTACCTAATATAAGATACCTCTTCTCCTCCAGTGCAGAGCAGGTGTAAAGAAGATGAATCGAGGTTTCCTCGTCTTCTTTACAGTATCTGCAGGCCGGGCTATCAGTCAGCCTCAGCTTGTGCTTATATGCATTCAGGCTACTGTAGAGGCCCGTTATGATTCTAACCAGAGTTCTGGCTTTGTGCCTGTTCAATTTAGTGAATTCTTGGGCCCATTTCTCAATCTCTGAGTATTCGATGAAGAGTTTGGTTATTCGACAACCCGTTACTCCTCTCCATCTTTTATTGTGCTGGTCTCTTGCCCAGCCGTTGATGCGGTCTCTGATCAGATTCCGACTTATTCCCACTGCAGGTTCTGGTCCATAGAGGTTTTCCCTGGTCCCTAGTCTGGCAAGGTCATCTGCAATTAGATTTCCCTTAATGCCATTATGCCCAGGTATCCATAAGAGTTCCACTGGTCCCTTCCCTGCCAAGTGGTTCAATGCTTCATAGCAATTATAGACCAGCTTCGACTTTGTCGTTGCTGAATTCAGCGCTGCCAACGCCGCCCTACTATCCGAGCAGATACATACCTTCTCCTGGGTCCGATTTTGGTCCGCCCCCAGAACACCGTATGTAATTCCAACTAGCTCGGCCTGGAGTGTGGTAGTGTATTTGCCCAAGGGGAAGGTTTTACCTATCCCGTCGCGTCGCCTATACACTCCCGCACCCGCTCTGTTCCCACTCTTGGCTCCATCCGTGTACCAGATGTCTCCATTGAGCGCCAATCCAGCTCGACCCTCCATCCAGTAGGTCTTACTAGGGTGATCTTATATTTCTTGTCAAACAGGAAGTGGATACCCGTACTGTCAGAGGGCATCCATAGGAGTCCCTCCTCAGCTAGCTCTCTTGAGAGTCTATTCAGGTCCCTTACCTTCCTATTCATGTTTCCCACCCTGTGCATTGCCTTTGCGGCTTCCGCTTTCAGGATGACATCAAGAGGTGGTATCCCCGTCAGTATCCCCATCGCCTCGATCGGTGTTGATCTTGGGGCTCCGGTTATACTTCTAAGAATCAATCCTCTTAACTTGTTAAGTCGGTTGGCTTCCGACTTTAAACAGGCTCTCTCCCACCAGACCAGTGCTGCATACGTCAGTCTGGGTTTGAGAATTGCCTCATACATCCATTTCATGGTTTCCGGTTTCAAGCCCCAGCTACTACCAATGGCTCTTCTCAGTTGCCAAAGTGTTGCTGTGATCTTGGAACATATGTGACTTTGATGTTTTCCCCATGACAGTTTACCGTCCAGGATTACTCCTAAGTATTTCACTTCGCTATTATAGCTTAGTTCTTGGCCACCAAATTTCAGCGGACAAGTTTTGTTCCACTTATATTTCTTGGTGAATACCATCACCTCAGTTTTAGAGGGATTGACCGAGAGTTCCCTCTCCCTGCACCAATTCCCAACGTTATTTAAAGCTCCCTGCATTATATCGAGAATCGGCTCCAGGAAAGGGCCCTTCGTTATTATTACTAAGTCATAGGCATAGCCAATTACTTGGTAGTTCTTTAACCTTTCAAGCAGCTCATCTACGACTAGGCACCACAGAAGGGGGGACAATACCCCTCCCTGTGGACATCCCGAGTCGACCCGGCCCTCGATGGTAGTCTTGCCTTTATTGGCAGTAAGCTGTCTGTTTCCCAACATATGGTCTATCCATTCAGCGATTATTCTGGGGGTGTAGCATCTGCCTAGTGCTCCGCTAATCACTTCCCTGGATGTAAAGTTGAAGGCTCCTTCAATATCAAGGAAGGTGCCGACAACGTATCCTCCGGAGTCCAGTTGTGACCATATCGATGACACAACCTTATCCAGAGCTGTTTCTGTTGATTTACCAGCTTGATAGGCATGCTGGCTCCCTTGAAGCAGCCTCTCTATTAGGACAGTATCCCGAAGGTACCTGTCAACTAATCGTTCCGCCGTCTTTAGTAAAAATGAAGTAAGGCTAATCGGCCTAATAACTACATATTAATATTCATTAATTTTTCTAAACCTGAACGAACAGTACGATTCATTAAAATAACGATATTACCATGTTTTGTTCTTCATATTCTCTGAAAACTATCGTCATTAAAATTTTTAGCATGATCAGATCTCGTTGTATTTCTATATTGTACAATTTATTTTTAAACTATATTAACAAAATAAAGGCAAATGTAGGTTTATATTAAGTCGAAATACCATCGGTAGGGAGACTGCAAAAATATTTTCACGGACAGCCAGTAGAGAGGGATCAATTTTGATTGATCTGTTAAAGGAGGTTTTCCTTCGGTATTATCTATCTTCGGTGATAATATAGGTAGACCGATATAACTTCATCTGATTATGTTTAAGCTATCTTAGTATATTTTTCCGAGTTTCAATATATTTTCCTTTTATCTCAGTATTACTTCATGTTGGGTTTCCATCTGTATATTTTGCAAATATATAATTGAACAAATTTCACAGATTTATTACAAAAACTTATATTGTTGCTATCTTTATTAAATTAACTAATTTTTAGATTACTTCATAATTATCTTGAGTGAATAATTACTAATACATATTTTCTTTTGTTGACAGATTAATTATCTTTCTGGGTAGATACCGTATGTTTTTAGAATTTCTATTAGGAAATTATATCAAACAGAGAAAACAGAATTTATTTTTAGAAATTCTGGATTTTATACAGGATGTAGAATTTGAGGAGACTATTATTTCATTGTTGGTATCAAATTTATTCCAAATATTTCATTCTGAAAAAGATTTTCAGAGAATTTGTGTGTCTTAATCTGAATTTGGTAAGTAGTAGTTTATTTTGAAAGATTTTTACGTAATTTATTTAAACAATCATTTGCTAAGCCAATTTTTAGCTCTCAAGTTTTCGTCTAATGGTGGACTAAATATTATTACCTATTTAACCTTAGTGTCGCTTTATCCAGCTGATCGGTTATGTGATAACTGAAGTGCTTCTTATGCCTTCTAAATTTTGTGAAGCTTTTGAATTTTCTCAAGGTTACTAAGAGGTAAAATTTTTTTGGTATAAGCTACATTTAAAGTATTAAATTATTTAATCACTTTGAATATGTTGTTTTTAAAATCAAGGGAGAAATTAAGTTTCATTGACTTCATAATTATTCCAGTAATATTAGTAAAATTTCATGTAACTTTAAGCGAGCATCTACAAAATGCTTCAGTATTTAAAGGAACCTCTAAAGAAATACAAAATGATCTTTTATACTGTATATTAAAAGTATGTCATGAAGAAATAATTAAAGAATTTAACAAACCTTCATTTTTGGCAGTTATGGCAGACGAAACAACTGATGTATCTACAAAAACTCAGTTAGTGGTATTTTTAAGATATATTCTCGATGGTGAACCGAATGAACGTTTTTGGACATACCTGAAACCTACAAAATGTGACGCTGAAACTCTTTCGGAAAATATTTTAAGTGTTATAGACCTTCTAGTAGAAAATTCACCTTAGAAGCCTTTTCTCTTGACCAAAGAATATGACGCCAAACATGAATGTCCTTCACAAAGGTATTAAATTCCAAACATTTTTCTTGTGAAAGTCTATATTTTTGTATAAACGGATTTTACATAAAATTTATGAAGTATCAGGAAAACGCGTGACCTTGAAAATTTTCAAAAATTTCGCCTGCAGCGCAATTTTTTTACGGCCGACCGCGGCCCCTATGGTGTCAGTAGTTTGGATACGTTTGAAATTTGCACGCAAGCGGCCAATACTCTAGGATCGGCCCTGTGCAGGTCACCCGTTTCATTTCATCACGAGCCGCCACTCATATTTAATATATAGCAATATGTTAAGTTCAATATTAAAGATAAAACAGTTTATTCAAGCAGAAGTAAGCTTAAGCTTAAGTTGAACACATTGACTATCATTTTGATGAGGAAGTTAAGAAAACAGTATTAGTCAAACTGCTTCTCTTCCATTGGCAATGAAACTAAGACTGCTTATGATGTAAGTGTTGCAGAAAACTACAGCTTGTTAAGAATAGGAATACGTTTTTTATAATGTGACTTTACTCAGTCACATTGAGACATTTGCAGAGTGAATATCGAGTATGTATGAATGTACACAAAGTTCGATCTGACTGCCCGTAAAATGCATCCTTTTTCCTCCTAATTCTGCCTCACTCTTTCTTCCACGCACACACTGAGAATATCACAGTTTTTCCAATTTTTAACAAGCTGTGCATAATTACAAGCGTATGAATTCAGAGGATTAGTATATTCGTGTTATTCACATTCAGTATAGTATAGTCGAGTATATTCAGTAGTATATTCATTTGGTTTGAGGCAAAACTGATGGTAATAAGAAAAATGGATAACATTAGCCTCCCTCGCATTCGATTCACTTTAAGCTAATAACAGTCACTAGCATTTGTAGCATGAATGTGACTGGCCACATTCTCCTATATAGGCTTTTCAGTGGAAAGAGATTAGTATCTTTCCTTGAACATGGAGTTCTGTTGTTGTGTTTCTGACGTCTCTATGCGCAATTCTCTCCCTCCGTAGTCTGGAAGATTTAAGACAGCAGGTCGATATCTGTGTATTTAAAAAACATTAAACGATAGAAAAGCAGAAGAGTAAAAGTCAACAAAAGTAAAGTCACAAACCACATATGACTTTTAAATTTCACGCTTCATCATCTTCATGAGGTCGTCAGTCCTAAGACTGGTTGGACGCTAACCTCCAGCTTCTCCTATCTTGTGCTAACCTACGCATTTCGCTAATTGTGCTACAACCTACATTCCTTACTATTTGCGAGCAGTAGTCTAATCTAGGCCTACCTCTGCCTTTCTTCACTCCTATTTCTGCCTCCAAAATATCGCGGACTATTCCCCCATGTCTCAGCAAGTGGCCTACCATTCTATCTCTTCTCTTCTTTATGTTTTTCCACATACTTCTTTTCTCGCCGACTTTCTCCAATACTTCTTCGTTTTTAACCCTATCAGTCCATGGTGTTTTCATTATTCTTCGGTAACACCACATCTCAAATGCTTCCAATTTCTTCCCACTTGCTTCCTCTACCGTCCAGGTTTCGCAACCGTATAGTGCCGTGCTCCATACATATGTTTTCAAAAGTATCTTCCTTTGTTTCTAAGTTTATTACCCCCGAGCATAAAAGTGCTTTCTTTTTGTTAAAAGCTACTCGACCCTGCGCTATTCTTCACGCGTGCTATTCTTCTCGCTAATTCACGATTGATCGATATAAATTAGTTGATGGTAGAATGCTCTACAAACGACTAATAATCCACTTGTAGAATAAATGTCCTATGTTTATAAAAAATAACGGACAATGATAGTGAGTCTTGACTATTTGTGGAAATGTTTTTGATCACATTACAATTTTTAATTAATTACAAGATAATTGAATAATGTCAAAAATTTCTGAGAAAGTAAGAAAAAGATACGGTTGAAAATGTATAAGGGTGTGTATTTAATATAAAAACATTCCAACAGGTCCAAACAATATCAAAATGTGTTTCATAAGAAAACATATCCTTTTTACAGTTTTACAATTTAAGTCATTATTAGGTCGACACTGAATTAAATATCGAATAAATAAACTAGATGCTTAACTAACTAGTGTAAATAAAAAATACTATATGAACTATCATAATGGACTGTTCTTTATGGTAAAAATTACTTATTTCTCGATATGTAGAATCACTGTGAGTGGATCGGTAGGGTAGTTAAGATAACTAACTTGTCAATTATCGTATAATATGATTGCGATCTTAAAATTATATAATGATCCTACAAATATATAATCCTCTTAATATTTACAACATCACAAGAAATTAGATCTGTAGCAATAAAGAAAAAGACACTTTAATAACATGACCAGGAACGAAAAATAAGTCTTTCACAGAGCATGTAAACTTCACGACCAGGAGCAATTTGGTTTGACTAAAAATAATATCAGAAAAATATACTTCGAATTCAAAGCAATAATTGGAAAATGGAGACGAGACGACCACTTTACTGTTATACACGTTTATAAGCTTACTTCGTTCACTTAAAAGCCCCTTAAATTGGCTTAAATGGTTTCCTAAGTGTTGACAGAAAAGGAAGCGAAGGCGAACTATCTCGCCATGTTCCATTATCTAGAGCGATTCTATTTAACTGTTGAATGTAATTAAAACTGTACTTGTTTCAAAAACTGAGAAAACAGCACCAGTAATTTGTGTACATTGAGATTATCACTTTAATATCGATTTGTAGTATGCAATATTTTATTCTGGTTCGAATTTGATTTCTAAATGGGTAATTATATTTAGAAAATTAAGTCACAGCAATTTTTTAGTAGTGATGTTAATAAGATTAGCAGTAGTTTTTGTATAAAAAGTTTATAATTACTACTTATCTAAATTTCTAATCTCATAAAATACGCGAGGTCGGGTCTTTCTTATTAGAAAATTTAGTTTTATTTATTTACGTGATTTAGTAGAATTGTCCATAGGATATATTCGTTACATAGGTGCCCTTAGTTGTTTGAGAATTTCTGAAGAAATGAATGAGATAATTTACTTCGAGTGAATTTTAGTAACACATAATATGAATACATATTACAGAAATAATACTACATTTCACAACATTTTAGAGCATACTGCAGCCAGACTATTTCGTAATAGGCTAATCCTACGCAGTGCAATTGAAAAATAAGATGGGCGTGTTCCCTAAATAAGTGAAATGAACATATTAATCTCAAACATGCATTTATCTAATGATTTTTTCCCGCAAATATAAATATAATTTACTAATAAAATATAATTTTTAACGTATCAGAGAGTTGTAGAAGCATAATAGACTTAGCATCGTAGTCATATAGTTGGGTTGAATAGTCTACAGGGGTTGCTAGTTTTCTTCTTTTTTTTTTGTCACATAAATAGTTAATTGAAAATTCGTAGTTGCCAGATCTGTGTAATATTAATTTTCTAGATAACCTGTTTAGATGTTACTATTACCTGTTAGCCTAATATTATTCATACTAAAAAGTCTACCAATTAGAAAAAGAAAACTACTAATTTGCCATTTAGAATTTTAAATTTCTGTTCTTTTTTTATATTCTGAAAACAAAAGACGATAGAAAATTTTAGTCATCACTAACATACCTTCCATAAGAATGGACATTATGGATGTGTCGTTAATTATTTTGTACCTCTTAACACTTTTCGAGATCTTCTACAAAACATCCAGATTTGCACATCCTGTACGGTGTTCATTATATTAGTAAGAATCGTCGTTTCAAGGGTTCCTAAAAATAGTTTGTTTTGTTGAAGGTATATATTGTTGTTCTTCGAACTTACTGTACATATAATCAATATTGTTTGTATTTTAAGAATTAGGACACAAGTGTAGGCAGTTAAAACCACACTGACGCCCACATCGTCCTCTATACTACAGTGCGGGATTAAGCAGTTTGAAAATTATATTTTTTTATTCGAGAATGATGTCGAGTCAACAAAAAGTTTCTATTGTGTTGAATTATCTGTTATCTATCAAAATATATGAAATAGGCAAAAGCGTGTTTCACACTCAGTAATATTTATTACAGTATATACAAAGACTCGAACTCCCTTATTAATTTCCGTTTTGGAAATTAATAAATAGCTTTCCTTCTCTCGTAAATAACAAACTAGCCCGAAGTTAATATTGTTTGATAAGACACAGTCAGTTCCATTTCATATAATTCAAAGATTTAGGCGCCTTCTTCTGCCGGATTTATTTCAGTACAGCTATATTGTCCTCCAATTAAACAGATAATACCTGCTACGTAGTAAGAAATGGGATAACCAAAGTAAACATTCCCGTCACATTCAAGTTAAATTTGCTCTGTAAAAGGAAACGTAAAGTAACCTCATTATTTCATGACTAAATTCGAATTACAAAGTACGTTACAACAAACGTAATAATTTTGTTAATTATCTTAGAAAGTTTTGTATGAGAAGTGGTTAATACGCCTCATCCTTCTTCCATGTTCGCTTTGTTTAATGTTAAAACATTAATTATGAAAATAAGTACACGAGGTAAAGTTATAATAGACACTTTAAATAAATATTCCAGTTTATTCATTACTGACTCAATAATGAAACAATTGGCGTTAAAATATTACACGAAAAACATTTTACTCCCTGTCCCTTTTATTGTAAACCTATTTGTGAGTAGGTTTGAGATGGAAGCCAAAGATGAATTGGAGGATTTTCCAAGAGTGTGGTTCAGATATGTGGATGATATTTTTGCGCCTTTCGATACTACGAAAATAGACATAATAGAATAGTTTTATGTATCGATAAATTTTATACATGAAATTGAAAATAATGAACAAATAACTTTTCTTGATGTATTAATAATTACAAACAGAGAAAATAGATCAGGATTTAGTGTATACACAAAGGAAACCAGCATTCTTACTAACAATACTATATATGTTATAGACGTCGTCTGTGACGACATCTTTTTTGAAACTTACCATATGAAAACTTCACCATCTACAAACTGCGTTTATAGATAATATTATTGTACATTATGATTTCCATTATTGTTATCAACTTGAATTGGAAAGTTTAAATTTTCTGATTCATTGTTCGCTTATTATTGCAAGTATTCCGCTTAGTAATAACAGGTTTGAAAAAGAAAAATCATTAATGATGTAGCTAGAAGTAACGGGTATGCTTCTCAGATAGTAAATAAATCAATAGTAGATAAATGGATAGTTCTCACATAGTATATAAACTAAACGTACATTTGAGACAACTCTTCTCCTCCTCCTCTCTCTCTCTCTCTTTCTCTCTCTCTCTTTGAATGTCTCATGACATTTCGTAAAATTGTGTCAATTTTATATGAATCACAATTTACTAGAGGCATTAAAATAGTTTTCAAAGATTTGGGAATGGAATTAAGGCGCTCTTTAAACAAATTATAACAACTTCTAGTAAATCCCAAAAATAAAATTGAAAATAACGAATGGTCCGGAATTTATGAAATATTTTACCATGATTGGAGTCAAAAGTATATTGGGCAGACACAAAGAGAAATTGTAACCAGGTGCAAGGAACACATGTCCCGTTTAATATATGGGAGATTAGAAAAATTTTCTGTTGCCCAACATGCTTACGAAAGTAATCATAGAGTAGAACTTAAAGTTAATAAAAAGTATAGGCTACCAATAGGCTATTAGATGCCATGGAAGGCATTAAGTTAGTTAAATATGATAATAGTATGAACAAAGACCTAACCTGCCTAAAATGCCATACCTAATATTCCGTTGTTTTGGGTGATACGGCGAATGACGACATTAATGAATCAGTAAATCGAATGTTTATTTCATTACAGTTCACTAATAATTTAGAAGTAGTAATATATACAAGATACTTAGATAGTACTCTTAACTTTACTATCATTAGATTTAAAGTTTGAAGATGTCACTTCAAGCAGCAATTCTAACTAAAAATTCAGACTCAAGAATAGCAGTAATACATCTAAAAAATAATCTAGAACAAATAGGCGATTGGATTACCCCAATCACCCGCCTACATGGCATATTAACATATATTATTTACCACAGAGAGGCGTCACAAGTAAAAATCAACAATGATACCATCACTACTACAAATTGCGTTAAATACTTAGGCTTACATCTAGATAATGATCTCACATAGAAGGAGCATATATGGATTAAGAGAAAGCAATTAGACGTTAAATTTCGTAAGCACGATTGCCTGATGGGAATAAAATAACAACTTTTTCTTCGAAACAAACTCATAGTTTATGATGTCATCTTGGTTCCCAAACTGATAACGTAAGGTAAGTCCAAACTGACTTAGACTTACGGATATAGTTTTTGGGAATAGCTGCTAAATCCAACATTGCCGATCCTTGAGAGATTTTAATCAAAATTCTTTTACTATGTATAGTCCAATGATTTTCTTGCGCAAAATACATTTTCTGGACAAAAAATCTGAAAAAATATATATGAACATAAGAAGGGCTGGGGAATTCAACGATGCCTTTTGAATTTCTCGAACTCTAGAAACTTTCTAGGTACGTAAGAAGAAAATTATTGCTTTAAATCCATGTCTTGAAAATTGTTTTTCATCATTACGAGAAAACTGACTCTGTGAGATTTTTTGTATATCATATAGACATATGATAGTATACGTTTTTCATACAGACATATGACAGTTTATCATTAGAGTGGTGACTGCTATCGTATTTAGTTTGCTAGTGTTTGTAATTTTACATAATTTTAATGTAAAATCTAGATCGTGATTTGAGCAATGGTATTTATAATGATTTGCTATCTTTAGGAAAACCATAAATACTTACTGTTATATGTTATAAGTCATTATATGTTTATATTACTGAAGTAATGGGTCATATATTTATATTAAAATTATTTACACGTTACTCTTTTTAAGTTACATATTAGACACATACATGTATTTATTTGTATTTCATACCTTTGTCCCATAAATGGATTTTTTCTATTGGAAAATAAAGGTATTATTATTATTATTATTAAAACTGATTTCATAATGACAACTAATGTCATATTATAAGTAAAATATAAGTTATAGAAGTACCTCCCTGGTTAGCCAAATCAAAATTTAGTTGATGAATTAGTTATTCATACATCTGCTTATGTAATGTTCGTAACTTAATACTCTTTCGACATTATTTGACATCGGTTGTATACTCCCCTAATAGTGTAAATCCTTTGAGCACATATCAATCTCTTGGTAATAACTATAATACGTTTCCCCTTCGGATTGAAAAAAATCGATATTTCAAATCCCCATGGCGATATGAAATAAAAAAAAAAGAAAATTAAATTTCAATGTCTCTTATATCGTTCTGCCATTTTCTTTATAGAAGAGGAGGGTATTATTGAGCACTGTAAAGTAGACAGTAGATTGTATTGTTCTCACTCAAATTTATTCTGTCTGGATATCCTCTACTTTAATTCAATTTAGTGGCTATCAAAGGGGGGACGTTTTAAAATATGCAAAATCAACGTTCGAAAGAATAACTATGCATATAATACCTAAATTAAAATTTCAGTCTTAAATACAGTGTAAATAATATTCGCTTGACATATTTTAAACGTCTATGAATAATAAATTATTGGAGAGACCAAGATGTGGCTTTCATCAATATATTTTGTTTCAATTATAGTAGAAGTAAAGGCTTTCATTTGAGATACGATAATTTTGTCATCTCAAATAGAAAAATGTATATTTGTTCACCATAAAAATTTCATTATTAGTAGTATAGCAAAGTTGGTTCTGGCACACCCTCGGATATGTCCGCGGACATTTGATGTGGATGGTATGTGGTCAGTGTTGATCTGAGGAACTCTTGGCGCAGGTATAAAATAGGTCTGTACCGGTTTAAAACATGTATGGTGGTATTAAGAAAAAAACATGATGTCATTAAACAGGTTACCAGACCTGTTTAATGACAAATCCGGGGGTGCGCCAGAACCAACTTTGCTATTCTACTATTATTACTTTATAATGAAGTGTACAGTGAGTATATGAATGTTGGAAGAAATTCGATAAAATTATTGCAGTGTAAGCAGGAATACTCAGATAGTCCAATTTTGCCTTTATGGTGTGTCCATCTCTTGGACATAAGTATATTATTTTTACCGCCATCACTTTTCATAGTGGTATCACATTCTCTTATATGTAATGCATAAAACTTTATGTGCCTTGGGGTTTCACTTAGTGCTATTCTTTCACTTGTCCCCTATATTTACACAGACCAGACACATCCAGCTGACGTGAGTGGGAATCGAAGGCACGCCTGGATTACTCTAAGCCGGCAATCTAGGCCAGCTCCAAGCGAATTCGCTTCATTACCCCCAGATCAATCCAGGGAACATGAAGACTTTCTGCAAGATAATTATGAGATAATATACCCTCAGAAGGTCTGGTAATTCCTATAAATATCCATGTCAATTGAGGTAAAGGAAACTCCAAATGGCCAGACCAAACCCCAACCAGAGCTGTTAGAATGAAAGATCAGAGTATTGTTCATTGTATAACTTAAGAAAAAGGATACAGAGTTCATCAGGAAGGTGTGGTGTCTTTGAAAAGTGTGACACAAGCTTATTTGTGAACGAATTTTAAAATTTACTGTCTTTATACATTAGTTGTGTATTGCCATTGAAGAATACATAACATAAGTCAGCTGCGGAAAATCGCATCAGTTAGGTGATGTCCATTTATATCGAGTCATACTTGCAGATGGGTGGCAAAACCATCCATACTCCTTTCGAGCATGGCACGAGAAATCCTTTCAATTCTGCGCGTTAGGGTCTCGAAAAGAGCTTCAAGAGTTCGCGGTATGTTTATGTAAACTTTAGCTTTTAAGTAGCCCCATAATAAGTAGTCACAGGGTGACAGGTCTGGTGATCGAAGAGGCCATTCCACATTCTCACGCAACAACGCATCAGGCGCTCAGGGAAACGTTCCCTTCAAAAGTCCATTATTCTCTTTGACGTATGGAAAATCGCCCCATTTTGTTGGGACTAAACTGTGTTGAGGTTAATACGTCGTCTTCTTAGTTCTGGTAGGAAGTAATCACGTAACATGGCAAGATAGCGTTCTGTGTTAACAGATGGTGGTCGTCTGTTCTCGCCCAAGTTCGAGATACGTCACATCAAACAGTAACTTTTTCGGAGTACAGAGGTTGTCCATTCAGTTCTTGCAGATTTTCGGATGCCCAGTCTCGAAAATTCTGTTTGTTTACCATCCCTGATAAATGAAAATGGGTCTCGTCACTCATGAACAAAACGATCTTGTCGGTCAACAATTCCAACATCCTTTCTGCGAATCTATGTCGTCTCACAAAGTAATTTAGCTGCAGTTTTCGGACAACTATAATTTTATATGGATGAAAACAAAGGCCGAGGACTAACATTCTGCGAACTGAGCTGACTGATATTGCAAATGCGCGCTATCGTGATGTAACGTGCAAAACGAGGGCTGTTTTGCACCGCTTTCCGCACTTGTTCAATGTTTCCCGGAGTTCGTACAGTTCGATCCCCGTCCAGTCCCAGGTCTCAAGGATTCTGTTGTTTGAAATTTGTTAATCCACTTCATAATGGTATCCCATTTTGGGACGCGATCATGTCGACCAACATTAAAATGGTTTCGAAATCGTCGCCGTGTGAGCATCAGAGAAGGACCAGTTTCAATAAAAATGTTGTAAATAAGCACACGACGTGCCACATACCACGGTTCCATGGCTGCTGGAATGGCATCCCGTAACGAGTAGATATCAACCATCCTGAAAATATTTGGTCCATGCAGGCGCGCATAAAAGTCATCTCAATACCTCCCTGGTGGATCCTGTATTTTCGCAATTTAATCAGTTATTAATCAATTCATGTCCTAATACCGAATAGCAATTCTAATTTAAATTTCCCTGGCGCCTATCAGCCTGTATTAAATTTTGTAGTTTTAATACAACTAGGTAGACTTTTATAATAATTGATGCATGAACTGTAAACGAATTTAATTTAAAAGTTTATACCGTTCAATGCGGATTATACTTCTTCTTGAAACAAGAATATTGTATTATACTGGAACAAGTAAAAGTTAAAAAGGAGAGCGAAGAGTAAAAGTGAAAACACATTTCATATTAAACTAAGAACTACTTTAAATTCAAGTTATTTATCACCCATTCGGAGCTGAAAAGTGCAAACAATAAATCCTGAAACAAAGTCTCCAGCGAATGAATCTGTTTCTCTTGCTTTACATTACTTTACTTTAAGTACCCAAATTCTAAAGTAAAGTTATTCTCAAATATACGAATAATTCTGATAAAAATTCAAATATGTAATGCGTTAGTACGTTCTACATACATGTGTAAAAATGGAAATATGTAATGATTTCAAAAAATTAATCCTAAACGGTCTCTCAAATATATTTTGGAAACACCAATCTATTCTGGCTAAGTGAACTTTTTTTATTATAATGTCACAAATTTAAGACCAATTTTTGAGCACTCGTGGATTCTAATTTTACATTATATTTTTATTTTAACTCGATTGACTAAGTTTGTTAAAATAATGGTTATTCCTGAAATTGCTGATTCTCAGCATCAGTGGCTTATTTGTGTTGATTTGAAAATGGTTACCATACTTACTACAGCAAAGTGGATATACAAAATATCTTCTCAAGTCACTTCTGTTTATTGGACAGTCACGCAAAAGAAAAGCATTGGCAGCAAACTGTGTAGCAGAAACGGTATGACTATTATAAAAGCAAACAACGTTGTTCACAAACCATTTATAAAGAAAGAAAAAATAATACTGTCACCTCCTCACATCAAACTGTGTTTAACAGTTTATAAAAACAGTGGACAAGTCCACAATGTGGTTATTTTAAATACATGTGCCAAGTATTTCCAGCACTGAGTATGGAAAAATTAAAAGCAGGAATTTCTGACGGTCCACAAATTAGAAAATTGGTAAAAGATCCAAATTCTGACAGACATATGACAGATATATTTTGTAGAATCTGATGCATGGTTTAGTTATGGATAATCACAAGGCAAATAACTATCAAAAGCTAGTATATAAAATGCTAAAATATTTTGGAGACCAATATTAGCATTAAATTACATTTATTTAGATATATATTTTATACATTTAAGTTAACAACAACTTTCAAATGTTGTATTGAAGGAATGTCACATTTAAATGCTTGTTGTCATGTATTCAATCAATTTCATGGCAAGAAGTGTCACCATTAAAATCAGCTCATTAAGAAGAATTCAATAATATAAAAATATACTCGGTGTTCTAAAAAAAACATATATCTTGTACATAACACACTATTTATATTATTTTAAAATTGAAAACACTTTAAAAGACGTATATTTTAATTTCAAACTCGACCTCATTTAGAGATTTAAATCTCTAAAATAACACTAAAAATTATGTACATTATATATATTTTAAATTGCCAAGTGTTTAGTTAGTACCTATTGATAAAAATGGGTATCACTAAATAGAAAAAGAAAATTTATCATTATAGGATTACACCCACCAATTATTATAAATATAAGTATAAATTTATTATCTAATATCTTCTCTATTAGAGTTGAAATATATTGTAATATAATTGGGAACCAATAAAAAATATTTCAAATTATTTATTTATACCATAATTTTGCTGCTCTACTAACCTGGGGTATTAAGTTTTTAGGCTTCAACATTTCAGGGGGATTTTTGAGATTTTTGGTATATAAATTCACCACACTTGCCAAACGTGTTGGTGAGTGAATAGTAATATTTCTATCTAAGACTGTGAGTGCTGCCGTTGATCTATATTAATTAGATTCATCCGCCACCATCTTTGAGGCATTCCACTATTCTTGAAATCAGGAATATGGAAAAATATAATATTTTTTATAAGAAATACGGAAATGGACCCAAATAAAAGACATGATAGAAGAAATAGTAACAATTAAATGGCGATGGAAAGGATATATAGCTAGACAAGACGACACCAGATGGTCACGCAAATGGAGTATAGGGCGACCCCAGAGATGATGGGTGGATGATACAAGGGCGATAGCAGGAAGGAAATGGATATAATGTGCACAAGGCAGGGAGGAATGGAGATAATTGGGAGAGACCTTCGTCCAGAAGTGGATGGATATGGGTTGAGGAAGATACCATAATTTATTTCCCGTTACTATATCTATACTTTCTAATATATAATAAAAGTAGATTGAAGATCAGTATTATTGTAATTATACTTTCTCTTTCACATTTAACATGTATTGGTTAGGAGCCAGAAATAAAGGTTACATATTGCATGTTCCTGGAACCTCCACCATATTTTAAAATTCAGTATATTGAGTAATCGGATATTATTTAAAATGTCTATTATCAAATATTGTAGATTAATTCATCCTTACTTCTTAATTTATCAGTTTAGATGTGAAGTACATAATCCTATTTTACATCTCACGCCAGTTATTCCGATTACTTGAAATCACAGAAGAAATAAAAGTTCCTTACTCGAATACCCCCAAACTCTTAAGCGTAATAAAATTAACTAATTGAATGGTAATACTGCAAGAATGTTAATCATTGATTTTAATAATGTCTAGACATTAAAATTAATCGACGTCAGCAGTGAAGCGAGAATTTTCAATTATTTTACACAGTTCAATTTAAGTACTTTAAAAATCGCAAAATGAAAGATATATTTAAATGAATTACGGTAATTTAATTCATTTGACAATTGTTCAATGCAAACATAGTATAAATAAATTATTACGTTACACCTAATTTTATATAATGGATATATCTTTCTTTAAAATATGACTTTCACTATGTCATGCATTCTATTGCAGCATAACACTAAATATTTTTATAATCCATTATTTCATTGCTACATAATGACCTATTTGGAAGCGATAAACTTTTATAAAATTTGTAATTATTTGCCTATTTAAACGATATTTCCTCTGTCTGCTTCTAAATGATAGAGTTCAATAACTCTATTGTAGTGCCAAATTTCAGAATAAAATTTAAAATTTCAAGGCCTACGTTGATTTTTTTCAGTCAATAATCGAAAAAAAGTATTAGGAATTTTTTAACTTTAATATGACTATCCACTGGAATTAATATACTTTAAAATTGGTGAAATTTAACGAAAAAAAAGTATTAAAGTATAAAACATTCAACACGTTTGAAAATTTTTATGTAATTTCTAGGGGGCTGTAACTTGAAGACAAGAAGCCGCAGAGTAACTTAAAAAAAGAAAAGCTTCTAGTTTTCAGATCTTCAGTTAAACATTTCTTACCTACAGCAATTATTGAATAATCATAAGAAAACTATAAAAAAAAAAATTCGAATTAGCGATTTCATCTTAAAGATTTTTTAGGTGATTTTATTCCCTTTAATTTTAGCGGTCAAGAAGTCTTGTACGATGATATTTAGCTGAGTTATAGTCCTTAAAATCAAGAAAGTTAATTCGGGACCTACTGATCAAACAGAAAATTCAAGTAGGGTTTTAAAAGTAGAAAAGCATTTTTTATAAGTTGTTGTTATTGGTTTTTGATACAAAAAGTTTTTCGGTGCGAGAATGTTAATTGAAGAAAAGGTAAAATATTAAGTATTTAGGAATATTCGCTTAACTTGCCACAACATAGCAAGAAATGGATAGACTAAGGGTATTGACTATTTATTTTCAACCTGAGAGTATCCCAAAGAAACCGTGAACATTTGAAAGCGCTGCAATTTTTTTCATCGTGTTAGGAATGATTAATTTTGTCGTTTCTGTTAAAAAGCAATTTAAACATAAATTTTTAATTTTATATTAATTCCTTGACGTTAAAAATGTTTTTTAGCAATAATCCATTTTTTATATAAAAAATGTTAACTATTGTAAGAAAACAAGTCTGTACGATCATTATTTCCCGAGTTATTATTCGTAATTACTAAAATCAAAACAGGCTTTTTGATTTGATCGACGATAACTCAGCGAAAAGTCAACGCACAAGTCTTTTTCCTTTTGGAAAATTTTTCTGATGGTTCTTTATAATTACTCAAAAATTGCCGATCGTAAAAAAGTTGGATATAAGATCTGAAAACTAGAAACTTGGAGCTTCCACTTGTTTCCTAAAAATTACTCTGTGACTATTTCTCTCCAAGTTACAAACAGGTCTTTGAAAAATTTAGGATTTCTTTACATACCGTAATTTTTGTGGCTAGTATACTTGAAACCGTTCTGGATAAAGGTATATCATTTTCATTTTAAATATAACCCCAATCATGCTAGAAAATGATTATAACGTTAATTATGACCGCTAACATAATTACTTCAACAAATGGAATTATTTCAAGGTTATTATTAATGATAAATTAGAGCTAGGGCTTCAACTTAATTTGGCCCATAGTTGGAAATGATTCCTCCAAACGTTTTTATTATTCCCTTATGAAATACGACCCAAATTAATGTCGCTTTATTTACAGGATGCCCGAACAAAGGAAGTAACCGTCAACTTTGTCAGGTTAATTAAGTTCACCAAAGTTCTCTCACTTTTCACTTGCCCTTTAGAGAGAGTTTCCAACTGATTGGAAATGGCGCCTACTTTATTTCGTTCGTGTGAAAATAATACTGTGTCAACACGAAAACGATGATGGCCCTTACAGGAAAATTGGAGGTATCAATTTTAAACTCAAGTGGTCGCTAAGCGTCACTGAGCACGTCTCTTTACTAGGATATAATTGAGGGTATTATGTTACATCTGGGATTTATTGTTTACTGGGGCAACAGTTTTACATTTTTTCTTTACCGACAATCACCTGAAATTTACATAACTTTACTAGATTACTAATGTTACAAATTATACTGGAGCAGTATTGGAGCAAATCGGGTAATGTAATATATAAAATAACACAAGTATCATATATCGTAACATAAGTATGGAATAATGTCTGTAACTTTTCAGTTATTTCCTTTATATAAAAATGTTTAAAATTAAATATTTTAATCTTCCACCGGGCATAGTATGAATTCAAGCACATTCGGGCGCAATGCATCTGAGAGATGCCATAATCAAATCTTATACAATTTAAATTTCAATGAGGTAGATAGTTAATTAAATGCTTATTTTAATTAATACAATACAATAATAAATATTTCACACTAGTTTTTAATCGCAATAATTAAATTTATATAGAGGAACTTATTTAATGTTGTAAAACAATAAATTTAGAAAATGTTTATAGGAAAACCAGCGTCTGCAAGTTTTTTTTCTGTTTTAAGGACAAAACACAAACATAAATTAGTATTGAACAATATTTTGAATGCAGAAAACTATTTTTTCATGTAAAAGTCATAAAGTTTTATTGAAAAAATATTTAACGTGAATTACAAAGAAAAGTACATTAAAATAGGTAGTTACTTGTACTACCTATTTTAATGTAAAGAATTATAAATCCTCTTCATCATTTTAGCATGTTCCAAACAAAAATAAATGGCACATTGTTGGTAACGGTATTTAGTATAAACCAATAATTTAACACCCAAATGTGTTAATCTTGAATAATACCATAAAAAGCCAGAATAAGTAACTGTATAGATCTCAAGATATTATTAATTTAAATAATGAAAGAAATATAGCAAAGCATAAAAGTGAAAATAATAACGTAGTCAGGCGCAATGTATCTGACAGATTCGGGCGGCCTATGCAAGGTCAGGGAATGCCTTAAAGATCGACACCATATCGAGAAGAGTAGTTTCGAGCTAGGAAGTTGTGAGGGAGTTCGAGTTAATATTTGTAAATTGTACAAAATTATGCTCAAGTAATATTAATTTATAATTAAAACTTGATGCACTTCAGAATTTAAATTAAGAATCATAAATTACATAGAAATGTAATTTATTGATTACTTGTTGACTGCATTGTATATCAAATACTACAGTAACATTGGAAATGCAGTAGAAACAGATGTCCATTAGGATAAAAACTCAATATTTTCGTGTATATAAAGGGCAACAATAAATCTACATTCTCACGTCTACCATTTTTTGTTCGCTTCCATTTCATTTAACATTTATGAAACATCATGGAGAAAACGTTATAAATTGATTTTACGCTTTTGCAAAACTTTTACAATATTTTATTCCTTGTGGTATTTCTGGAAACATAATCGGTTTGATGGATGGCATACATTTGATCACATCTTTTTCGAAGGAATACTGATATAATTTTCATTGAATAATCTTTCACGGAAATGGTTATTATTAGTAGATATGCGTAAACATGTTTTATAGTACTGTAGTAGAATGTGCATTATTTCAATCATTATGCACGAACCCATGACGATGTAAAATTCAGTTGGTGATAATGATTGTTTTTGAAATATTGCAATTAAGTGTAGTAAGTAATTACGTTACATTATATACTAATCTTCTGACTGTATAGCGTTCATTCACCTATCCCTAAATATGACGGTATTAGCATAATATACAAAAATAAATAATATGTAATTATTGTAAGTTTCAATTGTAATTGGGACGTAACAACAACATCGAAAATTGCTGGATGGGCGTGTTTTAAAATAACTGCCGGATGCTGTTGCTGCTATTGCTGGAAAATTAACAGTTTATATAACACAAATTGGTAGTCATTTAATAATAAATAGAACAAGAGTTTCCAAAATCTTTGAAATATATGTTTCAGGAAATTGGATGTTTGTATGGAGTATGACTGGATGGACGATTGTAAAGAAAATTTGGACTTGCATCCGTATAAGATTCAATCATATCAATCCTTTTCGTTGGCAGATCACCTAAATATACTTCAGTTTTCGGTTTGCTAATAACTTATTGAATGAAAATTTTATCTATTTACCTTCAGACCATCCTCAACATCTTGTGTACTTCTATCGTAGATAATCTGTTAGTGATTTAATGAATGACGATTTGCTGCACTGTTAATGTAAAATTTCACTATCCTTGGTATAGCATTTCGTAATCGATAAAACTTTCCACTACTATAATTGTCATCATCATCCTTGGTGCTACAGCCCTGCAAGGGCCTCGACCTTCTCAAGCGTCCTCCGCCATTCCTGTCAATTTTGTGCTCCTGCTCTCCAGTTGGGGGCACCGATACTTCTGGCATCCTGTGTTACACCATCGCCCATCTAAGCTTTGGCCTACCTCTCTTTCTGCTACCTACAGGTTCTATGCTAAGCACTTTTTTAATGGGGTTTGCTTCACTGGCTCGGGCCACATGTCCTGCCCAACGCATTCTGCTTAGTTTGGCCGCTGTGACAATATTTCTTCCCTTCGCTTTGTTTTTATACAGGTTATATAGCTCGAAATTATACCTGCGCCTCTATGAGCCATTTTCGCATACGGTCAAGAAAAATTTTCAAAGTATTTTCCGCTTGAAACAAAGCAGGGAGGTTTCGTCGGCCTTTGTGATGGTCCACGCTTCTGATTCATATAGCAGTACAGGGATTACTAGGATCTTATATATTCTCAGCTTTGTTGTTTGTGACAGTCGCTTATTGGAGAAATACCTGGAAAGGCCATAGTAACATCTGTTTGCCGTTACTATGCGCCGTTTAATTTCTCCCGAGATGTTATTGTTTTGATCGACTTGAGTACCTAGATAGGTGAATTCCCTGACTGTTTCAAAGTTGTGATTACCAGTTACTAAGTTTTGTCCTGCGTTACCAGCTCTTTCCTGCAAAGTAGTTGACATGTGTTTTGTCTTTTCATCGTTTGCCTGTAGTCCCATGGCCCCCGCTGTCGTTGCTAGGTCTAAGAAAGTTTTTTACCGTTCTTGTTATTATGTCGACATCGTCTGCATATGCCAAGGTCTGGACTGACTTAGTGAATATTGTTCCCCTAGTCTCAAGTTTAGCGTCTCTAATGATTTTCTCCAGGGCTATATTAAATAGCTGACACGCCAGCGCATGCCCCTGTCGCAGCCCTTTGTGTATTTCGAATGCTTCCGATATGTTGCTCTGAATTTTAATTGCGGACGTGGTATCAACTATGGTCATTTTAGTCAGATATGTTAGCTTCTTTGGTATTCCGAGGTCATTCCTAGCTTCGTAGAGTTTCGGCCTAATGATGTTATCATACGCTGCTTTAAAATAGATGAAAAGGTGGTACATATCAATGTTAAATTCTTTAGACTTCTCTAGGATTTGTCGCAGAGTGAATATTTGGTCTGTGGTTGAACGGCCTGGTCTGAACCCTGACTGATATTCCCCGATGTGGGTTTCGGTGAATGGTTTCAGTCTTTCATTTAGGATGTTAGACAGAATCTTGTATGACGTATTGAGGAGAGTTATTCCTCTATAGTTTTGGCAATCTAACTGATTTGCTTTTTTATGCAGTGGGCATATGAGTCCTAACCTCCATTCTGCTGGCATCTGTTCCTCTTCCCAGATTTTACAGATGATGTTATACATGTACTAAACTAGTTTTTTTACCATCTTCTTTACTACTATAATTGTAAACTTTTATATATTTTGGGTATAAAACTAATCTAAATTACAACAATATAGTACACCTTACTCAGTGTATGGCAGATTATAATTCCTGCGTGGTAATTATTCTAGAGTACGTATCCATGTAGTCTTCAAGTTGATAGTGCATTTGCTTCTTCAGATAAATGTGGTTATATGCCTGAAGAAGCAAGAATTAATTATGTTGGGAAAGTTTATTAAAATTTACTGCTAAGATGACTGACTGTTATGCTGAATTCTATGAGTCGTTGTATAATTTCGCCAAAGAGATATTATGAAAGTGTACCCAGCCTATTTGTGTTTCGCGATGAAATACAAAATATACATTTATATCAAACAATGTCATGTACAGCTCAACAAGAATAGGAACAAGCGTCAAAACTGCGATATCTAACTGCCTACGAGATGCGCAGTAAATAGCCTTTAACTAGTCTTTACTTAGTCGCGATAGACTTTTGCACAATGAATATCGATGAATATATATTGAATGTGAATGTACACCTCAGCCCTTCTTCTAGGCATACTTAGAGAACCTCACACATATTCCTGCTATTGATGAGCAGTAAATGCAAATTTTGTATGTTATTTATTATTTATTAACTGCTTATTATTTAATAATAATGATGATATAAATTATACAAAGAATATTACCGGATTTTTATTTTCAGCAAGAAGTAAATTCTTGCTGAAAAATATTGTTAAAAAGCAAGTATTCTACCCTAAGAAACAACCATGGCAGTTGTCATTATTATGGCCAAGTGTATTAAAACCAATAGATATAAGATATTGAAAAAATATGTAAAATTTTGACAAATTCACTGCAGAATTTAGTTGGGTAGGTAATACTTTATATTTGGTAATGCTTTATATATTTTCTTAAGTACTTAATAACAATAACGTTAATCTTATCAAGAATACACATAATCATCAAATAATGGATTTAATAATTAGTGGAATATTTTTGATTCCGTCATTACTACATTAACAATTAATTTTTAATATTTTTATTTTCAGTAAGGTATTTTAAATATAATTTTACATATACTCTCATTATATGAAGAATCATTAGTGAAGACTTGGCATCTAGGATATTCTCGAGCATATTTATTACTTATCAACATGGAGGAATATTCACATTAGGCTAGGGTCATAATATTTAATTGAAAATCTCTAGAATACAAGTACTATTTCAGATATGATATTCAGGAATTTGGATGCATTGTTCACGGATATATAATTATTTTTTAGACTGATACTATAATACATACATATAATATACACTAATATTTAATTAGTGCAATAAAGAAATTAATTTTGTAAATATAAAAGAAAAATATAATAAATTATATTCTAGTTCAAAGGCATTCTATTTTCCTTCACTGTATAATATGGACAGTAAACGGTGTAACATTAAAATTACACCATCACACCAAAAGGTAACAAACCTTACACTAGATATTATGTTGATTTTACTCCATTACTGGTACGAAAATTCGTGTAAAATTACTGTCAAATTTACACCACATTTGAGATATTGTCGTGTAGTTATAATAATAATAATTATTATTATTGATTTTTTGATTGATTTATTGATGTAGTAATTATTATTACTATTACTATTATTATTATCATTAATATTTTATCCTATTAAAATTAACCAAACTATTTAGCAGCATATTTCCTATAAAATAAAAGTAGAAAACATTCTGTATCTAATTAAATAAGCCATAGGAATTAAATTAATAAGTAAATTCAACATTATTTCTAAATTATTTTTATTCATTATTAAGATTCCGCGTAGCAGAAATTTATCATGTAAGGCATATACAGGATGTCAAGTTTCATATTTCAATTATAACCCATAACCGCGCTATACAAACGCGCAAGTAAACAAACTGTTCAATTCAACCTATAAGGAAAATGCTGAATAAGTAATTAGGAATCATATAAATACCGTAAATTATTAGATCAGGAGGCAGTCGAGCAGTCGACCAGTCGATCTACACCGCCGATCTCTCCCTCAACATGGCTTACTGGTAAGAATTATTTTATATTATAATTATTATTTGTTTAACATTTTTGTCTGTCTTATTGGTCATGCTACGTGTGTAGTAATAAATGTTTTTATCATTCACTTTAAATAATTATTAATAAATGTTTTTATTATTTATTTTAACTAATTATTTTTCTTGTACTTCGGTACGAGAAACCTCTCCAAGCCAAGCACCCCCTTAACGCCCGAGTCATAGCTTACTCAATAAGCTGTGGCCCTGGGTCGTGACAATATTGTAAACTTAAAGTACCTTTTCTTGAAGAAGTGTGATTTATTAAAGATCTGCGCATGTGGATCACTGATATATATATATATTAGTGGAATCTACAGTACTCGCTGGAGTTGTGGAATTTCGTAAAATTTGTGTTTGGGTGATAGGTTCTCGCAATAGAATAATCAGATTTATTTATTTACAATTTCACAATAAATGCAGAGCGATACAGGAATAACATTGTGATGAAATTTATTCAACAATATAGGACAATTTAGAACGACATAGGATGACAAATTCAGCATAACCATTTTCAATAAGACGGTGTAACTGTATATACGATATGATATAATACCTTTTCTCCACGATTTATTTGATGGTCGGCTGACAAGTTTGCATACACAAGTTGAGGTTCTTCCGTGGCCATCCTCTTTGACTATTAGTGGCTATTTTATGTATCTATTTAAAGCACAGAATTTTCAGGACTGCTGTACCTAATTTGCAAAATATAGAACAAAGCATTTTTGCAAAATGTGAAACCTTAGCCTAGTATGTAAACATTTCATGTAGAATATATTATATATTACTTACATATTTACCAAAATATAGGCTAAGGCGAAGATTCTTAATGATAGACGCTGTTAAGATTATTACTATTCATAAAAAATATAATTTACAGTTGAACAAAGTTTACATACTCACTCCAAAGGAACCGGCTGGCAAATGAAATGTATTTTAGGTTAATTTATATGTGTAATTAAACTGCTCTGTTAAATAGTGAACAACTGTAATCACCTTTTCTGTTTTAATGTATTTATGAACTACTGTCAAATAGAGTTGTACAATTCAAACGAATAGCATACGTTAAGAGAGAAAATTAATTAGAGCGCATGAAAACATGATTGTTTTAAACATGGGGAAAACTAGGTCTAGTACACTGTATTGCGAAAATGATATTCATAATAGATATCAAGAATTGTATTAGCACTATACTATTTTTATAGTGTAACTTAATTAATCTGTATGCCACTTATCCCATTTTTTTGTTTTCCAAATCTAAAAATTCAGATCTATTATCCCGTGATCTTTGTGGTTATTTTATTTTGTGATAAAAAAGTTATTGCAACAGTTAATTGTTACAAGTGTACTTCGGCATGATTTATCGTGTCCGAATAATGTAAATGCGTACAGAACTTAATATAGAACGATTTCAAATCTCGTTTCGCTTTTTGTAAGGTACAACAAAACTAACAGAAATTCCCGATTTTCAATACACCGTGTTGTTTACTGTTGTTTGTGTTACAGGGAATGTTATTATTTCAGATTTCCACAACACACATGTCTGGAGTGATATGAATCCTCATATAATACGTGCTCCAATTAATTCTTGGTGGGTAATTTCGCGAGGCCATTTATGTGGGCCACATGTGTTTTTGCACAAAATTTAAATGGGCATACTAAAACTTTTATGTGTATTGCCAGATTTATTAGAAAATATTCACCATCAAGCAATACGAAAAATATTTTTATGTACGACGTGGCACCTCCTTACATAGATACTCTATCTATTCATAATTTTTTTGTAGTAATTTAATTCCCCAACGGTGATGTAGACGTGATGCTTAAGTGAATTAGCTTGCTCGTAGTGTGAATATAAATCCATTAGGTTACTTTTCATGGGGACACATGGGGACAAAATATGTTCTTGCTGATGATACTCACATTAACTTTTGAATAGTGGCTATAACGAAATGGTATACTTTTCCTCTAATTATGACGAAGACTATGATACTATTTTAAGTAAGCTCTTTATCTATGTCTTGATTAGTTTGCCAAATAATATATTTACTGGTGAAATACGGAAAAAATAAAAAATTTGCATTATTACGTATACCTACCCTAGAATTTGGCAATGTTACTTTCCCAAGCAGCTGTAAAAGTTATGTAGAAACAGCTTCAAATATTTTGCATCTAATATTGAACCCACAGAAAATGATTAAATGGAATAACATAAGTTGATAGTTTTCTACATTACTCAACTTCTTATTTATTACTATGACATCCCTCAAAATGGTATCCTTTATTTTATATTAATCCTGTATAACCATATACCGGGTGTAACAGGATCATGGTATACCCCCCTTTCTCCTTTAGTTTTGAAGATAATTGATTGAAATTTAGGATATCCCATATACATAATAAGCGGTACTTTTTGACATAAAATTAATTTTTTTTCACTTCCGGTTTCGCCGGAAGTGACACTAACTTTCGATTTTTAAATGGAATACCCTCTATATTATTACATTTTTGAATTTTACATGATTTTCTGAATCCAACGATGAAGTCAATATTTTTTATAATCTAATTTTTAGTTTTCCATTTAAGCGGGCCATGTCGGTTCCGAGTCGTCATTTAGAATACTAAATGACTCGTGTAATGCTACAAAAATCGAAATTCCGTCAAAAATACTAAATCACGTGATTTATGAACAAATAAAGTTCATAAAAATTGTCTTTGGGGCAAAACTCAATTTTTTCAAATGGAACCATATTGGTACCGTGGTACCATTTATTAATACTGTTATAAGGAATTTATTCGTATGTCGTAATAAAATGCGGCAATTTTGCCTATTAACAAAGCCGTCAATGTGAAAATAGGCCACGTCGCTGAAGATGATTTTGTCTACAAAATCGACATTCACTTGTTCTTCTATGATCCAATTGGTGAACCCCCTTCGCTGTACATTCGCTTCGCTGGTGTCTGTTGACAGAAGTTGTCGAGCTTGTAAGTATGGAGCTGTAAATCTTTAGTGAGAACAGGGTGAAGGGTGGCTGTTGAAATATTCAATTTTTGTACACGATGATGGGTCGAGGTCCTTGGACTTTCGGCCATACTCTCGTGAACTGTCGTGACGTATTCTCCTGAATGACCATTACGAGCTCGTGTCGTGTGTTTTACATTAGTAACTGGACCAATACTTTTGAATTTTCTGACTATTCTTTTCGGAGTTGATAAATTTGGAACATTATTTGTACCAGAACTGGATGCACTTTACGAATAGTAGCAATTAAACTTTCACCATTTTGATAGTAGTGTTTAACAATAAGGACGCGTTGTTGTATTATGTAGCATTCTAGATTTACTAACTCCTATCTATCGCCTCTCTATCAGTCATAATTATTGACCTATCGAATCGCGAAAACCAAAATATCGCGCAATTCAAATCTTACGCTCTTATTGTAACACCCTTTATATTAAAAATAAACAATTTTCTTAGCCTTTTAGTCAACTGTAAGTATCTGATTTTCATTTTAAAGCTTAGTACCTTTAAAACATGACTTCATGTACTGAAATTTGTTAAATACTTTTCAGTAAGTAATAATTATTTGTATTGTATAACGTCAATCTGTATAATTGCTAATATAATTTGTTAACGTCAATCAAGTTATAGTTCACGAGATATTTTAAAAAGAACTAGTACTACAGAACTGTCTTAAATTGAAGAGTAACAAGAATTGATCGCTTATGCTCAAATTTTTGTGAATTAAATAAAATCGCAAGTTTCAATTTTCCCACGGTCTTCAAAAAGTTCCCAGGCCCAACCGTCCCGTACCTACTCAACTCATGCTAAAATTTTTTTGAATTAAGTAAAAATGCAAGTTTCAATTTTCCCACGGTCTTCAAAAAGTTTCCAGGCCCAACCATCCCCGTACCTACTTTAACCTGAGACCAGAAATTCAAGTTCACACACTATTTAGTTAAAATAAAGAAGAACGTCAATAACGAACATTGTTGAGGATCTCAAAAGATCGGACAAACAAGAAGAACAGGAATATAGCAAGAGTCACAGAATCTAGACCAATTGGTGAACGTCAATCGCACGTCAAATCAATTGATACACAGATCGTTACACAATTACTAAAATAATCCCATCAACCCTCAATACAGGAAATTAAATATACCAGAAATTGAAGGAGAATCCAGACAAACAGATACAAGCCCAAATATATCAGAATACTGCAGATCAGAAGAACGAAAAAATCATTCGGACCAATTCAACAAATAGTACAAATGTTAGAGGCACACCTCTAAGTAAATAATACAAACTAAGACAAAAGTAACGAATATCCACATATAATGAATAACTATAATATTCGTGATTTACTATAATACTTCTAAAATTGAAAATATTTTTCTTACAGCGATAAAGATGACGCGCATCTAACTAATATTGTAGATTATTAGACAGATTAATTGAATAAAACACGATAACCTCACTACAGAAACATCCCCCGGGCGTTTAGCAATTAATAATCTTCTTATGCGTTCCGGTGTATAGAGCTACTTGTCCCGGATCCTCTGATGTAGAATGATCGTTATGGAATTCCCCGAAGTTTGCAGTGATCGTCTATCAGCACAACCGGATGTGCACTTGACAGTCTCAGGAGTATAGCGCATCTAACTTTGTTAGATGATGTTCGTATAGAAGTTCTTTAGCATACTTATACGAAATAAGTAATTTACGGGAGGGCGAGGTGATTCCGGATGCTATGATGGCATTCAGATTAAATGAGCTTTGATAATTAATAGGCTAATGACGAAGGAACTGTTTGTGTATTCTTAGAAGATGCTTAGAATTATCATAATTTATTGTAATTAGATATAAACGCGATGTGACATGACATTTCATCCAGTTATCCCCGTATAAAAAATGCAATGCGTGTCATATTCTATGTATTTTTCTTCGTGCTGAATCGAATGAATCCATTTAGCGATAGGAATTTTTTTTGATAAAACACCCCTTACGGGGCATTTACTCATATAATAATCTGATCGTTCAGTCGATAAATTAGTAATTTGGTTCTAACTTAAATTGGTACTTTGAAAACATAGATCTAAGGACTTACTAACTAGTGTTTTTAAGTAAGTCTTTAATTTTAAGTAACTACATTAATATTAAAGTGTATCACAACTACACAATATTAACTAACTGATAATCACTTGGTTAACTCAAAAGGCTTTACTATCTTGAGTCTTCTTGTGGTATTGTAGTTATTGATGAGCTGGATAGCCTCGACGTTACCGTATTGGTGGAGTTGCTGTTCATGATTCCTTGCAAATTTGACAATTCTTTGGCCCACAGTATTCATCTGAAGGTCACGATGGAGGTCACTGTTTCTGATATGCCAAGGCGCATTGACGATGCTCCTCAGCATTTTATTCTGGAACCTGTGGATTATTAAGACATTACTCTTGCTGGTACAACCTCATAGTTGTATGCCATAAGTCCATACAGGTTTGAGGACTTCTTTATACAGAAGTATTTTGTTGTATGTTGATAGGCTGGAGTGCCTACCAAGTAACCAGTACATTTTCTTGAATCTTATATCTAGCTCATCCTTTTTATTTTTAACATGGACTTTCCAGCGAAGTCTTACGTCTAGTGTAATACCCAGATATTTCACCACACCATCAGCATAAATATAATGCCATTGGGCATTATTTATGCTGATTGGAATATATTGCTCACTTTTATTTGTGAAGTTTATGTGGATTGATTTGATTTCGTTCAATTTTATACGCCATATTTTGGTTCAGTCACTGATTCGGTTAACTGACGTAGTTTACTTGCAGCTTCTTCATGGTTCTTACCTACCGCTAGAATAGCAGTACCATTTGCAAAGGCAGCTATGTAATCTTTTCCCAGCTGTGGTATCACTTATTAAATCAAATACAAGATGGGTCCTAGAATACTTCATTGTGACACTTCTGCTTTGATTTCTTCCAGTTCGGAGTATGCTTCATATTGTTTGGCTCTAAAGAATCTTTTAGAGATGTATGATTTCAGCAGTTATAGGTATTGCTGTGGGAGTAGCATATTCAGTTTATATTTTAATTCATCATACCATACATTATCAAAAGCCTACGCAACATCTAGGAAGATAGCTGAGCAGACTTCGTTTCCTAGGGATATTTCGATTATGTTAGTAATTCTATGAACCTGATCTATGGTTGAGTGGCCTTCTCTAAAGTCAAACTCAGGATTTGGAATTAAGTTCCTTTATTCAATTGTGGGTTTCAGATTTTCCAGAAGTATTTGCCTATATTTATCTATATCTATATATATATATATATATATATATATATATATATATATATATATATATATATATATATATATTTATATATATATATATATATATTTATATTTATTATATGTATATTTGCCTATTGTATTGGCCTATAAAATGACATATCATTAGGGGCTTTGCCTGGTTTGTGAATCATGATGACTTCTTGCAACTGTCCATATCTCAGGAACATACCTTAGTCTGAATGCGGCATTAATAAGATGTGGCAGTTTAATTATTACTTTCTTCAGAAGCTGTTTTAACACTTCTTCAGTTATTAGATCAAACCCAGGAGCTTTCTTAGGATCAATATTTGTTCTTATTTCATGAGCAGATTCTTTAGGAAACGTTAGTTTTAATGTTTATATTTTCTGTGTCATGGAATTCCCATTTCAATAGTTTTTCGCTTTTGTTTGATTAGAAGGTGTTTTAAAAGTATTCTGCGAATCGACTAGCTTTCTGACTATTATTTCTGGCCCACTGCCATCTGTATTTTTTATTGGAGAGTTTTCCACGATTGGCCTTTTTAATCTCTTAGTGGCTTTCCAGAGTGAGTAGTCGGTGCTTTTTTCATTTGTCAGCTCACTCAGGTGCTCAGTAATAGATTCATTTTTAATTCTTTCCTCTTTTTAGCTGCTTTATGTTGTCTGTTGTATGTTGGAAATCAATAGTCCTATCTCTTCATCTAACTGTTCTTTTGTTTTTAATGGTATTGATAAATTTACTACATTTTCTAGGTCCAGTCTGGAGCTTTGTGAATCCATTTGTTAATCTAGGAGCAGTATCTCATTGGATTATGGTATTGTTAAGAGTAAGAAGAATGGGAGAATGATCTGAGTTCAGGTTTCATACCTCCTCAATCTGGACATAACTTGCTGAGATATTTGCGATATAAGTGAGCGATAGCAATATGGTGAAAGAAACTAGAGTACATAGAAGAACAATCCTTTGTTTTTTAGTTTCATATGATATAATATTTTATATAATATTTAATAAACTCTCTTTTTGTTGGAGTAGGAAGAAATCAAATATAACATAAGCGCGTAAATATATATTGGAAAAAGAAAAATTTCTACATGGCAATTCAAACTTAAGCTTTACTAAGGTACTTTTAGTGAACTTTCACCATATTATCTGTTTCTTTTAGGAATATGGGGTCTTTAACTCTGTCTAACAAAAAATCTTGTTTCTTGAAATATTTTGGATCGTGATTTCAAAGTAACATCTCTCAATACGCCCTATTATGACTTGGATATATTGAGAGATGTATTTGGGGAAAGTGTATTTTTATTGCTATTGATAACGAAATCACGTCAGATTTCTTACCAGCCTCGTACATTTTTTATACCCCGCCCCGACTCTTCAATAATTCAGTAGTATGATAACAATTTTGGTCTGGTCCCTCTCTCCTCAATGTCCTTTGATTCAATCTCATTGCAAATAGTAGTCTCTCTCCCGAATAGTTTACTCTCATCTCTTCAACTCTATACATTTTGTGCCTCTCAGACAGTTCATCGAAAGGATTGAGCGCAACGTTGATTTATTCAGAAGGCTGAAAAAATCCCTGAGGATACTGAAGACTTCTATTCAGATAAGCTTTTTTAAGAAAAAAATCTTTCCTATAATCACATTCTACTTCCAGCTCTCTTTTAAATGCCCACAAAATGTTTATATTCAAGCAGTAAAATTATACTCTGAGACATATTTGCAGGAGAGATGTTGAGTAAAATATTCACTGTTAAAATTAGACAATTTATTTTAATAAATTGCACAATTCTCAGTTTATCCCGAACATTGCAAAAATAATCGAAAGACTTGGCAGGACTGAGAGCGGAATGAAACTAAACGACAAAAGCAAATTTAAGAACACACAAGCACCAAACACTGCGTTGGGTTGGACTTTGACCCTGGAGGCCACTTACTTAAACATGATTTGGAGCCGCAGTCGGATATTGTTGGATATAATTTTATATTTCTCTCCCTAATTACTTAAGGTACGCCTTTTTGAAGTCCCTTGTGGTGTAATGCGCCAATATGTACGAAAAATACCCAGAACGTTACTAAATATTAAGTATCTCTTTTACAATCTAATACAGCATTTTTTATTCGAATAATTTTTTTTTTTTGGTTCAAATAGACCTCACTAGTAGCAAAAATTGAACAACCACATTATTAAGATAGGGAATTTTGTAGGAGCAATTAAAGTAGGAAGTCATGCAAATTAAAACATCGAGATGTCGATTTCAGCTACATTTGTTGCAAACACGACATTAGTACTTCATGTTCTTCGAATATAATCGCATTTTCTTATACTTAAGACGTTATAAAACGATTCCAAGAGCTTGCTTATTTAATAAAACTTAATTTTTCGGCCATGTCCGAGGTTCTGGAACATTCGTCCCAACGTATGTTGCCAGCGTACACCTCTTATTTAAGTTAATGTTGCCAACGTTTTTTTTTTGCATAAAATCTACAACTTTTACTGAAATTCAAATCAGCAACCACTGCATAACATATTTTCACCTGTTCTCTTCCAACTTATATAGAGTTCTCAGTGTTTGAGACTCGATTGTCGTTTTGGCATCTCTTTCACTTTGTTATTTACAAATCTATTGATGATGTCACAATATTATATTTGACAACTATCATGCTACAAAATCTCACAAATTAACGTATACCTAGGATTTAAAGTTAAAATTACATTATAGTATTTTACTGTTGGCATTTCGTTGCGTCGACTATACACGTATATATTGTAAATAATTTATGTGTATGGATCGATAGTTTTGAAGTACTATAAGAGAAGAACACAAGCTATTATGTCTTTTTGTACCCATCTTGAATGGAAATCGCATGAAGACAAAATATGATTTAATAATGCGATACAAAATAAATATAGGAGATGGGAGAGCTTAGATAATGTAACAGTATAAATTAATGAAGTATGTCTTGATCTGAGAAAAGGGAGAGTGATTCGTGTATACCAATTAACTCTACATAGAAATACAAATGACAGGAAATGAGGATTATCCATCTTGAGTAAGACTATAATTAATATTAAAGATTGACATTAATTGTAAAAGATTAATTATAAATGTTTTTATAATTAATTATATAATCTCTTATAATTATTTATAATTAATTATAAAAGATTGAATGTTTTCTATGAATACGGGAATAATAAATAAAATATGGTTAAAATGTATTAATTAAACTTTTAATCACTTGACTGGATGTCAATATAAAATCCATATTGGAGATAAAATCCACATTTTCTAAAAATGTGTGTTAAATCAGTGAGATAGTTAAATTACTTATTTTTGTAACTAATAAAATTACTGTGGCCTAGAAAGAAAACAGTGATTGAGTTGACTGATCAGAAAAGTTTTTTCTACCTGTGCTTAGCTTACCTACTTGTTGATTACATTGTAACTTTCGAAAACGTTGTATATAATAATACCTATACACATATTTTAATTAAGAAGTTTGGGTTTTATTATACGTGTACACAAACTTTTATGACTACTATAGATATTATTCTTTCTGTACACATTTTGTATATGCCATGTGTTCCTGGTACATACAGATATGCCAACAAGCAAAATTCAAAATATTACCATGCACTTGTGTCTATGGGAACTTGTAAACATTACATTCGGGACAGGAAATGTCCAGGAATAATAATTATTCTTGAAGAGGATCGAAAGGGGTTAAAATATTTGCATGGGCGCCTTTAATTATAAGAGACATGTTTAATTATAACATGGCCAATACTTGGAATGGGGGATAGTTTCCAACTCTACCAGGTTCAAATTCTTTATGCCGTGTTGCTCGTTTTACCTTTTATTGAACTTTAGTTGGTTATTAGAAGACATAAATAGCAAAATAATGTACATACGTAAAATACAGAGATACTTTAGCACGGTTTCCAAGGTAATCTATGCGTTACAGATCCACTCAGTTTTGCGTAATTAAATGTTTTCATTCTCTTCGTATCCCTTTACTTTGTCCAACCCTCTTACGAAACAATGGAATTATTGTTATAATAATCAAAACAGAAGTGTAGTGTCCTTTAAGTCTAAATAGGGTGTACTTAACTCCTCTCAAGATTTACGTTTACGTATTACAATTTAATGGAGTTATTTGATCGAATAACTAATCATACTTTTTATTTCGGCTCTTTCTTAGCAGAGTGGCATGAATTAAGCTAGTCAGTATTTTTTCAAATAAAATTACATACCTAACTAAAATATAGTTATTATTATACGAAGAATAAATAAATGATATGAGTATTTCTGGCTATGACTTAATAACAAGGGCAGTTTTACAAGAATCACCAGTAAAAAGCATCAAAGCAATAATTCAAATATTGAAATTGGATAAGTCAACGGAAAACTTCACAAATAATTTTGGAAAAGCCAGGAAAACCTGTAGAAGATGTTTCTTCTTACAGGCTGATTAGTCTCTGTTTAGTAATATCTAAGGTGATGGAAAAATACTTGTAAAAAAGATTAAAATAATACTGGATGAACAAACACTATCAGCCAGATCACCAATTTGGTTTCAAAAGTTATTATTGTTTAATAAGTTATTATTGTTTTATTAAACAATCAATGATTGTTTAATAAAATCAATGAAAATATGAATAGATACAGACATTGCTTAGCTGATTTTCTATTTATTACACAGGCGTTCAATAAAGTGTGGCATACACAATTTATGACTTCATAAACTTACGTATTTCCCCATCAGATATATCAAGTTTTAAAACCCAACCTAACTATCAGGTACTCTTTCACTGAACATAATAGCGAAACTTCAGAACTACATATTATCCGGTCTGGGGTATTCCAAGATAGTGTCCATGATCCTACTCCATATTTAATATACACTGCCGATATGTCAAAATCTAGAATGACAACATTAACTACTTTCGCTAACGATACAGCTATGCTATCTCTCCATCTTAATCCAGATACAAAAAAAAATATGTAGATGACATCAAAAACGGTTAAAAGGTCGAAAAATAAAAGTTAATTAAAACAAAATAATGAACATATTACCTTCACTACCAAAAGGACTTTATCTTACTGGGTGACACTGTCTCCCAGTAAGTTTAAATGAATAACAATTAAAACATGTCGATTCTGTGAAATATCTTGGCATGCATCTGAATAGAAAACTGGAGAAGACATATATTCACTAAGCGTAAGCAACTGGGATGTACCTCACTAAATTAAATAGGATTATAGGAAGAAAGTCTCAACTATCAACCTACAGTAAACTTTTAATATATATTATAATTTCTCGCCCGTGCAAATTAATCCGTTTCTAGTAACCGTTGATAAATACTTGCAAATGTGCCAACATTTGGGATTTGTCGCTTGGGAAATTTTTCTTGGTAAATCCGTTGTGCTGCTAAAGAATTTCCATCAGCCAGTCCATACACAAAGTGGATGTCTGCCATTTCGGAGTTTGTGTAATTAACCATTGTCAGGATATGTTACTTTTAATACATAATGTAACAGTAATTATTAAAATAATGAACAGGAAACTTATAAACACAACAATAGAAACTATAAACTGCATTTAGAATCAATTAAAATATAAACTTAATATGTATTACTTATGATTGTCAAAAATGATTTTGACAATCAGTAACCATATTAATTTACGACTTACATGAAGCTGGTTGGCAATTTTTTTCGTGCTTGTTTTTTTTTTTCACCTCAGATATTAGCAATTTTTGAAACATCAATCATTTTATTATTAATTAATTAAGCAGAAACTGTGTTCCTCCAGACGCATAGAATATGTGTACCAAATTTTACGAAAATATTTACAGTCATATCATAGATATTATAAAAAAAAGATTTTTTAGAGTTTACCACCCTATATCTTGGACACAAAGCATTTGAGGACATATGTTCATATGAACTTTTATTCATAAAATTGACTCAAGAATATGCTCTCAAATTTTTTGTACTTACTTAGGAAACACCCTGTATAGTTATTGAACAAGATTTACAAATAATATCATTAAAATGTGTAATACAAAATTCTAGTTAAAACATGTAGAAAGAGTAAAAGTGTACTTTTACTCTTTCGATAGGATGTATCCTATCGTTCTTGTAAAGACAATCATTGATGAAAACATGGAGCTAAGATACTTAAAACTCTTCTTCGACAACCTATTAACTATATTTAATTAATTCAGCGCATTTTTTATTTAGTTTAGTGATAAGCGTAAACTTAAGATTATTCTCATACTACTCAGATAATTCTTAATCTAGTTTTTAAATACATAGGATGTGATTCATTGGAATTGTTTCCTACACGTCATTTATCATCACAATAAATACTTATTCCTCGTTTTAGCGACAGATGTGGATAGATTGTATGTATAGCGAAAATATAAAAAATGAGTATTTCTTAATTAATGGTTTCTATTGTCATCCGCAGTAACTCTGTAACCTCGGTCCTAAATACTATGATATCGGCGTCCAGTGATTCCCTGAACAAAGGTTTACATTTTCAAAGAAAATCCCATATCCACATCTCTCCGTATTCTTTAACTACGAGGGGAATTGAAATGTTCAGTTTCAGGAGGTCATCGAAGTAATTAGATGTAACTAGTCATCGAAAGTAACTAGTATATAATGGTACAAAATTGTCAATACATCCAAATTACACATAAATATAAAAGAAATTAAAATATTGATCAGAATAATAATTTTGACAATTCGCAAACGCCATCTACCTTCTAATTGATAAAGTATCATATACAAGAAGCTATTCTGCTTTTCATTTCTGATGCAGATTACTTTATTTAATGATTAATGCTTTGTCTAATGGATTATATACAACTAATCGACTTTCAATTGACACCAGGTCATTCCGGAACTGCATATAGCGATTTCACCAAAAGCTACCTATCTGCTAAGCGACAAACGTCATCTATTTTTTTATATGCTTATGCCAGTAAGAGATAAAAGCCAGCCTAAGATTCTCAGAGTACCAGGAATAGTTCGGTATACTTGTACTGATGATTTCTAACAAGGATGAAATCATGACATGCAGTTCCGGGTTGTACTGGTCTTTTCAACTTACAGTCAATTAGATCGCAAAGATGATAATCAGCAAAAACTTATTTCATACAAGTTTTACTGGAACCTGGATATTACTCAAAGAGTGGTACTTAGATTACTGTGTGAAAGTCCAAGGTCCAAGATTGATAGGAATATGGCCATGAGGTTAGACATAAAAATGAAAGTGGAGACTAGATATAGATTATATTTTTCAGTTATAGTTGTCGTCCAGACCACGATAAAGTATATTCTACTCAATAAGTATACAGTGATCCCTAAATGCTTAGAGGATTCCAACCATCAAAATATTCGAAAGTAACGTAAACATACGACCGAACATCCATAATATCCTATAAGTGTTCGAAAACCAATCTCGTTTATAACTTGCTTTCAAAGTAGAACTGCAAATGGCGATATGCCCCGCTAATCGCAGAGATGAGCCATATCAATAAAATTTGAAGATGGCGTCAATGAACTGAGACAAAAAGGGGACGACGCGACGTCTTAAAGCAGGAATCTCTCTTTAATTAGCGGATATTATCGACTGCAGAGGAAGCTCGGCACGTGTTTCCGCATTCGACGACTTGTTTACCAAGTCACATTTCCTGTCCTAACTTTACTTTGGGCTCTAACCAACCTTACACAAAAGAGTTTAATCTCGAGCCTCGATCTAACAACTATTTAAAAATCGATAATAAAATAGTGAATAGGAATAATTATTGTAACCTAGCGATATGAAAATTAATAATCCCTATACTAATTTTAGAGTTTAAACGAATTTTATGTATTTAAATTAAAGGGGTTCGCAATAAAGTATCGCACACACGATAGTCAACATTATTCAGTAATGTGAATGGGTATTAAAGGTGTGTCCATATTATTACTTAGTTTTAATTTATTTTTATATTTAATTTAGTATGGAATTATTGTTACAGGAGGTAATCAACTAAATTAAATGTTCAATTGTGCAGCGCTGGTTGCCTGATGAATTTTTCTTATATTTACAGCAAAACACTGAGGCGATCAGACTGATCGTCTTCTCATGGTGAAGATCGACCAGGTTTAGGAAGATTTATGCAAAAAAATATACTTCTTCACGTTCTCTAATTGAAAAAGGGATTTCAATATGAATTACCCTGTACGTATTGATTATATTTTAAAATATAATCATAAAAAGTTATTCCTTGAATATTTAACGAAAAAGAAAAGTAAAAAACAAACAATGACGCAAAATTGTTCTTGAAAATATTAAATATTGACCATTTTTAGTTCACGAATACTGGTCTCTACTGGTCTCCACTGGTCTCAACAAATATTTCTGGGTCTTCTAATTCTATTTACCCGCAATAATTCGAATAAAGTTCATCAACGAAAATTATGTGATTACCTTTTTCCAATTTATTTATCACATAATTTTCATTGATGAACTTTATTTGATTTATTGAGGGTACCTTTAGAAGATCTAAAAATATTTGTTGAGATGGGTTTTAAAACTATTTTACTGTTCGTGAGCTAAACATGAATCTAAGTGCACTTGTATGTACGTATGAAGATTATGAAAAAGAATTGTTTGAAGCTAAACCTAGTTTCCGTCAATATGGCGCCAATAAAGAGAAATATAAGTATATGTCAATTTTATTTTATAGCTTCACAAACATACAATAACAGAAAAAAACACTATACTTTTTAGTGTCCATTGAGGACGTGTGTAATATAAAAAATATAAAACGGAATATGGCTACGGAATGAAAAACCATTCAATTTAAATTTTCAGGCGATTTATCTTACAGACATTTTATCAAAACGGAAACCTATATCTTTGGCTTCGAATTCAAAGACTTTTTAGTACAGTTTAAAGATATCTCATATAAATATCTCTGAATAATAATTCATTCCGTGCGACATACTAAAGGATTCCACAATTGGGCCATACATCTTGATATTTTTTAGATTGGATGAATATACTGAAGTATAATAGACTTCAAGAGGCGTATTCTTTTGTTCGTGTTATATTACGAATGCTTTAGAATTTGCGTGTTTTGCCTGTTTCGCTATTTTCTCATAGTAATTGGTTGACAAAGCGGCAAACTATTATTATAGTATATTATCGTACGTCATTATATGTTTCCGTTTTAGAAAACACAGTTTTGTTAGAAAATAAAGACATTATTAAAGTTTTAAAGTTGCAGTTAAACAAACTTGACGACGAAATTAATTCCTGTTGTGTTAAGGGGTGTCGAGGGATGTTGATATATTATAGAACCCTTTAGTTACCCAATTTAGGTAACGAAGTTTGGGCTATGGGTGGGTAATAATGTACTATTCATTTCATCGCTATTTGCTAAATAAAAAACTCTTATCTTGCCGACAAACAGAAGAGTCTATTTGAGCCTAGCCATAAAAACAAGCCAAGGTTATGTTTTGAAATTTTTTATTTGGCACCATTCATTGCTGTGACATGCTCTTGACACTCCTTTGTTGTGTTAGACTTCAAAGTCGAAAGTGGCCTTGAAATTCCTATGCCTCATTCAAGATTACATATTTTGCCTTAATATTATACCAATTCATTAACAAATGTTGTGAGTAAATTATCATTATATATTGATTGGCCATTAACAAAGACGCATTTTTATTATTTTAATTTAAAATCTGTAATAATCGTCATGGTTGGCCTAGTAATTGATCTTTATGTGATCAAAATAAATTTATCTATACATGTGATTAATTTCTTTTTTTGAGAAGTAAACTATTGAATAATAATGCCAAGTAAATGTCAGACATGTTGTTTACGTCATTCCTGCTGTTGTAATAATGCGTTGAAATATTTGTTAATTTACAGGGTGGTATTTTTAAACTTACACAACCTTTGTTGAGTCAGACTTCAAAGTCAAACGTGGGCTTGAAATTCCCATGCCTCATTTAATATTACTTTTGCTTTAAGATTATATCGGTTCATTAAAAATGTCGAGAGTAAATTATTAGTATTAGTATTGATTGGCCATTAACAATGCCGCACTTTTGTTAATTTAATATTAATTTAAAATCTGTAATAATCATCATGGTTGGCCCGATAATTGATCTTTATGTGATCAAAGTAAATTCACCTATATATCTGATTAAGTTTTTTTAAAGAGAAGTAAACTATTGAATAATAATGTCAGACATGTTGTTTACGTCATTTTTGTTGACGTAATAAAGTGTTAAAGTATCTCCTAATTTATAAGGTGGTATTTTTAAACTTACGCAGGGCTTGGAATGTCGTACCTATACGTATTTATCTGTATTTTTTCTAAAATCTCATATATAGGAAAAAAGTTTTTTAATCATCCATCCATGATATTAACTTGAAGAGATTGCGAAATGCGCGTCGGGTTTAATGTAAAGCTTCATGGATTTGAGGATGCATGATGATTCTTTGTATATTTCCTAAGAAGACAAAAATATATGGGAAACGACCCTTTGTCAACTCCCAATGACAATCTAACTGATGAAACATTTTGAAACGTTTTTTGTCAAGCGATTATTCAGAAATAAAAGCGGTGGTAAAATAGGTGAAAAGAATAATTACAATAGACAAATTTTCTGCAAAACTTAACTGTTATTGGCAATAATAAGTCAATGATTCTTATTATTGATGTATTATTTTATAATTTCCTGAACACAAATCCCAACGGTTTTTAAAAATACTGATTTACGACAAGAAAATGCGATGAATATGTATTTCAATTGCTTTCTCCTCCAAGGTATTTTTTCCGTCATGTATATGATTTACATTAAAACATTCCAAATTATTTTTCCTTAATTCGAGTAGACCCATTACATGTGTATTTACAGCCAGATTCCCGTTTTTATTGCCTCACGGCAACCGATAACAGTTTATCAATATCTTCCGTTATCCCTTTTTCATATAAGGTATGAAAAAGATATGGCCTCATGTTATTTTATACGTGCAAAAAAACTGAATGTTAACATTTACCGGATATTTTATCGAATAGTCTTTAAAATACCGGACTCGGTGAAGGTGAAAGTGAAGTGCGGTAGTGATTTTTCTTGGTTCAATTCGATTATAGTTGTTTTAAGTAAATCGAAATTACGTGTAGTGTAAATATAATATAATGGGTGTGCATAAACAATTTTCTGGACATATTTTGTGATTTGTGTGTGATGGAAACTGGTCTAGACGACTGGCATTAGGGAAGGAGTTAAATAGGTAAGTTAAGTGTTTAAATATTTTAGTCTTAATTAAAATACAAAATAGTTTTGGAACAAAGAATTAGCAGTCAACCAGGATTATTTTAAAATTGGAAATAATACGTATATCGATACATATATTGAGTATAATATTTCATGGAGAATGAATACAATTAATTCCTTTGTTAATAAATAGTCATGGTCGACTTTGTTGTAAGTAAAAATATACTTTGAGTTAGAACATAATATCAATATATGAATCAAAATGCCAATTATCAAAATTATAAATTGTATTGATGGTATTATATTATCATGAAGTCATTATACAGAGTGATCCACGAAATCTTGGCCAGTCGAGATCTCAAAATCTAGTTAAACAATAATTTTGAAAATTACCGATGTAAAACAGCCGAAAGCGTTGCCCATTTTTGTTATAAAAGGACTTTATTTCACCTGCACATTTCCGGTCACATGAAATCAACTTCAAAATGCCTTGTATGTTATTACAATTTTTTGATGGTATATCTAATACCAATCCAATGATATAATATTTGTCAAGTTTTTACGACACTACAGTAATGACAAACAACTGTTTATGAACGTTTCTTCATTTTTATTAAAAGAAAAAACGTAGGTAGCTTAGAAACAAAAAAGTTGTCCTAGCAACAGAAAGACATCACTACTTGTCAAGAGCTGTCTAGGAGTGTTAGTAGGTTCTCTGTTTGTAAAAATAGTAATAAGATTTTTATGCCTTTACATTTTACTTACGATGAGTACGTTGATATGCTGCTGATCTATGGAGAATGTGGAAAAAATAGCAGACGTGCTAAAGATTTATATAGTCATCGTTTAAGTATTGCATCAATGAAGATGGGCATCAATTTGAGCATCAAGTGTAATGCTTTTTATAATTATTGTATTTTGCTGTGTAATTATTTACCTTCTTTAATAAAAGTTTTTAAAATCCATTCATTTATAACAGTTCAGAATATCACTGTTTTACATAAATGTGCTAATAAATATGGTATCGTTGGATTGGTATTAGATAGACCATCACAAAATTGTAATAACATACAGCATGTCTCATTTAAAATTTTGAAGTTGATGTCACGTGACCGGAAATATACAGGTGAAATAAGGTCTTTCCATGTCAAAAATGGGAAACGCTTTCGGCTGTTTAACATCGACAATTTTCAAAATTATTGTCCAAATAGGTTTAGAGATATCGACTATCTCGAATGTATAATTGTGAATTAAGTAAAAATATATGTTTCTTTGCAGGTAGGTTCCGAACGAGCTGGACACCGTTTTTTGTACAAGGTAAGATTTTTTCCCATAATAGATAGTATAACAGAATAAATAATAAAGAATTACATAGAACAACTACTATAGTAGTTATCGATGTACTTTTTATTATTTAAATTTGTGTCTCCAGGGCATTAATACGAAAAAAAAAAAAATACAGTCCATATTTAATAGCCACCAAGGTGTGGGTTGTGACCTCCATAAGATTAAATATCAGAGTTTTCTGTATTATGTTAAAACATCATTCACGTTTTCACGTATTCACTTCACTTTACTAGGTTAAACAACGACACAACGATGAGTCTATTTAAAGCTATTTATTGTTGGTCGCCTAAAATAGGTAAAAAAAGCGAAGGTGATAGCAATAGACCCGGAGGTCTATCGGGTTGAATAGTAACACTCGGTGCTCTGAAAAACAATAATATTGAATCTTTATTAACAGCAGTAGTAGGAATGATTATTTTAAAGGTAGACTTTTTGTTAAATATTTATTAAATAGTGAGAAGTCCATGAAGTACCATAGAAAATATATTTCCTCACTATGGAACAGATTGGTAACCCTTACAATATACAGTATTATGACATCAATGGGGGTATACATAATATCTCAGGATATTTATATTTAATAGCAGATAATACTCTAAACATCAATAATAATATATGTGGGGATAATATAAGAGAACAGAGGTGACGTTCTTATGTATGTAATATGCGATGAATACTAAATTAAAATTCTATATTTCTTGTATAAATATTTTGCGTGTGTGTCACAGGTAACAATCGTATGAATCAATCAATTGACATTTTTGAAAAGTGTCATGCCAAAAACACGTTTTAGGATAAAAGATAGTACAATACAAATCCGTCAGCCTGATAGAGTAATGAAAATATTCTCCACAAAAACATTCAATGGAAGTGATATTTCCATCAAAATAAATGAAATAAATTCAACAAAAATTAAATAAATTTTACAGTAATATTGAGACGCCAATGCATCAAATTATACAATAAAGCCAGACGTGACTTTATAATTACATTTTATTAGGCAAATTATTAACTGTCTATGTCGTACGTAGTTGATTAAAAAAATATGTCGCTAGATATACGTGCTGGTAATTGTGCCATATTAGTAACAATTGCGAGTGGTGTAGCATGTGATCTGTGCGTCGTTACTAAATTGATACACGCGCAAGGATCCATTATACAAATTGTATATGAGTTACATTGTGTCATAATACAACGGAGACTTTTTATAAAGATAGTGGAGAATACCTTCATTTCGGACTCCTCAACAGTACTTAATTTTGATATTTCATACAATCTTCTAATTAGTACCATTTAATAACTGCTCTCCCGTCAGAATTCCCTCTTCAGTATAACTGTTTGTAATATATAGTTTCAATAGTTGGTACGTAATAAGGAACTATTTATCAGAACAGTTAATGCCTGTTGTGGATCATGAAAATCTCTCTGGGTTAACGACTAAATGAGTATCGTTGAGAGTATTAACAAACATGTACATATATTAAAAATGTAAACATTAGGATAATTGTTTTCAAATTACATAAATGTAAAGTGATGCTCTAGAAAATTTCAAAAAATAAAACCCGCCACAGGTAGGATTCGACATTTGTCCCGGATCGGAACCGAACGACATACAGCTGTTTCGAACTTGTTAGTTCTCATCAGTGCCGCATACGGTACGCCGATTCAGGACAAATGCCGAATGAACTTTATGGCCTATACATCTTTATCGATACGATCTCTGTCAGTAACTTATAAGTCGGAATTTAAGAACAAGAACTTATTTGTCCTGAATCGGCGTACCGTATGTGGCACTGATGAGAACTAACAAGTTCGAAACAGCTGTATGTCGTTCGGTTCCGATCCGGGACAAATGTCGAATCCTACCTGTGGCGGGTTTTATTTTTTGAAACCTTATCTGATCGTGCAGAAACACGAGAAAGGGGTCGAGGATCGCTTCTGGGTATAATTCAATGCCTGGCGGGGCTTTAGCCCGAGGAGTAGTTATTGTTTCCTAGAGCGATTATGTAATAGCTTTGCTATTCGGGAACTACTTTGATAGCCGCTTGGTGGTTCCTTTCTCGATTTCCGACTTATAAGTTACTGACAGAGATCATATCGATAAAGATGTATAGGCCATAAAGTTCATTCGGCATTTGTCCTGAATCGGCGTACCGTATGCGGCACTGATGAGAACTAACAAGTTCGAAATAGCTGTATGTCGTTCTGTTCCGATCCGGGACAAATGTCGAATCCTACCTGTGGCGGGTTTTATTTTTTGAAACCTTATCTGATCGTGCAGAAACACGAGAAAGGGGTCGAGGATCGCTTATGGGTATAATTCAATGCCTGGCGGGGCTTTAGCCCGAGGAGTAGTTGTTTCCTAGAGCGATTATGTAATAGCTTTGCTATTCGGGAACTACTTTGATAGCCGCTTGGCGGCTTGGTGGTTCCTTTCTCGATTTCCGACTTATAAGTTACTGCTCTAGAAAATGCTAAAACCTGATTTGCTTACCTCAATGTCGGGCGACTTATTTTATATATTATATATACAATCTAGGTGAATATAAATTTCCGTATTTTAAAGAAATGTATTAAAATATATTAGAAACAATTTAAATATATATTTTTATATATACTACAGAAAATATTGGGATGTTATGAGTAACATCATTAATAAGATAAAACCAAGTGCGAACGATAGCAAAATGAGAAATGAAATGACAAATTTATTATTTCACGGGCTAATATGGAAGAAAATCAGTTTGATAAATAGCCAGTCATCGGTCGAACTAAATGGAAGGCCAGCATCGTTATGTTTCCTTTATAAATGACGTATGGTTTATTTAGTTATTTTGGGCAGTATAATAAAAAAAGGATGAGAAAATTAACGTTTGTGCAAACAAAGATATAAAAAGTAATTTATTGATTACACTCTCAAAGTAAATATTTTACTAATTGGGATTGAAAAATGTCTAATAATAGAACACGAAGAGTTAATATATCTAGTCATTTACTTATATAATATCAGAAAAGAAATTTAATTTAATCAAATTTGTTTTTTTATTTATTAGTAATAATTAACAAATACGAATTTTAGTATGTGTACTCGTAGCTATTAAAATAATGCATTTATTAAAAAGAATCTAAAAGTAATTATATATTGTGCAGCTTAGTATTTCCTTATTATATTATTAATATTTTTTTATTATGGTGAAAAATGTAGTATATATCTAAAATCAAAATTTAATACGAATATAAATAAGTATAGAAATCTTTTTCAAAACGTGTTTTATATAAAGCCAATAGGAAATTTGTTAGTCTAATTTGTTTGAAAAAAAACTTTTAACATGAACGTCAAGCTGGCAAACGAAGCTAGCGGATACGAGTCAGAACTTTTGATTGTACGTACCTGTATGCTCTACCTAATACTTGTACGTATTAGATATCTATCTAATACCTGTACGTACCTGTACGCTCTATACAACAGGCACAAGAACTAAGGAATATACACAAATTTTAAATATTTAGATGATTTTTAAGGGGCTGTAACTTAGGAAAAATAGTCGTAAAGCAATTTTGAAAAAATAAAATTGAAGCTTCAAATTTATAGTTTTCAGGTACTGATTCAAAATTTTTTACCATTAGCAGTTCTTGAGTAAACATAAGAAAACCATAAAAAAAATTAAATTTTCGTTTTCCTTTAAAAAGCTCCACGGACTTTAGTAATATTTTTTCGGACATTTCATTAAACAGTTTTTAGATGATTTTATTTTCTTTAAACCGAGTGAGCTAAAAACCTTGTATGATGATTTTTCCCTAAGTTGTCGTCGTTTAAGGAAAAAAAGTCAGTTTTGACTTTGGTAATTAGTTACTCGGGAAATAATTATCATACGAAAAATTTAAGTTTTAAAAACAGCAAAGTATTCTTTACACAGTTATTGGCTTTTAATAACAAGAAAGTTTTCGATTCGACAATATTGATTGAAGAAGGTGTAAAAAATTACATATTTAGGGATATTCGGTTAACTTGGCATTACTTTGCAAATAATGGATAGACGAAGAATATTAACTATTTATTTTGAACTTCAGAGTACCTATCTCAATGAAACCCTGAAAATTTTAAAGTGCTGTGATTTTCTTCATTGTGCTCTGAGTGATCGAATTTGTTGTTTTTGCTAAAAATTAATTTAGGGATGAATTTTTCATTTTTTATTCATTTCTTGAGATTAGAAATGTTTTTTAATAATAATCCATATTTGTTTTTACCAAGAAACGTATTGTGTGTAATTATTATTAACAAAAATTGTGCACGATCATTACTTCCCGAGTAATTAATTACCAAAAACAAAATTGACTTTTATTGATTTGAACGACGATAACTCACAAAAATTCATCACAGCGGGCTTTTAGTCACTCAAATTAAAGAGGATAAAATTATCAAAAAAAGCCTTATGATGAAATTATAAAAAAAATTTATTGAAGTCTGTGGACCTCTTGAAAAGCAAGCAAAATTTGGATTTTTTTTGCGATGGTTTTCTTATGACTACTCAAAAACTGCTAATGGTGAAACATTTTGAACTCAAGACCTGAAAACTACAAACTTGGAGTTTAAATTTTTTTTTAATTGCCCAAATTTAATAGTAAAATATAGTTCATTATCATCCTACTGCATGTCATTATTAGTATCTTTGTACTTACTCTATATTTCATTAAAATAATACGCGATCAACCTAATGGCAAGCTGTGATTTTAGAGAATAAATTTTCCTATTCCTATCCAGCTTACCCAAAGCCACAGGAATAGGCATTTAAATTGACAAGTTGTATTCCAGTAGACTACCAGTATTATTTTGTGACGCAGAGTTTGTTTAATAATTTAGTACACTGCAGATTCTGAATAGAGCTTTTGGTCTAGATATTTGTTCCCTTGTTTTTTGGACCACAACTTCATCCAGAGTCTGGTATCTAACATTCGTTTCATTTAAATATGTAACTATATTTGTATAGATGCAAGTAGATGAATTATAGTATTAAATTTACATTGTATTTCTATTTAGATGTTGTTCATACGTGACTAGAATTGAAAATTAATTTTAAATAATACATGAAACTGTAACAAAATCATGAATTCCATTACAACAATAGGATTCAGATTCCAGAATATCACACACAAAGTTGAAATCGATAGATTATCAGTTCGAAGTCCAACTTAAATCAATGTCTCGATTATGTTGAAAATCAGCGATATACATTGTCGATATTTCCATATTTACGTACTATTTATATCCAATAAAAACAAAGGTTAGAGTGGCCTTGACCTAATAGGTCAATAACAATAATTGGTATGGTATTCCAGTTAACTGTGAAGAAGTTAACCTATAACTAATGAGATATAATTTGTAACCTGTAACTATAACATATCTGAACACATAACATATTTTTTATTTGCAAAGAGTGCCTAACGTTTTATTATATCGTATCTATTAATTTTTTCCATAATTTCATAAGCGTACTGTATATAATAATATATCAAGAAAACGCACTTATATGAAACAAAGTTTCAAGGACATCGTGCTTGATCTCAAATAATAATTTTCTGCAAGATACACGTTTTTACAGCAAGAAATTGTCGCAAATTAATTAATTTTCGATTATCTTTTGCGATAGTTTTTCTAATATTGACTGTTACAGTGTTACTTTGCCATAGTATCAATAAATTTTTCGATAATAATGTTGTAGTGTAATTAGTAATTTTAAAGAAATGGCGAATGCGCCAATGTGATTTCAATATACGGAGTGGCGCACTTTGGTGCTGCATGCAGTGCTATCTTGTGCATTATTAGGGATAGACAGACGAGTGAATAGGAAAGGTTTTAAAGAATTGTATTTGCATTTTCACTCCATTATCAAATTTTACCTACTTATTTCATTTTTTTAATAATTGCAAACAAACAGGTTGATGATTTGAGGTATTTCCAACAATGTATCTTTTTAATTGGAAATGTGGCGACATTTTAGCAAGTATATTCTTAAGGGACTTGAAAGGGGCTTTTAGCTAAATTAACAAACAAAATATACCGTCCTTTATTTATGAGAAAATGGCCGTAACTTAATTTTTTTAATATGGGCGCCATATTAGATTTTTCTACGATTTGATAGCATTTTTATTCTCTTCTCAATAACGTTTTTAATCTGAATAAATCTATATATTACATGATACATGTTCTATTACTCCAAATCCCATCGAATTTGGCTCACCTTATACATAATCAAATTTACTAATCGCACATTTTAAATAATTTCGTTGTCCGTCGCTATTGATGATTCAATTCCTCACACGTTTTGGACCCCGGACTGTATTAAAAACTATATTTCGAAAATGTATGCCATAACACATCTTTTCTTTGTAAATAGTGTCTAAAATTATATTATTTTTTTCCATAACTTCATACGTGTACTACATATAACAATATATCAAGGAAACACATTTTGGAACAAAGATCAGGGACATCGTACTTGAAGTTAAATAGTGATTTTATGTAAGATGTACGTTTCATAGCAAAACAAATTGTCACAAATTAATTAATTGCCGATTATCTTTTGCGATAGTTTTCTAATGTGTTTCTTACTAGATAATTTATCATAGACTGGCGATCATTGATGGATGGGGAAAATCAAAATGTAGTATATCATTCTAACCATTCATATCCTGTTCATAAAATAGAGCAATAATTTAATTACTGTAGGGCAATAGAGAATTAGACATGTAAACTTCCGCCAAATTAACTGCCATACATTCGTTTCAATTCCATTCAGAATAATTTCAGAATAATTCAATTGTGATATATGGGATGATAAATATTGAATGTTACAGTGTGATTTTGCTATAATATTAATAAATGTGTCAATAATAATATTGAAATGTAGCCAACACGTTTTTAAATACATGGCGAATGCGCCAATGTCATTTACAACTTTAGTGCTATATGCATTGCTATCTTGAGTGTTATCAGAGATAGAGAGACGATTGAATAGAAAGAGTTTTAAAGAATTTCACTTGTATCAAATTTCACCTAACTATTTTTATTTTTTTAATAATTGCAAACAAACTTGTTGAGAATCTGAAGCATTTCCAACAATACACCTCTTTAATTGAAGATGTGGCAACATTTTAACAAGTATATTCTTAAGGTACTTAAAAGGTGCTTTTGGTTGAATTAATAAATAAAATCTACCCTCCTTTATTTATTAGAAAGTGACAATAACTTTAGTTTTTTAATGTGGGCGCCATATTAGAATTTTCTATGATTCGATAGTATTTGTATTCTATTTTCAATACCTAACGTATTTAATCTGAATAAATCTATGCATTACATGGTACATCTTGTATTACCCTAAATCTCATCGAATTTGGATCACCATATACATCATCAAATTCACTAGTCGCATATTTTAAATATTCTTGTTGTTTGTTATGGATTATTCAATTCATCATACGTTTTGGGCCTTAGACTGTATTAAAAACATATTTCGAAAATCTATGTCAGACGATTTGTGAGGGTTTTGATTTAGCGATTAATCAACTACTATAAGGGATTTAATAGAGGAGAATACGTCAGTACGAGCTTTGCGTGAAAAATTGTTATGAATCAATTGAACTAGAGTGTGGGCAGCAGTTCAAGCAAATAATTCAACGAGAAAGCTTGCAGGCCAGGATAATGTTAGTCCGTTGCATGGACGTCAAGAGGATACAATGGAACGACCTTAACCTGATAAAATTAAAGCATGTCCACATACTCTAATAACAACAGACCCAAGTAAATTTATCTTTAGAAGAACGTGCCTTTAAAATTATTGTGTACATGATATCTAAAATATGTTTCTCCTATTAGAATGAAAGAAAATTCTATTAAGATATATATTTAATATGTATATATGATAAATTATGTATGTATTGATTATATACATACTTAATATTTTAATATAGCGTTACAATTATTTACTTTAAAATTAAATATATTTTAACTATTAATCTGACAGTCAATATTCACTTGACTGCGCGAGTTTTATACTTTTTTTAACATTACTGGTCTTATACGAGATTCGGAAATGTATGTATGAGCATTTAAAGTTACTCAGAATTATTACTAGAACTGCGGAATAAGGGAGAGAAATAGAGATTTATTATATATATGATATACCAAGTGTTTACGAAATCATGTATTTAATTACAAGCTCGTAATTTTTTTTAATTGACATAAAATTTTCAAATTTGGTTTTTTTATTTAAGAATCTAATTTCATTTGTGAGAAGTAAATTTAAATAGAATAACCTATATAGTTGTATAATTATTTCGATTCTGTTAAATGGAACTCGCTATATAATGGAAGACATTTTTTGACACTATCTTCAAATACGATCAACTTATTTCAATTTCTTGTGCAAATTTAAATTAAGAATTGAAATTCTTTGCATAATCAAAAACTTTCAAGCAGGAATTGTAGTATGGTTAATTTTTAATGTTTAATAAACAAAATAAAAGTTTAAAATTTATTCAATATATATACCATATTTCATGTAGCATAAATATGTATAATACATAGGGTATATTATTTAAAATTTTAAAATTGAGGACACTTCCGGTCAAGCCGGGACGAGTTATAATTTAAAAGTATTATTTCAATTGAAAAAATCGTGAGGTAATATACGATATCGTTGACACCTGGTATATTTTGAGAGTGTACCTAGCAGGTTAAATTATTAAAAATTCGTGGAAATTTTCGCACATTATTAAACCTATTGTTTTAACTAGTAAATGAAAGATAAACACTTTTTAGGTTCCACAAAAATATTTTTGTGAAACTTACCAAGTATTTTTCGAGACGCGCGTCGAGTGTAGTGTATAGTGTTTTGGTGTTTTGTGGAAAACAAAGCCATTGTGGCTCTAATTTAAGCATAGCATGAGACCCCTAATATTGGGACCAGTCCACTACACTGAACCACAATAATAATTCAATTGTTGCATATCCCTATTTAGGAGAATACTTTAGGTCATGGTAGTTAAACACTTTCTGGTCGCACATATTAGACTTATTTTTACCTCTTTAACAGGCATCGAACCGAGTGCCCACTTGCATCGGATAAACGTGTTTATTGTTGACCGGAGCTACCAGAGAGTAGATACAAAAACAAGAAAAAAACCCATCAAATGTGTCGCGATCCGCTCGGTTGGTGAAATAAATTTTGGTGATATTTCACGTTTTATTTTACTTCATATTAAACAACTGTCTACTCTTTTGATCGACTTGTAAAGAAAAGATGGAGCTTCTCAATTCGTCTGTATATATTTTTATTATGTATGATGTATGTTCAGGTATAACTTTTATGTTTATGAACTTTTTGCATTGGGTTCAGAATAGCTCCAAGGTGGTTCCATCTTAATTTCATTGGTATTGGACCTTGAACTTCGAAGATACACAACGGAACTCCTTATTCAAGTAGTATGTCGTTTTCTAATTTGCAAAGCATCCTTTGTAGGTCTACCCATCATTTAAAATTATAAAATAATAAGTTTAAATAAATCGACTCGTAATTGTAATCATTATTAATTATTTTATATAATTTTGTCGATGCCATACAATATTAGTATGCTGAACAATATTAGTATGTAGTAGTATAAAATGCGAATGCCGGTCCTCGGCAATTTTAGATGTAAATTCCTTGTTATAGTAGCAAGATATATATTTTTTATGTTTTACTTGGCACCGACTACAAAATTACGTAAAAAATTAATAATAATTACATAATAAACAATAATTTTTTAATTACATTAAATGGAACAAAAATTAAGTATTAAATTGTTGTATAAAACATTTATTTCTTGCTATTTAGTCAAATTACTTTTTTTTTGAAGTCAGTTTCTTTTTAAAAATTTATTATTATTTATAAATACGCAGGGACTTTATTGAAATAATTTCTACTATGCATTTTTTGACCCATTCAAATAAATACATCTATTTTTTGTGTTTTTAATATCTAATTAGTCTATAGGCCCTTTCACAATTTTCTCCACTTATTATCCACTACTTAATACATGGGCCAATAGTTACTTTACATTTAAAACCGATCATTGAGTCTTAAAAATATTTTTAAAATCCGTCTTTTTAATTTCCTGATAATTCGTTATACTCTGATTTCACCATCGCAGTTCATTCCTGTTTATTATAAATTATGCTCCTAATTATTGTTAAGTCCTTTGATATTCCGTTATCTAGTCATATTACTTCTTTGTCGCTCATGTTATCAATTTTTGATATATACCTTAGTCAAACATAGACTGTTGCTCCTAGTTCCTATGATAGTTTTTCTTGATCCTAAATTATAGTTTTTATAAACATCAGGATAATTTTATATGCTTTTGCTCACAAACTTTTATTATCGATTGATCAGGACCTGCCATGTTCCTGTTCCTCCTAAATTTTCATTACCTATTTTTGTCCTTGCGGAAGGACTTCCTATGGTCTGAATATATTTAATGTAATTAAAACACCCTCAACAAATGACAAGAATGAACCAGTGCCCTAATAAATCATAAAACTGACAGTATTAATTAAAATTATGTAAAAACCAGCGTTATAACGATAACGTATAATGTAATTATTTTGCAATCAATAATGTGGTCATCCTGTAATAATTAAGGATTTCTTAGATAAGACCGGGGAACATTTTTTCTGTCATTCGCTGTTATAATAGCTTTTTTATGTTATAAGAATTGATTTTGATGATATTTTCATCGTCGATTTTAAATTTGCAATTGTTTTTTCGCTGAACGCTGTGGTTTCCATGCAGTTTGATATTGAATATAGAGCGTGTCATGTTAAGGTAATATATTAACCCTATGATGCGCCACCTATTCTACAAATTTAGACATTTTTTTGGGTGTAAGGCATTATATCCTTGGGAATGACTTATTTATTTATATATTAGGATACGTTTTAAACTAATAGTTTTAAATACGAAATAGTTTCTCTATTCGTACCCCAATTTTACTTAACGTGGGCATCTGATTCGTGGTCCACCTTTAAGCAGGTCTAGGCCGATTTGTGGGCAGGTAGTTTGTATTTACGTGTTTCAAAGTGTATGTGTGTAAATAGACAGTAGATATCTGCATAAACAACTTCCTATTTACATATTTAGGATGGCATATACTCGTATGTATATGTATTTTCTGATATGAGAATTTAGTTGAGATCAGTGTATACAGTCTTTCGTCATGACTGAAAAATTCTTTTTTCGGGTGAGTTTCTTTCTTAGTTTTCTATTTGTGTTAAGCTCCATTTCCTATGTAGTCACCTCGATTAGTTCCCAGAGAACCCTGGAGCTGTAAGTGACATACGGTAGGAGCGTTTCCATCAAGACCTTTTGACGATTTTCATCAAGACAGTTGTTACAAATCGCATTCATATCGAAATGTTAAAATATGTATACGTCAATTTAAAGTAAAATTCGTTTGTACCTTCGAACTTAAAATAAACTTTGTAATTCAAACTTAAAACAAGTATTATTACGTTTAATTTTAACTAATCTAAGTGGTGATAAAAATTCCGCTCACCTATATAAGAACAGACTCTCCCTCTCTCTCTCACACTCACACACACACACACACACACATGTTCACCAAATACGCATACTTTAGAAGTATATATGGACCACATATGCCTATTGGTAACTCATAAGACGTTATCTGAACTTGGTCAATATGATAGTTATACATGCCTGTTATTGTTAATTACACAAATATCTTTTAATATAAGATAACTTAAGAAATTTCAAATAAGGCAGATAACTTAAAAGAATAGTCGATATAGTAGCGTTCTTATATTTCAGTGTAAATACTACACTAGCAGATAGGAAGTAGTATTAATGTTTATGAATAGATACAGTCATGGTGCTAGCAGCAGTTAACTTTGCTAATATTATCCATGTTTGCCAAGACCATCTTTGCGAGGATATAAAAGTGGTTGCCGATAATTTCAATAAAAAAATTATAACGAAGAAGTGGGAAGAAAAGTATATAGACATATTTTTAAAATATTCTTCCTGTTACTTTAGGCATTATGGACACTTTCATCCAAATGCAGGTACGCTATCCAGTGCTTTCTTTTCCTTTCATGGAATACAATTAAATAAAGTAATACTCAATTAACTATTGAATATTAATAATATAAATTAATAGAATTTAAAACCATTATATATATGACAAATAAAATAAAATATCGTAAAATCCTCGCTACAGGCAGCAGGTTTTTTAAATGTAAGCCTGGAAAGGTAACTACACGATATTGGGGATTTTATTAATATTCAATTTTTCGTCTCTTTAGTCTTGTTTATACATTTACTTTCTTCTTATACATTTATATATATGTATTTTATTTTACACAACCGATTTTTAACATCATGTCATTATATGAAGTGAAAATGAAAATATTGAATTGCAAAAACCCAGAACTTACAGAGCAAAAGTATACTAGAGATATGAACTCAGCGCCTTGAAATTAGGTAAGGACAAGTGCTGTAATAAATGCAACAAAAGTGTAATGCACTGGGTATACTATTGCAATACAGAAGGGATCATATACACTATTCATAAATGCCACTTTGCTTAAAATATTTTATATCTACGTGGAAAACTATACTTCATAAAATAGTTATTTATACAACTAGTTTCTTAATTGTATTACTTTATGATAGGGAAGGAAGTTAAAGCTGAATGCGAATTATGCATTTGAAAGTATTAGAATTTTGCAGCATAAAATACAGTTCTCAATGATTTGTCATAATTTAATTAGGTATAAATATAAATAAAACGTTTCCTCAGTGATCTTTTGAATAAAGTTTGGGATATTTAATTAGGACTTTGGTGGAAACTTTCTGAAATCTATTTTCATGATGTATTATATAAGTATTCTGGCAGATTTTAAAGCGACAGTAACAAATGTTGCAACATTGGAAATATGTCGGCAAAGGACCATTGTGTGAGAACTTCCGGAATTTCTGATGCTGGGAGTATTTTAATATTACAAACGAACTTTTATTGGAATATATTTCTAAAGAAAAACTAACCAAACTACAACTTTTGAAATTTCTGTTTACTAAAGGGGTTTTTTCTTTGTCGTTTACTTTATTATACATATGGATATTAGAAACTTTCCCAGCTTAAATTTTTATTTTACAATTTTATTAAGTCGAAGAATATGAATTAAGTAATTAGTAGTTTTCATTAATTTATGTGTTTTTCCATGTATTATGTTTTTTTTTCCAGTAATTATTTTCTAATTATTTGTTTATGGATTTATAATTTTTTGGTTTTGTTTGAAATCGAAATAACTTCTGCATGTATGCGTATAAAAGGCACTGTTGAGTATATTTCGGACAAAATGGTGTAAAATTTTACTCCGTATACTATAAAATTAAAATTTGTATAATTAGTAATATCACATCACCATAACTATAAAATCCAATACTTCTTGAGGTATGAAATTATCAAAAAAAAAAAAAAAAAAAGAGAAAAAACGAAACAATATAACATAGTGCCGCAGTGGGTAGATTATAATCGATGTGATGTAGCTATATATAGCTGTATAGCTGTATATAACGCATTCATATAGCCTTTATGTTGACAGCTATTATAACATTAGGCAATAGGGTCAGTCGCAGTTATCAATACTCAAATAATGTTATCTGTCCTAAACAGCAAATGTTAAGAGCGATAGTCCAGATCGTCCTAACCAAACATAACCTAACCTAACTGCCTACTTATTATGTTTAGGTTAGGTTAGGTTAGTATCCTTCAAAATAACAGTGTATTTAGTTGTTAATATTTAGAGTTAGCTTTTGAGTCTCTCCGTATATATGTGGTTTCATCGAACGACACAGAGGGCGTACAAATTACAATACACGACGCCAACTGCAAATCATTGTATACATCTGAAGTAACTAAACATCGCAAGTTTCTAATAGGTTTTATGACGGTTTAATATACGATATGTGTAAAGGAAGTGTTGTATCATCTACTCGTATTAATATTAGCTATATATGTGGTGTGAAGTGAAAGTTATTTGATAAGTAAAAATGGCCTCGTGCGGAAAAGTGGAAAATTCGTTTTCTCGAAAACTGTGTCCGAGCGGATAAAACTGAAGCCAGATTCGTCTCCAGCACTCTCGAAAATAGAAGAGTAGGAAATATTTGGTTAGCATTTTCCACTGCACACTTAATCAGGATAATTACCATCGTGTAAAGAAAAATGCAAAATTTTTTTCTAGCGTGTATTTTTCATTTCTTGGCCTAAAAGCAAAAAAAAATGGTTTTTAAAAAAATTTGTCTGTGCGTGTGTCGTTGTCGTTGTCGTCGCCATTAGAATTTCTTGTTAGCACGATAACTCAACTAAATCATGTTGGATCGATCGGGTTCTGACTGATTCTGATCGGGGACGTCTCTCAAACGACACCTATTGACTTTGAGGTGAATACAACACACTCTATCACGTTAATATGTCATGAGAAAGCACAATGGTGGACTATTTGAGAATTATTTTTATTAGCACGATCACTCAATTAAATCGTATCGGATCGATCGGGTTTCGACTGATTCTGATTAGGGACATCTACCAGACGACATCCATTAATGTTGAGGTGGATAGAACATACCCCACCCTGTCCATGGGTCATGAGAAAGCACGATGGTGGACTATTTGAAAAAAGTATTTAAAACACATATTTTGCATTTATGTATTGGTTTATTTCTTCTCGGCCACTTAATTTTGAGATAGAGATGTACTACGTGTGGAAAGTCCGTTTTAAAGTTTTAAAACTGTTTATTTTTACTTTATCTCATGCCATTGGAATTACCGAACTTTTCATTATTTTTGAAAATTAAAGTTCTTCCTGCGGGTAATTTGAAAACAAATCTGCATTTTCTGTCTATACAAGTTTACAAATGTTTTAAGATAAAAGTGACAAATAATTAACTATCATCGGTAATTAATTATATCCATACTCTCGATAGATATTGCTATTTATTCAATCTAAGACGTTAAATGTACGGTATTGTTATGCTGACTGGTTGGAATCATTGGTGCGGTGACCAATATAAATGGTCAGGAGCTAGAAGTCTATCGATTTTCTCAGAAACTATCTATAACTCTGACACATAGTTAACGTTGTTTAATCTATTTGCTGAATATTCTAATACTTCACTAATTTACCTTTCCGGATTCAATTTTCATGAGGAATAAGTAATATTTATTTTAAGGAATGTTGGAAGGACAAAGAAAAGGAATCTATAATAGTGATAAATAAATAGTTTGTTTATTATTAATTCTGTAGGCTTTAGGGTATAGGAATATTAATACACAATACTTTAGATCCATTCCTCCCATTTCACATTATAAACTGCTCGTATTCAATCTCTTTGTCAATATATGAATATAAAAAATAATATTAGAAATACGGAAAGCTGGTACTTTACTTTTTTTTCTGGGAATTACTTCAACAAAGCTAAATATTAACTAAAACAGAATAACTGCATTACATGATATTCTTGTATTGAGAAATATGTGAGCAACTCTATGGTATTTTTTTGCCACACGTAATAACATACTTGTTGCATCTATTTGCGTGTGCCTGACAACGCAGCTGTTTGTTGTTTTATTTGTCGAGAAGTGGAAAGGTGTCTATAGTTGGTTCAATAATTTTCCTTACGTAAGTTTGGTATTCATTGTTTAATACATAAATTACAGTTAATTATACCAATACGTAATTTATTAGTGTAAAAGACCACTCCTCGGATTTTTGGTGTATTTTTATGCACCAGGAATATAGGGCTAGTAGGGATATTTTAGTAAAATATTCCTACTACAAGCACAAAAATCCCTATTACAAGTGTTAAAAATTAGAAGAAGCGGTACAAGTTCTGAGCAAGAAGATGGAGAACATTTTTGCGAAGAAGCACAATAAAATTATTTATAACAATATAGCAGGAGATGAGGGAGAATGAGGAGGAAAAAACAGCTTATTCAATGGAGGTATTGTTATAGATAATTGATTACGAAATAATATTACTATGATTGACAATGGGCGATATACAGGAATTTGTCTTATTTAGTAACATAAAATATGACGAAGAATGTAGGAAATTGAATTACTGCAAATGGTATAGAAGTTTTTTGACTTTTAAAAAAGTATATGTGGCTTTCTACCCTGTGGTTGCGATTTTAATTCTATGGTATTAATATGGAGTTATCTACAGAAAGTAGTGCGAAGAAATTAATTTCCAAAACTTCACTTAAATGTTACAGCCCATATTCAGGATGCGAACGAAGTAACTTGGAAGAAATGTATAGAGACTCTATTGAAAATATTATGCAAGGACGATTAAATAAAGATGGAAATATTGGAGGCAAGGATAATTATGTATCCTTGGATATAAGCAGTTATGAATCAAGTAGCAAGTAGCGATTGACAAATCAATGTTATATGTCAAATATCTATTTGCAAATGTCGAATATTATTTAGTGAGCTAAAACAAGTTTTAATTTTGTTTATGTATGTGCTCATACTAATAGATTCATGAAGAATAGGAACAAGTATCAAAACTGCAATATCGGACCGCCCACGAGGTGCAAAGTAATTATCCTGGTGTTTGCAAAGTGAATATAGATGAATGTATATTGATTGTGAATGTACACAGAGTTTCATCTGGCTGCGCGTAACGTACATCCTCTTTCCTCCGAATGTTGCTTAACTCTTTCTTTTACGCATACCTAGATAATATCACACATTTTCCTATTCTTGATAAGCAGTAGATAAGAATAATTCTTTACTCTATTATTGAACTTTTTTCTTTAATATCATTCGAATTCTCTTGTTTGAAACTGAAACATTATAATAAGTAAAAATTGTTGTCTGTTTACTCTTATTTCAATACAGTGTTTCTATATTTCATTCAATGCCTATCTAACTTAGAGAAACATAGCAATGGATTCCATTTATCATATTTTGGTAATATTTTTACGAATACTATGCTTAAATTATGGAGCATAATTTTTCCTTTATTCTGTTTAAAGTCATTCCCATCATTTTGTGATAAAAAATTGTTTATAATTAGCCACTGTTACTATTATATCTTCATCTCTAAAGATACCCTTTAGTTTTATAAACGTTATTCATCTATAACAATTTCTATATAATTACTTCGTCAACCATTTTGGAACATAAAAAATTAAAAATAACACGAGTTTTGTAAAACTCCTGAACTTTTGCTCTTCTGCTTTTTTATAATCCATATATTTATTACTCACGAAATTGATTGATTTATGAAATTATATAGTTTTCTGTAATACTTACGACAGAAATAACCTTAGCTCATTTGAATTTCTCCCAAAGTAGAGTAAAAAGGTGATTAATTAGATAAGAGCAGAAAGGAAGTTACGATTAATTGGCACTCTATACAAGAATAAAATAAATGCCAGATTAGAGATAAAACACTGAGAAATTCCAACCGTACCTTGTTATATTACAAAAATTAAATATAACGCCAGCGAAAAAGTTAATAAAAAATTGATCGCGAACTAACGAATTATGGAGGAAAATTCCTTGATTCATTAAACTATAATGAAGCGAATTCTTATTATTTTTATAATTTGCATTGATTTTTAAAGTAAAGTGTTCTTAATGTATATTTTGCCAAATACTTACAACGCATGTAGTGAAAATAATAGTAAAGACATAGATAATATGACTTGTATGTTTTATTATGAAATATGCAATTATATGTATTATTAAAGAATTTCGGATATAGCATATTGGTTTTAAGATGGGAAGTAGAATGATTATTTTTAACAATGGAATTGTTAATCTAGTTATATTATTTATTGAGTAAAGTTACATTAACAATAAGTTAAATATTGCATCAATATATTATTTCCTTTACATTTTTAGTAAATATACAACTTCACGTCATTAATATAACAGAACTCATGATACTTATAATTACTATACAGTTTTTTATGTAACGTATTTCGAAAATCAAGCATGTTTTAACTACAAAAAAATCAGTTATTGTGATTTATTTTGATAGTTATTGTGATCTATTGGATTCATTATCTTAGCAATATCCAATATATTGGATATTGATAAGACAATGTTGAAAATTGAATTATAAGAAATTAATTGAGGAAGCCGTTACTCTGTGGTAGTTCATAATTCACAACGGAAATGAATAAAACAACTACTACGTTTTTATACCACTTTTTTATTTTTCACAGAAACGTGACTGGCGTTTCGACTATTATGTCATTTTATTCTTAGTTGAATCATCGTTTGAAAATGACATAATTGTCGAAACTGCAGTAACGTTTGTGTAAAAATATAGTGGTATCAAAACGTAGTAGTTGTTTTCCTCATTTCCGTTGTGAAGTGAATTATATTTTAACTTTCTTCCTATTTTTGTGAAGTATATGACAAATAATGACATTGCGTATATATATATATATATATATATATATATATATATATATATATATATATATATATATATTTTTTTTTTTTTATTTATTTATTTACCAGTAAAAATTTACATATAGTTATATAACATAACAGTAAATTATCGCAGAGATAAACACAGTTATCTGTTCGCGACACCAGTTTGCTTAAAACTAATAAAAATAATAATAATCTAAACTAAAACTATGACCCTTATGGTCGCAACATAGACTAAAAATTTTTATTTTTATTTTCCATACAAATTACAATAAACAATTGAAAGATTGAATAAATACTTTTATGTATTACTTTTGATCCATCTTTTCAAAATTGATTTATAATTCTTAGTATTGATAACCTTCATTGATAAAATTCATTTGGAAGATCATTATATACCTTAACTGCTTTAATATAACTATTTTTATTACTTATAGCTTTGTGACTAATCGGTAACTGTATACATTTGTTTCTAGTTTTACTACTTGAGTTAATATATTTATTCTTCAGTAGCTCGTAGTGATAGACAAGGGATTCATATTCAAATAATTGCCCTATATTCATTGGGTTATCATCAGTTATAAATTGATTCTTATTTATAATTTTTAAAATTCTATTTTGTAACGATTGTAGTAAATTCAAAGTATTTGAATATGCACCTCCCCAGGCAGTAATGCCATAACTTATAATACTATGAAAGAGTGTATAATACAACATTCTCAATGTTCTAGTATCCATGTAACTTTTCAATTTTCTTAAAATAAAAATTAAATATTTTGTCTTATTAATTATATATTGTATATGTTGTAACCATGTCATATTATAATCGAAGATTATACCTAAATATTTTGAGTTTTGAACTCTATTTAAATTGTTTCCATTAATAATTATATTTATTTCTTTTGGAACACTGTTACAGTAATTTCCAAAAGTCATGAATACTGTTTTATTAACATTCAAAGATAGTTTATTTAGTGTTAGCCATATATATATTTTGTGCAGGTATTGATTCATTTTTGCTTCCACCCCAGACCATGTATTGTCAGTAGATATTATCGCTGTATCATCTGCATATGAGACTATTGAATTATCTGGCATTTCCTTTAAGAGATCATTAACATATACAATAAATAGTAACGGGCCTAAAACTGTACTTTGAGGTACTCCTGTCGTTAATATTATACTTTCGCTTTTACAATTATTAATCTTTACACTTTGGTGTCTATTTTCTAGGTAACTAGTGATCAGTTTGTTTGCTGTTCCTCTAATTCCATAGTTATATAATTTATCTAATAAAATTCTATGATTGACTGTATCAAACGCTTTAGCAAGGTCAAGAAAAGTAACTGCAATCGGTTTGCTTTTATCTAAATTTTCATAAATCAATTTTGTAATTAACGTAATTGCATCTTTGGTTCCTTTATTTTTCACAAAACCAAACTGTTTATTTGATATTATATTACACATGTCAAAAAAATTCCAAAATCTAGTGTATATAACTTTTTCAAATATTTTGGCTAAATTAGAGATTAATGATATAGGTCTATAATTTGATGCTGACTTTTACTACCAGCCTTGTGTATTGGTATTATTTCAGCGTCCTTTAGTTTATTTGGCCAAACAGATTGTTGAATACTCAAATTAATTATATAGACAATCGGCTCAATAATATATTTTTTCAATGCTTTGAGTGTCTTTGAATTTATGTTGTCAACTCCTCCGTTTGTTAGCTTCATTTCTTCAATTATTTTATTTACTTCTGTAAAATTGGTTGGATATATAAAGATTGATTTTTGATTCATTTTTGGCAATTGAATTCTTTCATTATTTGAGATATTATCACTCAATTTTTGACCCATGGTAAAGTATTCATTCATATATTTAGCTATTTTTTTGTCGTCAGTTATTATGTTGTTTTTTTCATCATGTAATTGATTTATAAAATTCTCTTTTTTATTATTTTTACTTAGCTTTTGATTAATTAGTTTCCAAAGATTCCTTGGCTTATTACAGTTTTCTTCAACTTCTTCAATTGCCAGATCAGGATCAGATATTTTTAAAAGCATGTCCCAATTTTCTTTTTTAGCTAAATTATCTAATTTTTTATAGTTTACAAATTTCAATTGGTAATCCGATCTCCCTTTCTTGACCTTACTTAATGATATAAATAAAGGATAGTGATCCGTTAACGAGCTTATACGTTTAAAATGCTTGTTTATAATTGTATCTGCCTTCGTAAACATGTTGTCAATACAAGTTCCTTCTGTACATGCATTGCCAGTATGATTATCAGATGGTCTAGTAATTCCACTGAAACCCGGTTTATACCCTTTGTCTAGAAAATTCATCAATAGTTCTTGACTATACCCATCTATTTCTAGTAAATTAATATTAAAATCCCCAATAATTATGTGATTCTTAGCCCTTTGTTTTATCTTTAATAATTCTTTAATGTTCGAAATAAAATTAGTTTTTGGTATTTCATGAGATCTGTAGACAGCAGATATCTCAACATTCCCGTTACTTGTTGTAATGATCGAGTTCAAAATTTTTATTTTTCCTATTTCAATTATTTATATATATATATATATATATATATATATATATATATATATATATATATATATATATATATATATATATATATATATATATATATATATATATATATATATATACGAGTACTTTCACATATCCTATTGAAGATTACACGCCAAGGATGTTGGATTTATTATCAAAATTGTGTGCTTTCTCAATATTCCATTAAGGGTGACTGACCATCGGCATATAAAATCAATAAACCCTCTGTGGTCTTCTAAAAATACTGAGGCATTATAAAAATTATTTTAGACGGGTTAGTTGACGGAATTTTAAAAGTAAATGCTCATCTGTCCTTGTTTTCAAGTTGATTTTATATATGCGTATGCAAATTGTCATGTAATAATAAATTAATACATTATGTATCAGGCTTACGTGAACGAAACTTACACAATAGACTTTACACAGTAGACGGACGCCATTTAGTTTTATCATTAGTGTTAAAGTATTAATTTTATGGAAATAAGGAAAATAGGGCGGTTTCTTGATATTTTTATTCAGTAATATTTAACTTCCATTTAAATAATATTACCCTTTGCGTGTCTGATTTCTCTATTCGTATCTCCACTTGTAGTTACTCTGTCTTTGCAAACAAGTCTTTGCATATTTCACCGTTTCTACAACTAAAAATAATTTTTCTTATAATAATCCCTTAAGTATCTTGACTCCTTGACTGCATTCTCCCTCTTCCAAGTGGGGTTTCTCCCATCAAAATGTTTATCTCTATAGTAATGTCTACAATTATTTCTAATGTAGTACTACTCCTAGTTTACTTTCCACCTCAGTAAATAGAAAGTCATATAATGAAGCAACCTTACCCTAATAATACCTCTATTAATCTTCTTTACACTCTAAGAACATTTTTAGAAAAACCCTACTAAAGTACGTCTAGTACATGAACTCCAGTGTTTGAAAAATACAATCTAGATATCAATTTGGATTCAGACAGCAACATTTTAAGCAGAATCTAGACAGGTACATGGAGACATAAAATATTTGAGGAAAAAAGTAGTATATGGTTGCAATTTTGGATGTAAGTCAGGCCTTTGACAAGGTCATCAATCAATAACTGCTTTGGAACTAAAGAAATTACTTCCATGTCTGATTTAGATATTATTAAAGTCCTATCTATATGAACAGCATTTAATTGTAAAATACAGGCAGGAAGAACTGAACTTATCCTATTGAAATTAGGGGTACCGCAAGGTGACATGTTTGAACCAACGCATCTGTTGTACATATGGCAACTGGTGAATATGTAGTCATAGCCTCTTTCCCGATAATAAGTAAATAAATCATGGCGAGAATCGTAATCCCACTGCGGCCGTGTACTATATCTTAAACATCTCAAATACAACAATGGGTACGATTATGAATGATAAATCAATTAAGGAGATGAGAGGTCAGTTCAGATCACTTTTAAAAAATACGAAAGATACGAAACTCCACTATTATTGCTACTATACTGCTGTCGAATTTAAATCTCCCAGATATTAAGTCTGAAACAGTAAAACAATAATTTAAATAACCTATATAACAGAAACCAATCAGTTTCTATTTTCATAATGTTAACGAAAACATAGTTTTAAACTGTAAATGACTTGATCACAGCTTTGTAAGTTGTTGCTTGCTAATATTAATGCCTAAACATTTGTAGACGTCATTATAAGATGATATATTAATACTTAAATATTATATATGTCAACAATGAGGACTACAGTGAGCGCTCAGGTAGATTGGATTAATTTATCGCGGATACATCCGCGATACAATCTAGGGGATACACTTCCTAGGTTGACAATTGTGATATGAATATAATAAACTAAATATATACTTAGAGTTTAGCGCAGGGCAGATAATATTATTCGGACATAAGTTGGTTATTTTGAAATTAAGGACAGACAATATGGCTATATTGGCTGTTACTAAGTTTTATTAAGTATCAATGTAAAGGCTATATGCGTGAGTACTGTAGGATAAGACATCGCACATATTGTATGTTGAATAAAGTGTAGCAAAATCTGCTGTTGTTATATTAATTTTATATCTAAATATAATAAAATTTACAGTTCCGATTGTGTAAAATTTCACCAAATATTCAGAAGTTATTAAGTTTTATATCAAAAACTATTGCACCGATAAAAGTGGTAAAGTTTTATAGATCTTTAATAATGTAGACTCTGTGAAATTGTTATAGACTGAACTACTTAAATATTCTTTCATAATTTTTAGGAAAGCGGCGTAGATTAGGAAATTTGAATAGGTTCGAAATTAATCAATAGTATTAACTATTATTAGTATATTGTTATTTTTTGCTACATTATAACTATATTGTTGATATCCTATTTATCCTGTGTGTTTCGAAGTAGATTTTCTTAAAGATTAATTTACAATTTGCAAGAAATAAAGAGTTTCCTCAACAAACATCCAGGCAGTCCACTTTAGTAGACTAGTTACTTGGTTAGTCTTTCACAATTATTAGAAAAGTTACATAAATTGTGTCTGAAATTAATCAATAATATTAACTATCATTTAGTATATTGTTCTTTTGTGGGTATTTATTCTATGCATTTCGAAGCAGATTTTCTTAAAGACTAATTTACAACTTATTAGAATAATTCGATTTACATCACCACCGATGGGCAACATGGTTATCTAAAGGCAAGAAATAAGGTATTCTCCAACAAACATCCAGGCATTAACTTTTATGGATTAACTACTTGGTTATTTTTTCAAAATTATTAGAAAAATGACGTAGATTTGGTAATCTGAAGGTGTCCGAAATTAATCAATTATATTAACTATCATTTGGTATATTGTTCTTTTCTTTTTGATACATTTTAACCATATTGTTAAGATACTATTTATTCTGCGTGTTTTAAAGTAGATTTTCTTAAAGATTAATTTGTATCTTATTAAAATATTATGATTTATATCACCACCGGTGAGCAACATGATTATATAAAGGCAAAAAATAAAGTGTTTCCTCCACAAAAATCCAAGTATTAACTTCTATAGACTAATTACTTAGTTATTCTTTTATAATTGTTAGAAAAGTGGTGTATATTTGGAAATCTGAATAGGTCCGAAATTAATCAATAGTATTAACTATTATTAGTATATTGCTCTTTTTTTGGTACACTATAACTATATTGTTGAAATACTACTTATTCTGCGTATTTCGAGGTAAATTTTGTTAAAGATTAATTTGCAACATATAAAAATATTATGATTTACATCACCCCCGATGAGCAATATGTTTTAATTAATATACGGTATTCTCTCAACAAATATCTGGACAATACCTTTTATGGATTAATTGCTTTCTTATTCTTTGACAGTTATTAGAAATGTGGCGTGGATTTCTAAATCTGGATGTATTCGAAATTAATCAATATATTAACAACTATCATTTATATATATATAGTATATTATTCTTTTTCTTTTTTGGACACACACGTGGATAGAGACAACAAGAAACCTAAAAACTATTATCGATAATGTGATAAAAAAACAACAATCCCGCTAAAAATTCATGGATGTGAGAGTAAGTAGAGGTACTTCTTGTGGTAGTGACCACTACTTCCTTAAAACAAAGATAGTTGCTCCCACAAGAACAAAAGATCAGAAAGAAAATATGCATGGGGATGAGAAGGAAGAGAAAAAGACCGAGATAAGATATAATTTAAGTAGCCTGGAACAACAAAGTACGAGAAGACTATACAAAACCCGATTAGACAACAAATTACATCGAACAAAATTTGACAATATAGAGAGGAGTATGAGTATATAAAGACGTGTATACAGTCAGCAGCATCAGAGACATTAGGGCGCTATGAAAAAGGAGGAAAACAGCGGAAACCATATTGGTGGGATGACGAAATTGAGGTTGAAATAGAGGAAAAACGAAAAAAATATCATGCATACTTAAGCTCAAAAAATATGAATGACAAACTGACATAAAGAAGCTCAAGCAAGAGTGCGTAAAATGATATGTACAAAAAAGAATGAAAAATGGGAGGCGACATGTTCAAGACTTAACACATATATAGGAGGTAGGAAAAGTACGGAAAGCTGCAGACTACTCAGGAAAATGAAACAGGAGCGGAAAAAAGATATCATCTCACCAATACCAGCGCAAACATGCAATCAATATTTTGAAAAAATGTTATCAGAAGACAGAAAAGAATTAAAAACATAGAAAACGTTAATCCCAATATAGTTACTCAAGGATCTCCGATAATAATAAGTATATCAGAATTTACGGAAGTATGTAGATCACTAAAGAAGCGCAGAGCTCCAGGACCAGGAAATATTCCTGGAGAACTTATAAAATATGGAACAGACAAACTATACCATTCACTGAGAGGCCTTTTCCAAGGATGTATGAGTAGATCAGAAGTACCAGAAGAGTGGAAGGTATCATATATATCCACAATTCATAAGAATGGTGATAAAAATGAGTGTGACAATTACCGAGGAATATCTGTTACAAATTCCATCAGCAGAATATATGGGGAAATATTGAAAAACCGTATGGAGAACTAATATTTTGAAATGGAAGCAGAAGAACAGGCCGGTTTCAGAGCAGGAAAATCCACAATCGATCACTTATATACAGTCACAAAAATCGTGGAGAAGAAGATAGCATTTAACCAAGAAGTACATCTACTATATGTGGATTTAAAAAAAGCACATGATAGCGTTCCTATGGTAAAACTCTGGAAAACTTTACAAAACACTAATATAAATGTAGAATTAATAAATGCTGTAAAGTCTCTGTATGATAATACCAGATCTAGAATAAAAATAGGACACAATATAACAACGGGATTTATAGTAACTAAGGGACTTAAGCAAGGATGCTGCCTATCTCCTACACTATTTAAAATATATCTAGAACGTGCATTGATCACATGGAAAAGAAAATGCTACAATATGGGCATACCAATAGATGATACATCAACGCTATACACATTGTCTTTTGTGGATGACCAAGTTGTTATTGAGCAAGATATCGATGATATGGACTATGTAACACGCAAACTTATCGAGTATGAAAAATTGGGTTTAGGAAGAAAACGGAATACATGTTTATTGAAGGAAAACAACAAGATCTACTTCTGTCAACCAGGCAAAACATCAAACACTGCAATGAATATAAATATCTAGGCATGAAAATATAAAACGAAGGGACCCTTGATGAATCGATTTCGGAAAGAAACACCCAAGGAAGGAGAGCAATTACAATGTTGAACAGCATCCTATGGGATAAACAATAGAAAACAAAAGAAGGATATATAATTCAATAATTAAAAGTATAGTAACCTATAGTTGTGAAGTATGACCAATAAAGGAAAGAACAAAAAGAATGATAGGAACCACAGAAATGGACTTCTGGAGGAGGTCAGTTGGAAAATCAAAGAGAGAAAGGGTAACAAATGAGAGAATAAGAAATATGATGGGAATAACACATGATTTTGTAGATGATATAAGAACCAAACAACTCTTATGGTACGGACCGATGGATGGATGTTTAGCGAATGCCAAATGACAGCATACCCAAAAAAATTCTAAACTGGAAACCACAAGGAAGAAGAAGGCGAGGAATACCACGAAAAAGCTGGAGAGAGAGCATTGATAATGATGTTTGGGAGAGAGGTCTGGACGAGGACATGTAGAGAAACAGAGAGGAATGGAGATTAGGAATCGGAAGACGGCGAAGGACGTTATAAACCGATATGTATATATATTCTTTTTTTATATTATAACTATATAGTTGAAATGCTATTTATTTTGAGAATTTTGAAGTACAGATGAACACTGATTTTTAATTTACATCACTAACACTACTAAGACCACGATTTGCATCATCCATGATGAAAAACTTGCTTGCCTGAACGTCAATAAATGAAGTGTTCCCTCAAAAAATGTCCAGACATTCAATTTTATATGTTAACTACTTTGTTATTATTTCAAAATTATTAGAAAAGTGACGTAGACTTGGAAATCTGAATGTGTCCGAATTTAATGTTGTCTATCGTTAAAAGAACATATTGTTCTTTTTTTTGTACATTGTAACTATATTATTAAAATGCTATTCATTCTACTCGCTTCGAAGTAGATTTTCCTAAAGACCAATTTGCACCTTATTAAAATATTCCGATTTACATAATCCTTAATGGGCAACATGGTTGTCTGATCAACTACTTGGTTATTATCACATAATTATTAGAAAGTGGCGCAGACTTGGAAATATGAATGTGTCCAAAATTAATAAGCATAATTTGGTATATTGTTCTTTTTGTAGTATATTATAATTGTATTGTTAAAATGCTATCTATTCTCCGCGTCTCGAGGTAGATTTTCTTAAAGACTAATTTGCAACTTATTTAAGATATTGCGATTTAAATCACCCCCGATGAGCAACATGGTTGTCTGCAGGCAAAAAATAAAAAGCCTGTCCCCTCAACAGGCATCCAGGAAGATCAGATAAATGTAAACATAATTTGCTTATTATTTAGCCGAAGCAGTCAAGGAACCTTTTAATAGCATCTTAAAAAGTATAGGAGGCACAGCGAGTTGCTGATATAACTCATCCCAAAGAGCTCATTGAGGAACAGTTAGTTCGGGAGCAACTTGAAATTAGCTTTATGGGGAATTGGGGAAAATTTATAGGGGCACTTAAATTTTACGAGTGGTATATGTAATTAACCCGTATATATTTCCTCGTGGGGGAAATATTGTAAATTAAATTTATCCTAATAATTCCGATGAGAGTATGATTTTAAATGCGCGAAAGCAACGACTGCTATACGATAAATTATTCAGCTTAAAATTACTAATACGTAACTTTCTGGAACATATTTGTACGTCCCATGCAATTTATAATGTTGAAATAGAATGCTGGAGTATAAATTCTCAAATAAGGGTAGTTAAATTTTAGATTTTTAGTTAAAATTTTATTATTTGAGTAGATTATTATTTCTCCCCCATCACGTTCCCAGAAGACAGCTATTAGTATATTTATATAATAATAGTTTTATATATTAATGATATTAATATACACTAGGCACGAAAAGTAAGGAATGTAAAAAAAAACCTAAATTTTCAGGTGATATTCAAAGGACTGTAAGTGCGCCAAAAATAGTCACAGAGCAATTTAAAAAAAAGAATGTTGAAACTCCAAGTTTCTAATATTCAGATATTGAGTTAAAATTTTTTTTATCGTCATCAATTTTTGAGTAATCATAAGGAAAGCATCGGAAAAAAACATTCGAAATTTCAAAAGGCAACTTTTTTTTTACAATAATACTCTTTGATAAAACAATACGGATTGTTGCTAAAAAGCACTTAAACTTCAAAAAATGGTTAAAAAATTAAAAATTGATTTTTAGCAATAACGACAAATTCAATTATTCCGATTACACAATGAAAATAAATCGTAGCGCTTTGAAATTTTCAGGGTCTTTTTGGGATACTTTGAGGTTGAATGTGAATAGTCAACATCTTTAGATCCACTATTTGCAAAGTTATTCCCAGTTAAGTGAAAATTTCTAAATACGCAATTTTTACCTCCTTTTCAATCAAAATTCTCGCCCCGAATTTTCTTTTATCAAAAACCAATAACTCTGACATAAACAATATTTTGCAATTTTTAAAACCCTACTTAAATTTTCCGTACAATCATTAATTACCAACGTGAAAATTGACTTTTTTGCTATGAACGACGATAACTTTTATACCGTTATAACAAGACTTCAACAACCGCTCAAATTGAAGATGATAAAATTATGTAAAAATCTTGTGATAAACTCACTAAAACAAAAACATTATTTAAAATACTGTTCGTGGACCTTTTGAAAATTTGGATTTTTTTCTACTGATTGTAAAAAAAATTAACTCAGCATCTGAAAATTAAATACTTGGAGCTTCAATTTACTTTTTTTAAAAATTGTTCTGTGACTATTTTTCTCCAAGTTCCTTTGAAAATCACCTAAAACTTTAGAACTTTTTTGTCCCTTAATTTTATGTCTAGTGTATAATATACCGCGTGTCCCAAATTCAACACTCACCATTAGAATATCACAAATTATAAGACATAGAGGATCGTTTAAATCAGAAAAGTTAAAGCTAATTTATTACTGATATTTAAATAACGCTAAATTTTGAATATTTGTTCTTGTTACAATTAATTAAACGATTGATTGAAGACAAGGCAACCCTCTAAAGTCATTTTGGTATGTACCTTTTAGTAGGGTCGATATTTTCTTGCTAGTATGTTCAGAGATACGATATTTTCAGAGAAATTTCTTTCAATTGATGTATGATAATGATGATGTATGAAGAGTTTATGTCTCTAATTGAAGTGTCAAGCAAACGTCTTTATTTTTATATTAAGAAATATGTAAAATATGATAAATGCATAAATAAGTCAGATGTTAAATAGAAAAAACTATATATGTACAGTTGTAATATCACAAACAACAAAAATAATAAAGAGCTGGAAATTACCATAATTTATATCTGAAGAGACAAGACCTTATTATAAATTTTTTCTAACATTGCAAGGAAATTTAAAACATGAAAGTTTAATTACACTTCGTAAGAAATATGGTTGTCATCGACAATTTCCACTCGAGAATTAAGTCGGAGAATTTTAGCGTCAAAAATGATTGGTCGCATATATTTAATAAACAACTAGTACCACGACTTTTTGCCATTATTTTTATAAAAATTAAGACCCGGTTATTCTGAACGTCGCTATCGCCTTGAATTTTATTAATGCCTTGATATAAATCAATTGAAAAATTGTCATTAAGTGGCTGTTGGACCCATTAAATAAAATTTCATAACGGAATCTGCAATAAATATAATCAACATTAGACTTCTAATAACGGGTGGTTCAACCATAATCCACGATGTTAATTGTGAGTCACACCTTAACGTCAAGGTTTTTGCCCAGCTTAATTTGACATTTTTTTGTTTAAGTGATTGACAAATTCAATCATGGAGAGGTACACAATTGAACAGCGCGTGAAGATTGTTGAAGTCTTTTACGAAAATGGGCATTCAAATCAAAATGCATCTGCAATCAAATCAAGATGCAGCCCAGCGTGAGCGCCCATCAGTGGCGTAAATGTCGAGGCCACTTTAGGTAAAAGCGGATTGTTTTGAATTTAAATCTGTCGCGCCACACAGTTGGCAATGCACAGTTGGCAATTCCGGAATGTTCCCCTAAATTTTCCTAGTTCCTAGAATTCATGGATTTTCCTTTTTTCGAGAACGCATGTGTGATTTGTAATCAAATACCATCGTAGTGAAATCAAAAACTAAACAATCTTTACAAGTGACTATACGACCGACATATATTCTCAAAATTAGTGCCATGGATATTCTTCACGGGGCCATCCCAATACATCAATAACTAGAAATCGACAGCCACCAGCCATTTGGAGTTTCGTGCCTCGCCATCCACTGGTAAATAAATTTCTACCAATTTACTCCTCCATACATGTACGTTGCCAATTGTACAGAATCTAAGGTCCTTCGTTCCAAGTTGTATCTTTTCGTAAGGCCTACAGCCGACCATTCTTCGTATTTACCCTTCAGGTTTATACAGTTACCCTTGCGCAAGTTCACAACAATCGCCATGCACACCTGATATACTTGAATCATTGTAGAAGTACCAGCAATTAAATTTAGGTTTGTGACCACCTGTTACTTTGTTCATTGTTTGTTAACCACCTGTTATTTTGTTTGTTGTGACAGTGAACATATTTATGTTTCTTTTCATGATTTTCGTATTCCTAGTATAAATATTGTCTTATGAGTAATTTCAGAGACAACTTTAATAATGCAAATATTACATCATTAGATCTCGAATGGTCGTTTCTTAAAAAAAAAATTATCATACTGAAAATCATTTATATCAAGTTTACTCGTAGTTCAGTAATCTACAATTTAAATTCTATTAATTACTACATATACTCGTAATGCTATTAGTAACACAGTACCAGAGTAGCAGAGCAAATCTTAATTTTACATACTAAACTAAAATATTAAGTACTATCGCTTTTCACAGTTGCAGATTTCTAGGTCGAGAAATGAATTGTCATTCTACTTCCTATTTTCTCTAGACAGTCTAGACCGGAATTGTCTTATAAATTTTATGCAAATATTCTCTGTAATTTTGAAAAAGAAGTGGAGTATTTCCGGCGGTAATGCGATGTGTACCTAGTAGGAGTATTTTATACGTTAAGCATAAATCACGTCCACTATACGCGGTTTTATAAGCTGAATTTTAAGGTTTCTGGGCAACAGATGTGATAAAGTGATATTATATTTCCGTAAAGTAGGAGTCCTTACAAGTTTTCAATTTTCTAGGAGCATCGAAATTGCCGGGTACGCAGTGTTTTGTTAAGAATTTTGTATTTTCGGTGGTAATTATCGATTTAATTTAAAAGCGAAGTACCACGATTTCATTTACTTAGTTATACCTTTCGGTTCAAAACTTCACGGAGTGTATTGCTTTAGCTAATTATTTTATCAAAAGAACATAATGAATCGCTTGATTTTGTGGGGAGGATGCCGGGGGATAATATACAATTAATTCTAATTAGTAATTCAAAAAGGAAATAGGTAAGATTAACAATGTAACATACAATTTTAAGAAAGCTAATTTTCGTGGGCTGTTCGAGTATTATGCTTTACTACATATTAATTAGGAGTTCTTAAACATCAATACTCAGCAGTAAAGTTCATACGGCTTCTCACTGCTATATGCATAAAAACTTAAGCATTAATATCCGGCGTGGTATTTTGCTGAAATAATTAATAATATTAAACTGAAAGCTTACCACCACAACAAATTTAAGAAAAGGCATCACTTAACTGAACAAACTGAATTCAAGAGATTACGAGGCACTAATAAACTATAAATAACTGATGTCTGTACTAACTATTTAATCAGAAAATCATTAGTTTATTCAGCAAAAGTATACAAGTGATCCCTGAGGGTTTTGATCTTATGCTTAAAATAAAAAAAGTTCGTCGCGTATTCCATAAACGGTTTTCTGTGGTGAGGAATCCTTTGATTCTCCAAATAAAATTGTAAATGGATCTGCTAGATATTTTTCCAGTATCTTTTTCACTAAAAGGTGATGTGGCTGTAAACACAAATTCTAACTCGATCTATCAACCTCTATCAATGTAGTAAAATTTACAGAAATTGACTTTTGTCAATCATTATCAACACTTAAAATCAAATTGACCCTTGGGGATTGAGGTCTCAGGAGCCTTAATAGAGCCACTTTTTATTTCGTTTAGTTTGATACTCGCTACCCACATGTTTCCTGTGGTTTGAAAAGGATCTGTTTTATATTAAGGAGTGGCCATCCGTCTGATATGCTAGTTAATGGAATTTGGGAATTCAGTCAGCGTTTATGTTTAGACAATATTCGATAGTATTTCTGAGACTTAGTAGTAATATCAAAGGATTTAATGTATGCTTTAAACATCCACTTACTGGGTCTGATTCGTGGCACTATCTCTGTGACTCATAACAAATTAACTGATAGATATACCATAGAGTTCAGTGGCGGCTGGTATATAAGAGCTGCCGTGCTGAGGCACTGACTAAATTTTGCTTGTAATACAGCATTACATTATATTTCCGTCTGCAACATTAGTTAAATGACAAGTTAAGCAAAGCTCAATTTTAAATTGCTTCCAAAGATACTACCTTGCACGCTCAGTTCAAGTTAAATGCATGATTCAGACTTCAGAGCCTGTGACACGATCAATGGAGCGGAGATATTTTCAGCCCAGCCTGCGCCTGGTACGAATTACGGAATACGTGTTTAAAGCATTGCGAAGTAAGCGCGTCAGCGGGCTGCCGATGTTTACAGCACGGGTCGTCTATATGTCTATATGTTGTCTATATACCAGCCGCTATTGAAGAGTATATCTATCAGACCAACCATCCATATAAGAGAAATTGCTAATACCATTCGTTGACGAAGGAAATAAGAGACTACAAAACCTTCAATCAAAGCATCCCGAGAAAGTGCCGTTTTTATCGAACATTCTGGACGATTGCAACAATAGAACCAATCCAATCGATATACAATCGAACGACTGGATACAACCGACCATGTATCCATATGAGATGCAATTACATCAAGCTCTTTTTCTAGCAGATCATTTATTATCATTAAATTTACTATTTTTTCTAACGAAACATGGTTTCACCTATCGGGGTACGTCAATTCTCTAAATATGCAAATGTAAGACACTAATTATCCGCATATTTTTATTGAATCTCCAATACATACTCAGACAATGTTCTCGCAGAAGAATTATTGGGCCCTTTTTTATTTTAACATCAACATAGAGCAGTACTGAAATATCATGACCATTTTCACCAAAATAATGCAATAGCACATATAACATTAGACATTTAGAGATCTTTATGAGTTTTTATGACCAGGTGATAAATTTGCATGCACAAGTTGAGTTTTCTTCAAGGCGTCCTTGTTTCATTATTACGCACTACGGATGTCGTTTTACCTAAACAAATATTTCAAAGCTTCTGTAACTAACTCTCAAGAATTGGAATAAATAACTTTTTAAGGATGTGCCATCATGACACTAGAATTACTGCAAATTTCTTTTTACAGCATGATGAAGCGCAAGTTAATTTTTAATATCTCGATATATGATGGATCACTGAGCATTTTAGTACAGGATTTAATAACATTTAATACATTTTTGGAAGTTTTACACTCTTTGCAGCTATAAATTTTCGAAACAATGTTTTAGTTCAGCTGAAAATTAAAGCTGGATATAATTGTTGGTAATAACACTTTCTGTTTTTATAGTGAAAAGGTTTAAATACATTGAGAACATGATAGGGCCTAGTAGAGTACCCTTAGTAGGGACATGTCTTATTGCACTTCTCCGGCACTGCTTATTGTATTATTAATTCTTGTATATTGTACACGACTTTTGAAATAAAATCCCAAGAGATATACTTGAAACCTTAAAATCGAAAACCCGAAACAGACATATATTATTTTTTAAAGTTAGTAGAATATCTAGAATCAAATAATATTTTTTTATCAAAAATACCAACGAGTCAAACTCTCTAGTGTACAATATTATATTTTAATATCTTTATACAGTTTTATGCAATATAATTCTAATTACTAACTATAATGTTATTCCAATAATGATTTCAAAAGTGATAAATTCAATATAATATAAATATATAATACAAAAATCAACAATAAAATAGAAAATATTTAAATTTTGTTATAAACAATAATTAAAGAAGATTAATGAATCATAAACGTTTATACCCTTTTTTATGTTTCGAGAAGACATTAATTTTCTACACGAATAACAATATTCAATCATGCCAAAGTAGTTTTATAATGTTAAGTTCATAGACAAAATATGATAATCTATTAATAGTGTGGTATTGCGGCTAGGGTGTTATTTATTATGTGGCTGGTATAAAAACAAGACTGATGCACGTTTTCAATCTCCCAGTCAGTGAATACCTATTGATAGAAATAAAAACAGTGCCATTATGAATAATCACTCTCGATGGCAGTTGTTAACGTAAGTGTTTTACTTATACCTAAAATAACTACCTCGTGATTGATCTATAATCAACAGTATAATATAGATTTATTTCCTCTTATGTTAGATGCTATTTAGATGAAACTCAATTCACACGTGAAATCTAATGGAATTAGTTATCTCATATTATTATTCAATAATTTGTGACATAACATATTGATTATTCATATATAAAGAAATGTAGATAATTGAATACGAAACTATACAGAATATACACTACAGTTATTAAAAATGACTTGCAGTAGCAGTTAATGCTTTCATCAGTGTCACCAATCTGATGATTTGATCTTCAGATTGTAAGTAGTCTATACCGTTTATTTAGAGATTGAAGAACTATAATTTCTAGTTTGGAAAAGAAACAGTTGGTAGAAGGGAAGAAGAAATACATATATACTGGAGGTTCTCAACATCCTTATTATTTCGTGAAATGGATGTTCCTGCTATACTAAAGTCAAGCAGTCCTTTGGTGTTGTTATGATATTATTCTCTCGCTCAAAAAATAAATTCGTGGAAATGGGAATGAAACTTTTCAACTCTATAATTGTTAATTCTCTTATGTATTGTGTAGCCGTTTGGGGCCTAAGATATATAAATGTAATTGAGAGAGTTCAGTTTGGGTTTTTCAAAAGGTTATTACTTAGACCAAAGTACACACCAGATCATTTAGTTAGGGTATAAACTTTCATGTATCTTTTCTCCTCTGTAAGGTAAATTTTAGCAGCTTTCCAGCTCATCTATTTTTCTCTCCAATATTCATCTGACAACGACTCAAACACTGTTACACGTACAGCTAGGAACACGTCAAGAATAGGAACAAGTCTCAAAACTGTGATATCGGACCACCTACGAGGTGCGCAGTAAATAGCCTGGTCTTTACTCAGTTGCACCAAGACATTTGCAGAGCGAATATTTAGTATGTATGAACGTATGGTTTGTATAATGATACCTTGCGTGTGCGTCACAGGTAACAATCGTATGAATCAATCAACTGACATTTTTGAACAGTATCGTGCCGAAAACACACTTTAGGATAACAGTTAGTACAATATAAATCCAATGTAACAGTTTGTACAATACAAATCCAATACAACAAGAATATTCAATGGAATTGATATTTCCATCAAAATAAATTAAGTAAATGCAACAAAAATCAATATAAATGAAACGAAAATGAAATAAATTTTACAGAAGTATTGAGCCACTAATGAATCAAATTATACAATAAAGCTAAGACGTGACTTCATAATTGTATGTTGTTCGGGTAATTATTAATTGTATATGCCGTACGTAGTTGATTCAAACATATGTCGCTAAACATACGTGTTGGTAATTGTGGCATATTGGTAACAATTGCAAGTGGAGTAGCATGTGATCCGTGAGTCGTCACTAAATTGATACATGCGCTAAGATCCATTATACAAATTGTACACAAACTTTGTTCTGGCCGCGCGTAAAGTGAATTCTTTTCCCTCTGAATGACGCCTCACTCTTCGTTCCACGCATACATAGAGAAATCTAACACCTTTTCCTATTCCTGACAAGCTATATTTACTTTAGAATGGCGTGTCTTGGATGTTCATGTTTTTCCCCTGTACCCTTCAAATATATTTAATTCCACTTGATATATAAATAATATCGACCTACGTATGATAAAATTAGTGACTTGTTAACATGTTACGACTAGCTGTTACAATAAATGCATTTGATGTTTCCGAAAAATCAAATTGCCCTTTTTACATGCAAATACTGGAGCCCTGAGTGTACTCTCCTTGGTGTAATCGAGAACACAATGCATGGTAATCGCTATTAGCACTTATATTCCTTTATTTACAAATCAAACGAATTTTCCTCACAAGTGTTCTCTGATATCGAAATGGTAATTTAATCAACTCTCTACGGTGCCAAATTTCTCTGCTTGTTCGACATTTGTATGCGCTGCTATCATGAATAAGTCTCGAGTACAAAGTAAGTGCCGAGTCGATCCCAACTTTTAGCAGCTAAATGGCGTTTTCGAATTTAGTATACGAGATAGCGTGGAAAATCTTTTGTATGATAGAGAAGTCACATAAGAAAATATACAATCCGAATGATATCTTGATAAATAAATTTACTTGTTCATTCATATGATACATTTTTGGTATAGAAATAGAATTTATCAAATTTATGAATTCTATCAAGTATTGGTTAATAACAAAATTAAAGATATGGTGTTTTATTGTCATGGAGTTAAAATATGAGGCGCACAGCAGTGCCAGGAGACTGCACCCATTTTTGTTCCAAGCTAAGTGTGGAATTTGGCCAGGAATCAAGGCAGTTTGATGACGTAGCGAATAATTAACGGTTATTTTTCTTAAATATATAAATAAAATGGGCCGGGCCACCTAAAATAGTATCAGGTACTAGTTCATTAATCAGCACTTAAGTATTCAAGATTCAATTTCTATGGTAGCAACCATATTTTGTAATATTTATGTAGCTGTAGCCCCACGTAAATCTGCAAGAAAAAAGGAGTTTTCTTAAAATGACCACGCGACACTGAACATTAAATGACCACCGACGGTTATTACTATCTTCATCATAAATTGTGCCCACCGCGAGAAGCAACCCAGAGAATGCTTATGTAAAGAACCATAAGGCGCCACTCAGTAACGGTACGTTCCATCACGTAGTATAGCCCAGCGCATCCTGGGCACACGTAGCTCCATACTGATCTACGGATCGGCACCAGCATTTGATATTCACCCAGGAGCCGTCCCGGATGTGTGAGGAAAAGAGGAGCACAGTTGGGACTACTAAAGTAGGAGTAGTACTTCCACTGTGAAGAAGAGGGGTCGAGACGACGACAATATAGATAGAGAGTCTCACAAACCTTACAATAACACGACTGAATACCTCTGTAGATATTGATAGTGATACTATCATCTCATAGGGCAAGCAGATTTGAGCTAACCAGTTTCCCCACTACGTAAGCAAATGCGGGATAGACATAAGGATGAATACTCCTACAATGCTCGTTGAATATCTTCATCGTCGATTTCGGTAGGATAAATAGTACCTCCACATCAAACCTCTTCTATGCCATCATGCCTCTTGTGTAACATCAGGAAATAATTATGTAATTAAACACTTTCTATACATTTCAGTGAACTACAGATACTGTTTTGTATTTTCGGAATCAATCCGAACCAATTCGAATCCTAAGGAAGACAAGCAACAATCTACAATAACAATACAAAATTTAAACAAATCAAAGAAAACAAACGTAAAAGTAAAGATCCATCTTGATTAGTTAATTCAGTGAACATAATCAGTTTCACAGTAGGAGCCAATATAACATATAAATCTAGCATTTGGAAAAGCATGTTTTATTCGCAGTTTCTTTTTGGAGATGTGTCCTTCTTACTAAATCAAAATTAGCTGTAGGTTCATATTCATCATGCTAGTTTTATTTTTATAGCGTTGTTCTATGTTGGGACTTGACTAATTGTACTTCGTTACTCACTGCTCTCAACCACCAACCATATGAGAATGTAGAATGTCCAACTAACTACATCAAATAACTTTAAAATAAACAGTTTTAAAATCTTAAAATGGACTTTTCCGCACGTAGAATATCTCTATCTCGAAATTGAGTGGCCGAGAAAAAATAAACCAACACATAAATGCAGACTATGTGTTTTGTGCGACAGTTTTACTTTTTTCAAATAGTATACCATCGTGCTTTCTCATGACCCATGGACAGGGTGGGGTGTATTCTATCCACCTCAAAATTGACAGATGCCGTCTGGTAGACGTGCCTAATCAGAATGAGTCGAAAACCGTGCTAACAAAAAGAAATTCTCAAATAGTCCACCATTGTGCTTTCTTATGACCCATGAATATCGTAGGATGTGTTATACCCACCTCAAAATCAATAGGTGTCCTCTGGGAGACGTCCCCAATCAGAATTAGTCAAAAGTCGATCGATTTGATACGATTTAGTTGAGTTATCGTGCTAGCAAAAATAAAAGCCGACGACAACGACAACGACGACGACAACGATAACGACAACGACAACGACAACTACACACACAGACAAACATTTTTTAAAAACCATTTTTTTTTGTTTTAAAGCCGAAAATCGAAAAATAAACGCAATAAAAAATTTTTTTTCACTTTTCTTTACGCGATTATATTACTTTTCCGCTATAGTATAGTTGGTTGAAAATTGTGTAGAAATTTTAATAAGTTGTTATTCTGTCATTAAAAGAAACTCTTGAGGATTGCTGTAAATGACTTACTTCGATGCTGTAAGTTTCACAAACGTACAAATCCTTATTCGTTCTTGAGAATCTATCTTAAAGTATCCTGAAAGGGAGCTGGATGCAGCAACATAAATCAGTTTTTCACGAGCACCGAAAAATTAAATGTCTCTCTATGTGTGTTCCGCCAACCATCCTGGCATCATCGGGACATCATTGAAGAGTGGGATAGTTAATCATTTGTCGATGGTTATAATTCGATAGGGGAAATGTGCGTCGAGTGACGTATAATCTTTCGATGTTCATGAAAAACTGATCCTCTTTGTTTTGTTCATAAAGTACTTGATTAGATTTAGAACGATATTTAGTTTTTTTCTGTATTTGAATTGATTAAAATATGTAAAAGTTATTCATAACGTGAACATTTTCAAGTTCAGGTTCATTATTAGATTTAATAACAAATATATGAAACAGTGAGTTTTCATCTTTATAACAAAAAAGTATGGAAAATCTTTAATGTATAATATATAAATTCTTCATTACCTGTATAAGGATAACTCAAATATAATGGTTGACAATATATTTCATTACTGATATTAAAATGTACAATACGTTCTGAGAGACAACGGCTTTCAGTTGGAAAGCCTTCGGACCTGCAGCAGTTATTCCAAATGGTTCGTCGATGCAGAATTTATTACAAACGTGTAAGCTTTCGGGACGTGATGTAACATTCAAATTGTCTTATTCACGATGAGGACAGATACGGACGAAAATCAGAAGTAAAGACATTCGACGTGTGTATTGGGTAAACTGGGAAATTTATTTTACAGTCCCATGTGGCAGCCTAAAACCCCTTATTGGCCATTAACGTGAACTGAAATGGTTTTCAAGGGCAGAGATATGAATACATTTTTATATAAGTTGATGTGATGTATATCTTGATGTGAAACATTTTTACTGATTCTTTAGCACCTTATAGTTGTACAACTATTCGTTGGCATACAAATTTATTAGGATACATAAAATAAATTTAAAATATATATAATAGAGACTTTAAGGTCTCTATTTAAATTAAAGGTAGATCATACAGAGTTTGAGAATAGTTTCTGGCACAACTTTATAAAGGCTGTCTCAGGTCAAACCGTAGGATTTGAATTGCGTGCCACTTGTGTTCTGTGAAAGATAGGGTGTCAATATTTAACGGTTGTCATCTTGCAATCTGTCAGGAAATAGTTTAATATGTCACGATAGCGTTCCCCAATTACTGTGATAGTATTACCAGCTTCATTTTCAAAGAAGTAGGATCCAATTACTCCACCATTCCAAAATGCGCACCAAACAGTGCATCTGCGTGGATGCATTTCTTTCTTGTGAACACCATGTGGATTCTTAGCCTCCCGAATTCGACAATTTTCCTTACTGACGCATCCGTCAAGATGAAAATGTGCTTCATCGCTGAACAAAATTTCGTTGAAAATATTTTCTTCTTTCTGTTATGACACATAATTAACAAATCTACTACATTGCAAATGCTTTGTAACTTTTAACTGTTCTGTCCACTATGTTTTGTATGCGGACAGATGCAGATCTTTATTTAAAATCCGATGCGTGGTGGCTCTCGGCATATTCAGTTATTACGCACGACGTCGAATAGATGTTTCTAGATACTTCCGTGCACTTACTTTTACTGCGGTAATATTTTCATCTGACTGACAATGACGAAGACGTTATTGGTGTTACCTTATTAACAACAGAAACCGTATCCTCAAATTCTCGATTAAATTACGAACTGTTAATTCTGTAGGACTTTCATTTTGTCCCAAATTTGTGCGAATTGTTCTTATTGTAACTGATCGCTAACTTTCATAAAATATATTATACAAAACCTATTCGTCGTTGAACTGTTAATCGGCATGTTGACGTCGCATGGTTCGTAGATGACAGTCGTTAAATATTGACTTTCTATCTTTGACAGAACACGAATGACATGCAAATCAAATCCTGAGATACCCTGTATATGCCTCACATACTAAGCAATACAAAAAAATCACGAAAACCTTCATGAAATTAAAACAGCTATAATTGGCATTCTTCTGTCTCCTCTCTACGGTAATAGTAGCTAGGCTAACTCAAAGTAATTATTAATAATAATTAAGTAATTAATAATAATATGAATTACTTAGTTATTCAATATCACATACAGTGAGTATATTTAATGGAAATTTAGTTTACCACCTGTTCAAGCGACCACCAGATACATATTGTTTATCATGTAGGGTCATGCAGTATCATGTCCATTCCGAATTTCCGAAAATAAACTGAGCATAGTGAGATATCTTTGTTTGACAAACTACATCTGTACGACTGCACGCGTTACCATAACGATTAAAATTTAACAATATTAAAAATGACAGGCACTACTCACCAGGAACAGTTTAATGTTTATATAATGAAAATAGTGTAGCTGCTTGATGGGAATATGCAATAAGATTTCCAGGGCTAGTTTCAGGGTTGGATTGATTTAATCTGTGTTTGGATGATGCTATTCGCTTACTCGTCAGAATAATAATACACTGGCATCAACTAAATTAATGTTAGATTAGAACAGTTTAGTAACGTCAAAAATACAAGCCCTCGACCAACTTTAAATATGCTAGCACATTGAAGCTGACGGTCTCATGTCTGTATTTTAAAATGTTGAAGGTAGTATTTGTTTTTCACAAAAAAAATTAAATTAAGCTCAAAATAATAATAATAATAATTGAAATGTAATATAGCTGCTCTAATTGGTTAAGTACTATCAAAATAGGATAATAAATTAAAACTAAGACCACGTTCCACGTATTAAAAAAATCACGGTTAGTGAGAGAGGGAGATTACTGTAAAGCAAATCAACGTCAACTATGTTCGTCAAGTGTAATGTATTCTTCCTATATAATAATTTATTGACTCGATGTAGTAACGTTCTATCATAGGGGACATGAGATTTTTTTATCGGATTGCCCTACAATTTAAATTGTAGGCCTACGCTTAGTGGGGTCTCTCCCTCACTATTCTGTTAAAGTTACGTCAGAAACTATTCTGAAACCCTGTATATTGCTTAATCTAATTTGAATATACTGTATATGGTATATCTAAGTTAGACGATATCTGTGAGATTAATGACTTCTTGAACAACTGTCCAACAAATATTTTTCAAATATTTTCATCGATTCAAGTTAATAATATTATCTTGAATATCTTTACGACTGAATTGATAATAACTATTTAATGATTTATGATTTATTATATACATAAAATGAACAAGGGAGGTGAAATAGTGCAATGGCTGTAATCTGTCCTTTCCAAATCTCTTATTTATATCTAAATTATGAATCAAATTTTTAATCTGGTCGATGGTAATGATAATGATGTCTAAAGTAATCGCGTTATTTGGCTGGACATAATTTATTACTGAAGGTTTGAAACACTGATAAAAAGTAACTAGAAAAACTTTCACCAACGTCACTGTATGTGGATGGATATTTCATCGTGATATTGTATAAACTTTGAAATGACTTTAGAATGATTTTTAGTAATTATGAATGACAAAACTATTAATACCATTATCTAATTTATTCTTAATTTTAGAAATATAATTTAAAAAAAAATAGGTATCATGCACAGCGCAGTACACATGATAGAAGTGAATACTTCTTTAGAATAGAGAATGAGAGAGATTAAGAGATTGAAAGAGAGAGAGAGAGAGAGAGATAGAGGGAGAAAGGGAGAGGGATAATTTCAAAAGAAATATAACAATATAAAATTTGTGTAAAAAATATTCGGTTTATTCATTATCTACACTATCATCGGCTGGTGGTTCAATTGGTAATACTGATATGATTGGTTTGTGATAACTAAAATATGAAATATATGTTCGTGATTCGATATTTTCTAGATAACGTGTAAAAATTGCATGTATTGTTGTTCCGGATTTTGTTGTTGATTCTTTGGGATTGTTATTTATAAGCAGACCAAATGTTTCTCGAAGAAAGTTAATCAACGTCAAAGAATCATTGGATCCGAAATTTACATTGAAATCTCCCCCGAGAATCAGAGGGATTTTGTCTTCGCCTCTTCCAAGTGTATTTGCACCTATGTGGCTGTAAACCAGTAGGGAGCGGTGAATGAAATATATTATATCTTCTAGATTTTAACAAGTTAAACGGTTCAAGGATATTATCAAATAATCACAGAACACAGATGTAAATAACGTAAATAATTACAAAACACAATGATAAATATTCGGTACACACACGTGCTACTTCAGCTGTTAATATATAGCGTCTGGACGCGTACATCTGTAACGCGCGCATGCGTGACAATAGGGAGACGCGGATAGCCTAAACTTATATATATATATATATATATATATATATATATATATATATATATATATATATATATATATATATATATATATATATATATATATATAAGTATAGCTCTCTTTCTTCTTCTCTCTCCGTTATATCTTTTTTCTCTCTCGTGTAACGAAATCTGGAAACGTTACATTTTTTCCAATTCACTCTCCATTCTCGTCAAATATCAGAACGCCGCCAAAGAAGTATTCACTTCAAATATTTCTTATACATACTTTGACTTAAATACAGTTGAAAATTCTTGATAACACACACATTTTTAATTTTTTTCCAACGATAATGTAATTTAGACTTTTCTTTTATTAATGTTTTAGTTTGATTTAAAAACTAAGTAGGACATTACTTATTAATTTTATAATAAAATATCAGGAGATGTCAGAAGATAAAATATACTGGTAGGTATTTATAAATATTAGAAGATATGAGAAGGTATTAAGACGTGTTATTGAAATATGTTAAGGCATTGAAATATTCATTATTAAAGTACGAATATCATACCTGTTTTAGGTTCATATAATAACTTTTATTTGTAAAACATTCTTTTAACATTTTGAAAAATTACTAACACGAATTGAAAGATAATAATGAAGTCAAATATGTTTTAAACTTTAATAACTTATACTGATCTACAATCAAAGTACAATTTTGCTTAAACTAGCTTAAAACTTTTAAATAAACCATCACTAGTACCATAATAAGGAAATGGTTTGACTTTGAATTGAAAATTATAAGCCCATAGAGAGCGACTCGAGGAGAAGGTTGAATATTTTGTACAATACCATATTTATGATTTACGATGACAGATTTAACTTTAAGGATTAAAACAAGTAAATAATATATTTGTGTCTCTAGTTAAATATAATATTTACATGTATAAGAGGTGAATATTATTATAAGCTTACAAATTATTGCTTTAGTTTTGAAAGAGTAGAAATCATGATTTTCCATTCCAACTTATGTGCCAGCAAACATTTATTCTGAAGATTGCAGGAGAGCATAAATTTGGACTATTAAAGCATCCAATTAATGCTAATTATTCATCCACCTACGAGCGTCAGTGAACTTTTTTAACGAGGAGTAATTGCTTAATAGGACTACAAATTAGGCATTTGTTCGAATGTAATCCACGAGATGAGCTTTTGGCAAACGGTTTTGTTCCTCGATGTGAAAAGCCTAATTTACATAAGCCAAATTGGTAATTTTCCGCAAACGGATGTTTTAATATAATATATCCTGAATACATGCAGAATCACGAAAATTTAATTTGAATGATTAGGGTGCTTTGGATTTGACAAGTAAATAAGTAATTTCATTTTCGTAAATGAAATTGTCAGTTAAAAATTATATAATTCTTTACAGATTTTTTTATGTAATTGAAGAGATAACACAATATACGTAAATATAATTAACACAGATATGTATAAATTGTTATATCAACAGTGCATTCAATATTGGTCAAACTCGTAGTTTCTCTTGGACAGGATGCAGAGAAGGTTTTCCTTTATTTAGATTTAAAATCATATTTAGATATACTAAAGAACATTCTAGAATCAGATTTATCACCAGAGGCACCATTGTATGCGTTTACGGGATTGTCTTTTGGAAATCTTTGGTGTCTTATATTATCCTTTCAATGTGAAAAAGTGCAATGTCATGAGCAGTGGCGGCCAGTGTAATTTTTGTCTGGGGGTGCAATCGATAAAATAATAACAAACGAAAAATTAAAATAAACTTACCTATGTCCAAGATTTTTTTTCAGGCGAATTTGAAGTTGTCTGGATTTTTATAATTGCGTCTTCAAAATTATTCAAATAACTACTCATCTTGATCGAGACTGAAACCCTTTAAAAAGGATTTCACAATGAGGCAAGACCTTGGCGAAAAACGCGAGCCAGTATTTAAAGCTATCATTATTTAAATAACCCAGTAACATTGATCCTAATCTTTTGAATTGTAATGATTTCCCGCAGTATCAAAAATACATTATAAGCATTCTTTTCAAAGTTCAGCATTTTCAGAAATGGTTTGTACAGTTAGCGTATTAAAATTCCGTTATATATTCCACCGAATATGCCTCCATTGCGATCTCCTCCCTCTCGTTGTGGTTATGAAAATACAAACAACACGTGACCACGTAAACAGCCCAGATTCAACAGATAATACAATGCTATACAATACAATAGACAACCTGATGCGATACACTTGCATCAAAGCTTACTGAATCAAATTTGCTTTTCGTCGCCATGCGATGCACGCAGACCTCATATACATGCGTATAGAAATCTGCTGTTTCACGCACCCGAGTCCTCTCTTTCTAATACACGGTTAAACGGTCCTCTGATGTGTGCTAGATGAAAACTCAACGCGCTATGTATTTAGAGTTGCATATTTAATATCCCGTAGATAAATCTGATAAATTCTAGGGTTGGTGACTCTCCCGATATCTAACAAGCTGTAAGCGAGACTATTAGATATCGGAACATTCAATGATAACGTAATGTATAGTAAACACCTAATGGATAGTTTTAGGATTTTTTAAGGGAGCTCACTGCACAAATGCACCTACAATAAAACCGCCACTAGTCATAAGCTTCATGAGGAAAAATAATGGCACAACTTATGACTATATGCTGAATATACTTTTACTCTCCAAGGCATTAAAAACTTGTTTAAAGAAATTTTGTTGAGGACTAAAATAGGTGAATGGTGTCTTTTCATGGACATCCTTTCTCGCAGATTGTGAGTGCTTGTAAACAATGGAAATCAATATATGACAATATTAATAGGGTATTCAGTTCATTTAAAAGATGATATAAAAATGTATGTTTCTATTTATATACATACGAATTTTTATATATACTAGTACTTACAATAAAGGGTTATAAATATAATTATAGCTGTAATCAGGAAGAAATTGTACTCTAAAGTACAAAAATAGACTATTTAAAATAAACACCCTCTTATCTTGCTTTGATTATCAGCAAGAAAAAATGGTTATGTATGTAAGAACATCAGAAGAAACTTTAAATTTATCTGTCTTATCTGTCTGTGTTGAGTCTGCTGCAGTGATTCCACAAAAAATACCTCCTACTTTCATTAAACTCATAACATAGTCCTTAGAATATTTCACTAATTTATTTTGTGTTTTAGTTAAATTATTTTATTTTGCTTCTAACAATATATTACAAATGAGAGGGTGCCATTCGATATGTTTCAAGTGGGGTAGCTGGGGGTAAAGGGGTGAAATCTAAACTACAATGGACACCGGTTTTAAATTTCTCCTTCGATATCTAAATTTTCATGTTTTTTGGCTAGAGCTCATTTTCTTTGCTTAGCAAAATAGTGGCAGATGGGGTAGTTTTGAAATAAATCCACTGTATATGGGAGTTGATGTCAAGTGAGATATAATGATGTTAGCTCTAAAAGTAAATGAGAGGAAGATATGAACGTTGTCAGAACATTAGAATGTTTTAATAATAAATTATGAATATAATTTTCAATAAACTTCTATTTCTGTTATAGAAAGAAAATTTATCAATGTAACTAAGTACTTCGTAGACTTAGGTTTATATAGCGTATTTAATACATTTTTTATGTACACTTCATAATTGATTATGTACTAGTGTTAATTAATAATAAAAATGTAAGTAATTTCTTTAAAGTAATACGCCGTATTACTTTAAAGAAATTACTTACATTTTTATTTTATTTACTTCATAATCAATTATGAAGTGTGCATAAAGACCACTGTTGATACGTATGTATGGTATCCAAAAGTATTTTAAACTATTTTAATAAAGGACTGCAAAATATCCTAAACTATCCCAAAGTAGGCCAAAGTATCTCAAAGTATCATTAAATATTCTAAGGTATTATGAAGCATCCTAAATAACTGATATATGTCATAATGATGTTTACTATAAGGTGAAGATATTACAGAAAAGCTAGTATTAGTTATACTAGATATTATTATGATTGTTGTTATATTAAATTAAAAATATTGTTTAATATAGCAGATGTATGCTGAAGCTTTTTTTAACACTAAAACAAAAATTAATATAATTATAATTAAAAATGTGATATAGACGGTCCACTTTAATCGCTTTTTGCTACAAACGGTTTATCTGGGCGACCATCTCCCTATTTTTCATATAATTTTAGTCGCACCATTAAAACTCAAAGTTCCATGAATCTCAACATCATGACGTTTTAACAGCACTCTTTCAGAAGACGAAATGAATCGTCGTTATTAAACTTTACGACTTCACTTATAAAATTTATCAAATGAAATTTATTGTTAAGAAAGGTTACAATTGCAAATTCCTGTGAATGTCAAAATCTAATTTCTACCCGCCGCGAAGAGATTTAAAACACATGATATTACGAAAAGAATTGCGCCATTGCAAGTCACTTTCGATTCACTTAATCTTTCTCTCAAACGTATTATGAAAATCGCGTTTTATCACTTCTACGAAAGTTCCTACTTCTACATTGCGAAACTTTTATCTTAATGAGGTGGCGTATCACTTTTTCTAGAAATGGTATGATACCATTTCTAGGATGGTAGGGATTTGGGATATCATTGGAATGGACCTAATTACAGTTGTACATATGTACAAAGTCTTGGCACACTTTTCGTTAGAAGTTGGCAAGCTTCAAGTGTGACAATAAAATTAATTCTTCAATTCAAATTTAGGCAGATGGCGATATACAGCTCCAGAACAGCCTGGTGTAACTGAGAACTAAATTATATGAGGATTACATTAGATTAACTTTTAGTTATTGAAATATTTATACACAACGTTAATATACTTTACATTAATTTAATAATATTAGCTAATGTTATTAACATTAATTTAGTAATATTAATTGAATTGATAAGCGTTAATTAACATATTTAATGGAAACTAGAATAATAATTTAAATGAACTGCTCGGTTTATGATCTCCAACAATTCGTAGTTTTCTATATACAGACCTGGCAATTACAAATCTTGAATGGTCTACTTATGTGTGGTAGAAAAGAAGAGAAATATTAATCCAATATACGCAATACCAGCCGATCATGTGATCGCGATGCGATTCGAAGTTTATTCTGTTTCTCAATTCTCATGAAGATCCTGTATCTAAAAGCGATATACGTTATAAATTAAATTTGTAGTTTAGTAAGGAGTGATTGGTATGAGTTTGGCAATTTGATTTGGATGTGAGGGTCACTGTTTTGCAAGCTACGTCTGCGCACTCACTTCTTTGACCTAACACTAGTACATGTACACTGCCCTATAGATGCACAAGTGGAAGAAATGAAAGAACAATTCTATCAGCTCATAGAGGAAGTATATGATAAATCACCAAAGAACGATATAAAAATCATTATGGGTGATATGAATGCCAAGATAGGCAAAGAAGAACACTTTCTGGAACATCAGGAGGACACTCACTACACCATAGAGCTAACGGAAATGGAGAATTTTTAATTAACTTCGCCACCAGTAAAAGTATGGTCATAAGCTCTACATGTTTCCCTCATCGAAATATCCATAAAGTTGCATGGATATCACCAGATGGAAACACAACTAATCAAATAGACCACGTTCTGATAGATAAGAGAGCAACTAGTAGCATATTGGATGTTAGGTCAAGAAGAGGAGCTTATTAATGGATTTTATCACCATTTACTACAAATTAAATTTAGATGCAGAATGTCTAGAAACAATGAAAACCGAGAAAGGATAGAAAAACTGTACATTAAGAATTTGAAGTCGCCAGAAGTAAGAAAGAGCTTTGAACGAGAAATTCAAAAGTTAACACAAGAAAGCCTACTGCATCAACCAGTAGAGGAACTTTGGAAAGCAATTAAAACAACAATCAAGAAAACAGCAGCGACGACAATAGGTAACAAAAAGAAAAACAAAAGAGCAACCTGGTTCGATGAAGAATGTAAGAAAGTGATAGAAGAGAGAAATAAAAAATACAAAAACTATATAGCAAGAAGATCCAGAGAAAGAAGAACAGAGTTCAAGGAAGCCAGAACGAAAGCAGATAAAATGTGCAGAAACAAGAAAAGAAAATATGAAAACGACCTTGTCACTAAAATGGAAGAAGACTTTAGGTATAATGACTCAAGAGGGGCATATAGATACCTTAAAAACATCAGAGAGGGTTACAAACCCCGTATAAATCTCTGCAGAAATGAAACGGGACAAATAGAAAGTGATCCTAAAAATATAAAAAATATCTGGAAAAGATATTTCCAAACTCTACTCGGGACGCAAGGAGAAGCCGAAATCAGGCAAGATGTGAATTTGAGGGCTGACACGGAGGAAAGGATAGATCACCCAACACTAGAAGAAGTTAAGCAAGCAATTAAGGCAAATAAATAACAAGACACCAGGAATAGATGAAATACCATCCGAAATCTATAAACTAGGTGGCGAACACCTAACAGAATCTATCCATGTACTGATTACGAAAATATGAGAGGAAGAAATAATTCCTGGTGACTGGAGAAAAAGCAATATTTGCCCTATTTATGAAAAGGGCGATAAACTAAAATGTGACAACTATCGCGGAAACACTCTTCTGTGTACTGCGTATAAAATACTAATTTACATTCTTAACCAACGTATGCAACCTCTAGCAGAAAACATAATTGGCGAATACCAAGCGAGATTCAGACATGGCAGATCCACGACGGATCAACTCTTCACACGACACGGATGTATATAACATCTTCATAGATTTCAAACAGGCCTACGACTCGATTAACAGATACCAGATATTCCTCGAATTAACAATACTGTCTAAACTAATCAGAATGATAAAAACGACAATGGATGACACGGTAGCGATGATACGTATTCAAAATCAACTCAGTGACACGTTTAACATCTAGAAAGGCTTGAAGCAAGGAGATGGGCTGGCTCCCATTCTACTTAACTCAGCTTTGGAATACGTAATAAGTCAGATGGACATTGGAAAAGAAAATCTGTTAACCAACAAGACCCTCCAGGTGGCTGCCTACAGGGACGACATCAACATTATGAGCCGAAGAGCAGAAACAGCAAGCCAAGCTTATTCTGAATTAAAACTACATGCCAAATATATCGACCATGAGATCAACACTACACAAACAAAAACATTAATTCAAAAAAGAGACAACAGAGCCGTACAAATGGTCGTAGTATATCTGGGAGTGGTATTGAACTCAGCCGGTATGGAAGATGGAGAAATCCGCAGAAGAATAACGATAGCTAACAAAGCCTACCTCGCAATGTCCCACGTACTTAAATCTAAAAATGTCCACCGTAACAAAAAGCTGAGAGTATACAAGACAATAATAAGACCTATTGCAAGTTATGGAAGCGAAGCGTGGACCATGACGGAAAGAACAAAAAATATGCTCAGTATCTTCGAAAGGAAGGTACTGAGGAAGATACTGGGATCAGTTAAAGACGATAATATCTGGAGAACAAGATTCAATCACGAACTATATAGTGTTTTCAAAGACCCCCCACTCTCAGAATTTATAAGACTGTAACGGTTACAGTGGGCAGGGCATGTGGTCAGAATGGAAGATAGGAGGCTACCAAAAAGAGCGTTAAACAGTCGAATGTACGGAACGAGGCCAGTGGGGAGACCCCGGAAACGCTGGGAAGACGAAGTACAGGATGATGCAAGCGATCTTCTAGGAATCCGAGTTTGGAAAAGAGCGGCAGGAGACAGAGAGGCATGGAGGCGGAAGTTAAAGGAGGTCAGGGCCCAGATTGGGCTGTAGCGCCATAAGAAGAAGAAGAAGAAGAAATGAGGATCACCGAGCTGGAATATAAATAATAATTTGAAAACGAAATGGACATTTAAATTTAACATAAAAAAGTGTTATTCTTCATCTGTTAATAACAATCAGGACCAATAAATGATCGGATTTGATTATATAATGTAATTTAGTAACGGAAATATTAAAAGCAAAGTAATGATTGTACAACGCAGTGTTTACTCTAGTATTCCTGATTTTATGCCGTTGCCTTGATAGTAGAAAAAAAAACGTAATAGTTCAGAGACATGATTAAGATTAAATATACCACCAACTTTATATATGTATATAGAGTAACCTTAAAAAAATCGCACTTTTCTTCTTACTTCCGGGAATATTAGTCTTGTTATTCAAATAATACTGCTTTGTTGTTATATTTAAATATAGTATAACCATTTCAAAGCTAAGCTCTTAGTGTGGTTAACGTCTATGTACCATGTAAATTATAATGACATAATTTCAGATTTCATATTTTTTTATAAATAAATATTGTGATAAAACATCACAAATCAGCATTAATTAATTGACAATTATCAATAACAATTATTTAAAACACATCTAGAGATATCTAACAAAATTGACTGGATATTATATGCCGTACCTCTTAAGTATCATTTGGACTTGTATCTGTACATACCTTGCAGTTGTCTGTTAGGCATTATAAAGATTTAGTTGAGTTTATATCCAACAAAATCTTCAAAGGATTTATATTTTATTATTGTGGTGGTAGATTTAAATTATATTATATTAGGTTATGTTCTCTATTCAGGGTAATACTAAATTTAAGAATCAATAAGCTATTAAATAACAATACTTTATTGGTACTTTAATTTAGTACAACCCTGAATAGAATAAAGAATATAATAATGATCACTGGTTGTGGACTGCGAATTATGGAAAGCAGGACAACTTGTTCAAATATAAAAATATTATTTTCATGGGATCATGCGTATCTTCATATTCTCCAAAAAACAATATTTATAAAAGGAAAACAAAACGTACTTGAACGTTTAATAAAAATGCCATTCTGTTAGTTTGCCGATCCAATTAAGCGTCAAAAGTTATATCTCGACGGATATTTCATAAAAGGGCTCGCTTTCATGAAAAATGAACGGCCCACTGGTTAAATCTTCAATATGATCTATCGTAGTATTAAATAAGATAAATTGACATGCCAATTAAAAATGTGTAGACTTTGATTTTATTTTCGATATAATTTAATTTCATTGTTATAGTAACCACGAAAAGTTATTGTAGATCTACTTTTACTTCTGAATTTCATATACCCGAATATATAAAATACTTATTTATTCATGTCGTATAATATTTGATATTTCCGATTTTGTTATATGAGCCTATGCGCATAGTAGGTCGGCCAGGCATAATTTGACAACTAATATATTTAAATAAAAGTAATAACACTTTCAAAACCATTTTATAAAAAAGTATTGGTAACAGAAACAAAGAATAAACTTTTAACTTAAATACGATGAAATATTACTACGTTATGATGTGTCAGTGACAAGTTTGTTAATAGAAAATATTAAGTAAGATTCGTGGTTCAAAATAGTTAGGGCGCTTCATCAATGCTGTGTTACATTACGTTTATTAACAATAAAAGCTTTAATTCGAGTAGGAATTGTATCTACCAGCTTAGCTTACTCTTCAGGAAGCGTTCTGTAATAAACTTCTTGCAACTGAACGAGCTGCATGTTTGCGCAAATGTTTTTTAATTTTATGCCACAATGTCTCTACTGGCGAGAGGTCTGGACTGCTAGAGAACCATCCCATAACACGGACATTTTGTTCTGTAATCAAGCTTTGACATCTTTTACTGTGCAGTACTATCCTGCTGGAAAATGTACTGCGCGTCAGTGCCTTGACATATTGGTATTGACGGCAATAAACTGTCTGTCAAAATTCGTTTATATTTTTCTGTTGCCATCGTATCAACTACGAAATGCAATTTTCCTACGACCGTACCGCTCATATACCCTCAGATGATAAGAGACGCAGGGAACTTCACTTTCCTAACCAAACAGTCAAGTTTCCTGTGGGGTTCTGAGCACACGTTTTCTGATTTCACTCAAATAGACTTCAAATTTGGATTCGTCACTCCAAGTTACTTGGTGCCATTGTTATAAAGTCCAGTGCCTATGTTATTTGGCTCACCGTAATTGACTGATTTTCTGTCTTTTAGTTAATAACGGCTTTTCTTTTGCCTGAAGGAGAAACCGGTAAGTTCAAAAGTAAAATGTATAGAATGAAGCTTTACCTTGTAGAATTTGTATCCTATTTTATTTACTAAGCGTTTAGTTGTTGATACAGAAATATTTTTTGCTTGTCTCTATAATACCATAATTTCCTATGCACTAGATTATCAGTTTGTTGTTACAATCCTCTTCAGAACATGTTGATTTAAGTGTGAAATTTTTGATTTAATTATTTTCTTTATACAAGTTAATAATGCATTGCACTGTAAATTTAGGCAGCAAATACGTTAAGCAGCAGATATTTTCCCAGCCGAAATTCTCTTTTTATGAGCATTAACAATTAATTCTCGCAAATCGTCACTTGATGCCACGCCACGTGCCATTTTTTTTTAGAAAATTTTAGCAGACGCGTCCAAAACACATATTATAATATCCGTTTCACTTTGACAGCAATAGAAATTATGTTTTGTTTTAAAACACTACAAACGTTAAGCCTCTTATGGATTTCAGCAACTAGCCAAACTATTCTGAACCACGAATCTTAATGTTCCTCTCATTAACAAACTTGTCACTGACGTAGTAATATTTCATCGTATTTAAGTTAAAAGTTTATATTTTGTTTCTATTACGAATACTTTTCGTTAATAACATGGTTCCGAGAGTATTATTACTTTCATTTAAATATATTAGTTATAAAATTATACCTGTCCGAACTATGCTGTGAATTCTATAAAATAACATACTTCTTACCATCTATATTGCAACTAGTAATTATTATACATAATTTACAAAAAAAAAATGTATTAGATGCATTTATATATATCTTAAATTAACAATATTATAACTGATTGTGTGTATTGTTAATTAATAATATTGTAACAGTAGCCAAGTAGTATCTACCAAAAGAAGCCAGATGTCTAGTTTTTTATGTCAAACGCCACATTAAACACACAGGGTAAAGTAAACTTTCAATATTTATACAAAATAATGAACAATATTCTTTCATACAATCAATTTGTTTGAATCAAATAAAGCAGCAATTGTTGTGGTAAAATCTAGTTTAGATAAGTTCCAAACAGAATGTACATACATATTTTAATATGTATCAAAGACAGGTGCTTTGCAGTGACGGCGCCAGGTTTTCTAAAATAGGTGGGCACAAACTGGTAAAAAATTTTTCGGTTGGGCACATATTTGGAACGTGTGCGTGTCCGGGAGGGAAAGGTTCATTCATTATCAATACATTTGCATAAGTGTACTAATTGTACAATTATATAGCACCAACTAACAAATAACAATATAAAGGTATAAACATATTAACATAAACACAATTTACAAAAGAAATTATTAGTACATTAGGTAATAAAGTTAAAATATTAATGAATTTATTTCAACATCAATTTTCTGGGTTGTTTTCTTACAAATTCCTCAACAATCTTATTCAAATTCAAGATTTTAGCTATTTTCTTTTCTCTATATTTAGTATAGCCAAATTACTTCTCTCGCGTTTCATTTTATTTCTTAAATGATTTTTTAACCTTTTCAGACATGAAAAGGCCCACATACCGCACTTGATATAGGAATTGTAAGGATAATATATAAATCTCATTGAATGCCAATCTGTATTTATTCAGCATGTCAGATAGCTGTAAAATATTGCTGATTTTTACATTTTGTTCGTTTTCAAATCTTCAAATAGTAATAGCCAAAATATTATATTTATATTTTGTTTCATGTTATAATTTTGTACATAGTAATTTTTTTGGGTCAGCACTTGGGTTGGCACTGTTAGTGATTGAGTGGACACGTGCTCACCCAGCCCCTCCCCCTAGCGCCGTCACTGTGTCTTTGGTTTCAAGTTTATCGTGTTATGTACATCTTAATGTTTTGAATTGTTTATTTTGTTTTGGGTAATTTCTGAGGGATTTCTTGAGGGATTGAGGAATTACCTGAGGAGTTAATCAAATCAAATCAAAAACCCTGAGGGTTTTTGAGGTACTTTCTTATTTTTATGTCTTATAAGGTCATACAAAGTCATTTAAATTACTTCAATTTATACGTTCGCTAGAACTCTATAACCATCCATCGAACTCTATATTTCGCATATTAATTTCAACGATATTAATTTGGACTGACTGCGTTTAAACACGAACTTTTCTCATTTAAACAACACGAAAAAATTATAGTATCGGTGTTTTTATAAGCTAGGATGTTATAGGAAGTTAGGGTTTCACATAAATATCAGCTATACCCCGACTTCTACTGTGAGATCGATTATGCGAACGGTTTTTCGTTCACAAGAACGCAACATTACCTTTTGATAAAGATAGATCTGAACGATCCAATGGAAACGTTTTTGTAAAGTTAAAGGTCGATAAGCGTGTTTCGTCTATCAATTCTTTAATTTGTACTGGTGTCAGCCCACTAATATATATCTTTAGCGACGTGGAAACGTATATTTCTGTTTGTTCTAAGTTTATTTCTATAAAAATCTTTATTTGAAACGAATATCAGCTTCCCAGTGAACTACTTAATTCGATTAAAACACTAGATGGTCTTATTTCTTAGCTGAATTTTAACGTAATATTTCTTCTGATCACGACAGCTGTCAAAACTAGCCGTGGTCGTGATCATACGGATGAAATGCTCGAAAATCAAATAGAATTATTGTTATTTGTCGAAAGAAAAACATATACGGGGCGCTATACTATCTACATATCATTACAGAACCTCAGTTATAAGTAAAGTTGCTATGATAAATATATTGTTTGATAAATCAATTATACTGTTCTTGCACTGAGAATTTTATAAAAAAAGTATGTTAGGGCAAATATAATATTTACAAATGAATATCATATACGAGCCCAGGCTCATATATGATAGTTCGGTAAGTTATACTTTTACAGCTAATATATTTAAATAAAACTAATAACACTGTCAAAATCATTTTATTACAAAATATCTTGGTAAGAGAAACAAAGTATAAACTTTTAACTTAAATACGATAAAATATTACTACGTTATGATGTGTCAGTGACAAGTTTGTCAATAAAGAACATTAAGATTCGTGGTTCAGAGTAGTTCGGCCAATTGCTGAAATGCATAGATGGCTACACGTTTCTAGTGTTTTAAAACAAAATAGAATCTCAATTGTTGTCAAAGTAAGACTGATATTATAATGTGTATTTTGGACACATCTGATAAAATAAAAAAACTAAGTAATCGCTGCCTAAATGTACAGTGCATGGCATTATCAACCTGTATAAAAAACTGGATGCATTGCCCAAAGGAAGAAAACTGGTCGAGCATCTCAAATTTCATGCTTAAATCAACATACCCTGAAGAGGATTGTAACAACAAATCGACGATCCAGCGCAAACTTATGGTACTACAGAGGCAAACCATGGGAAAGGAATAGTTGTATATCCATAACTAAACGCTCAATATAGAAAATTTACCGGTTTCTCCTTCAGGCAAAGGAAAAGCCCTTAATAACTAAATGACAGAAAATCAATTGGTTATCCACCATAACCAATTGCCAGAGAAAATAGCTACTGGGCTTCATAACAATGGCACCAGGTAATTTGGAGTGACGACTCCAAATTTCAAATCTATCTGGGTGGTACCAGAAAACGTGTTCTAAAAATCCAACAGCAAACTTATCCTGATTGTTTGATTAGGAAAGTTAAATTCCTGGCTTCTTTATGATTTGGGGGTGTATGAGTATATATGCGTAAGAATATATACTCATACATAATTGTATTTTGTAGATGGTACTGTGCAAAAAAATATAAACTAATTTTCACAGACGGTTTATTGCCATCAATACCAATATGTCAAGGTACTGACGCATAGTAGACTTTCCAGAGGGATGGTGCTGCGTGGCACACGGGAAAAACTGTCAAAGGTTTACAGAACATAATGTTCCTATTATGGAATGGCCCTCTAGTAGTCCAGACCTCTTGCCAATTGAAATATTGTGGCATAAAATGAAGTGACAGTTGCGCAAACATTCAGCCCGTTCAGTTAACGATCTACGCACCAAATTGCAAGAAATATTGGGACAGCACGGTTCCTGAAGAGTGCGCTAAGCTGGTAGATACAAGGCTTGCCAGAATTAAAGTTGTTATTGTTAATGAAGGTGATTCAACAGTTTCGATGAGGTGGTCGAACTGTTCTCAACCGTGAATCTTAATGTTTTTTATTAACAAATTTGTCTGACACATCTTAACGTAGTAATATTTCATCGTACATAAGCTAAAAGTTTATACTTTGTTTCTGTTATCAATATTTTCTTTTAATAAAGCAGTTTTGAGAGTGTTATTACTTTTATTTAAATACATATATTCGTTGTAAAGTTATTCCTGGCCGAACTGTTATGAGCCTGAGCTCGTACATAGTATATATCGTACGGTAATTAACATTTAGTGGTTGTTCTGTGCCCGTTTTAATTCTCATTCCTTTTGTATTGTTAAAGCGAAATTTAAAAACAGTTGATGTTTCGTTGTTATCACGTAATTTTAACGACATTGTTTAAGATTATGTTAAATAGCTTAGCGGTAATATACAGCTTTGTTTCTTGTTTTAGTTTGTATAGATAGTTCTTTGACTGTGGTTATAATCTTCGTTGGAAACCCTATATTGAATAATGTCTCCATATTATTGAATGAGCTATAGTGTCAAAAATTTTCTAAAAGTCTAGAAGGCATACACGTAGTGCTTTCATTTCAAATATAGCCACCCCTGTTATTGCTTTTAGCAAGGAAAATAACCCTAGGTAAAAACACGTAGATTTATTTATCGAAGAGTAAAGTCAAAATCAGCATCCGCAGTTATATTTCACCCCCTTACCCCCAGTTACTCCCACGTAACAATTTTAAATGGCACTCCCTATCTGTAATATATCCTTTTAAAGGTATTAAAAAAAGTCTGATTTAACTCTCTCGATTCTTTCGATTCAGTTTAGTAAACTGAAATCCATTGATTAAAATAAATTTAAAACAAAATAAATTAATGGAATAAATTTACTTTTCACAACATGATTTGAAAACATACTTAATTAAGTGCTCAAAATATTCACCACTGTTGAGTAAACAACAGGACAATTTATTCTCGAATTGTAGGACGTCTTGAAATATGTTTGTATTACTTAGCTTGCAAGCGTAGGAAATGCTATTCTTTCGGTTTTAAATATTCTGGGGTGGAGTTTTGTATGTAATTATTTTCAAATTGCCTCAGAGGAAAAAGTCCAATGGAGTTATAGCTGGAGATTTCGCTGACCATTCCAGAGTGCTTCTTGTGCCACTTCATTTGTGGGAAAACCTTTGATTCAAATTATCGTCGAACATGTACTACGTAGGTAGTAGTTATTCTATTGAACGTTATGAGTTCTCATAATAAAGTCTGAAGGCTATGTTATGAGAGGGTAGATTTCATTATCCAATAAATTTAAATACAATTCACCAGTTTCTTCAATGAAAACAGGTTCTGTTATTTTATTTCCCAGAATTCTAGATTAATCGTTGATTTCTGAGGAAACTGAGTATTATCCTTTGGAAACATATGTGGATTTTCATTGTTCCAGTATCTACAGTTATGTTTGTTTACAAAGAAGTTAAGAAAAATGTTTGCTTGATTACTGAAACAAATCCTCTTTATAACATTTTGGTCATTTTGCGTATGCGCAGACATTAATTTACAGAATTGAATCTTTCTGTCATAGTAATCCTCCTGGCTTGGCCGAGTTGCTGAGTAACTCTAAGTTTGTATTGAAATTGTGGACCTGCGCGCTAAAATACACATGGGCGACGAGTTAAAATAAACAATCTCTTATATCACTTTGAATCTCAGCGCAAGAAAAGTGGGAGGAGGGGGGTGGTAATAAAATTAAAAGAAGCATGAAATGCGAGTTAGTGAATTTATCTGTCGAAGTAAAGTCCATAAGCTATTTGTTTGACGTTCTATAGAATTTAATATAATAGAATTTCATTGACTATGTATATATGACAGTAACATATAAGCCGGGAATCGAGAAAGAAACTACCAAACCGCAAAGCGGTTATCAAGTAGTTTCCGAATAGCAAGGCTAATACAGAATAGTTGTAGAAAACGACTACTCTTCGGGCTAAGGCTCCGCCAGGCATTAAATTATACCTAAAAGCGATCCTCGACCCCTTTCTCGTGTTTTTGTACGATCAGACGAGGTCTCAAAAAATATATGTGTCTATATATGTACAATAAGTATGTTTGAAGTCATATATTTAGTAGTCATAAGTAATTTGTTGCATATAGTTTTGGACATTCTATATATATATATTCTATTTTTAGAACTTGTTGCGAAATATACTATTACCTATTTGTACTCATATTTATTATGGCAAAGAAAGGAGTGTATCAAAAGAATATCAACCTAAATGTACTTATTTAAGTTTCTACTACTTAGATTTACAAGGACAATTACTCACAATGTACTGAATAGATTACTCTAAATTTATTATTGCTTATAGTACAAAAAATATAAAGTTACTTTCTGCCATGTCTTAGATTATCACGCTACCATCTTTAAGAACAAAAACTATTCGAAGTCCCATACGACATCCTTACTCTAATTCAAGATAAACGACAATCCAGACGGAATTATTTTGCTTTTTTAGAAACTATTGCGTTGATGGGAACATAAAAAAGGCGGCTAACGATATAACGACATTTTCGGAATCCCCAAATTTCATTATCCTAGAATCTATGAGATTTTCTCTACACGAATTGCAACTTGTGGTCCTCCGCTAAATCCTAGGAAAATTCCGATTTTATATCTCCCTTAGGCAACTGGAATTATAAGATCTAAATGGACCATGTTATGTCGAACGTCTCGTCGCTCTCTTAACAGTGGAAAGCGGCTATTCCCTAAATTTAATCCTAGTTTTTATTCCGCATTTACTTTACTCGTATTTTAAATTCCGAGGCAAAAAAATACGCGAGGGCCGTTTCGTGTTGTCCGACTTCAGTTTCGTCAAGGAGGGACATACTTCTCATGTCTCATCTAAAGTATTATTTTTTATCATATAATCATTAATGCCTCTTTAGGCACAATTCCCTAATTTCTTGTGACGATATTAAGTGGAAAATGTAACGAGACATCTTTTTAATTTTAAGTACGTTTCTTAATGTTTATCTTCGTGCGTGTGAATAAATAAATATATAACTTGCTATATTTAAGTTTAGTACCGAAAATAATTGTTTTCCCAACGCGTATGATTTTTTAAAATTTCATGCATATTAAAAATACAAAATGCAATTGGTCTTCTACACTGATAGAATAATTTTCCTCTGAGAAAACTCACTTATTTGAATTTATTCAACATAAATATGAGAAATTATATCTAATTTAATACATTTTACTATAAAATTATTGTAAGCTTAGTCAGCAATATATAATTCATTAGAGCAGACTATCTTCGTCAGAAAAATTATATAAATTATCATTGTAAAATTATAAGTCACCATAATTTAAAACCAAAATACGCGTAGATCTGTCTATACGGTATTGCGATTTATGGCAGAAAAATATTATGCACGTATTTTGAATGGTCATTAGCTTTCTCCCTCTTATAACAGGTGTCCTGGAAGGTTTACCCCTTTTTGGGTTAATAATAGTCGAATATATTAAAAAAATATATGTACATTCACTATGGAAAATTGTGTCTTCAAAATAACATCGTCAATGTGTCTTCCCTCTCGCTGCCATACATCCTCAAGGTGCCACTGAAAATTAGCTATAATTCGCCGATATAATGCTGGTTCAATTCTCTGAATTTCCTTGGAAATTCTGGATCTTAATTGAAGTAAAATTCTAGGAGCATCAATGTGCACCATAGATTTCAAATAATCCCATAAGGGAAAATCGATCGGCCTTAAATTTGGAGCTTTTGGCAGCCGATTAGTATCCCCTCGTTTAGATATGACTCTTCCAGGGAACATCGCTGTAATGGAATAACATATTTCAGAACACCTTTATATTAAAATGATCACTTTCACTGCTCTGAGTATTGATCAGTTAATTGAAAACGTTATAGTAGGCTATCTGCCTTTTATGTGACACTTTGTATATTAAAATGATAACCGTTGTTCTGAGTATTGATCAGTTATTTGAAAACATTATGCTGAGCTATATTACATATTTCATAGACATAAGGTAGCCGGGTATTGGTATATGGACAATAGTGTGGGATCTATACAATTCGATTATACTGAAATTGTACCTGATATATGTCATTTGATACTTATTTATTATATTGCTGAAACATCCATACATCTATAAATTACCTAGAAAACGCCAGTATACGAAAGTTGTTAAGTAAGTGGGCATCCTACTTACCCACGGAAGATGTAATTGACTAGAGTTGTGATACTGCTTTTCAAGATGTGTGTTAATTAAGAAAATATTGAACAATATCTACGTGACATGAAGGTCAATACAATATCGACGGCACATGAAGGTCTGATATATTTATATTTCGTATGAGAACAGACCCCATTTGGGTTAACTATAAGAGAGAAATCACCACAAATTCATCATCGACAAAGGATAGAGCATAAGGCCATGTTAACCACCACAATGGATTTTGATCAGTAGAGAGTATCTGTAAGATAAGGATGAACAAAATACAGTGAGTCACTCGAAGTCTGCCTGATGTAGTGCAGAATTCCACATCACTTAAGAACACATGCAATGTCCATATTCTGCACGATAAAACTACTTTAGAGTTTGTAGCTACTCTAAGTCCTCCATACATATATCGGCCCATCTTAGCATGGTTATTTAAACGCTTCAAAATAAATGAAAGCATAGAATATAATTTCTAGAGTATCTACATTATTGAAGGATTTACTATTTCTAACAACAAAGCCTTGTGATTTTGACACTATATATTATATTATACATTAATTTTGGTTTTTTAAACTAAGTGACTTATCCAAAATACTCTTAAATATGTGCAAAAATTGTATCTATATAAAATCGCTACGAGAAGTTAACTATATATAGACTATATTTTAATAAATTAGGAGATAATTCTTAATCTGTATCCACCGTGCTTTCATTGAAATTAAACGTAAAGATTATACATTTTTGATCTTCATGATTATAATAATAGAGTTTCCTTAAACGTGTTTTTTTGAGTAGGCGCTTTCAATATTACCTCGTTAACTAAAGGCAAACTGTATCATATTATTTTCGCTATTCTATTAAGTGCTTGAGCTGCACAGGTAAACTGTATTATTACATTTGGTAAAGTTTTAGTTAACAGATTTGCTTTTCACATATATGTAGCTGCGTCCTTTAGCATTACTAATACTTTCTCAGATCTATCTTCATTTGGCCATGCACAATGAAAGCACTCAGTCACAAAATCTACAATTACTTTGTAGTTAATTCTGTCTTAGAAGCTATTAAATGGCTGCCACTAGCACTAGTTTTAATCCACCAGTTACAAAAATTGTCACTGAGTGTCCACATGTGCCACTGATTCTATAGTGAAGTACACAACATTCTTCCCAACGTGGTTGCAAATGTTTTGCAATGCGTCCTCGTATATCTGGTCAACATATCTGTTTCTTAGTATAGTTGTTGAAATTTTTTATACATACATTTTTCTAGAAACTGGCGTGGTATGAGTTTCTCAGTCGATGTAACGGAATATACATGTCTTATTACATGTCTTGTTACATTACTTTTTTTAGACGAATGCACACGGCGCAAACAAGAATGAGATAAAAACAAACCTATAACAGGCATCTGTGTAACATGTGGTAGCAATGTCGTTCCTATAGAAATGGGCATAGGCAGCGCAGCGCTTGTTAGTTCGTCTGTTGCGGCTCGCTGGAACAGTCTATTTAGTTATTACATAATCGTTTATGGAAATTAATAAAATACATATAAAAAGAAAGCTATAGACATAAATGACATTGTTAGGGTAGTATTAACTGCTAATGTTAAATACGATTTCCAAATAATCGAGTTTCATACGTTGCAATTATAATATTACAAAGAATGCGTCGTGTTCTTTCAATATTCTTCTTCCATAAAACCAGAATATTAGAGTAACATTTATCATCTTAATATCGAGTTAAATCACAAAGAGTAATATAATTGACTTAACAAGATGAGAGGCACCTTTGCAAGAAGGTACAACTCACAAGGGACGATTAATTTTGAATTCATCGACATCTCAATAAGACGTGTCTGTCGTCTCATTGATTATTTACGGTATAAATGGATTAAAATTGAAGCAAAAGTAGATGATGGAGCAACATTTCATTTAAGCGAAACTTTTCATTATGCCTTTCATTCGTTTCTGAAATGTAGTCGTTTATTGTGGAATGAGATTTTAACATCGTGTACAGTTCGAAATTAACCCTGATTTGCGTTCATGTCAAATATAGTAATTTATAATTATGTTATAATTATTTTAATGATACATTATGTAAATAAATTACTTTCAGTGAAATGGAGTACCTTCATTACTTTAACAAATGATTAGAGACTACGTGATCAGATAGTTTGTAGACTTAATTCTCTATGTTGTTGTTTATGCAGTGCTTTCGTAAGGTATTGGCGGGTCATGTGGTGGTATGGACATTTTTACTGCAATGAACGTTTTGTGTATGAAATCCACAAATATTAGCTATTCTGAAATATTATTATAAAATTTTGTTATACAATTTCTATTAGATTATAAACGATATATGATAATTCGCCGAGATCACTGTCTTTTAATTTCTAAACAGTTTTAACATAACAGAGTGATGGTAATGCTAAAATGAGGTAAGTGGTCGACGAATCGTGGTGTATAATGCACTTCTCACGACCGTAGGGCTATAATTGATTTTGATTTATCGATCGAGGTGTACGTACTATCTCCGATGCGTTAGTTGAAACGTTTTAATTTAATAAACTATGCACGTGCTAAAGAACAGAACATGTTTATATGTTTACCAAGTGAAACAGTATATTGGTGCATTTGATAATTTACTCTACGATGAAGCGAAAGTAATATGTAAAGTATGTGATAAACCCTTAATGTGCTGGTCTAAGTCCGACTATATATGTCAGGTGAATGCTGTACAACATCAACATAGAAAACAGGACGTGCCCTTGCAAACTCGATTTAGGTTTAATTTATTTTTGATGTTGATAGTTTGTAGTATTTGTCTTCGCATACTAGATAAAGAATCACTTCGAAAGTTTTGGTATAAATACAATACATAGTTCCAGTTACCAAGTTCCAGAACATTATGGAGATATATCAACTATAGGCGATGATATAAGGAGACGATTACATGTAAATTACAATATAGATGACTATCTGTTATATGCTGACGAGATGACCGATCGTAAAAAAAATCTATTTTAAATATTATAGTGCGTGTACTGGATCCTCGGCAATCGACGTTTCCATTGCTATTAGCCAGAAAAAGGCACTGAGTGTATTGGCACTACAATTACGCAGGTGATGCTGGAGACTTTAGAAATTTCAAGCGTAAACAAGCCAAATATTAATGTTTGTGACCGATGGTGCTACGACAATGCGCTCAGCAGGCCGTTCTCTTTCACAACGGGGTTGTAGATTGTTACATGTTACGTGTAAAGCGGACGCTACACATCTTGTGGCAGAAAATATTCGACAATGTTTTCCCAAGGTGGATGCATTAATAGCGATCACAAAAAAAGTGTTTATAAAATCTCTTAAACGTCTTCGGGAGTTTCGCAGAAAGTGTCCTGGAATTTCTCAACAACCAAAGCCGATCCTTACACGTTAGGGAACATGGCCGAAGACAGTTTTTTATTATGTTGAAAATTTCCAGCAAATAAAATCTGTAACATTACAGTTCAATTCTGCCGAGGCTGCAGCTATTAGGGAAAGCCAGACATAATTTCTAGATGCTTCCATTGAAACTGATTTTAAAACAATTCATACCAATTATAACTTTTGTGAAAAACTCTGGCACCCGTCAAATTTTATTTTTAGTTACACGATTTTTAAAGTATAATTATATATACCGGATGACTCGTGTAGGAGGTATTTTTTTTTAATAGCAACCTCCTTTCTTATTGCGGAATATGAAAGGGCACATTTTTTAAATATGCTACTGTAATAATTACATTAGTGTGAAATTTTTTCGTCGTGCAGAAACACGAGAAAGGGGTCGAGGATCGCTTCTGGGTATAATTCAATGCCTGGCGGGGCTTTAGCCCGAGGAGTAGTTGTTTCCTAGAGCGATTATGTAATAGCTTTGCTATTCGGGAACTACATTGATAACCGCTTGGCGGCTTGGTGGTTCCTTTCTCGATTTCCGACTTATAAGTTACTGACAGATATCGTATTGATAAAGATGTATAAGCCATAAAGTTCATTCGGCATTTGTCCTGAATCGGCGTACCGTATGCGGCACTGATGAGAACTAACAAGTTCGAAACAGCTGTATGTCGTTCGGTTCCGATCCGGGACAAATGTCGAATCCTACCTATGGCGGGTTATATATAAAATAAAAGTCTATAATTTCCATATACTTTCAGAACGACTGTTTTTATTTACGGGTATTTCTAACTTATTCATTTAGTGTATTCTGAAACTTAGAAGATAATTGCGAAAGCCATTGTTGATATTTCAAAATTTCACACATTACCTGAAACGGTATATAAAAGCAGTCACTAAGTTTACACAAAATGGGGATTTTGGTAGGGCACAGGTAGGGACATACCAATTCAACGAAATGTTCCAGCAATTTTCAGCAAGAAGTTCAACACATTTTCTAGTTAAATGGATAATTACTCATAAGCTTGACAGAAAATCAGCACGTTATTAATTTTTACATTAAATTTGTTAGTAATTACTCTAGCTGCTTAGTAATTAATACTATTTTATTTAATTTTTGAAAACCGCTCTCTGTTACATTAATAAATTGCACATTTTTTAAAATTTACAAATGGCCAAAAATCTGTATAAAGAGATGAAAATATTGTTATGGTAACCAAAAATTAAATACTTCAAATATATACTTACCTAGAGTATTTACCTAACGAACTTAATATAATCACAAAAAAGTGGTCATAATTTATTGCTTGAACGTATTATGACATAAATACTGCTATAAATAAATAGTATATAATCAGAATCTCAATTTGTTTACAGTGCAGTCAGCAATAATCTTTTTAAATTCTCGTAATGAAATTATATGAATATTTTTGAATTCATAACATTTTTGAATTTTTTTCTCAACATTCATAACATGGAAAAAATATTACATTTTACATATATGGTACTACATGTTACTTTAGATGTAAACTATTGTTTACAATTGTAATGATTTGAAAATTTTAAAACATTCTATATGTATAATTCCATTACCCATTTCCATAAAAATATTTTTTCTTTAATTTGTTATAGTAACAAAATATTTTTCTGGCCTAATTATACGTTAATTTTTGTTAATTTATTATGCAACATCACAACTTAAGTGTACTTTAATAAGTAAGACATGTAGACGGTTTTCATTTTCAGCAAATCACTAATTTGATCTATACCAAATGCAGTTCAAATTATCCTTTGAGATACTACCACTTTCTTGGAAACCTGCAATATTCTCGAAGTGTATCTAATGCACAGACAACTTTCCAAGTCGGGGCTAATTAAGCCATTTTCGACCGCAAGTTACAGCTTGCAGTCGCATGGAACACAGTTGAGAAGAGTAACTGAAATTAATTTCGAAACAAACTGTCTGCAAGTTGAAAAAGGTCGGCGGCTCCTACATGTAAACTCCTATATATCCAGGGGTCGAATTCACGTACGCTACGTGGGTCAAGACGTATAATTGATCAGGCCACAGGTACTGTGGTTTTAATCTACCATATTGGATTAAGCTTGGTGCAATATATTAAAGAGTAGAGACGTATTTTTGCTATAACTAATTTTTTACTTTTCTGCACTCAACTACACTAGCGGAAAAGTAAGTAATCGTGTAAAGAAAAATGGACAAAAACATTTTTCTTTCGTTTATTTTTCGTTTTTCGCCTAAAAACAAAAAAATATTTTTTAAAAAATTATGTCTGTGTGTGTATCGTTGTCGTCGGTATTAAAAAATATTTAGTTGAGTTAGCACGATAACTCAACTAAATCGTGTCGGATCGATGGGGTTTTCACTAATTCTGATCGGGGACGTCTCCCAGACGACATCTATTGATTTTGAGGTGGATAGGACACACTCCACCCTGTCCGTGGGTCATGAGAAAACACGATGGTGGGCTATTTGAGAAATTTTTTTGTTAATACGATAATTCAACTAAATCGTATCAGATCGATCGGGATTTTACTGATTCTGATCGGGAACGTCTCCCAGACGACACCTATTGATTTTGAGGTGGATATAACACACTTTACCATGTTCATTGGTCATGAGAAAGCACAATGGTGGACTATTTGAGAATTTATTTTTGTTAGCACGATCACTCAATTAAATCGTGCCGGACCGATCGGGTATCAATTGATTCTGATTAGGGAAGTCTATCAGACGACATCTATTGATTTTGAGGTGGACATGACACACCCCACCCTGTCCATGGGTCTATTTGAGAATTTTTTTTTGTCAGCACGATAAATCAACGAAATCGTATCAGATCGATCGGGTTTTGACTAATTCTGATCAGAGACGTCTATCAAACGACACCTATTGATTTTGAGGTAGATAGGACACACCTCACCCTGTCCATGGGTCATGAGAAAGCATGGCATTGGACCATTTGAGAAATTCTTTCTGTTAACACGATAACTCAACTAAATCGTGTCGGATCGATCGAGTTTTGACTGATTCTGATAGGGGACGTCTCCCAGACGACACCTATTGATTTTGAGGTGGATAGAACACACTCTACCATGTTCATGGGTCATGAGAAAGCACAATGGGGGACTATTTGAGAATTTATTTTTGATAGCAAGATCACTAAATTAAATCGTGTCGGATCGATCGGATTTCGACTAATTCTGATTAGGGATGTCCACCAGACGACATCTATTGATTTTGAGGTGGATAGGACACACCCTACCATGCCCATGGATCATGAGAAAGCACTATGTTCATATATATATAAAACATATATTCAGCATTTATGTGTTGGTTTAATTTTTATCGGCCACTCCATTTCGAGATAGAGATGTTCTACGCGCGGAAAAGTTCGTTTTAAGGTTTTAAAACTGTATATTTTATCACTAGTTGTTACTTTTACAAATTTTAATTTAATGTATCTTTAATCTACCGTATTGAATTAAACATAGTGAAATATATTAAACAATAAATAACCAATCGACTTAACTTAAATCAAAAATATGATGTGTACAGGTACTAGAGAAAATCTTGGAGAAAAATAGTCACAGAGCAATTATAAAAAAACAAATTGAAGCTACAAGTTTCTAGTTTTCAGATACTGAGTTTTTTACTAGTCGCAGTTTTTGAGTAATCATAAGGAAACCATCCGAAAAGGAATTTTCCAATTTTTGCTTGCTTTTCAACAGGTCCACGAACTTCATACATTTTTTGTCATTGATATCATTATAAAACTTTGTTAGATAGTTTTATAATTTTTACTTTGAAGGGTCTAAAAATTTTGTACGACGCTTTTTCGCTGAGTTATCGTCGTTCAAGGAAAAAATGTCAGTTTGGCTTTGGTGATTACACGAGATTTTTTTCTCATTTTATTTTCTTACATTCACATTTTTTGATAAAAAATTATGGATTATTGCTAAAAAAACATTGTCAACCTCAAAAAATGAATAAAAAATGAAAAATTCATCAGTAAATTGATTTTTAGCAAAAACAAAAAATTCAATCATTCCGAATATAATGAAAAAAAATCGCAGCGATTTGAAATATTCGGAATTTCCTTGGGATACTTTGAGGTTGAAAAGAAATAGTCAATCCTTAGTCTATCCATTATTTGCAAAGTTATGCCAAGTTAAGCGAATATTCCGCAGAATATTGCGAAGTACGCAATTATTTACGTCTTTCTCAATCAATATTCTCGCACCAAATTTTTTTTATCAAAAACCAATAACTACCACTTATAAAGAACACTTTTCATTTTTAAACCCTACTTAAATTTTCTGCACAATCATGATTTCCCGAGTAATTAATTACCAAACTGACTTTTTTTAATTAAATGACGATAACTGAGCGAAAAATCATCGTACAAGGCTTTCAGACCACTCAGACTAAAGAGAATAACATTATTTATAAAAGTGTTATAACGGAATTACCGAAAAAACAGTATTGAAGTCCGTGGATCTTTTGAAATTCAAGAAAAAATTTGGACATTTTTTTCCGATGGTTCTCTTATGATTAATCAAAGACTACTTGTGGTAAGATATTTTGAACTCAAGATCTGAAAATTAGAAAGTTGCAGCTTCAGTTGCAGCTTTGAAATCGCCTAAAAATTTAGGATCTTTTACATCCCTTAATTTTTATGCCTAGTGTATAACCTCCCCTCACACTGACTACTTGATATATTGTTGTTGGTGAATAAAAATTATTTTAAATTCGATTCATTAAAAAATGTATTAATTTCTAAGCAAAAACATAAGCCATGCTGGAGTTATCCAAAATTGACATATAAAAACTCATTAACGTACTAAGCACTTAATAGTTTATAAAGAAATTTTTGTTTGTATTGTTTTATGCAAAAATATGAGTAGACATGTAATTCTTGCTTCTTATATTTGAGCTACCCTGTGTATTTAAATATATGGATGAAACAATTACTATAAAATAATACGCATATAGCAGTGAAGAAAAAAATTTCTCTATTATCCCGGCTAGATGTGCACGTAATATTTTAAGGTAACTGGTGAAATTTCAATTTTCGTATAATGGCATGTAAATTGGGATACTCCTCGCGGTTAAGTTTAGGCGATATAGCAAGAATATCTCATTAAGGTTATGGTATTATAACCTTTCTACTGGGATTTGTGGTTTTATTGCAAACAAGCTTTCTCAAGCTTAACATATTCTCTAAAGTACTCTCTCTGAATCGATTTTAGATATTTATCACGACGTAGACAGTCTATGTATTAAAATAAAATTAAACCCATAGAAGAAATATCTCATAGAAGAGAATTAAGGTAATATTAATTGAAATATAATAAATACATTTTAAAATTAGTTACTACATATGGATACAAATACTAAGTACTCAGAAATGATGATTTCCTTCAGTGATGGTCTTGTAATTTTTGCAATTCAACAAAAAAATTACTCTGTTATAAGAAATTTGTCATCCAAATATTCAAAATGATTTTCTCCGAACCACAAATAGGCTGTTCAGCTGCAAATAATGAAAGATTAAAATAGTTAACAGAATTTGCGAGATTTTAGTAATTTGCCTATTGCTACGTAATTTTTTTGTAGATTTGTGGAGTCAGACAATTACCTTGATTGGCCCTAATATCCGATACAAGTCTTTCTCTAAACTCATTGTCTAAACTTATTCAACTTATTCAGAGGACTTGAATATCTCACTGTTAAAAATAAAACCTCATTTAGTAGAAGGTTATTAGAAGCTGTGCATCAATTTCGACCCTACCCTGTTAAACTGTTTAGTTTCAATAAGAAAAGACATCATATTATATTGTAATTGTGAGGAATACTTAAAAGAAATCTTCGCTATTGCTTAGATTGAACGAAGCAGTGTTATTGAGTGGCCACCTAGATCACCCGACCTTACACCACTGCTTTCTTTCTATGAGTTTATCCCAGTAATAAAATACATATATGCAATAATGTCAGATAATAATGATTTTAAAAATCGAATACAGACAGAAGTAAGGAATATTTCACGTCAAGGTTTAGAGAAAGTCAGGGAACAGTTTTACTATAAAGTAAATTACCTCCAAAAATAATTATCATAGTTTAAAGTATATAATTACTAATCAATCAGTTAAATGACAGGTGTTCTAGATAAAAGGTGTGATATAAATACAAAAGGTCTTAAAATATAATCTGCTGTAGTGAACTTTTATGAATCACTCTGTATATTTCAGATTTTCTTTGTTAGACGCATAGATTAGATAAAAAAACGAAATGATCTCATCAATCTCTAAAATAACGTCAAAAATAATTCTATTTAATAAATTGTTTCCATTTTGCATTTTCAAGGCAAAGCTGTACAGTTTTATTTATTTTAATAATGTGTATATATCTGATTTACTTCGACTACTACCACCACGTATCACCACAACACTGTATGTGGTGATACGTACACTGTATGTCTCTAAAATCTTGTCCTTCCCCATTAATTTTGTAAACCGAGAAACCTAAAAAACAATAATGGCCATATATTGATTAAAGAATAGAAATGATGTTTTGCTTAATAACTAATGACATAATGACAAATTTCAAATGATTCACCAGCTCACAGAAGATGATCCCGATCGTAGACATAAACTTTGTGAAATTATATAAATAAAATATATCAGATCAGATAATATCAGAAGACAGATGACAAAAACAAAAATAACGTTTGAATAAATATTTGAAACATTTTCCAAATGAGGTGCTACTCATAAGTATATATAAGCTACTCATAGTGCACTGTTGCCATTCCAAAATATTTGCCATAAAATTTTGAGATTCAAAAAGTCACATTCTCTTATTAGTAATTGATAAAAATAGATGTCAAGTAGCTAAACTTTTAGGGTAGTGATGAAACATGTTTATACTTTTGATTTTGTTACTTTACTTATATCTTAGACATTTCCTTTAACTAAGAGGCAATATTTACTGATCCGAATTTAGTAGTGGTCTATTATTTCCCCTCTGTAATAATATATTAATACACTTTTCCTATCTCTATTTGTTTTCCGGAGTATACTTGGAAGACAAAGTGCTGCACTTCTTTATTAAAATTTCAGGATGCGCGTCCACATTTAATCAGCTGTGTTAATTAACGACCGTGTCTGCTATATTAAAAAATAAAGCGTTCTGCTAGAAGGTACATACTAGCTAGAAAAATGCCTTGAGTTTAATAATTTATTAAACGTGCTAACTTAGATCTAGTTTTAAAAATAGTCTGCCGTTCCTGCGAGTTGGGTGGAATCTTTGACACAGTAATGAAGGTAGGAGAACAATTTTCCACAAAATGTTATAGCGTCTTAAAATATAATATTTTAATCACGTTGGATCATTAGGAGATCATGAAAACTTGATCATAATTAAAGATGATATAGTCTTAGGATATTTTGAGAAAAATTGGTCTTTTTTTTCTTCCTTTTTCGTTTTACATTTGTTTAATAATACATCTTATACCAGTTTTCACCGGTAAAATTATTTACATCGAGTAATAAAACAATATTTTTATAAGAACTGAACAAAAAATATAAAAAATCAAGTTAATTTATTTTTCTATACCCTTATTTAATGACTCTATTTTCTCTACCAAGACCAATAATCGAAGACAACTTCATTCTAACCTGAAACTCTTGCTGAACTCCTACTATTGTAATGCGGTACGGATCATTTAATTCCTTGACATGTAATAGACAAGGGAAGTGATTTTACATCATATTTGAGGAATGGCGTGACTTCCATATAAGCCTAGCCTAAGTTTATGTAGATCTTGCGAGTCTACAGATATTATATAAGTTGATACCTATAGTGGTAACTGCATCGATGATCTGTGACCAAGTCAGGCTACTCTAGTCAATTTCTTATAGTAGGAGTGAAAGATGCAAAACTGTTTTTTCGTGCCTTTACTTTTGGCGTACGATTTGGCCTCAAACCATACCTATATTCCACCTCTTAACACATATAAAGACGTATACAGTCACCAAGCCGATTGATAAGGGAATCGAACACAGCTACCATGGTGTTGGGCATCGTAATTCTGTTGGGTGCTAGAGGAGTGCACTAATGTCATTCATAACTCTTTAAAAACTATTTTAATCCCTCTTATAAATTGTGATATAAAAAAGTTGTTGAGTTACGAGGTGTTACCTACTTTTAATGTTCTCTAATAATCTACAATAGTAAGTAGAAGTAATAGATATTATACTCACATCTAGCTACATCTTTTTTACCCTCTTTTATTTTTTAAATATACCAAGCGTATAACTCAGTCAAAAACAAATCAGAAAGCTTAAGCTGACCATTTTGTATTAATAATAATGATGATGTCTTTAGAAATATATGTAACAGTGCTAATTTTCTTTTTATATACAGGATGACGTAGGAGGTATATAGAATCTCGTAGCATGTCTCGTCATTTAGTGACTTGTATAATGCATCATTTTAATTTTGTCGTCCAAACGAATATTTTTTCCACTTGTGATCGTTATTTTGTTATTGCAGAGTGTATATTCTTATATGTATATTGGCTCTGTATCTTTTTTATCCTAACCAATTCCACATAAATTTCTCTTTTCAACTGTATATTAAAAAATAATTCTACAAAGTAGCAAGAAAGAATTCTATAAAGTCTTCGTAGCTAATGATTAGAATGGAACAAATATGAAACACAAAATTGTATATCAGGATTATTTTGATATCCAATACAATAAACATTAATATCGTAATACAGGGTGTTTATTAAATATACTGCAAAAATTCAAGGGGTGATTCATTGAATTATTTTAGAAATATTTTGTCCTTTGATTTTCGGGAAATCACTTTGTTTCGAAAATACAGGACAATAAAGATTTTTTGACAATAAATAACAATATTGGTATTTTAAAATTAGTAACACACGAGCGCGTTCACGCGACATTTGACATTTTTAACATTTTTTTTGACATTTGACATGTTTGCGAGCTAAACGTTTCTCAGTGAAGTCCTTTATTATGGATCGCTACGCGAATGCCGAGATGACTGACATGCATTTCATGTATGGATTTGCCAATGGGAACTCATTACAGGCTAGGCGGTTGTACAGTGAACGATTTCCGAACCGTCATGCTCCTGATAGAAAAACCTTTCAAAGTATTCATCAACTCCTTCATGAAACAGGCACAGTTCGAAAAAATGGAGGACCAGGAACGTCAATTACAGTAAGAACGGTAGAAATGGAAGAAAATATGTTGAACATGGTAGAGGAAGACTACTAGAAAAATTGCAAATGCTTTGAATGTAAGTAGTGGAACTGTGTGGAAAATTTTAAGGCAGCAGTTTTTGTACCCATACCACATGCAACGAGTTCAAGCTCTTATTTCTGCTGATTCTCCTCCACGTATTGCATTTTGTCAATGGTTTCTCCAAACATTGGTTTAAATCCCACAACTACTGTCGCTGATTCTTTTTACTGATGAAGCGAATTTCTCGAGAAATGCAATAATGAATTTTCACAACAGACATGTGTGGTCTGAAGAAAACCTACATGGGGTAATTCGAGATCGTTTTCAACAACAGTTTTCATTAAACGTTTGGATTAGAACTTGGACTTCCTAATTGAACCGGTATTTTTACCAAGAAGACTTACTTAGAAGAGGTGTATCGAAATTTCTTGGAACACTTACTACCTGGATTTCTAGAGAATATTCCATTGGCAACGAGAAATGTTATGTGGTTTATGCATGACGGTGCACCAGCGCATTTCAGATTGGTTGCTCGTGAGTTTTTAGCAGCAACATTTGGAGATCGCTGGATTGGATGAGGTGGATCCCACTTATGGCCTGCTCGATCCCCGGATTTAAATCCCTTTGATATTTTTATATGGGGCCATCTGAAGTCATTAGTTTACACTACTCCAGTAGAAAATGAAGAATTGCGAAATCGAATAATTGAGGGATGTAATTTAATAAAGACAACTTTCGTGTTTTTGAAAGAGTTCGATAATCAATAAGGAGAAGATTGGATGCATGCACCCTAGCTGGTGGTAGTGATTTTGAACAGTTCTTGTAAATTAAAAAGATTTCAATGTCATATTTATGTAATAAAATATTGTTATTGTTGAAAAACTTTTATCTCTTAAGTGATATCCCGAAAATCATCAAAGAACAATATATTTTTAAAATAACTCAAGGAATTACCTCTTCAAATCTTGCCGTATGTATAGTAAACACCCTGTATAATATTATTGCATACTATAGTCATCTAGACTTACCACAATAAAATGATTTTCAGCAGCAATTTTAAAAACGAATGCTATATTTGGAATACATAGAAGAGAGGAATTTAAAAAGAGAAATTGAAGTGAATCCGGAAGTGGAAAAGAAATATGCGTTTGAAGAAAAAATGGATGGACAATTACATAGTATATAACTCGATTACACAGTATTACAATTACATAGTATATAAGTTTACCTAATTTAAAAATAATATGTTTTTAATTAACCATGCTACGTGGCGTTACATGTCTTCTGTGTCATCCTGTATATCAGATTATAATTTTTATCATCCTCAGATGAAGTTAACTTTGTTGGCGAAACATATATTCGAGTGATAATTATATAATTTCTCGATGTTTATGGAAAACCGTTCTCCTGTTTCGGTTTAATTACTTTAATCTCTTTTCGTGATTAGTCCCTGCCTTATAATATTCCCTATGCACTAGTATATTAATTAGTTTAATCAGATATTCTCATATTAATAGGTCTACGATCTCACTTGTTTCATTATGCGGTTTTAAGTGCTTTCAAGAAGCTTCAAAACTATGGCAGAGTTAAGTTACAATAAAGACTCCGATATAAATAAATTATCTTTTATATCTCACCTTAGTACGTACATGTATATTTATTATTTATAGTTTAGTTTATCAAATGTATTGAAAGGAAAAGTAACGGCACGATATTTTATGGAAAGTGATTGGAACTTTCAAGAGTACTTACTGTATATTAGAGAATAGAAAAATTCGAAGTTAACAAACAACCACGAGATTTGTAGGTATTTGAAGACCAGCCTTTGAATTTTAAATATCGACATGATAGTGCGCATTCCACGAGAGCATATAACTTTCTGAGAAGTATTACAGCAAAAGTTTGCAATGTACAAAATGTGTAAAACATGCATTTTATGGAGAACTTTGTACAGCTTATCAGAAACTAAGAACGAAGCAATATTCTCAGTAATATATACTACAATTCCAACATCATGGTTTGTTTAAGTTGATAAATTTTATTGGTTAAGTTACACGTGTTTATCGCATGTCACAGCTGTTATATAATGATAAGAGTAACTGTGACATAACTTTTGAGATTTTTAATTAAAATTATAATTTGCATTTATACTGTAAAACCATTATAAATAAAATATTATCTTATGTTGACGACAAATTTTTAAATATCGTTATCGACAGATGAGCTCTGTCAGTTACATCTTTCGATGTACCATCGAGAAAGAATGTAACGAGACATGTTCCCCGAGTTTCATAAATTGAAGTGCCTCACCATTTTATGAAGTTAATATTTAGCGAAACAGTTGTCATGGTATAAACATGGTATAAACTACACGTCTTAATTAATAAAAACGCTTAGTGCCGCAATAACTACAAGCTACATATACTGTTTTTAACCGACTTCGAAAAGGCGGAGGTTCTCAATTCATCTGTAGATATATTTCTTATGTATGTTCGGGTATAACTTTTATGTTTATGAATCGGTTTTAATTGTTTTTTTGCGTTGGGTTCAGTATGGCTCCAAGGTGGTCCCATCTTAGTTTCATTGGTATTGGATCTTGGACGAAGATACTCAACGGAACTCCTTATTCAAGTAGCCGTCGCGTCGGTTTCTAATTCGCAAAGCATCCTTAGTAGGTCTATTCATCACTTAAAATTGTAAAATAATAAGTTTAAAGAAAACTACTTGAAAAAAAAACTAACAACTAAAAAGCAAGAAATAAATGTTTTCTACAACAATTCAATACTTATTTGTTGTTTCGTTTAATGTAATTAAAAAATCATTGTTTATTATGTAATTGTTATTGTTTTATATAATTTTGACCATACAATATTAGTAATGCGAATTGCGGCCCTCAAAAATTTTAAATGTAAACGTAAATTTGCTACAGTAGCGAGGTATATATTTTTTTATGTTTTATTGGCACCGACCTCAATATTATATAAAGCAATTAATAATAATTACATAAGAAACAATAATGTCTTAATTACATTAAACGGAACAATAAATAAGTATTAAATTGTTGCAAAAACATTTTTTTTCTTGACTTTTAGTATAAGTTTTTTTTAAGTCGGTTTTTTTAACTTATGACCCACAAATAGTACCTATAGTTAGTGGTATTATAACTTTGGATATAGAATAATCTTCATTGTCTATACGTGGGAGATAATAATACATAAACATAAATAGCAGTTTATAGATTATATTAGATTTCAGCTGTTTGAAGTTGGCTTTTCGCTTAGACAACCACTACCAATTTAGGATCTATTGTGGGTACTCCCACTATTTCTTGTTAGACCACGAGACAATCGAGATTTGCTCTTTGTACCTAACTTGTGTGAATTTAATTGCCTTTGAAGGCGCTTGGGTATAGGAGAAGATGAGTATTAACTAATTAACAATTATTTACCTTATTGTCACCTTAAAACTGTATCGCGGAATTTAAGCATGAACTAGTGTTATATATTTACTGAGATAATATATTTTGGTGTTCAATCCGATATGCCCTCTTTCACAAATTAAGGCTTCATATTCCTATTCCGTCTTGGAGTCACTACATACAATACTGCCATTTCAGTCCTTATAGGCGAACTATTTTTCCAACTTTCATTATGTCAAATATTCTATGTGGTAATTTTTAGAGTTAAATTTTGAGACTATTTAGTCCATGGATGTTCCCAATATTGAACCTGCCTTTACTTACGTGTATATTTCTTGATGCTGCTATTAACTTAGTGACATTGGGTCATGTCCTTATTAACCCATGCATGGCAGCATGAGTGTCTTCCTGAGTAAATATGTGTAGTACCGTCACAAATGGTCTTTCTCTGAATGATTTTATATAAATACCTGCTTTGGTCTAGTGTTGTACGTAATAATGATGGAGATTCTGAATGTTGTCTCGTCACTGATACAGTTTTAAGATTTATATAAAGCCGTTAGGTCTAATAGGAGCCGAGCTCATGGCTTCCACGACGTACAGACATGCAAGCCTTTGTACATTTGTAAGTTATTTACAATTAGTAGCTTTAGATCTAATATTACGTTTAGTAGCTCCTCATTACCGTACTTGTGTTGAAAATAGTTCCACATACTCTCATAGATTTATTTATCCAATGACGTTATTAGGTTTTGTGGTTTGGGCCGGTGGATTGGGTCCAGTAATGGTGTCATTATATATTTGGGTTTGAGTTCTAATGGGGCGAGTTAGGCATTTCTCCCTGATCATGGGTATGTTTACCCTCGTCCCTATGTGTAAGATTTTCCTCTGAAGCCAGATGTTTTAGGAGAGGAGGTCGATTACCGTGAGCGCTAACTTTAAAAACTTTTAACAACTTGTTTTAATGTCATAAGTGCCGCCTCATCAATTTATTGGTATCACGATAGTACCCTTAGACTTCTACCATTTTGCAGTAAGTACTCATAGAACTGGTCTGGAAATGACGCCATTTCGGTGACCTCGTGATTTACTTACGAATATTTTCCAGAAAGGTACATTACAGTACGGGGTGGGCAAGTTTTGGTCAGTTAGTATCTGTGCTCTGTGACGAAGTGTTACCTAGTAGCGAAATGTAACCATTGAGAGATAGTAACACCAGACTCTGGATGTATTATCTGGCTGAGCTCCACATAAATTGATCCATAAAAATATATTCAGAAGGGAGTGCGCTCGATCTGAGATTGGATGGATGAACTGAGACTCAATCCCTCGTGCCCCTATCTAGACGTCCACTACGGCCGGTACCACCCTTCTCAGGTCGGGCAGGTGTAGAGGCAGGCCAGAAGATGACGTGAGATGCGTTGAACAGGGACGAGACGTTGATATCTACTGTATATCTTTAGAGTTATTTTTGGATTTAATATATATTCTCAAGGCGACTGTTACTACCTGTACGACTTTTTGTATATTAACATTGTATTTTAGCTACTAGTTAATAATAATATTCATAAATTTGATTTAACTTTGACGAAAATTTCTGGAGTTTTCAATCGTCTATGTTTTGATGATTCAAACTCCTCTAGCACTGTTTTAAGTATAAATGTAAAAACTTTTATACTATGATTTTGTTAGTTTTTATACATGGGAGATGATTCCACCCTCCCTTTTATACAATCATGATTTATTTAACTTTATTGCTTATCACGAAAAAAATCATATAGTAAAATTTTGCGATAATAATTATTAATAGAGAGAATGAAACAAAAATAAAACAGTAGTTATAATGAAAAATTTCGTTAAAGAACATTAATATAATGGATGAAAATATATGCTTTTATGTATAATCATGCTATATATCTTTATATACGTTGAAAAGTGAAACAAAAGTCCCGTAACAGAATAATAAAAGGCAGTTATATTGATTATTCATTAAAAATCAATGATAAAATTTTCAGAAAGACCTTGACAAAATATAACATCAATTTAAATTGTCTACTATTTGAACCTTACAATAAGGAGACAATATTATTAAGGGCTTTAGCATGTTTTAATTTAAATTTTGGTGAGGGCAACGAAGTACTCTATATACGCCAACAACTAATATTATCAAAAAATGGTTTAATCTTAGTGGCCCAGTTATACCTATTTCTTTTTAATCTAGTTGCTGTAGCCTATGATAACATATTTTGGGCAGTTTAGAGTTGTTTCTTGGGAGCTGCGTTTCTAACCTGTTAAGACGTTACTTGAAAACCAGATATTCTAGTTTTATTGTACTCCTCGCTAACAAATAAATGGTCTGCAACTTTTCAAAAATCTACCTACAACTCTCTCACTAACATTCATATACCTTAAGCCTCAAGCTGCTGCATAATATATAAGATAATTAACAATTATGGAATTTTAAAGCTCCATCCTCGTTTCTCACGAATTTATATTTGAGCTAGAGAATAATGTCGTGGAAGTTACTTACTTTTAGTACTGGCAGCAATAGATATTTCATGAAATAATGAAGATTTTGAGAATGTAATCCTCCATGATGTCATCAGTCCTAAGACTGGTTGGACGCTAACCTCCAGCTTCTGCTATCTTATGTTAGCCTACGCATTTCGCTAATTGTGCTACAACCTACATCCCTTACTATTTGAGAGCAGTAGTCTAATGTAGGCCTACCTCTGCCTTTCTTCGCTCCTATTTCTGCCTCCAAAATATCGCGGACTATTCCCCCATGTCTCAGCAAGTGGCCTACCATTCTATCTCTCTCTTCTTTATGTTTTTCCACATACTTCCTTTCTCGCTGACTTTCTCTAATACTCCTTCGTTTCTAACCCTATCAGTCCACGGCGTTTTCATCATTCTTCGGTAACACCACATCTCAAAAGCTTCTAATTTCTTCCTACTTGCTTCTCCTACCGTCCATGATTCGCAACCGTATAGTGCCGTGCTCCATACCTACGTTTTCAAAAATTTCTTCCTTGTTTCTAAGTTTATTACCCCCGAGCATAAAAATGCTTTCCTTTTGTTAAAAGCTACTCGATTCTGCGCTATTCTTTGTTTTATATCTTTATCGCTTCTTCCATCCCAATTTATTTTACTTCCTAAATAAGTGAAGCCTTTAACTTCCTCCAATCTTTCATTATTAATTTGTACTTTCGTTTTTGCTCTGCTCTCACGCCCTCTGCAATACCTAACTATATTTATTATCTACTTATACTGACTAGTTTTCATACTAGAAATTATAGTTTTTCGATTTCTTCAATCCACCTTTAGAACATTTCACAATTTTAGTATTATTTATACTCAGTTTTATATAATTTAACTGATAATAGTCCTCTAAAATTTTTAATCAACCCATTTTTTACAACTTCATCAACCATAGTTATCTATAGCCAACTTCTGCGTACTTTTGGTCTTATCTTTGAATAATAACACTGTTTATTAATATAGGTTCAGAATTTTAAATAATTACTTTCTTACTTTTTATTTTTATTTAAATTTTTCTTAATAAAAATACCGCATAAACAAACATTTTGTATGTTATATAATAAGGGTTTTTAAGCGTCGTAAAGATTTGGATCTACTAAGAAGTATTTATCGCCTATCAGCTGAAGAACAGTTACCAGCATTAGTCAGGTCATAGTTTAAAGCCATTAATAACAGCGAAAGTCCTAATCTTAATTAATTCTAGCCGCAAGGATAATTTATGTCTATCCATTTATTTCCCTATCGATTATAAAAATCCTTCTAATAAACTATCAAATTCGCCGTCCGAAAGCCTAGTGGACTTATATTATGCACTAATTTGTTAGTGTCATAAATTCAGAATTTTACTAACAGGCTTTATGGATGTACTTACCAGTTGCCTCATAAATACTAATTAATGTCTCTAATTAATTTCATTTCTATAAATTTGGGGCGACCATAGAAACATCTATATATGTACACCCTCACGTAAAACATATTTCAACTATTGTAAATATTTTTGTCACATATAGATTGCCCTTTGGGGATAAGTTATGATATTATTATTAATAACCGCCATTTTATCTATACAAATTCAATTTTATTCTGGCATGAAATGCATTACATGGATTGTATCCCCTATTATTATCTCCTGCCATAAAATGCATCGGAAATGCAAACTGAATTGAGGTTCAACATGCAGTCTATAACATATTCAATAGACTTCAATCAGGTAGAAGGGAATATAATTTTTCATAATTGGACACGTATTGTACGTCAAGTAAAGCCGAACTGATTTAATTAATTGAAAGGTGGGTTGTTCTGATTATAGATGGATATAATACAGTATTGATCTATTGCTGTACTCACTCACTACATTTAATTCAATCATTACAGTATAGAATATTTCTTGAAAAGGGACCCCGCCACGGGTAGGATTCGATATTTGTCCCGGATGGAATCCGAACGACAGACAGCTGTTTCGAACTTATTAGTTTTCATCAGTGCTGTACATGGTACGCCGATCCAGGACAAATTCCGAAACAATTATCCGTGGCGGGGTCCCTTTTCAAAAAAGGTCTGGTCGTGCAGAAACACGAGAAAAGGGTCGAGAATCGCTGTTAGGAGAAGTTGTTGTTTCTTACATCGATTATGTAATAGCCTTGCTATTCGGGAGCCACTTGATAACCGATTTTCGGTTTGATGGTTACTTTCTCGATTCTCGACTTGTACGTTACAGTATAAAATATGATAAACAACGTTCTTAATGGTTTCCATAAAATTCAGAAACGTTATAGTTACAGTTCGGTTATTAAGTCGATGATAATAGAATACATGTTGTAGATAAGAAGTTCTGTTCCAAGTTAAGCTTTTGAATTTGTCATAAAATTTTTCTATAAGGCTGGGCTTTAAAGTGTATTTTAGACCCAATTTTGAAGTGTAAGTCATATTTAATATCCAGGTGTATCATTGGTGTTAAACTAAAGTAACATTTTTCGAAGTATTAAACTTGTTTTTGTACTATTCTTATTATTTTTCAGAAACATTATATTCATAGAATATTAGTAACTATTATTTAATTTCTTTATTAAAAGATTTTGGACATGAAGAACAAAATTATTGTAAATTAAAAGAGAAATGTAAAAATAGTTACATTGGAAATTAAAACTTATTTTATTTTCATAATTGAAAATATAAATAACAACAGTTTTTGACTAATTGTAAAGAAATTAATGTCTAATAAACTATGTCTTTCTCATAGACAAAACAGTTGCAAAAACTGTTCTAAATAAAATCTGTTGAAGAAACACGAAGAAGATCACTAAAGTAATTAATTATTGTGTTACTTTTAACGTCAATATTTAAAGATAGTATATAACAAAAAATAAAGCGATAAAAAATTGCTCATTTAACTGAACGATAGATAATGTGTTAATGAAGGTTGGATGTAGTGACAGATTAGGATTTCATGAGGAGTCTTGCCAATTCTTTAATCAAGAACATTCTCATATATTCTGTATTTCAAGGTCAACAGTAAATAGATTATTTAAAAAAATTCTGGAAAAGGTAGTGTAATATACTTATATCGACAAGGTAGACCTGAAGTTGTCGAAAACCTTAAATTAAACATATTGCTTGAAGTTTAAATTTATTTTTATACTTTCAACTAGATTAAAACAATTATATCGATAAAGTCAGTCAGAAAACTTTTTAAGAAAATTAAAGTTCTACCCTTATAACTCACACTTAGTAATAGAGTTAAATGGGGATTATCCAGATCGTCACATCCAATTTCGTGAAGGTAGCACGTTACGCTGTGATGAGAGTCGCAAGCTCTGTTATTTTTTCTGACGAAGAGACCTTTTACTTGAATGTAACAGTAGATGATCATAGCTGCAAATAGTGCTCTTAGAAGAACCATCTGTAGATTGAAGATCGTTAAGAAAACCCTCAAGAATCGCATGGTGTTGTATTTTAGGGCTAGTTTATTGTTGGAAGAAAATATTACATTTTTTACTTAGTTCCAATTTAGTTGTAGCTTTAGCTATCTAAATAATAAGGATGGTGATGTTCCTCATCAAGAAATCTTGTTTTAAGAAGATGGAACTCCTGCTCATTGTGGTGTTAATGTCTGGTAATTCCTTGTCGAGATTTTACCTGGAAGAATATTAAGTTACTGAAATGAATAGGACAATGAGGACCAATTGAATGTCCAGTACGTTTATCTGATTTTATACCGTTAGATTTCTTTCTGTGGAATTCCTTAAAATCGTGAATGTATTTTGATAAAGCGAATAATTTACAACGATTTAAAAATCGAATACCAGCTCCTAAATTATTGAACGTTCAATAGAAAAATTTACGCCTGGGCTGACCAATGTCAGATTTTTAATTGTACAACTTTAAAATCTCTGTTAATAACAAAGTCGTATTGGGTTTTGATTTTTACTCAAAACACATGTTCTACCTTACAAATATTGTCCACAAGTAATTTATATATTCCATATTAGGACTTCGGATATATGTATATATGTAAAAATGTAAATATGACACTAAATTATGAAATTTCATAATTTATTTCACTGTGAGATGTAACGAGTGCTCGCTGATGTTTACCTTATTGTAAATCGAATTAATATTATTGTTAGATTTACAAAAATGTCCGTCAAGTGCTATAGTGGAAAATTGGGTGAGTGATTATCCTGGACTCCATGTTGATGGTACCGAATGACGGTATAATGTGTATGTGTACGATAATATACTTACAGTGGTATTAAGTGGTATAAAAATGCGCGTTGCAGAACATGTCGCGATTAAGAAACATAAAACTCGTTTAAGTGGTCATCGGAGTGCTAAGAAACATAAAAACTTATTTAACATGGACTTTGTTAATGTGATGATAAGTTGTAACATACCGTGAAACAATCTAATTAATCCAATGTTTAAATAATTGCTACAAAATTGTTATAAATTGCTGCAATAACGTTACTGTGACTGCCGTGTTAACCTGAAGAACTGGTTATGTAACGCTAACGTCAGAGGAAATTCAAAGAAATGTAGTTTTCGAGCTAGAAGAGCTGTAATTTTTGAAATAATAATGATTGATTGTAGATGGAGCCACCTATGATGAACGCCGGAATATCATACACGTATTAGTTGATGGGATGCCCTAAACTACGCCAATGCGATCGCAGTAAATTACCTTAAAAGTGTACTAGATGTAACAAAATCATAGGCAGTTGCTAAATTTGTAGACAGTAAGTAGAGTAAGAAAAATATGTTACGACGATTTGGCGAACAGTAAAAGGATGTGTGTTACTCTATTAAATTAATGCAGCTTCCTATATGAAAACATCTATCGTACTCTTAATAAACACATACAATTATGCTAGTTTATTGCATATAACATGTTAACATATGGACTCCGTTGTCTAGCACAAACTGTTAGAGATCACTATCCCACAATCGACAAATTTATAGCCAACATGGAGAAGGCATATTTAATAGCGCCCTTTCAAAGAAAATTGTTCCAAAATGAATTGCTGAACACTCCATTACTACCACAGCGTGCTGTGATGCGTGGGGGTACATGATTAAAGGATTGGAGGCGGCAAGCAACTATTATGTCCATTTTGATGATGTAACAAGGGTTATCGCCAAATGCTCCATCTCACACGCTCAGCAGGCGTTGAGTGACCTAGCTGTTCAGGAAGATTTACTGTTTATCCACAGTCAACTTTTAAGAATTTATTTCCCAATAAGGAATCATAAGTGTACACAATACTTAACGGAGTAAACTTTATATTGGACCTAAGATAATTCCTATGTTAGTTAACAGGACACTGTTGAATGCGTCAAAGCTAATTTGAAAATAGTTTTAAAACACAGTCCCGGATTTCGTATACTGTACGGTATTGTACACCTTCTTGTGGATAAAGAGGTAGTTTTTCAGCCCAACATATGTGTGCCCTTTTTGAAAAACTTTACACATTTGTAAAATGATCTCATTACCTCTATAGACGTTAAAAGGCACATACCTTTTTCCAAAATAAAAAGATCTTTGCAGCATATAAATGGCATTTGAATGATAGGCGTCAATATATAACTACTGAACATTTAGATTCTGCTGATATATTAGAACTATAAAAATGATTAGTCGGTAATGTTTTGTGTGTTCACTGACATTTATTACTCCTGTTGCTCTGGACACTACAAGATCGACTATTAATAGGTAATATATCTTGTACGTTTATCATATCTTTATATGTATATATTAGCGTTGTGTCCTGGATCCGCCCCTGACTTTTACGTCATGTACGATTTACCTGCGGACATTAGCATAAACTTTTACTTTATAAACGGTAAATATGAAGCCTCTAATATATGAACTTGTATGAAGAGAGAGGGTTGCAGTTAAAAAAATACCTTGATGATGTCATAGTTCTAACAAAATTTGAAGCAAAAAATAACGTAAGTTTCTACGCCAGTCAATGCCTTTTAAATAAATAAGGCTGAGGTGTTTCAGGGTGTTTCAAGGAATAATTTTCCAATAAAATTATGAGTATTGTTCGAAATTTGTCACCACGCTGTATGTAATTAAGAAAAAGTGGTTGTTGAAGGATAATCATTTCCATACTAATTTAAATTCTCATTTGCAATTTTAAATGCAAGAAACAGAGCGATAGTTTAATGCAGCTTGAGAAATAACCCTATTCAATTGCTCTCTGAAATATCCAATCTCTGGATGTATAAAGCGAGTGGATTGCAATTTGACAAAGTTTTGTACCCGTTCCCAACTTTCCAACCGCTACTTTATCTTTAATACGTCGCGTCGTCGAGTTATGAAACTGAATTCATTGTCTACGCAATTAACGTAAAAATCTAAACGCAGGCAACCGTAAATGTGAATATCCATTTTCAATGTGGAAAATGTATTTCCGTAGTCGCAGTCTGATTTGTTTCAGCTGTTGTAACGCACGGATAAACAATGAAATTTCAGGAAAGGAAATTCGGTAGACACGTTTTCAGCTACTAAATCCAGGTGAATTTGTATACGTGAAAATTGTGCAACAGTCTGACGCTGCACTGCTCAAAATAGGATTAATGATGAACGTACGGTGTGTTTGTAATATCATACTGCGTTGAGATGTGTGTAATAATTAAACGTATGTAGAACATTTTATGTAGAGTTCATAGGAAATTGTAAATTTTCTATATACGCATAGAAAATTACACTTACTACATTGAATGGTTCGGTCGATGCTATAATCATTTCTATTATAGTAAAAGATAGTTTTTATTTGAAAGACATTCTAAATTGTTCACATAATCAAATAATATATATATATAGGAATCTTGTTAGTAGATATGTTGTTACATTATTTGAAAAGTGTTAATTATGGAATAAAACTTAATGGCACTCAGCTGCCTTTTGTATATCATATTCGTGCAATAAATTATTGCATTCAAGAAATCCCTTCCAGAACTGAGGAAATCCCTTTTTATTTAAGCAGTTACGTTTAAAATCACTTACCATATGTTCTTTATTATTATCCAGCATACTGATTATTTCATCTGTAACAAAATTCTTTGAACATGGTATTTTATCATAATAACTTCCATATTCTTGGAATACATCTTAAGATGAAACCGTTCACAAGTCTTTCGAAGTGGACGATCGAGTCAGTAAATATTATCATATTATGGTGATTTATATAATTCTAATGACATTATTGCTTATTTTACTTTACCTTCAATTACATTTTTCTCTATTACTAACCACTTCTTACTTTATAAACACCGATATTGGTGGTAGGGAATACTCTCAATTTTTTACATTATGATGAAATTTTTTACGTTTTAAATGAAAAAAATTGGTCCATTATGGTGACTATGGGTTACAATGACTTTATTTGACATTTGACTTTATTCACATCTACAACTTTATTGATTATCATCCCATTCCTTCTAGATGGCAATACAGATGACTATAGTTTTGTATTTTGACAGTTTAGCGTTGAAGTAACTTCACTGTATGCGATTCAGAAAAGTGAACTTTAGACAACAGAGAACGATTTTAAATTAAAATTAGTTGCACTTTTGCATCATCAATCTGTGAAAGGGAACGAATACCGGCCCATGAAATGTATTTGATGAGTCTGGAGTTACTTTAAGGTCCTTATAAAACCTCCAAGAGTCTCTTTTAAAATTTCTCAAAGCTATCGTATTCAGTAGTGATCACTTAAAATTTCTGCACCGTCTGACAGAACAATCAATACATAATTGAATTTGTAAATGAGAAATTAAACAGACGCATACAAATTGCATTTCGTTGTGATGTAAACGACCACTAATGAAATTGAAACGTAACAACAGATTGCTTTGGCATTATAATAAACCATACTAATATGTTAATCGCTGGCTTTCATCACGTAGTAGCGATCAACGGGCGATTAATTATCAATTTGAAAGTGATCAACTTGTACGACTGAACGTCATATTGTATCTGCCCGATGTTGCGAGATTGTATTGTCAACAGAATTTACCAATCTAATCTGGAGAATTTATTGGACTCTTTCTTTTTAGTCGTGTGTATCCTGGACAATGATTTAAAGTTGGCGATATATTTCACTGTTGTAATTTTATATATGTGGGTCTTGCAGGGTATCAGGTTCATGAACAAGATCATTTATAAAGTTTTAAAACCATTATACAATGAAAAGGAATTGTGAAAACGTCACAGAAAAGGGACTGGCGATCCATTTTATCAACGTATTCAAGGCTACAACATTTTTAAACGACATTTATTTTCAGATAATTTAAAATGTACCATACTTTTTTAACAGCGGAAATGAGTAAAACAACTTTTTACTCATTTTTTACCACTATATTTTCACAGAATCTTGACTGCAGTCTCGAAAATTTTTATATCATTTTCAAACGACGATTCAACTAAGAATAAAATACAAATATTCTGTTCCTATAATATATACTATCCAAATACAGAAACTAAGTGTTATGACAATAAACAGGTAGTTAAGGTTTACAAGATAACGTGTTTCATAAATAGTGTAATTTCGATCATCAAATTGTGGCAATTTCCATGAATATTATTAAGAGCTATTATACAGGGGGTTAATTAATTTAGGTAACAGTAAATAGAGGAGAATATAGTATATATACTTGATCATTTAACAAGCTAAAATTATCACTATGGTTGTATTTATAGATTTCTATTACTTCTAACCAATTAAGTTTTAAACTTCTGCTGGCATAGTGTAGGATTTTCATATTATTAATACCTGGGAAATTATGTCCACTTCCTAAGATATGATTAGCAAAAGTAGAATCTGTTTTTTGTAACCTGAAAGATATATTGTGATCAAGGTACCTAGTTCTAAATTTACGTCCCGTTTGTCCTACATATGTGCTATTGCACTCCGAGAAATTTAACCTATAAACTCCCGATTTTTCATATTTATTAGTTTTATTTTTCGTTATAAACTAAATCGGATAACGTTTGTTGGGGTTTCAATGCTACTTTGATATTATGTTTTTCGAGAATATTTAATATTCTTATTCACAATGTATTATAACATGTGATGGTGGTATAAGGTATTTGTTTATCTTTTCTAATATCTGGATAAATTAATTTAAATGTATACTGATTTTGTTTTTTGTTTATTAATTTGGTAATAGTTTTTGTTGGGATGCCGTTGTTTTTTGCTATATTTTAAATTGTTGTAAGTTCTGTTTCTATCTGCGTTTTTGATGAAGGTAGTGAAAAAACTCTATGTAACATTGAATTGTATGCAGCTATTTTATACGAATTCATCGTTTGAAAATGACATAAAAATTGTCGAAGCTGCAGTCACGTTTCTGTGAAAATATAGTCGTATAAAACTTAGTAGTTGTTTTACTCATTTCCGTTGTGAATTATGAACAACCACAGAGTGACGGCTTCCTCGATTAATACTTTTTTAAATTATTTAAAAAATTTATGTAAATATACAACTGCTATGATACAGTCCGATGTACATATAACTATCTATGTTTAACTATAATGTTTTTCTGTTTTAATATGATAAATAAATATATAAAATTAAAAAAAAAAAGAAAAAAGTGATTGGAGGGAGCTGTTTTAACCACCATTGGAAAGATTTTAATACCTTCGAGGGAAAATTTTACATAGGATATATGAAAGTCAAAGATTGGACTAGCATTTCTGATATGGATGATAAGAAATATTCTGGAAATGCGATAAAAAAGTATTTTTATACAGTAATATTCTGTTGAAGTCTAATAAAACTAGTAAAGTTATGTGCTTTCTTTTATTCCATTTTTATTAACTCGCTATCTTGTCTGTCTGTCTGTCCGGTACAAATTTTGCAACTGATTTTAAACTAACTTGGTTACTTGATTTTAAACTTGGTTTAATGAGCTAGAGACTTGAAACTTTAAACATACATAGCTCAGAACTGGATGACAATGCAATACTAACTCGCTTTCTGATCTGTCTGTTCGTTAGATTACCAGCAGTTTTTAAAACGGACAAAAAAGTATAAGGCTATAACATTTCCTAGCCCGATACAAATTCTTAACTCCATGCAGATAGTCCTGAGAATTACAGATTGCAAATTTTTAATAGCTATAAAAATATTTATAAGATTTAAAATAAAAACGTGGGGCGCATGCAACAGATAATAGTAGGAGTGTAGAGAGTAGCTGTCGTTGAGAAAACTCACAACAGTTCATATAATTTGTAGTGCAAACAATTGTTAGTAACGTTGGTGAATTATTCATACATTAATTATCTATTGCATGCGCCCCACATTTTTTTCATTTTAAATTTTAAGTATTTTCATAGCTATTGAAGATTCACAATCACAAATTCTCAGGACTATCTGCGTCGGGTTAGGAATTTGTTTGGGGCTAGAAGAAATTATTCTGTACCTTTTAGTCCATTTTAAAAACGTGGTATACTAAAAATTACTTTTATTTTTTCAAATAATTATTAATAGATTGCCTTATTTAGTTGCATGTATGTATGAAGGCGACAGCAAAATATAACCAGCGTATAATCAAATATATTCTAGAGCGACTGGGAAACTGAACTATTTTTGAATTTTTTCTCATAATAGTTATTTATACTATAACTGTATACCACATTTAAATGGAGTACCACAATATATGGGATTGTGGATACGGAATACGGAATTTGTATACAGAACCTAAAAAACATCAATAAAATCCTACTTTCATGATAACTTTATAAACCTCCCATGCCCACAAAAACAATTATGTTGTCAAAGGGTATTCATTACAGTTACTGACAAACCACAAAAAAATCAATTAGAAATTCAAAGTTGGTAACAGTTGTGTATTCTTTTTTCAGTTTTTATATCATCAGCAGGATACGCTTTTCAATATTGAGGTTATTCAATTGCTTATTACTAATTTTATTGAATATGTATTTGACGACGCTAATTTCACGGAAAATGGGACTCAAAGTCATCGGTTTCTATGACATTATTCATTTGTTGTTCTCATGACATTTTTTACTAAAGGCGATTAAAATGTCCTTGTATGATAGAATGGTATTCTTCATGTTTGTTTAAAATAAAAGAGGTAAATACGGGATTAAAATAAAAAAGTTAAATAATATACAAGCAAGACACATTGTTGATATTATACATATCAATTGAATCATTGCAAACTATGACCGTTTTTATTAAAATGAATTGTGAAGAGTGCAGTAAATAAAAACAGCTACGAAATCTTGACAGTAAATGTCGTATAAAAAATACAGCTTGATTTCATTTCAGTGTTATTCAAATGCAAATAAAAACAATAAAAGCTCATTTAGATAAAGCTTTTTTGCTGTGAATTCTGAGCAATCCAGTTGCAACTACGTAGTATTAATGGTGCAAGCCCAGATAAGGATAAAATATTGCTTTAAAGTTGTGCCAGGAAGAAGCATCTTACAAAAAATGAATAAATTAAACCTGAGAAAATATGTCGTCTGTGTAATGGGGACACAGATGAAAATAATTTGTTTAACAGTAACTGTATCACATCTTATATATAATCTTTCATAAAAGCAAAACTGTTAAATGTGATTTTAATAAATTTGTAAAACTAATGAATTATGTGGTAACTATTAGTATCCAAAAGTTGTCGAATAATGCGTAATAATAATGAGATAAGAAACCATTCAAATTAATATCGAATAATATAAATAATGTGTTTTCAAAAGGAAAAATAATATAGTTTTATCTGTTGGTTTAAATATTTGTTATATACAAATTTTCATATCTGCTGGATTTGTCAGAACTTACGTGATCCTTCTATGTAGCATTTAATATAAATTCATGGTTTTCAGAAACAAATTCAGTGATTGGTGAAAGAGTAAAGTTAGAATTATTTAGAAATTTTTCATTTTCCTATAATAGTCATCTTTATATATTATGAAAAAAAGATTAGTTGCAAAGAAGAGTTAGATAGAAGTAGTATACAAATATTTTATTAAATTTAAAGTAATCTCTATTAACAAAGTAACAATAGATAATTCGATTTATTCATTTTACATCGATTTTATTTTCTGAACGTTTCCTGGGATGCATTTTTAAAATTAATCTGTATACATCCGTGTACATTCTGATCTTTAAATAATTTCATATCGAAAAACCCATTAGTTTCACACGTGGAAGACATACAAGTCTTTTAATAAACACTTATTTACCGATTTATTTATTTAGGTATATAGATATATACGGGCGTAGTTATTTATTTTCAAACGATATTTATTGTTGTGTGATTGTATTTTTTAACATTTCCCAAAAGTCTCCTCCGAAGAAGTATATTCTATCATGCCTTGTTTCATTATTTTTTAAGAATAAAGTTAATCATCATCAAATACGACCATTAATTCATCCGTGGAAACAAAGTTACATGGGATAAGATTTGGGCATAGGGAAATGACTGAGATATTTTGGTTAATTGATCGAGGAAACCGTTACTCTGTCGTAGTTCATAATTCACAACGAAATTGAGCATAACTCAATTCCGTTGTGCAGAAATTTTGGTGTCTAATTCTCTAAATATGCTTAAGTACTAACTGCTTGGTATGCTGAATCTCCATTTTTATTAGGTCACATATGCGGAAGGATATAACAATGTCTCTGATTAATATTGCTGAAAAATCTAAATTTCCGTATTTACTTCTGTGACTTCGTTGGTAAGTCAAAGTAATTAACAATATCTCATTACCTATAACGGTAGAAACCACGTCGAATTATAGTATAAACTACATCATTTAAACTATTCAAATCTAGGAAATTTAAACTTCCCACATTCGAACGGTTTAAACATTTTTACACTCTACAACACGTTGATCGTTGGTAAGACTATACACCCAAAAAGTATAAAGCTTCTATACTAGATATTATTCGTAGAATCGACATTCATATAACCATTTTATCTCTAGGTGTGTCTAGGCATGTTCGTTTAGCTTAAATCAAGGTCGACTAGGTGAAATGTTTGGATTGAATTTTAAATGCGAATTCTCTTTATGGAACGACAGTCTTCCTCAAATATCGACATCATTTCATATTAACATTGTTTGGTACTTAATTTGCATTTACAGTTGTAGCAGGTAATCACTCAAAATCTAATATATCTGAGTATGAGTCCATTTTACGTTTTTATTAGATGTGAAATTTGGTTTTTCTACCTAGAAGTCTTGCATATCATCATTCAAAACTGATAATATTGATTATTTTGAATAATGCGCTAGACTAGCCTACGTCTACTATAGGTTTACTGTAAAACTACATGTGTTACCAGATGGATAAATATTGGAAACATTTATCCATACAAATTATACAGTTATTAATATAAGGAAGTAAGAACAGTGATTTGTGGACGGTTGCAATAATGAAGTCGCCCCTTCAAATATAAAGTTTGTAAAGTTGGGGAAATTTGGTTTGCATAATTTCAGTTGCGGTTTAACCCTGGGGAAATTGCTTTAAGTTATGAGGCAGCATTTTAAAATAAATAATGAACATAATGAAACGTATCGTTATTTACTTCAATATAATATTTTATTTGTCAATTTTTGGGGTTATGATAGGTCAAATTTCTTGCAGGAAAAACCAACAATTATCAACCAATATAGTTGGTAACTTTCTCCACCACCACGTTTTTCCTACTTACCCAGTAAGAATTTCATCGAACTTGTTCCAGTTTTTACATACTTACTGTATAAGTTCATAAGTTGATGTTCTTTAATTATTTAAGCCTGTCAATGGAAAACCAGATATTGAGTGAAACATTGGAGTAACACATAGATAAATAGTTGTAAAAGAATAAATTAATGTAAGGTAGCGATAAACATTTGTATTTAGGAATTAATATAACTTTAAATACAATAGATAGCATTCTCGTAATTACGGCATACACAATCGTGCGTGCAATGTCGTGTTTTCTTCTCTTGGAAAATGTTATATTTTTAAGCCAGTCTAGTTAATTATACTCGCATCTACTTTACAATTGTCGACCGTTATTTGCGTTGTAAAGCCAACGATGTAGTGGTACTACAACACGCAATCATTCGAATGCCTGTAATTCTGCCTAAATAAGATGACTCCGTCAGACACGAAACAATCCAATTAGCTTACACAGAAGATATTTCTATAAAAATAGCATTATTTACGGCAGATAACATGGTACATATGTATTTCGGATAAGTACTGAACTTGATGGTAATTTTTAAGGGCTAATTAGTAGTTTAAAAATGAATATGGCAATTAGTAATTACAATTAGTAATTACTCGTGATTGAATCTCATAAACATACAATGTTCTATCACGAGTAATTACTAATTAGTCACCAGCCTTCACAGATGAGTCAAGAGGAAAATCCACTCTTTAGTATTTGTCTCAATGTCTGGTATAGGTTGAATGAAAAAAAATTATAACTTGAAGTTGAAACTTGGTGACATGCCTTCCTTAACTTATGACGCTTGCTGTTGATGGTCTCTTAGTTATTGTTTCTTATTGAAATTCTTCAACTGCAGGTGATGCAGTTTATGCACAAAACTAGTGTTAAATAATTAAAATGTTTTTAAAAGTTTTAAGTACAATTTTAGTATAGGGCGAGAAATATCAGTTGCGTGTGAAACAAAATAATTAGCATTAGTACTAAGAGATATCTCAGATCAATATGAGATCGAATTATCAGTTTTGAGGGATGGGCGAGTTTAAAAGTCAAAGCTACTTTTTAGAATTTTTCTTAATATATAGTATAAATAGATATTTATTGACAATACACACAAGAATGTATATTTATGACATAATAGTAAAAAATACATTGAAAGATTTTAAAACACGTACAAATAAATATTAAAATTTGAACTTTGTTCACACATTAAAATAAGTTAATATAACAAATGCTAGAAAAATCTAAATTAGTGGTGTGTAGGCAGAATATTCCGCGACACTGTAAAACATTCATTACTAAGAAAGTCTTTGGCTAATTTGTAGAAGGTTTTATAATTCGTTGACTTTATCTTTCTTGTTTATGTAAGTTATATAATTTGTTATACTAATTTACATCAATCTTGTTCATCTAAATCATTCTGAGTTGACAGATTTCCGCAGAGACTATAAGCTTGGGCCGACCAACACAGACTAGTATCAAGAATAACTCCAAGCAGGCGCACATGTTTTGATTTAACAGTCCACTGATCGGAATTGAACAATATATCATTTGTTTTAGATTCATTTAGTTTTAATTTGTTTGCATCAAATCAGACCCCTGCCTTTCGGAAACAATATCAATTAGACCAGTATCAATTAGATTCAAATCACCCCTAGCGTGATCCCATAGCACCATAGCGTGAAGTAGTGGACCCAATACAGTACCCTGGGGAATCCCACAAGACATATGTCTTAAATCTGATAGAGCACCATTAAAACTAACAAATTGTAACCTATTAGTTAAATAAGATTTAAGGAGGTTAGAAATGTTACCCCATATACCATAGTGATGAAGTTTAAGTAAAATCTTTCAGTATTAATGCGGTCAAAGGCATTTTTAAATTACATAATATTGCATGCTTTAATGCGTATTGTTTGGATAACAAAAAAATCTACAATATTGAAACTGGAAATCTGGAAGGATTTACTTCATTGGGCAACAACCTTGAAAACCTGAATTTTGAGCAATAATTGTCATTATTTTCTGAATGTTAGCTCTACACATTTTATTTGGTTAATGTTTGGCTCATAAGGTCAGATTAGTGTCGATTAACAATTATATCACAAAAGATGTGCCAATAATATTAAAAAAAAAAAATTATAAGAATATTTGTAATTAATAACAGATATCTGAAGTAAGAAATATATAAATTTTATTAGCAGTTCTGAAAATTATCGAAAAAATTAATGAAATCAAATTTTAATTTATTTGGCGATAATAACCTTGTAACCTATTTTTATTGGCAGTGTTGATATACAAGTAACAACTTCCAAATATTTTACAATCAATGTAACGCACTTACCTTGTAGAAATGGCAACAGTTTACACATAACATCGCCGAACACGAAGTCTCTCAAGAGGGCTCCAATAAGCGTGAACGGCATACACAGAACACCCAGTAGAAGATCAGAAACAGCCAAATTGAGAAGGAAGAGATTGGTGATGGTTCTCATTCTCTGATTTTGCATCTGAAAATAAAAAGAAAATGTATATACTAAAATTTTTAACAAATGATAAAATCAATACAAATATTCATTTCATGTAACAGCAAACCGCAAAACTAATGATTGATAGCGAATTCAGTTTTACGAAATCACTAGATATAATAATTATGAATTTTGTATTAATTACAGTACTGTATTTAAAAGACTCATTACAATCGACTTTTCAGTGCATGTATCATAATATGGTTTTAGTAAATTTTAATGAATTATTCAGTTAATGAAGTCTAGAACTAGTTATATACTCGTATAGTTTATTTCATCGCTATTTACCAAATAAAAAATCCCAAATGGCTCTTATATCATATCGTGGCTTGTTTTTATGGCTAGGCTCAGGTAGACTGTTCCATTGATCGGCAAAAGAGGAGAGTTTTTTATTTGGTAAATAGCGATGAAATGAATAGTACGTTGTCTTATATTGTTACGTACTATTCATCTTCTGTCGTACTAGTAATAATGAACGGTAGATGCCGTTCAGAACAATACGATACACGAATTGAAGTAGGCGCGAGTTGGAGTATAAATAATACGTGAATTAAAATCTTCAGTAGGGAACTCTATATAGATGATAGTTGAATTGTTCCACCCCTTTAAACAATCGGTATCGTGAAGCAATTCCAAACTGGAAGAATCCACAATTTCAGTATGGAGTATAAAAATCGATAACCGTAGTTTTGAACAAACTATCTTACAGTTAGAGCAACGTTCTTTCGTCAAAGTTCAGATTATTTTAATATGGATTCAGAACTAGTTAATAATTCATAGTAGTTAGTTATTATATTTCTGTTGATTCTATACATGAAGTGTTTAGTGCAAATAGATTTAGGTAGTTCAGGTAAGTGCAAATAACTCATCTTCATAAATAATGACAAAAGGGTAGGTAATTATGTGAAGAAATAACTTGAACAATTATATACGATCCAAACACCAACGCTTTTTGTTGTATGTATTGAGAAAATTTATTTGTGCCTCAAAAAACCATACAGCTTCCCGAGATAAGTCCATGGACGATAATAAATGTTAGGGTACCATAAAGTAGGGCCTATTCTGATCGAGTTAATGGTAAGCTTGACTAGGGTATAATATTTATATTGTTTGGAAAATATAGTAAATCCACTCATCACTGTCTTATTAGGAAACCAAATAGATGAAGACGGAAACACGATGAGCATAGTTCGTTTGTTGACGACACCGGTATGCCTTTTCATCACGATTTTCTGGTTAGTGGTGGAATAAAACAACGCGTTTAAGACTAATCGCTAAAGTATTCAAATTAAAAACCACTGTAATTACGAGTATTTCGACGGAGGTACCTGAAAATTTAATTTCATAATATGTAGCCAGAAGGTATTGGCTCAGTCATAGGAATTAATCAAGAGCTGAAGTTGTAGTCATCTCCTATTGATGCCAACGTAGTTCGCTAAAGGCGCGTCAAGTAACGTGTAATATTTCGATGGTCGTGGAAAACTGGCCTCCTGTTATAGATCGGCAAAATAATATTATAAATGAAAACTGTATTGAGAGGTTGTACATGATAAGCTATTTAAGCAATAAGCTCCTTAAACTTTATCTTCTATACAATAATAGAATAATATATACTAAGTGGCATAGAAACAGGTTTTGACAACATTCCGAAGGCAGTCGTCTGGCAAAAGAAGGCGAATTGTCATCTGGACTATTTTGGCTTCATCCACATTATGTATTACTACTACTACTACTGACCATCGAAGTTAACAAAAAAAAGTGCCTATAGAATATGTATTATAATGGAATTCAGTGATTAATTTCGTCTCTGTTTGGGAATGAACTATGGTCGCATGAGAGTATGTGAAAGATTTGGAAAAATACTGTATATCTTGGGGGATATAGTATGGGGGCTATTGCCTATGGTAGCAAATCCTTATTGATCTTTAATCGAGCATATAAATGACAAAATGAACGCGAAGCACCATATATTTGACGGTCTAGCCTTTCTTCTCTAATAGTTTGTAGAACACCATGAATCTTACGCCAGGTTTTTAAGTAAATCTTCCTCTGTGTCCTACTGTGGGATTTCCAATCACATGAACATATTTAATTTATTACGGGAAGAAGAGTGTTCAATCTGCTTTATCTTTTATAAACTCCTAATGTACTCGTATAAACCATCGATTTATCATAGAGAAGTTTATTATAGAGGAGATCTCGTTTATCATAGAGAAGGTTTAGTTCATAATTTAATGCTACTGGGTAATTATAAATATTCTTTAAACCAGATTGTAATAATTTAATTGACACTAGTACATCTACATAAAATCTCGATTGATTCAAATCACATTTACGAGGTATTGCATTTTCTAGGTTACCTAGTGTATACGAAAATTGGGATACCATGCATGCCAGTGTAACTGCATATTTTCATTATAAATTATTATTATTATTTATTATATAAATTATTTTGCAAAGCTATAATACATCTAGGGTTGGGGAATAATTCCCCTCATGTATAATCCTCAATTATATATTACCCTATGAAGCTGTATACGTTTAGTATTAACGGAAATTAAGTGTCATGTCATAACAGAGTAAAATATAATATTATTTTCAAAACTGATATGTACATAATCCCTATGAAACATATAAATATCACGTTATTGTGTTTAATATTTATATTTTACTTATTTTATGTTTTCGCTAAATTCAATTTTTATCTAATTACGGTTAGAATTTATTTAAGGTCACTATAAATGAATTTAAATCTGGACATAAAAGTACGGTAAAGAGAAAACGGATTTATATAGTTGTTACGTTCTTAATTTACTGATATATTTGTAATATTAGCGGTAATTTTGCAAGAGAATTTGCATGCGTATTATGAAATTACCGCGAATTTAATCACATACTGAATTAATTTCACATTAGAGAAGTATTTAACTAGCTCTTAATAAGATTTTACTGCCTATTAGTATATTCTATTTCTGACTGCATTACATTCCGAAAATACAGCTTGTAATTTTGGTAATTCCCATTGTATTTCTTAGTAGTCTCTAAGTATTTTAAATCAAGTAAGCAGAATGCGGAAAAACGCAAAGCGGTAACGCAACGTTACCGCTTTGTTCGAAATTTATAATTTATGGGCAACAGAACCCGCAGCTAAATGTGTTGCATCCTTTTCAGCGTGTCACACTGAAATGAAGGTATGTTGATGCACAAGCCGATACAACTAAATGGGGATACAAGATCATGAAATGAATATTTACATCGGTCACGGTGACTGCACAATGGGGATTATAAAATGTAGATTAGTCATTGTTTTCATAGTGAATAGGTTATATGTAAGTAATATGTGGTAACACCTCAGCATACAATAAAATACATTTTTTGTCACTTGACTTACCATATAACATCATCAAATGTGTTGCCTTACAAACAGTCTCACCTACTAACTCTATTACGATTTGTTTGATTGTTAAATGAACTGCAGCAATTAATAAACCCTCAGAATGTAGTCCAAATATAGTTGCAAATATTTCGTACTAAAACTTGGATTTAATTGCAAATATATATTTGTTACTTAGTTACTTAAGGTGGAGAGTAAATATAGAAATCTCTAACCTAGAAATTAGTAGTAACCTAAGCGTCCGTCGTATGTGCCTCAAGTTAGTATGAGCAAATTTTCACTATTTATTGAAGTAGGTAAATGAAAATGATTCACACTATTATATTATTACTCATTGTTCTACATCTTTTATTCATATTTAGTGACCATATTGCATAATTTACCCACAAATTTGGACAGAATTTTATTATCCTGGTATAAGGGTAGGGTTTCGCAGTAACTCCTGTGTCTTCAGGACAAAACAACTTAAAAAAACATTACTAAAAAAAAACTAATGTACTATATATAACGGTTATCTCGATTAATTTTGCCAAAAATAAATATCTTATGATTTCTAAGAATTAAAAAAGGAATCACGAAAGAAAAATTATGAAAAATACTTAACAACAACGATAATTTTATAAAAGAAGGCATACTTTTTTAAAATAAAAGGACAGTGGGAATTCTCCAAAGCTTGAACACTATAAGGATATCTTAACACATATGTATTATATACAATTTTATTAAGATCAATACAAGATGGTAATACACAAATATTCATATCTTACAAAACAGCGATACTTTCCATTGAATGAAATTTATTTATCTTTGAGACAAATATAATTTTACATTTTATTACAATTATGTACTATCATTCAATATTTGACTGCTTTATCTAAACCATTATAAATAATAACATAAATATAGAATAACGGTCATCCATACACTTTTGAATAATATGAGTAAAGACAAAGTATTCATCATCATCATCATGAGGTCATCAGTCCTAAGACTGGTTGGACTCTCTTCTTTATCTCTTCTCTTCTTTATGTTTTCCCACATACTTCTTTTCTCGCCGACTTTCTCTAATACTTCTTCGTTTCTAACCCTATCAGTACACGGTATTTTCATCATTCTTCGCTAACACAACATCTGAAAAGCTTCTAATTTCTTCCTACTTGCTTCCCCTACCGTCCAGGTTTCGCAACCGTATAGCGCCGTGCTCCATACATATGTTTTCAAAAATATTTTCCTTGTTTCCAAGCTTATTACCCCCGAGCATAAAAGTGCTTTCTTTTTGTTAAAAGCTACTCGACCCGGCGCTATTCTTTGTTTTATATCTTTATCGCTTCTTCCATCCCAATTTATTTTACTTCCTAAATAAGTGAAGTCTTTAAAATATTCATATACTTAGGATATTTATAATAAGGGGATGTTAGTAAAATTATGAAAATTATATCTGATATTTAACTTTGAAAATGGATAAGAATGAGAGTGGATAGTAAATACTGATGAATAAATATTGACAATTTATTTTAAAGGAGATTCTCTATTTTCAATAATTTTGTTATGATTTAATGTAAAATGCGATTAAAACAGCTGAATGTTCAATCAAAGTTGAAACAACAAAATTTTTCATTATCTTCATATCTATAATTAAATATTACAAATATTTGTTTTGTAAATGTTACATTCTAGAAGTAAAGCCTATATTTATTATTAATGCAGAAAGAATAATTTAAAATACCAACTTCTATCTATGCGACAAAGAACCCTTTTAACTAGTTATTAAGTGAATTTTACTAAGGATTCAAATTAATTACTGAGTAATGCCACTGGCTTCTAGTTCAAATGATCAAGCTTACACTTGAATTAATTAAATCTGCTTAGAAGAACGTGATTTAGGGCACTTAAAATAAACGGGACTACGCAGAGATTATTTACAACGAAGTAAGTGCTTCTTCGTACACTTTCTGTACGGTAGCGTAGAAACAAAGCAAGAAGAGATCGTGGTGGTCTCTCAGGATTTATCGTGAGCTCCCGTAATTTATCAAGAACTGATCCATTTGTCTTGGTTATCAATTTTATCACACAGCCACCTACATAAAGGTTTCGAGACGATAGTAATTCACATTTTTGTACCGGATATTGGTCATGTACGTGACAATAAAATCGATTAGTGTCAGATATGTAATTCTAGCGGTACGTTGCTTTGCAGATCAATAAAGTTCTATATATATTTTATATATAGAGACAAAGAGGCATTAAAATGAAGGATGTTTTTGAGCGAGGTAATTAGATATATATTAAGATCGTACTTTTGCCCTATAAACTTGATGTATCGAGAAAAAAAGTATATAAATCTCAAGGTAAACTTGGCTAGGAAGTATTCTTAGGATTAATTCAAGAAGCTGTAGTAAAGTTACTCATAGCTTTTCGATATCTATTTTAATTAACAATTAACGATTTTAATGCATCTGTAACTAATAAAAGTGCATTATTCAGCAGCAATACTTATGTTTAAGTAATACCTTTTGCTACATTAAGTATACTAGTGTATTTTTAGATACAACATTTAATACCTCTAATAAACACCTCACAAGTGTATATATTATTTTATTCAACTATTGGTCAATTGTTTTGTCTAAAATATCATAATTGTAATGGCATATTGTGTTTATCGTACTTATGTATGATATCTCTTTGTATATGATCTGAAGAAAACGTAAATAATTGACAGAGAATATAAACAATGTAAAATATGTAAAGAATAGCACTAAGGTGAAGTTATATCGTGCTGTTTAGGCTTAATATTACTTTGTTATGAAATTACCACAACTATTAGCTCTATTATTATAAACGGAAATATTTCCTCTAGATGGTCAAATATTCGTTTTTCAATAAGAAACAAATAAACCTTTAAACGAGCACAAAATGATCGCATATATTATGTTGATAATTTCTGAGATGAATAAAACTGGTGAATATTTCAAAAATATTTTTTGTATTATACTGGGTGACTAAGTTTGTTATTTGCATCATGGTGATATAACACTACTTGTATTTCTAATTTTGTAATGATTTATATCTTTCTTTATAAACTTCGACTATGTCGTATAAGAGCTTATACACAAAGATGGTATTTATACTTAGTTCTATATATATATATATATATATATATATATATATATATATATATATATATATATATATATTTGTTTCTATTGTTATTAGTTCTATAAAATCAAGAGGTAAGGTAATAAAATATCTATATAAAAACTGCAAAATAATTCTGTTTTAGGAGAATGTAACAGTTTTATCTATAACTATTACAATATTATACTTGGAAGTCTAGTCTCTAAATAACTTTATTCAAGCTGTAAAACATGTACAGTTGTTTCCTATAATTCTTTTTATAATTCTGTAGTTATTTATGTCCTTCATGTTATTGATAGTGTAACACCCCATACCCTTCCTTATAGTTACATGAGATTCTAACTGAAATACATTCTCTCGGGAGAACGTTCTATCAGAGGTTACAATGATAATGATATTACATCTGCAATATATGACACCAATAAACCCCTGATACCCCCGTCTGCCCTTCCTAAGAGAGTGGACATACAAATCTGGAGATATGGCATGATCGTCTGATTTTGTCTAGAGGTAGGAACGTTACTACGTTGTGTTTTCATTCTTATTCTCCATATCCTTTATATAAAGATTGATATTACTTGTCGTAATGTTTGCGTTTTCTCTGGTTAATTTAATTTAGGATTTCAATTACGTATCAGAATTTAAGTCTAACTTACTTTATTTGGTTTAATGCCTAAATGAGGCAATAGAAAGGAAACTTTAATCCACTTAAATTTACATTTATTACTCAAAATTGTATGGGTGGAAATAATGTTCATGACAAACGACAGAATCCTACTATTTGTAACGGAAACTTTTGTTTGTTTAAAATAAAGGCTAACATGTAGAACTCTGTAATATGTGAAGAAGAACTCTTCCCCTTGTTAGTTGCTAATATTGGTTGGCATACGTATTTGTTAGCATACGTGGTGAGATGCCATGTTCCAGCAATATGCTGAGAGGAACTCCTCCCGTCAAATACTTTGTGAATTTCCTCACTGGGGAGACGTTAAGAACCTAAGTCTAACCACGAACTTGCAGTTACCAACGGTTTGTTGTCTTTGGTTGTATATAGTCATCTCAGTAAAGGCATGAAATGCAAGACAACTGTCTCCAATAATGGCTTAGTGCAACATACCCACTCGTTGTGAGATACCCAGGTAGAAACAACTACCCCATGAAAGGTTTTACCCTTCTACGGTAGACAATTTATGCATCTTAAGATGTTAAGCAGTAAATGTCATTACAATTTTAAACAACAGATAAACGGTGCCGATGGCGATGGTGTGAAACCACAGAAAAGTTGCATACAAATTGCGGTTCCCTATGTGAGAGATTACAGATCCCTTAAACCCCGTGTATGATGGAAATAACTGGCACGTGTTGTACTAGCGTACGCCATATCCACATACTTGAATAATTTTAATTCGACAGTAATTTTAATATTAATATTTTATCGAAAAAAATGCGTTGATGGATTTATTTACGTTTCATATACTCAGTCGTTCGCCAAGTGCCTATAATTTGAAACCTCGATGCAATTTTATAGAAAGATTCTAATATTATATCACCATAGTTTTGTACTGAATATTTAAAAACTCAAATTTCTCTTTGAAAATTAATTTAAAACGCATCTAATTATTTTAACATAAGTGTTAAATGATATAAAGATGAATCTAGAGAAAATTTTATAAACCAAATTACTTTAATAATATTACGAAAAATTGAAAAATACCGCTTGACCTTATATTACGGGTACGGGACGTTGCACTACATTTTGTTGCTATCATATATAACGGTGTGATATATTGCGACATTTAACACGTATATACAACACGATAAATAAAATATCAATCAACAAATTTTCTCTAAATGATATATCAAGAGTTTCCATCTTCCATATTTACCTTATGCGGAAATCGAACATAATTATGACTTCCACTTGATATTCCATTTAATATAACAGAATTCTAGTTTATTTGAATCTCTAACATTTACTACAATCATAGTTAAAAATGGGCACTTATAGTTAAAAACTCACAGATTGAATTCACAGAGTGAATATTTAAAACGATATATATGCTCCTAGGCACAATGTGTTGTAGCAGGAACTAACTAAATAACAATTTCTTTATTAAGGAATTACTTTAGTTGTTTGGTTTTAATAAACTTCAGTTCACATGATAATAATTTTACGCATCTAAACCCCTTTGTTCGAGTGCCTTTATACCTGATTCGTCTGAGCCATGCTATTATCTTTGATATGTTTTATAAATAAGTGTTTTATAAAGTTGTGTAGTTTAGATATGTTAATTTATGTAAATGCCTCGTATTACTTTGAAAGGGTGATTTACTGTAGCACTTTACCTGTTGTAACAAGAAAGTTTTGGGAGTAATTGGGATTATAATTCTAGTTACAGTTAGTAATACTAATAAAACAATGCAAATTGTATATTACAAGGTACTAATTCCACATAGTTTTGTTACCTATTAATTATATCGTAATTATAGCTTCATTAATGTTTATAAAATACATAAGTATCATATTTAAACAACCAACATTGCACTGTTAATGTTAATTAATTGGTAAATATTCCAGGCGCAGTATAGTCTAAATTACAAGGTAAGTAATATAAATTTATTTGAGGCTATAATTAAACGTAACTTATTTTTATCTAATTTATTTAAATCTATGCAAATTTATTTATATAAGGGTAAACTTCTTTAAGAAGTAACCTAATTAAATTTTAAACAACAACGAGTGCAAGCACGTAGATGTATCCGATCAAACAACAAATCATCCTACGAAAAGTATGTCACCTATTACAGAAATATCTTCTCTTTCCCTCTCTTTGACGCATCACGAAAATCTATCATTATCATTAGAATTATCATTAGAAATCTACCATGTACTAAAATCTACTTTAAAAGATACAGTACAAGCTCTTGCTTTAATATAAATCCGCCAGTAGCTCCAATAACTACGAGCAATCACTTTTACAAACTAAGAACAATACTAAAAGAATTATGGCTTCTCGTACTAATACTCCATAATTCTATAATGGGCCCTTCACAATTTACGAGTTAAATAACGCCCTAAATAAAATTATGCTGGCAGGATTATAAAATATTCGATATGATGTTATTCGACAACTTCTACATGAATAACAAAAACTACTCGATCTCCATAATATATTCTAACAAAGCGCGTACCTGATTTATTACAGTGAGGCAATAATAACTACTATACTAAAGCAAGGAATATATCCCAAGCACCCATCTAATTAGAGCTATAGACAATTTCCTTAGCCTCTTGTTTAAGCAAGCTCCTCAAGAAAATGATTAGTATTGGCTTGATGCGGTTTCTCGATACAAATCAGCTTCTCTCCGAATATAAAATGGGTTATTAAAAAATACCAATTTACAATAAATTGACTTGTTACACTTAAGGATGCAGCTTATTAAATTGCAACTACTTAGTCGCAGTTATTTTCAATTTAGAGAAAATGTAGGACATAACTTGGGGTGGAAAAGCTCATAAAAATAGTTTAACGATGTTTAAGATTGCGACACAAGCCTAGATATTTTCAGTTGGATATATTGAATGATGAAAATTAAAATATCTATAAAAAATCATAGAAATAATATAAATAATTAATATTGCTACATCATTTATTATTCTTACACATTGTGTAATAAAATCAATTGCAAGTTAACTGATGAACTGATAAGTTAAAACTTTGCACTGAGGTACTGGGTATGAATATCTGCTTACAAGGATTTTAGGCAGATGTGCACATTTTTATAAGCGCATATAGTATAAATACTATAAAACATAATTTTGTAAATTGAATATGGTAAATCAGATACCATGTTAAATTTAAATGGAAATAAATCTTGGTATTGTACAATCAATTTTGTATTCTTCCATTAAACTTTTGATATGCGTAAAAGAAAAACAAAAAACTAGTTATTGTAAGGGGAAACTTCAAGGAAAATAAGGTATAAATATTTTAAATAATTCAGTCAAATATACAGGAGCATATAATAGGATTAAACTAACGAAGAAGTCTACTAGTTGATAATTAAATAACGAATATTGAGATTTTTAATGAAAGGAATGGTGTTTTCTGAGGGATACACGTTATTTAAGACATGAAGCAAATGTTTATTTTTTTGAAAAAAATAAAATTTGTACTGTATTACTAAAGGATCAATTAATTCTAGAGAATCTTAAGAAAGCTCGAATTGAAACAATTTTTATAAAATATAAGAGACTCCGCCTTTCTCCGAAACAAGAAACTTCTGAATCTTGTGTTAAACAGTCTCTCATTTGTTTGTATTGAATATAGTGAACATTTTAGGATGGGAAAAAGAGTTTTAAAAACATTTAGAAATGAAGACTCACCTTTCTTTAAGCAAAACTTTTGAAGCTTATTACGAAGAATATTACCTGAGATGCAAATAGATACATCTCTGTTTGTTGTCTCAAGAAATACGAATTAATTCTGCAATACAACAAAATTTTAAAAACCCTAAGAATCAATGGTTAAATTTAAAAACTAAGTAGTAATCTTAAGTTGACATTTATCTTAAGAGGCAGCGTTATATTATTATGTAAATACATAATATTGTACCAAAAGCAAAAGTCTATCAGTTGCAGTATTTGGTCCATAACAACAATAGGTATAATTCCAAATAACATTTTTAAAGAAATGGCGAAGGCGCTAGTGTGGCATGAGAAATGGAGAAAGGAATGTATTCGAGAAATATTTATGTACAATAGGCTTATAACTATAATAAATCATATAATAGCTTATATATGTATATATATATATATATATATATATATATATATATATATATATATATATATATATATATATATATATATATATATATATATATATATATATATATATTGTATATGTAATCTAGCAAATTATCATCAATAACTAACATAGCTAACCCATCAACAATGACCAACCCTTTGTGGATTCAAGCATAAAACACGATACATATACCTTACTCTGAATGAGACAATTTACCTACACAATAGTTCAATAAAGCCGTCGTGTTCCTCATCTTATATGTAGAGCACTTTTAAGCATATATATTGCTACTAAAAATGTGTTTTGTGTATTACAGATGCAGTTTCGTACATGGAAAACGCCTAAGTGGAATTTCCAAAAGTAAACAAAACCAGGCTTTCCATAATACTTTGCCAAACGTTAGCATGCATTAGTAGCTTCGCGTAAGTGATAAAAAACTTGCTTTCAGGATCACATATTACGTAACTTTACATATATAAAAAGGTTTATTATAAATCTAAACGTATGGACTTTTGGACGTTATTGCCACAAATCAATGATATCTTTAAGATAATGAACGTTTTTCTAATATACGAAACAAATAAAATGGACCAATTTAGTATAACACGCTATGTAATTGTTACTTTGAAAAATATATTCCTTTCAATAAGAGACTCTCAAATTGTTGTAGTGCCTAAAAATCATTAGCTGCTTACGTGGATCATTGTAATTATTATTAAACAAATTGAAATTTGCTTAAAAAAGCAATACCGAGTACTTAACCATATCAAACATTCAGAATACATTAACTAGGGTCAATAAGATAATAAATCAGTACATCATATAATATTATTTTGAAAACTATCATTGCGGATCTCTCACACCTTAATTTTTGGTATTATAAAAGTATCAAAAAATTGTTAACGATTTTTCTCTGTTCTATTTTGAATAAATGCTAAAACCTTTAGCATTTTAGTATTTAAGTACGGTCCTGACATTCCTAAAATGACCATGGTCCATTTCCAACCGTTTGTAAATTATTATGATCATTTTCATAGGGTTGGAAACTAACCACGGATCAGAATTACATCAATCGACCATTTTCAGAATTCTTCACTCCACATGGACACAACAGTAATTGTTAAACAAGATAATTCAAATACAATCAACATCTAACTAATAATCCTGATTAATCATCTAATCATAAAACAATTAATTGCTATGTCTAGTGGTTGGAAAACAACTTTTAGAAGACAATAATGTATTCTTATTTATTATGTTTATTTATTACGTCATTTGCTTCCTTTCTCATCGTTAGGTTAAGTCAAAATCCGCTCCTATCTACATAGAATCTGGCATGCTATGTTTATTTATAGAGAATTAGCAAATATTAGTAAATATCAGATGTATATAAAAGACCTGAAGTTGTCATCGTGCAGAGAATGCCGAGAAAATCGATACTTCCTGAAAGTGTAAGGAACCATGGAGAGGCACCCCTTTACTTGGTGGTAACAGTGTTAAGGGCTTGGCTAATTTAGAAACTCGATTCATCAGCGGGCACAAAACAGACAGAATTAGTGAAAGCTTGAATAAGAACCAGGGGATTTCACGCGCGTAATTCGACTAAACTACATTTGTTTTTGTATACATGTTGGAGACAATAGCAAGTGATAAACTGAAACGTTGATAATATATGGGAATATATGCAGTTCTCTTAAAATATGTAGAAACATTTATGATACCGAAGTAATTTAGATATTATATAGCAGGTTATGGATGCTAGGTTAGGTTTAATAAGAAGTGACACGGAAGTATCATCTTCTGATTTTGATGATTTTTTGTTTATATAGGACGGTGATGGGTTTTGTTGTTAATGGACAGTTTTCAAGAGTTAAATTGGATATCGAGTTTTAGAAAAAAATTAGTCTCTTCTAAGTTACCCGCTTATTTATGTGAAATTAACAAAAATTATATAAGAAATTTAATGTACGAGTTAAAATTCTCTATGCCAGGAACCCAATTTATTAATAAAGGGTGCAAGAATTTAATTGCGCCATTTTGGCTGTCAAGATTCGATAGGTAAATAATCGTGACAGATCGATAGGAGTTAGTAAATATGGAGCGCTACAAAATACAACAACGCGCCCTTATTGCTAAACATTACTATCAAAATGGTGAAGGTTTGGTTACTACAATTCATAAAGTGCTGCAATTCATAAAATGTTGAAAGGTAACTTTCAATATATCGGGTGGGTGAAATGTAATGAAATATAGATCTTTTATTATAAGGAAATTTTTCTTATCTTTGACATACCTTTTCTATTTATAACGAATTCAAAATCAGCTAATTATTCTGTTAAATATGATTTTTATATAAGAAATAATTAGACAACTCTCTACATTTCTTTAAAATCTGTTTTATATTCTGTACAGTTATTAAGAAATTATATTCTGTACAGTTTCCGAATAACATAAGCTTTCCTATACTGTTACGGGAATTCTGAAATAGAGAAACTGTTTATATCTAGAAACAGGAGACAAATTTCTCATGAACACCGAAAGATTACACATGAGTTTCGCTAATCAAATTGGCATTATTGGAAAATATTTAAAATCAGTTTATGCACGTCGTGATAATTCCAACTTGGTTGGCAAAATGAGCACCGAGAAATGTATAATCCCTCGGTGTTCGTGGAAAATTAGTCTGCTGCTTATTCTGCTGCTTCCCAAGTTGTCTATATATAGTAAATTTGAAGTTATAAATCCTGATTATAGAGGGCGACTTTATTTCGGCTATCTTTAAGAAGAAAGTTATCTTGGAGTTTATAAAGGGGTGATATAAATGAAATCAAATATGCTAAATCTACGATATTAATAAATTTTTTGAAGATGTTGGTACAGACAACAGTAACGATTTTGGTAGAGGATTCTGATCTGATTCCTCTTTGATACCAGTACATCTCTATAACTGGAAAATTAATATCTCACATAGTTCATATAACCATAAAAACAAATACACTTATCTTATAGACTTCTATTACTAGATTAATTGAAAATACTTATACACTCCAAATTATTTTGAAAAACATAGAACGTTTATTGTAATACTAAAGATTAGTAGTATACCACGAACAGACTTGTACATATAACATTTAACCCTTATAATACAATGAGGTCACTGGAGAGCCCACGAGCTCTTTGATACTGTATGTATCTGAAACCGTTTCTCCTAAAATTCTACAAAAAAATGACTTTACACAAAACAGTGTGTTTTATATTTTGGTAAAGTGGGATTCGTACACCCTTTTTCGTTTTTTGAAAAAATAAATAACTTACACGTAATACCACTGGGGTCGTCATCGACCCCCGCTACATAAGGCATTTTCCAACTATTTATATTCATAAAAGTTTCTCGAATAACAAGTACTTCGGTCATTTGCTACCTGCTGGATTTATAGGGAGTATCGATTACCGACATTTTCGTGCCTATTATTTTACCTGCTCGTATTATTGCAAATTCAAAAATAGGCATTCATTTATTGAGAAAATATAGCTGGAACAAGTTCGGTTCGTGTAAGTGATAAAGGTGGGGAAGAAACGTTGCTAAAGTGGCTTGAAGAATGTGACAGTGATGATGAGGATTTCGAAAATACTATTGACAAGTCAGATGATGATGATGAAAAAGATGTTACTGAAGTGAAGTCGGAATATGATTCCGAAAACGTTTCAGAAACAAACAACTGGACGACAACCACGACGAAATGTTAAACATCAAGGGAGAGGGCCTACTACTAGATATGCAAATCGAAACGTAGATACAATCTGCAGTAGTTGTCTCCCTTTTAGAGATAATATTATAAACTGCGTTGTTTAGTGGACCAATGCAGAAGGCAGGCTCAAACATGGAAACCTGTGGACAGATATTACTACCAAGGAGTTTCTGCGCTTTATTGGTCTACTAATACTTGCAGGAGTTTATAAATCTCATAACGAAGGGATTACAAATTTGTGGAATGTTCAAGATGGACGTTCTATATTCAACAAAACTATGAGTAGAAATAGGTTTATCAAAATTTCTCAATGTTTGTGTTTTGATAATGCTGCCGCCAGAAGAAAAAATCCAAATCCAGATAAACTAGCACCGATTCGGGCGCTTTTTGAATTATGACTACCTACACTCCAAGATGCATATATGCCCTACGAAAACATAAAAGTTGACGAACAGCCGCTAACGTTTCGATGTAGGTGTCCCTTCAAATAATACATACCATCTAAGCTAGAAAAATATGGCATAAAGATTTGGGCAGCCTGCGATAGTCAAACTTCCCTCGTTTACGAGAAATGTGACTACCGATAATTTTTTACAAGTCTCGAACTCGCAAGAGAGTTGAAAGAAAAAAATCTAACATTGCTTGGTACGTTACGAAAAAATAAACCAGAGCTTCCTAAGAAAATAATTGATTTGCATAGAGGAGAACGCTATTCAACTAAGTTCGGCTATCAAGACGATGATATTACAGTGTCTTACTCCCCGAAAAAAGGAAAAACTGTTACGTTACTCTCAACTGTACACAAAATCGATGAAGTTTCTGAAGATGACAAGAAGAAACCACTGATAATAATCGACTACAACAGTGTAGACAACTAAATCCGGTGTAGATACCATGGACAAGCTTGTTCGAATGTATACCGTAAAGAGACAGACAAGAAGATGGCCTGTTGCAATCTTTTACAATATTATAGACATCAGTGCGGTTAATGCCTACATAATATGGTGTCACCTGAATAAAGACTGGCAAACAAAAAAAGGCTACAAACGGCGACAGTTCCTCCTGCAATTGGGAAAAGAGCTAGTGGCTACTAAAACAGAGATAGAAAAACTATTACATTTACAGAGATAATTACAAGAGTTACAAAAGCTAAAACGTGGTAGATGTTGGGAGTGTCCACGAAATTTAGATAGAAAGCATTCAAATCGATGCAGCCAATGCAGTCGTTTCTCGTGCAACGATCACCAGACAATCACTTGTTCAGCATGTGTAGCATAAGTAAAATATTTATATTTTTTATCGATATTATTATTTAAAATAAATTATATATAAATATTTTTGAGTACACTATATTACCATAAGTTGTTTAAACAAAGTATACTAAGCTTAGAGTAAAGGTTTTACTATTTATTTATATAGAAATAGAAATAGGTTTAGGGTCAATAGTGACCCCAATGGATTACATGTCCTAAAAAAGTTACGGTATTATAAGGGTTAAGAATGATTGAACTGTTTAATGCGCATGAATTTGTAGCTTGGAAAAAATTATTTTATACTTTACTGTTGTAAGAAGGGATATTAAGAGTAATTTCCAAACCCAGGACGGTACTAAAGAATTGCAGCCTTTAATTAATAAGTTAAATTTTTAAGTAAATACCACATTTCATTTTAGATATTCATGATACAAAAGTAATTATATAACCGAGAAAATTTATGGAAGTCGATTCATAGTATAGAATTACATCGACGGTCATAAACTCCATATGAAGAGATTTTTCGTGTTTGAAATAAAAGAAACTGAGATATACGTGTACATCATTCGGCTTCGAATTTATTTAGTTTTTACAAAGACGTTTCTGTGTTTGTATTTCTACAAATTTAAGCCAAAAAAATACGGCTTCATTAGAACAAAGCCTTCTGATATAAATCACAGTCTCACATTTTAAATCTACGCTTTTAAATTGACATAAATCAAAAGAGAATATGTGCTAATGGCAAAAAGTTTATGCGAGAAAGATATAAAACACGGTTAAGCTGGAGTTTGTGACAGGATATTTTAGGACTATTTACTCGTAATAATACTTGCTGATGTGGTAAATACATTCACTGCATAAATATGAGTTTTTAGATCGATGTGGTTAAAATGAAAACGTAATAATTATATGCTTGACTATTTATTAATGTATAGGGTGAGCGAAACTCGATGTCTCACCTCTATTATAAGACAAGGAAAAACGATAGAAAAAATCTGAAAAGAGGTTCTTAAATGGGATTAAATAAGGCCTATTTTAAGCCGAATTTACATATCTTTCCATATTTTGGAAACTGAGGTAATGACATCATTAACGTGAATTTTTTCCCCAGAAACATACCTATATTTTTACATTTAAAAAGAGCTAATTCTTGTGAAAAAATTTTATAAGGAAAAGAATTTGCTATATATTTCCTTTAAAAAATTATAAACAAATTTGTAAAAAAAATATTATAAAAAATTTGCAATCGTCACAATTTAAACAAGTAGCATTTGGAAACCAATAGCAAAATTGCCTCTGTCAATAATTAAATATTATTAATTAGCATTATTTATTAATTTAACATTACAAAACACATAATATGTTATAACTATTACCACAGAAAGAAACAAAGTATGTAGGCAATCACTACAACAAATTTTCAATGTGACGACCTCCTACTTCTAAACATTTAACCAATCTCCACCTTACTTCTCCCACTGAAGCCTTATAAAACATTTCTCTAGATAGTTCATCGCACGTATTTCTGATTTTTTCTTTTAAATATTCTAAGTTAATAGATGGTGTTCTGTAAATTTTATTTTTCAAAGTTTCCCACAAGAAGAAGTCTAGTGGGGTCAAGTCCAGTGATTTAGGCGTCCACTGTATTGGTGTATTTAAACCTATCCAATTTTCTCCATAAGTTTCGCTCTCCCTGTACGTCCAATATAAATATGCATTGTGTGGGAATTGGAAATTATCGCAGATATGACTTTGAGTAAATTGGGAGTTGCGGAATCATTAAGTAAGACTATCAATAGACAGCACTTGTAAACTCTAAACTAGATTTTTGGTTTTTGAGTTATCTCGAAAACGTTTTCTTCAGTTCCGTTTTTATCGTATTTTAACATTGATGTAAGAAATATGAAACACCATTTTTTATAGCACTTGTATTTCTTGGAGTTTTTATTTTTTGCTGATAACCCTTTGAGGACGAATTTATTTACTAGCAATTAAAACAGTCTTTTTTTGAAAATATTTAGTTAGAGTGTTTCTTAAGTACAGAATAGCCATAAAAAACAAAAATATAACTCTGTAAGGGAAGGGGGTAGTGGTTAGGCCAACTAACCAGTAGGCTATTACTCCCTTTCGTGGAAGACTTTAAAACAATTTCTCTTATCATTTAGTCACAATTCGACATTGCACGTCGTACATTTCCATACTTGACGGTGGAGTTTTCTGGCTGTGCTACAATTAGCACACCTAAGAGATGTGACATTTGATAAAAATTGAACGAAACATAGGTTTGTCTGAAATACGATTGTGTCAATCCAGTCCTCTGTGAAGATATGAACGAATACATCTGTAGGTGTCTCAACATTATCTGGGAGAATAGGACCTGTCTTTTGTGCGCAAACATCAGGTACGGTGCAATGTGTTGTGTCGTTTGTCCCAGTGGTTAGATGCTTTCGTAATTCGTCCTGCGCAACAGACAAGGACACTTCATCTTCTGAGTCCCAACCGTCGTCAATTACTTCAATTAGACTTTCCGTTACTGCTTCTTCATCCTCCAAATTATCTATTTACGTTGAATGTATATCGAAAATATTTTCAATTTCCATTTTCTTCATTCGCATCAGATATTACGGATTCAGAATCAGAAGGAATTCCCGCATGTAACGACTCTAATTCTGCATTTTGCATGTTTTCCAACTCCCTAACTGACCATTTCGATCGACCTGAAATATAAATTATTCCAAAAAGTTTTTGTATATATGTTTATGTAATAGAATGTATGTGCCTAGGGGTCATCTGCAGGAACCGCCGATTTAATGAAGAAGTTATTGGAGTAATGTGAATAACATCATAAATAATTCATAATTACATCATTTTATGGTATTCTAATATTATATCTAATTATTTACTTACGTACATATTATTCTATACTATTATTCACATAAAACAAAGAACAAGTGCTGATGGTAACACATCCTAGCTTACCCACATATTCGCCCGATATATGTATTTGACGACTTTGTGCATTTGAACAGGCTGAGCAAATTTCCGGGCTTTCTTTAAAATGTAGGCAACACATTATATAATGTGGCTGTGCGCAACACCCAGTATGACATTCTGGGGAAAATAATGCGGAGTATGATTTATATAGATAACCAACAGTCCTGAAAGGGTTAATGCAGGCCAATATATAACACCACAATAAGCGAGATGAGACAGTATTAGTGAATCGAAAAGTAACAATTTGGGTCGCTATTAAGCAATTCCTTGTGCATGTATAATATTGCCAATTTGTGGTATGATTATTGCATCAAACTATTTATATGAAAACTAAACCATCATCTACAATAAGGTCCAAATTTTTACATTCATTAACTAGAGTTATAAATTGATCGTTCACTTTTATAACAAAATCAGTTAACTACACTACATTAACTCTGTCTTTTCCAAATGCCAGAAGTTGTATTCTATGTTCATTAAGTACCAATTTCTGTTAATTAGCAATACTAATAATTGTCTTTGCGGCATAATATGATACGATAGCGATACTAATAATAGCGGTAGCGATAATATTGGCCTGGCTAAATGCGAAATGTAATTGTGTGTCGTACGCGTATTGACGAATTTTACAATGATTTAAAAATGAATAAAAATCCGCTAAAAATCCGCAAACTAAAACAATATTACTACCAATACCAATAATACTACCTTGTGGTACACCTTATCTGACTAAAGGATATGAAGGTAAAAAATTTCCGAGATTAACTCTTCCTTGGCGATTTGTTAGATAATTGTTTAAAAACAAATTTGCTTTGCCGGTAATACCAAAGTACTTTAGTTTATTTAGCAAAATAGTGTGGTCCAGGATATCAAAAGCTTTGATAAAATCTAACAGTGTTAAACACGTGTTTTTATTGATATCATTTGCTCTAAATATGTCATCTGTAACTTGTAGTAATGCAGTGGTAGTACGATGTAATGCCCTAAATGCAGATTAAATATGAGATAGTATACTGTTTAAGTTTAAATAATTATTTAGTTGTTCTCGAACGATGGTTTCCAATGTCTTAGACAACGTTGGTAAAATATTCATGGGGCGATAGTCAGAGAGAATGTCTGGATCATTTTTCTTTAAAACAAGTATCACATGGGAATATTTCTAAGCTGCGGGAAAATATCCTATAGTTAACCATTTATTTATGATAAAGGTAAACTACTCACTTAAATAGAGAAATACACACATATAACAACATTATCTGATTAATATTATGAGAACCTTTGGCCTGAGTTTTAATTATATAAACAATCTTTTCTGCAGGGCCTGTAGTAACTCTAATAAAATCAAAAGTATTGTTTAGCCCTGAAAATGTCTCACAATCTTTATCAAGAATTAAATTATTATAAGTATTGTTAGGTTACTAAAATTAAATTATTATTAATTAAGTTATTATAGTGTATGAATTCAGTTATCTCTGAGTTTTAACCGTGACTGCATATTACACAAAATAAACCTGTATAAAGAGAAGTTTTGGGCACTTACCAGAGTAAGAATAACCAGGGTATTTCCGATAACCGCCAACATAAAGATGATCGCATAAAGGGGAATTTGTATACGACCCGAGTCGTGCCAGGGTCGCCAACTGCTGGCGGTTTTTGCGGTGACATTCTCGCCCTCCAAATCTGATGGAGATTGTGTGATGTTAGTAATATTGGGACCGAATAATGAGTTGAATGTGTCATTCCAATCCATCTCTCCCTAAATCTATCCCAGCGTTAAGATTGTCATTATAGGATAAGCGGATTCATTCCCACTACATTTTTCTTAAATCACCATTTGGTTTGACGAGGGTACTCAGAGTGTTCTGGAAAATGAATAAATTATTCAAGATGGCGTACACAGAATAGATGTGGATTGATAACACACATTCTAACAAATATGGCATGTGTCGCAGTAAGTACAGCATATTTCGTAATTATAACATAATAAACATTCTATTGTCAAAAAAGCATGGATTATATATAACCAAATTTAAAACAATTCCATATTAAGTAATTACATTTATTACTTAATAAGTCTTACTTAATAAGTATCACAAGGAAACATCTGGAATGTAACCAAGATGATCTCGATAATCCAGTTTATAGAAACATCGATATTAACAGATAGAAAATTTCATTGGCCTGATATATTCCACGAGTTTCAGTGTTTTCACAATCGGTTTCTAAATTAACGGATTTCATGAATTTTTCAGACACCCACATTTCTTATGCTTTACAAGGTTCAGAATTCAAATAAGTCCATAAATTCCGTAGGTTTCATAGATCTCAGAGGCTTATACATAGGCTTTGCAGGTTCTACAGAGTCTATAGGTTCTATTTATTTCATAAGTTTGAAAATGTTCAAGATTTTTAAACAAAAATTAATGCAAGTTCACCATTGCTTTGGTAGGCCTTACACAAGGTCTACCAAGGCGTAGACCCCAGTGAAAAGACTTAGAAGATAGATCACTTAGAGCATCTATTAAGCCTATCTAGAATTTAAAAATCCCAGATAACTCTTTCATAATGTCTTTAATGAAAAATATTCAAGATTTCTAGGCAACAGAATTAGATAAAGTTTACCACTATCTAGGTAGACATATACTTCTTAGGGTCTATGTTATGTTAATATAGGATTAAAACGCCTCAAATAATTATTTCATAGATGCTACGATTTTTTATTGAAAAATGTTCAAGATTTTTTGGAAACAGAATTACGGAAAGTTCACCATTCTCTCGTTAGGCCTTATACAAACTTAATTTTTACTACAGACATCCCCTAGGACTACTGTTAAATCTATATAGGGTTAAAAAACCCTAATGGATTTTTTCATCGACTCTATAATTCTTTCAATGAAAAATGTGAAATAAAAAATAAAATTGTTAAACAATTTTCACTGCAGACATCCCCTAGAGCATCTGTTAAGTCTATATAGGATTAAAAAATTCAAAGTAATGCTTTAATATACGCTACAATTTTTTTAATGAAATATGTTCAAGATATTTAGACAGCAGTCAAAAAAACATACCACTATCTCGGTAGAGGTTATACTGGCTTCATAATCACTACGTACATCTCTTGTGATCTCTATTAAGTCTGTCTATGATTAAAAAGCTTCAAATAATTCTTAAATAGACGCTCAGATTTTTTTAATGAATCATGTTAAATCATGATTCATGAATCATTTTTTTAAGAGAAAAATATTAAGAAAAGTTTCCTATTTTCTTGGTAGGTCTCACACAAGCGCTATTTTCAGACAAACTGTAGGGCTTCCTTTAAATCCATCTAGTATTAAAAATCCCAAGATAATTCTCTCGTAAACACTACAACTTTTTTAATGAAAATATTTAAAATTTCTAAACAACAGGATTAAGGAAATTTCATCATTCTTTCGGTAGACGTTACACAAGCTTGGTTTTCTTAATCTCTACATACATTCCCTAGGGGCTGATTATGTTCACTTAGAATTAATAAGCCTCACATAATTCTTTCATATCCGTTCCCATTTTTTTTTAATGCAAAATGTTCAAAATCTTTAGATAACAAAATTAAAGAATGTTCTCAACTTTCTGAGTAGACTTTTCACAAGTACGATTCTCCCTGCGCACATCGTTTGGGGTCTCTATTAAGTTTATCAATTCTTAAAAAGCCTAAAACAATTATTTTATGGATGCTCTCATTTTTTCAATGAAAGATATTTAAAATTTTTAGACAAGAAAAATAATGAAAATTCATTACTCTGTTAATAGACTTTACTAAAGTATGATTTTCACTACATACATCCGCTAGGACCTCTATTAAGTTCGTTTGGGATTAAGTAGCTCCAAATAATATTTTCATAGACGCTACGATTTTTGAATTAAAAATATTCAGGATTGTTAGACAACAAAATTAAAGGAAGTTAACCACGTTGTCAATAGACATTTCTCAATCGTGATTTTTCACTAAAAACATCCCTAAGGGCACATTTTAAGTTCCTCTATGCTTAAAAAGTCCCAAATAATTTATTAATAGATGCTGCGATCTCTTTAATGAACAATGCAAAATTTTTAGAAAACACATTTAAAGAAAGTTCACAACTCTTTCGGTATATCTTACACAATCTTGATTTTCACTACATACATCTCCTGGGTCGCAATTTATATAATACATATTTTATATATGTATATACATAGATATACATAGATATACATATACATATATAAATTATACATAGTTGGTTATATAGAGCGCCACCATCGGTATGGAATTTAAGTAGGCATCTCCAATGAGAAGCATAACAGATTATTTAAGATTAGTAGACCAATAGAAATGCTTAATTATGAATGTGCTTCGCCGAAATTACTATAGAATAAATAATGAAATACATTATTTTAGTTAAACGATTCGATTTAGTAGGGTAATTTATATCTACATGGGCATCACGTTAATCACCTTCTGTCAGGGGTGGGAATGCTGGATATGATAATCAGCCGGCAGAAGAACATGTATCTTGTTTTCGAGTTCCTTGTCTTTATGAAGATAACTTACATTTCTGTAATCTGTCATAATGTATACCTACTACTCTTAGCCTACAGCAGTAATTAATTTCAGCAATTTCGGCAAGTATACAATCTGTATTAAGGCAGAATAATATATGATTCGATTTAGACGTATCAACCCTCATCTACTGATATAAATAAATACAGAAATGGTGATGTAAAGATAACGCATGGGTGTTATATTGATGTATTGTTTTTAATAAAGAATGAAGTTCATAATTACGTCTGTATTAGTTTTACATGAAACAATATACTTAAGTATTTAAATAATGTATATCGTGGCTCATGTACTGATAATATGTTAGTTTCTCAATTAATTTACGATTTTTAAAATCTTTAAATGGATCAACTATTAATTTTGAATTGAAATTATTGGAGCAGAGCCTCTTTCTCATCAACACCAATGGTGGAACGATCCTTTATTTTAAAGAGTTCTTACTTTACCTTAAATTAGGCAAAATGTTTTGATTTTTTTTCATTTTTTATGAAGACAGTTGAGTTCAATTTTATAATGAATGTCAAGAAGACTGATTATTTCTAAAAAAATATATATGGGCACATCCATTACTTTTCGACGAAACTTTGCGCTCTTAGATCAACGATTTGTCTTATGATTTTTTATATGAAATTAGGTCCTAATATATGAAGTTTTCGAAAGTCTCAGCTCAATCAAGGCAAATTTGGCTTCAGGAGAATTTTTTAAAATTTTAAATCTAGCAATTTTCAAAAATTTATTGCTCTGAGTTTAGTTAACCGATTTCCCTCAACCTGACCGCATTTTTTTGCCTGTAATCTCTATTTGTCGAAAAAAATTATATTAAAGCTTAGATCGTATGCACGCTTTCGGGAGTAGATTTCAACTAATCCGTTAATTTCATAAAATTTGACCCTTTTTTAAATGTCGCTATTTGTACAAATTTCAAAATTAAAAATTATGTATGGACTCGTATTATTTGGCTTGATTCATAGTTTTAGAATTAGTAAAAATTTTAAGTATCTAATGATTACACTTTTTAATATGACCTGTCAAATTTAATTGATTTTCAAAATATAGATATGTTCAATTAGCTTCAACTTTTTTCTTTGAGCTTCGAATTATTTGAAACTTTTACAAAAATTGATTTATTATATTCTTAAGTCCTAAAAATTTGAACTTGCGAATAGCGCCAGGATACGAGTTATAAATTTTCAAATAACCTGAAAATCGTATTGTAGCAATCGAGCAATTCACTCATTTTTAGACTCATTCATAATACTTTAGAAAGTACGTAAGTACAATTAATGATAATACTTTATTGCACATTATATTATTATCATAAAATATAACAAAGATTTTATTTTAGTGGTTTTTTAGTATATTTCAGAAACTTTTGTTTATAAATTCAGTTGAACTACTTATATTATTTTTTCAAAATAAGTTGTTTTCATTCGTAAAGTATTTCTCATTTGTAAATCATAAATTTATATAAATAAATGGTGAATCCGAGTGATTTTAATTGATTTCACTGCTTCGAATCGCTTTTTCAAGTTTTTTTTATGTTTATGAACATATTTATTCGTCTACCCATGTTGTTCTAAAAAAATCAAATATTTTCTTATATATTTGGTTAAATCATATGAGCAAATAAGGTTTTATTAAAAAACTGTACCTTGCTTGTCTTTACTTTGTGTTTTTATACTTTAGAAATGATAGTATCTTCTATTGAAAAGGAATATAAAATAGTTCAACTGAAATTATAAAGAAAAGTTTCTGAAATACACTAAACAACCAATAATATAAAATCTTGTTATATTTCATGATAATACTATAATGTAAAATAAAGTATTATCATTAAATGTACTTACTTACTTGCTAAAGTATTATGAATGAGTCTAAAAATAGATGAATTGTTCGGTTGTTACAATACGATTTTCAGGTTATTTGAAAATTTGTAACTCGTATCCTGGCTCGATTCGCAAGTTCAAATTTTCAGGGCCTTTTAAGAATATAATAAGTCAATTTTTGTGAAAGTTTAAAATAATTTGAAGTTCAAAGAGAAAACTTGAAGCTAACTGAAAATAGCTATTTTTTGAAAATCAATTAAATTTGACAGGTCATATTACGAAGTATAATAATTAGATACTTAAAATTTTTCTTAATTCTGAAACTATGAATCAAGTCAAATAATATGAGCCTATACGTAATTCTTAATTTTAAAATTTGTATAAATAGCGTCATTTTAAAAAATGGTAAAATTTTATGAAATTAACGGATCAGTTAAAATCTTCTCCCGAAAGCGTGAATACTATCTAAGCTATAATATATTTTTTTTATAAATAGAGAGTTTAGCGAAAAAAAAAATACGATCAGGTTGAGATCAATCGGTTAAATAGACTCAGAGAAATAAATTTTTGAAAATTGCTAGATTTAAAATTTAAAAAAATTCTCCTTAAGCCAAATTCGCTTTGACTGGTCTGAGACTTTGGAAAATCTCATATGTTAGGACCTACTTTCATATAAAAAATCATAAAACAAATCGCTGATCTAAGTGCGCAAAGTTTCGTTGAAAAGTAATGGATGTGCCCATTATATTTTCCTTCTGATAGCGTATTTGTCTCAAAAGTAAAGAAAGCAGAGGAAAGTAGAGAAAATTCACATTGAATATTGGAGGCTCATACTTAATATTGGAAGCTCATGTCCGAAGAAAGTAAGCGTTTCGGTTGAAGTTATCTCTTTAAAGCCTCTGGATAATTCTAATAATTTTAACACTGATTAACTTGAATGAAGAAAATGCAAAATAAAGGAAGATAGGACTGTACTTAAATAATATGTTGAATAATAATAATCTAATAATCTCTTGAAATAAAAGACCAAGTACTATAAGATTTTAATATATAATAATCAGCCAATAATAATGTCTAATAAGTGTCTGTTATTATCTCTCTTTAATGCTTGCAGTAATTGTCCCTAACTAATTAATGTATTATAAAAATAGTACTGAATAAATGTAAAATAAAAGGCGCAATCTATTCAAGTGAAGTTTGAGAGGATATTATGACATTTCGAAAGCTGGAAAGCAATTTAATGTGTTTTGTGAGAATAAGATAGGATATCCTGAATGGGGCTGAAGTATTTGTGTAACAGTGATTAATGACATATGATAAAAAAAATCTCCGTAAGCCATTCAGATTTCTGGAATGTAATATTAAGGAAATAATATATAAAGTATGAAATGGTTAATAACAACCCACAATTATAAAACTTATGTATTCGTTTTCTTAGTATCAAGTAACGAGATCATTATACACTTTGTGATAAAATATTTATATAATGTGTAGCTTAATTTATATTAATACTATCTAACACATATACAGTGTTAGTGTTAGTTTTAAAAGTGAACTAATGAATAAACTTCACCGGCAGCCAACTTCTGGTTTTCTTAAATAACCAGTTTTCAGAAATTTTATATATTGATAGTTAAGCCTTTATTCTTCAAAAATTGGATGGTGGAAGCCGTTATTTTGTGATAATCAATCATTACGATATAGTAAAATACAGAAATTACTTTGTGTTTTACCACTATTTATTGTAACAAAAATGTCTGTGAATCGTTTGAGAATGGTAAGGGCAGTAACGTTTTTGTTACAATAAACAGTGATAAATAAACAGTTTTAGAACCTTAAAACGGACTTTTCCGCAAGTAGAACATCTCTATCTCGAAATTGAGTGGCCGAGAAAAAATAAACCAACACATAAATGCAGAATATGTGTTTTATTTGACCGTTTTACTATTTTCAAATAATTCACCCTCGTACTTTCTCATGACCCATGGACAGGGTGGGGTGTGTCCCATCCGCCTCAAAATCAATAGATGTCGTCTGGTATCGGGTTTCAACTGATTCTGATTAGACGTCCCTAATCAAAATCAGTTGAAACCCGATCGATCCGAAACGATTTAATTGAGTGATCGTGCTAACAAACATATTTCTCAAATAGCCCACCATTGTGCTTTCTCGTGACCCATGAACAGGATAGAGTGTGTTCTATCCACCACAAAATCAATAGGTGTCGTCTGGTAGACGTCCCTAATCAGAATCAGTCGAAACCCGATCGACTCGACACGATTTAATTGAATGATCGTGCTAACAAACATATTTTTCAAATAGTCCACCATTGTGCTTTCTCGTAACCCATGAACAGAATAGAGTGTGTTCTATCCACCTCAAAATCAATAGGTTTCGTCTGGGAGATGTCCCTGATCAGTCAAAACCTGATCGATTCGACATAACTTAGTTGAGTTATCGTGTTAACAAAGAAATTTCTCAAATAGTCCACCGTCGTGCTTTCTCATGACCCATGGACAGGGTGGGGTGTATCCTATCCACATCAAAATCAATAGGTATCATCTGGGAGACATTTTCGATCAGAATCAGTCAAGACCCGATCGATCCGACACGATTTAGTTGAGTTATCGTATTAACAAAACAAATTGCTCAAATAGTCCACCATCGTGCTTTCTCATGACCCATGGACAGAGTGGGGTGTGTCCTATCCACCTCAAAATCAATAGGTGTTGTTTGGGAGACGTCCCCGACCAGGATTAGTCAAAACCCGATTGATCCGATACGATTTAGTTGAGTTATCCTGCAAACAAAAAAAAATTTTCGAATAGACCCAAGAAAGGGGGTGGTGTGCTATCTACCTCAAAATCAATAGGTGTCGCCTGGCAGACGCCCCCGATCAAAATCAGTCAAAGCCCGATCGATCCTAGACGATTTAGGTGATTTATCGTGCTAACAAGAAATACCGACGACAACGATGACACACGCACAGCAAGAAAAACCCATTTTTTTGTTTTTAGGCCTAAAAACGAAAAATAAACCCCAAAAAAAATTCATTTTTTCACTTTTTCTTTACACGATTACATTACTTTTCCGCTTATAGTGGAGTGCGGAAAAGTAAAAAGCAAAGTAATTTATGTGTTTTACTATATCGCATATATTGTTACTCATCCTATTTAAAGGGGAAAATAAAGTTGAAGAATTAAAATTTCTCTCATAGAAAATGACTACAGACCTATTTTATTTTTTACCGTAAAATCTAAAAAATACATTTAAGCTTTTCACTAGTATACGATGCTAATAAAAAGGTTATATTGTGACAGTTGTAATAAGAATAAAAACTACACTTTCGTGATATTTTTCTTGGTTTTCTCAATAAATATGGAAGTAAAATTAGCTGCAGATATATTATGTATAGTATATTATAGAAGTTGATATATTTGAATAAAACAACATACTGATATATTTCAGCAAATATAAACTTATGTATATTTTATGTGTTACGATTTGTAAAATTCTAGTAAAATAACAGCAATAAAAAAAATTTCCAATTGTTGTTTCTCTGTGTAATAAAAATGTATGATAAAAATAGTTTTATTTTATTTATATATTATAATCATATTTATTATGCCATATATTTATAACAATGATAACGATAATGATAATAGCAACAATGTTCTATTGTACTACAACTAAGAATATATTACTGTGAAATTCTACATATATTACAACTTATTTTTAATTTAAAATATAATTCACCTGGTGTTTCAAATTTGTCCAGTTATTATACTAGATTACACCTATATTAATAAAAATCATACTTGGTGAGAAAAAATTATCATGTATATGATTGCAATATAAGAATATTGCCACAAATATGCAACTACTTTTTCTGTGGTCATCTGGTTATATAATTTATGGCTACTGTATAATTGTCATGCCTCATTGGCCGAAAACTCTTAATGAACTTTAGATTGGAAACCATTTTGAGTTCAGTATTCCAAATGTTGCCGAAATTGTCAAGATGGTAGGTATACCATCCAACTTATACGTTTTAGAGTAGGTTCAAAATAATAGTTGAATTCGATATTAAGATAGCGATTTTGAACAATCGTAAGTGCATTGTACAAAATTCTTTTATCCAAAGCTTTAGTCTAAGAAGAGGAAGATTATATCTCCTATCAAAAGATTCTAAATTAAGTAAAACAGGAGCCATACTAAAAGATCCTAAAAGTAGAAAGATCCCAATAGAAACCTTTTCTTCCAGAGTATTTCTTTTATAAAAAAAACATTGAAGAGACATTAATTAACTTGTATTTTATTATAAGGAATCCTTACAAAAAGATGCAATTTTAAGAGTAAATTGCAAGGACGGAAATCATTGAAAACACTCATAATAGTTATGATAAGGGTAACTTGTATATGGATGTAGAAGTCTAAAGCATACCTTCACAATATTTTGTTTATATGAAAATTTATCCTCAACTATCAGTTTAGTTTTAAATACGTTATAAAATATTCAACTATTTGTAAGGAAACTATGAGCTTAACACAAGAGGGTTATGGCCTATTTAGGATATTTTAGTTTGTCGTTTGCCATACAGAGTATAAATTTCATAGGAAGATTATTAAAATCATATCATTTAATTCCTATCATACAATTTAAAGATTACTATAGATAAAGTACAAATTGTGTAGAAATAAAGAATCCGAACAAGATGATACAATTTTAAACTATCATAGAATCATTAGATTTCTAATACTTTTTATGGGGAACTCTAAAGCTTTTCAGCAATTTAAATATTTCCTAAATTTAATCTTAATTATTAATTAATTATTATCTTTTAAATAAAACGTTTTCTTGCCATCGTTTTGCTTTCTAATCTTTCGTTGTTTTAGGATAATTGAAGAATCCGTGGGATTCGAATTTACGTTTTTCTTTATCTCGTGAAAACGAATACGGCGGAAACCATTTTATAAGTTCAGATATATGAGATTTATATAATTTTAAGGCCCCAGTTTATTTTAATATTACGTTGCTGATTATTTCATATCGGCGGTAAGAATGCTATGAGAAAACAAATATTTTAAGTAATTAATACTTTGGAAATTGAATTCAGAGTACTAACTAAGCAAGTCAAATGATGAGCTGTAAATGTTACGCTTGCTCAGTACAAGTATAACCTTCACAGCTATACAAGGTGAATCTTTCAGTTGTACATTATGTACATATATTTTTATCAGTGTATTTTGGTCCGTAGAATAGTATTATGGCATTTTTTCTTAAAGAAATTTTATACTTAAAAATGACAAAATTTTTATATAATGAGGAATAATTGTTCGTCATATGCAAATTTAGTTTAAAAATTTGAATTTATATTTATATTTAACAAGTTTCTTTTTAACACTTTTGCACAATGTAATAAGCAGAATATATGGTGTTCTTGACATATACATATGTATATACCATATACGTTTTACCTACAATAGGTTGCAAAGGTATTAATGGTTTATTTTGAATGCAGATTAAAAAACAAGGAGTGAGAAATTTCCAAAGAAAAAAATTTAACTCACAGCTTGAACATGTTGAATTTCCGAATGTATAAGTGGTAAATTTTTAAATTTGTCAAGTCTTGTATTAATATATTTCAAAATATATTAATACAAAACGTTTTTTTTTGGCTATCTGCAGATACTGTAATATGTAGTTATATAGGGTGGAACAATGGGTGTTGACGGTTTATAGAGTGTTATTATGGGTATACTAATGAAACGACCAAGGTCAAAAACATATATTTTTATTACACATATAATGCAGTTTTACAACAAAAATTATGTTTTGGAAATGATGTCTTTTAAATGGTCACCACGTTTTTCTAAACATCCCTGAAGTCGTGATTTAAAATTCTCTGTAGCTCGTAGCAGCTCCTGGTTTATGGCTCTGATTTCTCGAGTAATGTTTTCTTTTAAAGCTTGTAACGTTTGAGGTTTTCGAAAACCCTAGCCTTAAAATATCCCCATAAGAAAGAATCAGGGCTGGTCAAATCTGGTGACCTCGGCGGCCAATTAAAATCACCATGACGGGATATAAGTCGTCCAGGAAACATGTTTCTTAGAGCAGCCATGCAAATTCGCGGAGTATGGCTTCTTGCTCCATTCTGCTGGAACCATAAGATGTTATTTTCTACCCCCAGTCATTGCAATTCAACAGGTAAAAAAAATTGAAGCATCTCCAAATACCGTTGAGAAGTTACAGTCACTGTACGGTCATTTTCTTCAAGAAAGTACGGGCCTAGTATTCCGAATGCAGACACACCGCACCATACGGTAACTTTTTCGGAATGCAGAGGTTGTTCGTGAATTTGTTGAGGTTGTTCAGCAGCCCAGTATCGAAAATTTTGTTTATACACATATTCTGATAAATGGAAATGCGTCTCATCAGACATTATTAAATTTAAAACAGTTGGGTTCAGTACATCAAGAAATGCTCTACAGAATTGTATTCGTGCTGGTAAATCTTGCGGTAAAATTTTATGAACACTTGAATTTGTATGGATGAAATCGTAGGTCTTCGTGTAAAATTCGACCCAAACTTCTTCATGTAGTGTTCAATGTTACTGCTTGACGCCTTATTGAACGAACTGGATCCTTATTACAGCTTGCCGTACTCGCTCTATGTTCTCCGGTGTACGCACAGTTTTGACAGAACCGACAAATTAATTTTTTATACTTCCATGATCACGAAACTTTGCAACCCACCGCAAAATTGTGTTGTGCGAAGGAATTCTACCACGCCTTCGAATGTTATATTCACCCCGAAACTGTCGTTGCACTTCAATAACAGACTCCGATCGGTGATACGCTCTAAAGCAAAATCTACGTTGATTCACTGACCACGTAACCATGGCTACTAAATGGCATTACATGCGGAATATTTTAAGCGGTTGAATATCCCCTCCACTTTACTCATATTCGGACAGTGGCGTCTCAAAATTCGTCAATACCCATTGCACCACCTTGTATATAACTTTCAGAATTTTAAATGTATTTGAATAAATCTGTAGATATTTGTTATGATTCTGTAAATTCCTGTAAATTCTTCAAATGTGCCAGCAAAGTGAGTGCCAACGCAATTAAATAAAATTGAGTCGCTCTATCTTTTCGACACTTGTGAACGAATGCAGTACTATGAACAGAAGAAGATATATTTCTGGCAAGGATTGTGATGAGATGAGTTGTGGGTGTATTGTTGTCAACCCTAAACCAATATTCGGAGTCTAAGAAGATGGATAGTTGTAATATGGCTTTTAATATTGCTTCAATAAATGTTATTTAATAACGTTTTTAAAATACTCTTACTTGTTTTATCAGAATTTTGATATATTAGTAAATTCATTGAATTAAAAGAACGTTTGCAGTTTAAGGTATAATAAGATACAATCAAAAGAAGAATCATAGAAAAAATATGTGGGGTAATAGAAAGAAATATTTTATGAAAAACATCACCAATAATTTATTACAATGTTTATAAGCATTATATATATTCTATGTCGAAAAATATCTATGAAACAAATTAGTGGTACAATGTTTTACCATTTTCAATAAGTAAGCAATATGTACAAAATTAAATGGTAAATACTTTTTTCCTTTTAGTGTAATTTATTAAAATGTCTCAATGTAGCCGCTGAGTTGAGGACTTACACTACATTTCCAGTTTTATCTGGCGCAGTTGCATGAGTGCTCTTGCATCTCTGAATGCACTTTTATCGTCCCAGAATAAACTAAATGGATGAAATGTCGAGCACCGAATATAAATATATCGTACTATCGTGGGAACTTCTGTCACTTTAACAATTTCTTCGGACAAGCTCCGGAAGAGTGTGCCGCTGGTACAGCGTTAATAAATTTTATCAAAGGAAAATTTATATCCCAAATATGAGTTTGCGGGGAAAGTTTTATTTTGTACTGGAAGCTGCGGTATATAAATTGAAGCTTGTTGAAAACTGTCGAGCGACTGACTCGTGGATAACCGTGGAAACATCTAGATGACGAAATTACCTGGGACAAATTGTAACAAGAATGCTGAATAAACTCGAAACGGTGAAATTTATTACCCTCACATCGAAACATTGTACAATTAATTATGTCTCGAATTTATAATTAAGTAGCGATTCGTTAAAGTAATTTGTAGAAAGCTTTTTCGGCGAACAGAGATGCGCAGTTTCTGTATTAGTCACGATTTTTTAATTACACCTAAAAGTGTATTCCATAATCTCCAGTGTCGAGTAAGGTAGTCGAAGGTGATATTCGGTGCTTGGAAACGGTCGAGCGAATACTTTGCATTCTAATTAAAAAAATATTGATTTAATGAGAATACAGATTATAGGTGCTTGTTTTTACATAATTGTTTAGACAGAATGAGACAGAAAATTTACCTCAGACTTTACATGAACTATAAATATATGTCTGTATTTATTTAGATAGCAATTTTGACCTTAACGAATACAAGAAGAAGAAGAAAATAAGGAGATGATAAGAAGAGAAAATTTCATATAAAGTGGTAAATGTAGAGATGCAGAGATATATCTAGACTTATTAAAGGTGGTATTAAGGAGAAAATATACTTATTTATAACACAAGATATCAAAACTGACTTCTATTCTGCTAAAGCTACTTTCGTATGGCACCAGATAAAATTTTTGCCATGGTCAACAATCTGATGATTTGGTCTCTAAATTTTGTGGCCAAAACGCGTTGTAAACGTTTTTAAAAGTGAAAATAGAAGTGAATATGTTGACTAGCACTGCCTATTCACTATAGAAAGCTACTATAATTAAAAATTAAAAAGACCCATCATGCAAGTTCCTCCAATCAGAATGGAAAATGGTAAGTGGTAAGTGGGCGAGAAATAATCAAGAAAAAGCCGACAGATTTACAGTTCACCTAGAAAGTACGTTTCAATCAAATGAAATTGGTGATACTTTGGATCAATAAATCAAGCAGGCATATATGGAGGTCAATCTAACCACCCCAAAGAAGTCATTAAAGATATTAATGAAAATATACCTCCAAAAAGGGCACGTGGATTTGATCTCATTAGTGGAAAAATCTTGAGATAGCTCTCCAGAAAAGCAATCGTTAAACTGACTGATCTTGTAAATGCAACTTTTGGACTAAGGTACATACCGTTGATGTGAAAGGTAGCAGAGGTCATGATGATTCCTAAATCTTGCAAACCACCACATGAAATTTCCTCCTATAAGCTAATCTCTGTCCTGTCTGTATTGTAGAAACAATTCGAGAATTTTTTATTAAAACGACTACAACCAATCATAGAGAAACGTAATCTAATTCAGTCACATCACTTTGGGTTACGAGAAAGACATTCCACTATTGATCAGATTTACAGAATTACGAAATATAATATAAAAATCACTAGAAGAAAAGAAAGTATGTTCTACAGTCTTGCTTAATGTGGCACAAGCTTTCGATAAAGGTTGGTATAAAGATCTAAAAAATAAAATAAAGATGTATTCACCTAAATAGTTTTATGATGTTCTGAAAACCTACATCTGAGAAAAGCATTTTATAATTTAGCAAGAATGAGCCTATTCTGAGCTTAAGACAATTAATGCAGGAGTACCGGAAGGCAAGGAAGTGTACTAGGATCAGTCCTATACCTTTCATACACAAGTGATATTCCTAGATTAAAAAATAACACAATAGCAATGTTTGTAGATGATACTGTTATATTAACAGTAGGTAAGTACCATGACGAAGGAGCAAAAAGATTGGAGATATGTCAACAAAATTAACAATTGGACAAAAATGTAAAAAATTAAATTAAATGAAGCAGAGTTTGTGTTAGTTAACTTTACAAACAGCTAAGCAGCATATACCCATAAGCACATATGATAAATGAAATCCATTTTCAAATACTGCTAAATGTCTTGGTATTACACTTGATACTAGACTACCCCGGAAAGTCCATAGGCAAAATAAAAGAAGAAAAAAGAACTTATAATTAAACCTAGAGAAATGTACTGGTTTATTGGAGAAACTCCACTCTAACTATTCATAATAAGCTTATGCTATGTAAGCAGATGCTTAAACCGGTATGGAGACCTATGGAATATTCAGCTGTGAGGCTGTGCCAGCCAGACCAATGTATAAACAACTCAAAAGTTTCAGAATATTATGCCAAGGAACATTATAGATGCACCTTGGTACATCCTAAACAGTAACATCCATTGGGATCTGGGTACGGTTGCCGTTGAATAAGCCATATACAAGATTGTCAGGAGTCATGAAGAACGACTGCTCAACATGTCCACGTCGAGGTGATCCAGCTACTCACAGACAACGCAGGATTGACAAGAACACTCACGAAGATCGAGAAGAAGACAATCAGAGCTAGTTATTTACTGTACTTTGTTTATTAGTAATCTAAGGATATTGTTGAGTACGGCCTAATTTCTAAGTTTTTCAAGTCGTATTATACGTAAGTTTCAATTGGCTATGCGATGTTTACGGAGACCTAAGTGAGACGGTAGGACAGAACTTGATGACAACTAGATGATAATTAAATTGGAAAGTCTACAACTATCTACAGTTTAATGTATAAAGTACGAAATCCATAATTTTATTAAACTAATCATCTAATTTAATTAATACACCCCTAACACTATTTACCAAGACAATGCCCGCCAGGATGTGTTTTGTTAGGACCGAAGATAATAATGAAATGTTGGTCTTCATGAAGCATTACCTTACTTTATATTATTCATTCAAAGCGTTAGTTATTATCCTAAACATACGCCGCATTATTCCTTAATACGAAGTCTAAATATTACATAGTATGGTTAGGAGATATTTCAGATACTCCACGATGTGAATCTATTAAACATCCCGAATTAACCAGCCGTGTTAAAACACATTAAAGGAATCTCCATAACTATTAATATTTAGTTATGTTTACAAGTTATACAAGTTTATATACAAGAATGAAATACTTGCAGCTTAGAAGAGTTGTTTATAAGTATTTATTAAATAAAGTTAATAGAATGTTTCAGATTTATATAATCTTTCTCTAAAAGCAACTTTCGGGAGAATACTTAAATTGCGTTTCATGTCCAAATAGTAGATACTTAAGAAACTGAAATTACTTGAGATATGTTTAATGTTAAAATATCAGAGTCTAAGGTAAATATTTACTGGTTATATATCCTTTTTTTCTTGAGAAGTAATTAAAGTTCGAATTATATACTAAGTAGTCTAAATATAATTAATTACAGTACTTAGAACGTCAATAGAATTCCCCAGTTAATTAATGAAACGCTTTTATAAAAACTTAAATATTTATGTGGATAAATGGAAAATTGAATCGACACTCATTTTCCTCAAATAGATTTTCATTTAATTTTCATTCAACCGAGAATAGGCAGTAACTGATGTGTATTCATTCACATGTTCGATTTGAGAGGGTTTAGAATATGTTAACATAACTCATTATTTTTATTGTCATCATTTAATTAAATTTTAGCTGTAGAAGTTTATTAATTTTTGATATTGATAAGATGGATAGTAAAAAAAGCACATAGGGGAAATATATTTTTTTTAATATGAATTAAATTTATACTAAATTAATCACGAACTACAATAATGGTCGATGTATTCGAGTTTTATAAGAACATTGTCACTCAAAAATTATTATTTTACAACAAGAACTTTATTTGGCCATATGCCTCCTAGATCTTTATTTATATTGTACTTATTATTTATCTTTCATTCGTGGTCATATGTAGTAATATTGCATATTATCATTAATTTTTTCATTTTAGACACATACATGCAGAAATAGCCGAAGAGTGGCACAGAACTAGTTATAAGAATGAACAATAATTATATACTGAATAATAACACTGATTTATTAAATATTCTTTCAGACTATAAGAAAAAAACTATAACTATATTTTAAATCATTAAGCATATAACTAAAAATTTTAGGCCACATATAATTAGAGTAATGGCATGCTAATTTTAGTCTCGTAAAGGGGATATGAAGATTATATTTTTGTCTTGTATTTATATCATAATAGTTAATATACTAATACTAAAAGAGATAAAAAAGTTCGTAATAATTTTGTAAACAATTTTTATGTATAAAACATCTTTCAAAAATATATATGCAAGGTATTGTTAGAATATTATACTGTTTAAAAATCTTTTTGAGCATACTGCATTGGTAAATAGCGTTTACATAGTTACAAATGAGTTCGGTAAATACAATTTACCGGCCTAGGCCGGTCGTAGATAACAACGGCCATATTAAAATTAATTAGACACAACGAACATTTAACAAATTTATTATCTAAACAAACCATTTCACTTATTTACATAAATATTGTTTATTTTATCCAGAAGTTTGTCCGGAAGTGCAATTGGAGAAGAATTTTGGCATTCTACTTATTTACATAAGTATTATTTACTTTATCCAGAAGATCGTCCAGAAGTGCAATTGGAGAATAATTTTGGGGCAAATCCATTTTATAAAGCACAAAACTTTTATTTAATCACTTTAATGGAAAAACTAAATTGTCTAAATTTTATTGTTTACTTTCTTCACTTTAGCAACAAACCAACACACATGCAATGAATTCCACTTCATGCGCCGCCCCAACGTGTCGGATAAAATTTTTGTTTTCATAAATTTTTATTTAATTCGGTGCAGTATCCTAAAAAATCTTATACGGTATACAACCGGTAGCATTTTTGTGGCCTTGCCAAACATGCAAAGTATTAGCAAGGCCACAAACACTTCGCTACCGGTCTAATAAAATAAATAGCTATTGCAGGAGTGTGTGGTTAAAATATTTGTCATATTTTTACTTTTCTGCACTCCACTATACGCGGAAAAGTAACGTAACCGTGTAAAGAAAAAGTGAAAATTTTTTTTTGGGTTTATTTTTCGTTTTTCGGCCTAAAAACCAAAAAAAATAAACAGCTTTAAAACTTTAAAAGGGACTTTTTCGCACGTAGAACATCTCTACTCGAAATTGAGTCACCGAGAAAAAATAAACCAACACATAAAAGCAGAATATGTGTTTTATGCGACAGTTTAACTTTTTTCAAATAGGCCATCATCATCAACAGCTTTCTCATAAACCATGGATAGGGTTTGGTGCGTCCTAAGTAGTATAGCAAAGCGGGTACCAGTCCACCTTCGGATTTGTCCGCGGACATTTGATGCGGATGGCATGTGGTCATTGTTGATCTGAAGAACTCTTGGCGCAGGTATAAAACAGGTCTGTACAGGTATAAAGCAGGTGTGTATCGGTTTAAAACAGGTATGGTGGTATTAGGAAAAAAACATAACGTCATTAAACAGGTTACCATACCTGTTTTAAACCAATACACACCTGTTCTATACCAGTACAGACCTGTTTTATACCTGCGCCAAGAGTTCTTCAGATTAACAATGACCACATGCCATCCGCATTAAATGTCCGCTGACAAATCCGAGGGTGGCCTGGTACCCGCTTTGCTATACTACTGTCCTATCCACCTCAAATTCAATAGATTTCGTCTGGAAGACATTTATAATCAGAATCAGTGGAAACCCGATAGATCCGACACAATTTAATTGAGTGATCGTGCTTTCTCATTTGAAAAATTCTCAAATTGTCCACCATCGTGCTTACTCATGACCCATGGATAGGGTGGTGTGTGCCCTATCCACCTCAAAATCAATAGGTGTCGCCTGGGAGACGTCCCCGATTGGACTCAGTCAAATCCCGATCGATCCGACACGATTTAGCTGAGTTATCACGCTAACAAGAATAAATGCCGACGACAACGACGAAAACGACAACGACAACGACAACAACACACACATACACACACTAAATGGTATAAAAACCATTTTTTTTAGTTTTTATGCCGAAAAACGAAAAATGAACCCTAGAAAAAAAATTTTTTTTACATGATTACATTACTTTTCCGCGTATAGTGGAGTGCGGAAAAGTAAAATGGTTTTTAAAAAATTTGTGTGTCATTGTCATTGTCGTCGACATTTATTCTTGTTAGCACGATAACTCAACTAAATCGTGTCGGATCTATCCGGTCTTGACTGATTATGATCGAGGACGTCTCCCAAACGACATGTATTGATTTTTATGTGGATAGAACACACTCTACCATATACATGGGTCATGAGAACGTACAATGGTAGACTATGTCAGAATTTTTTTTTTTTTGTTAGCACGATCACTCAATTAAATCGTGTCTGATCGATCGGGTTTCGACTGATTCTGATTAGGTACGTCTACCAGACGAAATCTATTGATTTTGAGGTGGATAGAATACACCCCACCCTGTCCAGGGGTCTTGAGAAAGCACGATGGTGGACTATTTCAAAAAAGTAAAACTGTCGCATAAAACACATATTCTGCATTTATGTGTTGGTTTATTTTTTCTCGGCCACTCAATGTCGAGATAGAGATGTTCTATGTGCCGAGAAGTCCGTTTTAAGGTTTTAAAACTGTTTATTTTTATTTAAAAGACGTTTCTGTGCAACAAAAATATGGAATACGAACGTAGAATTACCATACAAAATAGATTAGCAATAGAGAACAATTCGGAGATTTCGAAATAAATATGTAATAGATCTTACAATCATTTTTCCAATTTTAATTCGGGTCTACATTTATAACCAGAAATTTTACATTACTGCATTAATATACAAGCGAGAGTTGTTGACGTATAACGCTAAAGTTTCACAATCTTCTCTGTATAACGCTAAAGTTTCACAATCTGACTTTATTAGTATTTAAGCCTAAGTAATTTTGAGAATACCACTCGCATAATTTTTTTTATTGAATATTAGAATTAGGTACTAAAGTTTGGTCTAATTTGTTTGACATTTTTAACGACGTGTTAGTGGCATAGATTGTGAAATGAACACTAGACACTATATACGAATGGGCTATTAAAGGCTATTGATATCATTAACATATAATGAAAGCAACACAGGGCCTAAAACCGAGCCCTGTGTAACTCCTATTGTACTTTACTATTTACTTACATTCTTTCAAACTAAAATATTATTGAGGGAAATACGCGGAATTTTCATTATGGAAGAGAGGAACCATCTTCCTGGTAAATGATCTGCATATCTTTTTACATAGCAGAAAAGTTCCACTAAATTAAATCAAATAAATTTGGATACTGTTTTTAACTCTGCCAGTGACATGTTCCATGTTCCCAATTAGCGTAGAACGATTCTTATATATTTAGCGAAATATCATCCAAAATATAGAAAACATAAAGTATTTCCTTCCTGTACAGATTTCACTCCGAGATAACAGTAAATTACAGGCACTTACTGTATTGACAATCCAATTTTACCGCATGAAATAAAGATCACTATATGGAACGATGCCGCCGTTAAAGGCAATTTCACACAGAACTACCACAAGATGAAGATACTTTCAGTTTTTATCGAAAACAGTTTAGATTTACATTGTCTACAATGAACCGTATCACAGCACAATATAATAATACCTTCGTGTTTCATTTTTATTGGCTTATGTCGAGTTAGGATGAATGGTTTCTTATTTCTTATACACATGCCGTATGCCGTACGTCAGAATAGGATCACATCCCTAAAAAAATTGTAGTTATATTATTAAACTTAAATATGACAGTCCACTGTATGATAACTTCCACCGCTTTAAAATAACTAGTACGAAAATTTCAGAGGGAAATTTCCACTGAAACATTTGAAAATATCGTTAATTCTGATTAAGGAAATATTTTTCACCAATTCATTGATATGGTTACCAAATATGATCATAAAATATTTAACAGTGATTTGATATGAATAAAAATGAGTGATATAATTTTAATTTGAATATGTTTGCATAAATAATAACTCAGGAGTATTAGTTCACGTGATCTGCCTAGCCATTATTAATAAAAAAGACATTTGTCCAAATATTCTTTCTCCTGTATTGCATAATACAGGAGAAAACATAATTTCCCTTCAAAAATACTTAGGAGTTCACGTGTCTTGCCTACTTAGGTTTGATAAAAAAGCCAGTTCTTCAAATGTCTTATCACGAGCATTGAATACAATAAGAGAGAACTATTCTGTTTGAAAAATAATTGCTCTTCAAAAACATTTCATGTTTTAATTATACATTCACTTAATTTGTGACTTTATTGACAATGTGAATTTTGAAAATGTTGCTTTCTATAAAAATGAAGATTTTCAGTCTGAATTATAAACTGTATAAGATTGTACTGACTTCGACTGGACATACTTGTGCAGAGCTGCTTTCAAACTCATATTTAAAATTATAATTTCATGCGCTTACTAACTTTGAACATTGAAGTAGGGTATAACTATGACATAATGTTAATTTTATATCCTGTCTACTTTAGACAGCCCAAAATGTAGCTTGTTCATTTTGAATCGAAATAAGAATAAGTCCAAAAAACTTATTTTATTTATTGGATTTATGATGCTACAAGTAGAATTAGGTTACATTTCGGGAAATCCTGCAGAATATTTTTATCGGGAAACTTTTCACTGAAATCAGTGTCGTAATCAATATACCGGTAACGAACCTTTAGAATTCAATCAACTGTAAGGAATGGTGTATTTTTAATTTATACAATTAGAAAGAAGGCCATGTTTACACCATTACATTAAATACAGTTAAGGTATATTGAATTATATAAACATTTTTTAAAGTAAACTAGAACGTGAAGAATTGAAATGATTCTATATTATATTGCATGCGTATTAAAATGAACTAGATTTTAGTCAACAAACTTTCTTATTTCTTTTATTTTAATCCTTTTATTTCAATTATCCACTTTATTTTAATCAAAACTGATTCTTCAAAGGAATTTAATGTGAATTGTCAATAAGTCGAATTAGGTAAATAATTTTCATCTTGAAAAAATAATTCTTTGAATCTATATTCTAGTGTCCTTTAATTTTATTTCATTTGTATAAACAATGCTTTTTATTCAAATATGAATATATTTGTTGTAAGAAAAACTTTTTTTTATTAAATCTGTTACTTGATAACATATATTTTAGAAAATACGTTTTTATACTAATAATATTCCAATTAATTAAAAATCAGATGGATAAATATACGCAGTATATTTACTAACCTATAAAATAGAAAACATTCACTACATGAACAAGTTTTTGCAAACAATTATATTATTACTATTATTAAGAAATATTTCAAAGTATGAATGATTCTTTATTGAAAGATGAAATTTTTATAAAATATATTTTTAATCAAAGAAATCATTTCCTCTATTGCAAATTATTATTTGATAATAAATTAATAAATAAAAGCACTAAGTATATTGGTAATACAGATCTCTAGAATAAGTTTAATAATCATGCAGAAAGAAAAAGATAACAATTATATCTTATGCGGATGATACGGCCATTATAGTCGAGGCAGACTCATGGAATGACGTTGAAAAGAATACGAATTCTTATTTAAAAGCTATATCGACATGGTTTGCTACAAGTAAACTATCGCTAAACTCAGATAAAACTGTATATATGACCTTCGGCAATTATAGTGATAGCGTACCAAAGAATTTTCTAGTTAGAATTGAAGATAAGATTATAAACAGAGTAGAGAATTGCAAGTACTTGGGAGTTATTATTGACTATAACATGAGATGGGAAAAACATATTAATTACATTATAAACAAAACCAAATATTTAACTTTTGTATTTTATAAACTATCCAGAATTATGAACTCGGAAACACTAAAAATAATTTACTATGCTTTATTTAACAGTATTATAAGTTATGGTATAGTTGCTTGGGGAGATGCTTACCTCAATGTTCTTAATCTACTAATTAACTTACAAAAAAAGATTGCTGAAAATAATTAATAAAAATAATTTCATATTGGATAAAAATCCACTAGGCCTAAAGCAATTATACTCACTAGAAGTATTAATGTATCATTATGATAACCTCAAATCCAAGTACATGTCGTCTGATAGCAGAACAAGACATAGTAGAATTCAGGTACTAAAAACGTTAAAGACTAAGCAGTAAAAGTAGCTACTTTACTGCAGTAAAATTATATAACAAACTGCCAAATAACTTGAAGCAATTATATACCAAGAACAAAAAAAGTAAGCTCAAAACGTGGATTGCGTTGCATATTTAATGTCGAATACCTGATGTAATCAGCAAAAAGAAAGTACTACTAAATTTCGTGCAATAAGCTGTGACTACTAAGCGTGAACTTTAAGCACAGCTGCCTAGATTATAAGTTAGATTTAAGTTAACTATTTTAATTTTAGTTCATAATATTGTAACCAGTCCCACCAACAGATAACTGTGTTTATCTCTGTGGGAGTTGCGCGGATTGTAATAATCCTTGTAACTTGTACTTGTACTTACTGGTTGAAATAAATAAATAAATAAAAATAAATATTATATTTATTGTTATTAGGAAATATCTCAGTATTTTAGTATATATTTTTCAAATATTTAATTGGCTGTATTGAAGGATGATTTTTTTAAAAATTTTTAATTAATGAATTCATTTCCTGCATTTAAATTAAAATTATTATTTGATAATAGATGTAGCTAGAATAAGACGATAACTTATTGAACAAGAAACGATATCATGACGATATAAGACGACATTCCCAAATATCCCATAAAATATCCCATAATATTTAAGTTGGTAATTATATATTGAAATATGATATTTGGAAAAAATGTTTTGAAAAAAGTAAACTCCGAACTGTATAAATATTTTTCGCAAAATCAGTTTTCCAAGATTTCTTTTCATTTTATTTCATTTTGAATGGGTCGCTCTATATGTACATAAATTCTATAATATAAGCTTTTGATCATTTTACGGAAGATGCTCTTATATTCATCAATATTTTCAAAGAACATTTTATGATTACAATTTTACCTGAATTAAATAAAAAATAAATAAATTTTTGTAGTATATGTCAATTTATAGTAATTAGATTCAAGGTTATGACTCGTAAATGAAAGAAAATACTTGGTAGGATTCATAAATACTTCAAACTACATTTCCAATAATTGTTTTGGCTTTTATGCCATTCTCAAAGGGTGACAAACTTTTACTAAACTTAATAAGTATAATTTATTACGGCGTTGATATTGATATTAAGTAGAAATCTACAACTAAGTAATACTTACCGTCAACGTTCTATATTATTGTTCATATATTATTTTTTATTATAGTATAATCTTGTATTACTTAATTGTAGATATCTACTTAATGTCAGTGCCGATGTCTTGATAAATTATACTTATTAGGTTTAATAAAAGTTTGTTACTATTTGAGAACGGCATAAATGCCGAAACAATTGCCAGATATATTTTGTAACTTTTGTTAAATCTACCAAGTGTTTTATTGCATTTATTAGTCAAGAATGTTTCACAAAGTGTCCAGCGATCTCTCCAGTTCTACAATTCAATGTTATGATATTAATATAGGTATATGTACACCCTTGTTCTCTTCGTCATATTATAACCAAAATATTTTTCTTAATACAAATATAACTGATATTGTCTAATAAATATTTGAAATAAATAAAACAGTTATTTCAATTAATATTATAATTAGAATAAACAGTAATAATACTAATTAATTTATGTTAATGGTAATTTTATATTAACTCTTTTAATTTATCAGTAGTTCTATTGATTCTTTACTATTAAAAGACATAGTATCCAATCTTATGTTGTGTACCAATTAAAAAAAAAAACTTCGTAAGTTTACTTATAATAAACGACATTACTTACTGTCACTGATTTATAAACACTTAATTGTTAATAAGTATGGATCGTCCAAAAGTTAAAAGTTCACAAACAGTTCTATTTAAACTTTCATAATTCATGAAAATTTCGCGCCGGCCGCTCTTCAGTACTCTCCACCGTTTGGAGAAGGCATCGGTGTGGTGGCGAGAAATGCACTGAAACAGAAAACGGAGACCAGTAGAGACGTCGGCATCGGGCGGTGTTTCATTCATACTCGCTTGTTCGCCAAAGTCAACTCGCGGAGAATAGGCTATGCTGTCCTGACCTACGATATGCGATTTTCTGCCTAACATGGGCTCTAATCCATTTGGGCTAGACTACGTTATTCGCAAACAAACTAACGGAAACCACTGATTTTTTGTATATCGTGTACGTACCAACATACAATAGCGAATGAAAATGGGAATGCTATTTTAGAAAATAATGTCATTTCATTTGTAAAACAAGTTCATAGCGTTTTATAATTGTAAATTATAAGAAAACTTCCAATACTTGTAAACAACTTTTAGGAATATATGATCCACTTTATTCCACCACCTGTTGCCATCTTCCAGCCAATTCTTTGATTCCGTTCTTCCAGAGCTTGTCAGGTTTTTGGTGGATGAGTTTCTGTATGTGGTTACTGCAATCCTTAAACAAATTAAAATATTTTCCATTTAAAGAGTTTTACAAATTTTCTCTTATTCCGGACAGAGAATGGTTTCGCAAAAGAAACTTTCACAAATCTGATGGACCAAAGTCAAGCAAACACAGTGGCCGGAGGAGCACATCCCAGCCTATCTCCAATAGTTTTTGACGCGTATGCAAAAATATGTGCAGATCGTCATTATCTGCCTTTAATTAGTCTAACTTCGTGCATTTTACACTAGAGTTAATGGTCTATTTAGGCGGAAGGAGCTCAGAATAATGCACTCCCTTTCGATGAGACTGGATGTATAGGATACCATTATTGGGATGTTATCCCGCTTTCACAATTGTTCATAGCGGGTCTTTCCCCCAGGATTTTCTCATTATAACACTATTATAATGGACTCAATTTTCATCCTCAGTTACAAATATTGAAGAAAATGGGTGGTTCACATTGCGTTTCCGGAGGGAGTCGTAGATGAAGATGCGATCCAATAAATTTTGTTCTGTCAATTTATGAGGAACCCATATATCGCTTCGAGAAACATTACCAGCAGCTTCCAGATGCTTTAGGGCGCTTGTATGAGCTATCTTTAGTGTACTTTCGATATTTCGTGTCATTGATAGTGAGTTATTTGTGACCATAGCTTGAATTTGGTCATCATCAACGAAGTCGAAGAGCGACTACAGCTCATGATGTCTCCCAAATTAAAATTTCCACTATTGAACGAAGTAAACCACTTATGGACTGTGGTTTTTTTGAAAGTATTAAAAAATTTTTTGATAGTCTGTGTTGCGATTTTCCCTTTTCAGTAATAAAAAGCATTAAATGGCAAAAATACAGTCTTTTCCTTCATTTTTAGTAAAAAATACACCTTTAAAAAACAATTTAAAGAAACAAAAGCCAGATTGAAGCTGACGCATAATAAGTAACACCTTAACTAAAACCCTTTTCAGAGTATGTGAACGTTATTGACTAAATAAACATTGCTTTAAAGCACAAGAGAGATAAAACTTAATCTTTAAAATACGTTACGGACTTATTTTACAGCCCAATATTTGCACTAATATTGAATAAAACTAAATCTTCAATTATAGTATCATAATCAAGTTCATAATAGTGAAATATTATACAACTATCTTTGTCTAAGGTGATCATGGGCCTCAAACAATGTTGCAGCTGTTATCGTGTAGTCTAATTGTAAGTCAATCATTTATTATTGTTAAAGTTTGTCAACAAGCAGATCTTGTGAAGTTTACTTACTGTTATAATCTAAAAGAATTATTTTTGTTACTAACAGCTGCATCAAATGTATTATTAGCCACTACTCTCCTTCCCACTTAGAGGATTAATCAGGAATAGGCCAAGAAGAGGACATTTACTTCATGCCACAGATAAATTAGGGCGTATTTAACTATTGACCTAGAATCTCACTTATTTTCTGTCATAGTCAGCCATATTCGTCTGTTAAGATGATTTTTTCTTTGTAACTAAGCAAAATGATATCCATTGCAACCTAAAAATGCCTATGGTTCAAGATGAGATCAATAGGTTAGCAGGCAAACATCAGAAAAGACTACAACACTCGACAACAACGGACTTTCACATTCTCGACAGCTAAATAAAAAAAAAACATCACCACGTCTAAAGTGTTTGTTTTGCGTTAGAATGCATCTTAGAAACCCACAAAATCTATCGATCAAGTCAAGAGATGGCAGTGGTGAAAAGTGTGCCAACTTTTACTATACAAAAGTAGTTTTCATAGAATATATATTAATTTTAATAACTTTAATGAATGTTCTGTGCGACATTACTCGATGACTGCGGATCCGTTTATATAAACTCAATAGTAATATGTAAACGAATTCTTATAGCAGAAACTGCTGACGCTATATCTGTGTGAAATAATAGGTTCGATAGCCTGATTATTTTAGATAGTCAGTGTCAAGTTTGAACAAATTGTGACTTGTCAATCGACTTCCAGAGCCGGAAGAGTGAGGGCGTGTTAACCGCGTCTGTCGTGCGTCATGTATTTTGAACAACGCAATAACATTAAGTTTTGTTTGAAGTTGCAAAAAAGTGCCAAAGAATCAGATGAAATATTAATGTCAGTATATGGTGACAATATAGTAGTTCTGAAGGCTGTTTACAAGTAGTATGAGCGATTTGAAAGCGGAAATGAGTCGGTTGAAGACTATCAACGGTTGTGATGTTCCTCGACTTCGAAGACAGACGAAAATATTGCAATAGTGGAAAAAACGATTCGCTCAAACAGGCAATTGACTATTCAAGAGATTAATGAATAACTGAACATCTCGTACGGGTCAAAGGCTTCCTGCTTCATCACGACAATGCGCTGTGCCATATCTTGCATCTGATCCGCGAGTTTTTAGCTGAAAAATAGATTCCCGTCTGTCCATATTCACTTCACTCTCGGGATTTAGCACCATACAAGTTCTGGATCTTTCCAAAAATCAAAATTGTGCTAAAAATAAAACGTTTAGACATTATTCCCTACATTGAGAGGGCCACGACGGAGCAGCTGCAGGCCCTTCCGAAAGAAGCCTTCTAGAAATGTTTCCAATCATGAAAACAATGTTGGATAAATTGAATCGCTACTCAATGACAGTACTTTGAAGGAAATTAGTTCAAATTTGAAGTAAGTTTCTTCAAATTTTACTTCGTTCATTATAAAGTTATTCACCGTAGTTTTTGATCAGTTCTCGTATATGAATACATATCAGTAAAACGCATGTAAGTGATATCATTGATGTGTGACTAAAGTCGCTCTAAAATTGGTATGTGTGAATAGACCTCAAACTAGTGGAAACTACAATAATCGATAATGTTGTAATAATCCACCACTTCTAGTTATACTAAACTATCTACGATATTAGCTATAAAAGAACTTTCGTCAAAGTTAATAATAATACTTACAGGACCCGCAAGGAACTTTTCTGCAGGACTGTGAAATTACCTAATACATTAGTTGACGCATCATATTCTGAAAAACTGATATCAATATCAACAATATTTATGCAATGGCTTACAGCAACTACGACGAATATCTTCAGACATTGATCGTATTGACTCTGAACCCGCAATATACATTTATCATGTGTTATAAACTGAAATGTAACTTAAGTTTCAAATCGTTAGTTTCAGAACTTCTATACGTGCCGACCGACGTTGCTTCCGGACCTATGTTTTCGAAAATTTAACGGGAACCGTTATCAAGATTAAATCTTAATCACTCTGTCCGCTTTCGCCCCACACGTTTTCCAATATCTACGTTTTTTATCGGATGTATATTTAAATACGTTCTTTGCGTTTATCACAAATGACGAATGGGTTTACTCGTGGATTTTGGTGTATTCCCAGACGTTCCTAGATACATTTTTATTGAGCCATTCTATTCATACGCCATTGTTATCTCTACAGCCTTGGCGTAGGTTTAGCTGCGACTGCCTAGTTAGAATAGTTATTAAATGCTCATTGTCTGCTCCTCCAGCCGTAATCATGGCATTTTGTTGGTTTGCTCGTTGATGTAGTGGAAAATGTGACAGAGATTATAGTAAAATAATGTAGTGAAATAAATTTCACACGGATGGTTTTCGCAGACATATGAACTGTTTATTTAATTGAATAACGCTACATACTTTTTTAAATTGTGAATAAATTCTTCAAACTCTATTAAGTTATATTAAAATTACTGTTGCCAAGTAATGGAGTCGCCCTCTAAGTACATCAAGGCGTCATAAGCGAGAGTCACCAACTTGATGAAAAATAATTAGTAGCCCAGTCAAATAAGGCGAAATAAAGGCTAAATCTCGGAATGAAACTTAGATAGCTGAAAATTTGCATAGATTTTTGATTTGACGTTTTAAAGATGGGGTAAACAGTCTCATCGTGTCCGTTAGTCAAGATATCTAAGGTCAAAGGTCACAAAAATCGAATCTTTTTTCAAGTATCTCGCATTCTATGAGTCACGTCATTATTTAGCGGCATGTTTTCGTTGAATCAACTGTCATTGAGATAAAGTGTGAAGAGTGGAAAGTGCGTATTCGTTTATAAAACAACTGCGGAGCAAATGCATTATACACTTTACATAGTTAAGTACACAATAAATTTTACTTTTTTCAATAAATATTATTATTATTATTTAAAAAGTTAAAATACTGTTTATTTATAAATATATATATATATATATATATATATATATATATATATATATATATATATATATATATATATATATATATATATATATATATATATATACAGTGCTATTCAAAAGTCCCCTCCCGCCTTCTTATCTTTGGAACGATTATACATAAACTAGTGAAATTTGGTAACTGAATATTAAGGGTTGTAAACTTCCCTACTAGTGATGATAGATGACGTATGCGTCAAAGATGACGTCACAAGGTCATTGTGACCAATAATTTTAAATGGAACCCTATGGCAAGCGACACCTCTTTTAAAAGGTATCGAAAAAACCTATTCAATGATACTAATATTGTGTCTGTTTACGGCAGTTTTGACAACTGGCTTTCAAAAACCGCAAAGCTGTGATAAATTAAATCAGTTAATAATAAAATTTAAAATTCAAGCTCCGCCACTGGATAGTTGGATAGTAAATAATCTGACGTTTTTGCAAGTCTCCCCAATTTGATGTTTTTTTAGCTGTCAAAGTTTTTATACATTTAATAATTTGTGTATTGTTGATCGAACGTTTAACTGTTTTAGTACCTTGTGGTAATTTTAAAATATTTGTACATTCAATAATTTGTTAAACTGTTGTGAGCTGAACGTTTAAGTGCTTCAAGAAGAGAAATGGTACGTGTTTTAGGTGATAAAGTAGCAGCGATCCTAATACTTGGTGAAACTGGAGAAAATATTCATACAGCAGAACGCATTTTTAATGAAAGGTTTCCCGATCGCCCAGTTTCGAGGACTTATTTGAGAGAGCTTCTTCGTAAGTTTAATACAACGGGTAGTATTAATGATGCAAAACGATCTGGCAGACCACAAATTTCTGATGAGAAAAAAATTTATATACTGGCAGAAGTAATAGTAAGTCCTACTTCTTCTACAACTCAAATTGCATCAACCTGTGAAGTCAGTCAAAGTACAGTGCACAGGGTGTTGAAAAAAAAAACAAATTTCACCCATACAAATTAAAAATGGTTCATCAACTCTCAGACGACGATCCAGACCGAAGACTGCAATTTTGTGAAAATATGGAGACTAAAATTAACCAACAGCCAGACTATGTCAAAACAATTTGTTTTAGTGACGAAAATACTTTCTATCTAAATGGAAATGTAAATACACAAAACGTGAGATATTGGAGTGACGCAAATCCTCACATGTTTCGTGAAACAAATACTCAGGATCCCGAGAAGGTCAATGTTTGGGTAGATATACTGGGAAACCACATCGTTGGGCCTGTTCTTTTAAATACCAACTTAACCGGTGAGGTGTATCTGCAGATGTTGCAAAATACAATAGAACCGTTAATCCTTGAAATTTTGGAAGATAATCAAGATGAATTCGACATTTTGGAAATAACATTCCAACAGGATGGTGCTCCTTCACACTATTACGGTGCAGTAGGACGGTATTTGGATGAAGAATATCCTGGTAGATGGATTGGACGACGAGGTTCAATGGAATGACCGCCTCGATCACCGGACCTCACACCTTTAGATTTTTTTCTGTGGGGGTATCTTAAATCGAAGGTTTACGCCATTCAGCCTGACAATATTGATGTTTTAAAACAACGTATTGTTACAGAATGTAGGGCTATTTCCGCAGACACATTTGAAAAAGTACGAGAAGAGTTTCGCAATAGGATGTTTTACTGTCAGGAAGTAGATGGAGCTCACTTCGAACAATTACTATAAGTAGGTACTGATTCTTGAATCTGTAATTAAAATTATTATCCAAGTTTACTGATTACTGATTTAATCCATCAAAACTACCATAAATACAAACAATATTAGTATCATTGAATACGTTTTTTCGATACATTTTAAAAGAGGTGTCGCTTGCCATAGGGTTCCATTTAAAATTATTGGTATATATATATATATATATATATATATATATATATATATATATATATATATATATATATATATATATATATATATATATATATATATATATAAATATTATTTATAAATAAGAAAAGTGTGAGATAATATAAAGTAAAACTATAATATAAGTATAACTAAATTGTAAATTACTGAAATAAAATATTTTGAATGCATTATAAGTTAACTAATTTAATAAAAAGTTAGCTAAAAAATGTTGAAGATTCTGCTTTAAATGATGCTAGTGCTTGGGTGAATATGTTTGTCTATATTATTCTCCATAAAGCGGACTCCTCACCTGAGCATTTTTATTCATATTAAGTTGGATTGCGGCATACCTGCTGCAGATGCAGTTCATGGCAGTTGATGAGATATCACTATTCTAAAGAACATATTTTATTTCTGCACGCCCTTAGTGAATGCGATATAATATCTGTCTGTTTAAGAAAGGAAAATTGCAAATTATAAAAATGTTCGAGAAACACCCCAATTTATATCAATCAGCTAAATCGTTTCAACTGGAAAACTGCCCCAAAAATATATTATTTGAAAGTAGAATACGTGTTCTTTTAGCAATGTATAATTCCACAAAATCATAACATTGTATTGACAATTGCAGGTACACACAGTTCATCAAATTTATAAGACTCAACAGACCGGTGCAGTTAACATCTTGTTTACCTACAAATATAGTAGCCCGTCAACACCTATCGGGTCCAGTACTACATCCAAACTTGGTCAGGGAAGGACTTACAACCCGAGCAATAGGACCGGGTTTTACAAAAGAAAATCCTGGAGCCGATAACAATATTACTGCCACTAGCACCAGGGGAACTTCTAAATAGAATTTTCTCTAATTGCGAGAAGTGTTGTGGCACGAACTGTGAATGTAGGAAAATAGGATTGAAATTTCGACAGATTGTGGCGAGTGTGACTTACAAGCATGCCTCAATGCTTCATCAATATCAAATAATGATAATGGAGAAGGTTAATTTGTTTCCGAGATCCTTGAGGTGGCGGAAAACGATGATGAAGATAATGAATCAGAAATTGAATTTGAACGACCAGAAGAAGAGGACGAAGATATAAATGAAGAACCTTGAGATATATGTCTACTGGTGACGATATTCAGAGGTGGATCGGGTAGCTTCTGATACCATCCAGTAGGAGATTGTGCAACTAAATACATCGGTACAACATGGACTAGGCCTATCGGGGAAACTACGTATGAAAAAAAACTCGCCTTGCATTCTACCTCAAAGGTGGTGTGACAATGAATGTGTTATTTTGTTACTTATTGTTTTTCGCTTCATATAAACCGTATTTATAATTTATAATATATTTATCAAAAATAAACAATTATTTAACTTTATTGCAAATAAAATTAAAAAATAAATAACTAATAATAATAATAATAAAATTTGCATTATATAAATAAGTCTGTAGTATAAGTAAAGTATATTATGCATCTGGCTCAGCAGTTATCCTATAAACGGATACGTGCCTCTCACTCTCCGCGCTACATCGCAAAAGTAGTTGATTCTACGAAAAATTAAAATAACCAAAGTTGTGGAGAATGTTCTACAGTAAGACAGAAGTATTGTAATAACTTCTAATGACATACGATGCATAAGAAGCGATATATTCAAGAATCACCTTTCACATACTATTTATTCATCTTTTACTTTTACCTACAATTCATTGTTACATCTGATTTTACTTTTGAATAAGATTGCTATCGAAGAATTGTGCAGGAAAAATGATTATCATTTATTTGGTGCATTTAGAATATACATTTCCTGTTATATTTCTGAAATACGTTTTCATTTAATTATGCAAATAGTTCTAAATTACGCCCACCCCTGAAAATATTTGTGGCAGCGCTCACGAAATTCCAGTATATTCTAAGCAACGAAATCCGTGTTAGAAGGTTTGTTTTAATTAAACTAACTACGCCTGTCAGGTAGCCAGTGGTGAATAGGTTCGAAGTAATCTAATCGAATGAATATGCTATAAACTAAATATCTACTCGATTAAATTTGATTTAGCAAGGTCAATATTATTTGGAGCAGTTTTTCAGCGCTGATGTTACGGGTTGGTATTTTATATAATTTATAGACATCTGCTCTACTCTATGGAATGAGGAAATGAAAAACTCTTTCCTGAAAAGTTTTTAATAACATATAATTGTTAATTTTAATTATGACATATATATTTTTTAAAAGACATTGAATAATTTCACAAATAATATTTACTAGGTATCTGTAGTGTCTGAATCTACTGAAAAAGGTGATAATTTCGTTTTCGAGTTTAAATTTACCACGCTGTCTATTTATTGGAATAACTTGAGGAACATGCATAAATAATGATCGTTTAACATGGATAACTTTTGATATTATTTAAAATTTATACTTGTGTATGATATTTTACGATCAAAGAAGTTAAAATAATAAAATGTAAAAATATGCTGATGAAGAGCAGTTCCCATCTTTGGAAATTCTCATTAGAACTTCTCCTATACATACAAACACCTGCATCTATCTAATGCAATGATCTGAAATGCAATAGTAAGTAAACTTCTCTTATGTTATTTATTTTATCTATTATTTACTGTCTGTAAAACACAACACATTCATATAATCTCTCAGTTAGTTAAAGTAATGAAGAAGCAAATACCTTTGTAGATGTAGAGTGCCGTCATATTACAGATGTAAATTATTTGTTGTCTATATATAGAAAATTAGTTACTGGAAACGTATGAAATGAACCTTAATTAAACTCATGTGAATTATCAAAGTCTGAAGAACAACTTTGTAATTAAATATATGTTTTACACTACAGTAAAGGGTTATAAATTGAAAACGAACACATGTCGCGTTTGAAATTTACACATAAGTAAATACTCGTGAAGGACTAAACGTCTTCACAACAGACATGTGAATAGAAGTACAAAAAATAACGTTACAACATTCCTGAAAACATTGTTTTTTCGGTAGCTTTAAGGAATAGTTACATAAGTTCCTATTTAAGGGGTAACACCACTCAAATAAGCTAAAAAAGGCTATTTTGATAATTTTTTTTGGATAGAAGAAATGGTAATAAGATAATAATATTTAATAAATTTATTAGGCATATGTTTACGTATAATACAAAAACATATTATCAAAAAATATTCAAAAATGGCGACACTGGAGCCATTCTCGCGGGACATGTCGAATTCAAGGTGTTCTGCGGTACGCAGTGTAACTGGTGCAGATTTGAATGTGGAAAAAAATGAACTTAATCTACATATTTATAGCTACTAAATTACGTAAGGGATTTACGGGACGTAACATTTTCGACAAAAAAGGCAATCATTTGTTAATAAATAACATTTAAATTAATCTATCGAAAATCTTGTATAGTATTTTACTTCAAAATATTATTTTGAAGATATTGTTACATGTTCGCATGAGAAAAATGAAAATTGTTGGAGTTAAGCTGCATCTTAACATTAAACGTGTTTAATATTTTAAAATATTTTATAAATATGAAAAAATTAAAAATCCGACTCTTTAAAAAGTTTTACAATTAACCTGCTATCTCAGAACCATAAAACTGCCTTTCTATATTTAAATATTCTTCCTCATTCTCTTTCCTCAAACATTCTATGTTAGAGCGTGCCTCTTTCGATGCATCTGTCAAAGACATCTCAACGAGCTTGATCCACTTAGCATCAGCTTCTAGACAGAAATTGCATGACTGAACGCCAGTATCCATCTCAAAACCTTTCATAAAACGAAGAATATTGGTCAGACCATCATTAAAATTGCACACAGTAATATCAATCGCTATATTCAATACCTTCTTGTCACTTGAATAAGATTTTGGAGCCAATTTCCAAACAATAGCATCGAAACTTTCTGTGTGTATTGCTATTTTGCGTATAGTTTCCCAAACAACGGTTTAACAACTCGTTTTTGGTAAGGTCCTCATAAATCGGCTTGATAGCTTTAAAAAGTTCCTTAGGAAGCGGCAGCGTATTATGGAAGGTGTCCAAGAAATCCGCTGCTTGCGCTTTCTTCCAGTCACACCAACATTCCGAGCACTTCTCGTTCTGCGGATTTTCGTCGGTTGATAACTCATGAGATTTGGCATAGTGTTTTGTGTTATTCGAAAGAGGATGTTTTGTTATACGAGAATCTGTGTTTAGTTTTTTTTCTCGGATTAATTTTTATTAATTTTCAGATCATTAAAATGGAATGTCAAGTCGACAAAAATGAGCATTTTCGACACTTCCTTCTTTATTCCTTCAATCAAGGTGCTAAGGCCGCAAAAGCTGCTCACGACATTTGTGCCGTGTATGGAGAGGGTGCCATAGCTGAAAGGACCGCACGTGATTGGTATGCCAAATTCAAAACTGGCAACTTCGACCTCAAAGACGCACCTCGTTCCGGGCGGCCAGTTGAGTTCGACGAAGAGCGATTAAACAATCCGTTTGCATGAAGATCCATGTCAAAAAACCAGAGAATTGGCAGAGAAAATGGAATACTCGCACACCGCTATAGCGAAGCATCTCCATTCGATGGGAAAGGTTCAGAAATTGGGCGCATGGGTTCCAGATGCTTTAAATGACAACAACAAAAATCAAAGATCGACAATTTCTGCTGGTTTGCTTGCTCGTCACCGATCAACTCATGGGCACAAGGTTACACACGCTTTATCTTACTTTTTTTCACTAATAATAATAATAAGTTTTATCAGCAAAGATTCCTGTATCGCATCGTCACTGGTGATGAAAAATGGTGCCTCTACGTCAACATGAAGCAGCGCAAAGAATGGCGGAGCCGGGAAGAACAAAACAAGATCTTCATCCACATAAGACGATGTTATGCGTTTGGTGGGACTGGGAAGGCATTCTTCATTACGAAATGCTTGAACGAAACCAAACAGTGAATGCGGATCTTTACGTTCAATAAATGCAACGCCTCAACACGGCCATTCAAGAGAAAAGACCTAATCGGCAGCATGGCATTATTCTGCAACATGACAACGCCCGCCCGCATATTGCCAACATGACCAAGGAAGCCATTCAAACACTTGGCTGGGAAGTGCTGCCACACCCTCCGTATTCTCCCGACTTGGCGCCGTCTGATTTCCATCTCTTTCGATCGCCTTCGAACGCTATGCGTGGAGTTTCGTTCAACAATGATGTGGAATTAAGGACTTGGTTAGACGAATATTTCGACACGAGACCGGGCGATTTCTACCGTCGAGGCATTGAAAGGCTGGTTGAACGTTAGGAAGAAGTCGTAAACAACAACGGAGAATACATTATTGATTAATAGTTGTTATATTTCATTGAAAAATAAAGTTTTGAAAAATTAAAAAAAAACGGCGGGAACTTAGTTTACAACCCTAGAATGGAAATCAGTTTAAAATAATTTTAGTGTACGTTCTCTGTGACATGATATTAAATCAATCTATATAATCAGTTGCATGTTTCTAAAGCGTTCTAATTTTTTTATTTTAAGTCAAAGATACTTTCATATTTATTTTCTGATAAATTTGTTTCCAGAAATTGTCTTGAAATCGATCCCAATGTTGTTTTTCCGAACAGATTTCGTACTTCGAAACTTATGCGACAGGCCCGTTTCTTGAAATTGACACCGCTGTTGCTCTCACTATTAGTATCGAAAGCGTTTCATTATTCATTTCCAGTTCCTCAAGTTCATTGTGTTGCGGTGTCAACTTGACTCGAGATTACAACTTTTTATAACAAAACCATTGAACTGCTTTCGAAGAGCTAATGCAGTTCTAGCGCGACAATAGATTTTCCGACCTAACAATGGATTTAATGCGTGGGCACACGCCGAAAGTGGACAGCTACTTGATCTTATCTGAAGCTTTTCTTACTGCTGAAATTCTGCAGTGTGTGGGAAAATTCTAATACGACAGAAGAGTATACCTGAGGTATTCGTGCGTAAGTAATGTAGACTAGTCGAATTAAGGAGGTCATTCGGGACAAATTCTGAAGATTCCTTTTATTGGATTGTATTCGGAAAAGTTTATCTAATAAATATCGTTCCTGTGCATTCGAAACACGCTCTCGTTAAAAATAAACCCGAAATTTTTTCTAAAAAAAAGTCTAAAAAATTAATGATATAACCAGAGGCGGCTGGTGTATAGGTGCTGCAGAGCTGCGGAACTGCCAAAAAAATTAGATATTTGTATATTTTCGCGACATAATAATTACTAAAATTTATTAATAAAATAATTTGGTTAGTTGGTGCAGCTAACGAAATTATTGCGTTAAAGTCGCATTCTGCCCGCCGTCCTCTATTGAGTAGTAGACCAGATGAATTATCTGGGTCTCTCCGCGAGCGCGTCGCGGTACATTGAACTGGGCCACACGAGGTAGTTCCACAGCACGGCTCGGCAAACCCGTCCTCCCCCTCAACTCCCGCGACAATCCACACTTGGCGCTCGTAAATGCGGGAATATACACGGTCAGTGAGCTGTATTTTTTCCAGCTAAGGCAACATCAGTGAATGTTTACTCCTTCCTACTCCTCGGGCGGGCGTAAATAGTACCTATTCCGTATCTCGTGTTAATTTGAGATTTTAAATACTGTTTTGTGAATTTGTGTAGTGATTTATTGTACTAATTATTAATATTTATATACTGTGATAGTGATAATGGATTTAGTTTATAATTTAGTTCATGTGAAGCGATTTTTTAAATACTCTTATGAAGAAAAAATTGATTTAAAAAACAATGGTAGGCCATTGCCCGATATTGTTATTGAGACTGCAGGTGTTAGCCGCGGAAAAGCATATAAACGTCAATTTAATAGAGACATTTATTCGAAGAACAATTGGATTTGTGGGTGCAACAAAAAAAATGCGTTATCTTGTTTTTCTTGTTTACTTTTTGGCGGTGATAAAGCACGGACGGAGGTAGGGGTGACAGATTTCGTGTACTTAATTGAAAAAATAAAAAATCACAACAACTCCAAAAACCATCTACATAATATAATGGAATTAGCTTTATTAGGAACAACTAATATTAAAGCGCAGCTAGATTCAGCTTATTAGATAAATGTGCAAAAGCATAATGATAATGTGACAAAAAAGAGATACGCTTTGTCAAAAATTATAAACTGCATAAAGGTTTGTGGGGCTTTTGAACTGGCGCTGCGAGGACATGACGAAGCTGAAACCTCTCAAAACCCGGGGATATTTCGTGGTTTCATAAATTTTTCTGCTGAGCTTGATGTAACTTTAAGCGAGCATCTAAAAAATGCTTCAGTATTTAAAGGAACCTCTAAAGAAATACAAAATAATCTTTTAGACTGTATATTAAAAGAATGTCATGAAGAAATAATTAAAGAAATTAACAAGCCTTCATTTTTGGCAGTTATGGCAGACGAAACAACTGATGTATCTGCAAAACTCAGTTAGTGGTAGTTTTAAGATATATTCTCGATGGTGAACCGATTGAAGGTTTTTGGACATTTCAGGTATGTTACCTACAAAATGTGACGCTGAAACTCTTTCGAAAAATATTTGAAGTGTTATAGACCCTCTAGTAGAAAATTCACCTTACAAGCCTTTTCTCTTAACCAAAAAATATGACGGCAAACATGAATGTTCTTCAAAAAGGTATTGAATTGCAAAAAATTTTCTTGTGAAAGTCTATATTTTTTTACATAAAAATTCTGAAGTATCAGGAAAACGCGTGACCTTGAAAATTTTCAAAATTCTCGCCTACGCCGCAATTTTTTTGCGATCCCTACAGCGCCAGTAGTTTGGATACGTTTGAAATTTGCACGCGGGCGACCAATACCCTAGGATCGGCCCTGTGCAGAACACCCGTTTCATTTCATCACGAGCCTCCACTGGATATAACGAAGAATAGATAAGTTAATACAATAATATTTCTAAAGCAAATTACAAATTTACGACACCTATGTAATATATTATTGAATGTACGTTTTCACAGCCGTTGTGTTACAAAATAAATTTTTTCGAGTTACGCCATGGTTGTTGTCAACTTTATGTTGCTTACCTTCGGGGTACTTGCTATCGTTTCGGGGATTATTTTAGAAGACATTCAAATACTGTTGTTGTCTCTTGCTCCTTACTATATACTGTGGTTCTGTTGTCGGTGCACTGTATGTGCACTGTCTTCAATCTAATTCCTGGATAGTAAAATAGATACACACAGATACATCTAGTTGTCTGATGTAGGAATCGAACTTACGCTCCGAATCAGTAATCTATTTGAAGTAAATACTCCACAGGAAACGATTGTCGTAGTTCCTCCGGTTCAATGGAGATATATTCTTGTCCTCCTTATGAGAAGATGCAACTTTTAGCAAGATATTGGATTAGAAATGTTATGAAATGCATTTTTTTTGCGTTGTTGCCTTGCTAATAAAAACTATTTATTATTATCATTACTCTTAATCCAAGGCAACAGGTCCTAATTATCAGATTTAATTGTTCAATAAGGTTATATTCGAAAATTTGCTCCTCTTCATAAGATACAGGCATAAACTTCTATTATGCTTTCTTTTTTATTCTCGCTTTAACTCGCGTTCCAAACATAAATTTTGAAATATTTTATAGCAAATTAAAATGAATTCAAGTAGGTTTCTGTCATAGTTAGTCATGATTTTAAAGAACGAAATAACGGAGAGTTATTAAATAATTTAATACCGAGATATTCCCGTGAGTATCTTTTTCACCGATAGTTAAGTAAGTTTCATTGCCAATTTTGTATAAAATTTATTATTCCATATTATTGATTAAGCAATCTTTACGATTATGTGATCTCAGATAAGGGGTATATAGATCTTTTATATCTCCATTAGCGTTATCGCAATCTTCGTGACCATCTTCGTTATGTTAAGCCATGATATCACTCTAATGATTTTAAATAACATATCTTATGTTATATCTCATTCGGCATTTGTCCTGGATCGGCGTACCGTGTACTGCACTGATGAGGACTAATAAGTTCGAAACAGCTGTATGTCGTTCTATTCCGATCCGGGACAGATGTCGAATCCTACCTGTGGCGGGTTTTATTTTTTGAAACCTTATCTGATCGTGCAGAAACACGAGAAAGGGGTCAAGGATCGCTTCTAGGTATAATTCAATGCCTGGCGGGGCTTTAGCCCGAGGAGTAGTTGTTTCCTAGAGCGATTATGCAATAGCTTTGCTATTCGGGAACTACTTTGATAACCGCTTGGCGGTTTGGTGGTTCCTTTCTCGATTTCCGACTTATATGTTACTGTATACATTCCGTAAGTAAAAAAATTCGGAGAAACTAGTTAAATTAACAAAGCAAAAATTGCAATTAAAGAATGAGCACGGTATTGTTTTATTATATAGATATAAGAATAAATAAAGTGATATACTTTATTTATTCTTCGTGACTACAGTGAATACACAAACAAAAGTTGGGAATATTTTCTCTTGATTTAGCAGGTAAATAAATATATATCGTTCTAATATTTAAATAAGGGCTGAAATAAAGTGGAATACTCTATATCTACCTGGTTCTGGTGGTTAAGAAGAGATGTGTTTGGGTTTTTCGAATGTTTGTATATTTTAATTGAATAATATATCTAGTTTTTTGACATTTGCTGAATAATGAATAATTTATAATTTGTCTACTGAAGGAAAATGATGGATTGGCTCTAAAAATGGCTTGCAAAATTTCAATTACTTTTTTGATCTTCAAAACGAAAAATCGAACGATTTTTGTGTTCATTATATCTGAAATTAGCTGCAGTCTGTCTGTATGGTCTAATTAACTACAGTTCCAAAGAATAAATATAGTGATATATAGCAAAACAGTTCTATGTTTGTTATTTAATATAATCGAATATCACAAAATAAAAGACAAATACTCGATATATTTATCTCTTACTATATATGGTTTTTAGAAATTAAAAATTTGAGATGTTGTATTATAAATATTGGAAATATTTTTGCATTCCTTTTATTATTAATTTTAAGAAATAAAATTAGTTATGTACTAATATCGGTGTATTAGTAAGTACGCACATCGAGAATTGAAAGGTACTGTAAACTGTAAGTAAATAAACAGGAACTCTAACGCTATTTTATGGTACCTATTATTATACACTACAAAATATGTAAAATATACAGTACTTATTATATAAAAGTACATGGAAAGTGTATTCTAAATAATGGTATATAAACGGTCGCCATTAAGAATAAATTAGGTAGAATAGTTCTCTAGTAGTTTCCCTAATTATATAAGTAACGTAAGTTCTATTTTGCACCGCAAAACGTGTAATATAGACATTATTTATTGAATTAACTCTAACATCAAGTTGTTGTAATCTAGACAAACACAAAACACTTGCAACGTCATACTTTTATATGTTAATAAGTTTAACTTTAATGTAAAATGTGTGACGAATTTTAGACAACATTTTACAATTTCATAAAACTAATGTATTATGAAAAGTAAATATTCTATTGTAGGGTTAATTATGTATTAGTAGAATTCATTATGCGAATGGTCATATTCATATTCGATAATAGGATAGCCCAGATATGTATGTACGAGGTTAGTGTCCATAGAAACAAAAATCCTCTTAGCCTCAATTAGGAAAAAAAAGACACGTGTTCGCATGTCAGAGAATCGCTAAATGTGTATCACAGAATTAGTCAGTAGTTTGAATAGGCATATCATTCTCCTGTCTTCTGCAATTATCGCAAAAATGTACATACATCTTCGCGGTGGGAAGCCATTTCAGCAAGAGGGCGTCAAAAGGAACTTGTAACGTATTTCGATAAAAATAATGAAATTCCAGTCACAATCTGAAATTTATTAGACTGGTTGTAAGAAATTCCTCAGCGTAACGGGTGGGTGATACACAAATTAGGATTTAGTGTGATGGAAGGAGGGTTTCGCATTTCAAATTTCCAGATTTGATATTCCCCAAATGAGAAATTATATTAGCTTTGTGCGTGGGAAGGAGGAATAAACTGACTCGCGCGCTGAAAAGTTTTAAAAGCGCCTCTGTTGAATTGCATATTATTTACCCATAGTTATTGGCGGTGTTTGTGTGTACATTAAATCTATTTTAGAGAAAGAATAGTATATTCTATATCCTGTAGTAAAATTAATACATCTCCAGACGACGATATTGGCCGATGTGTTAAGCCAAGGCAACAAAATTTATGATAGAGTTTCTTTCATAACCACTGTTTAATTACTGTTATAATTAAAGTTAGATTCAGTGCATATTTAGCTCTAATATGTGTAAGTACTAAAATAATATTAATAGGGACGTTAAATGGACGGTGATGATGTCTAGGGATCCGGGATACCACCGGAATTAGCAGCAGCTGAAAAAATGGGACTAAATTTATTGTCAAATAAATCCAGGGAAAAGTACGAATTCACTTACAAAAACATACGGCATTAAGTAAATTATATCCGCTCATTTGCAGAAATAGTAGAATGAATATTAAAAATAAATTACTATTACATAAGGATAATATTTAGGGCCTGCCCATTGTGGTATGGCGTCTCGGACACACAATACAAAAGACTTCAAACAATACAAAATAAAATACTACGATTTGTAACAAACTTGGACACATTCGGAAACATTACATAACAATACTGGTATAATACACATAAAAAATATATATTGTAGAGGGCACAGAAGTTTTACTGATGCACTGACCGATATGATAAGATAAAGCAGACATATAACAACAACGAACCACACAGTCACAGACATTTTCATGAGAACTTCGACGACTATCGAGAGACAACACGGACAATGTTAGCGGACCATGTAATAAGAAAAATACACAGCCATCGCCCACTGAGGAATAACCAAACGTGTGTTGGACTTAGTTGAAAATATACAGAGGGAACTAGATAGTGACGTCAAAGTATTAATAAAAACAAAATATAACAAGCAAAATAAATAATCTGCTGATAGGTAACATACAATATTACAAAATAACTATCTATATTAATTCATGCTTTCGCTATAATAAGATAACATGAAACATGATAGCACCACAAAATAAAATATCATAATTAATTAATAGAAGCATACGCATTAAACATAAAAATAAAAATTCTAGATTAACAGGATTATTAAATCATTAGATACATTATTATATTATTAAAGAAATAAAGCAATAGAAAATCAAAAAACTAAAAGGGCTATCCATGGATGAGCCATTAAGCTTGTTTTAAATATCATAACTTTAAACGAAAATTTATTGACTATTAAATCTTGCCAAGTTATATATTCAATATCAAAGAACGTTACAGGAAAACAAATTTTCTTTTTTTAAATCAATTGAAGATCGTTATGCATGCTTATTGTAAGTTCCTGTTGTAAGTTCTTATGGAACTTGGCACTCGTTCAGATCTCAACTCTTTTATAGTCGAAGCCCACAACCCTGAACGTCGTTTGTACCGTATTTGGCCGCCTTTTCACATTTATATTTCTGGTGAGATTCGTCACTATACGTCTTGGAATATGTATATGTTAGTTGAATTTATTCAGTAATAAAAAAATACGGTAGGCACTCGGGTCAGTTACCCAATAAGGAACAATAAAAATATAGACACTTGATGGATGAATGACCTATCATGTTCTCCTGTAGAGGTAACTGTAGCAACGTCATTTATATGTAGTCGAGAGTGTTGGTGGGTGATTTTAGTTGAAATGGGAAAAACTTGGCATATCTCCCTTCGCCTGCGTAGCCCGAGGTTTTTGGAGAAGGTCAAGTTCTGTGTGTGCAAAATAAAAATATGATATTTGCGTTATATAATTAAACATTTAGTGTCACTGGCTAGCAAATTATTTTTAAAGAAACCGTGGAGGTTAATCTCTGTGTGAAAATTTAAAAATATGATTTCTGTTATGTAATAAATTATTTTAAATTTATTTTATTACAGAGCAAACTATTTTAATGAAATGGCGGATTCGCCAATGTCATTAGACATTTCTCTAACTGTGATAAAAGATTATTGGGTAAATTTAGTATAAGCGTATAAATATTTTTTTAGTACTTACGTTATTTAAGTAAAGAAATATATGTATCGAAATACATCAGTGTCAAAGATTTCGACGATTGACGAAATTAATTCCAAATGCCCAAATCCATTTGAAGTGTCCTCTAGTTTTATATTTCGGACAACTGTAATGTCTTGAAAAAAATTATTGAATAAATCGACTATTAACTTTCCTTGCTCATCTTTAGGGGTATGTAATTATTAGCGACGTCAATAGCGTTCGAGATAAGTCAGTGATGTTCTAGAAAATTAATGTTTAAACGTAGCCTAGACATTTTCAGGCGCATGTTTTATCTCTGAAGATTTGAAACGTAGAATAAGAGAATGTGAAATTATTTAATAAGTACGTGAATAAATTTTTGTAAGAATAAGTAAAGTGTTATTCATTATATCGGGACACCCCCTCAATAACTTCATTATTAAAGTCAGTAACGATTTTACTGTGCATAGTATTTATTCGAAAAAGCACGTTTTGGGAAAACAAAATTCGACAACAGAGAAAAGTTGTTCAGTTTAAGAGATCCTGTAGAAAAGAAATTAAAATTAGGTGTAATTTTTTTTAATATAACAAACATATGCATTACTTTGCATCATTTAGCTCTGTAGACACTTGATGGATGGATGACGTATCATATTCTCCTGTAGAGGTAACAGTAACAGTATCATTTCTATTGTAGTCGGGGGTGGGGGTAGGTGATTTTAGTTCAACTGGGAAAAGTTTAGCATATTTCTCTTCTTCTCCGCAGCCCGAGGTTTTAGGGGAAGAAGGTCAAATTCTGTATGTGCAAAATAAAAGTGTGCTATTTGTGTTATAGAATAAAATATTTTTTATCATTGCCAACAAACCATTTTTAAATAAACCTTGGAGGTCAATCTCTGTGTGTGTAAATTAAAAATATGATTTTTATGTAATAAGTTATTTTAAAGTTATTTTGTTGCAAAGCAAACTATTTTTAAAGAAATGGCGGAGTTGCCATTGTCATTTAAAAGTACATTTCTTTAAGTGTGATAAAAATTTGTTGGGTATATTTAGTATATGCATAACGATATTATTCTTTAATACTTAGATTATTTAAATAAAAAAATACGATATACTTCGGTGTCAAAGATGTCGACGATTGACGAAATTAATTCCAAATACTCAAATACATTTGGAGTGTCCTCCAGTTTTATATTTTCGATGACTGTAATGTCTTGAAGAAATTTATTGTATAAGTTCACTATTAATTCTCCTTGTCCATCTTTAGGGGTATGTAATTATAAACGACGTCAATAGCGTTCGAGATAAGTCATCGATGTTCTATAAATATTGATATTTAAACGTTGCCTAGACATTTTAAGGCGACCTATTTAAGAAGGTTTAAAATTCATAATGATTTTATTCGAAAAGGACAAAGTTTGGCATATCTTCCTTCCCCTTCGCAGCCTGAGTGGAAGATAGTCAAGCTCTGTATGTGCAAAATAAAAATTTGATTGTTGCGTTATGCAGTAAATCATTTTAAACGTATTTCGTTGTAGAGCAAACTATTATTAAAGAAATGGCGGAGTCGCCAATGTCATTTTAAATTGTACATTTCGTTAACTGTGATAAAAGATTGTTGGGTATATTTTAGTATGTGGGTATCAATATTCTTTTAGGACTTGGATTATTGAAGTCAAAAAATATATGTACCGAAATACATTAGTGTCAAAGATTTCGAAGATTGATTAAATTACTTATGCTCAAATTCATTTGATGTTTTATGTCTTAGATAACTGGAATGTCTAGAAAAAAGTAATTGTATAAAACGACTATTAATTTTCGTTGCTCATCCTTAGGGGAATGTAATTATTAGCTTCAATTATGTCAATTGCGTTCGAGATAAGTCATCGATATTCTAGAGAATTAATGTTTAAAGGTAGCCACTACATTTTCAAGTGGATGTTTTGCCTGAGAAGATTTTAAACTCAGAATGACAGAATATTAAATTATTTAGTAAGTGTGTGAATATTTCTTGTAAATATATGTAAAGGGTTATTCATCATATTTGAATACACCCCCAATAACTGAATTTTTAAAGTTAGTAACGATTTTAGATAATTCTTATTCAGGGAAATACGTTTTTGGGGAAACAAAATTCAACAACAACGGAATGTTGTTCAGTTTACAAGATCCAGTAAAAAAGAAATTGAAATTAGATGTGATATTTTTCTAATATAACAAACATATCAATAAAAGTGCATCATTTTGTTCTGCAGATACTTGACAGATGGATGAGATATCATATTCTCCTGTAGAAGTAACAGTAACAATGTCACTTGTATTGTAGTCAGGGGCGGTGGTGGGTGGTTCTATTTGAAATAGGAAAAGTTTGGCATCTCTTCCTTCCCCTTCGCAGTTCTGGGTTTTAGGGGAAGAAGGTCAAGCTCTGTGTGTGCAAAATAAAAATATGATTATTGTGTTATATAATAAAATATTTATTGTTATCTATTGTATATAATAAAATATTTATATTTAATTTAAACTATTATGAAAAAAACCATGGAGGTCAATCTCTGTGTGTGCAAATTAAAATATATGATTGTTGTTACGTAATAAATTATTTTAAATTTATTTTGTTATAAAGCAAACTGATTTAAAGAAATGGCGGAGTCGCCAATGTAATTATAAGTTCATAGGTTTTTAAGTACACACTTCTTTAAGTATGATAAAACGGTTTGTTGGGTATATTTAGTATATGAATATTAACGGTTTTGTCTAATATTCAGATTATTTAAATAAAAACGTATGTATCGAGTTACATCAGTGTTATAGATTTAAACGATTGATGCAAATATAATACGAAGACTTAAATAACTTAATTTCAAATGCTCAAATCTATTTGAGGTAGACTTGAGCATTTGGAATTAAGCCTCCAGTTTTATATTTTAGATATTTGTAAATGAAATTTATACAATAACTATTTTCAAGAAAATAAATTTTCATGATAATAGGTATTGTATAAATCGACTGTTAATTTTTCTTGCCCATCTTTAGGGGTATGTAATTATTAGCGACGTCAATAGCATTCGAGATAAGTCCGTGATGTTCTAGAAAATTAAAATTTAAACGTAGCCTACTTACACTTTCACACGTAGACATTTTCAGGTGAACGTTTTTTCTCTGAAGATATGAAACTTAGAATAAGAGAATGTGAAATTATTTAATAACCATGTGAATAATTTTTGGTAAAAATATGTAGTGTTATTCATTATATTGAGACAACCCCTCATTAACTTCATTTTTGAAGTTAGCAACGATTTTACTGTGCATAGTTCTCATTCGAAGAAGCACGTTTTGGGACAACAAAGTTCGACAACAAAGTAAAGTTGTTCAGTTTAAAAGATCCGGTACAGAAAGGAATTAAAATCAGGTGTGATGTTTTTTAATATAACAAACATATGCATCATTTTGCATCATCATTTTGCAAAGCTGCATAATTTTGCTTTGTAGACACTTGATGGATGGATGACTTATGATATTCTCCCGTAGAGGTAACTGTATCAATATCATTCCTATTGTAGTCAGGGGTGGGGGTAGGTGATTTTAGTTGAAATGGAAAAAGTTTGGCATATCTCCCTTCCTCTCCGCAGCCCGATGTTTTAGGGGAAGAAGGTCAAATTCCGTATGTGCAAAATAAAAGTGTGATATTTGTGTTATATAATAAAATATTTTTTGTAATTGCTGACAAACTATTTTTAAACAAACTCTGTCGGTAAATCTCTGTGTGTGTAAATTAAAAATATGATTTTTATGTAATAAATTATTTTAAATTAATTTTGTTACAGAGCAAACTATTTTTTAAAATGGCGAAGGCGCCAATGTGATTTAAATGTATAGGTACATTTCTTTAAGTGTGATAAAAGTTTGTTGGGCATATTTAGTATATGCTTAACAATATTATTCTTTTATACTTAGATTATTTAATTCAAAAAAAATATACGATATTTGATTTTATGGTGATTTTATTTGAAAAAGATAAAGTCTGGCATATCTTCCTTCCTTTCCGCAGTCTGAGGCAAAGAGAGTGAAGCTCTATATGTGCAAAATAAAAGTATGATTGTTGTGTTACGCAATAAACCATTTTAAATTTATTTTGTTATAAACTGTTTTTAAATAAATAACCGAGTCGCCAATGTCATTTTAAATTATACATTTCGTTAACTGCGATAAAAGGTTGTTGGGTATATTTAGTATATGCGTATCAATATTTTTTTAGTACTTAGATTATTTAAGTCAAAAAATATATGTATCGAGATACAAAGTGTCAAAGATTTCGAAGATTGATTAAATTAATTATGCCCAATCCATTTGAAGTTTTATATCTTAGATAACTGGAATGTCTCGAAAAAAGTTATTGTATAAATCGACTATTAATTTTTATTACTCATCTTTAGGGGAATATAATTATTAACGTCAATTATGTCAATTGCGTTCGAGATAAGTCATCGGTATTCTAGAAAATTAATGTTTAAAGGTAGCCACGACATTTTCAGATGAACGTTTTGCCTGAGAAGATTTCAAACTCGGAATGACAGAATATGAAATTATTTAATAGGTGTGTGAATATTTCTTGTAAAAATACGTAAAGGGTTATTCATCATATTTGAACACACCCCCAATAACTGTATTTTTAAAGTTAGTAACGATTTTAGGATACACAATTCTTATTCGGAGAAACACCTTTTTGGGAAAACAAAATTCGACAACAAAGGAAAGTTGTTCAGTTTAAAAGATCCAGTAAAAAATAAATTGAAATTCGGTGTGATATTTTTGAATATAGCAAACATATCAATAAAGGTGCATCATTTTGCTCTGCACATACTTGATAGATGGATGACATATCATATTCTCCTGTGGAGGTAACAGCAATAATGTCATTTGTATTGTAGTCGGGGGCGGTGGTGAGTGGCTTTATTTGAAATAGGAAAAGTTTGGCATATCTCCTTTCTCCTTCGCACTCCTAGGTTTTAGGGGAAGAAGGTGTGTGTGCAAAATAAAAATATGATTGTTGTGTTATATAATAAAATATTTGTTGTTATTTATTTATATAATGAAATATTTATATTTATTGCAAACTATAGAAAAGAAACCGAGGAGGATGATTTTTGTTATATAATAAATTATTTTAAATTTATTTTGTTATAAAGCAAACTGTTTTAAAAGAAATGGCGGAGTCGCCAATGTCATTTTAAAGTTCAAAGGTTTTAAAGTACTATACATTTCCTTAAGTGCGATAAAAGCTGTTTGCTTGGTATATTTAGTATATGAATATTAACGGTTTTGTTTAATATTCAGATTATTTAAATAAAAAAAATATATGTTTCGAGATACATTATTGTCAAAGATTTCGACGATTGATGTAAGATATAATATCCAAGATTTAGATAACTTAATATATAAGATTTTGTAGATACTGCAGGGGAGAAATATTAATTTTGTCCTTAATCGTGCCTGGCATGGCATCCTTAAATTTATGCAGGAAGCCCTCTTAAATTTAAATTTGAATAAAACAGTATTTTTCCGAGTGAAACGCGAAATTGATAATTATGAATCCATAGTAACGGCACAGAATATAAGAATAATTGTTCTGAACAGTTCTACTGTTAAACTTTTTTCTCGAAATAATTTATTCCAAATAAAATATTTATATTCAATGGGTTGCGACTCCAATAAATACCAACCGAAGGTTGTCGGTTCTATTTCATCCGGTTGGCGCGGTCTGGAGTAAAGCGATACATTCTGTAAATATTTTTTTCAGGATTGCTCGGTGATTTATGACTACGCTTTGGAGATTTAAATGCCCTTAAATACTTGTCATGTAGGATAAGCTTTCTGTCTGTGTATTTGTATTTGAATATTATTAAAAAATTATGTATTTATATTTATTTAAATTTAAAAGGAGCAGATATTAAGAATATATTTACATAAATAGATCATTCACTGAAATACAATTGCAATTACTACTATCTAAAACGATGATATACACCCCGAGACAAAATTAACGTATGAGCAAAACCGTTCAGAATTTCTTGTAACTTTTAAATCCTTAAACATTTTATGTAGATGGCCTAGAATATCCTCTGTCATTATTGATGAACAATTACAATTGTTTGACAGACGCAAAGTAATTAATTTCTAATTGTTTCAGTTATAAGTTTTCAACATGTTTGTAAATTCAGCTACCTTAGTGATTTTTCTGAAATGTCATGTCATCAAGTGAATGAAACACTTTGTCCAGTACTCTTAGAGTAGGAGAACTGAATATTCCACGCAAATTAAAAGAAAATGACGGCGTGAAAGTGGTGACTCTGGTTAACGAGAGACGTAGCCATCGACATGTCGCTAATTTCTTAGAAGTTAGACTGTCAATAATTGGTCGAGTTAAAATTTCAATGAACTTGGAAGTTACGGTAGAACCCTAGAACAAAAAGTCGTAAGAAGTCTATATTTTATGTATATATTTATTGCAAGAGATGAGCGATATCTTATGCAAGTCGCCTTAAAATTATACATTCTACCAGTTTAGAGCTAAGCAGAGCCATAGAAGTATGTCAAAATGTAGCAACTTTTGGACAAACGGGCAGAGGAAGGTTTAATTAAGCAGAATTGGATAATAAAAGATCCGCCTCTGATCACCAGAGAACATAGAGTTAATAGACTGCGTTTTGCAATAGAATACATAATATAGGACTATTAACGACTGGAAATGGGTTTTGTTTTTATATGAAACAAGAGCAAGTCTTAATTCACCAGATGGACGTCAATCAGTATGGCGGAGGTCAGAAGAGAGATTTGGTGCCTGCAATATATCTCTGAGTATCCCATTTTTTGGTGTTCTAGGGAGGGAATTGTTTCGATGGTCATACGGATTTGTTCCTATACGATGGAGATCCATCAATGCACATTTCTACAGAGAAAACATCATAGAGGAACGTGTGATGCCATTTTCCCCGGTTGTCAGGGCCAAATTTACTTTTATGCAGGATAATGTTCTCATGTTGCTAGAGAGGAACTGGAATAGTTTCGATTTGTCAATTTTCGAATTATAGAATTGCCACCAAGAATCATAGATATGAATCCCATGGAGCATCAATGGGATGCACTAAAATGATCAGTTAGGTACCACATTCCTGCACCTATGACTCTTGGGGAACACGAACAAATCGCTCCTGTCGAATGAGAGAACATTCCTCAGAAAAACCGTATCAAACCACAGGAAAACCACATTCCTTATGAAAACCATAAGCATCAGTAGCATGCTCAAATAAGTGGAAGCAGTGATAAGCGCTGCAGGAGGACCTACATGCCACTGAATTTAATTAATTTTACCTCCAATTTCCAAGTTTTTCATTAACACCGTTTTCATTACATTTGACATTATTGTTCCTTTATTTTATTTACTCATGTTTCTCCTGATAATACCATTCTAATTTGTTAAACATTAATTGATTTTAACATTACGTAAAGTTTTACTGAAATGAAACAAAAGAAATTGCGAAAAATGCAATAGCATAGCAATTCAATAACAATAACAAATAACAAGTAACATAACATAACAAATAGCAGTATTATATTGCTATTTGTTATGTTTTGTTATTAACGGTTTTGTTAAATAACAAAACAATGACAAATTGGTAACAATACAAAACAATACAAAACAATAACAAAAAATAACGACACAATAACAAATAGCAATACAATAGCTGTAAATTAAGAAAAAAAAAAAAAAATATATATATATATATATATATATATATATATATATATATATATATATATATATATATATATATATATATATGTACCGATATCTCTAAATTTTAAAATTAAATATCTTTGTTATTCATCGCAGTTGTCTATCGCGGAGTTAATAAAAGTGCTATAGTTTGCTCCGCATCTACAATATGGATGGGTGGCCCATTCTATTCTCCTATTGCTTGATAGCTTTGACATTGTCGTTAGTACTGTAGTCTGGATTGGGGTGTCCCGTATTATGGGTGTCATTGTGTTCTTGAGTTAGAAATTCTCAGTATACTTAGTTGTCATTTTTCTCATCTCTAGGTTATAGAAAAATTGCAAGAGCTTTTAGGTTAGGAAGAAAAATAAGAGAAGGAGGAGAGGTGCCTTTAAAGCAAGGATTTATGAAAATAGACTTCTGTATCCAAAGTTTGAACATTTTAAAAAATCTTGGAATTTTGAATCCCAAAATTTGTTATAATTCTCGTCCACTTATAATTTTCTTTAGATATTTCTTTGGTGAATATCTAAGTAAGACGTTAAATATTGTGTACATTGTTACATTATATTACATGAGAGGTTGTTGAATATCTAAGTAAAGCTATAAATATTGTGTACATTATTCTTATTATATCTAAATAGTATTCTGCATTAGTATATGATACTTTAATAATTGTTTTGCATTACAATAATCTATTATATTTTGCATCAGTTTAAAAATAAATACTTATACAAAACTAAGGGAACGGTAGGTGTTATCTTCTTTAAACGATACTTAAGTGCTTTGAAATGGGAAATTCACTATGACAGATATATGACGTAAAAGATGAAAACTATATAAATTAAATACCACAAACGCTATTGGAACCTACGCTATTTCATATATCTCGATCGAAAAGAATTATAAACTAGAAGGCGCCAACAAGAAGTAATTTTATAGAATAAATTTGAATGGTGTAACACTGTAAATTTTCCTAAGTTATTTGATTACATGATCCTGCACAGGAGCTAGTCAGATGTATTTCATGAGAACGTACGACGACGTTATCTGCCGTAAGGGCACAACTCAATTAGTTTGTATCATATTTTATAAATCTCTGACGAGATAACTTGCAACATAAGTTCCGGAACATGATTCTATTCAAGAGATGCGAAGCAGTCAAGTTTATAATAGTGTACGTAGTTACAACGTGGAAAGTTTGAAATTTACTAAAGACGAATTTTCAGTTTAGTAACGGATAAGAACGGGTTTCCTTTTGTTTTGAAATTGAGATAAACAATTGTTAAAATTATATTACTGGAAATTTTATATAATAATAATAATAATGATTGTATACGAATACCAGCCGCTGTTCGTTCCCAAGAATAACAGGCGCATACTATATTGGTCTCAATTCCTTCACGCGTTCTTCTGGTTCATTTTTTGTAAACTTTGGTGGCGATTTGTAACGGAGATTGGAAAAGTAATACTGATTTTATATAGAAAACTCAGTCAAACTAGGACCAGAAGAAAAAGAAATCTTCATCAGTATTTTTTGGAGATGCTGGTAACATGTATGTTTAATTAAAACAAAAAAAAATGAATTAGTTTAAGATAAGAATATACCATTAATTCAATAAACTACAATAACTGCGTAATTTAATAATTATAATAAATAGTTTAGTTTGAGTAAAATTTCAACAATTACTATCTATTTCTTTTTCATTACAGTTCTACTACTATAATGAATTTTATTATAGTCCTATAACTATAATAAAGAGTATTATGGTATTAAAATATAGTATCATAATACAATAATAGTATAAAAGTATCTTTTATTCTTTAAAGGAGCCTCTCTATTTCGCTAATTCAGTGCAAGTACGTAAAAATTAAAATAACATTGCTGTACTAAATCTAATGGCTCATGTAGACATAAGTCGGTCAGAAAATTATAAAAATAATATTTTATATGTACAAAAATATTCTATATAATAGGTTAAAAAGAGCATGATAGGTTTTCACTTTCAAGTCATTCTTAAGACGATTCCTTTTTTACCCTTATTAATATTATTTAGAATCTAATCTTAAACGATAACTAATTAAATTATAATTTAAACATAAAACAACTTTAGACTCAATATTTATAATTTTTAAATATGTATCTTAAAATGATAATGAATGAATTGAGAAATAAATTACTGAATTACCAAACATTCACAAATTATTACCAAAGTATTTTTGAAAATATACTTAACACACTGAAAGAGAGACATTGTATATTTTCGAGAAAACAGTAATTCACAAACCATTACTCTTATATTTTATTCCGCATTCTAAATATTGACAGAGCTATTTAACTTAAAAATCACAATGGTCTGCTCAAAAATTCTGTATAATAATCTAAAAGTTTTCCTCGGCTAACGGACCTTCCTGCCTCGGCTAACGGACCTCCTTATTATTCAAGCAAATGGAGCGGAATTAACTAATTGCAAGCCAACCAGATGTGCGATGATATGGTGTGGTGAGGGGTAGATAATACTTTAAAACTACTCTAATTTTTAAATGTGTTAAAGTGGGGAATATACGAGAATATCCTAGCTCATATAGATATCTTGTGTTTAATGAGCACTGTAACTCGTTCAGAGTTACAGTGCAACAAGTTCATACCTATACATAGGGTGTCTCAGTTGTAATTATAGGATTTGAATTGTGCCCCATTTGTGTTCTGTCAGAGATAGGGCGTCAAGATTTAACTACTGTCATCTACAAAACATACTGTCGTCAACATGCCGCGATTAACAGTTCAACAGCGAATATCTTGTGTACAACTCTTTTATGAAAGTGAGCGATTATTTACAGTTACATTAAGAAAAATTTGCACGAAATTAGGACAAAATGAAGCACCTACAGATTTAACAGTTCATAACTTATTCAAGAAATTCGAAAATACGGATTCTGTTATTGATAAGTCAACACTAATACATCCTCGTTATTGTGGATCAGATGAAAATACTGCTGTAGTGAAATAATGTGTAATTCTTGCTTTTCAATCATTTAAATTCTCCGACATAATAACGTATACTTTTTTCTTTACGTATGCATACAATAAATAATCTAGATGTGTCAAATCTGGCGAATCGTTGGCTAGAGAAGGGAGCAACCTTCTTTAGCCAACGATTCGGAAATATCTGATCTAAATAACTGCATACAGTTGCTGCATATTTGGGAGGTGCGCCATCTTACCGAATAAAGTAATTTCTGGAAAGCTAAGTTTCCTTTACATCTGGATATAAAGTTATTGTAGTATGAATATCTCGAAGACAATTCAAATACCTTACACCAGTTAGGTTTACTTCCAAGAAACAGGGACCTAGAATTCTTCGTCGACTATGGCATACGATACGTTCACATTCTGGAAATCTTGAGTGGGATATTTCATCATCCATCGAGGATTATTGGTATACTAACAACGGCAGTTTTGTCTATTGACATGGTCGTTAAAAATAAAGATTGCCTAATAAAAAAGATGGTATTTACGAAATTATTATAAATATTACATAGCTGTTGCATTTGCTCGCCATTTTTAGACAGCAAAGCATACCTTATAAGGATGGTGTTTTGGTTTATTCAAGATTTTGTGTACTATAGACGCTGCCATATTTTCATGTAGTGTCTTCTCTTCTATTCCTAACAAAATATTAAGCTGATCGTCGTATGATGGTGATTATGGACCAGATTTAGGAAGATTACGAACATGCCTAAGTTAGCGGCAGTTGGACTCAACACTGCTTACTATGTTTTAGATAATGGGTTGCCGATCTCGATCAATTGCATTGAACAATTCAACTGCTTCTTTTTGGATGTGCGTCTTGTCTCCGAATCCGATGAAGCAAAGGATATTGCTTTTTACATATATATATATATATATATATATATATATATATATATATATATATATATATATATATATATATAAATTATTTCTCGTTTAGTTAATTTAATCACTTTCATTACAAAATGATACTACTCAATAAACACTTCAAAAACACTGCTTTTGTGATAGAAAATATAAGAAATTTATTCTTTAAAGAAATAACTTCAAAAACCAAGAGAAATACTATCCATTTAATGTGCACCATTCAAGCTTTAGCAGAAGTAAGCTGCACTAAAGTAATCTAACATAAATAAGGAAGTATTATCACTAAGGCTACTATTAGGTAGTCGACAATGTACAATTTGAACATTTAATTTAGTTGATTTTTTAAATAATCATTGTCACTATATTTGGTATTTTAAAATTGTAAAATCGTTTTTATTCAGTTTTATCTAATCTATCCACACGCTAATATATTTTTTAGGGTAGAATAATCTCTACAACGCTGTAATTATTACCGCTGTAATTAGAGTATGTAAAAAAAATGTGCCCCTTCACGATCCATTCTAGAAAAGGAGGTTGCCATTAAAACAAAATATCAACGACGTCATGCCTCCTATATGAATAATCCTGTATGTATTAATCATATTTTAAAGAAATGCTCAACAAAAAATGAAATTTGGCGGGTCTGATAATATTTTACAAAGTTATTCTTTGAATTTTTAACGAATTTATTCAATACCTTACGAAAGCATTTTATAGGAAAATATCTTAAGAAGTAAATTTTTGTTTTTAACGGATTTTGACATAAAAGCTGTTACTCACACTTTCGTGCACAATGCACTAATTGCAAGTAACATCATGGTACTATTGGCGTGCATGTAATCTCTGTCTTCAGCTTATCAAGATTACCTGGTTTAGTAGCGCAAACCAGTTAATTTCAGGTATTCTCATAAAAAAGGTATAAACAAATTTTGTCAGGCCAGAGTTTTTATTTAATACTTTTCATCGGCAGTATATATTGTTTCTTACTCGAACACAAACTTGAAACTGATATTTTATTTCATGATGTCTACTTAAGCTCAAAGATCTTAAATTACAATACTGACCTTTAGCCAGTACAGGTGCAATAAAAAATTGGTTGTGGTTTATAATAAATGTATTATATTTGTGAAAACTACGGAGACAGTGTCCAGTCCCTATTTTCTGTTTAGTGCGTTCCGGTCTCTATGAATAAACCAACCCCCCCCCCCCCACTGCAAATATCCTTACATAAATTACTTTCATTTTAACAATGATTACTTTTATTTTTGAGAAATTTAAAAAGGGAAATTATGTCAACCTGTGTGAATAGACTTATTCACTTATATCGTTATGGCTTCCTAACGCGTCTATTTCAAGCAAAACGTTTACAGTGCACTGTAATCAATCCCTATTCTTAAATCTATGGATCAAGTCTTTAGAATGATGATACTGATAAATGCACCATCTGCAACTATATAACAGTAGTTCTAATAGAAATACATTTTATTAACTTCGATATATTTTCTGTGTGCCATACTCTCAATCAATATAGATCTCTCTGTACCAGCATATACATTCCATCACAAAATTGTTGAACTGAGAATATCGCGATTGGTTTTGCGAAACAAAAAACTGTACGACGGTCGAGGACCCTTTCACAGAAGTACAGGGATAATCGTCGGATAAATGGAGCATCTTTTCTATTTTGCACAGGGGTGAACATTTTCCCTATATTAAAAACATAATTCTATATTTCACGAGATTTTTTGCGGGCAAACACTTTATAAATCATGCCCGGTTAGCACCCCTCATAACTTCGATGATATATGGCCACTCTTAAAAGATGGAAAAAGTGTGCGTCGGATAATATACAGTTAGCGTAACTATTATGGTTAAATGTTAGGTACGCAGAAAAAATTATACTAAAAACCAACGTTGTGCAGTATCGTAGGCTCTGCCGGCAATTAAGGTCGTAAAAATTATACAACTTAATTGTTTTTAAAGTTTAGGTGCAAAGAACCAATAAATATGATGAAAAACAGCGTAAGAACTATTTTATAACTATGGGCGCTGTGAAAGTTTCGAAAAAGTCTATAACTCAATTGCATTATTTGCCTTAGCATTTAATTCGTCTCGAACTCGATGACTTATTTGAAATGCAGTATTGTGTAATTTATATTTTGATACTTGTTATAGTTCATTTGGTCAAGTATTTTTAATATTTTTATTCCTTCTGTAATTCAATAGTAGACTTAGATTATAATATTATTTTTGGCCATGTCTTCAAATTTTAAAAAGTAAATGTTGTGCAGGTTCGTGCCTTTCGTACTTGAAGGACCACCCTTGGTAGGGAATGACGAGACGAGACGTAACTTAACAAACTGCTTTATTTGATACCATTTACAATGTGTTGTGGACGAGCGTGTACAATCTTACTTATATATGTGTCGAACGTAGGGAGCACTCCTTTTTTTTTTTAATAAATACAGGGCCGTCGTAAAAATATAAAGGTAAAATTCCTACAAATGTAATGCTCGATGAGTTATTTTGAATGCATCTATACATTGCATTTATCAACAATGCAACCTTAATAAAATTTTGGCTCCCGAGAGATCCATATTATTGCGGTATTTTTCTCCGACTAACTTCTTTCAACCAAAAGTATCTGCAACTAAAACTACATCTTCAATTTCAGACTCACCTTGTATACATTATCTTCGACTGCTCTGTGGCCTAGGAATATTTAATAGGATATTTTATATTCTATGCTGCATCTGCTATTCTTTACATTATTTAATGTACATTACAGCAACAATGTTTACATTATTTAATGTACTTTGTACATTGGCGTGTACACTTTTTGTGGGGAATTGTTTTCATTGTTGGACGATAGAAATTGAAGTGTAGCTGATTTTGTTATTGATAAGTCAAAGAACTACAAATATATCACTAGCATACCAAGTGTATTTAATAAATAGAATATCAATACGTAAACAAGAACAGGAATATGCGTATTTATTAAACATAGTAAGTATAAGTACTTACTAAATAAGTACAGAAATAAACATTAAAACTGTATTAACTGTGTTTCAATACAGTTTAACATATTTTAATATATTTGATACACATTATCCTATAATACAATCTAAAACACTATAATGCAGTCCTAATATAGTTTAATCTAGTCTAATCTAGTCTAATATACTCTAGTTTAATAGAGTCTAGTATAGTCTAAAATAGTTTAATATAGTCTCATATATTATAATATAGTCTGATATTATTATATAGTCTAATATATCTAATAGTCCATTATAGTGTAAAATAGGCCAATATATACTGATATAATCTAGTATATTAATAATGAAGTCTAATGTTGATTAATATAGTCTAATTAATTCTAATATAGTCTAATTTAGTCTAATATATTCTAATATAGTCTAATATAGTCTAATATAGCATAATATAGTTAGATACGATTTAATATAATATTATACAGTATAGTGAAGTTTAACACAGTTTTATAGAGTTTAGTATTTCATTTTCGAAGTTAAATACTTTTCAGCGTGGCTTCAATATGATAATTACATCTTGCCTGTTTCATATATAAATTAATGCAATCATCTAATCCTCCATATCTCAAAGGATTATTAACTCCTTTGAAAGATATTTCCCTTATTCTGGAACAGTCCTCTAAAACTAGATTAACATTATGACTGACCGCAACTCTTACTGACTTCTATTAAATACTATTCCTTAGCTAGTGAATGTAAATATTGGATATTTGTATGTTTTCTTTAGATTATTTATGTTTTTTAATCTTTTGAAATTAAGGTTCATCACATTAATACGTATTTTATTTTTGAAAATTTCTGTTGAATTGTTACTGCTATATAGTTGTGCATAATGGTATGGTTGTATATGAGTAGCTGTTAGGAAAGATTTCTATATATTTTTGAATAATACCACATGCGTATTATTACGAGTAAGCAAATCGCAATAATATTGCGCCTCCCCCTTGCTCATATCGAAGGTATCTCCGGAGCATGCCTCTAGAGGCTTCGGATCAAAAAACAAAAGTTATCACGTTGTTCGCAAGGGTCGATTTACTATACTGATTCTGTCAAAATGCCGAAATTCGAACGGAAAGCATTTCGTACGTCGACCTAAATATTTCGTGACACACACACGAAAACAGTCGTTTAGTATATAGAAAGATTTTTATTATGCAATTTCTTGGCAACATTTCTTGAAAGGTTTATTTATTCCTGAGATTATCTCAGCAGTTAGTCTCGGACAACTGGGGAGTTTGGTATTGATTCAGGTACATCCTAATTATGTGACAGGCGTAATATGAAACCCTTCTAAATTGGTTTATATATGTAATTTAGAATGTCTACCTTTTTTATCTTAACTATTAAGTTCTTGGTCATTACGCCTGTTACCCATATGATTATTGGAATAATTTATATTCTATCCAGGATCCAGATGTACTTAATTTCTACCTCTAGGCGTTCATATTTTTAAATCTTCTCGGTTTCCGTTTTTCTGATGTTTTGGGTCAGAAGAAAAACTATATCTACAATGTGCTGTTTTCGTTGTTCTTTGGGAATGAAGACGATATGTAGCCTATTATAATCCACTGTTCTGTCAGTGATTATTGACTTGTCCTAATAAAGCAGATGACTATCGTTCTCGATGGCTAGCGGAGGCTGATATTTGTAGTACAGTAGTAGGTTCCACAACAGGTTGTACTTTTGTATATTCACAACGCATATACATAGCTCATTTCGCTACATCACCCAATAATATGGTCGATTGCATTCCCACGTCTTTTTTTTCTTAATGAGGGGGACGTAGCCGGTTATTACGCGAGCCAGATAATTGGCCCCCCTGATCTGTGTCCCACCTACCTCGGAACCGCTGTGGTTTCTCATCGAGGTAGGGGTCAATCATTCTCTAGATGTTGTAGTGTTATTTCATTGCCCTACGTCTCCCGTCCATAAAAACGATGAGGGGTTCGGGCCTAGCTCCCTCTCTTCTTCCTCCTTCTTCCCCATTATATTTACTATCATTCTCGCTGCAAGAATCCAGACATTCACACTTTTCACCATCCCACTCAATAATTCCCTCACGCTCTCATGCCGACCCACTCCTATCAAATATTCTTCCCTCTCATCCGACCAGCTCGGGAATCTGAGCAACGTATGCTCGGGGTTATCCCTTTCTCTACAGTATACGCACTCATCCCCATCCACCTTCTCTATCCCACGCAGGTACTCCCCGAAGCATGCATGGCTCGATAGCACCTGCGTGAGGTAGTATCCTATTAGTATATCCGGCCATGGGTTGAGAGGAAACACGGGGAGTGTTTCCTCTCAACCCATGGCCGAACGGATGGGATGAGAGACCTAGTCCATGCCGCGCATGTCTCTACATTTCACCAACAACTCATCCACAGCTTTTCCCTAGCATCCCGGTACACCTCCTCTCTCTCCTTCGAGAGAAGATCGATTAGAGGCATACCGGCAATAACTAACACCACGGCCCCAGAAACACTCCTATAAGCACTCGCCACACGCAATGCCGCCTTTCTCTGCATACTCTCAACCACCCTTCTCCACTTATCCACATCCAAAATGTCAACCCAAACGGGATCGGCATACAACATAGACTGCGCCGCTTCCGCAAGGACTCTCCTTTTAGCCGCTCTGGGACCCCTCAAGTTGGGCATAAGTCGCCCAAAAGCCTCCACTGTCCTCCCAACCTTTGCCATTGTATTTTCTATGTGAAGTCAGAAATGCAGTCCCGGGCCTAACTACATCCATAGATACTTCAGTGCTCTTCCTGGTTCGATTGAGAAAGCCACACGATTGATTCAATGAATGGTGGCTTTCTCTGTCTGGTGAGGAGGATGGCCTCTGTTCTTTCACTAGCCAGTCTTTGCTTCGTTAGCATACCCCCGTTACATTTACGGAATTAATGTTCCACCTCCTTTTTCAAAATATACACTTCTTATAATTGCAGTAGATAAACTGCGGTTTCAGGGTAAAGATCTCCTGTATTTACCTAGTCGATGCCCGCTCTGTCTAGTAGGGTGGAATATTTACTGTGGATCAAACTCCACGCCAGTTGGTTGGCTCCACTTGGTCTTAGTGGCGCTCTATGAACGTTTTCCTGATTCAGTTTGAGTGTAGTATATCCTAGATAAACGTGAACTACTTTCTGGTGAAGTGCTTTATGGCAGTCTTGGAAGTACTTCTTAATATCTTCTCCTGCTCTCTACATAATTCTATGATGTTAATTAGACCTTGTCATCTTGATGTATTTTATTCCTAACCTCTCGATGGGGGATCGTGGATTGTGGTTCCTAAGTTTTATTAGTAGTCGACGAATTAGCTTATATAATTCACTCAGATCTGAATTGCTGTATTTGAATATCCCGAAGGAGTACATGGAAACCGAAATAGCTCAGGCGTTTATAGCTATAGTTGTGTTTCGTGAGTTTACTGATGTATTCAACAGATTTACCAAACGACCTCTGTATTTCTCTTTGAATTGTATACTATTATTATTAACACGATTTAGTATATTTTATTGCAGTTTAATACTTTTTAATACAGTTTTATACTGCTTACTATAGGTTAATATTAAATAATGCAATGCAAAAGAATTTAATTAAAAAGAAATTGCACAGATCACCTTCTTAACGAAGTTAACTGTGATTATAAAAAAATATGGCTAATTGAGTTTTTCTTTACTTGAAGAACTTTTCTGTTTAAAATTCCCCTGCGCGTTAAACCCTCCGTCACGATAACGATTGTCTAAATAGAGTTTAAACACCTTGTATGGTGAACGGTATATGAACGTTAAAAGAGATAAGCTGGCCATTTCCACAGAGACAAGATATTTATGGATCATATTTTTTGCCTAAACGGATGGTTATTAAAAGAAAACGTTTTCCGTTGCTCGTAAAAATCCCTTAATGAAATTTTCGTTCATAACGCATGTTCTCTACTGGCTGCTGTTAAAGGAAGCTGTTTCCTTAATTTAATTTTCCTGTTGAAATCGTATATTTTTACAATTAACTGAAGAACCAATTTAGAAGCTGATTTATCTTAATTTTCCATTAGTGGCGATATAGATAAGGCTCTAGAGCAAATAATATACTGATATTCAATGAAAATAAATGTTGAGAAAGTAAATAAAAGTTCATAAAGTAAACAACATAATATAGTTTATACTAACACAGAAATTCCGTTAGACACTAAAACATTTCTGTTAAAATGTTATACATGTGTTTTCTCTCTTATTAAATATACCAATGTAATAACTTCGCTTCACTATATTCTTCCTACAAATTAATCGAAGAAGCCGTTACTCTGTGATAGTTCATAATTCATAATAAGTATGAAAAATCGGGAGTTTATAGGTTAAATTGCTCCTAGTACAATAGCACATGTATAGGACAAACGAGACGTAAATTTAGAACTAGATATCTTCATCACAATAGCTCCTTCAGATTACAGAAAACAGATTCTACTTTTGCTAATCATATCTTAGAAAGTGGACATAATTTCCCAGATATTAATAATACGAAAATCCTACACTATGCCAGCAAAGGTTTAAAACTTAATTAGTTAGAAGTAATAGAAATCTATAAATATAACAATAGTGATAATTTTAGCTTGTTAAATGATTAAGTAGATATACTATATTCTCCTCTTTTTACTGTTATCCAAATTAATTAACCCCTGTATAATAGTTCTAATAATATTCATGGAAATTCCCACTATTTGATGGTCGGGATTGCACCATTTATGAAACACGTTTTCTTGTAAACCTTAACTACCTGTTTATTGTCATAACACTTATTCTCTCTATTTCGATAGTATATATTATAGGAACAAAGTGTATTTTATTTTTAGTTGAATCATCGTTTGAAAATGACATAGAATATTTCGATACTGCAGTCATGTTTCTGTGAAAATATAGTGGTATAAAACTTAGTATTTATTTTACTCATTTCCGTTGTATATTTTTGCTATTTACATCGAAAATGCAATAACAGTGTCATAATATTATTTTACAATTTGCCTTATAATACATTATGTAAGACATATCTTGTTCCCATAACTATTACATTATAACAGATTGTTACGGGGCGACGCAGACTTGATATTTTGTGTTGTTTACTTCTCACCAATTTTGTTGAAACTAATTTGTTTTCTGTGTACAATATTCTCCAATTATAATTATATGACTGCTCTCTACTTTGCATAATTTCTCGATTTCAACTTACCGTCAGGCTCAATTCATTCTGGTTAATTAACTCTTTTCTACTAAACTACACATTCCTTTGTTAAAATCCCAACGGTATTATAACTCGATATGTTTTATATTTAATTTACTCCAACCTTTGTAGTTGCAGTATTCTGAAACCCAACCCAGTCTCATTATTCTATCAATTTCTTCGGCATTTTTTGCCACATGTGACTTGTTTGATTTTCGTTTGGCGACCCTTTTATATACTTTATTTTGTTACGGAAAAATCGATCGAACATTAATTGGTTTCTAGTGTTTACAAATTCTATGGTTTTTAAGGTTTTATTTGCTTTTATGTTGTTAAATGTTTTTTATTGTCTGAACACTATAAACGGTTAGTTAAAGATAGAATATAAAAATATTATATTTAGCATATACATTATTTATAATATTTTTAGTAGGTAATATATTACAGAATAATTTAATCGATTTATTGACAAAATTGAAGTAATTATTTTTTATATTAATATTGTGTTATGATCTAGTCTGAGAGTAATGTAAATTAGTTCTATTACTCAATGCTTAAAATAACTAAATGCCTATTACTAAATACCTAACTCTATTACTAAATGCAATTATAGTCTAAAGGCCACCCATTGGAGTATCCTAAGACTGCAGTAGAAATTTGAGGCCCATTTTTGTTATGCATTAATGCGATCACTGACTTTCACTAACATTGCCTCCTTCCACTAATTTAAAATGCTTCTTCCTCTTTAAAGCTTGTCACTAGGCTATTATTGTTGAGGATCTAAATTGCCTTGACATTGACGTGCTGCAGAAACCTTTCTTCGTGGCTCCTTGCATATTCAGATCTCTATGGAGTTAATCATTTCTAATATACCAGGGTGCACATACGATATGTTTTAATACTTTGTTTTGGAAAGTTTGTATAATGTTTACGTTACTTTTTTCGGTATAGCCCCAGAGCTGTATACCATAAGTCAAAACTGGCTTCAATATTTGCTTATATAGTAATAGTTTATTATGGACCCATAAGGCTGAATCTTGTTTTAAGAGTCAATGCATTCTTCTATATCTAATATAATAATGCATTCTTTTTCGTTTACACTTGAGCTGTCCAGTGATGTTTAGTATCAAATATTAAGCCAAGGTGTTCCTCTGTTGTTGCAAACCCACTATCAACAGATATATAGAGGTGTTCCCTTTTAAAACATCACCCTGTATAACAATGCAGCAAGCGAACGAGACATGGTTTAAATTTTAAAAGCATATAAATAAGAAGGGCTTTCTTCAAACCGCGGAAAACAATCATATTCCTATTTTTTTATGTACTACAAGTCTAAGCAAGACTCTCTATTACTCTAAATGAAAATCCATAGTCAAGAAGGTAAAAAAAAGTGAAACTATTCATACCCACCCTCACTCAATGTAGATATTTACATTTGTTTATCCAATTAGGCAGCGAGAAATCTATCACTTTGTATGTCTTTTATAGCTAGACTAGTATATGATGTATAACATATCAGCGTTATATCATGTATTAAAGATGACCATCGTAGAAGGCGAGAAACACATAAAAGTAATTGACTAACATCATAAAAATAATTGCTTAATGAATTTATGTTCATAAAATCATATTTAGAATCAGCTACCATCAAAGGATTCTCCAGAACGGTTCTTTGAGTCAAAGGTTTCACAAATATGGGATTTGCAACTCCCATTTCGTAGGGTAGGTTTTAATGTTTCTGTAAAAACATATTTTGAATACAGTAAATACGTGTAATAAAAAAAAAAATTTAGATATACTCGTGTCATGATTTATACACATGTACTATAGGGTCAATAGGAACGCTCGAAATCATCAAATTTTGTTTCCAAAAACAGTGTTTCGTTCCAGAAATATTCGGCGCATTACGTAATTTTTATTCTCGCTATAGCCGTCCCGCCAAGTCGACTATTCGACGTTTGGTGGTCACACTTGAGTCAACCGGTTTGATATATAATCAGCCAACACCTGTACGTCACCGAAACGCAAGGTCTGCTGAAAACATCGCTGCTGTGTGTGAAAATGTACGGGGAAACCCGAAGCAGTCAATTTATCGTTGTTCACGAGAGCTTGGCTTTTCTGCGACTTCAACTTGGTGAATTTTCCGTAGAAACTGTGTTCTACATCCATATACAATCTAGCTGATCCACGAACTTAAGGTACACGAACATAGAAAACGCTCTGTGTTGGCTGATTCAGCTCTGGCGCAGTTGGAAGTTGACCCAAATTTCGTCAAAAATGTCATCTTTACCGACGAGGCCCATTTTTGGGTCAATGGATATGTGAACAAGCAAAATTGTCAGATTTGGGATGATACTAATCCACACGAGATACACCAACACCAAATGCATCCCGACAAAGTCACTGTTTGGTGCGAAACTGGCTTTGGCGATCAACAACGAGCACTACAGATCGATAATAAGCAACTTCTTGGGGCTTAAACTGGATGATATGATACCGACATGTGGTTCCAACAGGACAGTGCTACGTACCATAGAGCGCATGCCATGATGGACATTCAGCACGAGCGATTTGGGGGCATGGTTATCTCGCGCAGCGGAGACGTGAACTGGCCACCGATATTGTACTATTTAACGACTTTAGACTTATTCCTTTGAGGTTATCTTAAATTGCAGGTCTACGCGAATAAGCCTCAAACAATTGATGCCCTCAAAGTCAACATAACGAACGCTATCCAGCAAATTCAGCCAGATTTACTGTCATCGAAAATTGAACCTCCTGAATAGATACCACCAAACAAGGTCGCGGCAGACAGTTGAATATGGAATACAGCGTAATTCCATACTTAATGCCATAAACCATTCTTTCTAATATAAAAAGAACAACTGAGTGGATATCTTAAACACATGTACATATTTAAAAATCGAGCGTCGTTATTGAAATATATTTTCATTAAGTCGATAAATCTGTAGACGATATTCTACTGTCTTTATTTTAAAACTGTCACCACTACTAATTTGATATAATGTAATCGAACTAAAAACATAAAATATAATCCGAAAGACAGTCTTGTAAAAAATCTGGCTTGGTTGTAGAAAACCTACACGTATGTTGATTCAAATATGTAAATGTTAGTAAATGCGCGCGTATTATTTATTCAGTTAAATTGATTATGTAATTGGCGTTAAGGGGTCAGGTTCCATATGACGTTCAGTAAAAATATTATTCACCTTTTTTTATAGCTCGAAATGTAATTTTTAATGTTAAGGGCACATTCAATCGATTGACATAATATTTGTTTGTTTTAAATTCAGGTGACGAGGTGAAAAATAAATATTTATTTGGTACAATTAATTTCTCGTTCGCGTAGTTAATTTTTCATGTTCGATTAATTTTGTTCTATTGGAATGTGCGTAACTAAATACAATTAACCTGCTTAAAAACATGAGAAAGTATACTAATTTGTTATTATATATTAGCACGAGAGTACTGTTCATTTCATCGCTATTTGCCAAATAAAAAATTCTGTCATCTTGCCGATAAACGGAACAGTCCGCCTGAGTCTAGCCATAAAAACAAGCCACGGTATGAGATAAGAGTCGTTTCGAATTTTTTATTTGGCAAATAGTGATGAAATAAACTACAGGTACGTGATTGTAACAACCAAAACTAGAACATAGTTAATGTCTCAAGGGCTGTTTCAGATTACATTTCGAATGAAATCATAATATTTTATTTTGGTAATGTAATTTTTGAAAAGAAAATTCGGAAAACAATTATTTTTTGTATTCAACAAACAGGTAATAAGTTTTGTAAGGAAAAATAGTGAAGTTTACTCTCAGAATATTTGGTCAATGTAGTTGACATTATTGGGAAACTATTGTTTATTTGAATAATATCAAACGAATGTTAATTAAGTATTTCATTAATAGTTTTCATTGTTTTGCTCGTTCGGTAATACAGTGCCTTCATGTCAAAATTATCTACTCCTATTATTTCTGTTAGCAAGAAAAATGACCTGTAACAAACAATACGTATATATAAACATGGATAAGGAAGTTTAAAAGTTGTATGCGTTGCAGTTTTGATTTAATCCCCTTACCTCCTGATATTCCCACTTAAACATTTTAACCGGACCCCTGTATTGCAATACACCTTTTTAAATGTTCTAAAAATTATGATTCAACTGTGTTTAGAAATCTGAAATTGGTCGATCGGTTTTCATTATAGATAAAAAAATAAATTAGTGGCATATTCTACGGACTATGCTATGAGATCAACGAGTATTTAAAGCATGTATAGGCAGTAATAATGATTTTAAACTGTCAAGTAGTGTCAGATGCAGTGACGATGATTGGATTATTTTTTTACAAGAAGGAACTAAATTTATTTTTATTTATGGTACTGAAAATCCTAACTCCGCCTGGGGTTGGTGGATTGAGTAGCTTGGTAACTGCTACTGCCGGTCCCAAGCCCGGATAAAGGAGGAGGGTTCCTAGGTCAGACCAGCACCCTATCTAGGATAAATAAGCACACTGCTCATAGAACCGTAACTTTGCCTTTAAGGCAAAGAGACGAAGAAAGCAGATTGCTCACATACAAGAAGAAAGAAGAAGTAGAAGAAAAGCCTGACAGCTCTGTTTCTTTATGAAAAACATCATAGCAAAAATGTGCGACTCACATGTCTGTTTAACATTCATTGGAAAAATTCGAAAGAACTGGATCCATTGCAACAGAGTAAATAACAAGCCGAGAGTTCTTACTGAAGCTACACAGATTGGGATTTTAGGCCATTTCATAATTGATCTTACTACTTCAATTCCAAAAGTCGCGAACCGATAAATATTTCAGTTGGTTCTATACACAAAGTTTTAAAAAGCTTGCTGAAGAGTGATATTTTTATAATTAAAGAAACAAGTTCTTTAATTATAAAAATATCACTCTTCAGCAAATCACCGAACATTTTACAACTCCGTCATGTGTTCACATATGACGGGGTTGTAAAAGAAATGTTTCTTTTTTATTTATATATTTTATATGTATATTACGATTTTCAGATATTGATTTTAATGAATATAATAAATCACTGATAATAATATTAATAACCATTTATTAGGCGACAAACAGTGGACAAATATTCAGCAACATAATTATTTACACTCTTCTTATACTATAGAATTGTACCAATTCATGCAGATGGCAAAACCAAATTAATTTAATAAATTACTAAACTAAGTATGTCAGACAATGATTCTATTTCTCTTTTGTGGTTTTAGATTTGCCTTTCTTCTATTGTGATTTTAAACCCATCTTCTCTCTTCAATATGATATCGCCTTGAAGTTGGTAATCGCACTCCTCTACTGTAGAAATAGTTTTATATTTGCGTAGTATACTGGCAAGTAGAACTTTTAATTTTAACATCGCATATTTTCTTCCTAAAAAATACATACGTTTAGGAAATTCATCAAATGTGATTGTTGTAAGTTTGTGTTTCTGACAGAAGAGGAAGAAGAAGGAGAATAAGAAGGAGGAAGAGGAGAAGGAGAAGGAACAATAGAAGGAACAGGAGAACGAGAAGACGGAGAAGAGAATATAAGTAAGAAGAAGAGAATAAGAAACAAAAGTGAGAGTAATAGGGACGATTGGTGTGTGTATATAGCGAATTTTCTAATTGTAACTCTATGGGCTTTTAATCCACTATTCTGATGTACCTTGTATTCTAGGAAGAAGTAATTTACATGTTACAACGGTAATTACTGTACAATATCTTACCAACACAACTTCTTGGCCCAGCACTAAACGGTATATATGCATAGTACGGTCTATCATGGCAATTTTCTGGCAAAAAATTGTCAGGGTCAAATTTTTCCGGGTTGGTGTAATATTTAGGATTTCTGTGAATGGCGAAAATACCAATCACTACCGTTGTTCCAGCTGGTATCGTATAATCTCCACTCTCTAACAAAAAAAATGTCGACATACAAGTTAATACCCTATGAGTGTATATACGAGCTATTTTGCACCTTGTCTTTATTCTAATCACCTACCTAATTTCACGTCTTCATTTACACGTCTTGTTATAGCCGGCACTGGCGGATACATTCTTATGGTCTCCAAAATAACTCGTTCTAGGTACTTCATTTTCACGGTATCATCAAATGTGATTGCTCTGTTGATATTATCCTGGAAAATTTCCTTTAACTCTTCGAAAACTCTATTCTGGATATCCTGATGAGTGCCAAGCACGGAGAGGACAAAACTTGATGCAGCAGCCGTCGTATCGTGACCCTATACAGAATAGAACTGTAGTTAAAAATATTGGTCCCCATAAATGTTTCCATTTTAAGTGAGTAATCTACACAAAATATGCAAACCTCAAACATGATAGTATCAACTTCTTCTCTAATTTCATCGTCTGTTAGTTTATTTTCTTTGGAATGACTCGCTTCAATCATATAGTCTAAGAAAGCTAACCTCTTCTTCTCGCCTAAAAAAAATTGTTTAACAACTGAGTGTTGTGAAACGCATTCTGTTTTACCTATATCATTTTCCTCATCTTCTAAATCATCCTTAACGTATTTGCTGATTATATCTTCTGCCATTCCAGTTTGTTCATTATATTTTGTATCGATCACAGCCTCCTCGTACAAACTCTTTTTGCCTTGTTTCTGTCTAGTAAAGTAGTCCGTTTTTTTACGTTTGATAACCTGAATTCAAAATTACAATAAACTACATAGAGAACATAATGATAGTTGTATTCGTTTCTCTAGAGAAACTTCGAATTCCACTCTGTTTTTTTTTGCTAAAGAATTTGGAAATCAAAGTTACATGTATATTTAACGTTCACAGATTAACGTCTTACCTTTGAAGTTAAGCCATGAATAATATTTAACAGAGAATCCTGATGTTTACTCAACTTAGTGAAATTAAATAAAAAGTCAGGTCTTAGCCAAATTTTTGTATGCCTTAGATGGAGTATGTTGCACATTCTGAAAGATTAATCACATTAGTAATATGTATTTATATATTTGTACCTTTAGTCTAGAGCTAATATAGCAATGAAGATGATGAAAATCAACCACTAAAATCAGGAATTCAGTGTGAATACTTACTTCATAACAGCCATTGCATACTCAAACCCAGTTTCGTCTTCGGCAGTTTTTTGTACACCCATTGCAGTCTCTGAAAATAGTACATATTTACTATGCTTATCTAGTACCCGAGTTTAGTTTTCAAAAGATGAATAAATGTTTAATTGTTATAGTATTTTATGGTTACTTTATATTACCAATTAGTTCCCAGAAAATATTAGTACTTTAATGAAACGATACAGGCGGAAATTTTGAAATGTGCTGGACAGAAAGTAGTAAATAGGATGTTTGAACTGGTAAAATACATATACGAAACGGGCGAGATGCCGGAGGACTATAAAATGAACATTGTCGTTACTATACCGAAAAAGAGAGGAGCCGACAAATGGAGAACTTTAGAACGATTAGTCTAACTTCCCATGAGTCAAAAATTTTAACCAGAATAGTGCAGAAAAGGATGGAAAATAGAGCGGAGGAAATACTAGGAGAAGACCAATTCGGGTTTTGGCGAAATAGGGGAACTCGCGAAGCTATTCTGGCGCTAAGAGTAATGTTAGAGAAAACAATAGAAAAAGGAAAGAACGCTTATATAGGATTTGTAGATTTAGAAAAAGCTTTTGATAATATAAGATGGGAAAAAATGTTGGTGACACTAAAGAGCACGGGAATGAAGTATAGAGATAGGAGAGTAGTACATAATCTATACAAAGAGCAAACTGCTGTTATAGAAGTAGAAGGGGAAAGAAGGGAAGTAGGTATTAGGAAAGGAGTAAGACAAGGATGTACGCTATCACCACTAATTTTTAATCTGTACATCGAAAAGGCGATTAATGTCGTAAAAGATGGATTTCGGGATGAAAGTATAGGGACAGAAACTAAAAAGAAAGGGCTGAGATTCGCGGATGATATAGCAGTTTTAGCATCTAGTAAGGAGGAATTAGAATCAGCGTTGAACGAAATTGAGGCAGTGTTGACAGATTAATATGGAATGAGGGTGAATAAAAACAAAACTAAAGTGTTAGTGTGCAGAGGGCGCGAGAGCAGAGCAAAAACGAAAGTACAAATTAATAATGAAAGACTGGAGGAAGTTAAGAACTTCACTTATTTAGGAAGTAAAATAAATTGGGATGGAAGAAGCGATAAAGATATAAAACAAAGAATAGCGCAGGGTCGAGTAGATTTTAACAAAAAGAAAGCACTTTTATGCTCGGGGCTAATAAACTTAGAAAGAAACAAGATATTTTTGAAAACGTATGTATGGAGCACGGCTCTATACGGTTGCGAAATCTGGACGGCAGGGGAAGCAAGTAGGAAGAAATTAGAAGCTTTTGAGATATGGTGTTACCGAAGAATGATGAAAATACCGTGGACTGATAGGGTTAGAAACGAAGAAGTATTAGAGAAAGTCGGCGAGAAAAGAAGTATGTGGAAAAACATAAAGAAGAGAAGAGATAGAATGGTAGGCCACTTGCTGAGACATGGGGGAATAGTCCGCGATATTTTGGAGGCTAAAATATGAACGAAGAAAGGCAGAGGTAGGCCTAGATTAGACTACTGCTCGCAAATAGTAAGGGATGTAGGTTGTAGCATAATTAGCGAAATGCGTAGGTTGGCACAAGATAGGAGAAGCTGGAGGTTAGCGTTCAACCAGTCTTAGGACTGATGACCTCATGATGATGAATGAAACGATACATTTAAATGAATTTTACCTAGTAATGTATCGACCGTGGTTTCACTCATATAATCGTGAACGTCGAAAGGTTTTCCAATCTCCTTCTTAAAGCTTTCCACCAATTTGTTTCCATTCTTGTTGAAAACAGGCATAAAGGTCTTTAATATTGACGAGTGGAATGTGGGCACTATCATTTTCCTGTGAGATTTCCATTTATCTCCTAAAACCATGTTACTATAAAGAATGCTTAAGAGAAAATGTAAAGAACTTACCTTTGCTAATTAGTAAACCATCCCCTAGCCAAGGTTCAAATAGTCTATATTCGCCAGATTTTTCCAAATGAACATGGCTTCCTAAGATTATCTGGAAGTAATATATCCTGTATTAATACACTCATCTCTTTAAAACTCATCATTCCCTATTTACATTCATTAATATATCATTTTTTGTATATATCTTATATATAAGTATTCTTGATTTACTATTTTTCATTTAAATTCTATAATTTCACAATGAAACACTAATTTATTAATGGTATTTTATGACTAAGACATCTTTGAGAAGAAGATTTAAAATAAATTTATCCTCAGGTGTGACGAATCGATTGTCAATATGAAGAATATATTATCCTAATGTATATACTGTGAATAGTTGGTTTGAAAATAGAACTTAAGGGCTACGAACATTTTAGGAACGTAATAATTAACAAATTGCAATGAGATGTGACAGAAAAAGTCGTAGGTTAGCGATTTGGAACAATTCTTTCACTAACAAGTTAGCCGGCAAAAAGAATTTTCTAATCATTCTGTTGTTAAATATTTTCAAAATAGAGATTTAGAATAATGACAACAAAACTGCGAATTGATAATTATTATAGTCTTTTTACCATTGTGATACTAATCACTCTACAATAAAACAATTTTATTTTCTTTTCAATTTTTTAATTGTAAATTGTCTGCTCTATAATTATTTGTCGTGGTAAACTACTTCATTTAGTGCGAATCATATGGCATCTTTTTGTAACATTCAGCTTAATTCAAACCTATGTTTGAATTTGTGATATCTTAAAAATATCTTAGGCTTCTCTTTCTTCTTCCAAATTTCATATGATTGTTATGTTCAGATAAGTTGAACAAAAATAGTTATTTTATATCATGTTTTAAAAGGATTTGCTTCTCGAAATTCCCAGTGTGATTTTAAGAATATCTGGTATCTTTTTTGCATGCTAAATTTTCAATCTATTATATATTACATAGAAAATCTTACTTAGTTTAGTTTCGTATAGCGTCTAACTTATGTACGGTTTATTTTCCACTTTTAAAATATAATTTTAAATGACCATTGATTGATTACTGAGTGGAGTAATTTATCCTAATGAATAATTTCAATAAATAATTGAAAAAAAGTAAATATAAATATTGTTTTACAAAGACCAAGCGCTATGAAGTATTTAGATATTTATTATTAAATTTTAAAAATCTGATGGTTTAATTGTATGCAAAAAATAATATTTTCATTAAGAATAAGTATACGGAACATAGAATATTTTCAATAAAAATTATTTGTAATTAGATCGAACGATTTGGATGAAGATATGTTGCTTTAGAAGAGGTTTTACCAGAAGCATGTTAAATATCAAAACGATATCTCACATTATGCAAGATTAATGTAGCAAACTGGACATAATTTTCCTATAATAGAAACTAGCAATAAATGAAACATAACCAGTTTATATTATATACCAAAAATTTGATGTGTGTACATATTTTTTCCTTATTTATTAAAGCACATTCACGACATATTTATGTGTTAGCAGTACAATTTACCTCAACATCTCTCACGTCACCTAATCCTACATACAGCTTTGACCCCATCCAAAACCTTCCCACATCAACTTTGTGCGTTGTTTGATAGTATTTCCATGCCTTCTTCATCATATCTAAAATAATAAAGTATAATGAACTTTTTTGTATAAATGTAATCGTAGGAAATAGAATAAAGCGTATAAGCCAAATAATACATATATATGTCATGGGCCAAGTGATTAATTTCCCATTAATCATCATTTATAATGCCTAGGTACTATTCATTTCATTTTATTTGCTAAATAGAAAACTTTCTTATCTTTCCGATAAACGGAAGTCTACCTGAGCCTAGCCATAAAAACAAGCCAAGGTTATGTTTTGAGATTTTTAAATAGCGATGCAATAAACTATAATATGAGAAATGCCCAATGATGTGACAAAATTATAAATATTATTGAAACTATGAGATTGCTTGGACATTATGCATACTGTTCCTAAGTCTACTGTTCCTAACCTCACGTAGTTTACAAAATCATGTATATTTTTTATATAAAAATATTCTTTACGATTCTTGAAGTTCTCGCCATTTTTTCAATCATGTTCACTACTACATTGGTTTCCAGATTTCAATGATATTCTGGAATATATTAAGTGATATCTCTGACTGTGAAGCTTCTTCGGGAGAAGTAAACTTTTATAAGCTTCACAATTGTGGATATCATGACTGTCAAAAGGACATATTTTCTATGTTGTCATAGGTTGAACAGGGTAACTCTGCTGAAGACTCTGCATCATTTTGAAAGGCATCTGCTTCTGCAGTCAACAAATTATTCTGATTTCTTAAAAATACTTGCCAAGTAAAGCTTCTGTAGATAAAAAGCTTTTCAATTTCATTACAAACATTTCCTTAAATAGATTACATTTATTCCAGCATGATGTGCTCTATTTTTCATTAGTTTAACAGATCATACACCTTTCGACCATTTATGCATTATTTTGCTCCGTTTTGATTTGCTCATTCTATCATCTCTAGACATTGAGAGTGCTGGGCTTTCGTGTACCATATTTAACTTGGATCACATGTTACAGGAATCGTTGATAATATAGTCAGCAAATTATCTGCCATTATCGATTTGAATGGTCCTTAGTGCACCAAAAATTATAAAAATATCTAAAAGCACATACGCCCCTTCCCAGCTCTTTTGTAGCGCGAACTTATATTAGCTCGAGACTGCATATCGACTAAATCGACTTGATCTCTATCGTGAATTCGTGGTTTTATTTTGTACTGATTTAAAAACTAAGCCGTTTTCTGGTAGAGCTCCTTCGCAGGCCTCACAGGTCGTCAAGAATAGGAACAAGTCTCAAAACTGCGATATCGGACCACCCACGAGGTGCGGTGTAAATAGTCTGGATTTTACTCGGTCGCATTGAGACCTTTGCAGCGTGAATATCTATATTGAATGTGAATGTACACAGAGTTCGATCTGGCCATGTGTAAAGTGTATCCCTCCGAATGCTGCCTCACTCTTTCTACTACGCATACATAGAGAATCTCATACTTTTTTCTATAATTGACGAATATCTGCATAAATTTAAATAAGTAACAATAATTTCCCATGTGATGTTGTTATACATCGAATTTGGCTTTTTGTCTATGGGATTTGTACTGTCATGTTCAGTGGCAATATGAGCATCATGCAACAGTTATTCTTTGACATACACATCAGTATCAGTATTTCTACATAACGTCAACTTTTGTAAACGTTTATATCTTTTCTGTTATCTCGTGATTTTCTACAGATTTGTGTTTCTGACATTTGATGACTTTAATTCATTTAGCTGTTTGTTGTTCCACATTATATTATAGAAATATCACTGCAATCTTTATGAACAAGTTAAAGATAATTTTCCGCATAAACATCACAAAAACTCATAGTGGACGGTCTAAATAAAATAAATAAGAAAAGGCCTTTCTTCCACACGTGCTCTCTGTCCTTTGAGAGTAAGACGCGGACTGTCCTTAGCTAGCGTAAGTAATTTAATTCTTACTGTTATACTATTAAATTATCAAAGTATCCAGCAAAACAATAGCACTATTCACAATAATCAGATAATGTAATAAATTATTATAAATATAAATTTATCAAGCTGCCTGATCACAATTGTTATATCTAAACATTATAAATGCTACCCTAGTTATCACATGGCCCATAACATATAATGTACACGAATTTGTATTATTTTTACATATCCAATACCTTTAGGTGACAATCCAATTGCTACAAATGCATTTCCCAACACTGGTATTGTCATAGGCCCCGGTATCTGGTTACCCAGTTTCACGTGTCTCAAACTTCGAAACCATAGGTCGTACACGATCAGTACGGCGCATATTGTAGAAAGTACTATTACGGAGGTGGAAAAAGGTTCGTGTTCTGTGATGGTAACCTAAAAAGTGAAGCATTTTGTTTATTAAAGTTCTCGAATGTTGGATGGAAATATCAGCTCTGAGGAAGATTTATATTGTAAGATGTTATTTTTCATTTGCAGTATATGATTACAACGAATCGTAAATATTTGCATATAGTCTTCAAATTAGGAAAATTGAGGGAATTTTTCCTACAGCTAAGCGATCTATACAGAAAGTTTTGTTGGGGTTGTATCAACATATTTTTCATCTAGCGTATGATAGAAAAAGGGTTGTTTTTTAGATATAGACATATATATATATATATATATATATATATATATATATATATATATATATATATATATATATATATATATATATATATATATATATATATACGCGTTTTTGGCCGTTTTTTCGGTTTTTGCGTTTTTCTGAAAAACTATGCATATTTGGGAAAACATGACCTGATTTTATGTTGTAGATTCTGTGATTTTCCACAATTTTTGTTCTTTTCATTTTTTCGAAATTCTGCTTAGTTGCGCCGCTAGGGCGCGCTGAATTATTTTTGAGCTATTTTTCGATTTTAAGCCAAAACTATGCATTGTAGAGAAACATATCAAGAGATCAAAGATCAAAGTTATAGATATAAAAATTTACGACACATTTTGATCTTTAAAACACAGTTTTTTTTAAAGTCGCACGGTTTTGCCACTGGAGGGCGAAAACCGTTTTATTTTTTTTTTGTAATACCCTTGTGCGAATGAAAAAACATTATTGCATTATTTTTGATTTATAGGCAAAACTATGCATTTTTTATAAAAAAAAAGTAAGACAATTTGTAGGAAGTTTTTTGCTCTCCAACTTTTTATGTGATTGAACTTTTCTAAAAAATGCATAGTTTTGCCTATAAATCAAAAATAATGTTCTAGAGTATTTTTTTCATTTGCACAAGCACATTACAAATAAAAGAGAAAACGGTTTTCGCCCTCTAGTGGCACAATTACTCAGAATTTCGGAAAAATTAAAATATCAAAAATTGTGGATAATCGCAAAATATACAACATAAAATCAGGTCATGTTTTCCCAAAAATGCATAGTTTTTCAGAAAAACGCAAAACACCGAAAAAACGGCCAAAAACGCGTATATATATATATGTTTATATCTAAAAAACAACCCTTTTTTTATCATAGGCTAAGTGAACAAATAAGCGCTAAGTAAAGTAACACAACTTTCTGTATAGGTTGCTTAGTTGTAGCAAAAATTTACCAAAATCGGTGATATTTTGTCTAATTTGAAGGGACTAATATCAAAAGCGGCAATATGAATTTGAAGATGAATAAGCTAAGAAAATGTTTATATAAGCCTTTTTAAACCGTTCTGGATTTTCTTGATCACACCTCGTAGTTATTAATATTATTGCGCAAATAATAATCAAATTAAATTTTGTTAATATTTGAATTATTTAAATTGAGATTTTAAATTATTAAAATATTAATATTTTTTAAACTTTTCTGCAGGGAAATAATATAGAATTTAATGAAAACAAATTAATAGAATTGAGAAAGTAATTGATTGCCATGGGAATCAAGACATATTTAAAGTTAAACAAACCTTTTCAGAAAAGAAAAGACGGTAAAAGACGGTACGTCGATCCAGGGCAAATGCCGAAGTCGGTTATCAAGTAGTTCCCGAATATAACTTGATAACCGCCTTGCGGGTTGGTAGTTCTTTTCTCGATTCCCGACTTATATGTTACTGACATAGATCGTATCGATTTAGATGAATACCCCATGGATTTGATTCGGCATTTGTCCTGGATCGGCGTACCGTGTACGACACTGAAGAGAGCTAATAAGTTCGAAAAAGCTGTTTGTCGTTCGGTTCCCATCCGGGACAGTTGTTGAATCCTACCCGTGGTGGGTTTTCTTTTCTGAGACCTTGTCTGATCGTGTAGAAACTCGAGAAAGGAATCGAGGATCGTTTTTAGGTACAATTCAATGTTTGACGGGGCTTTAGACCGAGTAGTTGTTTCCCATAGCGATTATGTAATAGCCTTGCTATTCGGGATCTATTTGACAGATAACCGTCTTGCGGTTTAGTAGTTCTTATCTCGATTCCCGACTTATATGTTACTAAACAAACCTAGTTTATTATGACCGTATAGCACTAAAAGACTAAATGCTAACAATTTTTATATCGTTGTGGCGATGTGTTTCACATATAGTTCTACTCCTATATCTCGCACCTTCAAGTTTCTTCATATAGATTTAACTAAGCGACAAATCGATATAATCCGACTTGTTTATATGTAGTTTCAGTAGCTGACAGCACTAAATTTTTTTTATAAATTAACAAAAATCTTTTTAGAGTAATAATTTTCCCCAATCAATACACAATATTATTTCATAAAATATTTTGTACATGTGAATACTTAATCGTGAACAATTCCTTTGTGTCACTTATTTGTATAATATTTTAAAGCGAACTAATTTCTCACAACTAAATATTATATAGTAGATTTCTTTTTAAGTAGCAGTGTCTCTATGGGTCCATTTTTTTACTTTAATATTCGTAAATTTTTTGTACTATATTAAATTGTACAATATAATATATTATAGTATAGTATAATAGTATAGTAATATAATAATATAGTAATTGTATTACTATATTATTAAATTTTATATATTTTATTACTATATTTTTGTACTATACAGATTATTCACACTGTGTCATTTCGTTCACAATAAATCTTTTAAATTTATAATAATCGTTTCTAACAACGCTATAATTAATTGATACTAACTGAAAGTTAGGAAATATCGATCCATAAGAAATATTTAATTTAAAATTACGTGAATGAACATTTTTTCTTGTAACGAAACGAATATGAAATTATATTATTGGGCAATATTTAAAATTAAAATTAAGTAGAGAAACTCACCCCTTGCACTTGCGACATGATTACTGCACCACCTACTGTGATACTGTGGGTTACACCGCAAAGGTATGTTCTACCTAAATAGTTTATCCTGATATGTGTCTATAAAATTTCACTGATTCGCATTGGCCAAAATTCTGGGACAAGGTAAAGACGTTTGAATTTACGTAAATCTTGAAGGTACTATACACGTTAAATTACGTCAAAATGTATTACTCTCTGTCAAATTGCATATTGAGCAATAAGATGTTCGATACCTACGTATTTATATGTGACATTATAATTTATTTATACTGCGGAGAATAAGAATAGTAGTGCACTTGATGCATATGCCAGTAATGGTGATTTAGATGCGTGCAGGAATTAATAAATACAGATTATTATTCTGACGATTACTAATTAGTTTTCCATATTAACATATACCGACAAAGTTGAAAATCATTAACATTAATTGCGTTTTAGAATGCAAGGAAACAAGTATATACCAATTGTGTAAAACGTCATTGTGTAGAGAATTTCAAATGTAGAAAATAGTTCTAAATATCAGATGACGGGAATTTGTCTAACGTGACAAAACACATTATAGGGCTATAAAAGTGTTACGCTGTCATTATTCTTATGAAGAATGTAAAATAGAATCACTAGAAACAGTCTTCTTGATTAGATAAAAAAATACCAAGAAAGTCTTTGGAATTCAATTTTGTAATGACGTATATACATTTTCGAAATTAATAAAATGAAGAACTGGACATTTTGTAACGAACATCTTTCTCCTAAAGAGTACTTAAGAACAAAATGTTTTTTTAGTTTTCTATTTTATTCTTCAAGACAGTATAAATGTTTTTTCATATATAACGAAAATGAGAGCATTAATTGAGAGTTATATTAAATACTCTAATAGTCCAATACTCGGTGCCTTGAATGTGAACCAACGTGTTAACAAATACATGGGAAGTATGGGACAAACTAAAATTATGAAACAACAGACAATCCCCTTTCTTTCTTTTCAGTACCAATCATGAAAATAATTGTACAAAATTGATATATCTATACATTGTAGTGATAATTTTTCGCACAGTATTCATAATTTTGTTAATAATGATGTTTTGACTTAATATATTTCAGAGAAAGAAAACCCGCCACAGGTAGGATTCGACATCTGTACCGGATGGAAACTGAACGACAGACAGCTGTTTCGAACTTATTAGTTCTCATCAATGCCGTATACGGTACGCCGATCCAGGACAAATGACGAATGAAATCTGTGGGTCAATACCCCACAGATTTGATTCGGCACTTGATACTTGAACAGACTTGATTGAAAAAGGGATCGAGCATCGCTGTTAGGTGTAATTCAATGCCTGGCGGGGCTTTATCCCGAGGTGTAGTTATTACCTATATCGATTAGGTAATAGTCTTGCTATTCCGAAACTACTTTGATAACCGCTTTGCAGTTTTGTGGTTCTCTTCTCCATTTTCGACTTATAAGTTGCTGACTTAATATATTCTTAAATATATCAACCTTATTTTTTAAAATGTTCTTTATTGATGTACAAATTTCTTGTTTTTTCAAGTCTTGTATTTGGATTGTGATGTTAGTCCACAGTAAGAAAATTGGAAAAAAAGAAGTTATAAAGTACATTTAGTAGAAGAGTTGAATGAGGATTATCCAGAACGTGGCATACAATTTTGTGATAATTAATAAATGAACAACTTTAAAATTTGTCGATTTTCTGACGAAGCAGCTTTTTACTTAATTGGAATATTACATAGTTATACCTAATATACTGGTCTCAGGATAATCCTCATTGGATTTAAGAATTGTACAGCCAAGGTAAAATAAATGTATGGGTTATTATGAGCATTTTGTAATTAATAAATTTATTAAGTAAATGTATGGGCTACTATGAGCAGTTTTAATCATCTTCAGATGATACCAAGTTTGTTGGCGAAACGCGCGTTGAGTGTAGTGTATAGTGTTTTAGTGTTTTGTGGAAAATACACCAGTGTGCGTTGGTAATCATTTAACTGCTACTAGATATTTGTAGTTTGAACGTTTCGACGTAATTTCAGCTTTAGCAGCTTTTTTATCCAATAAGGATGAAGATGATTTTCCACCAAAGGATTTGGGTTGAAGAATACTAAACTCCATCTCATTTTGGTGTTGTAATCCGATCATTTATTTACATACTTCCCTGACAGATGGGCATGGCGACAAGGACCAATCTCGTGGCCACGATGTTCTTCTAATTTAACCCTCTTGGATTCCTTTTCGTGGAGTTACTTTAATTCGCGGCTCTGCTTTAATAAGCCAAATTATTTTCAGTATCTACCGATGAATCTGAATCAAAATGGAAAATATCACTTCGAAAGGGTAACATGAAGGATTTGGGCTGAAAAACACGAAGCTCCACCTTATTTTGTTGGGTATCGATCATTTATTTGCCATATTTTCCGTGTCCAAGGATAGGGCGACAAGGACTAAATAATTTGGACCGACAAGGAATAATTTAATGGCCACGATGTTCCCCTAATTTAACCCTCTTGAATTTTTTTTGCAAAGTTACTTAAAATCGGGTGTCTATTTTAATAGGTTAAATAATTTGGAGTATCTAAAACAACGAATTTGAATTTCAATGGAAAATATCAGTTATTAAATTTAGTAAACTTAGATATGAAGTACCGTTGTATGTGGAGGACTTTTAGGAATTAAGTTTTGTTAAAAAAGAGGAGATTGTAGTTTAAAAAAGTCTACACAAAAAGACTACAACTCATATATAACTCATATATATATCTGAAAAAAAGGAAAAAAATAGCCAGTGCGTTAATGTATATTTCTGACTTTAAAAGCCTAGCAAATAATAGGTGTTAACTTTACTTGAAAAACTATACGAGGTGTGTTTTGCTAACCAAGTTGGCATCATGGAGAGGTGACTAAAAGTATTTTTATCATGTTCGAGGAAAACTGGTCTCCTGTTTTTGTTGCTGCATCGAATGTTCCAACCCCTTCCCATGTTCATTCTTACTTGACAATTTAAGAACTATCTAATCACTGTGTATAGATCCCCTACGATATTGGTAGAAATATTTATCTACAAATTTATTCAGACTTTAAATTACTGTTGTAGAGAGACTAGATTTACTAACTAACTTTCATCTTAACTGACCTTGAACCAATAAGAATTTTTATAAATAAGAGTAAACAAATATCAATTTCTAAATTAGACTATTTTGTTCCCAACATCACAAGATTCTTACGTTGAAAGAATAGAAGATTTAAATATGGGTGATTATTTAGTAATTTGTAATAAAACTCGTTAAGAGACTGGAAAAATATCAAAATATTGTCAAAAAATCTAGAAAAATTGAAGATAATGCTCTAACTACATTATGTGCTTATATTTGTAAATGTTATACTATTGACTTAATCAATATAATTGTAATGATCCTAAAGACTTAATAAATTTATTATTATTATTAAAAGAAGTATTCAACATCAATGATGTCCTGAATTTTCTTGCAACTAATTGAACGTTTTGATGTAGGAATAAAAAATTAAGAATAATTTTTCACGAAACGTTGGAACTCAGTATGTAGGTATGTACATACTGAACTCGTTAAACGTTTCATCAACCAAGTGGACAACACTGGAAATGATCAAATTATATCAGTGTGAATATCTCAATAATATATGACATAAATAAATCTATGTGGACATAGTACATCACATTATATTGTGGTATATGGATTTGGGCCTCATCAGCCACTGATAGCATGGGTAGTCCCTTGGCGATCCCCCCTCATCCAGGTCATTATCCAAAAATGCTATCCCATAAAAGGAGCAATTTAGGCACATCCCCCGCCTTAAGCCTCGCCTCATCTAGGATAACAGGGGTCCCTAATATAAAGTACCTCTTCTGCTCCAGTGCGGGGCAGGTGTACAGTAAAGAAGATGAATCCAGGTTTCCTCGTCTTCTTTACAGTATCTACAGGCCGGACTGTCAGTCAGCCTCAGCTTGTGCTTATATGCATTCAGAGTACTATGGTGGCGCGTTATGATTCCCACCAGAATTCTGGCTTTGTGCCTGTTCAATTTAATGATTTCTCAATTTCTGAGTATTTGATGAAGAGTTTGGTTATTCGACAACCCGTTACTCCTCTCCATATTTTACTGCGCTGGTCTCTTTCCCAGCCACTGATGCGGTCTCTGATCAGATTCCGACTTATTCTCACTGCAGGTTCTGGTCCATAGAGGTCTTCCCTGGTCCCTACTCTGGCAAGGTCATCTGCAATTAGATTTCCCTTAATGCTGTTATGCCCAGGTATCCATAAGAGTTCCACCGGTTCCTTCTCTGCCAAGTGGTTCAATGCTTCATAGCAATTACAGACCAGCTATTCAGGTCCCTTACCTTCCCATTCATGTTTACCACCCTGTGCATTGCCTTTACGGCTTCCACTTTCAGGGTGACATCAAGAGGTGGTATTTCCGTCGGTATCCCCATCGCCTCGATCGGTGTTGATCTTGGGGCTTCGATTATACTTCTTAGAATCAATCCTCTTAGCTTGTTAAGCCGGTTGGCTCCCGACTTTAAACAGGCTCTCTCCCACCAGACCAGTGCTGCATACGTCAGTCTGGTTTGAGAATTGCCTCATACATCCATTTCATGGTATCCGGTTTCAAGCCCCAGCTATTACCAATGGCCCTTCTTAGTTGCCAAAGTGTTGCTGTGATCTTGGAACATATGTGACTTAGATGTTTTTTCCATGACAGTTTCCCGTCCAGGATTATTCCTAAGTATTTCAATTCGCTATTACATTTGGACATAGTACATATATGAAGTTTTTATGGTTAAATTAAGATACATTGCAGACATTTACGGTTTATACAGTTTAGTTTATTGAGAAAATATGCGTTTACCATGCATAAGTGAATCATTAAATTAACACATTCGTTAGTAAAATTAAGTCAGTTTTTCGATGAAGGTTGTTTGTGATGTATATGAAACAGTTGATAATACGTAAGAATGATAATTATGGTTCACCTAAATTGTAACAAATTTATGAATATCTTTACCATAAATACATCAAGGATCGTCATTCTATAAATTATTTATATGAGAAAAATACAATCTATGAAAAAGGTATACAGTGCATTTCAAAAGGAATGAATGAACTAGATAAAGTAGTACATTTTCAACTTCAACAAACTTTATTTATTTTCTATATTTTTGTCGCAAATTCTTTGCAAGCTTTATTTGTGTAAATTATAACGTACCATATTTTTCAATGTCAATATGTTGACGATAGTTGATACTGTCGCCTGTAGTTATTAATGTCGACTATAGTTAACAATGTCGACAATGATGTATCAGTTACTGCGTAGTTTCATCATCTAATGTGGGTTTTTGTTTGCTTAAAACTAATAGCGTTAAGCCAAACAGTTCTGGGTTTGAGAAAATATTTTTCCGACAAAATTAATTTCTGTAATATAATAACCGCAGTTGTCTGAAATGCTGATTCCATGCATCATATTAGCCTCACAGATGCCTCCACTTTGATGCAACTTCGTGTGGCGATAGAGGGTTCGAAAATAAGGAAGACAATTGTTTTGGCTGCTCTTAAAACGTTTAAGGGGTTAAAAGGATTTGGAGGTTTACATCACAAACTATACACACGATAGGCCTATATTTCGAGAAGTGCAAATAATAGTAAATATCAACATAGCATATACTGCATTTATATCATCTATCAGAGGGTTATCAGGGGGAGTACGTAATTACATTTTCCATTTATAATATTGTGAGGTGCTTTAATTTTCATCATCTTTGAGATATGCTAAGAAGGAATTAAGGTAAATTAACACGAAACTGCGCAAGTAGATAATAAATATTTGCCAAAGTAAAACTTACCTTTTTTTGAAAATTTGCCCCATTTGCCATCATCGTATTGTTTTGCTAAAGTTTTGTACAAAATTCATAATTTTGTTATATACAGATTTTTTTTTAAATTATAAGTCAACCTTATTTTTAAACAGATATTGACTGGCATGGATATGTATTTGTTTTACAAAAGAGGAAAGCTACATAACTTTTCATTGTCTTTATCTTGTCACGATTTAACACTTAACATTAATATATCAGGTTTTTTCTTATCTAAGATTAGCTTTATTTAGTATTAATTTATTAGTAAGTGATTAGAACATGACTTAATATAATTAATATATTAGTTTAAAGAAATTATTAACCTGATCAAAATTATTGAAATTATTCGTTCAGGTTATTGGTGTTCTCCTAAAATTATACTTTCTTCAATTCGAAAATCAAATTTATCTTCCATTTTGACCAGAACATAGGATGCGTCATTCAAGAGGGCGTTTACATTTCTGATACTAAATGTTAGTCATCAAGTATACTGTACATATTGATTCATCATATGGACGTAATTATAATCAATGATATTGTCAATTACCCTTTCTTCCTTCGATGATGTCGATGATGATCAATTGTGGTTTCCTTTGTGGTAAAATTCATACCAGATGGCGAATAATAATATAAACAACAGTATTTTATAAAATAAATATAATTTATTATAAACCACTAGCACAACGAATATATCTAATTACATTAAATATAATTTAATTGTTAAGCCTAGCACAGACACACAGTAGATTTTTATATCTTTCGCTCCTCTACCCGTATTTGGAACCCATCTTCTCTCTTTAAGATAATATCGGCCTGCAGTTTAAAATCTTTTTCATCTTTAACGGAAATTGTCCTAAACCTTCGTAGCACACTAGCAAGGAGTACTTTCAGTTTTAGCATGGCATATTTTCTTCCTGAAATTAAAAACAAAGGAGACAGATAAAAGAAAGAACGATAGATCGAATTAGACTTAATAATTTATTTTAAATAAATTCAGTTATCATATAAAAATCAAACACAAAGGACAGAAATTTAAAACAGAAATTTTTTCCCAAAAAAATTAGGCATACATCACAACTGATGACTATTGTTAGTATTCTTACTGCTTATAACACATTTTTGGTTCATTCTTTACTATCGTCTTCTTTTTCATTTACTTTATCTCATTATCTTCTAAACTCATATATTTTAAACACAATATGCTCAAGAATATGCTGCCCTTTGATGAGTAGTACATCCTGTAGAAGACTCTTTACCTCTAGTGAAAATCTCTTGCAATAGTTAGGTGCTAGTGAATCATTGTTGCCACTCATTATATTGCTTTACATCATGAATGACATGTACCCAATCGATAGTAAAGTGACAACAAACCAAAGTAACCAGTCATATTAACGGATTAAATCCCTATTGATATTTGTCTGGGTATACTAAGACTTCTAATCTAGTATGCAAGATTGAACTATGCGAGATTTTATTGACGCATTATAAAATTATATATAATAATATAAAGTATATTATGAAATAATTTATATTAATCTCACGTACATATACCATGTAATCAAAACATTGTTATAATAGAAGTTCATATTAACTAATTGACGTTGGTTTAAACTCTCATCATCACTTCATCTAAACTGACATGGCATAGGATTAGAAAAGTGATCTTCATTGACTAGAATGGGGATACCATGAAGAAAAGTGTACCAAAGAATGTGGCCAAATTGTAGAAACATATAGTCATGGAAAAATGAAGCGACGAAACGAAAAATATATAGCTACGGACTTTAAAGTGGACAGCGTGATAAATGATGAATTGTAATATACAAGTCTTATTTCATGGTGTAGAGATGTACGACTGGAGCAAGATTTGACGTATTTCTTCAATATAAACCAATGTTGTAATTCTATCAAGTTTCACACCTTTCAGTGCATACCAAATATCAAACCTGAAGTATCCCTACTTGAGAAATGAGTAAGTTAAAGACGATTGATTTTTACTTTAAATTAACTGACTACTTAATCTAAAAAAGTGATATTTTGGTATATTTCTGGAAACTCAGCAAAAGTATATAGCAATAAAGATGAACAAGACGAGACACGAAACAAAAAAACAGAAACTATGAAATATTACTACAAAAATGGAATTTTAAGATACAGACATTATTACTATTAATAATACCCTAGTGAAAATGTTAATTGCCAAACTAAATCAATTACAATGTATTTGGAAAACGGGATGTAATCAGACTGAAATTACAATACTCTGTTATAAATATTTATGATGAATGAATTATAATATATTTACTATTTTTTTACTACAATGTTTCACACAATAGCATACACAAGTTTCAATACCAGTTCTATAGACGTCATCAGATAACGCAAACAAACTAAACCAGTATAAATTTAACATAGGCCAAAAGCAACATTGTTATCGAAGTATGCACACTCAAGAGTCCACTAAACAAAAATGCGGAAACATAAGACATTTATTGTGTGAGTTAAACTATAGATGTAAGTGTTTCTTAATGCATTATATAAAGAATTAAATTCATATTTATCACTAGTGATGACAACAACCAATTTTAAATAAATTGTATTATAATATTGTACTATATTATAATATGGTACAATTATTTGAGCCCGATTATCCAGATATAATTTTAGTAATAAAATATTTTTCATTTGCGTTAACTTATTACGTCTTTGATATTTATCATATTTTAGTATAAAAATTTATGTATCTAGATTGATACATTGTATATCTTGCCATAGAAATTGCCAGAAAATTGGTGTTCTGATATTATTTCTATGATATCGATGAAGTCTACCATATCAATACTGCATTTAATCCGTCGCGCGTCGATGGAATAGGACGGTCAATAAAACTACTATATTAGAAGGTTTAATTAAGCTTATTTCAAGTATGTAGGTACTAAACTGTTAATTTTAAAATACATTATATATGATTATACAGATTATACAACAGTTAGTATAGTTAATATATTCTGTAATGTTTTGATTTGTTAATTACTTCTCTTTCTACTATTCGAAACATAAAATGCGAATTTCATATTTTTCTTTTATGTTTGGGCACACAGAAATTGACCTGCTCCTCTAAAGCCTCAGGCTGCATAGGGGAAGGTTACACATAGAGACGAGGATAAGCAAACCGATGCTTAGGGATAGGTGCCAAACTTTCCCTATTTCCCCATATAGGAGAATACGCATGCATTTTCTAGATGTAAGGCAAAGCACAGCAATTTTATTAGCTCTGCGTCAGATAACTGATCTGAGTTGATACCATATCCATTGACTCGCTCTACTTATTGGGTCGGTTATCAGTAGATAATGTTTTACTTTTAACTACCGTGATGGTAACTCTAAACCTTGGAGATGACGTGGTGTAAACCTTGGAGAAGTTTAGATGATTGGAACAATAAGAGACTAGCGGGAAACTAATGATCTCTTGTCTTTTATGAAGCGTAAAAAGTCTTCGACAACATTTCGTAATAATGTTTAAAATATTGTGGGATTAGTTCTAAAAATTACGCGTTATTTTCTGCTAAATATATACTTGATGGTGCTAGAATTTGAGTAAAGCTAACATTACATTAATCTGTTAGTACAAAAATGTTCTTTGAGTTTTGAATCATTATGGTATTGTTTAAAAGTTGGATCTGAGCATATACTAATTGCTGTCTGCTGTTATTTCTGCTTTCTATGACCTACTTTTGTGGTGAGGAGCATATCGTAACCCTGCGCTTTCTAGTGATCTTAAATTATATAGTAACGTACTTACCAACACAACTTCGTGGGCCAGCACTGAACGGTATATACGCATAGTACGGACGATTTTGACACCTCTCAGGTAAAAAGTTGTCTGGATCAAATTTCTCCGGATTAGGGTAATACTTCGGATTTCTATGGATGATATAAGTGCCAATAACTACGGTCGTACCCGCTGGAATTGTGTAATCTCCAGAAGCTGAAAACAGAATTGTGAAAATTACTTATCTATAAGTCACTCAACAACTAAAATCTAATTACTGTATGGATATATATATATATATATATATATATATATATATATATATATATATATATATATATATATATATATATATATATATATATATATACAAATTTTAATTATAATACAGGATTAATATTTTGAGAATTAATATTCAAAAAAGAAACAAACACAAAAAACATAAAAAAACATATGAACAGTTGTGTTTATAGAACCAATACTACTACAGTTTACGTTGGTGTCTGTTAAGTGACAACTTAAATAGATTTGTACATGACCTAAAGAGATAAAATGTCATATATATATATATATATATATATATATATATATATATATATATATATATATATATATATAGCGAGCTGCTATATATTTGGGTATACCATAAAGCATCTATCTGTCCTTAAATATCTGGAGAATGTATGGTAGTGCTAAATATTTAAAAATAACTGATGTTTGTGATTATTTTCTAGACGTCTAAATGAAAATATTTACTTAGAACAGGTGCCAGATAGCTTTTCAAAGGGTGGGGGTGGTTTCTACGTACATTCAATGAAAGAAGCTTTCAAAAACCGTCTCAAGAAATTTCTGTAAACATGAAATATGTGGTTCATATGACAAACACCGCAAGCATAATCGAATTACGTGTTAATTCATCAATGATAACGATATTCAACAATAATAATGTACCTTACCCATGAAACATAAATACGAATAAAGAACCACTTTCGAAAAGATCCCCGTGTAATTCTAAAAATAATTGTTCTCTATTTGTCACGCCTTGACTACTACACGTGGCTCAATTTATATTTTATATTTAAGATTTTACACGTCATTTAGAGGCATAGAGTAAACGTTTTTAGATGTGGCTAAAGATATAAATCTAACGAAGATCTTGAGATTTGGTAGGTCGCTTAACTTCTTTACCATGATTTCCTATCCAGTAAAAGACGATGCAGTTCAACAATTAGAAGCAGTTAAACGATGCAGCTTTAACTGCAGCTAATTTTATTTAAGCTGCATTGTTATAGTTCTAGCATTATACGGTGATAGTCCGTCTTACGATCAGTTAACCCTTAGGATAATGGAACGTCCTATATGATATCTAACAACCGGTTTCTTACAAACTGCAGATATCTTTCTCCATTAAGTATGCCTTCGTAGAATATTGATTCTATAATTTGTCTCTTAAAAATTCCACACCATACATTAATTCCTTATATTCTTAGGAATTACGTTTGGAACACGTTTCTTGAGCAACTGATTCAATTTTTCTCGACTAGTATAATGTACGATTTTGTAAAACCATTTCAAATTATAACAAAGATGATAACAAAAATGGTTTAAGGATGTAATTTTATAGAGATCTATAAACGATTTACAAATGTGTAGGATTTGTCATACTCTTGTGTTGCAATAAAAAGTATACGGGGGCTGGAATAGCAAAGTGAATCACCCAGTATACTCAGAAGTTGTAACATAAGTTTTATATTATTTTCTATGTCGTGTAGATAATTTGTGATCCTCATTTCTTGTCTAATAGCATCTCATTTGACTATTATAAAAAAAGTTTCTTACTCCCAACAATTCGTAATAAAGCTGTTATTTCTTAAGAACGTTAATTTAGTTGCTAAAAATAGTGTCGAGAGCAATAGAATATGTCGGTATCTTGTGGAAGAACCTTTATTTTAAAAAGTTAACGTTTCTATATATGGTACTTACCTAGTTTGACATCTTCGTTCACTACCCTTGCTATTATAGGCACTGGTGGATATAACCTTAGTGATTCCAAGATGACACGTTCCAAATACTTCATTTGTACTGTGTCATTGAATGTGATGGGTCTATAGAAATCACCAAGGAATATTTCTTTCAACTCCTGTACGACTTTCTCTTGAATATCTTGATGTACACCAAGAAGCGTCAATACGAAACTGGAGGCAGCTGCTGTTGTATCGTGGCCCTATAAATAAATTTCGTCATATAAAGTGACTAGCAATTTCAGTAAAAGTATAACTAAATATGTTAGACTTATTTGCATTACGAAAATATACTATTTCATTAACAAAAATTTGCACGTGTTTCGTATTACTAGGTGTTACTAGAACAATAATATAATTATTTATTAATATCATATGTTTTCTGTTTTTAGTTTTTGAATAGATTCGGCGTTAACTGGAATTTGATGGTAACCTTTCTTCAACTATTGGAGGTGATTTCTTCTAATCAAATTCCGTTCTACTTCCATACCACATCATCTATTTTAATTAAAACATAAACGACGTAGAAAATATTAAAGATATATCTAAACCAACATTGGTGTTGAAAAGAAAATTTTCCGGTACATGGTTGAAGAGGAAATTTGTTTTTTTTTAAGATACCATTGCAAAATAAGGAAGTAAATCGAAGATAGATGTTTATTATAGAAGAAGAAATTAGTTTTGATATTATAGTTATCGTGAAAGGATACTACAACTAAATAGAAGCTATAAGCTTCTAGGTATACATTATACTAGTTCACTTTATATAAGTTTGAAGAAGTTTTAACAAAATAGACTTTCACAAATTTAATGTCATATATTGTATTGAGAAGACTAAATTTTTTAAATTAGGGGACAAAAAGTAATACGCGAAAATATCATATTCTGAGTTTGATAACGTACTATATTATCAAATTTGTTTTGCACCTTCTATTTTACTGGGCGATGTTTAGCTTTATTCTTCCACCTAATCCCGAATGTTTAGGATACACACACATACACACACGCAGACGTATATGCACAGGCACACGCATACATGCGCTCTCACGCACGCATGCACGAACACACATACACACTCGCACACACACGCGCACACATCCACAGATGCACACACGCACACATATATAGATACACCCCGTCGACTGATGTTGGAATCGAACCCACAGCCAGATTCCTTCGGAAAGAGATTCTCAATATTTAATTTTATAAAACCGTGGACATCTTAAAATAAATAGAAAGTGTAGTTAAGGAACGATAAAACTTATAAACGAGACTTTTTATGGGACCTTCATTATTAAATATTATTAAATATCCTCTGTTCTTAAAATTTTTGTCACTTCTAGTTTTAATAAACCCTTCTAATATATCACAATATGCCCCATTAACATCCTTATAATTTAGAGATAAATAGCTCACTTACTACATGATTTATGCAGACATTTTTGCTACCCTACAAAACGCTACTAATTTGTATTGGACTTATTTCATATAACAAGTTCATATAACTGTTTTCGAAATATTATAATACGATGTAAATTCAATCATACCTCAAACATAATTGTATCAACTTCTTCCTTAATTTCATCATCACTTAATGTATTTCCCTTGCTATGACTCGCTTCTACCAGGAAATCTAGAAAAGCTAACCTTTTCTTTTCGCCTGCAAATAAATTGGGTTAATATGCTTCGAATAACTATACACATATTGTCATAGTACCAACGTCGTTTTCGTCATTTTCATCCAAATCGTCTCTTATGTAGTTGAAAGAAGCAGTTTCTTCTACCATTCCGTCTTTCTCATTATATCTAGTGGCGGTTACAGCCTTCTGGTATATATTTTGTTCTCCTCTTTGTACTCTCTGGATGTAGTTCTCCTTCTTTCGTTTTATTACCTAAAATTATTGAATATTAATTATATGGAACTTATATTTATTTAATTCACTACAAATGAAATATGACCATTTTGTTTCTTAAATTTTATGTATTGGTTAATATTATTATGAAACTACGAATACACTAAATAAAGTTACTGTTTTTAATAGTCAGCATTAATGATTAAAATATATTCTAACAGCTTCATGTAGCATGAAGCTGTTAATAATTCATTTTTGCAGCTGTGTTGATGATGACGATTTGAATTATTCATTGTATTGAAATTAGTAACTAACTTAGGAGAATAATTTTTTTTTATATTCCTAGGAACAATATGAATAATAACATAACAGGAGTCAATATTTAAATTAATTTATTATATGTAGAAGTGTAAGTAAATCTACATACATTATTCACAACGGAAATGAGTAAAATAACTACTACGTTTTTATATCACTATATTTTCATAGAAACGTGACTGCAGTTTCGAAAATTATGTCATTTTCAAACGATAATTCAACTAAGAATAAAATACAAACATTCTGTTCCTATACTATATGCTATCCAAATACCGAGACTAAGTGTTATAACACTTAGTCTATATATAGGAACAGAATATTTATATTTTATTCTTAGTTGAATCATCGTTTGAAAATGACATAATTGTCGAAACTGCAGTCTCGCTTCTGTGAAAATATAGTGGTGTAAAAACGTAGTAGTGGTTTTACTTATTTCCGTTGTAAATTATGAACTACCATAGAGTAACGGCTTCCTCGATTAATTTCTTACATCCATTATGCTGAAAATGCGAGGTAAAAATCTCGTAATTTTATTATATAATGATTTTTCAAAAAAAAAGTCTTGTACAAAGCTTGTTGTCAATCACAATAGCTTCTAGATCTATGATTTTATAATTTCCTAAATGAACTAATTTGCTTTTTTGAACACAATATTACATGATATTCCAATTTCAATTATCCTACAGCAGAGATCTCCCGTTTATAATTAAGAATATGGGGGTTATTTAAAAAAATAATAAAGGAACGTTTTATATGTAATAAAATACTTATCACAATTAAATATGAATCATAAAAAGTTCATTAAATTCCACCCACCATTGACAGAGCATAAATACATTTCGGTAAGAAATTAATGTAGTAAATAATTTTTGGTAATTTTTGGTAAGGCATATTTTAATAGCTAACGAATAAACAAGCAAGATGTATATTTCTGGGAACGTGAAAATGTATTTAATATACAGCTAAATTGGTATGAAAGTTTTCAAATCACAACGCTTTTATTGCAGTGTAAATTTTACTTCCAGTTAATGGTGTAAGCTACGCCTATAGCCTGTGTACGTATGCTGCATACATATGCACATTAGTAGAGAGGAATGGGTGGTATAGCTGCGTTGAATCGAAATTGGAAAGTCTTTTCGGCCATATATTTTAAATCTAGTCATGGTTACAACCACTAACGAATAAACATAATTTTTTTTTCATGGCATGTTTTAAATTTTTTTTCGTGAAATTATGGTGCATAATTATAAATACAGTGATATATGATTCTTAATATTTTGATTAGAATTCAGTTTACGGAAACAATATTTATTTTCTAAATAAAAATTTATGTTAATCTCTATAAGAGTCGAAATTCTCTTCTTTTTTTTTTGACGTTCAATTATCAAATTAACGTTTAAGAAAATCATATACAATAAAAAAAATAGTATAGATAAATCTTTGGCGGTAGAAAGTTATAGGGGATCAGGATTATTTTATCTATTTTATTTTATTTTATTTACCTGTCTTGTTAGCGAATGAATAATATTCAACAAATAATTCTGCTCCGAACTCATTTTGGTAAATTTGAAGATAAAGTCTGGCCTTAACCACAGCTTGTAGTGCCTCAAGTGAAGAATGTTACACATTCTGAAAACATAAATGTTAATATCAATAAAACATAAAGCTTTAATTATATTCTAGTGTGAGAACTGTGAATTAAATATAAGGTATCAAACATAAACTTACAGAGTTGGGAATATACTGTGATTTCGTATAGTATTGAATAAATTCGTAAAAAATTCAAAGCATAACTTTCGGAGAAAACTGTGGAACCCGTAGAATGTTATTTCTAGTTATGTATTTTTCAAAATATAACTAATACGTACAGGGTGATTCGTGTAAGACGTATAACGCCATCGATAATTATTTTAAAGACAACTCCCTTTTTTATTATGAAATGTGAAAGGTTGCATTTTCTTACATACATACGTTACGGCAATAATTAAATTAACGTGAGTATAGGTCAGATAAAGAAACTTTAAGGAAAACGAATTTGCAATTTGAAAATACTAAAAATGGCAATTATTATTTATAAAATCAACTAAAGCTAGTTTTCTAATTATGCAACGTTAGTAAAAGTTATTACCTGAATATTTTATAAATTTATTCATTATTTTACGAACATACTGTATATCAGAATATACAATTTCTGACTACATTATTTTTCTTATGTTGATTAGTTCATTCACTGTTAATGCCTTAATTTTATATAAAAGCAATATTTGCCCGGGATTAATGTCCTTGATTGTTTTTTTTTTCAATTAGATTCCCAGATTTTTTTCAAATACACAACTTTCTAACTATTAAAATGCTGTTGGGGTATGTAGCTTGTGTGTTTAGGCATATTCAATGAGCAAGAAGAATACAATTATCATGTATATTTAGTCAATAATTAAATTCCCGGAAATTTTTTTAATGCCATATTAGATGTGTTTAAAATATTACAATTTTCTGAAATATGAAAAAATATTCATTATATCGTGTTGAAACAAATTAATTATAATTTATGCTTCTCAAGGGATTTGTTTTTCTCTTATTTCAAAATCAACAACTTCAAAGAAATATTGAAGAGAAAATATTTACTTTACTCTAAGAAAATGTGACGTCATATTTAATAAAATGTAGTGGCTGCTGAAGAATAAAATATATGAATGAAGAACATATTTGCCGAACCTCGAATATATCTGATATATGCCAATGTGTTTGCATAAATCCATTGCAATTTGGTTAACTGTTCGAATCTATTGCAATACGCATACAATCTATTGAGTTATGTATCCCATTCTCATATTTGCCGTTTTATTTTTATATTATGGTTATTTGGTATGTACTCGTAATTGAGTACATACTAAATTACATATTAGTAATTGAGCGGTTGGATTGCATCTCTTTTACTACAAATTATCCATACATATATATGTATGTCAAAATTATCAAAAAAACAAGACGTACTTCATAACAGACATGGCATATTCAAATCCTGTATTATCCTCTTCAGTTTTCTGAACACCCATAGCGGTCTCTGAAACATTAAAATTAATTAAGACAGGAACTGCCTTACACTCAAGCCGACATATACTTTGACATATACGTATATACTCCTTAGTTGGGTATGTTATTGATAACCTCAGAAAACTACTAGAGAATATTAATGGAAGTCTAGGGTTTATTATGTGGAATAAATTTTAAGAAAACTAAAAAAAACAATAGTTTAAGAGAAGGACTCTTTGATATAAGCTATATTTAAATTAAATTGAACATGGCTTATTTTATTTCTTATTGTAATAAAATCATTTAGAAGTGAATGATCATTCTTGATCTGATTACTTTTGTCTCAATAGCATTCTAGATTATGCAGAACGAATTTCAATTTTACACTTTATATTTTAATTTAGCAATTCTTTGCACAATTTTCCCCAATGTTGTATATATGTAACTATTTTGAACAATAACAGAAAAATACGTACGGGAAGAATCATGTATCGTCTTGTTACATAATCGTCAACTTCACTACAGACATGCTCTAGGGTATCTACTAAATCTGTGTAGGACGAAGATGCTTAAAATAATTCTTTCATAGACGCTATGATTTTTTGAATGACAAATGTTCAAGGGTTTTAGACAACAAAATTAAAGAAAGTTTACAATTCCCTTGGTCGACCTTACACAAGTATGAGCGTGATTTTCACTACAGACATCCTCCTAGAACTTCTATTAGCTCTATAGTAGGAGATGTAAGATCAAGAAATTCCAAGAAATTATTTCATAGACCCTATGATTTTCTTAATGAAAAATATTCATGATTTTTAGACAACATAATTAAAGAAAATTCTCCACTCTCTCGGTAGAGATTACATAAGCTTGATCTTCACTACATACATCCATTAGAGCCTCTATAAAGTCTGTCTAGGATTAAGAAAACTCAATTAATTCTTTTACAAGCGCTATTATTTTTTAATCAAAAACGTTTTCAGACAATAAAATTAAAGAAAGTTCACCTTTCTCTCGGTAGCCTTACAAAAGCTTGATTTTCCCTACAGGCATTTCTTAGGGACTATAAAATTTGTTTAGGACTAACTAATTTCAAATTATTCTTTTATATATTCTACGGTTTTTTCTGCTAAAAATGTTCAAGATATTTTGATAATTAAATTAAAGAACGTTCACCACTCTCTCGGTATACACCACGTGAGCATGATTTTCACTACAGATATTCCCTAGGGCACGTATTAAGTTGATTTAGGATTAAAAAGTCCCAAATATTTTTTCGTAAACGCTACGGTTTCTTTTAAATGAAAAGTGTTCAAGATTTTTATACAAAAAAATTAATTAAAGTTTCATTCCCTCAGGCACAACACAAGCTTCATTTTCACTACATATATCCCTAAGGGACACTTTTAAGTTCGTCTGGGATTGAGGGACCTTAAACGATTTTCTTATAGACGCTATAATTTCTTAAACGTTCAGGATTCTTAGACTATAATAGTTTGCCTCTCGTTCAGTTGACCTTACATAAGCATGATTTTCACTATAACCATCTTGTAGGATATCTAGTAAATCTGCTTTGAATTTAGAAACCTAAAATATTGATTTTATAAACTTTTCCTGTTTTTACAGACTTTTTAATGAAAAATGTTCAAGATTTTTATACAACAAAATCAAAATAAATTCACCACTCCGTCGGTATACTTTACATAAGCTTGAATTTTCCGGAAAATATTCCTTATGGCCTCTGATAAGTTTGTCTAGAATTACGTAACCTCAAATTAACTTTTCACGTAACGCAGGCGCTATGACTTTTCAGTGAAAATTGTTCAAGATATTTTGACAATGCAATAAAAGAAAATTCACCATTCTGTCGGCAGACTTTACAGAAGCGTGCTCTGTACTACATAAATCTTTTAAAGCCTCTATTATGCCAATCTAGGATTAATAAGCATAATAATTCTTTCAGAGATGCTACGATTCTTTTTAAATGTTCAGAAGTTTTACACAATAAAATTAAATAAAGTCCACTATTTTCTTGGTACAATTTAAACTAACGTGATTTTTACGATAGACATTTTCTAGGGTACGTATTATTAAGTCTATCTAGGATTAAGTAGCCCAAATAATTAATTTATAGACTCTACGATTTTTTAATGAAAAATTTTTATACAACAAAATTAATGAACGCTTACCACTCCTTCTGCAAACCATAAACAAGCATGATTTTCACTACATATATCCTTCTGAGCCTCTATTATATCTATCTGGGATTAAAGAGCCCGAAATAATTCCTTCATAAATTCAATGATTTTTTTAATGAGAAATGATCAAGATTTTTAGACATCAAAATTAAATGAACTTCACCTCTCTCTCGGAAACCCTTACACAAGTGTAATTTTCACTACAGACAACAAAATTAAGAAAAGTTCCGACCCCTTGGTGGGCCTTACATTATCGCGATTTTCATTCCGGATCTCTTACCTCTATTAAATCTACCTAGAATTAAAAATTGTTCCACTCTCTACAAGACATCACCCAATCCGATGATTTTATTGTTTTAATATGTCTTCTTTATTTTCAGGATGTGGGGTTTTAAGATTGAAAATTCAGTTACAAATCTAAATGAAGGACAATAACAAGAAGGAATCGGGAAGAATACATGAAACTGCCTTACCTAGCAAAGTATCCACAGTAGTTGCGCTCATATAATCGTGAACATCGAATGTCTTCCCTAATTCTTTCTTAAAGCTTTCTATTAAATTATTCGCATTTTTATTAAAAACAGGCATAAACGTTTTCAATATGGACGAGTGAAAGGTGGGGGCGATCATTTTTCTGTGCGATTTCCATTTTTCACCTAGAATAAAGTCAAATAAACTGATATAGAACAACATAGTAACTAAAAAGAATAATTAAAACTACCTTTACTTATTAATAAACCGTCTCCCAGCCATGGTTTGAACAAAGCATATTCATCTGATTTTTGTATGTGAACATTACTGCCTAATATAATCTAAAAAAAATATATATATATTAACGTTATTGAGTGCGACCATTTTGACTGACATCAACACCAATTATTCAAAAATTAATTCATTATTATCTACATTTTTAGAGAATATATCGAAAATATTCCATTATGCTGTTCTATTTAAAATCTGAAACGAATAATAAATTTGTTATAATAGACTATTTCTAAAGGGCTTAACTTTAAACGAACGGAGTTTAAACGAAAATTATCAAGTAACCATTTGCCAAAAATAATTTCAGAAGCGAAGAAATCACTGAAAATAACTTCATAGTTCCTTTGTTAAATAAATTTGAAGTACCGAACTCCACAACACCAAGATTATATTGTTTACCGAAGATATATACGAGTAGTACAGGAAAATCGTACGACTAATCGTCTCGAAAATTGATTTACCAACTTATGGCTTATTGGCATGATTAACGGATAAGTGGAAATTTACTTATTCTACAGCCCAATTTTCCAGCTGTGAATTCCATATATTTCATCAATAATTTCAAATATATTTAACTAGAAGGTGACCTTCATCCATGTCCATTACTTTTTAAAGTTGTCCTAATCTACAATCTTAGAGTTATCTCAGGGAACTGCTTGAACTTGGCTTCATGCAAGAAATAATCTATCGCTTGTTCCTAGCTTGTCTTTGTACAAGTCAAAATTGTTTCACATTGAATAATGAATATTTTGAACAAAACGAAGGCATTGCAATGGGTAACTATCTGTTGCGTTTTATTGACAGCCTTTTCATGAGTAGACTTGCGATAGATGTTAAAGAAAAATTTGGACGTTTCCCTAGAGTGTGGTTCAGATATGTGGATAATGTTTTTATCATTTTTGGTACTACAAAAATAAATATGGATAGTTTTGTTTCAAAATTAAACAACCGTTTTTGCATTGATAAATTTCGTATATGAAATTGAAAATAATATAAACCACTATCATTTATTGGTGTACTAATCATGAAAAGAAGAGAAACTAAATCCGAAAAAACAGTAGGAATTCGGAGTAAATTTTATTGGGAACTATTAATGACAAATAAACATTCTTTTCTTAAATTGAAGATAAATTTATTGTAAATATGGTGAAGTGAACACAATTTAAGAATATTTAAAACCAAAAGAGATATGCCCGGCGGAAGTAGAGCGTCTATATCGCGACCCTTCTCCTGCGAAAATTGATCATCTGAAATCAAAGATTGTAAGCTATCATAGTAAGCTTGTTCTTAAGAAAACGGTACATGGAGCTAATCTACGAAAATTCGGTAATAAACTGTTATTATCGTAATTTGTTTAAAACAACTTTGGATATTTTTCAAAAGTGCGATCGCTATTCTGTTAACAGGTAGCTTAAAGTGTGACTGTGCTAAATTTCAAATGAATATGTCAATCGGTTCTCGAGATATGACGGTCACTGTTTCGGATTCAAAGGACGTTTTTTTCAGGATCATGAATTCTCGTGTTTGTTTCATCTTCCTTAGCGCAAAAAAATTTGTGGGTACACATTATTACAATATAGTAGGGAAAAATGTATGAAACAATGATTACTCAAGTTTGTCGCCGGTTAGTTATGTCGATCATTGTTCCGCACCCGATGAGAGAGCTCAGTGAGGGGCGCAGGTAGCAGCATTGGCCGCCCTCTACCCCGTGACTGAAACCTTTATATCTCTCTAAACTTTAAAGATATCGACTTGAAACTTTCAGAATATATTCTTAAGCCTCCATACTATAATAATGTACAAAAACATATACTGAAAATTTTAAAGATTTTAGATGTAGCTCCTTAACAATAGGAATAAATAAATAAGAATTTGATGTATGTATGTATATAGCAAAGAGTCTAGCACTATAAGTAATGGTTTAGCAATGGTTTAATGGTAACAAAATGGTAAGCTTCAACCATCTGTTTTATAGTTTGTCACTTCGTAACGATAGGTTACGTAAAATAGGATAGGATAAGTAACGGATATTTTACCCACACAGTAGATAAATTAATTAGAAAACATTGATTTAGTGTAACCCTTTATGTTATAACTCTAAAATTTTAAAGTGTCTAAGAATATAACATTGTGTACATTTTCTATGAATTTCTATTTTGTAGACTACTAAAGAGAGTTTATGAATATATAGGAATGACATTAATACATTCTGTCAATAAATTACGGCAACTTTTAATCTTTTCAAAATCCCAGAAACGTGAAACAACACATTTATTATATTCCCCTCTACTAAAAACAATAGTAATTGTGCAGACATTTCGATAGCTGTGCTATCATTCTTAGCAGAAAATATTCTTTTTCATTCGAATATGAATACAAAATTTCAATTCAAAATTTATAATCAAATAAGAATAGGAGAAAATTAATATGATTTTCGATATATACATATAAAGGTGTATTATACAGTATTTATACAGAATATGCGTCTAAGGGTTTGTGTGAAATTGATACAAATAATAGTGTTATGTATGCATAATAGTGTTAAGGAGCCATACCATAGGTTTAACCATAGTGGGAGGGTCCTTATTGAAAAACCAAACTAAGACAAGTCCCTGAAGGAGGGCAGCAGCTCTTTCAGCAGTCATAGTGGCAGAAACCGTGGGGGTTGGTATGGTGCTATGACACACACGACTGCGATGTGGAAGGCAAGAGGAAACCACCACATTATAATCCTCAGAACAGCTAGCAGAAAGCTTATCCTAAATTAATGATGGCGTCTCCTGGGGCAAAAAACTCCGGAGGTAAAATAGTCCTCCGTTTGGATCTCCGGGTGAGGACTGTTCCGGGAGACGTGATCGAGTGCAATAATAGTAAGTGTAGCATTTCACGAGCCGGAGCGTGGAATGTCAGAAGCATGAGACAGGCAGGGAAGCTAGAAAATCTGAAGATAGAAATGGATAGGTTAGGATTAGATATAGTAGGTATAAGTGAGATGCGCTGGCCGGAAGTAGGAGATTTTTGGAGCGGAGACTATAGGGTAATACACACAGGATCGGTAAATGGAAACGCGGGAGTAGGGATCGTTATGCGGAAGAACGCAGGACAGTGTGTAGATAGCTACTTACAATACAGCGAGAGAGTAATGATGGTTAGGTTAGATTCGAAGCCAGTGGAAACAGTAATAGTGCAAGTATACATGCCTACTTCTAGCCATAGTGAGGAAGAGTTAGAAGCCGTTTATTCGGACATAGAGCAGGTAATAGGATTTGTGAAGGGTCATGAAAATTTAATAATAGTAGGAGATTTTAACGCAGTCGTAGGTGAGGGGAAAGAAGGAGAATTTGTAGGTCCTTATGGATTAGGAAACAGAAACGAGAGAGGTAGCAGACTGATAGAATTCTGTGAGAAGCACAAGATGGTAGTCGCGAACACATTGTTCAAGAATCACGTTAGGAGGCGGTACACATGGAAAATGCCAGGAGGGATAGACAGGTATCAGATAGACTACATTCTGGTTAGGAAGAGATTTAGAAATCAAGTAAAAGACTGTAAGACTTATCCAGGAGCAGATGTAGACAGCGACCACAACTTGGTAGTCATGAAAGCTAGATTAAAGTTCAAAAATCTGAAAATCCGGAAGGATAAGAAACGTATAAATGTAGACATATTGAGGGATCAGAATATGAAAGATAAGTTCCAGGATAAAACAGATCAATTAATAAATAAAACGAGTAAGGACGAAATCAAGAACGCAGAAACTGAGTGGGAGGGTATCAAGAATAGTCTAGCTTCCGCGGCTACGGACGTTTTAGGACACGATAAAAGGGAAGCTAGGAAGCCCTGGATAACGGACGAAATCTTAAACTTAATGCAAAAGAGACGAGGCTACAAAAACAGACGAGACGAAGAAGGACTGAAAACTTATAAGTCAATAAAGTGGGAAATCATTAGAAAATGTAGAAAAGCGAAAGAACAATGGATAGAGGATAAATGCAAAGAAGTAGAAGATAAGTTGCAAGTAGGTAAGACCGATGAGGCTTACAAAATAATTAAGAGGAACTTCAGGGATATAGGAACAATAAGTAGAAACGTTAGGAGTCAATCGGGGGACATACTGATCGGAAGAGAGGAGAAAGCGGATAGATGGAAGCAGTACTTAGGAAATTTATACGAGGGTCAGGAATTAGGAGAGATATTAGAGGAAGAATCTAGCATCGATAGGGAAGATGTAGGAAAACCTATATTGAGAGAGGAATTTGAAATAGCACTAAGGGGGCTAAAGAATAATAGAGCGCCGGGTGTAGATAAAATACAGGCGGAAATTTTGAAATGTGAGGGACAGAAAGTAGTAAATAGGATGTTTGAACTGGTAAAATACATATATGAAACGGGCGAGATGCCGGAGGATTATAAGAGGAACATTATCGTTACTATACCGAAAAAGAGAGGAGCCGACAAATGCGAGAACTTTAGAACGATTAGCCTAACTTCCCATGCGTCAAAAATCTTAACTAGAATAGTGCAGAATAGGATGGAAAATAGAGCGGAGGAAATACTAGGAGAAGACCAATTCGGCTTTAGGCGAAATAGGGGAACTCGCGAAGCTATTCTGGCGCTAAGAGTAATGTTAGAGAAAACAATAGAAAAAGGAAAGAACGCTTATATAGGATTTGTAAATTTAGAAAAAGCTTTTGATAACGTAAGATGGGAAAAAATGTTCGATATACTAAAGAGCGTGGGAATGAAGTATAGAGATATAAGAGTAGTACACAATCTATACAAAGAGCAAACTGCTGTTATAGAAGTAGAAGGGGAAAAAAGGAAAGTAGGTATTAGGAAAGGAGTAAGACAAGGATGTACGCTATCACCACTAATTTTTAATCTGTACATCGAAGAGGCGATTAATGTGGTAAAAGATAGAGTGGATTTCGGGATTAAAGTACAGGGACAGAAACTAAAAATGCTGAGATTCGCGGATGATATAGCAGTATTATCATCTAGTAAGGAGGAATTAGAATCAGCATTGAACGAAATGGAGGCAGTGTTGACAGAGGAATACGGAATGAGGGTGAATAAAAACAAAACTAAAGTGTTAGTGTGCAGAGGGCGCGAGAGCAGAGCAAAAACGAAAGTACAAATTAATAATGAAAGGTTGGAGGAAGTTAAAGACTTCACTTATTTAGGAAGTAAAATAAATTGGGATGGAAGAAGCGATAAATACATAAAATAAAGAATAGCGCAGGGTCGAGTAGCTTTTAACAAAAAGAAAGCACTTTTATGCTCGGGGGTAATAAACTTAGAAACAAGGAAGAGATTTTTGAAAACATATGTATGGAGCACGGCACTATACGGCTGCGAAACCTGGACGGTAGGGGAAGCAAGTAGGAAGAAATTAGAAGCTTTTGAGATGTGGTGTTACCGAAGAATGATGAAAATACCATGGACTGATAGGGTTAGAAACGAAGAAGTATTAGAGAAAGTCGGCGAGAAAAGAAGTATGTGGAAAAACTTAAAGAAGAGAAGAGATAGAATGGTAGGCCACTTGCTGAGACATGGGGGAATAGTCCGGGATATTTTGGAGGCAGAAATAGGAGTGAAGAAAGGCAGAGGTAGGCCGAGATTAGACTACTGCTCGCAAATAGTAAGGGATGTAGGTTGTAGCACAATTAGCGAAATGCGTAGGTTAGCACAAGATAGGAGAAGCTGGAGGTTAGCGTCCAACCAGTCTTAGGACTGATGACCTAATGATGATGATGATGATGTATGCATGTTATTGGTTATACACACAAATATAGGAAACATAATTCATTACACAGTTTAAAGTAGTCTCTACTGGGTGAACATCCATACCCATAAGAATTGATTGGCCTATAAGTTTGAAATAGAATACAGTGGTCGTAACAGTGAACGTAACAAACTTGATCTCGTAGATCATGTCGAGAAGGTTTCATTACCTAAATTGCGTAACTGGAAACTCCTATATTTATTTCCTGTAATATTTCCAAATTGTAAATCATGAAAGGTCCTACACCTATGAAATCGGTTGCCAAGACTGTAGTCAAAGCTATATTGGTCAGATAAAAAGGGTACTTCCAATTAGAGTCAAGGAGCATATGACTTCCTATGTAAGAATAGAATATGCAGAAGGATGGAACAATAGAACTTCAGAAGTATAGAAGCACGTTCCGTGTTCAACATTCTTTCGAAAAGAATCATTATTAGATGCATTTGAAACTAGAAGGACAACGAATGCATGCATTTAAATAGCATGAACAGATAACAGGGGCCATATACTCAACAGTATGTTGTTTTGGTTCATACGATAAATAAATATATTAATATATTTGAGCTGAATGTTTAATTCCTAATAAACATTTGCTTCATATTAAACAAAATTTCATTTAGTTTAATATGAAGCATTTTTTTCATTTAAAACAAATAGTACATTTACCCAAAAAAGAAAAAAATATTAGCTTACAGCTGATTTACAATAACTAAATCAGTTATAAAGTATCTGTTACATAAATCCTATTTCTGTTGCATTCCATGTATCGTAAATTCGGGTGTTTCAGTAAAAATAAGTTACCTCAACATCTCGGGCATCCATTAACCCTACAATCAGCTTCGGGCCAAGAAAGATCTTTACAACATCACTCTTTACATCTTTGTATATGTCCAGTGCTGTTTGCATCATATCTGAAACAGGAATATATTTTTTTACGCTACGTACGTCATTGTAACTTATGGAAATAAATATTCAAAATATAACCAGATAGCATAAGTATTATTATTGTGCTAATAAGTAATATGGAACGATATATTATGGAAATTATAAATTTGAAATAAAATTATTAATATTGATACAAATAATAGTTTTCCTTAAGTTATATTCATTATACATTGATGTAATATAATAAAGAAAGAGAAAGTACCATTAAAAACATTTTTAATTATCTCCTGATGATGTTATGTTGTATGACGAAATGCACGTCAAGCGACATATAATCTTGCGATGTTTGTGGAAAACTGGTATCCTGATTTTGTTGTTAAACTGTTGCATCGAGGGTTAAATTCCTCTGCCATGAAGTAAAAATCCTATGTTATTTATAAATTTAAGAGCACTTTCGCTAACATCGCTAATCGTCCAAAATAATTTAAATACTACTAGATAATAGTATATGTTATAGAAGTAATAGAAGAAAGACCTATTGGGAGGAAATCTTGCATCGCGTCAGGCAGAAGCTAAATATATTACTTCACTGTCATTACCTTTCCAAATGCATCGGTATCAAAACCCTATCAACGATTAACACATATTGCATTGTATTATATTGCTGATGGATTGTGCATATCGGCGATGATGATTTCGGTTGCAATGGGAATTTCCAGTTCAAGAGAAATTTTAGCGACAGATCAGCCTCTTCGTTGCTGGTTTTCAGAAAGTTTTTCAGTAGTAGTAATTAATTCGTTATATTTCATTGTAGTATTGTGTGAACTACCTCGATCATCATCTTGCCATTATAATTTTTTTCATCCTCTTCTGCACTATTCTTAAGTAATATAAGGGTTTGTCCATTGCTTTCATGGATATTTAATCTAATACCGAGTGCACACCTACCAAGTAATACATGAATCTTTATGATGTTATTCTTGAATAAAACTAATAATATTTGACAAACTGAAGTTTTTTATTGTTCAACAGAAAATGGAGACAATACAGCTACAAATGGAAAAGAATATCATCGTTTACATGGCTGCCTCGATACATCTCACATGATTTCATTCATTTAGCAAAATTGCCACATAAAACTGGCTTTATTTCCCAAATAAAAAGTTGAATGTTTGCTTTGAGGTCATGTATTGTTGCTGGCTGGGTACACATTTCCCTTCACATAACCCCAAATAAAAAAGTCTAGAGGCAATAAATCACTTGACCTTGCAGGGCAATTTATGTCAATATTTCGCGAGTCAACACGATCAGCAGATTTGGTATGCAACAGAGTTATGGTTGCACGAGCTGTATGGCATATTGCACCGTCTTGCTGACACCACATGTTCAAATCCAAATCATCCATTTGGTCACGACAAAATGTCACGATAGTATTACCCGTTTACTGATAGCATTATCAGCTTCATTTTCAAAGAAGGTCCAATTACTATAATACTCTAAAATGTGCACCCAACCGTTCATCTCTGTGGATGCATTTTTTTTTTGGTGAACATCATGTGGATTTTCATCATCCTAAATTCGACAGGTTTGTTTGCTCATGTATTTGTCAAGAGGAAAATATGCTGCATCGCTGAACAACATTTTGTTACAAAACTCAGCATCACCTTCTTCTTTTCTAACATCGAATTACAAAGGTACCACACTGTCACTTTTAATTGTTGTGTCAACTGAATTTTGTATGCTGACAGATTTTTAAAAATCTGCTGAGAATTTTAAAAAAGATCTGCATCTTTTTTAAAATTCAATGCATGGTGGTTCTTAACAGATTGAGCAGTTGTGCACAACGTCGAATTGTTGTGTTTGGGTACTCCCGTACACTTTCTGTCACTGCAGCAATATTTTCATCTGACTAACCATGACGATGACGTATTCGTTTGCCTGTATCAATGACAGAACCCATCTCTTCAAATTTCTCGATTAAGTTATGAACTGTTAACTCTGTAGGAGCTTCATTTTGCTCCTAATATTGTGGTGATTTTTCTTAATGCAACTGTAAGTGATCGCTCACTTTCATAAAACAGTTGTACACAAACTATACGTTGTTGAACTATCAATCGCGGCGTGTCGATATCGAATGATTTGTAGGTCACAGTCGTTAAATATTGAGGCACTATCCTTGGCGGAACAGACATGGCGCGCAATTCAAAAATACAAATGGCGCGAAATCACAAAATCAATTTACCGATTCTCCATTAAGCAATTGCTAAAACAATTTATATATACTTACCACCAGGTGATAGACGCAGAGCTATAAATGCGTTGCCAGCAATCGGTATCGGCTTAGGACCTGGAATATTGCTCGTCAGTTTCACATATCTCAAATTTCGAAACCAATATTCGTACAAGATTAGAACAGCACATAGTACTATTAGGAAGGTTGCAACGTGAGATGGTAACGATGAAGGCACAGCCTCCTTCACTGCGGAAACCTGAAAGGAAATGGTGGTTATTTCTTCTCTTTGCTAATCGATATTTTAATATTCGGCAGAATTTTAAAATCAATTTTTCAAAACAAGTGAATTGAGAATTTAGTTTATTAAACATGATATTTAATTATCGTTAGATATAACTTTAAGTGTTCCGAATTAACATACTGTCACTTTATTGTATGCCATTAAATACCTTTTTGCATTTAGTTTTATTAGAGATTGTTATCTGGTCTTCTTAGACATTCAAGGTGATGCAAAGAAGATAGAGAGAAGTATAGAGAGAGACAAAGAGAGCGTATGAGAGAGAAGAAGAGAGGTGGAAGAGACAAGGAAAGAGGAAGGCAGAGAGGAGGAGAGGGAAAAGGTGATAAAGGGAAAGTGAAATATATACTTCCTTCATGTTATCCAAAAATAAAGAATAAGAAAAATAATAAAAATTACAAAATAATACATTATTATTATAATATTCATAATATATTCATCGAAAAATAACAAGGTGTGATCTGAAAATTGCTCATAGAATTTACGAAGCCTCAGGGAATGATGTAACGTCGGTTATGTATCGTTAGCAACCGGATTAATACATAGATTGAGTCAGTCTTTCATAGTACAACTTTAGCACTTGAGGTAATCTACGATTAAAAAAAGGAAATCCTATAAACATACTTTCTCTCTAGATTCCGTGGCAGTTTTTGTACAATATCTTGTACAAGATAAACCATACGATTTGATATAAGTAGGCAGAGAAGTAAGCTAAATATTTTCTGTTTTTCTTTCTGCTATGATTATACCTTTTGAAGCTGTATTGGTCATTTTGTGTATTTTCTTTTATTGTCTTTACCTTATATGATATCGATCTTACATGATAAATATTTAGAATGGTCCCATTTTTATAGCAACACCTCTGATCACCAGTAATTTCAGCTATCTTGAACGATGTTAGAGATATTGACAATTCTTAGTCAACTAATACATATGTACATGTTAATTTGGAAATTGGTAGTTATCACTACGATTACTGAACAACTAGTAGATATTATTTGTGCAAAAAGTTAGAGCAAGGTTACACAGTGAATGTTTCTAACAAATTTAACGAGGTCTGATAATTGTTTTATGTTAAATAAATATTTCACATTTCTCATTTTTCTTTTTCAGATAAAAAAAATAAAATCAAAATTTGTGTATTATGTGTGTAGAGTCACGTGCGTACAATAAAAAAGGTCTATTGCACAAATTAGTCAATATATCAGCGACATGTACATGAATCTGACATAAATTTGACATGAACGACAGAAAATAGTCAAATTTATCTCCACTCGCGCCGGTAAATATGTTGACAAATAATCGTAAATACAAATAAGCCGACACTCTGAGACACGAACGCATCCGAGTATGATGCAATCCCTACCGTCGTAATTCAAGGTCATCATCTAGTACACAGTTGCAATCCGATTGGCGAGCGAAGCACACAGTGTTTGTATTTTTCAAAAAATATCCGCGAACTACGCAAGTTAAGGGTCGGAAAGTAAGTTGACAAATATATTTCTTCTACAATACTAACTGTTTTGGTTTTCAAGTATAATTATTCCAAAAGTTTAGGCGTGCTGTAAATTCCAATTGTATTTTCTAATTATTGTTAATTACAGAATGCCTAAGGTAAGGAAATTAACACCACAGGAGAGACAAAGAATATTTGAGCGAAGAGGGAAGGGAGAAACCTTACAAAAACTGACTACAGATTATGGAATATCACGTGAGGGTGTTAATACAATAGTAAAAAAAATTAAGGCTACAGGTTCGACCGAAAATCGTCCCCGAGTTGGTAGGAAAAGAAAGACGACATCTCGTCAGGACAGAAAAATTCTTGCAGTAGTGAGACAGAATCCATTTGTGACTGCTAGAAAAATAAAGGATCAACTGGATTTGCCCATTCAAGTAACGCAAATTAAATGTAGAATAAATGAGGCAAATCTACACGGACGTGTGGCTAAAAAAAAGCCATACACTTCTGAGAAAAATGCAAAGAAGCGCCTACATTTTGCTATGGAGTATTTGAATAAGCCTTTCCGATTCTGGGAGACAGTTCTCTGGAGCGACGAAAATAAATTTGAGTTAAAAACTAATAGAAGACGATAGATGGTCTGGCGCCGACCATCTGAAGCATTTAAACCAAATTTAATTAGACCCACTGTAAAGCATGGTGGAGGATCGATAATGGTATGGGGCTGCTTCTGTGCTGAAGGAGTAGGAAAATTACACATAATAGATGGAATTCTTAATGCCAGCAAGTATATTGACATTTTAGAAGAGCATTTGTTTGAATCCGTCAACAAATTGGGGTTAATGGGGTCATTTGCCTTTCAACAAGATAATGACCCCAAACATTCCGCCAAGATTGTAAAACAGTTTTTTGAACAAAGTCATATTAATATGCTACCATGGCCTCCGCAAAGTCCCTTTTGTGGACTTTTTTGTGTGGAAAAATATGCTTTTGTTTTTTTATATATCTTTTCTATGTTGAATAACAGTTTAGGCTGTACAATAACTGTCACAATGTGTTTAGGTAATAAAGAATAAATACTGCTATTTTTGGTTAACGTTTCATTTTTTGTGTCAGTAAATATACTGAAACAGTAGTAAAAAGTATCGTTGTCAACATATTTACCGGCGCCAGTGTATATTTATTAAATTTTATGCCAGTTTCTGATTATTTATAGAATATATCGTGTAAAAACTATAAATAGAATTAAAATTCTTTCCTTTAGAAAAGATAGGAATATATCCTTTCCTTAGGAAACTATACAAGGGGACATTTATAGGGATTGTTTTTTTTTTTAATACCATTCCATCAACTGTTACAGTCCTGTTACAGAAGATTGACTCACACTGTATATTTCGTAATAGTTGTTATGTTATACATATGTATATCGAGAATTCCGAAAAATCAACCCATATTATTTTTTTTACATACTATAAATTGTAAAATACTAAATCATTAGTATGATTACGGGATTTCTTAGGCCATTTAGCATGATTTAGAGTAAGTATTCATCTTCTATTTATGGCTATGTCTTCTATCTTAGGAGAACATTTACTCCTAGCATCTTCAGATGTTTTTTTGTACCGAGTTTTGGTCTACCTCGATTTTAGCTTTCAATGAGTATGGTGTTCAATGTATTTCTAATGGGATTAATTTTACTGACACTTTGAAGGTCACGTATCCTTCTCATCGTATTCGTCCCCACTGCTATTTGTTCTTCTTGTATCTAAATTCAATTTATTAATTATTTGGGACTGAACATCACTACACGGGTGTACCAAAATTTCAAAAAACTACAGAAGATGCCAACAAAAACCAAAAGTACTAAATGAGGAAGTATGTTGAAGATCTTAACTCCGCCTGGGGTTGGTTACCGGGTGAATTGAGTAGCCTGGTAACTGCTACTGCCGGTCCCAAGCCCAGATAAAGGAGGAGGGTTCCTAGGTCAGACTAGCACCCTACCTAGGGTAAAAAAGCACACTATTCATAGAACCGTAACTTTGTCTCTTAGGCAAAGAGACGAAGAAAAACAAGCAAATTGCTTACATATGAGAAGGAAGAAGAAGAAGAAGTTGAAGATCTCATTTTGTATACAACTGTATTCCTTTTCGACATTCCCATGTTATTGTATTATGAATATTAATTAGTAGTTTAATTTTATTAATTTAATACATACTATATTTACTGGAATTAAAAGTTATTCATACTCATGATACGCATATATTATTTATTGTTGATATGCACATATTTTATGTTAAACACGCAAAATAAATGAACACTTTCTTAGGCATTAATTCGGTAAACAGGACCTGCCACAAATATATATTCTTTCAATTCAACAATAATCTATTTTTTATGTTAATAACATTTTAATTTTGCAGTTCTAATAATATGTTTACTTTTTATTATAATTTTTGCCAGATATTCCGGTCATTGACTGTAATCAGTTAACATGCTATGGAAATATTCTTTTTTGTTATTATCTGTATACTGATATGATATACAATACCATGTAGATCCCAATAATAGCTACTACCCTGTGTAATTTGTGAAATCAAAATAGCAAATATTGTTTTATCGAAAATAAATATAAAACCAGTGACAAATATTTTACAAAACCTAAAACAGCAACTAGTGGCGAATTTCAATTAAGATTATAATGTTTTAATTATGGTTGTCATTGTAAATATTTTTACAGTTACAGGGCTTAGAAAAAGGCAGTTTAGGTGCAGACTAGGTACCAAAAGATTTGTTGTGTACATAGATATTAGTTAGTATTTCGAGAATTCTTACAGCAATCAGACTTGCGTACAGCATCTAAAAGACTTTCACGGATATACCGATCAAGAATAACTAACGATAATAGTTTTATACATAATTTATGTTTTTAGATTCAATTTATATAAATTGTTTAATTTTGTTATGCAATTTATAATCTTAGATAGGAAGCTTTTGCCTAAAGAAACTGGGACTTATTTAATTTTATATCTACTATATACATCCTTCCCGATGTCTGGAAAATAATAAGAGAGGACTAATCTAAAAAGTAGTGATCCACCTGAAGTAAAAAAATGTCGTCCTGTTATAATATTATCAAATATTTCAAAGGTTTTCAAAACTTCGTTCTAGACATACTTTTACCAAAATGTTAAATATAATATATTCTCATGCCAACATGAATTTGTAGAAAAACATCCAACTGTTACAAATATACTGCAATTCACACAATTTATCCCAAAAACGTTTAGATAACACAAGTCATGTCGTGTATATCGACATGACTTGTGTTATCTAATATATCTTGTGTCGATATAATGTACACGGATTTGTCAAAGGCGTTAGACAAGGTTATTCACTAAATTTTGCTTATTAAATTGGAATCATTTGGCTTTTGTAATGATTTATTATTAATGCAGTCATACTATCGAAACGCCAACTGATTGTTTCGTATAGTGGATTTAAATCGAACTCTCATCGGTTCGGGTGTGCCTCAAGGTTTAAATTTAGCCCCATTACTATCAATTATATTCATTAATAAGCATTAATGCATTTAGGACAAGCGTCCTAAACTCTGAAATCGAAGTATTTTTATCTTGCCTATGACCTAAAATTACCAATACCATTTGCACTGATAACTATTTAAATTTACAAAGATCTATCAATTTTTGCTATATCAAATTGGTGTGTAGACAATAAATTTTCAATAAATACAGTTAAACGTAAAGGTTATTCATTTACTTAATAAACACTATTATATGATTAGTTTCCTAATAATAAAGTGCCATGCCATAAAAAATGTTAAAAATTTAAGTGTGATTTTCTTACCACATTCATCAAATACCTATAAATGCATTTACAATTTGAAGTCTTATAATTAGAAACACTATTTTTTTAATGATGCCATTTTATAAAGTCTACATTTCTTATTAATTCGCTCCAATCTAGAATACTGTAACACAGTTTAGTCTCTTTGGTATCAAAAACATTTTAATCGACTTCAGAATATTCAGCATATTTTCCTTAAATTTTTATCATTTCATATCTTCTCTATTTACTAAACGGTTGTTTTCGTGTGTGTGTGTCACGAAATTTTTAGGTCGATGTACGAAATGCTTCTCGTTTTCGGAATTTCGGCATTTTTACAAAATCAAAATGGTAAATCGACTCTTGCGAACATGGTAACTTTTGTTTTTTGATCCGAAGCCTGTAGAGGCATGCTCCGGAGGTGCCTTGCATGCAGTAAGGGGTTTTGACAATACATTACTTCCACACAGAGTCGATATGCAGTGAGTGGGTACCAGGAGAGTGCTTACTAGCTCTTGTGTTTTATTTAATTTATTGGATAACAATGTAGATACATATACATTATTAAGTATGTTTAATATACGTGTTCCTAGGCTTGATAAGTTTACAATGCATATAATGTTATATAATTTTCATTAAATATCCAGTAATTGTTATTTGCAAGTATTGTATTAAATGGAGATCACATTTAAGAAACTTGGTCCACTATTAATACATTTGTATCGACTTAAAGCGAATGCAATGACCACTATATTATTTGATTTTAAATGATTTATTTTTGTGAGATTATATGGAATTCTACAGTGTTATGAATGGACAGAAGTGGCAATTTAGAAAATATTATTGCTACAAACTAATAATATGATTTATGGATAAAATAAAAAAATGTTTTGGAAGTTGTTTCTCCAAACAATATATTTAGTAATATGAGTAGTATTCTGCACCGATTATTACATGCCACGAAGGCACAGTAGAAACCATATTATTTCTTCTATTACCAAAAATCTTACTTCTTGCATTCATTTTAATACAATTCAGAAGTGTGCAACTACGTAGTTAGAAACTACCAGACAACTAAAATATCATCTTTCCTAATATTGTGCAACCAAAATAACATATTTGCTGAACTACACTTTCTCAAAAAAAGTATAAAGCAATAGAGAATTTCAGTGTTTATCAAAGCCTGAACATTTTAAAAAAGCAGCTTAATAATTTGTGAATATCGAGGAATCTTAACACCACACTGATATAGATTCTAAAATGACATGTTCTTAATGACTCATGAATGGCATACTCTTTGTCCATATGATATGTCGTCAATAATGTTTTATCACGAATAATAGATCAAAATAAGGCCAATTAAACAATGCGTTTTTCTGAAAATAGTATAAAGCGATTGAGAAGTTTCAATATTTTCCATGCCATGAGGGCCTTATCATTTCAAACCTAAACTTCTTAAAAAAGTAATTTAATAATTTACGAATATCAAGGAATTTTAATATCATATCGACATGGATTTTAAAATGTTCATGTCTTTTTGTCGTCAACGATATTTTACCACTTATACCAAGGGAAAATAAGGCCAATTACATATGTTTTTAAATCAAAAAAAAATAATAAGAATAAAAGGATGTAACTTAACAAACAAGAGTAGTTATAGAAGATGAAATATGAAAAAATTATAACAATTTTCACAGTTGCACGACGTACTTGTATTCAATTTACTTTCGTTAAAATCTAAATATTGTGGTATATTACTTTACGGTAAAATCATCATTAGTAATCATGAGAGATTAAGTTTGGTAATTCGGTAGGATCTTGAAGATATCGTTATCCAACAAGTCTACCACAGAGCACTTCCCTGTATGGAAAGAACGAGGTATTTCTACATCTAAGAAAAAATATGCATACTATGTTCCTGGTACAAAAGTAATTATCTATGATACACCAAAAATTATAACATATAGCTTCGACTACAAAATGGTTGTATAAAACGTAATTTTTAGATAACTATTTTCAAATAAATCCCATTATTAAATCCCACTTGTCTCACTAAAAAGTCCTTAAATATCCATGTTCACTTTAAAACCGATGTTGGAACTACACTGCACTAATACTCGTTTTATTTTTATATATGTATTTCCTTTTTATAATGTTTGCAATTGTTCAACCTACCACTTGCATTTGAGCCATATGTGTCACCTTGCACTACTATGAAAGTAGTCTTGTGAACGATTTATATACGTTAAATTTAATGTATACATGTCGAGACTCTTCCTTATACATATTTAATGTATATGCAAATATTTATGTATTAATATAAGAAAACACTGTTTTGAGTTTGTGACGTCACTGTATGGTTAAATTAATTTAGCAACAATTGTATATTTGAAAGTGGATTTGGAGTCTCCCATTAATATCTATACTAAAAGTACCTTTTATCATTACATGAAAAAATGGAACTCAATATAAATTATATCTATATACGTGCACCTATTTGAATGGTATAAAGTTTTATGACATTATTCCAATATAGAAAAATTAAAGCAGGTTAACTTCTTGCTAGTTAAATGTGTATTAAAAATAAACAGCTTTAAAGTCTTAAAACGTACTTTTCTGGACGTAGAACATCTCTATCTCGAAATTGGGTGGCCAAGAAAAAATAAACGAACACATAATTGCAGAATATGTGTTTCATGCGACAGTTTTACTTTTTTTAAATAGTCCACCATCGTACTTTCTCATGACCCATGGACAGGGTGGGGTGTGTCCTATCCATCTCAAAATCAATAGATGTTGTTTGGTAGACGTCCCTAATCAGAATCAGTCGAAACCCGATCAATCCGACACGATTTAATGGCATGGCAGAGTGTGTTCTACCCGCCTCAAGAGCAATAGGTGTCATGTGGGAGACGTCCATGATCAGAATCAGTCAAAACCCGACCGATCCGACACGACTTAGTTGAGTTATCGTGCTAACAAGAAATATTATTAATGCCGACGACAACGACAAAATTGTTTAAAAACCATTTTACTTTTCCGCACTCCACTATACGCGGAAAAGTAATGTAATCGTGTAAACATTTTTTTTCTAGGGTTTATTTTTAGGCCTAAAAAAACGATTTTTAAACCATTTTATGTGTGTGTCTCGCTGTCGTCGGCATTTATTTTTGTTAGCACGATAACTCAACTAAATCGTGTCGGATCCATCGGGTTTTGACTGATTCTGATCGGGGACGTCTGCCAAACGACACCTATTGATTTTGAGTAGATCGGACACACCCCAGCCTATCCATGGGTCATAAGAAAGCACGATGGTGGACTATTTGAGAAATTTTGTTTTATTAGCACGATGACTCAACTAAATCGTGTTGGATCGATCGGATTTTGATTGATTCTGAGCGGGAACATCTCTTAAACGACACCTATTGATTTTGAGGTGGATAAGACACACCCCACTCTGTCCATGGGTCATGAGAAAGCAGGATGGTGGACCATTTGGGAAATTATTTCTGTTAACACGATAACTCAACTAAATCGTATCGGATCGATCGAGTTTTGACACAATCTGATTGGGGACGTCTCCCAGACGACACCTATTGATTTTGAGGTGGATAAAACACACTCTATTATGTTTATGCGTCACGAAAAAGCCCAATGGGGTCTATTTGAGAAATTGTTTTTGTTAGCACGATCGCTCAATTATATCGTGTCGGATCGGGTTTCGACTGATTCTGATTAGGTACCAGACGACATCTATTGATTTTGTGGTGGATAGGACACACCCCACCCTGAAAGAGAGCACGATGGTGGGCTATTTGAGAAAAATAGAAAAAAGTAAAACTGTCGCATAAAACACATATTCTGCATTTATGTGTTGGTTTATTTTTTCTCAGCCACTCAATTTCGAGATAGAGGTGTTCTACGTGTGCAGAAGTCCATTTTAAGGTTTTAAGACCGTTTAATTTTTTGTTATTAGGCAGGAAAACGAAAAATGAACGCTAGAATATTTTGTTTTTACACAATTCCATTACTTTTCCGCGTATTTTTCAGTGCGGAAAGGTAAAAAGAAATGGTGCTTCCTCCATACATGCATGTATAAAGGCGATGTGCCTTTTAAGTACATTTTAGTTTACTATCGACACAGGTGTGGATGGTAGGGAGAATATAATAGCAATATAGCAGACTTTGTGTTATTTGGCATCGTAAAACATATAATTGATAATATTTAAGTTACTGACAATTATCAATGTAATTATATAAATATCAGTGTTTTATTCAACAAGAGTGATATATAATATTCACAAATAATTATTCATAGATTCATAGACATTGTCGATCTAAATAAAACTACTTCTTGAAGTATGGAGTTCCTCGAATATGGAAAGATCTTGTAATAATAAAAATGTTTATGTTTTTGAGTATAGTATTAGCATGTTGTGTATATAATATATAGTTTCAAGAACGTAACTAATAAGTGTTTGTATTATGTAATATTACTCGTATAATTTTGGCCTAACTCAAACGTGATTATGTTTCTTATTATTGAATTTTATTTAATTCGAGACATACATCATCACCGTCATGAGGTTATCAGTCTTAAGACTGGTTGGACGCTAACCTCAAGCTTCTCCTATCATGTGCTAATCTACGCATTTCGCTAATTGTGCTACAACCTACATCCCTTACTATTTGCAGTAGTCTAATCTAGGCCTACCTCTGCCTTTCTTCACTCCTATTTCTGCCTCCAAAATATCGCGGACTATTCCCCCATGTCTCAGCAAGTGGCCTACAGTTCTATCTCTTCTCTTCTCTATGTTTTTCCACATATTTCTATTCTCGCCTACTTTCACTAATACTTCTTCGTTTCTAACCCTATCAGTCAACGGTATTTTCATCATTCTTCGGTAACACCACATCTCAAAAGCTTCTAATTTCTTTCTACTTGCTTCCCCTACCGTCCAGGTTTCGCAACCGTATAGTGCCGTGCACCATACATACGTTTTCAAAAATCTCTTTCTTGTTTCTAAGTTTATTACCCCCGAGCATAAAAGTGGCATTCTTTTTGTTAAAAGCTACTCGACCCTGCGCTATTCTTTGTTTTATATCTTTATTGCTTCTTCCATCCCAATTTATTTTACTTCCTAAATAAGTGAAGTCTTTAACTTCCTCCAATCCTTCATTATTAATATGTACTTTCGTTTTTGCTCTGCTCTCGCGCCCTCTGCACACTAACACTTTAGTTTTGTTTTTATTCACCCTCATTCCGTATTCCTCTGTCAACACTGCCTCCATTTCGTTCAACGCTGATTCCAATTCCTCTTTACTAGATGCTAATACTGCTATATCATCCGCGAATCTCAGCATTTTTAGTTTCTGTCCCTGTACTTTAATCCCGAAATCCAATCTTTTACCACATTAATCGCCTCTTCGATGTACAGATTAAAAATTAGTGGTTATATCGTACATCCTTGTCTTACTCCTATTACTCTCCTAATACCTACTTCCCTTCTAAGACCTACAATAGAAATACAATTTCAAGTACATTTTCTTCGTTTTATTCGTGCCGAATATAATATATGGTATGGTGAAGATACGTACTATAAATATTAGGACGTAGATGGAATATATAGTTTATTTCATCGCTATTTGCCAAATAAAAAAACCTCAAAACATACCGTGGCTTGTTCTTATGGCTAGGCACAGGTAGACTGTTTCGTTTATCAGCAAGATAAGAGAGCTTTTCATTTTGGCAAATAGCGATGGAATGAATAGTACTTGTTTTAAATTGTATTTTTCTTCTATCATCTGTTATAGTTGGTGTTGTAAAATGGAGGTTGTAATGTATTTCCTGGAATTTTGGATCTCGTCCAGAGATTTATCTATACATATTGACAACATGTATAAATGTATAGATAAACAATAAACTGATAAACATTTCCAAAGAACCATTCTTGTATAAATCCTTTGCGTAAGTATATTCAATGTAAATTAGAGTTGTTGGCAGAATATTCCACACTGTAAATTACTGACATTAATTTGCTATTGTAAAGAAATCTGCGTATATTATGAATGAATGGTTTCCTTTTCTTGTCTTAAATGAATTCTGATTAACTGTTGTTTGAGTTGTGCAAAACATGTTATCATTTTATACCATATTACAAGTTACTTTAAAATTACACACGTCCATCGTTAGAAAATGCTTTCCTGTCTTAAATTTATTCTGATTAATTGTTGTTTGAATTGTACAAAACATATTATAATTTTGTGCTGTACTCGTATTACACGTTCATTTAAAATTACATACGTCTTTGGAAAATTCTATTATTGTTAAGGGAATAACACTTTATACAAAGAAATATTGTGTAACAAAAAAGATGTATGATTACTCGTCAACCTACAATACTACTTTGGGGTTGACTGTTGGTCTTATTCTAGTCTCACAGCCATAAATGGTAAATAAATTAATAATAAATAGTGAGTGTTATCATTAGCCCACGAAGAGCTCTTCTTTATACAGCATAACTAAAAATATTTATGCGGTTTAATAAAGATTGTATTGTAACTATGCATTACCATTAAAGTGCATAATATATAGTAGTGGATCAAAACCTGAGTGATCTGGCCACTCGTTAGATCTGATATAATGGGTGCATCATCCATTACATGTAGGGAATCTAGTTAAATCTATTTCTCGGTAGAATTCAAATGGTGAATTATACTATACACAAAAACTTTTGGCTTGGATAATATGTCTTTTCATCAAGGATTGCAATTTAGTTAAAACACCACTTAGAATGGATTTTAGAGTACAACTGCCCACTGTGATGCCGTTGGCATCATTGGCGGAGTCACATATAAGCAAATACATACAAGATATAATAATTTATAAATGTAATACCAGATTTATACAATGGGGTCAAATAGAACGGCAAAACTAAAATGAATTGCTTGTACCTACATCGATTCAAATATCTCAAACCTACAAGACAGTATCTAACCTACCCCGATCAATGGTGTTACATGAAAGTAACACCATTGATCAGTAATGACGTTAGGCAGATTTAGTAATACGCATAGAATAAAACTATACATTTATGTATCAAATATTTTAAACTTCCGTCAGCATATGCTTGTATTTTTCTGTTAGATAGTAGCATGGAAAAATCGGGATAATAAAACATACGCTATTGCCTATTGTTTATTATTTATGAACTTCAGTATTGTAAATATTGTCGGTAATGTTTCTATAAATATTAATGGTAATATATAAATCGGCGTTATCACGAACGAAGTGCACATAGAATGTGCATAATCATTTTAATGTAGATGTTGTAAACTATATTATTATAAAATTGTTATTGAAAAATATTTAAATTTATGTGTTAAACGTATATCATACATAAAGTAATAATCGAAATTCTGGTTTGCCGTTGCATTAGCTATCAGTATTGGCCGCCAGTAAATCGTACATGAAGTAAAAGTCAGGGGCGGATCCAAGCCACCGACATATGTCGGTGTTAAAACGCACGATGTTAATTGTAAATAAAACAAAAAGTTTTCAGAGAATTATCTTAATATTTTTTATTATGATAGAAGGATCTATGACAATTATGTGTGAAACAAAATATCGGCCAGATGCTCGCCACGGCTTCGGTGCCATACCTCTATCCGATGGTCCATATTTTCAATGACTCTGAGACATAATTGAGGTTCAATTTCGTTAATGTGCCGAATTATCTTATCCTTTAGCTCTTGAATTGTTCTTGGCTTATTGACGTACACTTTTTATTTTAAATATCCCCAAAGAAACAAGTCCAACGGTGTCAAATCACATCATCGTGGCGGCCAATTAACATCGCCACGACGTGAGATAACACGGCCATTGAATTTCTCGCGCAAAAGTGCCATTGTTTCGTTGACTGTGTGGCAAGTAGCACCATCCTGTTGGAACCATATATCGTCCAGGTCCATATCCTCAATTTTTGGCCACAAGAAGTCCGTTATCATCTCGCGATAGCGAACACCATTCACGGTAACTGCTTGACCGACCTCATTTTCGAAGAAGTACGGCCCGATGACGCCGCCAGCCCATAAACCGCACCAAATAGTCACTCTTTGTGGATGCATCGGCTTTTCAACAATCACTCGTGGATTCTCATTTGCCCAAATGAGGCAATTCTGCTTGTTAACGAATCCGTTGAGGTGAAAGTGTGCCTCGTCGCTGAAGAAGATTTTCTTTGTAAAGTCACCATCCACTTCTGTAAATTCAAATCTCTATTCAAAATTCGCATCAGTGATGTTCGTGAGATGTTCAATTGTTGGGCACGACGACGAGTCGAGGTTGACGGCTCTTCTGCTACACTATCACGAACAACAGCAATGTTTTCCGCAGGACGAACTGGGCGAGCATGCACAGGTGTTTTCACATTTCCTACAGGCCCGGTTTGCTGAAATTTGCGCACAATTCTCCCGATTGTGAACACATTTGGTCGATTATGCTGACAAAAAAAGTCACGAAGTGCACGAAATGCATTTTGATTTGAACGCCCATTTTCGTAAAAGGCTTCAACAATCTTAACGCGCTGCTCAATTGTGTACCTCTCCATGGTTGAATTTGTCAAACACTGAAACAAAGAAATGTCAAATTAAGTTGGGCAAAAAACTTGACGTTAAGGTGTGACTCACAATTAACATCGTGCATTATGGTTGGACCACCCATTATAACACTAACTGTCACTGAATGCATAATATTACAGTAATAATATTTATAATTCCAGTATATTAGCATAATCTGTTCTAAATATTCAGAAGTGAAACGTTGACGCCAACTTAAAATCACCCAGAATCCATTTATGTGCAGAAAAAACTGTCAACATCTAGAGAGGTAATGGAAGAATATTTAAAATACATTTTATATCAGTTTTTCAAGGAAGGCTTCAAGGGGGATCATATTGTAAAATTGTTACCAATTTTGTTTGCATGCATTTAAGAAACTGTCCTATTAACTGAAAAGGGAATTGTTCCAGATCAAATATATATATTTATATATTTAAATATATATAGTATTTAACTATGGTGTATCCAGGGGAAGCAGATGTATCCTGAAGGCTCTTTGTTGACGAATACATTCTTTAAAAATGACTGTGAATGTACTCTGACTCTTTCCGAATAGATGAGAGTCCTTCACTTGCATTTAGTTTGTTTATCACCCTCTTTATATCATAAAAATAGCTTGCCGACTCTAACCATGGACCCCAAAGCATCACAACAGGCTGAGGTAGTAATGACAATTGTTGCTTACATGCCGTGTTCAGAAATTTGCCTTGAAATCATTTTCTTTCAAACGGCGCTTTTAAAATGTCTTCCTCAAGATATTTCATGGCTATTAATTTGTCTTTTTTGGACGATCAGCCTCTAAGAGTTTGAGCTAGATGATGGAGCTCATATGATAAACATGCTGTATGTATATTTTAAGCGTGGCATACAATTTTACGACTTTATTTATTTATTTTTCTGAAATATGTAATTTACAAGCATTTGATATTGTCAACTGATATTGGCGTCCAGGACGATTTGGTTATTCATGAAAATTTGTTAAGAATATTATTTCCCATTTCAACCAAACATTTTCAGCTCAAAATATTAGTCATTGTTATAAAAAAAACTTATTTTGAATTGTATTTCCCACGAGCCACGAACATTGTTTGTATCACGAATAAACAAATTGACCCATTAGAATTTATCCTGTTTCCAAAATCTTTGTTTCTTCCAGATTTACTTAAATTAGAGCGTCTAGTAGTCAAACCTTTGGCAAATAAGTCATCATATGAAACCGTCATCATATGTCGTCATGATTTATCACAAGATCCTTTAAAGAAACTCAAGAACAAGAATGAAATTTATATTTACCATAACCGCTGGATTATGGTAAATATAAATTTAATTCGTGTTCTTGAGTTTTTAAACTCTAATATTTTGAAAGACAGCTTAATAAATATTTTGAAAATAAATAAATACACATATTTGTTTAACTCAAACACGAAACACATGTATTCAGAATATTTAACGGCATAAAAACTAGCAAAGTAACAGCACAGATGGGTTTAAAGTCTCGGGCCTCATTGTTTTTTTAGGAGAATTCGAATCTTCCTTTGGATGTTAAAAATCGTTGCTCGTTGCCTCTTTTCTCTGTGGAAATTACAGATAGTTATCTTTTGAAGCACCCACGTTCTGTAAAATCAGCATAATAATGGTTTAAATTCACAACTGTCTATTTCGTTAGATATATTAGCAAAGAACGAATACCTACTTATATAAATTTACAACGTAATATAATGTTTAAATGCATACACCACGGCTTCGAAATTCAGTTGCAATAGATCATTTCACCGGTGAGCATGGTATGTTGCTCACCGGTGAAATGATCTGTGCCAGAAACTTTTACGAGAACTATCGTTGCGCACTACCTCATTCACGATATTAATCAAGCTCCTTCAGCAAAACTAATCAAATGATGGGTTAATAAATTCGAAGGAAAACGCACTACCATTAATGAAAAACTACCGGGTCGACCTAGAAGAGCCGAAAACATCGAGCGGGTTCGTGCAGCAGTGACACATACGAGGGGGTACCAAAAAGAAACCGAACTGATGTGGTAGTGGGCGAAGTTTTTGAAGTATCCCATTCTGCCTCTAGGAGTGTACAGATCTACTACCCCTCAGTCAGTAAGCCAAAAGTCGCCGTTAAAGAAGGTTCTGCTCGACTTGTGTAAATTTTTTAGTGACAGTTGTTTTGTGTGTGTACTATTTGCATTTAACAAACTTTAAAACTATGCGATAATTTGACAAGCATTTTGATAAATTTATATCCTCCCACTACTTGCCTGTAACCTTTCCCATTTCAATATTTAAAGAAAGGCTGGTAACTTGCAAGATTTTCTGGATGTAACATATTTTCTATATAATAGCATATAAGTTTCGTTTATCATAAATGATCTTGGTTTATCACATTACTATTTAGTATTTTAATTAGAATCTTAAATCTCAAATCTTCTACGTCGTTAAAATTTATCTGATGCAGTTAATCACAGCAATATGTATAGGTAACACGAAAGATTAAGGCAGCCTGAAAAATTAAACGAAATAAGTATTTATGTAATTTTAAAATCATGTTTAAAATCATTGGAGTATAATTTTAAATTTTGATATTTCATTATCTTCCTTTGTACTAAGTATTGCTCTCAGCATGGAGTAATTTGACTATAATGTAGACGCCTCCAACTTTCCTTCAACTGCATATAAATGGAAAAGTATGTACGATAATATTTTCAAACGAGAGATCGTACTTGTTCATGGAAATCCATGAAATATACGTGTATTCGTACATTTCCCTAGATTTATTTGGCAATAAATTTAATCACATTTTTTGCAGCTGCTACTATTCCTGATGGCATCCCGGACACTTGGAAATCAGCATTACTGTCCATTTAACATTTTTTTAGCACTTACAAGTATTAAAGTTAAATAATCACTGAATCTGACTTTTATAAAATATATAACAAAATAATAAAAAAACAGTGAGTGTCAAGGAAACGATTTCACAAGCAATTATATTGTAATTAAAAAATGTTATACATTAATTTGCAATATTAATTGTGATTTTATAAAAAATAGTATGTGTACCTCGTACTAAAAGAACATTCTCGGATTTTAACAATTTGTTTCGGCGTCTCGAAATGTATTACTTTTAGCACTAGATGCACAATGTATTATTATTAAGAGTATGTTTTAATCCCACCTATATTTTCGTCAGAAATTATTTGCCCAAGTCTGTATACTGTACATATACCATATACAAGATTGTATATACCATTTTTGTTCCATTTCGTTAAATTTATAATACGAGGGGGTACCCAAAAGAAACAAAACTGATGTTGTGGTGGGAGGAGTTCTTGAAGTACCGCGTTCTGCCGATAGGAACGAATAGAGCTACTATTCCCGAGTCAGTAAGCCAAGCATCGTCGCTAAAGAAAGTTCCGTTCTCACAAAAAAAATTATTTCTGAATGGTTTGCTTTCTCTTCTTTTTTGTTAATTACACTTTTTTTTTTTATTTTACTCTGTATATTCCATGTTTATCGTTCTACTAGAGGCTTATGCGCCGTCATCAAATTTTCCATAATCAGCATATTACAACAAATGTATTTTAAAATGTCAATTAAATATTAATGTGCATAAATCTTGTGCATAAATATTCGGGAAACAATAACTATGGAAAAATACTAACATATGAATCATGTAGGATATATTCATATACAAAACACTCTATTCCAAAGAAGTATATTGCAACTTCTTAATTGAAGAGTGCATAAATCTGGAGCGTTCAATCTTCTTACTTTATCGTTCACGTAGAAGCAGTAACCTCTTAATTTTTTAAATATGAAAACAGGCATCGATCGATATTTTGTTGCATGCCAGTAACATGATATGTGACACGAATCAATATTTTGCATACAATGTACTCATATATTCGTGATATCAACTTGAAAAACATGTAATGATTGTGTTATAATTAGCAAGCATATTCAAATTAGTATTCATTCAGTAGCAAAAAATTCAAGCATATTGGTCAGTCTAGAAAAAATGTCATAAATTTCGTATATAAATACCTTGATATTATATTACAAATAATATCATTATGTATTACCTAATATGAAAAAATATGAGATTTAAGAACAATTTTCATGGCATTATGTGGCAATTAAAAAAAAGTTTTGGTTTCACAGAAACTGGCTTCCTTTTCCTAAAGCCTCAGGTTGAGGGAAAGGTTATACACATAGTGACGAGGACAAATATACGCATGGGCACTAAGAGCTGCGAAATCAAAACTAGACCCAGTTGGCCACCCCGAATCCACAGCACAAATGACACTGTCGTAGGCTACTGCAGACCAAAGTGCTGCACTTTTATTAACTTCATTGTCTATAAACCTGAACGCCCATGGCATTTTCAACACGAAATGAGATATTACATTTTTCCCGAAAAGTATTTCCAGGGAATTTAAAATGAAAACGAGTTATAATTGGTATTCAAAATCCGCGAGACAAAACAAGGCCTCGTTATGAATTGTTCATATTCGATTTATCTTCAAATGATTTTGAGGCGGACCTTTCCCTAATAATAAGTTTTGTTCGTTGAAACCATTTACAAATATGACCTGTAATAATCTGTAATAACCTGTATTATCAGTGTAATATTTTTAATCTAATTCATTCGTTTTCTTATGTTCTTCCTACATTAAACATTTGATAAGATTCTCTATTAATATTAATTAAAAAAAATATATTTTCAAACTAGAAAGAATTTTTTTTTCAAGAATACGCCATATCTAGGCAATATGGTTCACAGGTTTCGTGGCATACGTGTTGTAAGGGCTGCCTGCTGTGAAAGTCGAGATATTTTAATCAATGTTTACTCTAAACAAATGCAACTGATTTTTACTGAACAGCATATAATTTTGCACAGATTTAATAGTTACAACGCATTTTTTTAAATAAAACGTGTACTTACCATAAAATGAAAACTATTACCCTTATATCCTTTATGTCAAGCAGTGGCATCTGTGACCGAATTCTCGAATCGACGATGTTGTCAGAGTAGACAACATGAATTACGTCGTTAATTCTTCAAACACATTTTAAGATGGCATAAATGGTATTAAAATGCGCAAATATTTTATTGCAGAATTAAATTTAATATTAATTTACCTAATTTTATGTTTAATCAATTTTCTGGGGATCAAATAAGTAACGAAGATATCATAAGCATATTTATCTAGCTTATTTTTTTCACGTTTCGTTTTTTGGAACGCAATTCCATAAAGTTACTATTTCTAATGTACTATTTATTCCCTGACTTACATATATTACAAGATCTCTGTTGAATTTTAAATTTTAACTCGGAAACAATAGATTTTAGTTATATAGTGTTAGTATTACACTAATAATAAGTAAATAATGTTTCGCAAATGACAAGAAACTTTAAATTGTAAAAAGTTGTTCTTATTTGAAAAATCTAAACTGATATTAACATTTTTGTGTATCCTGTATAATAAAGATATTTTTAAGATAAGCTTAAATAAAGTTAATATTGTGCTTTTTACAATTACAATATAATGACAATTTTTGACATTTAATTTTGTACCAAAATGTGTTACTTTTTAGAAGTAATGTAAAAAGGTACAGTCTGAACAAAATAAAAAATTAGAAAACAACAACATGCAACAAAATTGTGTCCAATACAAATTGTAAAAATAAAATTTTATTTATTAAGAATATTAACTTCAGATGTATTGATATTTTCAGACCTGCGTTAACTATACTTGAAATGCTCGAAACTTGTAGCCAATCCCATATCAAAGGTCTATTTGAACAAATTTTATGTCATTTTTATACTGGTATATTTATTATATTCGTATAAAACATATATTTTTTCAAATAGTGCTTTGATTTTGGCCATTTGTTTTAAATGAAGAGAACTTTAAAGAAATGGTTGTGAAATTCGTCAGATTTTCCAAGTTATCCTAGTATTTTATGACCAAATTATTTGTGTGTGTTGAATGTGTAGGTTCATTTAATTCAGTGGACTTTATCTTATATATTTACTAATAGATTTATCTATCATCGTATACAATAGATTTCATACCAGATTTAGGAGAACCTTTGGTATATCTAAATTAGAAAAATGTTGTCTGTACCGTAGACTAAAGAACGCCACTAACAGTATTTTTATTCTTGAAGATTTCACACACCTATCTGCGTTCTTGATGCATCGTCTTTTGAATATGATGTAAGGTGTAAGAAACTACTTCCCTGACTTTCTAAATATCACCATGGTTCATATTACCATATTAACCATATTGAATAAAAATGATAATGCACTACATTTCCATCATGATTACCATAATAAAGGTACATAATTTGACTACCGTTAATTGTGTTCAAATTAGTTTGTATTGATTAGAACTTAATTTTGACAAATTATACTGAACATTTACTTGAACTGTATGTTCAAATATAGATCTCAACACATATTATTAAACATTCTGCCTCATTTCATTACTTATTACAGAAAATATATAATTACATTCCCCCTCCGCTTCCACCTACGACAGTATGAAAACCGTTAAAATATGGTATGGGAAATGAACATTTGGTATTAATCTCTTTTGTGTGTGCGGCACATAATGTCAAGCCACCCCGTCATTATAAAAAAAAACTAACATTAGGCGTTCTTGCGTTGCCTCGCATAATAGACAGAATATGATACAGCTTGGGAAACGAGCGAATTTTAAAAGAATTGGGTGGATTAAGATTAAATCGAAATACGATCTGGAAATTATACATACATACAGATTCTAAAGTACTTTCGACAACCCTATTATATACGTTGTGGAAATGTGTTTATCATTTGCAGAAATAATAACGTGTAATTTAATCTAAACTGAGCAGAATTGGAGATAATCAAATGATCTGATATAATTGTTATATTTTGAAAGTTGAGGTTCACACTATTTCTGAGCCCAATTTAGTTCACAGATATTATTGTGGCTTAGTCCACAGAACATAATTGTTCAAGACTAATTTCTTTCTAATATATATAGATATAAGTGCTAGATAAAACTGTGGTCTCATAATGAAATGAGTTCTAGTATGTAGTTGTTCCAGGTCGACAAAGCATTTAAATTATATTCTTAGTACCAAGTTTCTAGTATATTCATCTGTCAGTACACTAGTCGAAATAACCACCACCAACAATTTGTAACATATTGTTAGATATTATACACATAAAATACACCACATGAATTAGACAATCCTCCAAGTCCAAAGTCGAGATTGTCTGGATGGGTTATACACATTGGAAAAACGTGGACAACGCCCATTCTCAATGACATTGTCAGGGCTGACGCTTAGAATCGAGCCAAGACCATAACCGCTAGTAGGTAATAGTACTTGCCATATAACGCGCTCGGACTAACTTGGCTATTATGATGGCCAAATCAGCTTATATATTTAAATTTTATGGCTGTTTAAATTTTACAGTGTTAATATGTATGACAGTAACTTATAAGTCGGAAATCGAGAAAGGAACCACCAAGCCGCCAAGCGGTTATCAAAGTAGTTCTCGACCCCTTTCTCGTGTTTCTGCACGATCAGATAAGGTTTCAAAAAATAAAACCCGCCACAGGTAGAATTCGACATTTGTCCCGGATCGGAACCGAACGACATACAGCTGTTTCGAACTTGTTAGTTCTCATCAGTGCCACACACGGTACGCCGATTCAGGACAAATGCCGAATGAACTTTATGGCGTATACATCTTTATCGATACGATCTCTGTCAGTAACTTAACTCTGTAACGATCTCTGTCAGTAACTGTCGATTTCCGACTTATAAGTTACTGACGGGACAAATGTCGAATCCTACCTGTGACGGGTTTTATTTTTTGAAATGTGTATGAAGTTACTATCGTCTCAATATATTTCTTCATTTAAATCTTCGTCAATGTATTAAATTTGTTGACATTCAAAAAGGTAATAATCATTTGTGATCCTAATGATAAGTCATAAATGTGTCAGAAATAAAAGTAGCCATGTGTATATTGGAAAATGACAATATTGGATTCGGCGAATATGGACATATTGCCAATGAGGATACACATACACTGTGATCCATAAATACTCAATAAATTTTTGAATTTCCAATTTTCTTTTGATAAAAAATTATACCTACGTCTTGAACGATCAAATGAATCCGTTTAAATCAAATATCCAGGACCAGAATAAGCAATAGTGCTTTTAAAGTGACTTGAAATTCCATGACGCCATATATCGATGACTAAGAAGTGGTACCTTGTATTCTTAAATGGTAACTTTACAGGAGCAACAAAAAAATGTTTTGACAGACAACGTTTTTGAAAATCGATAAATTGTGTATGTATATTTGTTGAATCCTAGGGAGCTATTCAAAATGTCACAACTATTATTATTATAGTCTTATAACTTAATAATGTAGTTACAAGTTCACACTACACCATTATATCAGCACTTTGTATAGATACGAGGCATCGTTTCTTAGCCATTGATATTGATACGGGTGGGCCAAAATTAGCAGTGTTTTGTATAAGAAAAAATATTTTAACTACACCACGTGGAACTAACAAACTAATGTTTGAATCTGTCTCGTAAAAATTTACACATGTTAACAGGGACCCTGACAGGATATTGTATGCTAAACAATTTCCAAGTTATGTGCTATACCGATAGTTTTATGTGTAGAGCATGCAATCTAGAGGATAAAATTGCAGAGCACATTTCAAGAAGCTGCCCTCTACTCTCAACAAAACAAGGGGCTAATTGGGAGTTGTTCAATACATGGACGCAGTGGTGTAGCTAAAGGAGTGAAGTAGGCGTTGGTGACAAAATGGTGGCCCTGATGGGGGTAGCACAATGTGCTCAATATGTTGGCATGTGAACTCTCATACGTCTACTCTCCCCTTATACAATCCGATTCAATATTTGGACAATAAAGACGTCATTAGAAATCTACTTATCTGAGAACTTTTTCAATTGTTCCACAATTTAACACTCATTGTTTATTTATTTTTAATTGACATTAACACCATTAAATATTACTTATAGTTATTTACCATATAGTTATAATACCATAAAGTTTGTGTATAGGCATGTTTAATGCCCATCACATACTACACTCTCGCTCAGGCAAAAAGTGGATTGATCTGCCCAAGGAAATCATTTATTCTGTTACCCATTAAATAAAATAATTATCTCAACTGGATTTTATAGCTCTCTAAAGCGTTCTTGCGTAAAAACTTTTAAAAGGCGTAAATGCAGTTGTAAATTTTCATTTATTGGGCATGAAGTATGTTAAATACGTTCGAGGGAGCAAAACCATTTCCACAAATGACCTCCTGCATTGTTAAAATCTTAGACAAAAACACCGAAATTATCTTATTAGCTACTCGCTTCGGCGTTTTATGCTTCGTGTTAACTTTTAACTGGAGCAGCAAAAGAAAAAATACTGTTCGGTGATAAAACCGCAAAAGAGCCCTAAAATAAGTAATAAAAGTTCAATTTTGTGGTTTACTAAACAGTAAAATAGGAAAATTAATACTTTTACCAGATTATATATTTATTTTAAAAGTGCACTGATGATGATTTGTATAGCGATTCAGTGTTAATCTGCCGTTTTCACCATTCATAAATTATAACTAAGTGATCTAAGTGCCAAAACTAAATCTTCGGGAAAGGAAGAAAAACTGCACAGAATATACAATTTTCATTAAAACTTATTTAGAAATTCATTCTAGAAAAAGCATCAAATTAGATATGTTCACAATGAAGAATGTTACAAAAAAAAAGTTGAGAACTTTTTTTGTCGTCTAAAACGTGAAAAATGTTTGGAAATGATCTAAATAGCAGATTGTTATGTTGGATATGATCTATCTCTACATGTTTCTTTTTTTATTCTTAGGTACTCAGAACGTCTTCGTCCTGTTCTTCTCGTCTATGAAATCGATCATATCCGTGATGTCCTTTTTCTTGTTGGGACTAAGAGATACTTTCTTGGGAAGTGCAGTATAGGAGTGTATTGTATGCTAGAGTTTAAGCCCCAGTGTGAGGAATTTGGTGTCTCTTCCTGAGCGTGAACGTATTTGTCCTCGTTTCTATGTGTGATACTTTTCCCCGGTAATCTTGGTCTTTAGGAGAAAAAAGTTGATTTCTGTCTTTAAACCTTTAATCTTATTTTCATTAGTTTTCGGTTAACAGTTAAATAATAAAAATTAAAAAGTGGCATTGCCAAGAATAATAGATATATTACAGGTTTTATTAGATTCGCGTTATATGAAAGGGTGCCTAAGCAGAAAATATTTGTTTCTAATATTGTATATCACTGTGGCATTAAGATGTCCAGATATTGTGATTATTAAAAATCTGTTTTTGGAGTAAACCACTGGCGAAAATCTGACATTTTTTACTATTCTGTTACAGTAAGCCCCGGTATTTCCAAAGTGATTGTTATAGGTTCGCAGTCGCGAATCGACAACAGCTCTTTTATCCAGTCACATAAGTGACACGCCGACAATTAGCACGAAACATTCTCACGAAATACTTTTAATCGCAATTCTCCTTGTTCCTTCCACATTGTAGGCACATCCATTCATGACATAAGTTTTAAGGAATGTCTCGATGCATGCACATTTACTCAATTCTCTGTCCAGCCTCAATGGTAGACGTTTATTTGAATTAATTAATTTATTTTGTTTGTACCACTTTAGGTCGCTCAAGTAATGACTGGGTTTTAATTACTCTTAATAGCCTTGTTATATTACTACAGTGTCACACTTTTATTGCTCTTTTCTGCGTTACGTCCGTTAAAAGACGTTTAGGTTTTTTTTAGGAATTACTCCCAGTTCCTCGTTAAAACTGACTTTTACCATTTTTATTTGTCTTTTAATTTTACCACTATAAAACTATTAATCCTGAAAATATTTCTACACTGAGAGAAATCAGTATATTTAAAGTATCTTAACACGTAAAGAGTTAAGCATTTTCTAAATATCACAACCAGGCTCTATTAGTTCAAACTCACAATCGAATTAATATTATTCATTTAAAATTATAATTACTATAACCTACCAATAAGTTATTTTTAATTTTCTATATTAGTTTGACCTGTTGTCTGCATTTAATACAAGATTTACTACAAGTAAATAATACCGAGGAACAATTTTTAGTCATTCGCTGTTGCAGGAGACTTTTGATTGAACTAATTCTAATAGTAGTTTGTTTTATCGCTGATTTCACATCTGAAATTGGTTTTTCGTTCGATGTCCTGGTTTCCATGCAATCTAATGTTGAACATAGAGATACTGATGCACCTCTGATGCACCACCTATCCTATAACTACTAACATTTTTGGTGCAGGGTATTGTGAGCTTAGGAATGTTTCATTTATTTATTAGCATACTTTCTGTACTAACATCACTAAATGTGAAATAGTTTGACTTAAGAAAAACTCTATTTATACCTCATTTATATAACCCCATTTATACTCAACATGGGCATCTAAGGCGTGGTCTGTCTTTAAGCATGTCTCTGTCTGTTTATGGGCAAGCAGTTTGTACTTACATGTTTAAGTGTATATATGTGTAAATATATAGTATAAACCTTAATACCAAGGTTGTGGTTTGCATCTTTAGGGCGGGGTATAGGGTATAACTGCATTTTCAGACATGAGCATTTATTTGATCTCAGTATGTACGTCTTGCGATACTAGTGAAATTTTTCTATGAGTTTTTTCTTACTTCTCTGTGTTCTTATTACAATATTCTAAAAATATTGCACATTTTAAATTAAAGCCGAGAAAAGATCATTTTTATTCCACTACATCTCAAGCTAGGCATAATAAAACAGCTGTCAAGGCACTTAATAGTGAAGGTTAATGTTTTCTCCACATAGTTTCTTCTTTTCCTGCTCTAAATTTCGAGAAGATCAAAGCAGGTGCATTGAACGGACCTCAAATATACAGTTCGTGGCAGTTATACAAAAGTTCATCTGCAACAAAAAAGCTCCTAACTATGAAGTTTGGACTACTACGATGCTACTGGCTTTTCAAAATCTTGGTTGCAATATTAGTGTCAAGCTTCATTTCCTATACAGTTACCTCGATCAGTTCCCAGAGAGAACCTTGGTGCTGTAAATAACGAACAGGTGCAGGATCATCAAGCGAGATTGCCCTGAGAAGAACAGGCGCAAGAACTACAAGCATAATTTTCCCGATATTCCCGATAGGTGTATCTAAACTTTCATTCATATTAGTTGTTACGAATCACCTACTATTTACCGCACTTACATTGAAATGTTAAAATATGTATAGTTTATTTCATCGCTATTTGCAAAATATAAAATCTCAAAACATACCGTGCCTTGCTTTTATGGCTATGCTCAGGTAGACTGTTCTGTTTATCGGCAAGATAAGAGTGTTTTATTTGGCAAATAGCGATGAAATAAATGAATAATATACGTCAATTTAAAGTAAAAATCGTTTGCACCTACCCATATTTGGACATTATGTATTCTATTTTGCGCAACTGATTTATTTGCCGTTATGTCATTATATGAAGCGTCAAACTTCGCGAAAATGAGAATGTCGAATTGAGAGAAATCTAGAGCTTACACAGCAAAATTACATACAAATTTGATCTCAACGGCTTTCAAATAGACATAAGAATAATTTCTGTAATAAACGAAACAAAATTTTTGTTGTCCAGTGTAATCCACCTACCATAATAAAGTAACTAATATTTATCCTAATACAAACCAGTCGGTAACACTAAACTCACTTAATGCCCACTAGAGCATTTTTTCCATTTCTAACTTCAACAAAATTTCCAATACACTATAAAATAAATGATTATCATTACGTGTATTTAAAATGAACCAGTTTCCTATAATTCCCATTTAGCCATTTCCCATATATACAATGTAAAAATATGTATTTTTTATTTATCTTTATATATAAAGAAAATATTTTTTAGATTATAATTTTTCAGTATTTTACGTAACTCTTCGAGACACCTGTGTAATTATTGTTTTCTTTTCATTAGAAGAATATTTATTCTCTACTGACTATTCATAATATAAGCCGAGGTGTTTACCAAAAAATAATTTTCTTATAAAATTATGCATTTATGTTTTCTTGCCATATTTGAGAATTATCCTAGTTTACAGTACATTTTTCAGAAAATATACTCATTAGTTCTACACTTAATACTTTATAAGAAAAATAGAAAAAGGTATAAATAAATTATTATATTGCATTTTAGTACCTATCTGTTATTTCTTAATCAGTAATTATTTCCTTAATTTTTTTCAGGATTCTATTTTTCTGATATATAAAACTTTGTTCTAAATTGTTGAAATTTGGAATTTACGGTGCCCCGAAATATTTTCCTTGTTTGTTTTTAAAACATCTCGGAAAATTCTATTGGCAAAAGTGCACGCGCATGTGCGAGACACCAGACACCAGCCCATACTGTAGAGGGCTGCCTTTTAAGTTTTTACAAAAAGTGAATGAGAAACCAACAAGTTCGAAAAAACCATTTTATTGCTTTTCGAAATATTCGCCTTTCAGTTCAATACATTTTTGCATACGCTCAAACCAATTCTGAAAACATTTTCTCCATTCTGAAGTTGATATCGTAGAAATGTGGTTTTGGAAGGCTTCAACAGCTTCTTGATGTGATGGAAATCGCTGTCCACTTATCTTTTGTTTGACAGTGGGGAATAAGTAAAAGTCATTAGGTGATAAATCGGGGAATACGGACAATGAGGCATTAATTCGATATTTCTCTCCTTTAAATATTCAGTTGTTCGACATACTGTATGGGAGCATTGTCGTGATGAAGAATGATGCGCCGTTGTTTTGATGTTTTTCTGTATTTCATCGAAGACCATTGGCAAATAAATTGTTGTATACCATGCAGCACTAACAGTTCTTCGATTCTCTAAAGGAATGGTTGCGACGTGTCCAGTACATCAAGAAGAAACAAGCAATCATTTTCTTGGAAGTGCTCCATGAACGAACCACTTGAGTGGGTTTCGATTAATTTTCAAACACCCAAACAAGTAGACTATTGTTTGCTTTATAATATTGTGTATTGTAAACAATATTGTATACGGATTTTGCACGTCCACGGTCGAATTTTTCAGCATTTCCTGACACCAATCAACATGAGGCTTTTTTGCGCTTCGGTCAAACTATGCGGAATCCATTTGGAACAGATCTTTCTCACAGCTAAATGTTCATGCAAAGTTGATTGTATTGCAGACTGCGATAGGCCAAGAGACATCTCTATCTATCTGTAAGTCACATGCCGATCTTCATTAATCATGTTACGCACAGCATCGATATTTTTGGAACCACAACCGATTTTGGGCCACCTCACGACTCACGAAATTCATCACTGACGGACGCATGACCACGACGAAATTCTGCAAACCAATTGTAAATAGTCTTCTCTGATTGTGCTTCATTACCAAAAGTTGCATGAAGCGATTCTATGCATTGTTGTTGAGTAAGGCCTTTCTTAAAATAATAAAAAATCATCTAACGCAATCCTTTATGGGTGATTTCAATTTTTGAACAAACTTGCTTATTTTAAACGTTGACTATCAACACACTACTCGGTCAATTTCAACGTTGCCACTGGTTTCGCAATAACAAACGTCAAGGTTAACGAATACAGTGATATCGCATGTCAGTAGCGCCATATATTGGTCGATTGTAAAAACTTGAAATGCAACCTCGTAAATTTATCAATGGAAGCCGTTAGAGATATTCTCTTAGAAAAGTTATCTCTAAGCGGGGGCGACATTAATTGACCGCCCAGAAGTCCCGAGTTAACGCTGATGGATATATTTCCATGGGGTGATTTGAAATCTAAAGTGTAGGCTGATGCTCCTAAGACTTTCTTTCAGTTAAAATCCAGAATACGGAAGGAAATTCAGAAAATTGAAAGAGAATTCGGCGAGTTATCTAAAATTTTAGGTCATGCCTTGAGGAGGTAAAGCAACGTCAAGGAGAGCACCTTGATAATATTATTTTTCATACACAATATTTCCTACACTGTCAATTTAAATAAAAAAGTGAATGTAAATATTTTTTTAATAACCGAGTTTTAATCACCCAAAAAGAAGAAAATATTCCAGGACATCTGTTACAACATGTGATGAACGTGGCTATTATTTATTATTTTATTGTAAGGCAAAATTGTCAAAATTTACACTGTCAATTTAAATAAAAAAGTGAATGTAAATATTTTTTTAATAACCGAGTTTTAATCACCCAAAAAGAAGAAAATATTCCAGGACATCTGTTACAACATGTGATGAACGTGGCTATTATTTATTATTTTATTGTAAGGCAAAATTGTCAAAATTTACAACCTCCACATGAACTACAATATCACGGCATTTCTCTCGGACACTCAGTTCCTGAAGACTATGTATATCTTTATATAGCAATAATTCCCGTGGCGATTATTTATGTTAACGGCATATTTATGAAAAAAGAAATAGTCAACTTTATGAGGAAGATTGTTCCATTTTAAATTCCTTCGAATATGTAATTGCGGAAGTGTTTCAAAACCGCCAAAACGGTACGTCAGATATTTAGAGCAATTAATATCTTTGGTCGTAAGTACTACTTAATTATGATTATAAACTTGGGTAATTTGTCTCCATAGGAGACCACCAAGGAAGCTAAACCACTGGGTATTTAACGAATACGTTATTCCAAATTTATAACCATCGTGTATTTGTGCAGTTTTATAAGTCCAGTAATGAAATTAATTTGAAATTTTTTTACATTTCTAACAACCAATTAAACTTCGTTATTTCTTGTCATGTGACACAAATCACTCAACCATTTTAACATTACACTGATAACACCATCCAGGGACATTTTCAATCACTATGACAACAAAATTATTTAACTTTGATAACTTCATAACTGTACATTTACCAACTGTACTTTTAATAAATAAATAATTGTTTTGTTGTGTTCCGACTTTTTGATTTCATTTTTTCGAAAAATTGTGTGACCGAATATCCCTCTGACATTGACAAATGCCTCATAATTTTATGCCGGCGTCGGGCTATCACCAAGCAACGTGCTTTCGATTGTCATAAAATTATCTCGTAGGTACATTATCAATGTCCTAGGGATATTATAGCAGATAAATTTAGAGTAATATTCCCTATTTTTAGGAATAATAGAAAATTAATATATATTTTTTCTATTCTAGGTGACTATATTTTTACGTCAAGTATCTCTTAATTCAGTTGAAGTGTTTCAACAATACTTCAGTTAATAAATACTAGTAACAACTATATCGAACTTATCATGGTACATACATTTATAACGAGAATTGTTAGTAATCTATTGTCTTTCAAAAAAGGACACAATTTAAGGTCTTTCCTAAATTCGTTTACAATTTTACTCAACAACATATGTAGCATAATAACTTATTGTTATAGTAGTTATTTTTTCTAATTAGCCCGTCATAGTCGCTTGCTCCCAGAATCTAAGTGTAAAGGTCTTTCTAGTACATTTTCAGACCTACCTGAACGCCTTCTTTAGGTCAATGAAACCAGCATATTTTCGTTCCTCCGATTGCTCTTATGATTCAAGATCATAACGATGAATCTATGTTTCGTTCATAGTAAGAAAGAGATCGTTTGATGTCGTATATAGCAATAATGTCTTCTGCAGTGCATACAGAACCAGCTCTCTTTCAACAGATTTTTATCCTTTTAAGTCTGTTTTTTATTTTAAGCTCTACACCCCAGTTCTTCATAATAACACTTTCTTCAGTATTAATGAAATATTGTACAAATTAAATTATGTCTTTCTTCTTAATTGCTTATCAGTTAATATTTTAAAACATTCAGGATACGAGTATTAGAATGATCAAACTCTTTAACCTTTAAATCATACAAACGATATATCACGAATCTAAGTTGGCTAGGTGTCAATACTTCTTTATGTCGTGAGGAAGATTTAACAGGTTTTACAGGATGGTTTAATGGGTTATCCCACACTCTTGGGCACACATTCGCGAACTGCCGTGATGTTTCGTTCTAAATAACGACGACGAGCCCGTGCTGTATGTTTCACATGAATAACTCAACCAGTACTTTCGAATTTTTCATTTATTCTTTTCATATTTGATAAATTTGGAACATTATTTCTACTGAAAATTGGACGCACTTTATGAACTAAATAGTCACCATTTTGATAGCAATATTTAACAATAAGGACGCGTTGTTATATTATTATCAAGTACCGCTCCATGTTTACTAACTCCTATATGTCCCAATCGACCTGTCATAATCATTGACCTATCGAATCATGACAGCCAAAATGATGCGCAATTCAAATGTTGCGCTTTTATTATAACACCCTTTATTACTAGAAAAATCAACGTAGATACTACTACTTTTAGAAACACAGTGCTTCCAGCACTTGGATTTAAGGCCTGATTACACAGTACGAGCTAGCATGCGAGTTGGCCTAGTCAGTTACTGCAGTACAGCTGTTCGTACCGTATGACCGCCTCATACGAATTACTGTCATGTGCGAGTCGGTCAGTAGCTTGCATCCGAGTTACTTCAACATTTTTTGTTTTTACTCGCCCATCGTCTTCCCTCACCACCTACAAGGCAGTTGCTCGCATGCGTCTCGGACGTCAACTCACACGATTTTGCGAAACGTCAGTAGCTCGTATGCTTGATACATTTGCACACAACGAAATTCATACTTGACTGAAGTCTCTAGGGCAATGGCTACTTACCTGTGTCATCAATAGCTACTCTTATCGTATGACCGGTCGAGGCGAGTCGAAGTATTGCCACGCGAGTACACAGTGGCAGTAGCTGTCTATCGTCATGTCAGCAGCTCGTATTATGTAATCCAGGCCTCATGACCGGTCGAGGAGAGTCGAGCTACTGTCATGCGAGTACCAATGGCAATAGCTGTCTACTGTCACGTCAGCAGCTCCTACTATATAACCAAGCCTTAAGTATCGCTGTCTCTATGTTTGAGCTAAAGCTAGGTTTACAAATATAGCACTGGAAGTGGTCCCAAAATATTCAGCTAAATATATTATAGAACTGTTGTTCCCTTATTATATGGTTCCCAATATATATTATATTGAACTATATATTATAGAACCATAATAACTAGTGACATAATACTATATGTGCTAAGTCGGTTATAATAAATTATTGAGGTTTAGAGCTTTGAATGATATAAAATAAGAAAAAAGCAGCGTCCTCGATTAATTCTGTAACATATACATACATAGGTATGCAACAAACGGAACATTTTCCACCACCATTGGTTTAATACGAAAAACGGTTCGATACAAATCAATTTGATACAAGACTCTAAACATAAAATCCGGGTAATCCGTTATTGCGGCCCAGTTCGGCCGTTGCTCAGTCAGCTCAGTCTACACACACTGCAATCTGTAGGTGATCAACTCCAACACTGGCAGTTACATCGAATAATAGAAAATCCCGACAATTGTTGTGCAAATTCGGCTTTAACAGTCGCGTGGCAAGAAGCGTGGCCGACCAGACATTCCCCCGTCCAGGTACTTTCTTTCTTTCTCTCCCGCCCATCATACGGCGTCTAATAATCCAGGTAGTTAGAAAGAGACCAAAGATCACATGTGAACATAAAAGCTAACAGTTGAACATCTGGCGGTATCCCCTTGCATTTCTCGTTTAATACATCGACCCCCAGTCTGATGACGTCGCCCTTCGTATTTTTATAGCGGATTTTTGTTTTTTTTGAGAAGAGGCATCGTCGGTCTTCTACAAGAATCGTTCGGAAAGGGAACTAATTTGTATTTCACATATCGCGGTTTATACCTGTTTGCTTGTGCTGCTATGCTGTGAGAAAGTTTGTAGGTAGGTATAGCAAGAAACGCTTTCAATCCATGAAAAACAAAAAAAAAACTAGTTTATTCACAAAAAAATTAAGATATATTTTTTTATTTTTATAAAAACAGCCATCTCTGTAGGAGAGGATGATGTCATCAATCCAGTACCAGTACGATATAGTAGTACAGGAACAAAGTACAGCAACAAAGTAGTACTGTACTTTTATTAGTTCCACGTTGGAGAACTGACTGACATTTATCATTAAAATTACGCTGGAGAACAAAAAAAATATGTTGCCAGAAATTTAAGATCGGTTTCTGAGTACTCGAGGACCTCAATTTCACACAATATCTTCGTAAATTACATTTGTTAAAATAATAGAGATTCCTGAATCATTTACCAGATGATTGACAGCTTTTCGTAGATATGTAGTTCTAAAAATAGCTTGAAATGTGTATTTCTGCACAATGGACATAAGTTTGCGTCGATTCCAATTATTCATTCAACAAAACTTCCTGAATATAAAAATATTAAGTTGGTATTAGAAAAAAATGCTTACTATCAGCATCAGTGGTTTATTTGTCGATTAAAAAACGGTCACCATACTTCTTGGAGAGCAAAATGCATACACCAAATATTCTTGTCGCCTCTGTTTATGGTCGTGCAAAAGAAAAGTATTCACAGCAAACTATTTGGCTTTTAAGAGACGCTATGACCATTGGAAAAGCCAACGTTGTTTACGAGCCATTAATTAAGAGAGAAAAAATAATACCAAATATTTACTGACTTTTTTACTTTGTATGACGATAACGTAAGAAAAAATCATCATCAAGGCTTTTAAACCATTTAAATTAAAGACGATAAAACTATCTAAAAAAGCTTTATACCGAAAAAAATTTATTGAAATCTGTGGAGCTTTTGAAGCATAAGCAAAAATTTGGAATTCTTTTTCCGACGGTTTTCTTATGACTACTCAAAAACTGCTAATGTTAAAATTTTTTTTTCTGAAAACTAGAATCTTGGAGTTTTCATTTACTTTTTTTAGAATTGCTCTGCGTCCACTTTTCTCCATGTTACAGTCCTTTGAAAATCATCTAAACATTTTGGATTTTCTTTACATCCCTTAATTCTTGTGCGTAGTGTATATGACGGTGCAGTTATAGTGAAAACGCACCCTTAAACTAAAAATAGGCGGCTCATTTTCTACAAACCATCAGATTATTATGATGTTACACTCATCGTATATTTCGTTAAACAGGTTGGTAACATCAAGAGATGCTTAAAATGTTTTTACTTTGAATTATCGACTAATGATATCAATTTGGTTGGCGAAATATGCATTGAATATAATATTATAAAACTCCATTTTTTTAAATCGCAATTTAATTACGACTAAACTATTTTTGATTTTAATTATATCCTAAGGAAGCTAGTTTTATTGAGGAAACATATCTAAACCCTAATTGTTTTTCTGTGAACCTAATAAACATATATAGGCCCATCATCTCATTCATATTAATTAGTTCTTTGGTAAATAATAATAAAATAGATTAACGCAACTTTATGAACGGTGCAACAATATGGGTCTAGCTTACTGTAAATTTTATTAAATAACAAATAATTAGGTTACAAGTTTGATTAAAAAAATTCGTTATTAAAAATAAAAAAAATTCTCGTTAAATGTCAGCAATGTACTTACCCTATACTCTACCCTATACATGATACCATTTCAATCGATTAGAAAGACATCAAGGCAACAGTTTATAAATCAATTATATAATACCTACATTATAGAAGATAGCTTAAATATTGTATAATAAATTTTAAGTACTATTTCTATTCTAATGTGAAATTTTATTATCACAATAATAATTAAATACAATGATTTCGAAAATAGAGGTTTGCCGTAGCTAAAATATATCTCTACCAAAAAAAATTGTTTAAATACCTCCATATTTAGCTGATTCCCCCCTGTACTCTGTACTGATATTCGAGGCACGACATCTCGATTACTACCAGAAATTTTTAATTCATAATAACATATTTCAAAAAGCTTTTGAGTTTTGGAACGCCCTATATCCTAACCCTTGTACTCCCTGTGGAAGGGTGGCAAGTAATGCAAGCAATAGAGCTCGGCACACGACTGGTTTACCCTATAAAATTTTATATCATAAATTCCTCTATAAAACTATTAAACTATCATTTAGTTTAGATGTCTGGAAGTATAAGGTCCACCCTCTTATTTTTGTGAATACAAAGACATATTTAATTCGTCTATTTGCATATAGATGGCTTAATAACATTCTTCATTCAAAATATACGATGGTCCTAAGAAATAATGAAGTGACTTTAAACAGATAAGTACGTGATAAATATTATTGTGACATTGTCATACTAGAAAAATTATAATTTTTGGTGAAACATATAGCATGAAACACTACATATTTTGGGATTAATATGTACATATGAATGCATAATTTAATTGTTGTTTTTAATACATTGATTATTATACAATATCTATATATGAGTCTTAGATTGAATACTTGAGAATAGAACATTAATTATTATAGGGAAACAAATTATAGTTTATTTCATCGCTATTTGCCAAATAAGAAATATCAAAACATACCGTGGTTTGTTCTTATGGCCAGGCTCAGGTAGACTGCTCCGTTTATCGGCAAGATAAGAAAGAGAGTCTTTTATTTGACAAATAGCAATGAAATGAATAGTACCTTCATAGATGCAGTAAAAACAAAGAATCACTCTATATATTAACTTTAAAAATTAGCTAATTTAAATAATAAAAATAATTAAAAATGGCGAATATGTAAATATTTTAATCATAATACTATAACTGTATATATAATTACAACAATACAAATAAATTTTGAATCATCAGAATGTAATAAATCTTTACAACATATTCCTATATCTATATTATGTATAAAATCGATAACAAAATAGGTATTCCAAAACGGAACCTTCTGGAATATTAGAACTAGCCGAATCTCGAATATTATTAAACTACCGGGAAATATATTATTATACTGTTAAAAATTCGTAATCTATTATGCAATTGGGTCATTGAGTGACTTGGGAAAACCTAGTTTAGAAAATCCAGTTAGTTATAAACTACTAGTATTCAAAAAAGCAAACCAGTGCCTCTACAGTTAAAATATTTTATTATTCAGAATGGGATAACTCAAAATATTTATTGTTCATTTTTATATTATAAATTCTATCCTGAGAAGGGGCTAGAATCTTCAATGCAGCAACAGAAACAAAAAAAATATTACACACGTTTCTTGACTCACATCTCGCCAACCAACTTGGAATAATCAGGAGATGATAAAAACTAAAACAGTTGTAAATACCTGATAATACCAACTTGATTGGTCAAACGGGAAACATGTAATCTTTCGGTGTCCAAAATTAGGGGCCCAAGCGGACTTCATACTTACACTAGCGATACAGCACTATTATTACACTTGGAACATCCTGTATATAAGTGCACATTTTAAAATATCTACTGATACTATTTCGACCTATTTGTAGCATTCTAAAATATTTTTGTATACACTCTAGTGTATGGTTAATAAAACCAAAGAAACTAATAAAATGAAAATGTATTAATAACTTAAAAATATATTAATTAATTTAATAATACCCTAATAAATACCACGCGAGAGAAAACTATTTCAAAATTTACAACCACATCTTTCCCCTGATTTTCATTTTATTACACAAGCAAGTCCTCCTGCAACATGCAGGTTTCACTAATTATCTCAAATAATGGCCGATATTATGAACGTTATTCTCGGTGTATCGCCCTAATATATTATAATCTACATATATTATTTTTGCAGAAAAACTACGTTCATGAATTTGCAAATGACAAACAAAGTGACACTAAATACAATTTGATTATGTCCTAATTACCTGCTGGTGTTATTAAAATTGTTACTTGGACAAGCCCACAGCACGAAAAATTAGCATATACTGCTACATATTAAATTACTTTTATCAGTATGAAAAAGTTACCATCTTCGTTTAAAAGGTGTACTCGGAAACTGCTAATTTTATTTCCATTAGTGGCTCGAGTGATATTAAGAGTGGTGGTTCATCTATTTTAGATTAATAATTGTCTTTTAATTCGAGGTTTTGCAATGTCACCGAAATATTTATTATTCGAAAATTTTATAAGTACAATATATAATTCAATGAATATTACAATATTCTTGTGTTAAACTGATATGCACATTTTATATAACAATTTTTCATATTTCCATAACAATAGTCATTTTGGCATACAGTACAATGTTATTGATGGCGAATCGATGACGAATATGCAACATTGCTATGTATTAATAATGATGCTAGTGTTAATAAGAGAGTTAAATATTTTTCTCCCTTTTCTTATAGAAATTCAGATGAATTGAATTAAAAATAATTATCTTAAACATTTTATAATGTTTGTAGAGAGAGGTATATTTCACTTTTAATTTTTATTACGATTGTAGTCCAATTAATTTAATAAAAAATATTGCATTAGTGAAAAAGCAAACTTTTCTTCCAAACCATTTATTTATTTTTTTATTTATTTCTTTATTTATTACGCTATTTCTACGTCCTAAGACTCGATTATAGAAAAAAAATAAATGCGAACTAAACTAAAACTGTTTTTAGCAATAATTCATATTTCTGTTATCAAAAAATTTTAATTTTTATAAGAAAAAATAATTCTTTTTTTCAAAAAAAAAAGCCAAAACTGATTCTTTTGCTTTGAACGAAGATAACTCAGCGAAAAATCGTTTTACAAGGCTTTTAGGCCTCTCAAATTAAAAAGGATAACATTATCTAAAAAGCTTCATGATGAAATTACTGAAAACAAATTTTTGTGGACCTTTTGAAAGACAAGCAAAAATTTGATTTTTTTCCGATGGTTTTCCTGATTACTCAATAACTGCTGATGGTAAAAGATTTCTCAACTCATCTCTGAACTCAATTTAAGATCTGAAAACTATAAATTTGGGGCTTCAATTTGCGTTTTTTTAATTGCTCTGAAAATATGTTGAAAGTTACAGCCTTTTGAGAATTACCTAAAAATATAGGATTCCTTTACATACCTTAATGTTTGTGCCTAGTGTAGTATGTCAATCTATATGTCAATCAGAACAATACCTACACACAATAATATACGAGTATGTACATAAATATTAAAATTATTTATCTCGAAATTAAAATCATACCTGTTACTTAACAATGTACACATTTTAGAAAGAACCCAACTATTAGCAACAAACAATATGCGAAAGGATGGCTACACATAAAAAGCTAATCATGTAGTTAACGCCTGCACTGACAGAGAATTTATGTAAAACATATTTTAGCCTGTTAAATTAGTTATAATAGGAAACCACATTAGCTTTACGTATATCCGTATATTAGTAATTGAAACTATTTAAAGCTCCTGCCTTACCTATTAAGCACACTATTTAAAGAAAGCATCAGTTAAACAAACGTATAAGCAAACCTTATCACCTATAACATAATCAACCACACACCACACGAGAAACAATTTGTAAGAAAGTCTTTTTTCTCTTAGTTATTTAACTGACAGATGTTTCAACTAAGAAAGAGAAACAATTGTTTTTTTATTGAAACAAACGGCGAAGAAATATAATTGAAGCAAACAGCCAAAGAAATAAAAAAATATTATATGTTTTCCTATAGAACTGTCTAGGGTCTCATGTTTGCAATACCATAGTTCTTTATATTCTCAAATTAGTGTTTTCTTTCTTCACTAAATTACCTAGTTGGGTAGTCCTAAAGTTTGATAAATATTTTTTATTCCATTTATTTTATTTTTAATTTACAAAATAAATTCAAATGTTTGTTGCCATGGTTATAATGAATAAACAAGACATTGAATTCATTTAACTTTGCCATTCTACCACATAATTTTATTCGCCCTGTACATTATTGGGCTAAATTACCCTTGCGCTATTATTTAAAATCACATTAAATAATTTTGCTGACATTATGTGCCACGTTAAATTCTTTACTAGATTAGACTATTTATTATAAATAATATATAAAGTGGTGTATAGAAATACATAAGAATTATTAATAAGTATAATAATATGAAAGACAAATTATTATTTTTTTAGTAAATTTAACTAAAATAGTTGATATACATTCGGTGTATTCTTTACTGCTAATTATAAATATTTATACTAGAAAGACTGACACAACTTTAGTTCTCAGTGATCATCATCATCATCATTAGGTCATCAGTCCTAAGACTGGTTCGACGCTAACCTCCAGCTTCTCCTATCTTGTGCTAACCTACGCATTTCGCTAATTGTGCTACAACCTACATCCCTTACTATTTGCTTCTCAGTGATATTGGATATGATTTAAAAGGGGTCCTTTTTATATTAAATCATGGTGATATATTAGTTATTCTTTCGTTCCTAAATCTAAAAATAATCTATCTCTTATTTCCGGGAAATAAAACTAACGGATATCTGCAAATTTATGAGATTTAAGTAAAAAGGGGGAATTTTTTTGTTACTTTTCCCATCGACTGTGTAAAATTTTTGTATGCAGTAGGGGAATTATAAAGGTATTTCAGGTATAGTGCAGCGTCCCTTTTTCTTACTTTATAATGCTATTCTTTTACAATACATATCTAGTGTAGTACCTGAAATTATTCGTTAATAAAATATAATCAGGTAGAGTAAAGGTATTAAATCTAAGTTGATTAAATATAAAAGAGGCATATACATATAGAAATCACAGGAGAACAGTTATTTTAATAAAAATATATACCTTGAAAGGAGTTAGAACCTTTGATGCAGCAAAAAAAAGAAGCTACCAGCTTTTAATAAATACCGAAAAATTAGCTAGAGATAAAAACTGGCCTTCTATTTTGTTTTAATTGAATAACTATAAGTTTTACCGTTGATTATACTATATTTTTGACAGTATCTCTAAAATTTGAATGACTAAAAAATTGTAACCCCATTCGTTACTATTTTTTCAAGATATTCCTTTCCTTTCCACCACTACTATGATAGGCTTATTCAAAATTGGTTTATATAGTGTCATAAACAAAAAAAAAGAACAGATTAAAGTCTGGGTTTCATTGTGGTCTAGAGTAATCACTGTTTACTGTTTTTATTTGCTATTGGGATCGTAAACATAATTTCCAAAATTTTTCCCATAGAGTGCGACACCAGCATGCCTAATCAATAGATTTCTTAGTAGATTTAACTGGGTGTCTTGGAAAGGTGAGCAGTTTTTAAATAATTAACTTGTTATCAACAAAGAGAAAATTAAGAATGTAACAATAATTGATCACTAACTACGTCATAGCAGTTGTTAACGTTCTATTGAATTAATAACTTTTGAATCGTTTACATAAATTTAAACCAAATGGAAAATCATAATAACGTTACGATTGAGAAATAATGTAATGAGGTATTGTTGCATGAAACATTGTTATAACAAATCGATATGAAGCGGTTATGTTGTTGATTAATTGAAGGCGTAACCATTTTGAGTTCAAGAGATTGTTACTTAACTATAAAATTAATTTATTATTGGCTATATTGGAGAGTGAGTTCCCCGAAAAAAGTGCTCGGGAATCCATAGGATGGTTAACAGGACATTGTTACCTTAACTACCGTCTTAGCAAGATTGGCTTGAGTATCAACAAGGAATGTATTCTCCACATTTTACTTTTGAACTTATCGGTTTCTCCTTCACGCAAGAGAAAAACTACTATTAACTAAACTAGAGAAAATCAATCGTTTATGGTGGGTCAGAGAACACAGATACTAAACTTTACAACAATGGCATCAAATAATTTGGAGTGACGAATCCAAATTAAAATCTGTTTGGATGATACCAGAAAACTTGTGCTAAGAACCCCACAGGAAACTTATCACCCTGACTGTTTCGTTAGGAAAGTGAAGTTCCTTGCGTCTCTTATGATCTGGGGATATATGAGTGTTATGGGCGTAGGAAAATTGCGTTTCGTAGATGGTATTGTGATCTGAATCTTAATGTTCTTTATTAACAAACTAGTCACTGTCACATCATAACGTAGTAATATTTCATCGTATTTAAATTAAAATTTTATATTTTGTTTCTGTTACCAATATTTTTCTTTAATAAAATAGTTTTTAGAGTGTTATTACTTTTATTTGAATACATTAGATGTAAAATTATGCCTAGCCAAACTATTATGAGCCTCGGTCCGTATATTACCTATTAACATCAGGACTAATTCGTTATCAATCTCCAGAATCCTGGCATTTTCACTATACTACTGGCATAATAAAGAAGGTTAATGTATTATTTTGATTGCATAATATACAGGCGATTCTTTGCCGTACTTGTTCTAGTGTGACTTTAATAATTAATTCTCAGTTGTCTACCAATTTTTTTTACAAATAGTGCTATCCTGTTTTTAATAAATCGTTCTCACCCTAATCAATATACGATTAAAGTGATGATTTTACAACTAAAGTGATGATCGTGCGATTGAAACGATGATCGTACGACTAAAGCCATGATTGTACGATTGAAGCGATGAATGGGTGATGCGATGGAATGATAAATGTATTGAGTTTTTATTGAAGTGAATACTTCTTTGGCGGCGTTCTGATATTTGACGAGAATGGAGAGTGAATTGGAAAAAATATAACGTTTCGAGATTTCGTTACACGAGAGAAAAAAGATATAACGTAGAGAGAAGGAGAAAGAGAGCTATACATTTGGTATACCTAAAACACAGGCTTCGTTACAAGACAGAGTACATAGATATATAACATAGAGAGAAAGAGAAAGAGAGCTGTACATCATATATATCAGTTTAGGCTATCCGCGTCTCCCTTTTGTGCGGTCCTTCGTCTTTAACGCCCATTCATACGCTAAGTCCAAGGTCTAAGTTGCTTGAAGGGGGAATAGTTTAGGAAGCATCGTACGAGCAAGAGAGAGAGCCACGTATTCATTGAATACTAGGCAATAGAAGAAAATATAGTATGACGCGTATGCGCGCGAGTACGTACAACTCTGACGCCACACGGGAGTGGAGCAAGAGAGAGCAATATAAACTTAGTACGAGGCGATAGAATAGGGTAGATAGATTGTTGTGCGTGCGCGCGTTATAGATATACGCGTCCAGACGCTATATATTAACAGCTGAAGCAGCACGCCTGTGTACCGAATATTTATCATTGTATTTTGTAATTATTTACGTTATTTACATCTGTGCTCTGTGATTATTTGATAATATCCTTGAACCGTTTAACTTGTTAAAATCTAGAAGATATAATACATTTCATTCACCGTTCCCTACTGGTTTACAGCCACACAGGTGCAAATGCACTTGGAAAAGGCGAAAACAAAATCCCTTTGATTCTCAGGGGAGATTTCAATGTAAGTTCCGGATCCAATGATTCTTTGACGTTGATTAACTTTCTTCGAGAAACATTTGGTCTGCTTATAAATAACAATCCCAAAGAATCAACAACAAAATCCGGAACAACAATAGATGCAATTTTTACACGTTATCCAGAAAATATCGAATCACGAACATATATTTCATATTTTAGTTATCACAAACCAATTATATCAGTATTATCAATTGAACCACCAGCCGATGATAGTGTAGATAATGAATTAACCGAATATTTTTTACACAAATTTTATATTGTTATATTTCTTTTGAAATTATCCCTCTCCCTTTCTCTCTCTCTCTCTTTCAATCTCTCACTCTTAATCTCTCTCATTCTCTATTCTAAAGAAGTATTCACTTCTATCACGTACACTGTGTTGCACATGATATTTTTTTAACTTTCTTTTTTGACTATAAATATTACTGTATTTGTTCACTTAAATGTTATTTTACTACTATCATAATTCATATTATCTTATAAAGACGTATTATCTTCTATTATACATTTTTAATGAAATATGGAAAAATTATGAAGACTATTCAGTAACATGATATGAAATTAGATACCGTCAACTGGGGTTACTTAGCCCACAGGGGTAACTTTACATATTTTTGAAAAAAATGTTTGAGCGCCAAACATTACTAATTAATTACTTAAATGGTCGCTGGATGCGCAGCAAATAATCAAGGCTACTAGTTGTGCTGTTGGAAAGAGTGGCTCTTAAGTTTTTCCATGTGGTGATAGTTTATCAGTGTGAAACTGTAAGCTGTATAAGAGGACTCCACGACAGATAATTGGAGTACCTAAGCAACTTTCATCAGAGAAGCCAATAACGAAAGCTGGTAAGTTTTTTAAATTATTTCTATTTGTGTCGCATATAATAACGGTTACAGTAATATGACAGGGGAATTTTTATACCTTCATTTTCATGTGTCTGATTTGATGGACAATGTTACCCCATGATCTGTAGGCAAATTGGGGTTATTTTGTCCACCTCTCAATGAGCTGAGTATGAACGAACTATGAAGATTTTTAAGTAGGTTACCATAGTGCTTTCAGCCACATAGTTTTCATTCGTATTGCGCACTGTATAGTTGGGTACTATACCTTCCTCCCACCCTGTGTCACAACACAGAATACAAAGTTGCTAAACCTACCTAAATTTTGATACCTACCTACCTAAAAATTGATACCTACCTAACTTTTTATTTCGAAATAATTTCACGAAAATACAAACCGAAGTTGGGTCGCCGTCAATACAAGGATTATTCTCAACAGGATATTGAAGAAACTCTGAATGATGTTGCCAACGGAGAGATGTCAATAAGGCAAGCTGCATCAAAGTTCAACAGCCCAAGAAAAACATTTGGCAATAAATTCACAGGAAAGCACACAAAGTCTGTTGGTTACCCAACTGCACTTTCTCCAACTGAAGAGTCTAAAATTCTCCATCAAATTCTTGTATGTGCTGACTGGGGGATGCTTTAGGTGTTTTGAAAGTGATATTAATCGTGAAAGACTACTTGACGAGATGTGGTCGGGGCGTTAGGAATTTTAAAGGCGGTAACCTGCCAGGAGAAGAGTGGTACAGCTGATTCATTCAACGCCACAGAGATGAGTTAACAGTCATAAAATGTCGAAACATATCTCGAGAATGAGCCACTGTACGTGAACTACGACGAAACTTATATCATGAAGTTTATGACTCCAGAGGTGGAAAAATAAATTTTGAATCAATTGTTATCATGTTCGTCTTGGCTTATGTTACCCCCTACAAAGGTAATATTTCCCAGAAGAGACTTTGAAGGCAGTTTTATATAGAAAGCCAAAGTTGCCTCTCCTCTCTTGTGGGCAAAGTTACTCCTGTTGTTCGGGTAAGTTTGCCCACCAGGTTTAGAATTTTTACAGCAATAGAAAGCAATGAATATATATTTTAACATGATGAATTAATTCTACAAGCTCTCCTCCGATCCTAGAAAATGTTCCCGCTCTCCAATCGGCAGAGAAGTACACGAATTTTTTACTTGAAATTTAAAAGTAGTTAAAGTAACCCTGGTTTACGGTATTACTGATATTGTGTTGTTTATTGTTAAAAGCGGAAACCCTTATATGAAATCCGTTACAAAATATAACTACGCGATAAATAAATACCGTTCAGCAAAGAAACTGAAACCGCAAACCAAACATAACGTATTGATCCGCAGTAATTTTTTTTATATCGGAACTCAATAAAAGAAACCTTGTGTTGCTAACGCGTTCTTTTATTCAGACAACAATACATATTTTTTCACCAGAGCAAGCCCATATAAGTGGTGTTTATAAAACGAAAACTGCCACCTCCGATGACCCGTATTCTGAGCTTAGACCTGTACGTGAAAAGGTAGACCACATGTTGGTGCATCCAACATGCAATTATAAGCACATGTGGCACTTAAAATATCTATTTTTATAGCGATGTATTCCGTTTGATCCGACATTTGGCATCCAGCGCCGTTCAATCAACACTAAGAGCGTTTCCTTAGCGTTAGCGAAACCGAACCACCGAACCCATATGGCTCCCTAGACGGTACCATAACCGATGGTGTAGGCCGGATAATATATATTGATGTAGGCAGTGATAAACGTAAGTGAATTTAGTAGCGCCTCCTGTTGGAAATAATTCTGTCAATAATGCCCAGTGAGAATACTAATATAGGGGTTTGAAAGCGTCGTCTTAAGATTTAAAGTTATTAAAGAACTGAAAATTATAGTCGACTATCTACTTAACATTTTTATCTGATCTATTACGAGCTGCCTTCTAAGTTTTTATAAAAAGTGAAAAAGAGACGAACAAGTTCGAAACAAAGTGTTTTGTTGCTTTTCGGAATATTGGCCTTTCAGGCAATACATTTTTACATGCGCTCAAACTAATTCTGGAAACATTTTCTCCACTCTGAAGTTGATATTGTAGAAATATGTTCTTGGAAGGCTTCAACAGCTTCTTGAGGTGATGAAAAATCGCTGTCTAGATTTAAAGTTATTAAAGAACTGAAAATTTTAATCGATTATCTACTTAACATTTTTATCTGACCTATTACGAACTGCTTCCTAAGTTTTTACAAAAGTGAGAAAGAAACCACCAAGTTCGAAATAAAGTGTTTTACTGCTTTTGGAAATATTCGCCTTTCAGGCAATACATATTTTGCATACGCTCAAACCAATTCTGGAAACATTTTCTCCATTCTGAAGTTGATATCGTAGAAACATTGTATTGGAAGGCTTCAACAGCTTCTTGAGATGATGAAAATTGCTGTCTACACATCCTTTGTTTGACAGTGGGGGAACAAGTAAAAGTCATTAGGTGACAAATCGGGTGAATACGGACAATGAGACATTAATTCGATATTTCTCTCCTTCAAATATTCGGTTTGACGTGCTATGTGGAAGCTGGCATTGTCATGATAAAGAATGATGGGCCGTTCTTTGTTGCCTTGGGGCTTTCTTGGAGATTTTGGAGTTAATATTTCGTTTTTAATCACCAACACCACACCTAATCTATAGCAAAAGTATTCGACAAAATGACAAATGTCATCCAGCAAATTCAGCAGATTTATGTGACAGAGCCATCGAAAATTAGACATTTCAAATACGTGCCACTAAGTAAAGCTGCGACGGACATTTGAACAACGTTATATTCCATACTTATTGCCATAAAATATTCTTTCAAATAATGAACAATATTTACGTTTAAAAATCGAGCGTCCTTATTAGAAGACCCTTTAAATTTGAGTAGCATGTGTTTGTTCATTGTGCACATATGACTTTCTTTAGCTAATAGTAGACGACATAAAAAAGAATTTGAAACTAATTGTGCTCCATAATTTAATAATGTACTAAAAAATCGTTTTTAATTGTACTGTTCAATATATCAATGAAAAAAATTAAGTAATTTAAATATGGCAAATAAATAGATTAAGGTGGAAACCAAATTTATTCAGAAAACATAAAGACGTTATTTGAACAAAATTTCAATCTTTCTGCGGCTTAAACAACTGCTTGTTTGCTGACTTCATATCGCTAATAGTTAGAACAACTATAATTTTATATTTCGGCTACATCAAAAGGAAATATTCGGCAGCTATTCGCGCAATAATAGAGTACAATTATTTTTGTTAAATAATATATGTTAGCAATTTAAAGCTCTAATTTAACAACCGTTTATTAAATTAAATAATATACGAATACATTTTTTAATGTTAAATTATATGTTGTGGGAATAGTTTTTATTAGTTATCACTGGCAGTCGTACGTGGAATAACAATTTGCTAATAAAGTCGTTTAGATAATCTGAAATTTTTATATGAAAATTACAAAAGGTACAGTCACTGAAACTGATTAATTTCGTATTAAATATTGCTTAATAATTATTTTTAGAAGAGAAAAGCTAATGGCAACGTTTTAATATTTAACTATGTGGCAACATGGTGTTATGATCTCACATGACCTTCAAATACACTTGGCAGGGACTCCAAACATAGACAACTCTTTTAAGTTCGTTTGAACTTGAAAATACTCGAACCTGTTCATTTGTTTCATGACAATTAATATATAAAATACCTTATTGCAGTATACATAAACCTTCCCATTCTGCAATATGATTGTTTAATAAATAAGATAGAAATAGGCACATAGTTAAATCACTTATTAAATATTTATATAGAAATAATAAAGATGCTTGGCTTGAAGTGTCTGTTAATCTCAAGATATTTCAGTTCACATGTCAAAAATCGAGTAACGAAAAATGTATTCTTTTAAATAATTATTTCATTACAAATCGCAGAAAATCAATATGTTTTTTATTGATTTATATATTGACCATGTACTAAGAGTGTTGTCGAAACACCCTATGAATTTTGGCAACATTACATAACTAAACGAAAAATTTAAATTTAGAGTATGCATTTAAAAGCTGTTCTAAATTTAGCTGGAAACATTTGTTGTGCAGTCAAAAGTTACCCTCTTAATGACTACCTACTTCTCTCAACATTTAATATATTAAGTCAGGCACCACATGTAAGGTGTTTCTAATTTCCTCAGTTTTCTATTTGCCGAGAATATTGTCAGATACGGGGCCATTAAACTTATAATAATAATAATAATAATAATAAAGTTTATTTACATAATACAAGTACAATAAAAATATAATAACAAACATCAAAATACGAAATACAAAAATACATCAGATGTAAATAAAGTAGGAGACCACAAAAGTTATGGTATAACTTATTTGCGGTAATATATATATATATATATATATATATATATATATATATATATATATATATATATATATATATATATATATATATATATATATGTACCCAAGTATACAACATCAAAGGAACAAATATAACAATATCATCACAATATGCACTTTAAAATTCAATCCACAACTGCATAGCAACACACACGAGTATTTTTATTAATTTTCTACATAATATATATTTTTTATATCCACTAGTTGATGTGCACAATATTTAGGTTTATGAAGATTCATAGTCTTATTTCTTTTAAATAATGGGCTCGAATTTATTAGTTCTATTTCAACTGGTACTTCATTGTAAATTCTTGGAGCCAGGAAATAAAAACATCTTTGTTCTATGGACTTGGGAGCAGAAGGTACGACAACAGACATATTTCTTGACCTAGTAAAGTAAGAATGTGATACAACATTTTTATTTTTACTTTTTTTTTGTTTCAGAATTAGAGCCATGCAAAATAGTTGCCTAATGTCGAGTACTTTGGCCAGTTTGTATAGATTATTGGAGGTGTAAGTCATTTCCGGTCTTAATATTATTCCAGTCTAAATATATTATGCGTATAGATTTCGATTATTGACGAAAATAATATTTTTAATAGCCTGACGTCTGTTTACAGTGTTTAAAGTATTTATACAATATTTTTTTAACGCAAACCCTGTAGAAAAAGTAAATCGTTCTTTTCTTTTAGAAGAAAGTAAAGACGAGTCAGCGAGGAAAATTTAAAATAAAAAAAACTTTAAAGGGCGCACTTAGTCAATAATTTGGTTTTAAAGTTGAAATTAAGTTTTTGTTGGAAACATTATGTAACTTATAATAAGTTTATTGGTTATTTTATAATTTAAATTTTATTTTAGGACATTTAGATAAGAATTCGAAGATTATTAACTAATTGGTAAGTTGGGAATCTAGATTTTATCCTTTGAGGCTACTTTTATGGTTGTCTTTTGAAAAAGTTTCAAAAAGGTTTTGGAAAAGTATCTGATAGAAATTTTTGCAAAAATGGCGAATGCGCTTCGCGTCCAAGTGTTTTATAAAATTAATTTATTAATAATAATAAAGTAATTCTATTATTATTAATACATTAATTTATAACAATTGATAAATAAGAATATTAAGATGTATAGTATATGTATTTAGTTCAGAAGATATGAACTGATGAAGGAAGAAGACTGAGAGAAAGGAGCTTCACATAGCAATTGTGTGAAAATCTGAAATAATTAGTAGCTCATTTGCTCGTGTGACACACATCAAGGGGAATCTGTAGCGGCTGATCTTGAACTGCTGGTCAAAATGTGACAAAGGTAAACAAGAATAGAAGCTGCATGAAGACAAGGTTGTCAACTACGCGACACAAACGAAAATTAATAAAAAAAACATAAATAAACGAATCAATACTCAAATCAAAAAGATCCTGGAATCCAGAAGTCTAAGAATAGCGAAGAAGGGTATTAATTATATCTTGAGTGAAGGACTTTTTCTTCAATTATCTTTCTTTAATTCTTCTATAATATGTCACAATTTTGACGTTCGTGGGCATAATATAAATATAATGGGAAGACACACATTGTACACATTTTCTTCGCTATTTTCTCGTCGACAGTGTAACATTACATTTGCACTAGAAACATATAAAAACAATTGCAACGAACAAAAGATAGAATTCATTTGATTTACAAAATAGATAAAATATCTCCTAACTTTTACTGGATGCAAAGCACCGTCTAGTGGGAATGTACAAAAGACCCCTAGAAAAGGGTAAAATTTCTCCAAATAATACTTCGACAGCAATCGCCAAATAAACAGGAGTATTATTTTGAAGAATATATTACACTAAAACTAATTCGGATACTCGATAGAAGCAGATTATTTTATAGTATGGTCATAGCCAACTCACGTTCTTAAGAAATATTTTAATGGAAGAAGAGGGTAGAACAATATAGAGTATTTAATTAAACTATTTAATGATTCTAATCGAGAACACTTGATTACAGGATTGAATTAGTAAGACTGTCACATCAGGCTGTTCTGCTAGAAGAATTAGATTGCGGACTGAACTAATAAAATGCAGATTGTTAATATGTTAATATTCCTCTCAAATGCGAAGTACAATTTGTAGTTGCATGGAAACTTCAGCGTTTCTTCCTTACTTTAGAAGTGGACTACTTCGACCCGCAACTCCCCCTCTAATGGAATTTTTTCACCCAATCCTCTGCTTTTCTTACGGAAAAGTGAAGAATGGTAAGAGATACATGTATTATTGTGTGAACTTGTTTAACCCTTTAATTAATTCTTTTATTATAATATAATAAAATATAATAATACTAAATAAATTTGGCAGTTCGTATTGATCCAGATTTCACAATGTCGAAATCAGCATACAATAATGTGGCAGATTCGTACTACTACCCACACCAACAGTGGCAGTATATTGATACATATTTAAAAGGCAGATCAGCTTCATATATATATATATATATATATATATATATATATATATATATATATACCCCCATGTTTGAATGAGGCGACCTACTAATCGCGATAAAATAAATGTGGTGTGTAAATTAAAGTTGGTTGACACTTTATGTTACATTAAATATTTTTTTGTTATATTTTATAGGGTAATAAAATATATTGCGATATTTTTAATTCTTATTATGTATAATGTACACTCATATGATGTACGTCAATGTCTTAAACTACCAAAGACACATTTAAAACACATTTTAAACAAATGATTCGCATTTACTTTTTATTTTGTTTATACACACTCACGTTAATATACCGCTATTTTTCGTATCAATATTATTGCTCCCCTCGACCGGCCGTCCGTACCTGAGTCCACACATAGCCGTTTTCATGTTTGCCGTACGGGTCCCCTATATGCCGCGTTTTACTAAATATAACAGCTGGTGATCCAGAAACCACCCCTCGAAATGGGTGGGGTTTATTTGCCTCGTGCCATGTGCGAATGTTTCGTTGAAATTGGTCGAAATAAAGTTCACTTCATTCCTTAGAATATCCTCGCACGCGACAAATCTAAAAGTAAATTAAATGCGCGCCAAATTAATTATAACATCCGGTGCAGCAGAGTGACTGTTATTTATTTATTGTGACCATCGCGACTTAGCTTAAGTGATGACAAACGTTGCAGTGGAACCCTCCCGTACAACAAGTAATAATATATAAGTGTAAGTAGTTAAAATAAGTGCAGACTCTAGTTAAATATGTCCCAGATCAGTGTGGTGCACTACAATTCATCGCTCAACAAAGTGAACGTTCTTCAGCAAAACAACGTGAGCAACAAACAAAACGATAGGCAGATTATCGTGTTGCGAAAACCACAACATATTTTGCCGCAACACAGGGATTTCAGCAAGGATGATATACTTATCACCGATACGGCAAGGAAGAAACAAAAACCGGGAAAGAACACGAAGCCTAATCCCCAGCCGGTAGCAGTAGCTAGAAGAAACGCGAGGGAAAGAAACAGAGTTAAGCAAGTGAATATCGGGTTTGCAACGTTAAGGCAACATATTCCAAATTTCATCGCAGCGGCATTCGAAAATAATAGCGGAAGGGGCGGCAGTAAAAAGTTGAGCAAAGTTGAAACGCTTAGAATGGCGGTGGAGTATATTAGAAGTTTAGAAGATGTACTCGCGACGGATGGAGACAACAATGAAAATACAGGAAGCATATCAGACTTATCTTACCCATCTCCAAGTAGTTCAATTTCTCCAAGTCATCAAAGTCACAGTCAAACGAACCTAACTTATTCCTATCAAGTTCTGTCGCCACCAGCAGACGAGGATGATGCATCGTCTACCACTACCCCCCCTCCTCACCAAATGATGAGGATCAACACGTCCAGTTCTTACCAGATTATTCCTAATAGTGCATATGAAGACGGCGAAAATCTTGATCCCATGGTGATGGAGGATCACATTCTATCTGACCCCAGCTTGATGGATCCTAACCTGGAGTTCGGCATGAGCAATGAAGATTTATATTTGGGTAATATAAACTCGACTTCGTCGCTGTCTCCTGGTATTTACAGCGACGATTCGCTCTCGCCTAGTTCCTTCGAGAAAAGTGAACAATTTATTCCGGTTTTCAATACTCCGCCGCAGGAAAGGTTGACTCCCAATTTTACCGTCCAAATAAAAACAGAGGCTAGTGATTTGCCAGTAATTTCCCTCAAAACCGAAAATGAACTACCTGACGAACAGAAGGAAAGTATAGTTGACGTGTTACAATGGTGGGAACAACAACCGCAACATGTAGGAAGTTAGCTGTATAGAAATTATGGTAAGTGGAAGTGGTTTGTGGTTGAACGTAACTAGAAATGTTTAATTTATTGTATTTTATAGCATGGGAAAAGTAGTTTTTAGTATAGGGGTACATACTTATCTTGTGGGTGTGTTTGATTATAAGGTATAAAACAACTGTGTGTATCAAAGTTATATGTTTAATTCGTTTATGAAAAATCATGATTTAATGATGTTCTTCAATTGCTAATAATTGTATGACCCTAAATAAACTGTTAACGCTATTCTAATATGAAGGTTTCGCGGCGTATGTTTGACGTAGCTCCATCTTCCGAGTTCTATCGGAATTATTAAATTCCTTTCCCTTCCTTGCTTCTTTAAAACACTTCTGAAAAAAATGTCATTGAGGCCTGATGGCTTTTTGAATATACACTTGACGTAACAATAATAACAATATAGCTAAATAACAATAATTAATGTGCAATCATTTATTTTTGAAATAATATTGAGGACTTAATTATAATTAATTAACATATGAATTGGAGAATGTTATATCAAGGCTGGTAGAAATATTCCACAAAATTACTTGAAATGGTAAACTAAAAATAAAAACTCGTTTATCTAATTTACTGTTACTATTAAGATACTATATATATTTAAACCATATAAAAAATAAACAGTTTTAAAACCTTAAAACCGACTTTTCCGCACGCAGAACATCCCTATCTCGATATCGAGTGGCCGAGAAATAATAAACCAACACATAAATGCAGAATATGTGGTTTATGCGACAGTTTTACTTTTTTCAATTTTTCTCTAATAATCCACCATCATGCTTTCTCATGACCCATGGACAGGGTGGGGTGTATCCTATCCACTTCAAAATCAATAGGTGTCGTCTGGTAGATGTTCCTAATGAGAATCAGTCGAAACCCGATCGATCCGACATGATTTATTTGAGTGATCGTGCTAACAAAAACAATTTCTCAAGTAGTCCACCATAGTGCTTTCTCGCGACCAATGGACAGAGTGAGGTATGTCCTATCCACCTCAAAATCAATAGCTGTCGTCTGGGAGACGTACCCGATCGGAATCAGTCAAAACTGTTTAAAATATGGACACAGCAGTGGCGGCTATTCAGGTGAAGTAGGTGAAGTGCCTCTTCACGAAAGAAATTGAGACTGGGATTTCTTTTTTTTTTATATTTTTGGGATATATAATCATGTCTTTAATATGTACATTCAAATAAGTTTTGTTATGAAAAACCTATTATATTTTTATGTCAAGCATAATATGCCGCTATGCTACTAAAACACTGAGTTTACATTGGAATGTCCTTTAAATCTTCAATAGTCCATGCGAGCGTTATCTATAATATAAAGAACTCGCAGGTGCAGAGATGAAAATCAAGTGCCCTCAAATATGCACTATTGCAGCGGGTTGCCATGGTAACGTGACGCCATGCAATAGCCTACGTCTGTTTAGTCCGTCTTTTCCCTCCACCTAGGTGAAGAGTTTGCAGAAATTTTATAGGATATCTGCACTTGCATCTATTTAATGTACTGAAATGCGGTCTGTTTTTGAATTTGAGCGATTTATTGAATTTGCGTTGTTTTCATAATTTTTATACTTGCTTTTTGTGTTGATTGAGAAACTGAGTGATCGTATAATTAGTGATTTTTCAACTTTGTTAGTGACAATATTAAATGAAACAATAATTTACATTATTTGTAATGAATCCAGTTAATGACATTATTTGTAATTTGCTGGAAACACCGTTCTGTCACTGGAACGACGAAAATAAAAGAGGCGTTTTACTGGAAGGAAGATCTACGACTGTTTTATCAATATTCGAAAAAAAAAAGATATTAAGAATTCTGGTAAATCTTATAATGTAAATTTCAAATCTGCTTGGTTCACAAATTATAAATGGCTATGTAGCAGCCCAATATTAAAAAACTATATTGATGGCCCGGTTTACTATTTTCTAATAAACAATTGGTTTGGAACAGGAATGAATGTATAGATATTTTAAATATTACAAGGGCATTATATAAACGTACCGATTCTGCCCAGATATTCTATATGATATCCTACAAAAAGAATTATTAGATATTAATTTTTGCGTGCACCAAATAAAACAGACACGTGAAATATTGAACAAAAAGAGAAATGACGACTTTTTTAAGACAATTTTTAATAAGGCAAGTAAAATGATGGAATTAGAAATTATAAAACGACAATACGCTGATCTTTCTAACGAAGCCATTAGTACAAGATATGAAGCACCTTTTTATGAAATATACTTTACTGGAAATAGACGTTAGGTTTCAGGACTACGAAAAGATGAATTTTGTTTGTCTCGCTGATACTGCAAAATTTGAACAACGTAGCTCGTGTTTCCCTTCTAATGCTTTTGAAAATTTGGAACAATTTTATGGAAATATATTTACCAAACATCAACGACTTAAAAAAACCGAACTTTGCCTGTTATATACTGATGAAACTTACAGAACTATACCGCTGCATGAACTGCTCAAAAAACGGAATGAATACAAAGACATTTTTACAGAAGCTTACAAACTGTTTTGTATAGTATTATCTATTCCATCAACAAGTGCGTCAGTGGAAGGAAGCTTTTCGTATCTTAAACGTATAAAGACGTATTCAAGAAATACCATTTCCCAAGAAGAAATTTTTAGCAACTCTTTCTATCGAGAAAGAATTATTGCTAGAACTAAAGAAGGATCAGTCATTTTATGAAGATGTGATAGATAACTACGCCTTACTAAAGGATAGAAGAATTGAGTTGGTGTACAAAAATTAAATAACTATAAGCTTGGCTATAAGTAGGTCTTATAACCCGCGAACCGCCACTGGGATACAATGTATATTTCAGAATTTCTTAAATTTATTTGAAACTGTAAGAAAATATAGAAAAATAATTATGGACGACGCCACCTCAGTCATAATAGCATCCAGCAATAGGCTCACTAAACTTAATATACATTTAACCAGTTGTAATTTCCCATAATTATTTACATAAGTTATAATAAGTGGGCACCAGTATATGTGCTTGCCAAGAAACAGCGATACTACTTCAACGGCGTTGGCTTTCCGTTACGGTATCTATTTTCTCCCTTTTTCTTGTTTACGAAAAGCCGTCGTATATCTCGGTAATGCCAGTTTTTATAATGAATTACATTTTTCCACTCCGAAGAATGCAAAACATCAATCACTGTCCTTAAGGAGTGCTCTCAAAGTATATCGGGGTAAAGCATTAATACCGTATAATTAATTACTTAGCAATGCCTTGAATTCGCATCAGTAAATGATAAGTAAAATATGAGGCCCACTTACATATGCGATTTTATTAATTATTATTCAGCAAGGTACAAAGTAAATCAATATTCAATCATTATGTACGCGTATGCAAGCATTAATTACCCACTGATTTGTTGCCTCTTTTGTCGAAATGATTTTAATGTGACGAATGGATAAGTGAAATGGCATTTAATACCATCCTCTTTTTGCCAATAAAATTTTTCTAATGTGTTACACAGTTGCTTTGGATAAGTCTGGAATAAATTTAGTAGATTTTTGGGCAATTCTCGTACGCGTCGATTTATTTATTGTTGTGTAAATTTTATATACAAATAACTAGAGCTGTATAATCGGTGCCGCGTACATGTGGTTTTGATATGGGGGCCTAGAGCACATGACGCGGAGTTCAATTCACGCTCATTTAATCTGACTTTTCGCTTTTCACGAGCAAATGATATATAGCTGCGCACTGTGGCCCTAGTCGGTAATGGGTACTTAGGATTGTATTTCTTCCAAGTCCTTAAATGCTGCTGTGTCAAGTAACGTAAGTTGTAAATGACAGGTAATTAACATGAGAAGCAGATCAAAAATGAACTCCGTTTTCCTTGGCAGGTTCTTTTTATATTAATATGTTTCGTACTATTTATATGTCTTTTGCAGTCTCCCTTGTCCCAACACAATAAATATTTTTCACAAACTGCATACACTATTTTCGCCCCATAATACGTCAAACCTGGAAAGTCCCGAATAAACTTATTCACATTGTCGGCAAGCGGCCGTCTTTTCGCCTTCGGCACTGTGAAAATTCTTTTGTAACGCAAGTACTCTGTACAAATTATGTATGTAATTACGATCGCAAAGTGATTTAGTTATTTCACGAAGCAGACGCACACGGTCTCAATGTTAAACAGTTACTAGATACCTCGCACAAATCGAGTGTTTTATGATACCTAGTTTGTTTACAGCGTGAATTGAACTCCGCGTCACGTGCTCGAGGCCCCCGCTATACCTTCCCATACGCACGCTACATGTACGCGGCACCGATTATACAGCTCTACAAATAACACACATGATGTTATTCAAATTCTGGATATGATCAACCATCATAATTGAGGCATTTTTACATAATTGAGGTGTTTTTAGACAACATACCGCTTACTGAAAGACGAAATACATTTTCTCAATAAGATGGATCACATAACACTAGTATTCTCCCCATACTGTTGACTACCATTGTAATCAATGGTTCAGCAAAGTGGCCGTCATATTCTCCGGATACCTCATCAAATTTTTTTTCAGAAAATCATTGAAAACAATTAAAAAAATAATTACAACACTCCATTGACAGTGTTGTTGTTTTTTTTTACTGAGACAAAACTTTATAGAATGTATCATATATGTTTGTAATATTCATATATAGAGTGCCTCAGTTAAACCTATGGGATTCAATTTGCGCGTCATATGTGTTGTGGCAAAGATAGAGCGTTAATATTTAACGACTGTTATCTACACTCGTTAAATACACAAACTATACGACGTCAACATGTTCCGATTAACAGTTCATTAAAGAATACGTTGTGTATAACCGTTTTATGAAAGTAAGCAATCATTTACAGTTGCAGAAGAAAAAATTGCACAAAATCAGGATAAAATGAAGTGCATACAGAGTTAATTTAATCAAGAAATTTGAAGACACGGGTTGTGTTATTGATGAGACAACACCAATATGTCCTCGTCATGGTCAGTCAGATGAAAATACTGTTGCAGTGAAATAAAATGTACGGGAGTATCCAAACTTATAAATTCGACGTAGTGCACAACAATGGAATCTGTGAAGAGTCACGGGCAATTGCTATTAAAGAAAGATCTGCATCTGTTAGCACAGAAAATTCAGTTGAAACACGTATTAAAAGTTACAGACCATATGCAAAGTCGTACATTTATTAACTGAACGTTAAAAAAGAAAGAAGGCGATGCCGATTTTTGCAAAAAAAATGTTGTTCAACGATGAAGCACATTTTCATCTTGACGGATACATTAGTAAACAAAATTGTCGCATTTGGGGTGCTGAACATCAACAAGCTGTTCACAAAAAGGAAATGCATCCACAGAGATGCACAATTTGGTGCGAATTTTGGAATGGTGGAGTAATTGGACCATACTATGAAGATTAAGCTTGTAGTGCTATCATAATAAATGGGGAACGTTATCGTGTCATGTTAAACAATTTCTATTTCCACCAAGTTGATGATTTGTATTTGAACAACAATGTGGTTTCAGCGAGACGTTGCAACTTGTCATACACCACAGCACGTGTAACTATAACTCTGTTTCCTGATACCAAATTTCCTAATTATGTTGTCTCGCAGAATGCTGACATCAATTGGCCTGTAATAAATATCATGTGATTTAACACCGCAGGACTGTCTTGTTCGAGGTTATGTCTAGGGAAAAGTGTACGCCACTCAGCCAGCAACAATCAATGACCTCAAAGCAAACTTTTAACATGTTATTCGGAAAATAGACAATGGACAATTTTGCTAAACGAATGATATCATGCCAGATGAGTCGAAGTGACCATACGAACGATATTTTTTTTCGTTTGTAGACGAATCGTCTTCATTTTATGTTGAAGAATAAAAAACTTCAGTTTACTAAATGGGAGATTAAGGTTTTGTATTCTTTAATTACTGTCAATCAACTATTTTTCTCAACGCGTTTATTCATTTGTCATTGATTATGCTGTTTTCTCAATATATTTTCTACTTACTGAATCAGCAGCTTCATAGTTATTGAATTCTCGATTTATTGAAGTAATTTAGAGTATTGTTATTTATGAAAAAAAAAAAACTAATAAATGGATATGGCGGATGTACCTATTATTTAAAGTAACATTTTTTAGTTTTAATTAAGTATGTTAAGTCTTCACAAGTGCTACATATTTGCTAGGTTCATCTTATACACAATTTTCTTTTAGATTTTCAAAGTTTTGATTTAGGCTTCATTTTTTTTACTAGACATACGTTTATTAATAATAAATATTACAGAATAGTTTTACTTCCACGCTTGTTGCTGCCTGCACGCACGCATCTTTCCTTCATTATTCCTTAACACAAATCATTTGTGGTGAATTTAAAATGATATTGTGACTTTATGTCGTCTACTCGAAAAGTATTTTCATAATTAGTTCTTCATACTATTATAAAATTGTGATATGATTGACAGTGCATCCGATACGTTATGTACTTATTTACATTACACATTATTTGAAGCATTATATCAATATTTTAACTATTATGTACTGCATTGTAATACTTTCTGATGATATTTAATTGCAATATTTTCATGGGAATTAAAACATACTGTATAAAAAATCTAACCCACATATATCCTAATTTTGAAACATTTAATACATTGACATTTTTTTAGCAAATTATCAAACGGAATTATTATTAGTTTTATTCACAAATTCTATCCTATAGTTCCAAATGAAGCACCAAGGCATGTTGACGTCGTATGATCTGTAGATGGCAGTCGTTACGTATTGGATACCCCATCTTTGACGGAACACAAATGGCACACAATTCATTCAAATCCTATAGTTCCAACTGAGACACCCTATATATATCGCACCTAAAATTATTTGAAAACAATATTACTTATGTGTTACAAATAATGAAATATTTGGAAATTGGAAATTAGAACATTTTTTTCAAACAAGTTCCCTTTTTTATCTAACCTCTGCTCATTGAAAAATGTCGATGACGTCATACATTCTATTCCTGTATATATGTAATTGATTCACTACTGTACGAAAGCACTGGACCTAACCCGTTCACGTACATTTCAAATTGATTAAATGATAATAACGGAAATTAAATTAAATAATTTGTATTAGAAATAGTCTTAACAAACACCTGTTTTAATTACCATTTCTCATAAAGCTAAAGCTACTGATTACAAACTAGCCACATTATATGGAAATTATTCTGTGGTTCTATAAAGAACAATTAAACCCCATAATTTATGTTGCATACGGCAGTTTGATGATGTAAACTTCTCGTCTACCACTACCTAGTAAATTTCTTTACTTGATTAATAACAGACTGGTTAATGACTGTTAATAATAAACGACGTTAAATGAGCCAGAGCTAAAGAGAGAACGCGCGATGCGTTGATGGCATTACACATAAACTTGTCGGCATTGTGTGAGCTATGAATAAGTGGCAGCGGAAAAGCCGTCTGTAGAGACGATAAGCAAGCGATTGGTGGGGATTACAAAAGGCCTAATCGTTATTGAAATGCGCGATAATTGACTATTAATTTTAATGTCTTCATTACACCGAATCCGTTGGGTATACTATTGAAATATTTTAGTTTTTGAAACTAATTTAAAATATTATTTCTTGCTACCTTTTACACCGATGCTTTTAACGTTCAATCTTAAATTAAAGTGTGTGTTAATGCCGATCTCTCTGTGGGAAAATTTAAATGAAGTGATAGTTTTTTGTGTAGCTTCATGGGATATTCATAGGTGTTTATAATTAAAAATAAATTAAACGGAAGCATTTGTATAAATTCAACTAAAAAAATTACTTTTTCAGTAATAAGACTAATAAGTATACACTATATGTACATACACTGAAAGAACAGGTTATTTCCAGAAAGAAAACGCCTTTATTTGACCTAATTTGTTTTACGTAAGTATACTAAATGGCATTAGGGGCAATTTAGTATATTTACTTAATATATAATATAATAATAATAATATATATTTTTATTCTTCAACAGATTACAATCCAGTTACAGGACAAATTAATTAAAATATCAGATTGACCTGTAGTTTATTTCATCGCTATTTGCCAAATAAAAAATCTCAAAACAATACCGTGGTTTGTTTTTACGGCTAGGTTCAGGTAGACTGTTCCGTTTATCGACAAGATAAGAGAGTATTTTATTTGGCAAATAGCGATGAAATGAATAGTACATCTAATACAAAGTTTAACTAAGGGTACTGCTGAAACTTAATTGATAATGTGTATTAGAAAATATACAAAATTATACAGAATTATTCAAAATATTCAATACAAAAAATAGTATACAAAAGATATTGTAAATTATAACATTACTGCGTACAATGGTGACCGCAAGAGTATGTTGGTCTAGAAGATGTCCTGTCCTGTAGAAGGATACTGAGATATTCGAGAATTCAACTGATCAAGAAGATAACTATAATCAATTTCTTTGTGTGTTAACTTATAGTCAAAACTAATGCCAGATAAGATGTGCCTCAAGTATAAGGGTAACCTTTGAAAACTATCAAATAACAACTGATAATAGTGATAATTGTAGCGTAGCATCTCTTAGAACATATTCCATACATCTAAAAATGTAAAAATTTCAGAAATTTTCTCTGAACTTGTTCCACTAGATTTTTTGGATTATTGTAGTAGATATATCATATATTAGAGGCATATTCCAGTTCGGACAGTACAAACGAATAGTAAATTATTTTATTTGAATGAATATTCTTCAACGTTTTGTATGTTTGAAAACTGAAAACTGTTAAAAATTCATGACTTAAATTCCACGAATTTACGAGAAAAATAATTGACGCTCTTTTTTTTAAAAAAATGTATTCTCGCAATCTTATATTTTGGCCCTCATTAGTTTACATCATAATGTTGTCTTTAATTTTAAATTAGTTCAATAGGTTTTTCAGGATTCTAAATATTTCAAAAATTAATTACTACCTCAGACAGCTCTACCCCTAACAGCTTAGTTATCGCTGGTACCGTTAATTTCCATTCTGTTATATTATAATATTTCTTTAATTACAACCATCAATTTGAATAGGGTGCAGGATGTTTACATTTTTCCTTTCAGTTCGATTATTGGAATCTTTTTCGTATCTTTTGTAGTGGCATTTAAGTGGTATTTAAATGTCTAAGATAATTTACGGGATAATTTTGCCGAAGTTTACGTGAGACTCAACGTACTGAAATATTGATGATATTTCACTGTAGGGATAGGTGCCGTAATTGTGTAAATTATCTAATGGTACCTATCTATTCTGGTGAAAATTATTCGCAGCCACTTTAGCCAAACACAATTTCAAGATATTATTGTGTCATATCCAAATGACAAGAACTTTTCCCAAAAGTATGGATCACTATAATGACCAACCAGATCTCCAAATCTAAATCCGACTATTTTATAACGTTATAATAAATCCAAAATTAATTCTAATTGAACAGTAATCAAGAGGTAAAGGATATATAATAACAAAATTAGATTGTACTCGAATAATTAATAATATATTGCTAGAATATGAGTTTTGTCACTAATTACTATGGTCAAGAAGTGAACAGCAAGTGATTGAAGGATTTAATTTAATTATATTTGCCTATGTTTATTACTGTATTTATCATATTTATGTTTTGCTACATTGTCATGAATACTTATGACATTTTTTTCTCGACAGTTTGATATAATAACACACGAAAAATATTTGTTCGCAAAAATATATCATATCAAACGACATTATTAAAAATTATCGGTAGATTAAAACATATCGGTAACATCATAATAGAAATAATTGTGACATTACAAAGTACACATGACAAATGATTTTCGTTCAAATAAATCAACAGTTAATTATTTATTTACGCACTGTAGCGAATTTAACAAATTTATTAAACATTTACATAATTAATAGAACAAAATTAAATACTTATTTTTAGATGCTCTTTTAGTAATACATTTTTCAATTCTTTTTAAATGTGTTACCATTCAAATATTAATATATTCTTTTGTTTCAGATAATAATAAGCTTGTATGATCTCAGTTCAAGATATTCGAAGTAGGGTGGCAGATGAAAAAAAAAAAAAACATGGGACTGTAAGGATTTTGTAGTAATCTAGTCTTTAAGTTTTTGAAAAATTACGAAATAACTAAGGGATTCTATAAGTAAATATTCAATATATAACATAAATCGATAATAAAATATAATTTGCATATTTGCAATCCGGAAATTAACTTTGCAGAAATTATTTTGTTTGAGAATTACTTTAATGCCTTTTATATACAGTGTCACCCAATACGTATTATAATAAATATACAGTATATGTACTATAGTAAATATGCAGTGTTAAATAGGAACGTTTTTATTATCTTGTTTATTGAAACTTTGTAACGAGATTTAATATTTGCTTTAACGTAAAAAATGCATCTAAAGTTTAGACGTCATTTTCGGTATATGTAAAATTTATTTTTTTTTCTTAAAAAATTGTATACTATTCAATTCATCGTTAGTTACCAACTAAAAAACTCTCTTATCTTGCCGATAAACGGAAGAGTCTGCCTGAGCTTAGCCATAAAAACAATCCAAGGTTATATTTTAAAATTTTTTATTTGGCAAATAGCGATGAAATAAACTATACACTCTACTACTTCATACAAATATCGAACACACTCAGCACGAGTAACTCATACGTACTTGGTGAAGAATACTTTTCGGAGACCCCTAATTATAATTTAAAAAAATATTTTAATCCAAAAATTGGTTTAAAATATATTTTTAGAACTCAAAAAGTGAAATAATATTTTTAATATTTGAATAATGATAATTTGGGAAGATATTCCCCGTATTTTCAGCAAGATTATCTAATATTACAACATTTTTCGAAATGTTTCTAAATAACAGGTATTTTGTAGTTTTTTTATTTTTAGAAAAAGAACATCAACTTTAACATAATACCGAAATAGTGGCGTTAAAACTTTAGACTTATAAAAGAAGACAGGAGACCTTTCCATAAACACGGAAAGATTACACATTTTCGGTGCGCGTTTCATTAATCAAATTGCCATAATCGGGAGATGATTAAAACTGAAGTTTTATTGTAAAATTGAAGTCCGTTGAAAATTGTACTCCTGTTTTGTCGCTGCATCGAAGGTTCAAGCCCCTTCCCAGGATTTAGACACACGATTTGTCTACTGTGTTTAGATAAGCATTAAGTTTTAAATATTTCTTACAGCAAATAAACTAAGAATCAAAAAATCCACATAATTTTTGGGTGACATTGTATAAGTGTAATATCGTAGCAAAGCTAATTTCATGCACGACTATATACACATAGTTTATTTCATCGCTATTTGCCACATAAAAAATCTCAAAACATAACCTTGGCTTGTTTTTATGACTAGGCTCAGGTAAACGTTTCCGTTTATCGGCAAGGTAAGAGAGTTTTTAATTTGCAAATAGCGATGAAATGAATAAATATCCCTCGGTTGTATCATACAGGAATACTTTAAAAATTACTTTACATTAGAAGACAAGATTCTCTTACTTACATGACAATTATTCACGATTCCTGTTATTACTGGTAACATTATTTGGTGCGAAAAACGTGAGGAATATATTTTAGGGTAGTTAATTTTAGAACACCAGTGGCCTTGCGAACTGTGACTTTAGGTTTAACGACATTGTATTATTTAAAATATATTTATTCTAGTTATTTAATAAACAAAAAATGTAAACAAATGTATATAATTGTTAATATATTAATTGTTGACTTGTACAGACTGCTAGTGATTGATATATCGAAAATGGAATATACCGATATTTTACATTGTTAAGTTTTTATAATAAATTTACATACAGTCGTAAACATAGTTTTAATTTTGACGAGTGTATTAAAAGTCTAGTTGTATGTTATTGGAATTATAAGTAATTGGATAGTCACTAAATGAAAAAGGATGTGGAAAAGCGTGATTATATTTTCAGTTTCTCTAAGTCTTTAAATTTATCAATCATGCAATGTTCGATATTATCTTATAAGGGAGCCGACATTTCGTACTACACGAAGTTGTGACCCTTACCTTGGTCATGATTTCGTCTGCTTGCAAACTTTTCTTTAACTAGTTCAGCTGAGACGTTAAGGAAATATCTGAAAATGACATTTTAGTTATATTTCGTTAGGTGACGGTTTAAAGAAAACTCGTTTTCATACCCTGAATATTATTTGTTCTATTGTTGACCAATTTCAGTCTTATTGGGCTCGCTTGGATGAAACATGTTGCTTAAAGACTCTGAAACTTAATATTAATTCATGAGTAAAATCTAAGATAACGGAGCTCTACAAAAATGTGTGACATTCCGCAACAATTTCTGTAACGAACCACTAAATCTCTTAGCAAATAATCAACTTCTGACATGGTAACATTACAATTATATATTTTGCAGTATATAATTAAGGACGAAGCAGATCTCTCCTTCATCGGCAGTCATAAGAAATTGAAAATGTTGTACTGGGCAAACTCATTAGAAACTGAAGTCAGATTGAAAGAACACCAAAATTATAACTGAACTATATAAGTAAAAGGAGGCAATTTCTTTACTTTTATCAAAATCGTAGTATGCGGACACGGCTATTTACCTTTACTCATAGAAAACCTTTCCTTTTCAGCTAAGTTTGATTTCAGTTCAGTTAGTCTTAATTATAATTTATTTAATTACTGCTAAAGGTAAATTTTACCTTTTCATAACCAGTACGCCTTGCTCTATGTTCCTCTGTTTAAACTAATAAAAAAGTGTGAATCAGAAATAACAAATCATTAGTTATAGCATATCCCGAAAATAATTAAAAGAATATATTTGTTACACTGCCTCAGATGTGTTAAATTTCTATCAATGTCACACCCAACATGCCAGTTTAGTGTGAAATAAACACCGCAAGGTCACGGCAAAGTTTTAGTTCTTACTGATGTGAATTTTCACATCATTGGTGAAGTAAAATCAACATTACGTCTGATGTAAATTTCACGCCCTTTTGGCATAGGCTTTAATTGAAACTATTTAATTATATATACTGTCTAGAAAAATTAAAACACTTATGAAATAGAATATATTTTGTTGTATATATATATATATATATATATATATATATATATATATATATATATATATATATATTACTGTATTTATTATTTTAACAAATATTGCATTAATGAAATATTGGAGTATGGCTTGTAGTGGTACAAGTTTAGGAAATACTTATATATTCGTGAATAATGCAGTCAAATTCATAACAATTGGGTAAATTCTTGGTGAGGTTAATGAGTAGACAATAAATGAATAATTACAGATATAACACACTACTGTTTTGCCAATGAAATCTTCCAGCGACATTTTACAGGTTTTCATTGTTAATACCTGCTAATAGTTTTATCATAAAAAATATTTTCTGGTCTATACTGAAAATAAAAATTTCTTTATGTTCTTGAAAAAAATCTATATATTATTATAGATGTAATTGTGTTTATATCATAATCGCGAAGACACACAGGTTATATTCATACCTTTTCGGTAAAATTCAGCACTAAAATTCAACACATCTTCCAGCAACCTAGATAATTATTTCTAATAAATCTATCCAATAGTTTTAGCGTTTGCTTCTTGGGACATCGTTCGAGTATAAGTTTATTGGTCAGAAATTATGATTAACCGTATCGTCTTTCATTTTATCGTGAATGTCAAGGCAACATGCATGCGTATTTTAGAATAGTAATTACATATCCGTTAACATTTAGCTCATGTGGACTAAAGTGTACTCTATTCTCATGTATTTATATTAGTTTAATAATTAAAATATACTAAAGTTTATAAAATAAATTTATGGTAGAAACAGATAGAAGATGATAGGAATTTTTATTTGAATTTGTGACAGATTAGATGACACTCTTGTATATTTGAGTACTGTGCGAAAATATACCCTAATATACCATAATACAAATATCGTAAATTCGGGTAACGGTATTTATTTGTTTTAAATGCAAATTAATTATTTTAGTGTAAACAAATCCACGTTTCTTCATAAGATTCTACACACAGAAAGGGTTACGCTACGATGACCTGCCGTAACTTCCGGAACCATCTGCCTTCCACCGTGCAAAAAATACTGTTGAAATTATGCTAATTATGCTGGGCTTAAAATAAAGGACGTCTAATCCTTTCCCATCAGTGACATTAGGGATGCGTCCCATTATCCTTTTTTTCGAGCCGGATAAAAAAAGTTAACCATCAACGGCCACTACTCGTGCGACTAGTTTCCTAACGGAAACTGGCCGACCGACTCGCGTGGCTGGAGAGAAAAAAATGCCAGACTTCAGATAGGCAAAGCGTAGCAGTCGCGCCATTCATTTATGTATGTATACGTGAATGGCAAGCAAGAATGCGTTCCTTCTTAATCTTGACATCGTTTGATGCTCTCTAAAGAAAATAATAGGTCGCGCTCGCGTCTTAAGCTTTCCAGCTCCAATTCGCATGAATTGTATGAATGGATGCGAGTCGGCTTAAGGAGTCTGAATAAACCTCCTTGGACCAGTGGCGTCGTTCAGTTACACTGCTAGCTGAAACATTCAGGGGCCTAAAAATCCACCTAAAATCTTTAAAATTTTCGATATTTTTTTTGTATGTTATTATAGTATGAAGGCTTAAGAATATATTCTGAAAGTTTCAAGTCGATATGTTTAAAATTTACAGAAATGCAAAGCTTTCAGTAATGCGGTTGAGGGTGGCTAATGCTGCTACCTGCGTCCCTCAATGAGCGCCTTCGTCGGGTGAGGAACAGTGATCGACTTACGGAACTAATCAGCGACAAACTTGAAGAATCATTGTTTTATGCATTTTTTTCCTATATTACTATATTGTAATAATGCACAAAATTTCTCGCGCTAAGAAACATGAAGCAAGCACGAGAATTCATCATCCTAAAAAAAAAAGGAACGTCCTTTGAATCCGAAACGGTGACATATCTCGAGAACCGATTGACAGATTTGGCACAGTCACGTTCTGCCATTGTTGACAGAATGATGACCGCATTTTTCAAAAATAACCAAAATTGTTTAAATAAATTACGATAATAACTGAGTTTTTTACCGAGTTTTCGTACTTCAGTTCCATGTGACGTTCTTTTTTTTAAGAAAAATTTTCGGAAGCGTCGATCGTTAATATGTTTCGTATGCGGTTAACTTCATGATAGCTTACTATCTTTGATTTCAGATGATCAGTTTTAACAGGAGAAGGGTCACCGCAAACCGGACGCGAAATAGATGCTCTACTTCCGGCGGGCATATCCCTTCCGGTTTTAAATATTCTTAAATTATGTTCACTTCACCATATTTACAATAAATGTATCTTTATCATATCTTTATAAAAATGTTTATTTATCATTAATAGTTCCCAAGAAAATTCATCCTGATCATCGACTATTTTTTAATGTTTCTAGATGGATGTAGCCCCTTAAGGTATTGGAAAAGAGTATACTGTCTAAATTTGTTCATAGTATCCTATTTGGAAATCCTCACGATTTTTGAAACAAATAAAGGTAGAACGTGGGACTAGATTTCCACATCAAATTGATTATACGTCAATCGACACACGTCCTATCAACCAAGCTGTCATCATCAGGAGTTAAAACTAACAACATTTTTTAATGCTTCCCTGATGGTGCTAAATTGTGAAATTATATATCACATAGATAACCGTTCTGTGTGTTGCTTCTATATTCACTAAGGTGCATATTGGGGTAATATGTACTTACTTGCTATTGCAGTAAGTAATACTACCGGTTATTGGTATTGCTATATATTTTAGTGCAGTTATGAATAAAACTAATTTAAAATAAAACAAAGGATTAGACCCCTGGAATATAATTAAGAACGAAATTATTTTGTTTTTAATCATATTATTACTTTTTTTATTTTGCTTTCTACAACAAGGCAAAATTTTACCCAACTTTGCAGTGTATTTCTTTACACAGTTTCATCAATTTGGTGTTGTTATATTGCACTTATCGATGAATTTATTGTGACATATGACACCATATTTTAGGCAGCGTCACATTGATCGTTATGATGAAATTAAAGTAACTCTGTACATCTCCACATATTAATATTTTAGTTTAAAATCTGAGTATCACATAATGCCAATTTTATAAAGTTATTAGACAAAGTTTACGCGAGGTATTTGCAAAAGTTGTAATAAAATTTCAGACGCAAATACATCGGTAAAAATAAAAAAATATAAACGTTTCACTAATTATGAAAAATAAAAATGGCTCGCATTTAAGCTAGAGCCATTAACATTACGCATAATTCTTTTTAATTGTTTTAGAGTTATATTTTTTCTAAATTAAACGACTATAATAGTTGTTTCATTATTACATGATGTGAGAATATGCTCTTTTAACGATTCAGCACATACATAGTCTATCCTTAGACAAAATTGGATAAATTACTTGAGTTGAACATGTTGCAATGATAATGCCTACATAACTGGGAATATGACAACAATAAATATTTTAATGATGTGTAAATTTAGGTAAATTTATTGTAGACCTATCAAAAAGCACAATATCAAAACTATTAAATTATTTAGAAATATTTAAAATATTCATGTTTCATATTCCTTATTTGATTGGCACGTAAAAATATGCACTTTTGCAAAAGTTGGCAATAATATTTATTTAGAGTAATTTATTGATATTAAATTGCATTTAAATTACAAGAATCTATTTATTAGTTAGTTAAAAAAATCACATGAATCATAAATAAATTATATGTAACTGTAACTACTTATATATAACATATCATTTTATTAACTGGAAAATATTACGTAATGGCTCCATTCGACAAATATTTATATAAAGCTAAATTTTTTTTACATAAAATACTTCCATTACTATTGTACAAATATATATTAAGTACAATAAAGTAATGATAGAATTGCATATTTATTCGGTAATAACAGTATTGCTTATTATTTTATTCACTTGAAATTATGTTTCCCATGTTACGCTGCAATAATATGGAACTATTTTAACTGCAGTTTATTTTATCACTTATTTTCTCACTTTTTTGTTTTGTTGTGAATTCATAGAATGCCTATTTATATAATTAGTCTCACTAGGTTAGGAAATATTTTTATTATAATGGGGATAGACAAATGTTTAGGAAGAACATTATTTACTTTACTATAGATAAAAGTGAAAATGTAGTAATGGTAAGACAAGAACAATAAGGGCACAAGGCACGTCACCTCTATACATTAACTTCACCGCTGGTATAGAAGAGTTTCGATATTATTCAAATCTACAAATATAACATGTAATAATTGCTCCGCAATTGTGTCAAAGGTAATGTACATAAATAGATTGTGTAACTTGATTTAGAGGTAGTTTATTTGTGCTTACATCATCGAGCTTTAGAAACTAACCAAAAAAAAAAAAAAAAAAAATATATATATATATATATATATATATATATATATATATATATATATATATATATATATATATATATATATATATATATACTTTTTTCTGGCTAGAACTATTGACACATTGTACAATTTATGAACATATACTTAGGTGAATATAATCTGGTAAATACACGAAATTAAATTAATTATCACAGCTATATTTCCTATTGATTATATATTGTAGTCATTTCTGTTTTATTTATATATATATATTGCAAAATTAAATGCTAAGATATGAACATTAATTACATTAATTTTTAATTGTCAAGAAATTAAGCTCTAACTTAACTAGCCTCCTAATTTTGCACTAACAAAGATAAGTATTTATATAAATAAAAAGCCATGTATCATGCCTCTTTGTATTCTGTCAATCTGTAGCGTACGACACTGGTCGCAGACTTTTTGGGTTCAATGTCAGATCCTTCCACCAGAAATCACATGGGCCTCTATTGTGCCGGAGGTAAGAATCAGGGCATGCCCATTTAAATATCACATTCGCATTTTACAGTAGGGGACACAAAATAGTTTAGGTGCCTTGTTTATTGATAAAGGTCATATTTCTCTTTGCCTGAGACGTTTAGACGTTATGCCTCCTATTAAATAATACCATGCCTACATATATATTCGTCTAGTTAAATTATTTGTAACGTAATATAAAATTCTTATGGCATAAGAATAAATTACACATATTCAGTCTGTTTAATTACATATATTGTTTCAATACCATTTCAAATAATAAAAATTATGGCAATTTCGTGTAGACGAGGCTTGACAGTAAAGTTCCTGGTATTAACTCATAAAACGTTTATTTATACATTTGAAAATTGATAACTATTATCTCTTTCAAAGTACTCCCCTTGGGCTACAATATATCTTGTTAGACGCTGCTGCCACTGCTAAAAACATTCTGGAATTTGTCTTCCGGAATGCTCTTCATTATTCTGTCATATGTGTTTCAATATGTGAAAATTGGTGTCATCTTATTGCAGTTTTAATTTGTAAGAAAAGCTAAAAATTGCAAGGTGCCAAATCTGGGGAATAAGGGGGATAGTGCTATTTTGCGACTTATTTTTATTCAAAAGGGACTGAATTATTAGTGAACCTGGCGCTAGAGAATTGTCGTGGTGAAGGTTTCCAGTTTTTCGACCAAAGTTCGGGACACTTCATACCAATAGGTATCGCGCAATTAGCCTGCTCAACGCACTTATTAACAATGTTTATTTACTGTCTGACGTTGTTTAACCAATTTTAAGTTAACAATGTCTTTATTATTGAAGAAATAAATATGATCTGTGATCATGACATTCGCGCTTCTTTTGGTCTTGATGAGCTTATTGTTTTCATTACATGCTTTGATGTTTTATTTCTGAGTCGTACTGAAATCATTAAGTGTCGTCTCCAATAAATAATTTGTGAATAATGGGCTGAATGATTAGATGAAATATCAAGCCATCGCTGATTTTGCACATCAGTGAAAATTCTCGGAACCATCTTCACAGAAATTTTTTTCATTTTTAAATTTTGGTCAAGATCTTTCTTGCTATTTTCCTGACTAAATTTAGCTTTTGAAATTAAATCTTTCCGTTAAAACAGCTAGACCATTGAACGTCTGATTAGCGTGTGTGATGGAAAGTGCTTTATTTGCATTTAGTTCGTCCATGGTTCTCTTTACATCATCAAAATAAACATAATGGTAGCATGTTGCATCTAACCATGCATCCCAATACATCATGACAAGCTCTGGTGGTAATTAGGAAATTCGTCTCGAAATAATTTTCTTCGGCCCGGTATTTTTAAAAATGTCTTCTTTACGTTGACTATCCGATTTATCGATTGTGGGATAGCAGTCTCTAACAGTTTCTGTAAGATGATGGAGACTCTGTTCCAAACATAGTACATACAATAACCTAACATAGTTGTATATGTGTTCTGAGCACACTATAGATACTTCATATAGGAAGCTGGATATATAGAGTAACACACGTCCTTTTCTGTTCTCCAAATCATCCCCCATATTTCTCATAGATTACTATTCACAAATTAGGTGCTGTCTATAAATTTGTCGCATCTAGAACATTTAAGGCAATGAATTGTGGTCCCATTGGCATGATTTCGTGCATCCCGCCAACTAATACGTGTACGATGTTTCGGCCTGCACCATCGATGGTGTTATCCACAGTCACCCATATGCTATAGTTACGTAGCTGAGGAGCTACGTTTCTTTGAATTTCTTTGCTCGTTGGTACTATATAAGCAGGCAGTTATTAGAATTAACTCAGCAGTGACAGTAACATTATTGTATTTTCCATCCCTACAATATTATCGCAATTGTCTAATAATTGGATTGGTCAGCTTGTTATACGGTCTGTTGCAACTTATCATCATGTTCACCAAGTTCTTGTTAAATAATTTAAAATTTTTCTTAGCCCTTCGCTTACCACTTAAATGAGTCTATAATTTTCAGTTACAACACGTTTTGTAACGCGTCTTCTTACTCTCCATAATATTACACGTACATTACATTACACCGTAGTTCGGTGTAGTCAAAATGAAGTTCGGGAAAATCACTTAGTCACTTTTCCAGTGAAGTTTACGTAACATTTTTAAGTTTAATAATAACGTTACACGTCAGCGAGCACTCGTTACATCTCACAGTGAAAGTATGCAACTACTGACATAGTTTTCCGACCTAAGTTAGGAAAGACTTTAATATCTTAGCATCTTTAACATAAAATATATTAAAAATATTAAATATTAATATTTCTTTTTGTAAGAATAGTGTCTAAAGGTTGTACTATTTAGCGTCTAAGTAATGAGTTATTTATTAACAAAAGTAAATAACTTTATGTCAGGTTGTAGCCAGCATGAAGGTTATATAAAGGTAACAACTTATTGTAAACCTAAGGACTCAGTATTCGTATACGAATGATAGTGGCTTAAAACAAAATTACAAGGATTATTTATGTAATTGCCATATTATTCCTATCATCTAACAAACATGAAAACTTAAAACTAACTTATGCTTCACACTCGCTTGAGTTATTGAAATGTTGTCTCATAAGTTCCTGGTTATAATAGAGCTAAAACTAGAACTTATTTTATACATATGTATATATTTTCTAACATTTTGGCGGCACATTTGCACAAAAACCATTATTCTTTGGGGTAGAGAACTACCTCTCAGGGCACAGAAAACTTTTTTGTAAACTTTCCTTCTAGACGTAAAGTTAATTGAATCGTTTACTTTCAAAAGGTGACATGTCAATATATTTTTCGAAATTTGTATTTTAGCCGGACGTTGTAAATTGGTCCCTCTCATATTAATATGTGAAATATGGTGGCTATTTCTTAAATATGGAAGACAGTAGAAACTAAAACAAGTTCTGTTTATTTTTAAAAGTTGACATGTCCCGGGACTAGTGGGGATATTTTTTGTGAGTGGCTAGCAGCCCATGCATTTAAAAAAATGTTCTATCATGAGAGTGCATGAGCAGAAAAATACCAAAACATAAAAAAATCTTTTGGTATATTGTCGTTCTACATATTCGAATACAAAGACGACTTGTTCACAACACGCCATTTTAACCGTCGTAGGACTTCCTAACGAACCCGTCAATTCCAACATAATCGATCAGAAAAAGATTACTGACATCAGGAAAGTTATAATGTATATTCTCGATAAATTTTTGTATTTTACGAAAAGACTTTATCATGGAAGACGAAAACGAGTGGAACAGACGACTCTGAAGATTTCATTCAGTTGAATAACGCATAATATCATTTTCTATTTTAATTTTTTTAATCGTCATTTTCTAGCCATTTGATTTTTGTTTTGTATTTTACCTAGGCACCTATGTAATAAAAATAATAAATAATTTCCATCAGCTGACATTTTTTTAATGAGACCATATTAATAACATAATGACCATATATGATAAAGATGCTATTTTATGGTAAATATTATGGCAAAATATTGCCCTACCTGGTTTTAACTTCCAATTATTTTCAAAACAAATTGGCTTTGTGGGTCAACAGATGGGGTAGAGAAACTCAAAAAATAATAAGTTAATATATATGGCAATGCTTGCAATTTATATTGGATTTTGCAGATTTAGGCACTAAAATTACATATTTAATTGGTTTTATGTTTCTCCTGAAAATTTTGAATTTGTGGACTTCTTTTGAAAATAAACGCCTCAATTGTTTTCTTCCAATTTCCAATTTTTTCTTTTTGCAATAATGTATTATTGATTTTGTGTATATCAAATTATCCTAAATCTTTTCAAGCGCCCTATGTATTACTTTCACAGAGGGAGATTTATTAATATCAAAATTAAAGGATGATCTATCCGTTTAGGTCATTGCCAGATTCAATCTTTCTACACCGATATCATTAATCGGATTCCTACCTGCCCTAAACCAATTTTAACTTCCTCTGTAGGTACTAAAAATTGCCTAAGTAACCCTATCTGTAAATAGTGCGTTGCACAATTAATCGATTTGTCGAGGCCTGGTTAGAATTTGCACGCTGTAGAAATCTCTATTATCGCCTAGCGAAAAAACTGCTCGTGATGCTATTATCGCGACTGAAGGATATCCTTTTCATCCCCGTTCCGTCGCCCATACAATCGAAAAGTAAGGATCGGGAGCCTTCGATTTATCTCAAGAATCAATTTCGGTAGCCCTTTGAATACGATATATTTCGGGATATTAGATTTCATTCAACGTTAACTCGTTTACGTCAAGTGTGTTGTGGGTGAAGTGTCAGTGGACTGGAATTAAGTTAGACGGGCGACATAAGGATGATTAAATGGGAAGCAAAATCACAGACTTTTAGCTACATTTCGGATTTGTCACCACATCTTATTGGTGTTTTTTATATGGATTTAACCAAGTATGGAAACGATAGTATACTTTATTGTAATTCACCAAAATAATAATAGAACTTTACCAAGAAAAATATTCAAGAAGATATGAATGAAGTAGTTTTGTAAAGAGTCTTTCAATAAGAAAGCTCGATTTTTAAACGTAAATAAGATAAGTTGTGTGTGACATATTCACTCAATTATATTTTCTTATTTGAAAGAATATTTTATAGATATAACGTCACTTAAATGTCCGCCGTGGCTTTGCTTGGTGGCACGCATTTGGGAGGTTCAAGTTTCGATGACTTTGCCTCATAAATATGGATGAGTTTGCTAGATGGCGCTCATTATGTTGACTTTGAGGATTGTTGACATCAATTGTTTGGTATTTATTCGGTTTGGTATTTTTGCGATTTAAGATAGCTCCAAAGGAAGAAGTCTAAGAGTGTTAAGTCGCAAACCATGTCATCAAATCGCTCGTGCGATTGTCTATCGTGTCCATTGTGCGAATCGAATGTCCATCGTGGCAAGCGTTGTGTGACATGTAGCGCCATCCTGTTGGAATCACATGTCATCGGTATCAAGATCATCCAATTTAGATCACCAGAAGCTGCTTATAATCGATCTGCAGCGCTCGCCGTTGACGGTTATGGCTACGAGTATGCCAGTCTTGTTTTGAAAGAACTACGGACCGATGATTCCATCAGGCCAAAATCGGCACCATACAGTAACTTTCCCGGGATGCATTTGGTGCTGATGTATCTCATGTGGATTGGTATCGTCCCAAATCCGACAATTTCGCTTGTTCACATCTCCATTCGCCATATCCAACAGCGATTTATTTCGTCTAATCTAAACGTTTGAGGAACTTCAGGTTATAATATATATTGTAATCAACATCTAATATTAATATTGTACAAAAGCTTCTAGTTTTTAAAATGTATTCTTCAAAATTAAAGTATTTATCAATTATTTAGTAGAGTATTCCATAAAGCTCAACTTTTTTTTCACAATGTTTTTTAATAAACCAACACATGTACTCAGAAAGAGATGACAGATCTCTTCCAAGAAACTGACACTTACATCGATAATAGCCCCAGCGTCTCGTCCTAATTGCTACTTCATTAAGACTAAATATACGTATTTAAATATATGTTTGTAAAGTAACTACTAGTAAGTACTTATAGTTAAATATTTATAAAAATGAGGGCAATTGTTAATGCACTTAAATATACTTTTCGCAAAATAATTGCAAACTTATTTGTGCAGATTTAGCACAACTTCTTTCCCAGACACCGTCGGCATTATATTTGCAGAAATGTATAATTTTTGTGCTGCATTAGGTGTATTTTATAAAAAAATATTTTATTTAAAAGGTGTGTGCATATTCACAGGTGTGACAACAAAGAACTCTATTGACATGTGCGTTTTACTAAAATAAATTAATCTATTCAACAGTTATAGAAATTTTTATACATTAGGTATTTTACCAATATTTTGTATCGCTGATACCACTTGGTTTTGGAAACAAACAAATTGAAATTGGATTTTTTAAGTAAACTGTTTTTATTTAAAACCACCATTAGAATGAATATGTTATGGCTCTATGAGATTTTAAATTGAAGGAGCTGGGCTTTGGTTTAAGGGACTGCTCATATTTAACAGTGAAAGAGATATTACAACTTATATTTAATATCATTTCAGGCAATAGCTAGGATTGCGAGTGACGTAAATGCCTGAAATTATATTAAATTGTATTGATTATATGATCTTTTTAAAAGATCATGTGATCTTTTAATGACATGGTATTCCTGGATATTTCCAATAGAGAAGGGAATTCGGTATAGTCTTCCAGCTGGACAGATATTAATAATTACATTTTGATAATATTTATCAAAATGTATTTTACTAATACTAACCGTAATTTTCTTAGAAGTTTATAGGTTCATTCTTCGACTATAGTAGAAGATCTCCTTCACCTAAAACCCTTCAGACTAGTTACGTATATCCCTAATTCTACGAAATTTGTGGCAGACAATCGGTAGAGGCAACGACAAACAAAACAGTGGAATATTCATGCAATATAGTGGAATACCCATTTAAAGAATTCCTGAAAATTGGGGTGTAGATTAACATAATTATAATGTCTACTGTAAGTACTGTTCGTCTGAAAGTTCGATGGAGAATTTATTCACATAATTTATCTAAGAAATTTTTGATTTTTCTCTTGGTATTTAATTAATATTTTTACAAATGAAATTGTTCAACTGGCATGTGTCTGTAACTAAAAAGTTAAGTTGACTACGTTGTGGTAATTTTCATGGATGATGATTTATTGACAAATTGATCAGAAAGGATTAGATTTCAGTATAGTAGTATGTTTTCATATCAAAACAAATATTGTATATTCTTTGAGGAATAGTTGAACGTTAAACACACACACGTTGTACATAAATTATATCTACGTTTGTTGGAAAATGCATGTTTTTAAATAGGTCAAAAATTACAAAATTCATTTTATAAACACCTATAATTTAAGAAAGGTAGAGTCAAACATGATATGTGTTATGTAGATGCTACTTTACTTTTTTATTACCTTGTTTAAATCTTCCATACATTGAAAAATCGTACCAAAATCTGGGAATATTCCTAGTAGTCGAATCCACAGGAAGTAAATATTTGACGAATCTTAAAGACCAAACACTAAAACATTTGTGTAGCGATGTTGACAAACTATTTCTGTGTCTTTTTTGTCAGCCCCTTTTAATATTTGTTTGATTAGGCCGACCATGACCGTCCTACTGTCGTTCTTTGATTTGCGACAGTATTGTTGCTGTCTGCGACGAGGAAATAAAATTTACGTCAGAATTTCACATCGAACACGTGTACGGGTCCACTGTGTTATTCTTAATCCTATTACGAAACACAAAAGGTAAAAAAGGGGGCTGAATTGTGAAGAATTATCAGGCGATGCGGATGTGTATGGTCTGAAACCAAAATGGGAATTTAACGAAGAAAATAGTACCTCCGAGTATTTGAAATTTGTAATAGACTCCTGGCAGAAGAATATTACGTCTTTCAATATTTTCAGGCTGTGACAAAGTTAGGTTACATTACATTTAAATTTATAGTTCTCCAAGTTGAATCTTATTAAGTAGAGGTTATATAATCAACTGACGTATTTTTTGCAAGACGTTAAATTGTTGTAGTAAGAAGAAACATGACTAATAAGACATTTCTATGTTTTATTTTTATTATTAGATTATTTTATTTCAACTACCGTAACTTTTTTCTTGAACATCTCGTTAGTTTAACATATAGTCATTATTACTGTTATATGTTAAAAATGAAGCTCCATAAGTATTTACTAAAATTTTTAGTTCACTTAAGAGTTCTCTTTTTATTTCTACGAGATACTTAAAAATCGGCGTCGCTATTATTATATTAACAAATATTTGTTTTCTAGTAATTAGAATATTCTATATATATATATATATATATATATATATATATATATATATATATATATATATCAAAATAATTTTTATTTTATCTTGTAATACAGGATTATTGAAAATTGTAGAAGCAATGAAGCCTGGGAAACAATCGATAAAAAATTATAAATACGAGGAGTCATATGTTTATAACATTGACGGTATCAATGATTTGTAAATATGTGACAATAGCAATACTTTGAAGGGGAAAGACTTCGAAGAAGAAATAGAATAAATAGTTTTTATTAATTCTTTAATTAATTATTAGTTCCCTAATTTTATGAAGTACGTTCCTAAGTTAAAATAAACAGTTTTAAAACCTTAAAATGGTATTTTCCACACGTAGAACATCTCTATCTCGAAATTGAGTAGCCGAGAAAACATATACCAACACATAAATGATATGTGTTTTATGCGACAGTTTTACTTTTTTCATTTTTTCTCAAATAGTCCACCATCGTGCTTCTTCATGGCCCATGGACAGGGTGGGATGTGTCCTATCCACCTCAAAATCAATATATGTCGTCTGGTAGACGATCCTAATCAGAATCAGTAGAAACCCAATCGATCCGACACGATATAATTGAGTGATCGTGCTAACAAAAACAATTTGTCAAATAGTTCACCATTGTGCTTTCTCATGACCCATGAACATGGTAGAGTGTGTTATATCCACCTATCTATCTATAACTCAACGAAATCGCGTCGGATCGATCGGGTTTTGACTGATTCAGATCGGGGACATCTCCCAGATGACATCTATTGATTTTGAGGTGGATAGGACACACCCCATTCTGTCCATGGGTCGTGGGAAAGAAGGATGGTGGACTATTTGAGATTTTTTTCTTTGTAAATATGATAACTCAACTAAATCGTATCGGATCGATCGGGTTTTAACTGATTCTGATCGACAACGTCTCTCAGACGACACTTGACACAGACTTGATTTTGAGGTGGATCCCATCCCACCCTGCCCATGGGCCATGAGAAAGCACGACGGTGTACTATTTGAGAATTTTTTTTTTAGTACGACCACTCAGATAAGTCGTGTGGGATCGATCGGGCTGCAACTGATTCTAATTAGGGACGTCTATCAAACGACATCTATTGATATTGAGGTGGACAGGAGACACCCCACCCTGTCCATGGGTCATGAGAGAGCACGATGATGGACTATTTGAGAAAAATTTGTCGATTTTGCATTGAACGAAAAAAACATATCCGGCCTGTATCATATATAAATGAATGAGAAAAAAAATTATTTCTTTCGAAAACAAATGTATTGATACGGCACTCAAGCAGTCGTCAATGAAAAAAGTAAAACTGTCGCATAAAACACATATTCTGCATTTATGTATTGGTTTATTTTTTCTCGGCCACACAATTTCGAGATAGAGATGTTTTATGTGCGGAAAAGTCTGTTTTAAGGTTTTAAAACTGTTTATTTTTTATTGCTTAATATAAAACGAGGACGATAAGGCTACAAGTGGAAAAAAATATCGTTCTTTAAAATCTGTTGCCTGGTGGCTCTTGAGAGATTCATATTGGTGTTGCCTTATCAATAGCAGAACCCATCAGTTCAAATTTCTTAATCAAGTTATGAACTATTAACACTGTTGGTGCTTCATTTTGTCTTAATGTTGTGCGAAATTTTCTTAATGCAACCGTATATAACTGGATGTGCTTTTGGAGAATATTATTTCTGGAAAGACTCTAGAATGAAGTCATCTAACCTGATAGATAGTTTTACTATATAACATTTTAATACAACCATCTGAAAGTAATCTGTGTAACTATTTAATAAGAATTTAATAATCAGAACAGTAAACCCTCAATATTTCTTCTTATCAGTTCACGACAGTTCTTGCTGTTAAGTTCAAGTATTCGTTAAGATTTCTATTAGTTTATGGCATTGGGTTTATTAGGGTCACAGTAAATAGTTTCTTTCCTTTAAAAATATACTTATTATGGGAGCGATTAACTGTATGTATTTCGGAATCCTATCTTACTATGAGCCGCTATATTTAATATTAACTTTCTTTAACTTTAATTTTTTAATATTAGCCTGTTCCAGCATATTCGATCATCAAAAAGTGACACAAGAGCCACCCCCATCGCGTCACAACCCGATGTTAGGGACAGGCTATAAAACAGAAAACCGATAGCCGAAAGCCACGCATTGTTACATTCACTGCATAATACGTAGCTTAGATATTACTCAGTTTTTATAATTATGCCAGAACGTTTTGTTTAAAGTGTTCACCGTTGTTGCCTACTTTTAATAAATCTATGTATTGAAGCAAACACCAATGTTTATTTCACAACCTTTAAGACAATAACAACATATGTGGTACAACAGTACGATAGTATACGATAGTGATACGAAACAAGATTACAATTAAACACAGTATTTTATATACACATAATAAAAAACTTCTATAACGTTATGTACATACATTTTATCTCGTATTACTCCTACCTCGTTAATTCTCCGAAGATATCCACTCGTAGTTTCTTTGCCTTATCGGCTTTTTGAGTATCATAACTTATTCCATCGATAAAACATATAGCTGAATCGCTTCTTGTCCTCGTAAAATGCAAAATGATATACGATCTCGGATTGGCTTTCTTTCTACTTAACGACAACAGACAAGTAGAAATGATATAACTGTAGCCAAGTACGGCGATAAATCTCCGTTAATGAAAATTTATTTTGCAAAACTCAATTTGAAGAAACTATATTTCAATTCGTACTTATTACATTGGACACATAAATTACGAAAATATTTAAATGATAACCAATACCTTATTGTTTATTTAAATAGCAGCCACCATAAATCTGTCTAGATTGCTATTCTTATGTTTGATAAACATGGTGGATTACCCATTGTAGGCAGTCTAGATTTTGATGTATGCGAATTCTAAAGGCAGTTTCAATTTATGTCAGTTACCAATCCCAGATAAATTTGAAACATTGATTTTATAAATACTAATCGCACTTTTAGATGGTAGATATATGGTATATGTCAGGTGGTGTGGAATAAGAATTGAAATATTTGATTTCATTTATAACATTTATGTTTTATATAAATGTTATAAATTTATAAAATTTATACAGTCCTTCAGGAAGTTCTTCATCTTGACATGCGCCTTATGCAATTATCATATTATTAGTCATTGAAAACCATAACAGTAATCATTAAAAGAATAAACAATTTTAAAACCTTAAAACGGACTTTTCCGCACGTAGAACTCTAGATCTCTATCCGCACGTAGATCTCTATCTCGAAATTGAGCGGCCGAGAAAAAATAAACCAACACATAAATGCAGAATATCTGTTTTATGCGGCAGTTTTACTTTTTTCAAATAGTCCATCCTCGTGCTTTCTCATGATCCATGAACAGGGTGGGGTGTGTCCTATCCACCTCAAAATCAATAGATGTCGTCTGGTAGACGTCCCTAATCAGAATCAGTCGAAACCCGATCGATCTAAAAAGATTTAATTGAGTGATCGTGCTAACAAAATAAATTCCAAAATAGTCCACCATTGTGCTTTCTCATGACCCATGGACAGGGTGGGGTGTGTCCTATTCACCTCTATATCAATAGGTGTCGTCTGGGAGACGTCCCCGATCAGAATTAGTTAAAACTCGATCGATCCGACACGATTTAGTTGAGTTATCGTGCTAATAAAAGCATTTTCTCAAATAGACCCAAGGGAAGGGGTGGTGTGTGCTATCCACCTCAAAATCAATAGGTATCATCTGGGAGACGTCCCTGATCAGAATCAGTCAAAACTCGATCGATCCTACACGATTTAGTTGAGTTATCGTGCTATCAAGAAATTTTAATGCCCACGACAACGACAACACACACAGACAAAAATTTTTAAAAACCATTTTATTTGGTTTTTAGGCCAAAAAAACGAAAAATAAACGAGAAAAACATTTTCCCCCATTTTTCTTTACACGATTATATTACTTTTCCGCTAGTATATTTGAGTGCGGAAAAGTAAAAAAATAGTAGACTTCGGAATTAATTATGAAAACTAATACTATTAATTAAACTTCATGAGAAAAGGTGTATGGTACTGCGACATGTTAGAAGAATGAATAAACTTACAGCTTTCATGAATTGGGAGTTCCAATACATCGCAAATTTGATAGCAAATTCACAAGATACGTATACAGGGAACTGCATTTCAATTTAGAAACAAAGTGGCAAATAAGCTTGTAGTATCTTATAATGATAAATTAGTAGGTAGCCAATCTACACCCTTACTGCCAAATATAGGGTAACTTATCCGGAAACAAAATTACTCTTCAATAGTCTAAAATGGAGACTTTACAATCGAGTTGAGCTCTATCTTATATAAGTCATAGTGCTTAAAGTTTCGTTTCTTCCAATAAATGTGTTGAGTTTTAATGTCAAGAAGACGGACATATACGGATATTGCTGATTCTTTAGAGCATAAGGGTTTATAAGCAGCGGAATAGATGTCTTAGTTTCTCCACATATTGTAATTTTGATAGGTAATCTACCCCTAACCCAGAGGTGAGCCTCATTTACAGATGATAATTTTCTGGAGGTGAATTTCCATGCTCTTAAATTTTATGTATGTTAGTATAACGAAGCATTTTTTATTCGAAATTTTTGCTTTTCTTGGCGTTAGTGGACGCTGATATATGGATATCACAGTTTTTGCGCACAATGCATCTTGTACTTTCTCTAGTTAATTTAATCTGAGCTCCAGCTTGACTGACTGAAACATTAAGATTAGCCAATAAATGCCTTAGTCTGTAGTATCACTGCAGATCAACCGAAGTGACTAGGTCTCTGATTATGAAATAAAATAATACCCATAAGATAACACTGACTTAGTGTTCCACAAAACACCAAAACACTATACACTACACTCGACGCGCGTTTTGCCAACAAAGTTGGCATCATCTGAAGGTGATTAAAACGTCAACTTCGTTGGCGAAACGCGCGTCGAGTATCGTGTATATTATTTTGGTGTTTTATGGTGCTTCTTGGAGTATAGTGAGCGGTATTATTTTGGTGTTTTGTGGAATACTAAGTCAGTGTTATCATCACACCAAAGGTTTCGACCTACTTCAGTATTAAGATGGTTTCACGATAAACGGAACTGAATGTCTATCATAAGGTTAGTATTAACATTAGATTAATATGAGCAGATATTTGGTTTCTAAAAGCCTGTAAACGTCGATCAGTTTTTCCAAACTTTATTCACATTAAAATTTCATCTTTACGCACCTCAAATATGATCGAAAAATTTGCGATACGAAAATGGCTAGAACTGGAAATCAAGTAGGATCAAATCAACTAGGAATGACAAGCATATGGACTTTACAAAAGGCTTACCCATAAGCTGGGTAATTTAGAACACGAACAGTGGTGTGACTTTCAGAGGAACATGTTTCTATCAATTAACATAAAATGTATTAAGAAAATGTCGTCACAAAACAAGAAATTAAAAAATTCGTCAGTGATCAACAAACAATAACTTCAGTAAAAAAGAGTTCCTCTGAAATATATTTCCATTGTAGAAAATCATTCCTCCCAATCGTTGGATAAAAGAAATTGATCTCCTCAATAAGGGGTTAAAGAAAAGGAGTTTTAATCATCTTCCGATGATTCTAACTTTGTTGGCGAAACGCGCGTCGAGTATAGTGTATAGTGTTTTGGTGTTTTATGGAAAACTAACAAGTCAGTTTTATCTTCATACCAAATGTTTCGACCTACTCCAGTAATAACCGTAAGCTTCTGAATTATGCTATAATAGACCAAAGAAGAGTTGAAATACAAGCCGATATTTTTTAAACTAATTTAGAATTTTAGATTTTAGATTTGTTAGAAGACAATAAAAACAATACTTTTCAATTTAGCGAATCGAATTAAGAATATTTTTCTTGATATCGTGTATGTATAACATTAATAACATTACTAACATTTTTCTCTAAAGTTTAATATAATTCGATTATTTTAAGTCGTTGCTCCACGCTGAGCTTCATGTTTACATTTAGTTAATATAGTTACAAGTCGTGTATATTAACGATCAACTTGTTAATAGTGCGCAGCGACATGTTGAGTAATCGCTCAATATGTCGTCGCAATCGCTCACAACTTGCATAATTTAAATATAATAAAGAAATGTGGTAAAAGTGGAATAAAACAGACGACTTAAACGAAATTATTGAACCTACTAACTGACTCCATACTTAACTTAAACTTGTCTACGTTTCTCTCTTTTTAAATATACTTAATTTATCGTTCTAACTTTGTTTAGTAATTACTTTATTGGTTTATTAAATTTCAAATAATAATTGCTTATGCGTTAGCTTGAAACGACATTTATGATCACTCTTAATATTTCACTCACATAACAACTAGTGTGACCCATACCATGACTTAGGCCTAAACAAATTTCATCCACTTCGTTATTATTCTCGATGCAACTACGAATTCAAATCAATCATGAAACTTGTCTCTAAATGAACTGTCGCGGTCAATAACTTATTGTCAGCAAACACCGAACTTCGGGAACCAGAACCGAGAGTCCGTTGGATTTTTGAATGATGAGATCTTTTATGTTCGCTAAGAAAAATAGAGCGACTCTCGACACGCATTAGTCAGTCCCTTGCATTTTAAATTTACCTGTAAAGCGAAAAACAAGTTTGCGTTGAATACGCTCGTGGGAATGGAGGATTCCCGTATGGGACGGCATGGCCGTTTAGAAAATAAATAAAGCGTCCTATTGTACTATCCGAGCAGGTTCTACTTCTTATGCCTACCCTCCAGGACTTAACACGAAATCTGCTGAAATTGTTAGATTTTAATGGCGAGGAAAACCGTTAAAATGCATATGAACATTAATCACGACTCGGTGAGTTTCGAGTTTTTTTGGAATATAGGGGAACGCGTCAACGCTTTTTGTGATAGTTACGAAGATTACCGTTCCATGCGTTACAATAACTGAGCATAATATCAACTAGATTTATTTACACAAGGTTTTTATTCAATGTAAGGATATTGTGAATACAATAGGGTGATAGTATTTCTCATCACGAATTGATGAGCCGCGTATAGATAGTATTACAGCCTGCATCTGTAATAGGTGCAGAAACTCATCATGTATTTGTTAACTATGAGAACGATTTGTGAAATACATACTTTAGATATGGCCAATAATGTCACACTTTAATATTTATGTAACAATACTTATGATTCTTATTTGAAATAAGATTATGAACTATTGCGACAATTGAATCTTCATCTGTAGTGATGCCATAGAATTCATCATAACAAATTTAGTTTTCAAAAGTTGTAATATTGTAAACAAAGAGATGTAAAATTTTATTGAAACTACAATAAGAGAACTGTTATTTTCGAATAATGCAATGAAAACGCGTTTAATAGACCTTATTTTGTTCAAAGTAGATCTGCTAAATTGAACCTGATGTAATGAAAACAAAATTAAAAATAGGGGACGAGCTTTCCACGGAAACACTAAAACTATTTAAAACTTGAAGTTTTAAATAGTTTTAGTGTTTAATCTTTACAGCTTTAATCATCGCTTGATGATGCAAACTTGGTTGACGAAATACGCCAAAAAACGTGTCGAAACTTTCAATGCTAGTGAAGAACTGGTCACCTTTTTTTGTTGCTGCATCAAAGGTTCTTACCCCTCTCCAGGACTAATGTAATGAATGTTACAATTAGTATCCTATTTGATACCCAATTTAGTAATCGAGTATCAAATGGGATATTAATTAAATAGGATATTAAGATGATAGGATATTATCTGTTTCCCTAGATTGTAGAAGGATCATATGTATTAAAATAATCATTTCCTACCTATCTATGTGCACCTATCAGATAATTAAAATACGTTAAAAAGAGTGGTGGTTTATTTTAGTATAGATATAGATGAGATATGAGAACTATACAATTTAATGTATTATAGACTACCTAACCCGCATGTTGCTTTTACACGCATTGAGGTACATATTTGAGGTAATGCATGTATACTCACTTGTTTTTGTTATTAGGTATATTACAGGCACTGAGTGTTCTTACTTAATTTAATAGTAATATTAAAAATCATTTTAAAGTTAAAATAAAAAGGAAATTATGTTCCACTAAAATTATTTCCAATTCATATTGAAAAAAACGACTAACTAATTTTAATAAAAAAATAACATTTGGTTTAAATAAACAAATTTATTTAAGTATCTAACATAATATAAATATTAACCAACAGTTCTATTTTAAGGATTTATGTCAAATACACAAATATTTCAATATCCCCAGTAAATGGAAATATTGTCCTATATATGTCTACATTGTTAAATATATTCAAAGTTAGTTTGCAAGAAAACATGTCTATGCTTGTTTGCATAGTACTTCATGGTACAAATATTCAATATAGATGTTGTATGCTACTGGATTAAGTAATCGATGAGGAGTCAGCTTACAATGTATCTAATTGTGTTTTTCATATTTTTTAAAATGATATAATACCCTCAAGATCTTGATTAATTTTACAAGAGACTTCAACTACCTTAAAATCTTCAAAGTACTGCAATATTTGAGTCTCATCCTACATATGCCTGTATCGTGGTGTATCCTGGGACATATACAGTGCTATTCAAAAGTCCCCTCCTCCCTCTTATCTTTGGAACGATTATACATAAACTAGTGAAATTTGGTAACTGAATATTAAGGGTTGTAAACTTCCCTACTAGTGATGATAGATGACGTATGCGTCAAAGATGACGTCACAAGGTCATTGTGACCAATAATTTAGATGGAACCCTATGGCAAGCGACACCTCTTTTAAAAGGTATCGAAAAAACGTATTCAACGATATTAATATTGTTTGTATTTATGGTAGTTTTGATGGATTAAATCAGTAATCAGTAAACTTGGATAATAATTTTAATTACAGATTCAAGAATCAGTACCTACTTATAGTAATTGTTCGAAGTGAGCTCCATCTACTTCCTGACAGTAAAACATCCTATTGCGAAACTCTTCTCGTACTTTTTCAAATGTGTCTGCGGAAATAGCCCTACATTCTGTAACAATACGTTGTTTTAAAACATCAATATTGTCAGGCTGAGTGGCGTAAACCTTCGATTTAAGATACCCCCACAGAAAAAAATCTAAAGGTGTGAGGTCCGGTGATCGAGGCGGCCATTCCATTGAACTTCGTCGTCCAATACATCTACCAGGATATTCTTCATCCAAATACCGTCTTACTGCACCATAATAGTATGGAGGAGCACCATCCTGTTGGAATGTTATTTCAAAAATGTCGAATTCATCTTGATTATCTTCCAAAATTTCAAGGATTAACGGTTCTATTGCATTTTGCAACATCTGCAGATACACCTCACCGGTTAAGTTGGTATTTAAAAAAACAGGCCCAACGATGTAGTTTCCCAGTATACCTGCCCAAACATTGACCTTCTCGGGATACTGAGTATGTGTTTCACGAAACATGTGAGGATTTGCATCACTCCAATATCTCATGTTTTGTGTATTTACATTTCCATTTAGATAGAAAGTACTTTTGTCACTAAAACAAATTGTTTTGACATAGTCTGGCTGTTGGTTAATTTTAGTCTCCATATTTTCACAAAATTGCAGTCTTCGGTCTGGATCGTCGTCTGAGAGTTGATGAACCATTTTTAATTTGTATGGGTGAAATTTGTTTTTTTTTTCAAAACCCTGTGCACTGTACTTTGACTGACTTCACAGGTTGATGCAACTTGAGTTGTTGAAGAAGTAGGATTTACTATTACTTCTGCCAGTATATAAATTTTTTTCTCATCAGAAATTTGTGGTCTGCCAGATCGTTTTGCATCATTAATACTACCCGTTGTTTTAAACTTACGAAGAAGCTCTCTCAAATAAGTCCTCGAAACTGGGCGATCGAGAAACCTTTCATTAAAAATGCGTTCTGCTGCATGAATATTTTCTCCAGTTTCACCAAGTATTAGGATCGCTGCTACTTTATCACCTAAAACACGTACCATTTCTCTTCTTGAAGCACTTGAACGTTCAGCTCACAACAGTTTAACAAATTATTGAATGTACAAATATTTTAAAATTAAAGGTACTAAAACAGTTAAACGTTCAATCAACAGTACACAAATTATTAAATGTATAAAAACTTTGACAGCTATAAAAACATCAAATTGGGGAGACTTGCAAAAACTTCAGATTATTTACTATCCAACTATCCAGTGGCGGAGCTTGAATTTTAAATTTTATTATTAACTGATTTAATTCATCACAGCTTTGCGGTTTTTGAAATCCAGTTGTCAAAACTGCCGTAAACAGACACAATATTAGTATCATTGAATAGGTTTTTTCGATACCTTTTAAAAGAGGTGTCGCTTGCCATAGGGTTCCATGTAAAATTATTGGTCAGAATGACCTTGTGACGTCATCTTTGACGCATACGTCATCTATCATCACTAGTAGGGAAGTTTAGAACCGTTAATATTCAGTTACCAAATTTCACTAGTTTATGTATAATCGTTCCAAAGATAAGAGGGGGGGAGGGGACTTTTGAACAGCAATGTATATGTCTGTCGTATAAATAATGAACAAAAGAGGGCCCAATATTGAGCTTTATAGAACTTCAGAAGAAATTAGTTTTCAATCAGATACATCATGATCTATTTTAATTTACTGAAGCCGGTTAAATAAGTTGTTTGTGAAAAATAAAGTTGAAACTATATCAAATCCATAGTACATTAATTTTACGCACATAAGTTCCCGATCGATGGTGTCAAAAGTTTTTGAAAAGTATAGCGAAACTAAAACTGTATCTTGATTTCGACACTAAATATTATAATAATATTAGATATATTTAGAAGTGTTGTAGATTTATTATGGGCAGACTGAAATATTTTCCTGCTATCTATTCTTGCAATATTTCCCTGCGTTACAATTTTCAGACTTTCAGTTCGTAACTTCAAATTTAATTTTGGCATATATAACCATAGTGAAAATGTTGAAGATGGGTATCTGCTGGGTGCAAGATGTGGATTCTAGTTACCATAGAAAAGTACTTCTATAAGTCCTTCTTTAGCAAATTTAAGCTCATGCATTCATTAAAATTTGTTTTTGTCAAATAATTTTATTTCTCTTGTATGATTATACAAGTAACATACAAGTGTGTTAGCTTATCAACATAATAAACGTTTGTGTAACCTAAACTAACACGATTTTATTCTCCTTCTGTCGTATTCTAATTAAGACTCGCCTTTCGTAAAAAAAAAAACAAGTGTTATTTCAATAATTCTATGATATTCACAATAAATCTAAATTAATTAAAAGATATATCTATAAGTGTAATAAATATAGTGTTTAATCCTCAGTTAGGTGCTGTATGAATCCAAATATATTCACTTAAAAACTTATTTTGATTAATACAATACAATTCCTACCAGCTATTGACAATTTTTTTCTGTTTTAAGGACAAAACACAAACATAAATTAGTATTGAACAATAATTTGAATACAGAAAACAGGCCACCTATCTTTTCATGTAAGTCATAAAGTTATATATAAAAAATATTGGATGTAAATTACTCGTACAAAGAAAAGTTGTAAGTACCATAACGGCCTATTTTAAATGCGAATTATTATAAATTCTCTTCATCACTTTAGCATATTCCAAATAAAAATAAACGTCACATTTTTGGCAATAATATTTAGTATAAACCAATAATTTAAGACTCAAGTGTGTTAATTTTGAATAATAATACCATAACAAGTCAAAGTAAGTGTAGAGATCCCAAAATATATTGTTAAGCTAAATCATAAGAGAAATATAACAAAGTATAAAGGGAAAATAATGGCGTAATCAGACGTAATGCATCTAATAGATCGGGGAGGCACATACAAGTCGAGGTCGAGTTAATATTCATGATACACACGAAAGTGCAAAGAAGAACGTGACTGCTCGATCTCACAGATCGGTGGCTTAAATTGTTTTGAATAGTGACAACGCTTAACAAGTACGTTTGTAACAGTATTATTGTTCACACGTGAGAATCATTTAAGTAATGTATAAATCCCTATATAAATTAGTAGAGAATTCATAAAAATTCAAGTACGTATATAATAATAATAAAAAATAAATATAAATTGTCTTACTTCGTTGATTTTTAATCGCAAATAACATCAATGGTTTGGATACTCAACAACATTTCATTTCCTGTGTCGTCTTATTTCCAGAGCTTTAATTTCAAATACGTCGACAATATTTCATACATTCATTATGTTCCAGGTCTATTCGTACTCGTTTTCCGACTATTCCTGGCTCCAACGTAATAACAAAATTAATATTCCCGCATCAGGTCAACAACACACTTGCTCCATATAAATTATCCTCCAGACGAGAGACGGGAACTCCAGACAGACACATTATGTTCGGCAGTCAGTCTGCGAACGCAATTTCCGAATTTTCAGTAACATCGTGGAGGTGGAAACACTTGTGTTAAATCAGTTAAGTGGGTGTAGGATTACGAACCACTTCCGCAGTGGAAGAGGAGACGCAGCAACCACATGTGCTGCGAGCCACCGCCGCCCTTCTCGAGCAGGTCGCGAGGTGACATCTGGCACGCTTAAAGGTCTTAAAATAAAGCAGCACCACCAGCTTCTATTTATTTTCCCATAGGCCCGTACTTTATTTTGTCGGCGTTATGCCTTTAGGGCCTATTAATCTAGGCCTATTTAAGTAAGTACCGACTACAGAGTAATAAAATCATTAGACAAATATTAATCTAGTTCCAGGGGAAAGAGAAGACAATAAGTTTCTATTAAACTCTTAAATACTGTACTTCTAAGTTGGCATTATCGTGACAGAAAATATTTATGAATATCTTGCGCTAAAAAAACTCGAAAATAGACATTGACAACAAGACAATTTTATATATTTCAGGTTTCATGTCTGCGCTGTGACATTATCATAGTTTACTCTAAATTGCATCCCCTCCCCCGGCTTTTGCATCACCAAATAACTTCTTAATTGGTGTCCCATATTAGTCTCTTACTTCTTATTTCAGAAAAATACGAATAAAAAATACGACTTCATAGAAGTGATATCGAAATGATTGCCAATTTTGTGGACGATAATGGCGATATTGCAGTTCAGTGGCAATAATGCAGAAATCATTGTGTAGTGACGCATTAAACTGGCGTATTAGCAAGGATGATGAGTGTACCTCGATAGCTCAGCGGTCAGAGCAACCAACCGGAAATTGGGAGAGCCGGGTTCGATTCCCGGTCAAGGCATGATGCACTATTTATCCTTGCTATCGCCAAAGTGGTGGCCCCGACGTGATGTGATTAGTTCCAGTACATCCAACCTCCCTTACATCTCAAATTCGCGGATTCGATTCCCGTCCTATCCATCGCTCTATAGTCCGGGGGTTACCGAACAACGGTTCGTAAGAATGGCGAATGCGGTCACATTCCGTTAAATTGTATCGAGACAAACCATGTCTCTAGGGAGGAAGTACTGTAGTGACGCATTAAACTGGCGCATTAGCAAGGATAATAAGTGTGCCTCGATAGCTCAGCGGTCAGAGCAACCAACCGGAAATTGGGAGAGCCGGGTTCGATTCCCGGTCAAGGCATGATGCACTCTTTATCCTTGCTATCGCCAAAATTGGACCATTTTTCTTTGAAGACGAGGCAGGTAATACAGTAACGGGAAATGGCGAATGTTATTATGACATGATAACTCAGTTCTTTGTGCCTCAATTGGAAGATATTGCTCTTAAAGACATGTGGTTTCAACAGGACGGTGACACTTGCCATATCACCCGTGAAACATTGACGGTCTTGCGCGAATCTTTTCGTGGTCGTATCATCTCCCGTTTTGGTGACCAGAAGTGGCCGCCACCATCTTGCGATTTAAAACCTATGGACTTTTTGTGCGGGGTTCTCTGAAGTCTTAGGTTTACGCCAACAAGTCCACGATCACTCAAGCACTGAAGGCCGACATTGAACACTGTGTAAACGAAATACTGTTACATTTATGCAAAACCGTTATTGAAAATTTCGCCAGAAGAGTGCTCGTGTACCACTGAAACTGCGACTGTCGTTTACCGGATGTGTTATTCCATACATAATTTTGAAATATCTACATTACAAATCAATAAATATTTTAATACTCTCCTACATAAAACCATGTTATATTTAACATTTTCATCTTGCGCTCTTATTGTAACGCCTTTCTTTAATGATTTAGAAAATGAAAACATTTAAAAGGTAGTGTTGATTACATTAATACATTGTCAACAAATTTCGACAATGTAGAAAGACTTTCGAGTGGTTTATAGAATGATATAGAGTTTAGAAGACTTTAATATCTTACCTAGTAAACAAAACCAGAGTCCTCTTTGAAACGCTTAAGAAGTGCTGTAAGGAGCATCTCAAATATGGTTAAATAGTGATTATCGAATCTAAGATTCGCAGGTTAATGATTTTACACGTGATAAGTATGTACCACTTTATTAAAATCAGATAAGTTCATTCATAATCTGAGTTACTCAATGACATATTCATGTTACGAGAAACCATTAGTCATACCTCAATAATAAAATAGAATAATTGTATTGTTAATAATTTTTAATTTGCCTTACTTTATTGTAAGTCTTATTCAATAATTGTATTATACAAGTAAAGATACATCGTCTTAATTTCAGTGAATTAACTTGAACCTTAGGGTCAAATCAACAGTTATTTTAAAGAAGAAAATATTTTGTTTAAATCTTAGAAATGTATAGTTTATTTCATCTCTTTTTGTCAAATAGAAAATCTGAAACGGCTCTTGTCTCATACCGTGGCTTGTTTTTATGGCTAGGCTCAGGCAGACTGTTCCATTTATCGCCAAGATAAGAGGGTTTTTTATTTGGCAAATAGCGATGAAATCAATAATACAATTGGAAATTTTCTACGTCATAAATAAAGCTACTATTTAAAATACATGTTTGTATTGCATGGGGTTTGTTCGGAAATTATCCAATTATTTAGGATATAGAAAACTAATTTGAAACTATTTCTGTCGATCGAAAGTGGAAAGGAGGAAATAGTGATATTATTGAAAAAACCAAATTTTTAGACTAAATACAATATGTAACTCTGTACAGACTTCCACGGATTTATCAAACTCTAGCAAAACATCCTTTCACAGGATATTCATAAGGAAAGACGGAAAATACTTGTACGGCAGGAAACAAGGAGCTATTTGAGAATGTGGGCCACGTAGAAGATGACGATGTATTACAGATTGGTTTTAGAATAAATTTAGTTATTTCTTCAATAAATGAGTGAATGAAAACGTGGAACGCTACCCTCTTTAGAATACAAAGTATTTGGAGGATTTAAATCCAAAATAACTGTTCGACAAGATAATCCTAAAATATATAAACAAATGAACGAGCTTTTAAAGCTTGTAGTTTACATGTACTATCAAAAAAGAATGTAATGAGCCACGTTTGGTACGCACCTCTGAAGTATAGGAAATTGTGGAGTTAGTTATTGAATAGTTGGTGAATAGGTTATCAATTCGCATATTTCAAAGACACGCATCAAAGTGTCTCTTTACTTTTTTCTCGGCTGTACATTATCAATTAAGTACTACCGAGAAAAAAGTACACATTTTCAATGCGATCCCTTGAAATATACAAAAATGAATTGATTTTGGAGTTAGTTATGCTCCTTTGCGGATATTTCAAGGGATCGCATCTAAAGTATCTCACTACTTTTTTCTCGGCAGTAGTTTATCAATTAAGTATCACTGAGAAAAAAGTAATGATACACTCTCGCTGCGTTGACTTGAAATATTCACAAAAGTTTATCGTAAGATGTTTTATATTAATTGATATTTATCTTAAGATAGTTTCGACCAAACCTTGCATATTTTTTTATCTTTTTTTTTGACGCCATGAAACACTTTTAATCTACTTAAGTAATTTCTTGAAGTTGATTCGAGAAAAATGTAATCTATTGGTCAATACTTCAGTATCAGAAGAATCTCCATTGGAACTAGGCTGGGGGAGGTGGAGGGGGGATTGTGTGAAGATGACGGCGTCGTCGACGTCGGTAATACCTCTGAAAGAGTGGTTAGAGGAATATATTTATTTCGTTTTTTACTTTTCCGCGCTCAACTGTACCAGAGCGGAAAAGTAATGTAATCGTATAAAGAAAAATGGAAAACTATTTTTCTAGCGCTTATTTTTCGTTTTTTAGCCTAAAAACAAAAAAAAAGGTTTTTACAAAATTTGTGTCTATGTGTCTGTCGCTGTAGTTGTCGTCGGCATTAAAATTTTTTGTTAACACGATAACTCAAGTAAATCGTGTCGGATCGATCGGGTTTTGACTGATTCCGAACGAGGACGTCTCTCAGACGACACCTATTGATTTTGAGGTGGATAGAACACACTCTACCATGTTCATGGGTCATCAGAAAACACAATGGTGGACTATCTGAGAAATTTTTTTGTTAGCACGTTCACTCAATTAAATCGTGTCGGATCGATCGGGTTTTGCCTGATTCCGAACGAGGACGTCTCTCAGATGACACCTATTCATTTTGAGGTGGATAAAACACACTTTACCATGTTTATGCGTCATGAGAAACCACAATGGTGAACTATTTGATAATTTTTTTTGTTAGCACGATCACTCAATTAAATCGTGTCGGATCGATTGGGTTCTGACTGATTCTGATTACGATCAGAATCAGTCGAAAGACTGATCAGACGATTTTGAGGTGGATAGGGTACAACCCACCTTGTCCATGGGTCATGAGAAAGCGCGACGTAAATGTCTATGTTCATTCTGAAATTTTAAACATAAACACTTAACACGTTGCTGATTTTGCATTGAACGAAAAAATATATATTTGGCCTGTATTTAATACGAATGAACGAGAAGAACCATAATTTCGTTCGATCACAAGCGTATTGATATGATACTGAAGCAGTCGCCAATGAAAAAAGTGAAACTGTCGCATAAAACACATATTCTGCATTTATGTGTTGGTCTATTTTTTCTCGGCCACTCAAGTTCGAGATAGAGATGTTCTAAAAGGTGGTCTAATCAAAACGCACGATGTTAATTGTAAATAAAACAGAAAGTTTTCAGAGAATTATCTTAATATTTTTTATTATGATAGAAGGATCTATGACGATTATGTGTGAAACAAAATATCGGCCAAATGCTCGGCACGACTTCGGTGGCATACCTCTATCCGATGGTCCATATTTTCAGTGACTCTGAGACATAATTGAGGTTGAATGTCGTTAGGGTGCCGAATTATCTCATCCTTTAGCTCTTGAATTATTCTTGGCTTATTGACGTACACTTTTTCTTTTAAATATCCCCAAAGAAAGAAGTCCAACGATGTCAAATCACATGATCGTGGCGGCCAATTAACATCGCCACGACGTGAGATAACACGGCCATTGAATTTCTCGCGCAATAGTGCCATTGTTTCGTTGGCTGTGTGGCAAGTGGCACCATCCTGTTGGAACCACATATCGTCCAGGTCCATATCCTCAATTTCTGGCCACAAGTCCGTTATCATCTCCGATGCGAACACCATTCACGGTAACTGTTTGGCCGACCTCATTTTCTAAGAAGTACGGCCCGATGACGCCGCCAGCCCATAAACCGCACCAAACAGCCACTCTTTGTGGATGCATCGGCTTTTCAACAATCACTCGTGGATTCTTATTTGCCCAAATGCGGCAATTCTGCTTGTTAACGAATCCACTGAGGTGAAAGTGTGCCTCGTCGCTGAAGATGATTTTCTTTGTAAAGTCACCATTCACTTCTGTCTGTTCAATCAACCATTCGGCGTATTGACGACGCTTGAAATGGTCAGTAGACTTCAGCTCTTGAGTCAATTGAACCTTGTAAGCGTGTAAATTCAAAACTTTATTCAAAATTCGCATCAGTGATGTTCCTGAGATGTTCAATTGTTGGGCACGACGACGAGTCGAGGTTGACGGCTCTTCTGCTACACTATCGCGAACAACAGCAATGTTTTCCGCAGAACGAACCGGGCGAGCATGCAGGTGTTTTCACAGTTCCTACAGACCCGGTTTGCTGAAATTTACGCACAATTTTCCCGATTGTGGACACATTTGGTCGATTATGCTGACCAAAAAAGTCACGAAGTGCACGAAATGCATTTTGATTTGAACGTCCATTTTCGTAAAAGGCTTCAACAATCTTAACGCGCTGCTCAATTGTGTACCTCTCCATGGTTGAATTTGTTAAACACTGAAACAAAGAAATGTCAAATTAAGTTGGGCAAAAATCTTGGCGTTAAGGTGTGATTCACAATTAACATCGTGCTTTATGGTTGGACCACCCTTTACATGCGGACAAGTCCGCTTTAAGGTTTTAAAACTGTTTATTTTATTTCCGACATCCCTTATTTTTTCTAGTGTGCACCGAATCAGAAATCGTCGCTAATTTTGAACGTGACAAAAAACCGTTCACAATATTTGCCATATTATACTAATGTCAGTGACTGATTTCACAGTTACGAAGCAAAAAATATATTGTTTAAATTCGTCCTACCCACATTTGAAAGAATTACTTCATGAGACATGTTCTCTTGTACCTAAGCATACGGTCTCCAAAAATTACCATAATTTTAACATTAAATTCCGTATCACCGAGGTAGACCCTTTTAACGTTTGCACATGGAAGGTAGGTACATGTGTGGATAATATATCTTCAAATTTCTATACATGTCTGCAGCTTCCACGGCCAGAAATAATTTTCTGGTACGAATCATCATGTGATTTATAAGCCGCCTTTGATTAGTAAGATTTATTGTGTGCACTAAACGCTCGGCCTATTTTACGTATTAATCTGATGTTGACGGCGCTTTCAATTAAATTGTTAGCTTGGTCCATTTTTATCGCATAAGACGACGGTATTTACAACGTAAATATGGTATAATTCTTTACTAGGGCCTTAACTATTCACGTTTTTGTATGTGGACGTCGTTACGCGGATAAAGCCGATGTGCGTACACCGAAATGTGTTTGTAAGTATTATCTTGTTATGATGTAATTTGAAATGCAAGTAAATGGGTGATTAATCGAAGAAAAATTGGTACTAAGTAAACTCTTGGACAAAATTAACGCATCACTGAAACTTCACATTATTACTTTTATTTTTCCGACTGAATTCATAGGGCCTACTTGATATTATAATTAAATGATTTTAACTAATGTTTAACAACAATTGCCAACAAAGACAAGACTACCATCGATGGCCGGGTCGACTCGGGCTGTCCACAAGGAGGGATATTGTCTCCCCTTCTGTGGTCTCTGGTAGTGGATGAGCTGCTTAAAAGGTTAAAAGATTACCAAGTAATTGGCTATGCCAATGACTTAGTAATAATAACGAAGGGCCCTTTCCTGGAGTCGATTCTAGAGATAATGTAGGGAGCATTAAACAAAGTTGGGAATAGGTGCAGGAATAGGGGACTCGGTCAATCTCATAAGACTGAGGTGATGGTGTTCACCAAGAAATACAAGTGGAACAGAACATGTCCGCTGAAACTTGGTGGCCAAGAAGTAAGCTATAATAGCAAAGTGAAATACTTAGGAGTAATCCTGGACAATAAACTGTCATGGGAAAAACATCTAAGTCACATATGTTCCAAGATCAAAGCAACACTTTGGCAAATGATAAGGGCCATTGGTAATAACTGGGGCTTGAAACCGGATACCATGAAATGGATGTATGAGGTAATTCTCAAACCCAGACTGACGTATGCAGCTCCGATCTGGTGGGAGAGAGCCTGTTTAAAGTCGGAAGCCAACCGACTTAACAAGCTAAGGGGATTGATTCTAAGAAGTATAACCGGAGCCCTAAGATCAACACCGATCGAAGAGATGGGGATGCGGACGGAGATACCACCTTTTTATGTCATCCTGAAAGCGGAAGGGCAATACACAGACATAGAAACATGAATTGGAAGGTAAGGGACCTAAATAGACTCTCAAGAGAGCTAGCTGAGGAGGGACTCCTATGGATACCCTCTGACAGTACGGGTGTCCACTTCTTGTTTGATAAGAAATATAAGATCACTCTCATCAGTAAGACCGACTGGATGGAAGGTCGAGCTGGATTACTGCCCAATGGAGACGTATGGTACACGGATGGGGCCAAGAGTGGGAACAGAGCGGGTGCGGGGGTGTATAGGCGACGCGATGGGATAGGTAAAACCTTCCCCTTGGACAAATACACTATCGCACTCCAGGCCGAGCTAATTGCAATTACATACGGTGTCCTGAAGGCCGACCAAAATCGTACCCAGGAGAAGATATGTATCTTCTTGGATAGCAGAGCGGCGTTGGTAACCCTGAACTCAATAACGACAAAGTCGAAGCTGGTCTATAATTGCTATGAAGCATTGAACCACTTGGCAGGGAAGGGAGTGGTGGAACTCGTATGGGTACCTGGGCATAATGGCATTAAGAGAAATATAATTGAAGATGATCTTGCCAGACTAGGGACCAGGGAGAACCTCTATGGACCAGAACCTGCAATGGGAATAAGTCGGAATCTGATCAAAGGTCGTATAAATGGCTGGGCAAGAGACCAGTACAATAAAAGATGGAGAGGAGTAACAGGTTGTCGAATAACCAAACTCTTCATGGAATACTCAGAGATTGAGAAATGGACCCAAGAATTCATTAAATTCAACAGGCACGATGCCAGAATTCTGGTGGCAATCATTACGGGCCACAGTAGTAGTCTGAATGCATATAAGCACAAGCTGAGAGGCCGACTGACAGCCCGGCCTGCAGATACTGTAAAGAAAACGAGGAAACATCGATTCATCTTCTTTGCACCTGCCCCACACTGGAGGAGAAGAGGTACCTTATACTAGGGATCACTGTTATCCAAGAGGAGGCGAGGCTTAGGGCAGGAGACGTGCATAAAATAATCGTGTTTAAAAAATCCAATGATATTATTGGGAAAAACATAAATAAACAACATAACAAAAACAATAATGTCAAATGCTTACTTTATAAACAAAATTAGAGGTGGAATTAAATCGTAAGAATTTGAAATCACTAGCGTGTTGATCCTCCTCTAGCTCTTATCATTGCTTCCATTCATCTGAATATGCTATTGATCAAGTTGTTAAAGATACTCCAGTACCTCTCTAGCAACGTGGGGTCGAGCGTTATTCTGCATAAAACTGAAATTGTCCCCGACAAATGAGGAAAATGGTATCGCATGTTTTTCTACGGTGTTCTCTCGTATTCTACGTATTGTAGAAATTTGCAATCGTGGATCTCCAACGTATAGGAACCAAATCCATGTAACCATCAAAATAAATTCATCCCCAGAACATTCTTGGTGTACCAAAAAATGGGATCCTCGGAGAGATATTTCAGGCAGCAAACCTCCTCTCTGGTTTCCATCACAGTCGTTGATATCAATATGGTGAATTAAGACTTATTCTTGTTTCACCTAAAAATAAAAGTCTCTTCAGTCGTCAATAGTCCAATTTACGTGTTCTCTTGCAAAAGACAGTCTAGTAATAGTCTATGCTCTCTGATGTGAAATGGTACAATAGCTGGTCTCCTATTATTCAGTCTTCCTTCATTAAGTCTTCTCCTGATCGTTCGTCCAGAAATTGTTATATTTCGAATTTCTGTTGGGGCTCTGCTTAACTCTAAACTGGTGGCATGTCTGTTTCTTAAAGCGGCTAGCATAAGGTATCGTTCATCTCTTGCATTTTCAGACTTTTTACAACCTTGTCCTTGGATTCTACAGTAACTTCCAAGTTTATTGAAACATTTAACTGTTCGACTAATTGTTGATTGTCTAACTCCTAACAAATTAGACAAATATTGCTGGTCCCTTGTCAACCAGAGTTACCGATGTCACTCCTCCATCTTCTCTTAAGCTGCCTACACAATTCATTTCTTCTACTCTAACAATAAGTATACTAGACGAAGTGTTATATCCACTGGATGACAGTAAATTAAAAAGAAAAAAGCACTAGCCAAACTGAATTTATTGCTTTTTACAAATTACTGTAAACGGCATTGTATTATTAAAAAATCATTACATATTTTTACCTTATATCTGTCAAAAAATTGCAATTATTTATCAGTAGTGAAAGAACTATATACGCTACCTATATAAAATGTTCAAGGATTTAAAACTTAGCAAAATTATAAAAAATAATGAAAAATTTTGTTGATGCTTTAATTTTGTCCAGGAGTATATTTTTACCTTGACATATTGATGAAATCTTGATATTGTTGTTATAAACTGACAGAGCTGCATAATTATGTGTATAAAGTCAGCAGTACACGTACAATATATTATCTCCTCTTTGACATGTAAAATGAATGAGAGTTTCCTAGAGAACACTCGAAAATAGAATTTTTATTCAGTAGTCCCAAAGCCTTAATAATAATAACAATATAGGGAACATGGATAGAAACGGTGCTCTCTAGTTCTTTTAAATATTGATCCATAAAATTATTATACAATTCTAATCAATAATGTTTAACATTTATAAACCTATACTTTATCCTTGGTAGAGCCGTTGAAAATACGTGAAAATGTAAGAATATGAAGAATTTTACATCTTCTAAAACACTAATAAATGTATGCTAAAGTTATTTTTGTTATTTGATAGATATCTTGCGATACAGAATGTTCACTTTTTAAATATACCTCAGTGTTTATGCCAGTATGTAGAAAGACCAAATAAAACAAAAAAGGAAACTTTGTTGTTTATTGTTTATTGCATCAGCTAACAACATTCGACTAGGCACTTGACACCAAAATGGACTAAAATTATTAGATCCCATTAACCAAGTTTAGGTATAATACTTTGGAGTCATAACTGACTAGTTATAGCTCCAAAAGTTAGACTAGTTAGACTAATTAGAATTCTTTTCGCCTTTTCCTTTAAGGAAACGAAGTTTAGCTTAATGCTATCGTTCCATCTAACACTTGACATTCACACGGACATATACAATACACCCAGCTGACTTATATGGGAATCCAACCCACGCCCGGTACTACAACACGGAAAACTAGGACAGCTCCAAGCAATTTTAAAACCTTCTACGAGGTAATCATATGATATTATTAATATACGAGTAATTCTATTCCCTGTTATAATAGTTAGAAGTCCATACCTTGTAAGACCAAGGAAGCATAGCAGCGACCTACTGTCCAGCCGACTATATCGGTAATAGTTAGTTTAAATTTATAATAGGAATTTTGCTCCTGAATTATACCGAAATCATTTTGATAGGTGTAAATAATTGAACAAAGCCTGCGTACGCTACGCAAATCCTGCATCGTGCACCTGCCGTTCTGGTGCATTATTTCGCCGTAAACTTTCGGCAATGGACTCAAATAAATCTTAAAGTTTTGATATTATTTCGAAGCTCAACGAAGTATGAAAAAGTAGAAGTCTAGATAGCGGGCATATTTCGAATGCAACAAAGTGACGTTTTTAAGAGCGGATTTAGCTATTGTCGCAAGTTATTTTCGGAATGAATGGAATGGTCGCTTTAGAAAAATCGAAAGCAGTTCTCTAAAAATACTCCTTTTTCATATTTAAATATCGCTGCAAGTTGTATTCGTATAGGCGGCAATAAACGCGGCATTTATCAAGATATTAAAGTCACCGGAGTAATTGTTGAATTGTGCATTGGAGGGGCTTAAGTGTGTCACAACATTTTGACTCATACATCAGACTTAAGGACTTCGTATTAGCGTCTGAAGAAGTTAACACATTTGATAACTCAATTTCGGGTGATGGGATTACAAAATTTTTCTTTCGGTTTCTTTCACGTCGTATGAAATATGAGGCGGTGGGCGGACGCACTATGAATATGTAAAAAAGTAAATTTGGTGCCTAATTCTTTTCGTAAGTTGTGGAAGGGACGGAGCCGGTTAGATCAACATAAACTGTAGTGTATCTTATTTAAATGGATTATAAACGGTCGTTTGCCTCTATTCATTTCAGGAATTTATACGTTGATATGTCACATTCTTCACCAATCAAGTAACCTATGTCACCGAAGAAGCTAAGACCGTAAAATATAATATTCAGCACATTTCTGTGGAGATTGTTATAATACCGTTAAAATAAAGAATTTAAGCATCCACGATATTCTATAAAAAACTTTTTAGGTTGTGTTTTAATTGTTCACTATTTTCTCTAATTTAACATTTTGTGAAAAATTTTAAAGAGGTACGTCAGTTTTGTCGGCTCAAAAAACATTTTTTTAAAAAGGTTAATGATTTGTGAATATATTCTTAAAGTCGCTTAACGGAATTCGCAAAAATGGCCTACAATTAGTTACTACAATTAGCCTACAATAACACTCTTTAGGAAATAAATATACATGTCGATAAATATTATGTCGAACGCGACATAAATTCAGTCGCGTTCGACTTTTGTGTAGACATTTTATTAGTGTATAGTGTGCACGACGTTTTTTATAGAGTCAAGATGTGTTAAAATAAGTTAAAATGTAATCTAATACAGTCTAAATTAATTGCAAAACTTTAAACGCGTTTTTCTCAAAATCATGTTCTTCAAGGCGGTTCCTAAGATATCTTTCCTCTTCACTTTTTATTTTAAAGCTTATTAAATTCTGCGTCGTTTGACATGCTCTTTTTTCGATACCCCAATTTTTTCCATTTTTTTGCCACGCCTGAAAGTGAAATTTTTTGAAATAAAACGCAATGTCAACTTTTGTCACTATTTAGAAATATAAGAAATGCCCATGTCAAACGATGTTCATCCTCATACACTTTAAAACGCCGTAGGTACCAATATTTGCTATCAGATGAACCGTATATTGCCAATCCTAGGAACTATGAGAATGGTTCGATTGGGAACCACGCATATATGCATGCATGCGATGCGATGGATGGCAGAGGGGAATTTTACCTATAGAAAAATCTTTCTTTGAAGATTAATGTGTATCTTTTTATGCACAGAGAGCCGTATGTTTTATCTTTATTAGTTGCTGAGATAAAAGTTCTTAAAATTCATTGAAAAAATGGCGCCGGAAACTGACGTGTCCCCTTAAAGTGATGTATACTATAGCAGAAACGCATAGTAACAATCTCTCAGAAATGTATTATTATACAGGGTTTCAGAATAGGTTCTCACATAAATTAAGCAGGATAGTGATCCCATTACCAAAGAACTCAAACTAAAATTATACAGCAACCCAACAAGAAATAAAAAAACTTGTACTTGCTGTACCCTACGACAAAACCATTAGGTTGTGTCAATACATTGTTAGGTTTAGGGCAAATTCAGCTAGCACAGTTGATGTTGATATTCCGTGTACTGTCTCTTTCTCTTTCACTAATATTTTCTCAACATTAAATTCTCTTGTGAAAAGAAAAAACCTTTCACATTTTAAAATAAGCTCGAGACTATCAGCTTCGAGATTATCAAATTGCTGACATATTTCGAATTATTAAGGGCTTGTACTTTTGACCTTGCTGAACTGTTTTAATCTGAGATTAATTTAATCGATGTCAAGACTGGGTTACTATTCTGAAGGGATAAACGAATAATATTTTCTGACATAACAAAACGAACAATTTTCATTACATAGACCAGAGACTAACGGCATATTTTCATATTGTTGATGAGTAAAGCTTGTAGTTTTTAATATTGTTCTATAATTATTCTCTATATATTACTAATTTTTAATGCTGCAATATACAGGAGATAAGCCCTGCATATTTTGTATATAGAGATATTCTCCACAAAATTCTATTGCTATTCATATTCTAATAAGATAATGATCTTAAGCACAACTCGAAACTTGTGAAGCAGTAGATTAGGATGAATGATGTGTAAGTATTGAACTTTTCAGCAAAATTGCTTTATCTAAAGCTAATATAAAACTTATATGTAGGGATAGAGAGACGAATAAGGACACAGCCGTTTAGGAACAAGCCTCTGCAGAATATAATAATTAACGTTTGCAAAGATTATTGTAAATAATGGTGATGCCATCAATTATTGATATTATGAATACTTTTAATTTTTCATAAATTCCATAGTCTTTACTGCATTCTTCAAAAAAGGAAGACAATTGTTGAGTTACTTTTGTCTTCTTCCTTATTAATTATGTACTAATACTTTTGCCTTGTAGTTACATTAAGCTTTATTAAAACTAAATTATCACTAAATTGACACCCGCCTATTACTTGCTATTTAATACAAGAAGGTTTTTTTAGTTCACTATCCAAATTAAAATAATAAATATAAGACATTTCTAACCGGTTGTTGCTTTACTTTTGTCCAATAGTGTACATATCGGGTGACTCTTTTAAAGGGAAACATTACTGTATCTTTGTTAATAGTGATATTGTCGTGTAGAAAGAAATATGAAAATTAGGAGGAAGTGAGAAGAGGACGTGAGGACAGCAGAAAAGGAATAGGAGAGCAGAGAATAGAGAAGGATAATAATCTTAAATAATAAAAAATATTAATTGCCACTGATTTGTATTAATTAAATAAAATTAATTAAATTAAATTAAGCATTTTGTTAATACTAAGGTTTAATTAATAAATAAAACTCGGTAGTCGGTATACTTGGAAATTTTCCATTGAATATATTGGTCATGAGCATTTATTGTTGTAAATCATTGCAGAAAAAAAATTAAGGTTCTGAAATTGGTTTAAATGATATGAAACTTGGCACGAGGTAAAATGTGGTTTAAATATTTTTCTGTAAGTATTTCATATAATGAAAGATGTATTGCATTATTAAATATATCAATACATACTTGGAAGATGAATACAATACAATAATTCATTATGCAATTACCGTTAATCAACTATTTTACGCCGAACAAGATGACAATGTTTAATTGAGTAGCAGATCATATAAACAAGTCTTATGTTTTCAAGTGTATGAATTGGCAATACCTTGCCATCATGTGAGGTCACTTAACATCCACATTCATTTTTTTCTTCTATGTATTGGAATAATAAAAACGGAGTTAAAAATTTACTGTGTCACTGGAAATTAGAGGGGATTTCTTGGTTTCAAATTGGGTCCATTAAACTCAATGAAGACTAAGTGCTTCTTAATGATAATGAGGGTCTGTAGTCTATTATTTTCTTTACTATCACATTAATGAATCTGGAACTTCTAGGTTTGGAGTACGAAAAATCTTAACAACTGTACGTTATTATACAATAATTGTGAAAAAAATTGAAGATGCCGAACAAGATAAATATACAAATTGTGGTCGGTAGCCAATCGTGATAAAAACTTTGTAATTGATAAATCTGCAAAGAACAAGTAACGATAACGTGATCTCATCATATTCCAAGTAATTTTCAATACATTACCTAGTGAGATGACGCAAACAGGAATATTTTATATTATTATTTGCGTCGTTCAGGGCGTCCTCTTTCTATAATTTGGTATGGACAAATTGGGAAAAGCTTTGAAAGAAAGATGAATTATTTGTTTCTGATATTTTCTACTAAAAATACTAATTGTTGTACTTCCTCGTTTATGGCCCATATAATTTTTTATATATGGCTACAGTCAAAACGTGTGACTATATAATTTTAATGTCTCCTTACTTTATAAATAAATGACTCTTGAGGTTGTATTTGGATCTTTTAATTATAATGTCTGTGTTTTATGTTTCCTTAAATAACCCTATTTAAAAATAATTACATAGATAAATGGAATTTAAATTCTGAAGAACATATCTGAAATTTAAGGGCAAATATAACAAAGTGGTCAATACCTTATTCCCATTACGTGAGAACATACATAAATTAGGAGACTAGATGAGATAAATGCGATGGAATGAAAAAATAAATCGCGACTTAGCTCTCTGATACTTCTATTAACAATCAATATTGTTTCTTGCTTGAAAGTAAACACATCCAATAACATCAGCAAACCTTGAAGAATTGAGACCAATATACAATGATTTGTATACATTGAAACACTTTTTAACTATACATTCATCTCAAAAGTAATAGTCTTCTTTCACTCTGATTAACAGGTAAAAATTGACGAATTCCACTACGATACTAAGATCAAGTTTCATATTCCATAAAATAATTTGAGAAGGAAATTGTGTTTAAAGGGAAAAGAACGTGAAACTGAACAATAAGGATTTAATAGATGTCAGCGAGAGAAAATCTACCAAAGCGCCTTTAAACAAGAATATACACTTTTTTCTAAAAGATCATATATGCAATTGGGAAAAATGCTCCTTAACAAACTTAATTGGCTACAGACAAATGGTCCATGAGATAAAGATGGTACATCTTCCAATTATCCTGATTTAATAAAGTTCTTTATACTTTAAAGTAACTTATGAAACCATATAGCTCTACATTTAACATTTCTTTATACACATAATGTCGAGATCATTTTATTTTCATAATTGTTTTAGTATTTCAAAAGTAAATTTACAGATGTTTTATTTAAATAAAACAAACGACTTGTTTAATAGTAATTCAAATACAATTAAAATTTAGATCCTATTAAGTGAAGTTTTACTTATAGATGAAAGCGTGGTCCATTCAATTTTGTAGAAAAAACTCAGAAGGAAGCAATTGTAATATGAGGTTTCAATAATTCATTTTGCAGTAGCATACTATGATGCCTTAAATCAAATACATGAGCAATTTCACACTTTTTTTATTCAATCAAAATTACTTGACGAAAAAAATTATTTATCTATGTTAGTATTGGAAATATTAAAAAAAGTTATAATAAACTAGATCAACTGGTCTCAACAAGAGCCTTCAACAATTCAATAGGACTATTAGGACTCAATAAATAGGACTTGCCTTTATGCATATTATTCTTTCTATTTTTTCTTCCATTTTCCAAAGTTGATGTAGGCTTTGGAGATGGTGGTAATTTTTCAGTTAACAAAATAAATTATAGAATACAAGTATGTCAATTTGAAATAATTAAAGAAAAATAAAATAGGAATTAGTTTTTCACGAACATCGAAATATGATACGTTTCTAGGCGTGCGTTTCGCCAACCAAGTTGACATAACCGGGAGATATCAAAACTAGTTTTAATCATCTCTCGACGATGCCAACTTCATTGGTGACACGCGCATCGAGAAACGTATAATCTGTCTATGTTCTTAAAAAATCGGTTTCCTATTTGTTGCTGCATTGAGGTTCCAGCCTCTTCCCATGATTAATTAAAGAAATCTATTAATTCATCTTTTTGTAAATCATGTATAATGATTTATATAAATCAAAACTTTGAGAATGCAATATTTCTGTAAAATCTATACATTCATAAAGATTCGTTTTTATTAAACTTAATACCATTACGTAGAATATGTAATATTATTTGCTTATTAAAATTAATTCATGGTGAACTTGCTAAGTTGCTTCAGAATCTTCGAAAGGTAAGAATCATTTTTACTAAAAAAAGAAAAAAGGAAAAAAAATAATTGTTAATTTAAAATTCTATAACATCACAATTGACACAGAATCTAAAAGAGACGTTCAGTAAGTCAATGTCCTATTTCATTGTCCGAAATTTTATCACTATGTACGTCCAAAACGACTAATAGATTTATACGACTATAACTCTTTTTTAAATTTTAAATCGTTCAAAAGTAATCATGTTTACATAACGGTAAAAATATCAGCCTTTTCATAAGGAATACATTATGCCATATACGAATTATTTTATTGACATGGATCAAGTCTTGTGTAAAAGAATTTGAGGATATCTGGATTAGAACTTGATAGAAGTTTCATATTTATTGCTCCAGATATAGATAACTTGTTTACCTCAAGCTTATTTAAAAAAAGTATATATACTTGTAGTAGCAATACTTTCTATTTACATTGGATTGTATACAGCAATATAATATTTTTATATAATTTTAAACTTCCACTAAAATATATTTCGCTTCCCTTGGGAACCCTGTAGATCTATTTTGTCTAAACAAATTATTTATGGTTACGGATAACACCAAATTACTTTAGAATACATTTAATTGATAACAGAATTGATGACAGTATCTCTACCGTCACCGTTAGAGTCTTCCTAGAGTAGTAAAACCATTAACGCTACTTATATTGAACTTGTTTTACTTAAGGAACATTGAATATCTATTTAATTTCCAAGTAATCATATCTGCTTTGTACTATTTATCAGTACCAGACTAATAAATTCCCTTTTAAGTAAAAGGAGGGATAAGGTATCAGTTTAAAACATTGCGACACTACAAGACACCGACTGCTATGTTCTCTCATCGTCTCTAGATCATGAGGTGAGGGTTTTTGGTTTCAGTTTAAATTTAATACCGTTATTATACAATAGGCTGTTAAATACATAAATTTCTTTATATTAAGACATTTCTGGTAATTTTTGGTGAAAGGCAGGTCTTTGGTTTAAAATAATATAGAAATAATAAAGTTATCATCTTTGTAATCAAAGCTGCCTAAGTGAGATGTTCTATTTGATACGTCCAGTTATCTACACTGAAATATAAGATATACTATATCTGTTAATTAATAACGAATATGTGAATACAAATTTGCCACCTGCCGACATTGTACCGTTTAAAATATATTTCAGGCTAAGACAAGAATTTCAATTTTATAGTATATATTACATGGTCGACATGGAGTCTGTATTTTTTTAAATAATTTATTAAATCAAGGTTACCTTTTGTCGCGTTTTCGTGACAGGAGAAAATATTAATTAATCCATGCTGTGACAATCGAGTTTATTTTTCCAAGAATATGCTTGCAAAGTTTAGTGCCTTATTTTCAGACTGTTACGTGGTTTCGTGTCTTTGACAAATTATTTATATCAACGGACGAAGAATCCCGTACTCTCCGAATTTCGTTTGTATTATATTTTTAATTAACAATAAAATTATTTTATCCTATAATTCCATGAGCGGTTATTAGTTCTAGAATTTTGAAGTAGTGCTAGAATTAACAAATAATTGTAATAAAGTATTGTAAAATAATAATCAACAAATTATAATTATTCATTCGTCATGAGTGGTATATATTAAATCATAAATATGTATACATCCTAAGCGAGAACAGATAATGCGTTTGTATATCTTTCTATAGATAATATAATTGATTCTGTAATGAAATTATGCATAATATCTGCTGTCTGTTTCTGCTTTTCTGGTAATAACTATTACCAAACTTTGTTATATGATTTTCTGTAGCATAAACTCATATTATATGTAATGTGTCTAATACATAAAAAGACAAACATTTCCTATGACTAAGGAGACAACAATATGATTTTTGTAGAGAATTTCGGTGAATGCTCCAGTTAAATGGTTAACTAAGATTCGTAAATAATAACAATCATAAGCAGGAAGACAAATATTATTTTTACTAAATTTTAAAAACAGTATTATTAATTTTCATTGAAGTGAAAACATTCTAAAACCTTTCAGGAATTTTAACAGAATTCGCCAACGTATTCCCAAGTTGATATAAGAATTAATTAACATGTCAAGATCGATTCAAGCAAAATGAATGTGCATTATATATAAACGACGTTAATCTGTGTAGTTGTCGATAGCCCACCCCGGCGTATACAATATAAATTTCCATTTACCCCTTACTGGGCACAGGAAGATATGCGGGTATAAGGGAGGATAATTACGATTACAAAATTTACAAAAACTCAGTGGGGGATTATTTTGTACTATATGATTTATTTCAAACTTTAACTCATGAGCACTACTATTATCGAGTTCCTTGAGGACATGCTTCACGTCCACTCAGACGCATTTACATTTTAAAGAGGATTAAGTACGAATGGTCGATCGTTTCACTTGAATTAATTTGTTAGGGTTTTCTAAAGAGAGCCACAGATTGTTAAATAAAATACTAAATAATAGTAGCTTTGTTTTATTATGTATCTATTTACGTTTAAACGTAAGGAAAGAACAACTTACTTATTCACGACATTTACAAAAGGGCAGGTACGTATTTGAATATATTGTCCAAATTTGGAGTGCTGAAGAAAATTTAAAACAGGGAAATATCTCCACGTTCTAATTCGTTTCATTTTTAATTTGTTTTTAATTTTCCACAAGAGGCCTATTCTCCTAAGATACACTATTATAGTCACAACAGCGTGTGATCTATCCAAGAGAATAGTTGCTAAATCATTGTGACTCGTTGCCTGTTCTTCGTGGTAATATATGGGTAATATTGTATATTGCACTGGCTCTGATACTACATGACTTAACTGTTTCTCTTTCTATAAGACTTTCTGTTAGTAGTGTCAGACTGAAAAGCTTATAGTACTCGTATAATGGAATTATTATTTTTTAGAATTCGTTGAATAGTATAGGTCATTACTTACTGTTTGTCAAGATTAAGAAGTGTGAGTTCATTCTTGAAATTTTGAAAATTCAGTGAAAAATTGTCATGTACACGTAGAATCAGTGGAGGCCGGTGTAATTTTTGTCTCGGGGTGCAATCGATAAAATAATAACAAACGAAAAATTAAAATAGACTTACCTATGTCCAAGCCTGAGGTTATATATATAAAAAATCCATTCGTCTGTTATTGGAATTCGCAAAAACGTCAATTATAAGATCATTAAAATTCAGATTTTAATAATCTGAAATCGCTGCAATTAGCACTTTCTCCATACTTATCATGCAAAGTGAATTTTAGTCTGTCTTGCACCATTATATTTCTCAAAAAGTTTTTAATTCTTTTAATAGTCGAAAAACAGCGTTCACTCTCAACACTTGTCATGGGCATGGTACAAATTAATTTTAATAATAAAACAGTACCAATAAAATAGTCCGTCAGGTTTCGATCTATAAATAATTGTAAAATTGCTAAGAAACTTGCTGCTTCACGAAAATCTTCCCTGCTGTATTTAGCCGTTAATACACTTTTCACTTTGTCCAAAAATCCATAAGTTTTCGTTACATTGTCAAAATCTTGAATGGGGAATTGTTTCTCATAGTCACTAAATTTATTGGGGAAAAATAGTTTCGACACTAACAGGTGTTCTCTAAAGTCAAATCTCTCTTTAGTTTGGGTAATTAATATATCACACACTTCCTTAGTTTGTGTAGAAAATGATATGTCATTATGGAACCATATTGTTTTCTTTTTCAGGCGAATTTGGGGAATTAGTTGTCCAGATTTTTATAATTGCGTCTTCAAAATTATTCAAATAACTACTCATCTTGACAGCATTCAATGGTTGAGACTGAAACCCTTTAAAAATGATTTCACAATGAGGGATAACTTTGGCGAAAAACGCGAGCCAGTATTTAAGCTATCGTTATTTAAATAACCCAATAACATTTGAGCCTGATATTTTGCATTGTAATGATTTCCCACAGTGTCAAAGATACATTCTAAGCATTCTTTTAAAAGTTCAACATTTTCAGAAACGATTCGTACAGTTAGCGTATTAAAATTCCGTTATATATTCCACTGAATATGCCTCCATTGCGATCTCCTCCCTCCCGTTGCGGTTATAAAAATACAAACAACACGTGACCACGTAAACAGCCCAGATTCAACAGATAATACAATGCTATACAATACAATAGACAATCATGCATCAAAGCTTATCGAATCAAATTTGCTTTTCGTCGCCGTGCGATGCACGCAGACCTGATATACATGCGTATAGAAATCCCCTGTTTCACGCGCCCGAGTCCTCTCTTTCTAACACGCGGTTAAACGGTCCTCTGATGTGTGCTAGCTGAAAACTGAACGCGCTATGTATTTAGAGTTGCAGATTTAATATACCGTAGATAAATCATAAATTCTAGGGCTGGCGACTCTCGCGATATCTAATAAGCTCTAAGCGAGACTGTTAGATATCGGAACATTCTATGTATAATGATAATGTAATGTATAGTAAACACCTAATGGGTATTTTTAGGAATTTTAAGGGAGCTCACTGCACAAATGCACCTATAATAAAACCGCTACTGCGTAAAATACATACATTTTATGTGCTACCAGATCGAACTCTCTGTACATTCATACATACTCTGTATTCACTCTGCAAAGGTCTCAATGCGACCGAGTAAACACCATGCTATTTACTGCGCACCTCGTGAGCGATCCGATATCGCAGTTTTGAGACTTGTTCCTATTCTTGACGAGCTGTACCTGTGTAATCGTTTTATCGGGGATTGTTTGTAAAGAAGTCCAGAATCAGATAAATATTTTTAGATATACAAGCAGCTCCTTGATTCTTCTTTTTTTTATTGAAAATGGGTCATATTGAACATTTTATAATCAAAAATAATTCGTTCCAAGTATCATTGTCTAACTTGTCAGTGTTTCTTTAGAATTCGTTCTACCCTCTCCAAATATAAGACGCACATCTAACTTCGCCTCATGCCAACATATCTTAAAGTGTACAAAGTAATTTTTTATCATCATCATGAGGTCATCAGTCCTAAGACTGGTTGGACGCTAACCTCCAGCTTCTCCTATCTTGTACTAACCTACGCATTTCGCTAATTGTGCTACAACCTACATCCCTTACTATTTGCGAGCAGTAGTCTAATCTAGGCCTACCTCTGTCTTTCTTCACTCCTATTTCTGCCTCTAAAATATCGCGGACTATTCCCCCATGTCTCAGCAAATGGCCTACCATTCTATCTCTTCTCTTCTTTATGTTTTTCCATATACTTCTTTTCTCGCCGACTTTCTCTATTACTTCTTCGTTTCTAACCCTATCAGTCCACGGTACTTTCATCATTCTTCGGTAACACCACATCTCAAAAGCTTCTAATTTCTTCCTACTTCCTTCCCTTATCGTCCAGGTTTCGCAACCATATAGTGCCGTGCTCCATACATACGTTTTCAAAAATCTCTTCCTTGTTTCTAAGTTTATTACCCCCGAGCATAAAAGTGCTTTCTTTTTGTTAAAAGCTACTCCACCCTGCGCTATTCTTTGTTTTATATCTTTATCGCTTCTTCCATCCCAATTTATTTTACTTCCTAAATTAGTGAAGTCTTTAACTTCCTCCAATCTCTCATTATTAATTTGCACTTTCGTTTTTGCTCTGCTCTCGCGCCCTCTGCACACTAACACTTTAGTTTTGCTTTTATTCACCCTCATTCCGTATTTCTCTGTCAACACTGCCTCCATTTCATTCAACGCTGATTCCAATTCCTCTTTACTAAATGCTAATACTGCTATGTCATCCGCGAATCTCAGCATTTTTAGTTTCTGTCCCTGTACTTTAATCCCGAAATCCACTCTATCTTTTACGACATTAATCGCCTCTTCGATGTACAGATTAAAAATTAGTGGTGATAGCGTACATCCTTGTCTTACTCCTTTCTTAATACCTACTTCCCTTCTTTCCCCTTCTACTTTTATAACAGCAGTTTGCTCTTTGTATAGATTATGTACTACTCTCCTATCTCTATACTTCATTCCCGTGCTCTTTAGTATCTCGAACATTTTTTCCCATCTTATATTATCAAAAGCTTTTTCTAAATCTACAAATCCTATATACATTTTTTTATATCAAAATTAATTTTAACATACCTAATCTCTTACTATAATTTCGACTTATATATGTACAAGTATCATAGGTATGATCATACATACTGAATATGGTTGTTTTGAATCAGAAAAGCAATCATAGGTAGAAAAGTATGTAAGACTAGCGAAAAAAAATTATTAATGACGTTGCCTTTGACATTGAATCTGAACATGATTGACGCCAACCGAAACTCTTAGGGCTGTGATAGATGATCGCTACTGTGATAAAGGTAAGTAATATATTCCTATTTATGATAGAGGAGCAAATTCACTCCTCATTATGGAACATAGTGGGTCGGAATGGTGCACACATTGAAAATGACCGCCTTAACGTTATGAATTCGTTTTGTGTGGCGAAACGAGCATCAGTAAATAACACGGTACGTACACCGTTTATGTGACCATCATGCTCCTTCTGATTCATGAATATGCATGTAAGAAAGTTATCTTGCCCAAATAATATATCCTTAACCAAAACGGCATTCGTTCGGGCTGAGCATCAGGTCTCTCGCCTTCTGCTTTTCGAGACAGGTGCTACACATTAAACAGTTTTAATGTCTATCTGTAATTTATCGGTTCGTTTATTTATTTTTTTAGGAGCAGTATTTTATAAGGAAGTCTAAGATGTGGCAAAGTCCAATTAATATACAGGTATGAGAGAGCAGAGCACGCAACGAAATATTTATAATGCTTGGAAAAAAGTGTCAGGTAGCATTCTTAGAGGTAATAATAATAACAAAAATAATAACTGAATTATCTTACAAATCGATTAAAATTGCTTCCCACTTTGTGAAGTTTCCTGTTATAGTACATTTAAAGGTATAGGGAACAACTTCTAAGTAATACGTAATCGAAAATAACATAACCACATGAACATAAAAATAAGATATAACGATAGGACCAGTACTGCATAGGATATTGGGTTATTTTGTCTTTCGCGATTGGAAGACAATATATGTCTCATCACCCTTAAATGCGGTTGATCGTAGTTTACAGTGATGAGCGAGTAAGGAGCACTAATCCTGCTCGTTCTGCACCTCTCGTTCAAAAGGACATGACTGCTGTCAGATTACACAGGCCAACAAGGATTTTGTGATCGGACTTTTTTGACTCTTTGGCTTAATTACATACAATGTACTACAGAAACACTGTTTTCTTGTTTCCATCACGTACCAGTATTTGTAAATGTACATTGTACAATAATTTGCACTTTTTAAAACCGAGGCTCTATAAAATTAAATTTTACCTCACTCAATGCGGCGCCCCCGTGTTTAATCGGCTTGAAGCATCAAACGACACACCAGTGTGGGGGATTTACCGAAACAGAGTTGACTGGTAGGGATATTCCGGTTTTATACTTTTCGGGTATTTACATAGTCGCTGTAGTACGTTTTTAATGTGTTTACGTTTACTCGTGATATCGCGTCATGTGTTTCTATTTTGTTTTAAAAACGCCTAAAAGGTGTAAAAATACACCAAATATATATTATTGCCTATGGCTGCTTTGTTGTAAAAATGTTTAAGCATAATTTTACACCACTATTACAAAAACAATATTACTCGTACTTTAAAATTAAGCCTGAAAATCAGGATAAACCCTGGACACCCCATATCGTGTTCAAAGTATTAAGGCATTGGAGCAATGGAACAAGAAAATATCTTCCTTTTGGTACACCAATGGTTTGTACACCAAGCACCAAAAAATATTGGTGCTGTTAGTGAGGAGCAAGGTGAAAGGTTCCTTAAAGATATAAAGGAGATGAAAAGGAGGTACCAGGGTCGATAGGATATAGCGATGATTGTTCGTTGCTGAAAGGAGAACATCCAACGAATGATTATACAAGAAAAACTACAAAGCGAAGATTTTTATTAAAAAGGGAGAGATTTTTAAAGAAAAAAAGAAAGAAATTAGACTCAAAATTATTTGTGTTATTGCTTTCTACTATGTTTTTTATGTTTATTAAATATAATGCTTATTAAAATGTAACTTTTCCTTTACTTTTTAATTTATTCTGATTACTCAGTTAACTAAACACCTTACGTGAGGGGCAAAAACGGAAGGTAGATATGAAATCAGCGTAAATAACTCACTCATAGTTACGTATCAAACTCAAATAAACTTTCAAAATATAAAAATTTGTAGACCTGTGATACTGGTTCGTCATATTCCGCTGCTAAGTTGTGTGTATCACCGCGATCTTTGATAATGTCCGTCACGCCTCTATGGATTTTTGTCACCTAATTCTGTTCTTTTTTAACGATTTGTGAATACTGAATGCATTCTCGCCTTGCGCTTCAATCACTAACCATTCAATCACTAATGACTGTCACTAACTGAATTTTAATTGCCCTACTACCTACAAGAACACAGATAGTAAAAGAATGAATGCTTAAAAGTTAGACTACTTTTATATATACACATTTTTGAATGAGATAATATATTATTTCCACGGATAAACTATAACAAACGTTTGCCCTAATAAGTGCTTCATGTATTAATAAATCCAAAATTATATCGCGAGTACAAAGAGATTACATCAGACATAGTTCATTGGGGTCATAAACTGGGTCACATTTTATGTCACCCAGTTTTCCCACCCATTTTTGGGTTTTCATGCATTGAAGATACATAACGATTTTAAAGCGTTTTACTCATATCTTTCCTATCAAGCCAATGTTTCTACCCCCTATCCCCTATCTTTTGCTTAACTTCGCGTATAACCATTAAAAACTAGATAAAGGTAAAGTTGATCCAGGCCAATTGCTTAAAAAACTTTAATCAATCTCGCGAGTTACGCTTCAACAGAAAATTTTTACGCATATTTTAAACTTGTGTCGATTCTATATTCGGGTACCGTGACCATTAATTAAACAGTCTAATTTATGGAACGGCAATTTAACCGTACACGTGTTTGGGGGTGTCTTACGACCGTGGCGGTTTTGTTTGGAAAACCGGAAGCTCGAAGTTCAACCCCGGGCACACTTCGTTTTATAATAATCCGGTGACACACTCCTAGACCTTATTTAATTTAGCAATGCGTAACGGGGCAAAAGGAAATGCCGTAATTTTATTTATAGGGTAGCAGGAAACGTCAATATTCGATAATATCTGGGAACATTACGTTTTCTATGGATGTAAACAAGAATTTTTATTGGAAGTGGCTTATGTATATAATTGTGACATTACAAACATAGTTCCTACCATATAACGGAGATTCTGCAAGTTCAGAAAGAGTTGAAAATATGTAAGCAAATAGTGTACAATGAGATATATAAATAATAGAGTAATGTAAGTACAAACCTCCCTTTGGATCTCTTCCACTTTTGATGCTAAGGACTGATTGGCTTTTTGTATCTTCTCGTCTATTTCTGCTTCCTGTTTAGCTAGCCCCGTTTCTAGCTGTTCCATACTCGCTTCTAGCTTCTTTTCTGCTTCTTCCCGTAAGACTTGGAGGTCCATAGAGACTTGTACTTTTATCTCATCTTGAAATATTCTCATGGCGTTATGTACAGCTTTAAGTTCATCTTTCATTTCCTCTTGGTTTGCTTTCATTTCTTGTTTCATTTCATCTTGTCCTGCCTTTATTTCTTGTTTCATTTCATCTTGTCCTGGTTTTATTTCTTGTTTTCTTTCTTTGTATTTTTTATTTCCTGCTTTCATTTCACCTTGTCTTGTTTTCATTGCGGCTAAAATTGCTAGTAGCTCATTCATTTGTTCCTCCATGGCAGCGGCTTGGCTTCTAGTTCCTGCTGGCATCCAATTAACTTTTCTACAGAAATTTCCCAAAACCCAATAGTCGTCTTATACTTGACGAGACAATTCCGGCGATACGTCACACTTAGGGGTTTTATTGGGTGCTATTGACAGTTCGAGAACGTTCTCTGACCTTCTAGAAACGTCGTTCTTCGACGACTTCGCGACGAGACGAGTTCAGTGATATGCCACACTTGTGGGTTTTCTCGTCCAACTAAACTAAGTGTTCCAGAACTTTCTACCACGTTCTATCCCAAGTTCTGACACCAATGTAACGAATTTACTAGAAAGTTCTTTATTTCTCGAACACTTATTTACAAGTCAAACTAACTAACTAACTTTCTTTCTACTTTAACTTTATAAACTAACTTTAGTACTGTATATCACTTTCGCACTGTATATCGCTCACTATCGCGGTCCAAATTCAACTAACTCTTGGCCGGGCGACACAATTCTTTTATAGGCAGTGGAACGTTTCTCCAGGCGTTTCTAGATAAAGAACTTTGGCGAACCTTCTAGTATAGAACGCGCTGGAAGTTAATACTGCACGCTCTCAAGGTTTCGAATATTCCCGGCGTTCGGCATCGCTCGAGGCGTTCGTGACAATATGTTTTCGGCACGACACTGTTCAACAATGTCAGTTGATTGCTTCATACGACTGTTACCTGCGACGCACACGCAAACAATCATTATATACAGGTTATACAGACTATCCCGCTTAAAATGAAATACAAGAAATAAGTGTTGAAATAAATTTTAGATAGGAAATATCGCAAAAGACCCATTTTTGTTTTCACGAGGATATACTTTGACATAAAGCCTCCCTTACACCTATAACACATCCCCCCGCGAACAACTCCCCTTTAAAATATTCAAATGGGAATATAGGTCAAATAGAGGAAAATGTTATTCGAAACGTCGCTTAACCCGGATAATGGCGGTTGTTTATTTTTGCTCGTTAATCAATACATATGGGTTGATCTAATTGTTTAACCCAATGATCAATGATTGATTTCAGAAATGCATCTGTTCCAAATGGGTATTTCAAGCATACTTTAATGACATGAAATGCCATTAACAATTGAATTTCATTTGTTCAGCTTTAGGAATGGGAAAACATAAAAAAGATAATACAAAAAAGGGAATAAAATTGTTCCTATTCTTGATGAGCTGTAAATTTACTCCTATTCCTACAGTTAATTCAATGGTTTATCACCTCGGGAAAAGAAAATAATGAGTGAAATTGTGTTATCGCAATAATGATTACCCTAGAAAAGCTGGTCGTATTTTGAAGGAACGTTTTGATGATAAAAAACGTTTAATTCAACTACATAACGGAATTGGTGAGAACATCTTATGATATTAGTTGATGATCGCGTCTGTAACATAACTAATGAAGCTGGTGAAATCGGGAATAATTGGATTTACAGAAGTTGGTCGAACTATGTAGTGCTTTCTTAATGTTTTAAATATACTCTTTAAAAATTCAAGGATTAACATTGGGAAAACCTCTGGAACAAGTCAAATTTTATTTTTGGTTGTACATTGTCTGAAATATAATTAATATATACAGGGTGAGTCATCTAGGATCGAATCGAAGGAGGACGTTATCGATTTTTTTTCAGAAAAACAAAGACAGCCCTTTTTTATTCTGGAAAATTAAAGACCATACTCTATAACACCAGATAGGTAAGATAAAAAAAATACGATAAAAAAATTTGTAATTTAAGAATACTAAAATTAATGGTAATAATTATATTAAGTCACCCAAATTTGACCGCCTGACGGTGGCCAAAGCGATTAACAAGTTCTTCTCGAACATTGTCAATAACAGCAGAATGTACACGTTGTATTTGGTGACGAATGCTAATTTTTAAATCTTGTAAATTCTCCGGCTTAATAACGTAACAAAAAGTAATCTAGTGGTGTAAAATTTGGCGATTTGACTGGCCACTTTCTTCTATTCGTCCCTTTATCCAACGGTTCGGAAATATTTGATTTAAATAAGCATGTCAGGTGCTGTACAATAGGAAGATGCACCGTCTTATTAAAAGACAAAGTTATTTCTCTGAAGCATTAATGTAAGAATGGAACTGGAAGGAAGGAATAATAATAAAATTACCCAAAAAAGTAGATCTCACTCAATGCCAGAACTGGAAAGGTATAACCCTGCTAAATACAATAAATAAAAGTTTAGCCACAATAGTACTTAGGAGACTCACAAATGTGATTGAACCAGAGCTAAGACCTAATCAAGTAGGCTTTCGATCAAATTGCTCTTGCGTAGACTACATAAATACGATTGGAATGATAGTAGAGCAATCTGTAGAGTGGCGGACATCACTATACTTAATATTTGTCGATTTTGAACGTGCTTTTGATAGCCTTTCACATGGTGCCATTTGGAGAATATTAAAGCTAAGAGGGTTTCCTGAAAAAGTGATATCCCTCATAGAAGCGCTGTATGCAGAAACTAACTGCAGGGTAATGCATGGTGGAATCAATAGTAAAGGATGTGGAACACTCTCTGGGGTCAGACAAGGATGCGTTCTCTCCCCCTTTCTATTTAATATTGTGCTAGATCACATTCTATCTAGAGTCAATAGAAATGAACAAGGTATCCGCTGGACCTTAACCTCCAGCCTGGGCGATCTGGAATATGCAGATCATGTGTGCCTTATGAGCCAAACTATTCAAGTAATAGCAACTCGGCTGCAGATACTTTCAATAGAAGCCAATAAGATCGGCCTAAAAATCAACATCAATAAAACAAAATGTATGAGAATTAACACCAGATACAATGCCCCATTTCATATAAATCACATAGAAATAGAGGATGTTAAGGAATTCACTTACCTCGGAAGTATCATTACAAAAAGTGGGGTGCAGAAACTGACATTCGTAGTAGAATACGAAAAACACAGCAAGCCTTCAGTTCACTCGGCTCAGTGTGGAATTGAAGACAATACTCCACACAAGCAAAATTACGAATTTTTCAATCAAACGTCAAGTCAGTTCTGTTATATTGGTTGTGAAACCTGGAAAGTCACAAAGGTACTATCACATAAACTGCAAATCTTTGTCAACAAGTGCTTACGAAGAATACTTCGTATATTCTGGCCAGACCGCATAGCAAATGACGACCTTCTGCATCAAATAGGGCAGAAGGAAATTGCGTCTGAAATTAAAAGCAGAAAATGGGATTGAGTGGGGCACACACTCCGCAGACCCAACAATAGTGTTGCGAAACAGGCTCTAGAATGGAATCCACAGGGATCTAGAAAAGTAGGAAAACCGTAGGTACAGACATGGAGAAGAACAGTGATGGACGAGTAAAAAAGGGCAGGAAAGACATGGAATGAGACCAAAGTCATGGCGCAAAACAGAACCAGATGACGCGCTTTTACCGAAGCCCTATGTTCCGTGTAGGAGTTAAAGGACTTAATAATATTACTATAAGAATAAGGTCGTCTCGAACAAATCCAATTGTCGCACCAGTTAGACTGACGTCAAAGAAATAGAGGTCCAGAATTCTTCCGTCGACTATGCCAAACTATACATAGATTTTGAGTGTGATATTTTATCATCCACCGGGGATTATCAGTACGATTTAGAGTTCTTATCTGACAGCAATAAGAAATATTATGGTTGCTAAGGCTATTATGAGGCAACTAACGCTGCACAATTTGAACATTTATTTTAGTTATTTTTTTTAATAATCACATCATTAACTAAACTCACATATTTTTATGCTAATGTAATTATTACCATGGCGTATTTACTAACAAATGTGCTCTTTCATATTTCGTGATAAAAAAGGGGGCTGTCATTAAAAAACATATATGGATGATATACCTCATACACTAATCACCCACCCATCACCCAGTTTTTATTAATATTATATTTAAAAAATTAGGCAACCAAAAATAAAATTTTATTGGTCCGAGAGATTTTCACAAAAGTTATTCATTGCTTTACGAAGAAAGTACTGTATATGTTTCACGTATACATCACTTGTGGATTGTTTGCGACATGAATTTCCACTAAAAGGACATATTAAGGCATCATTTGCTGATAGTTTGAGAGAGTTATATCTGATGAATAAGAGAATGGTCAAGATAAGATTCTGCAGCAAACAATTTTACACTAATGCGTCTATGAGGCCTAGTATTTGGTGTACGCCAATGATAATAGCAATTCTTGTTTGAACTTATAAATCAATATTATCTTTATTACACTACTTTTATTGCCTCCGGAATTTAATAAACAAATAAATGTAAATACTAAGAAACGCTTATGCAATGCCAAAGCTGAATGCGTATTATTCTTACACTCCTCAAAATGCCTGTATTTATTATCAAATTGACAAAAAATATTCAAGGACACGTGATTAGGATATAAAACATATTTTCAACAAATCAAATATCAACAATAAAAATTTTCCTTTTAATACCTTTAACTATTAATAAATTAATAATCTATTCGAAAATACTGAACAAAAAGACGAATAATTCATAACTTAGTACCACCGAACTTTATACTTATATAAAATTTGGTTGGAAAATATTCGAATTTAATTCATTACTTAATCCCGATTATAACCTTTTTTGTATGCTCTACCAAATGCCTCGTGTCCTCTAACGTTTAAAACATTTGTCAGTAGTGAATAATTGTTTTAATTACCTCAAATTAGTAGCAGATGCGGTAAAGCTAGTCTGAATATAAATGTGTACCTGTCGTATACAGAAATATATTATAAAGGAACACTCGCTGAATTGACAAACAGTTATTTATAATCATTCCGGTCAGAATAATATTATACGGCGTGTCCCAAAACTAGAGAATACAATTCGGACTTTTTTATCTGTTGTGGTTCTAGAAAATGTTGACGTAGGCGTTTGCTTTTACTTGTTATTTGTACTTGTTTCTTAATAATAGAGACAAACTAGCATCTTATTAAAAAAAATAATTTATTATTATTTTGTTCAAACTTATTATTTTCAAATCCATAAAGATAATTAAATTTAAAGTTGCCGATAAAGTCGACAACGTACCATCTTTTATATTTAATAATTTTGATAACATATTTACAGTTCTCATAATTTATTTATAGTTGAAATCACGTTAGTTTCCCGATATCTGGAAATAATCTCATCAATTCCCAATGTCCAATAAAAAAAAAATCAATGCAATGTTGAAAATTACCGATCATTCACTATTATTTGCCAATTCAATAAGTACTGTACTCGTATATGAATTTGCCTTCTGTATGCCTCTATCTTGTCATGTATTCCCAAACTATATCTAACGAAAAACGGTTTATATCCGAAAAATCTTCTGAAACTAGTATTACCTGTGTTACTGTGTCACTTTTCTTCTAAGAAAATTGATAATAAAATAACACAGATTGACATTATTTACATAGACTTTGTCAATGCATATAATCGTTTGAATCAAGTTTGCAGTATCACTGGAATTGTTATAATTTTTTGTATTTAGCGAAAAAAAAATATGTGGGGAACTGTGATTTCAGATAATTTGATATCACAGGGGGTTCATTTCTGAATTTAAATTTTTATCGCATTTATTAATAATAAATAATATAACGTACAAAATTTATTATGTGACTATTTATTTCGTTTGTGTAATTATACAGAAGATTATTGTGAGAATCTACAAACCGATTTATATATGAATGAATAAAATAAATGATTTGTGTCTAACTAGTGAATAATTTGTTAGTCAATACAGATAAATTTAGTGTATCTACTTGTGTATCTTCTAGGACACCACTTGGTTGTTCTAGTGTTAGTAGTTCTAAAAGACTGCCTAGACTAATAAAAATAGTTCAAGGACTTAATACAAAGAAAAGTCTTGATGTTGGTTTTAACATGTATATAAATATAAGCACACTATTTATATAAGGAATTATAAGGACTTTAAAGATATAGAGATAATTGATATTTGGTTTGTAACATCAAAGATAGAATCAAAGATAGGGTTCTGTTTCTGATTATATGCTCACTGATAGTGTCATCGAAATACATAAACTGTTTTGAAATGCTCAATAGCGTTTCGTTAAGTATTTATGTTTCATAGAAGATGATAATTATTCAATATACGGGGAGGGTACCCAATATAAACTGAACTGATGTTGGTGGACGCAATTTTTGTAGCAATTTGTTCCGGAGTTTACTTACATTTAGAGTTTACTCTACAAAGTTAAACAGTTAACCAGACTTTCTACCTGGAAATTTTGAAAATATTGCGCAACAGTTTACGGCCGAAGAGGCCTGATTTATGGCAGTTGGTTGACTGGTTCTTCCACCACGATAATGCCCCTGCTACAGAGCCCTATCTGTCCGCCAATTTTTGACCAAGAATTTCCACAATTTCGTCAGTGGTCCGTCGTCGATGTTCCAGAATCATCGTGAATTCTTTCAACATTTTCATCTGTTCGAGCTGTGGAAGGACGACCAGAGCAAGGTTTGTCATCAATTAACATTTGATTTCTTTTTAAACGAGAAAACCACGCAAACACTTGAGTTTTCCCAATAGCATCATCCTTATAGGCCGTTTTTAATATGTTAAGAGTATCTGTACCAGTTTTTCCGAGCAAGAAGCAAATATTTTCGGCCATTTCGCTGTTCACGAGAATCAGAAAACGACGAGCACAAAAAACTACTCTTACTAAAAAATTCACACAAGTCCAATGGAACCTTTTATAGCAACGACGCTTACTTAGTTATTTGACTTACTTACTCGGAAATGATAGCTCTATACGCTTCTAGCAGCAAAACGCAGTACTACAGAAACTTCGCCCACCACAATATCAGTTCGATTTCTTTTGGATACCCCCTCGTATAAGAAGATATTTTGAAGATACCTTACAAAATGAGTATTTCTGACATATTCTGGCAAGAAATACATTTTCATACAACTCGTATTTAAAATAGATATTGGAAGACATCTTCGCTTGTGTACTTTTTGTGTGAAAATTGTAAACTAATGCAAAATATGTTTCATACAATTCATTGTAGTCTTTAGTCTTAAGAATTGAATCTTGTGTATTATCGTCTATATATACTAATTCTTCAGTCCTCAATTGGTTACTCGTTATTGTTATTTTATTGGACTATGATGTAATCCATATTTTTCTTTTAGTATAATTAAACCTTTATCCACATTGTTCCTTTTAGTAAGTGATAAATGAAAAATGAAACGATAATTTCTTTATGGAAGATTAGTGTAATAACAACAACGATCCAAATGTTTTGATTATGTACAATCCGACATTAAAATGGACCAATAGCGCCTTCAATCGTAGTTGATCTTACCTATATTGCATATGTTACTTATTTTACATAAGCTCGTAGTTTCTCGATGGAATCTGGTTTCTTTACATATACTTGTGTTTTTAAGTGACTCCACAAAAATCCAAGCCAAGTGGACCAAAATCGGTAGAACGCGGTGGCTACTCTAGTGATGTTCTTCTCTTTATCCACCTATTTGGGAAACTGTTTTGGAAGTAATCTCTAATAATACATGGAAAACGAGAAGAAGCTCCATTTTCTTAAGACTACAAGTCATCAGGGTACTGCAGGAGTATTTGGATTATTTGATTGGGGAACAGTATCATCTAGTTTAGAATAAGATCAACCCGCGATGGACTTAAGTAAAAGTTGATAAATATTTTACAGCGCTTAAAGAAATATTGATACAAAACGTGATTTGTAAATATTTCATAAAACTGCTTGGCATGTTTTACGTTTTATTTTTTTTTTGGAAACAAAAGAGATACCTAAGAAAATATAATTTTAACTCATTAGTGCTAAGGTAAACACAAAAATAAAGTCAATCCTTACCATTATACTAGTCTGATTATGCCTTATTGTAGTTCGATACCCTTAGCGCCCGCATTATTGAAAAATCCCTACCGTCCCGTTGTAAATCGCAACCACTACGTCGCGATTTCGATCTGCCAACAATAATACCATAAAGAAAACTGACGACCAGGCGGAAACATTCATCGCAATGGAAATAAAGCGGGATCTCAGCCGCAATCTCGTCTCAAGAACCCCATATTATACCTATCAAATATCCTCTTCAGGATCTCCCGATTACCGGACGTTAACAACCCATAAATACTTCATGAGCTACTAGATGTTTGGCGAGAGAAGTGCGGACGTTTACAAGCCTTGGGAATGCTACACCCTCGCTGCACAATCCTCTAAATTACTACTTCAATTTATCAATAATCACAATCGGTCTGCGGAATCTCCACGCAGTATTTTATCCGTATTGTTTATAGGCGGCTCTGGTCCGCTGGAACATTCAACAGGTTGTAAACATGACCGGAGAGATGTAAATGTTTTCCGATAAACGTAGAGAGGAGAGCTATGAAGAGACGTTATAACATAACGCATCTATCGGGTTGAACAACAACATCCATTGCCATAAAAATAGCCGAGTGACATTTTTCGTGAAACAGTGGTAAAGCGCTTGTAGATGGAAAATACGTTGACACGGACACAATTTGTATTTTAAAAGTTCTAATACCATAAACAATGTTAGACATATTTTAGATGTTCGAACATTCTCACTCCCCAGGTGACGGAAAAAATTTTACAAGCAATTTGTTTTGAAAGTGTTTTTGTGTTTTGAAGAATCTCGTATAAATTATCTACATGGATGTATTTGTATACGAGATCTTTATGATAAAAGAAATGGTGGAGTGTATCAAGTATACGACACATTTATGGTTAAAAGATACATTTTTATGGTTTATTTATAAGCAGTAATGGCTATAAAGTTCTAATTGAAAAAATGCCACGCTTTGCATGAAGACTGCAACCTAGATTGGAATTTAATACTTGTAAATTAGAATATATTTTATCAAAACTATTATAGCGTTTAAATATACTTGATATTCCTACAGATTTATTTATTAATCCAGCAGTAGCGGCGCTAGCATTATTTTGCGGTTGGGCGAAAATAGACAGGAAATATCTAAGGTGAGCGAGGGCGTTAAATATATTATTTTATGTGCGAATGTGATATAGTGGTGTTATAAGAGGTTGGGCGAAGAGGATTTTGCTTGGACGTTTGCCCACCCGTGCTCACCCCTGCCGCCGCCACTGTAATCCACTCGAACACTAATTCGACGTCGCGTACAACAATTGCGTCTGTCAAGGATTTTAAAGAAATATCTGCAGCTGTCAACATACAAAATTCAGTTAACGCAACAATTAAAAATTACAGACCATTTACAACGTCCTACATTTGTTAATTGTACGTTAGAAAAGAAAGAAGGTTATGCTGATTTTTGCAACAAAATTTTGTTCAGCGATGAAGCACATTCTCATCTTGACGGATACGTCAGCAAACAAAATTATCGAATTTGGGGTACTGAAAATCCACATGCTGTCCACGAGAATGAAATACAATCACAGAATTGCATGATTTGCTCTGCATTTTGGAGTGGTGGAGTTATTGGACCATACTTGTTTCAAAAGGAAGCTGGTAATGTTATCACTGTAAATGTTGACATTGATATATTGCCATCGTATGGTTTGTAGATGACAGTCATTAAATATTGGCACCCTATATTTGACAGAAGACAAATGCGTACAATTCAAATCCTAGAGTTAAAACTGAGACATCCTATATTTAATATCCCTACATACTTATTTATTAATCCAGTCCAACTTGACATAAAAATCTGAATAATAAAGAAATAACAAATGAGTCTAATGAAAATAATTGTATATATGTTCTAATTAAAGAGAAGAGTCAGTTTTTATTTACCAAAATGAATTTTGTTATTTCTTTCAGAAAAAATGAACAGTCAATCAATTTTTTTTTATAATGTGGTTAGGGTTCTTCATGTAGCTCGTTTGTGTTACTCTATACTAACACAATTTTGAAAATTTTATAGGTATCATGAGCAAATACGGCTTATATACAAAGATATCATTAACTTTTCATTTTTATTAATTTTTTCATTTGAAATATTAACTTAATATTATATTATTCAGATATGTAGATTTTTCTGACATTTTTTTCTAATCATGTTTAAAAATTCTGTATATTTGCGAATTGTACAGCATTAAATATAGAACTTTCAGAAAGTATTCTGTTAGTCGACAAAATATATTCAGAGGATTCATGATCTAACAGCAAACATGGTATGTTTCACAATAGTAATAGCATTTTTTTATTCAAATGGAACGTCTTCTATACTGTTGAACTGCTAAATGCATGATTTTATTTCACATTGATTAATATAAAAGATTTTCGAACTATTGAATAAAAGCCTTCAGTAATCAGAAGTATGGTTTTTGCTTTTAGGCCGAAAAACAAATAAACCCCAAAAAAAATTTGTTTTTTCAATTTTTCTTTACACGATTACATTACTTTTCCGCGTATAGTGGAGTGCGGAAAAGTAAAATTTCGATCTCCTTCAATATAGATTATAGTCGAATTCAAATATTTACTTGCCCAAAAGTTTATAAAAATAAGAAAAAAAGGAACTTTTTGAAAACCTCACAATTTCACTTTATACCTTATCAACTGTAAACATTTTAACATCATTATTACTTAATTTTTTAAATCTATGCAAATATCAAATGACTGATCGTAGACTTGATTTTTTATGTCCACATGAGTTTAAGTCTTGGATAATTAAATCTGGAGATTTAGGCAGCCATTTTCATGTGCTACTACAGCTAGTCGAAAATAGGAAAAAGTGTGAGATTCTTATATATCCGTAGAAGAAAGAGTGAAGCAGCATTCGCGGGGAAAAAGATGCATGGCCAGATCGAACTTTGTATACATTCACATTCAATACATATTCATCGATATTCACTCTGCAAAGGTCCGAAAGATACGACCGATCAAAGACCAGGCTATTTACTACGTACCTCGTGGGCGGTCCGATATCGCAGTTTTGAGACTTGTTCTTATTCTTGGCAAGCTGTATTTACAATTTAGAGGTCTTCGGATGTTACTCAGTTCCTGAATTATTGACATACTCACCGTGAGAGGGGATATGTGAAGTCCTCCCATCCAGTTGCTTCTACGCCACAGAATTATCGTCATTAAATATTTGTAATTTTGTTTACCCTTTTTGCAAAATAAATGTAAATTATGCTATATTACTGTTATCAGAAAAAGCTCGTCTATAGATTCTACCGAAAAATATATTGCTACTACTTAAAAAAAACACTAATGAAGTCATATTCGTCATATATGTTATCAAAATATACGTACAAATAAAGTCGATTTCCTCGAAGATATTACTTAGCAATGCACATTCTAAAAAGTACTTGAAATTATTCCAGACTTTTGTAACACGCTGTATATTTGCGAACTATGTACGAGTTTTTGCAAACATGGATTATCCACAAATATTACGCTGCATATGAAATTAAATAACTAATAGTATACGGACTTTTTTTTACAAATTATTGTAATTATAATTTATAATTAGTATTATATTTTAATTATTGTAGTTAATTAATCGCTGTAATATTGTAATTAAATAGTGCATATTAATTTCGTACCGTTACACGATCAATAATATGTTATCCTCATATCAGATAACCATTTTCAATATTAGATTTCAATAATAAAAGAAGAAAACTCGAAGTTTAAAAATATTTATTTTATTCAAGGAAATCGGCTATCTGATCTAGGACTTACACAATAATCTGTATCTAGTAATAAATCTGTATAAAAAGTAGGCATGTTCTCGTACTCATTAAAAATCATTTGGTGTTGTTTAAAAACAGATTTCTAACAATCCTTACTCGTTAGGTGACATTTTGTCCGAATTCCTTCGAAATGTTGTAACTCACTAAAATTTATATTCGCCTCCTTGAAGAATGGCTTTTACCATATTTTACAGGCTTGCAAAGACCTTTATCCTCACTACTTAATAAACAAAATTTTAATAGCGCAATAGCCCATAATAATTTTACCCAGATGCACCCAAATATAAGAACCATCAGAGCCTGACAGTTTTGTTGGCGTCGGTAAATTGCCCTCATTTGTTAGGTTAATCTTTCACAACTGATATGGGCCAAAGGTTCCTTGATATATCTGAAATTATTTAAGAAATAATTAAGGTTTATTACATTTTTAGAAATATTATATGGCCTGAGTATTTTATATTATCGTCGATTTTTGTAAATTCGAGTCCTATAAAAGTTCTTATACTGACGTTAAATGATGACGACTAATAAAAAATAATTAATTTATAAAAAGTTATAAAGTCGGGTTATATAGCTGAAAGTCTTACAATAAGATTATTAGGGTTCTAATAAAAATACTAATTGTTTGTGGAAAGATTAATTTAAATAACAACAAAACGAGGCACGTCTTTATTGCCCTTTTAAGAACATTTCTTTATCAATTAAATTCAATTATATGCGTTACTGAATATCATTGATAATACATGTGCTAATGCACTTATTTCCAAGCCGTAGTTTACTTCTGCCGACAGTAAAATTGTGGAATAATCATGTGTACTGATGACGACATTGTCCATATTCTGAAATAAAGAAACAATAACCTCTGCAAAGGATTTAGAGGTTTTACAAAACTTAGATCAATATTATATAGTGAAAAATATCACTATATAAAAAAGTTATCTAAAAGCTAACGATTTTTTAAAATCCTTTTCATACCAATTTGTGAATACAAAGAAAAGATTTACGTCATTTGCAATAAATAGATCTCTTCAAATGAATAAATCAATTTCGATAGACAGAAATTAAGAATAGATCAACCTCATGAAATAAAATTTGAAAGAAAATTTGACGAAAATGATCTTAACTGTAGAGATATAGTGGAGATTTTTATTGAAAGCTACACCAAACCGAAAGATATTTCGATTTATATAAATGGTTCGAGGTGGAATGATGCTTCGATTTATATATCAAAGTGAGAGCTTGCCAGAGACAGAGACAGAGACAGAGAGAGAGCCACATATCCTATGCAAAAAACAAAATTGTCCAAAGGTGATACTAGTTAGCCCTGAAGCTCGGTGATTGTTTATAGAAGCTATACTTGGTGATCTACAGAGATGTCCCTAGAGAAAAATGTCGGTCGGGTTAAGGTCAGAGACATAACCTAGTCACTCTATAGCCTTATCGATAAACTTAGGGTAATCTAATGCCATTAAGCGATAATAATAATCGTATGTAGTATGGTAAAAATAAGGTCATAGTCTTCATCTTGCATAAAACAGCGCTTGAGCAAGAAAATCTCGATTTCTGTTACTCATTATCGAGAACAGCAGGAGGGATGGTTAAGCAACTTTGGTTTGATCAATGTATTTATATAAAAGGATTATTAATTAATTAATATTACACACTACTTATTCATCGCACAATGCCTCGGCAATAGAGAAATCCGGAAGTCGCTGGAGATTGAAAGACTCAATCACTGGCACAACATCCAGGGATAAAGTCAGGCCAGGCTGCTACTAGATTTGACGTCTAGCAGCGATTGGATGGCAAAGGTCCTGAGGATAGAGGCTGGAGAGAGTGTCCAGGAACTTGGTATTAGTGCCAAGATGAAATTCAGATGGTGTGGAGGAGAAGTGGAGACCTCTGAACATGTGCTATGACAGTGCCCCACTTTGACATGGCATAGCCACCTCGCATTTCTACACATTGTATAAGCTACTACTAAAAATTCACATTGTATCACACAACTACAAATTTAGTTGTTTATTAATGAAGAGAAAAGAAAAATTTTAACTTAACATAGCAAAACCCTTCCATTACTGAACAATAGTTGCAGTCAACTGACTTTTGTTAAAATAAAAAAAAATCCTGGAGGTGGTTATTATATAAGAAATATCACATCATCACTGTCACATAACTGTTCTCAATTCTCAACATATAATATTTGATAATTTAGAACGACGTTAAATTATTTGTTTTATAACAAGAATCGACGTGATTTTAATAATCTCGTAGATTATTAAAATAAATAATTTATCCTAATGTTAGTAAAACTTTGGCGCATTTAATAGCGTATTACATGACTTTGTAAAATATATCATGCCGGTAATTCACTTAAGTACAAAAACAACGGTTTATAAAACTGAGATCGTCGCCTGGGGGAATTTACGATATCCCAGAAGGGAAGCCAATACTTAACGATATTCATCTTCGCTCAGCGTGAGTCCAGCTCATCACCTTCCTCGGCGGCACCTCAGCCACTTCCCAAACGACTTCTGACTTGACCGCAGATAATTCAACTCTCAAAATACGCAAATAAAACAATTCTTTACTGTTTTCAGCATCCCATAAACCACCCAAATGACTGCAAAACTGGTTTTAATGGTAAGCGCTGTACGGTCTTTAGTCGCTTTGTCTATGCAAATTTGACATTCAACAACAATTTTCCTGTATACATTTTGGTTAAGTACATATGTATGTATATATACATCTTCACTTATATTAAAAGGGTGATATATCTTAGTTAAGAATTTCAATACTTTCAATTCATTTTAAGGTAATTATGATAATTAATTGACTTTTATATAAATTTCGATAATATTAATACTGATTGACTGGAATTTTATAAAAATTTCAATATCCCTAATTTTAATAGAGATGCTGCTACTATTAAGTGGAATTCTATACATAATATCAAAAAGCGATTTTTTTATGAAAATTTAATAGAACTCTTTGACATACACTCTCCATTAAAGATTTATTCATTTAAATCAAACAAACGAACTATGAACTATAGTTTACAGACAGTTTAAAGCAAATGAGAACTATTAAAATATATGCTTGGTTAAGATACAAATGGAGCAGATACACTGTTCATAGAGAATTTACTGTGATATTCATAATTCCTATAACACAGGTTTAAAACAAATGCGTATTGCATTAATTCATATCATATATGTCATTACTGTCCAAGTTAAAATCATGGGGAGTCATAAGAAACAAAATTCCATATTTTTCTTAAGAATTAATTTGTTTGATATTAGTATTAGTAGCAACATTATTAAAAGTATTAACAATTATTTCATAGATTCTGTACATAATATACATGCTTGATGATGAGCATTACCATAAATATTATGAGCCTAAATTTAACGATGATTTCACATTCATCTATAGTTCTGTAAGTACTGAAATAAATAAGGTAATCATTATTAAAAAAAGTGGCATATCATGGACCAAGATGGACTATCTGCAAAAATGTTACAGTTTTCATTACAAATGAATATCTACGCCATTGCCACATATAATGAATACATCGGTGGAAAATATCGTTTATTAACTGTATACCTAAAAAGAAAAATCCGGAACAATACACAGATTTATGTCCCATTAGTTTACTCTCCGTTACCCTTAAAATCGCTGAATCTGAAATATACCAACAAGTTTTCAATACGTTATCAAAAATTGAATAATTCCCTTATATCAGTCAGGATTTCGAAAATGTTTCAGTGGCTCTACTTAACTGTGATTAATATAGCTATCAATATCCTACGCATTGATAGTTCACAGGATTAATACAACCTCCTCGATTCTTGTATTACACATGAAATCAGTTGAAATGGGAGTTTTACAAGGTTCTGTACTGGGATTACAATTATTTAATATTTTCTGTAGGTATTCACAAAAATCACACAAAATGTAAACTACATATAATATATATGTTGGTGACATACAGCTTCTCTATAGTTATTTTACCTTTCGTTTGCTACTTCTCAAATTATAAAAAAGCTTTTTAAAAACTATTTTAGAATGGAATGGGTAAAAAATACATTGATTATAAATGCCAATAGAAGTTAAAATATCGTTTTTGGTACACCACATCAACTTCACAACACAGATGAGATAAATATTAAAATTAGTGAAGTTATCGCTTTAATTATGGTCTAAAACACCTCAGCATCTCATTCGATTCTAGTGATATCAGTAATACTTATTTGTATGTAAGGAAGAATTTATCTCCTTAAAATAGCTGTATTTTTTAAAGAATATTTTGATACAAGTATTAAAATTTCACTTACAATTAGTGAAACCATGGGTTTATCTCATTTGCATTATGCAGATATTGTGTTCGAACCCTGCCTGATACAGGAGGACAAAAGTTATTTACAAAAAATTCAGAATGTTTCTGTGAGATATTTTATAACCGTACTACCACTTGATCCCATTTCTCCTTACATGCGTGCTCTTAATTTATTGAACATATCTGAGAGGTGATTTATACATATTGTCGAATTTGTCTTAAATATTATAAAGACTAATACACTTGACTGATGTAATAAGGTAATTATTGCGATCTAATACTCACAGTCGAGATTTAAGTCAAATATAAAATGAAGTTTTTATACCACATCGACGTGAAATGCTTAAATCCTCGTTTTCATATATATCAGTATATATTGTCGATAATCTACCTACTCAATATCACAAAATATCGACAAAATAACTGTCGACAGTTATGTGTGGAAACAGTCAGAAGTAAATTAAAAAGAGATATACTTTCATAAAATTTGCAACATTTTAATATACATTTTATCATCAATGAAATATATTAATTATATTATATATGCTTAGGGGGTGTTGTAAATAAATTTAGTTGATACTCTTTCCTTTTGTCAAAAAATGGTACTTGTACTTTTTTTAATAAATGTATTAGAATAATTATTATTAAGGAGTATTAAAAATGTAACAATATCAACGAAACTGTGGGGCGCAATTACTCTATTCTATTTTGTATTTGAATTTCATTAGCAAACAAAAAGAGAGCTAAAATCTATTATTTATAAATAATAGGCATTAGCTCTGCTGTTTTATAATTTTATTGCTTTAGAGTAAATTAAAATAATAAAAAACACTTAGTGAAATCAAGATTTCTTTGAGCTATAAGTAAATATAATAAGTCAAATATAATAGAGTATTTAATTAAATACGACAATTGCGTAAATATGAAGGAAGAAGTGAAGGAAACAAAATATATGATCCAGTACCAGGAATTCAACACGTAAGTAATAAAAGTACAGAACTTAACAGTCCGTCCACAAAATGGATGGATGACCTATCATCATATTCTCCTATAGAATCAGTCGTACTGTGATCCAGGAACTATAATTGGAGCCACAAAATATATTTTCGAAAAATTTAACATATTACAAACAAAAAGTAGACGTGTTATGTGACATGCAAGATGGGCTACGGGAAGGAAAAATCAGTAAAGAGGGAGACATGGGCCAAAAAAGCGAAATACATTACAATATCTATAAAACAAGAAAACTACAATATTATAGTTTATCAGGCCTTAAGGAACTGATAATTTGAGGAATTATACTAATGCCGGAGGATCCAGTAATTATGACAAATATAATTTTAATATTTATTACAAAAATGGTAAGGTTTCCAAAAAATCGGTATTATACTGTACTAATACTGGGACTTATATAGTTTAAATTGGGAATTATATTGTTTAAATGTTTTTGCTATTCCGACATCCTTTCAACGACACTACACTAGTAGTTACTGTAGTGTCGTTGAAAGAATGTCAGAATAGCAAAAACACGTAAACAATATAATTTATACAAGAATTTCAAGATGGAATATCTGAATAAATAAATCTTATTATGCCACAAGCCATCTACAGTCCATTGTGACAGTTTAACTATCGATTAATGTCGTTGGCAAAATATGATTGAGCTTACATTTGGGATATTTATTATAGCCTAAATCAAAGTTATTATCACTGTATTCAAATAAATGTTTCTTTTTTAATTGTTTAATATTCATTAGAAACAATGCCCATGGTTTTGAATATTGATCTTCGTGAATACGGTAATTTATTCTATATTCCGAAATGAAACTCTTTTGTAGAAATGGAGAGGTCGCTACAGAAACTCTTTTGTTTGGTTTGTGAAAATTAAGCTGCATACTCTTACGTTAAATTAGAATATAAGAAAGAGACTAAAAAATGCCGTCCGTAAATTATTTATTAATATCCATCGACATGTGCCAAATTTAAAAATAAACTACGTCAACATCGACTTTCTTAGCTCCGCATGTAATTTTAAATGATACAAAACGAAATGTTTTAAATTCTACTTTCAGTTTCATTAAAGATTCACTTTTAAGAACGATCCATCGCAGTACCTGTTACTCTAACATCCACTAGTCTAAACTTACCGTACTTATTTGAAGACCTGTGAAACCTGAACCGAAGACGTTTAATTAAATTTAATTGAATTTTAATTATGACGAATAATCTACGCCTATTATCAATTAAAATAATATAAACTACAACACTACAACGTATTAATTATTTATTTATCTCCACCAGATATACACATTACGGAGCATGATACAGGAATAATTATTGTTACTACATCGCAAAGATAAGTAATGGTCAGATATCTATCTGACCGAGAACATTGACGTAGCGGGCACTAATTCTAATTCGAGAAATGTCTCTTTTTTGAATAAACTTTTACAAAATTAGGTAACACTTGATTTATTTAAGATGTTATGTATATCGCATTTTCAGAAATATACGAGGTGGCTTTAGAATTCCAATTTCCCTTAAAAAACATTAATAAGAAATAATTAGTTTACATCTTTAAGTTAAATATGTTTTTTTAGGAAAACATCCCGAGGATGTTGAACATTATAACTAGATTAAATATGTTTAACAATACTTTCCTAACATCTTGACTTACATATTCAGTAGATGAGTGTCCAGAGACACACTCTACATAAGACTAATCACTTTGTTCGTGTGAGAGACATACACTTAGAATTTCTAGACACTTCATTGTCAGTACACTAATTCATTTAGTCTCTTTAGTCTCTTGTTGTTTTCTAAACATTTCTGATGTTTACCTGCAAAGCGCGCTTGAGCCCATCTTCAATCATAGGGATCAGTCTATGCTATTCAGGTCACGATGTATGTCTTCATTATGGAGGTATCATGGTGCATTTACAATGTTGTGAATTACTTTGTTATGAAGCATCCGAATAGCTTTGATGTTTGATTTCTTCGTACATCTCCAGAGTTGGATGTCATAAGGCCACATGAGCTTCAGAATTTGTAAAGGAACAGATTGTTGTACACCGACAAGCTAGAATGACGTCCGAGGACCTAATACATTTGTCTGACATTTAGGTTCAGTTGCTCACGTTTCTTCTTCACATGTGTTTTTCGTCGTAGCTTTGCATCTAGAGTGATCCCAAGACTTTGCCTCGTTGGCATGTAGGATTGTTTACTAGTTGACTATCACTGGTATATAGTCGTATTTCTTGTTCGTGAAATTGACATGAATAGACTTTACCTCATTTAGTTTGATGCGCCATTTCTTTGTCAAGTTGGTAACATCGTTAGTTGCTGTTTGATTATTTTTGTAGCTCTGATGTTTTTTTTTGTAGGCGGTGTTTTCTCAAAATCTCACCTTTAAATTCAGCGTGTCGCCATACGAAAAGCAAATACGTTATAATATTCTCGATTTCACTAGTTGTTTCACTACTTTTTTTGTCTGTAAGAAACCGACGAATCATCTTGATAGTTGCAATTTGTGAAATGAAGTGCTGAGGAGAGACACGCGGTGTTTTCTCAAAAATTTATCATTAAATTCAGCGTATTGCCAAACGTAAAGTAAATATGTTATGAGACTTTCGATATCATTATTGGTTTCATTACACTTTTTTATGTAAGAAACTGACGAATCACTTTGATAGTCATACTCTGTGAAAAGAAGCACCGAGGAGAGACAGGTAGTGTTTTATAAAAAATTTACATTTAAATTTAGCCTGCCGCTAAACGAAAAGCAAATTCGTTACTCTCTTTTCGATATCACTTTTCGCTTCACCACATTTTCTTGTGTAAGGAACGAACGAATCGTCTCGAAACTTTCAATTTATGAATTGAAACTCTGAAAAGAGACAGGCGGTATTTTCTCAAAAAATCTGTAGTTAATCCTGCAATTGTTTAGGGCCACCAATATGTCCTAACTATGTATAAATATGGCGATATTCTTATTACTATTTTTATAGTCTAAAAACACATATAAATGGGATAATCTCTCAAACTCATATTCAGAGTTAGAGGTAATAGTAATCTGACATTGTGGCATACATATAAACACTTCTTACTTAACACATGAATCGAATTTGTTGCTTTAGGTTTTCTGAATTATTTGGTTTATTAAAGTAGGTCCGTCATATTAAGTATGTAACCCGGAGGTCAAATCAGGTGAAAGTGGTGGCTATTTGGTTAGTTCTCGTTAGCCTATGCATATACCAGGGAATGTACTGTCAAGAAATGACCGGCCATCAACACTAGGCCCTCAAATGAGGAGGAGCTTCGTCTTCTTGAAATGAAATTCTTCGGCGGGGAAATTCTTTCTCAATGTTTCGATAAAGACCGTTGGTAAAGTTGTAACCAAGTTGAAACGTAGAAATTTCAAATATTTAACAGCAGGCATTTTCTTCGAAGAAGTAAGGTCGTAAAAGATGCCGCTACATTTACCTTGAGCTGATTCTTAAATCCAGTGAGGATTCTCTTGAGACCAATATCTGTAAACCATATTCTGATTCATTTAAGATCTTTGTCAAATTTAATACGAAATATATTGTAGAACATGGTGGTCAGTGATGGATGTCCCGAGGATGTGTGTATAAAAAATTAATATAAATCAAAAAGGGAACGTCATTAGTGATTGGTATACTTGATGTGAATTTTATTATCCCCTATGTATTCATCATTTTTCAAATGTGAAACCAAAGACTGAAACATAGAAAGGGAAAAAGTATTTTTATTTTCCATTGTAACCGTATTTGACAATTTTAAGCTTAACACTTTTTTCTTTGTCCTTTTGCGTGTATTACGAATATTAACTCGAACTCCCTCATAGCTTCCTAGATCCAAACCACTCTTCTCAATATGGTATCGATTGTTTTTTAGTGCATTCCCTGGCCTTGCATGGGCCACCCGGATCTGCCAGATGCATTGCGCCTCATTACGTCATTATTTTCACTTTTATATTTTATTATTTTTTTTTTATTATTTATTTAAATTAATAATATTTTTGAAATCTCTACAGTTACCTGACTGTATATTATGACTTTTTGTGGTATTATTATTCAAAATTAACACATTTGGGTGTTACATTATTAGTTTAAAATATCGTTACCAACAATGTGACGTTTATTTCTGTTTGTAACATGCTAAAATGATGAAGAGGATTTTTTACACTTAAAATAGGCAGCTACTTATAACTTTCCTTTATAATTCACGTCCAATATTTTTTTATATATAACTTTATGACTTTTATATGAAAAAAAATAGGTGGTTTGTTTTCTGTATCATAATTATTGTTCAATACCAATTTATGTTTGTGTTTTGTTCTTAAAACAGAAAAAACCTGGTCCATAGTTGGTTATCCTGTAAAATTCCAAATTTATCGGTTTACAACATTAAATGTAAATTTAATTATTGCGATTAAAAACTTGTGTATTCATTATTGTATTGTATTAATTGAAATAAGCGTGAGTCTCCTTATCAAAATCTAAATTGTGTAAGATTTAAGATGGGATCTCTCAAATGCATTGCGTCGGAATGCGTTTGGATTCATGCTACGCCTGACGGAAGGTTAAGAAAGACATTGAGGAATTAATTCTTGTTAAAAAAGAGCAGTTTCGGTTTAAACGCCCTTTTATGCCCTTTACTTTCACAAAAAAAAAAAGGAAATACAGGTTCAAAGTTTTTAAAGAAACCATTTAATAACAAAATTATGAATATCGTGTGAAATTTTATCAACACGCTCTATGATACATAACCTTATCAGGTTAGTGGTTATCAGAACTATAGTGCATTGTACCAAAAACCATGATTTGGATACTAATCTAGAGATTAGTAAGCCGTCGAGTTCATTCGGTTCCTCCGGGCTCGCGCCTGTCAATTATTTAGAGGCAATAAGCTGTTCGATAATTAATTCGAGCGATACAGGACGGCCAATGCGGCGGTCTTACGCACTCTTACACATATTTCGTTTTACACGTGAACTGGTATTTTGGCAGATTGGCACTTGCGGACCGGTCCCTTACACCTGTCTTCCTATTACGCGAGCTGCGGATTGAGATTTTTTCCGTGCTGCCAGTGGTCGCATTGTGAATTCGAATTTTAATAGTAGCACCATAAAAAAATGGCATCTATTAAGGATAAGATTGATGTTTAAAAAATGGACGGACAATAGGTTCGTTGGCCGATGGATTATTTAGCAACCTGTCCGGAAAGAAAGGAGCCGAAGGTTTGCGGTTTTGCATTGAAAATAATTTTAATAATAATCCATTTCTGTGGGTAGAATGTGCATCGTCAGGAAGGGTTCGTGGTCTCCATGACGGTGGAATATAGGTCTTTCAACTGTGCGCGGTAAGTTTTGATGAAACTATCATGAAGGATTTAAAGTTAATTCTAATTAAGTTGAGTTGAGTTGAACAAATTAACCCTTCGTGGGGCGCAACCGATCTGTGAGATCCGCCAGTCACTTTTTTCTTTACCCTTTCGTGTGTATTTTTCTTGGCATGTTCTTATTGCATGAGCGGAAACAAATTCTTCTACAGATTGCATGTTACAACTTTTCAGATTTGTGGAGTTGACCTCTAGGTGTAGGCCACCACGAGACCCGTGAATTAACTGTGAGTACATCTAATGTTTCTAAAGTTAGACCATGTTTTCCAGCATTTCACGTTCCTAGTGCAGGATTCCTTCACTAGATGTTAAGCTTTGGTCTTTAATTGCAAATATCTGGAACCTCAAACATGTTACTAGCTTCATACTTGCATAAGCTCATGTACAGTGCACTCCCTTCTTCTTCCTGGCAATATCTTCCTGCTGCTCATTTGCTAACCCCATCAAACAAAGATTTTAGTCATTCATTTATTGATTCCTTAGTGTATGATTATCCAAGAAAGTAGTTCGGTTCAGCACCAAATCTCTGTTTCGTCTAGGAGACATCCATATACCAGGTTACTATTTACTTCACTGTACTAAAAATGTTCGTAGATTCGATCAGCCAATTTTTCTTAACGCCACGAATAACGAATTGTTGCTTCATAAGTAATGTATTCCACTTCTAAGTCATAATAACTTTATAGGAGAATATTTAAAGGAACCATCTCATATGATTAACTTTTCAAACAACAAATTGCAGTATTTTTAGAAACCACTTGAAGTGTTTATCTACCAACCAACAAGCACTACAGCCACTATGTGAATTATTACAATTTTATAAGATTGCACAAACAGAAATTAACCACATTCTCTTAAAGTCCCAGATTGTAGAGGGGAAGGTTATATGTAAAGACAAGGAAAAGCACACTCATGCTTAGAGAGGTGCCAAACTTTTCTCATTTGGATTCGAATTTAAGCACACAATGTCACCCATCCACGACTCATGACTACAGTACAAATAACATTGTTGCATTGTTTCGCCCATCTACTTGATCGCGAAGCAAAGTGCTATACTCTTATATGATCGTTCCGCGTTGGGAAACTGACCTGATTGCCCATCGTATCCTAACTCTTTACATATTCTCATATTTTTTTATTTACTCCAGCTTAAGCTTGTATTTATAATAAAGATAAATATGTATCACCATGTGGTGTGCACGAAGTCGATTGCCGTATCTATTGTAACATATAATTTTTAAGATATTTTTCAATTCTCTACACAACCTTTAGTGATTGCTACATTATTGATAATAATAGATATGTATTAATCAAGACACGTCGATCAATCGAAACGTGAATGATTCGGACGAGTTAATATAATCGAATCAGGTCAGTTTTCAGTCGACAGGGAACTAACAGCTTATATCCCCTACTTTATACAAATACTATTTTACGCTACTGCAAACGATAATTGCATACGTAGTGACTTATTTACTAAATTATATACCTACACTACACCAGTCATATAAATACTAAATTGTCACATTCACTGATCTAAAATTTAAAATAATTTTAATATAGTTCAAATCTACGTATATACTTATGCACAACAATAGAATTAATTATTGCTATTCATTATTATTTACATTTATTATTGTCATGTAGGTGCTAAGTACTATTATTGTCGTTGCTTCAAGGTGAATGATAGGATAAGTATTGTTTTTATAAAAATGGTTGACATTAATATTCATACTGAACTTGAACTATTTGATGATTGTCATTCATAAAATGAATATATTATGTACTTTGTTAATATATAAATGTTTGTGATTTGTTACATGATAGGGAGAAACATGATATTTTTTTTTCTGTAAGAAATTGGAGTTAGCAGTTTCACAGATTACCTAATGTTATAAGTTCTATGGAAATAATGACCGGTTATGCAGTGTGTGCATGGCGCATTATCATAAAGCAAAATCACTTTGTGCTCAAAATATATCCTCCTTTGATCGCCAGTCACAATTCGATGGAGAAATGACTTTGTTTTGTACCTAGCGAGGGGAGTTTCGCAAATGGGTTTTGGCTTTCCTCCTGTCTTTTATTCAGTTCATGTGGAACCCATTTTACCATCTTCTGGATCTTTCCCATGACTTTAAAATGCACGGAGATGGCTTCTCGTGTCACATTTAATTGATCCGCGAGTTCTTATTGTCTTTGAGCGTCATTCTCATCCAACAATACTTGCAATTCGCTATCTTCAAACCTTTTCGGTGGTCTTCGTTTCTCACGTCAAAATTGCCACTTTTGAATTTCTTAAACCACTCAAAGCACTGTGACTTACCACGAGCATGCTCACCGTAGGCTTCGACAAGCATTCGATGCGTTTCTACAGCAGTTTTCTTCAAATGGTAAGAGAATGTCAATGGTGTCTGCAAATCGTAGTTTCCAGACACACAATTCGACATGTTCAACGCTATTAAAAACGATGTTGTTGTATAAAACTTGTATTGTTGTGAGATAAATACCTTTATCAGATGTCAAAACAAGAGAATGGCGCCAATGACGCGGTATGACGATAACTACATTAGCAGCTAAGCCATCTATGGGCAAATTTCGGTTTCATATTTACATTCCCGGCATGTCTCATAGATGCGTAAAACTTATTATCTGCATATATTTTATTAAAGGATATAATAGATCACTAAGTAATATACATTGAAGATCAGAGACTGTTTAAGTTTACATTAAATTTTGGGTTCTGGTTCTCTTCAAATGCCGTCGATGAAAATTCTGAATGTTCCACCGTGCACCGGTGGTGGAAACATCTCGCTGTAGGGACATCGCCTGGTCTCATTTAGCATACCACAGTAAACTAATTATGCCCAAGAATTCCGTAACTATATTAAACGCGTCGAATAATAATTAAATCAGCCAATTACCGAATATAAAATATAACTTATTTCGGCTGCAAGAAATTTTCGTAATACTCTCTCTCTGTGACTCGAACGAATCGAACTGCTGCTCATCAAAATGAACGGGGCCGGTGCGCGGTACGTTCGATAATTTATCGGTGTTTATTAATAAAACACCTTATTATTTCTTAATTAGGCATAAGGTCGGCTATATTCAAATTAGGTAGCCGCTTGTGCCCCGGCGAGTGTTGTTAGAGAAGTGTGTGTCGATATAATTATAAATAATTTTTATTAATTTATAACAGGCATTTTTCAGTGGAGATGAGCCATTAAATGTGTCATTGGTCTTTCCTCTAACCTTAAGGAACGGTTGGCTGTTAAATATGTGCATACATTAATGGTATCGGCTTACAAATTAAAACTAAACGTAAGTTTTATATGCTTTATGAAGGGGGACATTAGAGATAATCGGTATTTATGGCACCTCACTAATTGTGGAAGGCTATCAATCATTATTTTTTTTTATTGTTATAAAATCGTGGCTCGTTAAGGAATTTGATATTGTAGATACTTCTCCGGTCACTGAGCAAATGAGAATAAAGCTAGATAAATAATCTAGAAGCCTTTATACTATTCTTAATTAAAAAACCTACAACGGGCTTCCGGAAGAACGGATCGTCCTGTTGGCAGGACGCTCTTTTACGAGCTCATAAAAATTTCTCCGTCCTTCTAGCAGGTCGAACAATACGACCACGTGAAAGCCGTTGAATTCTAAGCTAGCGCAAACTTAAAAAAAAAACAAAATTTTTAACTCCAACATGTTTGACGACTTCTTGAAAATTGGGAAATTTTTTACATCGAAAAGTGCATTTTCTTTATAAAATCCACTGATTGTGAATGTGAACCAGCTCCGGCATTTTTGACAATTCCTGTTCTCGCTCGTGTTGTCAACTACCAAAATTGAACTTCTCATGTCCTACCAGAAGGACCTCTGACTACTAAAATAGACGTCCTGCCAACAGGATACAGCGATCAGAAGAGGCCTATATATAAAAGTGCTTCTGGAGGGTCCTTCCAGCAGGACTTTGGCCCATACATTCTATCATTAATCGTTTATTCACCCTCAGAAACGGAGGTTTTAGAGGATTTCTAAAAATCACCATTCAGGCAATCGTACACCTCTTAGATCTCAACATATTAAAATGCAATTAATAGTGAGAGTACTACATTTTGTAATATTACAAAAATTAAAGCAGCTGATAGTGGTATTATTTAAAATATAGCATAAAATTGCAGTTTAGGTTTTTTTTGCAATTTTTTTAATTAAAAAAAAAAAAACAGTACAAATCTTAGTCCACACAGTCATCATTATTTTGCATTGTATTTTGTTAGTGCTAGGGCGGCTGGGCCTGACGAAGAAAAGTTAGAAATTTCGATGCTACTAATTCATCGATTTTACTCCATCTTCATTAAAGTTAAAAGAACTACCCGGCAAAGGAATAGTTGTGTCGGTCTATATCTTTAAAGCTATCTTAAGACTCCAATACTGGCCTAATGCATTAAAGACATCGGATATCGTTCTAATAGCGAAGCCTGGAAAGGACCGAACTCACGTAATCTCCTATATACTAATAAGCCTGTTATCGCTCATCTCTAAATTACTTGAACAACTAATTCTGCAACGCATTAATCGTATCTTAGATGTGATTCCAGAACACCAATTTGGTTTCCGCCACAAGCACTCAACAACTCAACAAGGCCACCGCAAAGTACAGATGACCAATGAAGCGGTAAAGGAGATATAGTTTTGCTCTACTATCTTTTTAGACATCAGCCAGACATTTGATAAGGTTTGCCATGACGGTCTCTTACACAAAGTCAAACACTCAATTCCTACACCATATTATCTGCTAACTAAGTCATATCTAACAGATAGATATTTTAGGACAAAAGTAAATGACAAGACTTCTCAATTTCAACTCATCAAATCTGTAGTTTAATAGGGCAGCGTTTTAGGACCAAATTTATATCTAATTTACACTGCAGACCTTACAAGTTCAGACTACACTGTAAGTGGTATATTTGCAGATGACACTGTCATTCTGGCGATCCATGAAGACCTAGTAATGGCATCCTTAAATCTCCTAGATCATCTCTTCCACACAGAAGATCTTAGAAAAGCCCCTTGTCCACCAGTATTTATAAATGAGATAATCATACCGCAAACTTCAGTATGCACCAAAATAACATTCAAATCTTATTATGAGGTTTCTGGTGCATGTTGATCTATCCATACCTGGCTAATGGTTTAAAAACCATTTTTTTGTTGTTAAGCCGAAAAACGAAAAATAAACCCTAGAAAAATATTTTTTTTCAGGATTACATTACTTTTCCGCATATAGTGGAGTGCGTAAAAGTAAAAATTAACTACAAAAAACATGTACCTATACTTGCAGTGCAAGCGTTCTAAATTCTATTTTCATCATGCTAAACATTTCGAATATATCGCCTTTCTAAGACATTGTGGGCTACCCTGCATATAATATAAATAATCCCAAGAAAAAATAATTGAATACAATGGTCCTTATATGTATATAATGGGTCAATAACATTGATTAGTTCCTTGCTGAGCGTTATTTATATAGGCCCTGCTTTAAATTTATATACTGACTCCGAGAAAGTATTCCTAGTATTTAAATTAAGTAGCCACTTGTTGTTTAGAGTCTTAAAAATAAGTGAGTACTAATTATATACAATTTTACGTGTTAATGTATCTCTTATAGCATCTCTGAAACGTCCATTATTTTTGGTTAAGGCGCGACACTCATTACATAATTATTTTTTTTGGAAGTAATTAAAAAGCTATTGAATTTGAAAACGTCTTTAATATGCATATTTAATAAATTAAATATATTTCAGGTTAACGGTAATATAATAAAATATTTCCAGGCTATTCATGTAAATATAGAAAAAGTTTATAATTTTCATTACAAAACTAATTTGTGAGATCTTTACGTAAGCCATAAGGGAAAATACGAATTTCAGAAATTTCATTAAAAAAATTATATTATTAATGTGTCATAGAATGCGTCGATTTTTAATGTTAATTGTATGTCTTTGGGTTCTGTTTTAATATCATTATGTCATTGTTGACATTGAAATATTTCGTGGTAATCACTCCAGAGAAATTGAAAAATTTAAGTTTTACTATTTATTCACTTTTAAATTAATTAAGATCAATTAGCGCACGTCAATTCACAACATATATTAGACACATTATACATTATTTAAACATACCTGTACTGGTTTGGCAAATTTAGTGTAAATTCATCCTTCTGATATGATAAGTATTGATACATTAGGATTATTAGGACTGGAAGAAGGTAAACAGGTCCAAGGTAAGAAATAATTAATTTTGTAATAATTATCAATACAATAAATTATTTACACGTTATAAATTAATTCCTAAACTGTCCCATTTAGAAGATATTGTGTTTCATTTTATCGAAATCAATACACGTTTCGTGGAGTTCGACATATGTATTGTACATAGTTTTATTTAACTGTATTATCATTTAAATGGAATAATTATCGATCAGAAAATAATTATTATAAGTGGAGAATTCTGATGGAACATATTTTTCATAGTATACAGAAGTTCTAGTCATTGTAACTGTTATTCTATTCTACTGTCATTATAAACATATGATTTTAGTAGGGAATTTTGGTTTATCTATAAATGTATTGTTTATATGTATGTACTATGTCTTAGTTTTTGAGCATTTATTTGAAGATTCAATACAGTATTTAAGCAAATATCTTCGTCCGCAGCATATCTGTCTTTAAACCCCTAACATGTTCAAAACAACAAACATTATTCTCTGTTTCATTTATAGTATTTTGGTATATTAGTGGTACATAAAGATAGATACTATGGAATATCTCACACATATCCAATTGTGTTATTTTTTTGTGTTACCTTGTCTAAATATTATCAATTTCCGAATCTGTCTTCTTCGTTAGAATGATTATTTGACCAATATAATACAAATTATAACGGTTTTGTTTGCACGTAATACAATTTTCTTTGTATGAGTTATTTGTCTCCTAAGAAATTAATCAATGGAACTTCTAGCATTTCTTTATCACCAAGAAAACTAGTATTATTAATCGTAATTATGTCTCTCATCTCTGGTAAATATAAGCGGAGTAGATGCATTTAATAGTTGTTTTTCAACGTAGTTCTATGCAAATATATCTTCTCTAATATATTTAGATTTTTATACCACTTTACCTAATAAAAAATTTTCATTTTTATAAGTGAAATAATACAAAAATCGATTTGTAATTAAAAAAAATACAGATACTGTTACGACTATGGGCTTGTAAGTATAAAAATTGAATTTGAAGATGCACAATCAAAACTACAAATAGACTATAGAAATTGTAAAGAAAATAAAGTATATATTTTATGAAATTAGTACAAAAAGTTAGGTTAATATAAACTAAAATGGAATCGAGACATTTATACAAAATAACTGTACAACAAAACTAACCACTAATTATAGCAATTTTAAAGGTTAATAGATAACTGTTAAGGTAAATCGACAACGTAACAACAAAAGTATTAAAAACGAACATTGGGTGCCAGACGACATTTTATTGGTATAGTCTCTCCCAAAAGTGTTAATCAGTCACTTACATTAGATTCTAAAGAAACCAACTGCATCTGATTCATAATTCAGAATGGCTGACATACAGTGTACACGTAAATGTTGTATCTAATTAAGTAAATCCTTACTGAATAAGTAAAAAGATGCTCAGAGAGGTTTCTGTTGTATTTTTTTAACATGCGCATTTTTTAGTGTGTATTTTTTTTGTCATTCCTGTTAGAGTTATGATGTATGAAATATACATAAATAATTAGTTGATAAGATTATAGACAGAAAGGTGAGGATGCCAGATGTATACTCATCAACTTAATAAAGAACTTTACTAAGCCATATTTTTTTAAAACATGTTATTAATGTTTTTACATTATTGTTACGAATTCTAATATATAGCTTAGGATAAATGCCTACATCAGCATAAAATGTATTAGATTTAAATGTTTCTAATTTATTTAAATTATATTGGAATTATCACCATGTCATATACTATAATCATAAACATTTCTAAAATTAAATTGGTAAAAATTCTAATTGACAAATTTTAATAACTCAAAGAAATTTTGTGGTTAGTATTATTTCATTAATGAATGCCCCTGTACGATTCAATATATTTCTCAAGTCTAATATTTTCAAGTTGATCATTGAACTCTATTTTGAATTTCCCCAACAAACCACACCCTATCGTAGTTCAGATTCAAAATTCAAATACTAGAATATTTTCATAATGTTGGTACTTGATATTATAAAATCTATGGGAGATTTCTATTTTAAAGACATATCAAGATGTGTTCCAAGGCTTTAAAGTACTTGAACTAATGATTTATTTAATCTAGTAAGAGGGCTATATGTATAATTAGCTTTGTTGAGATCACAACTTTACCACGATTCTTTGCATTCCACTGTTTATTACTCTTTATAGGTGCAGCCCTAATTTTAATTCATCTAGTATTCCTTCACCAAATAGGATCAACCTTGTATAACAAAAAGAAATATCGACAAATTACCACTTCGCTCTTGTTTTTTATTTAATGATGTACTATTTCAAATTATAAGCGAATTATTAGTAATTCTTTCACTAAGAAACCCGTATCTCCTAAGAGACGATGACAACTTTACATCAGCAAATCCCTTAGTTACCCCAGCTTACGTCCAACCAGAGTGACATATTCTATTTGCTTAAGCCATCTTACAATCAATTCCAAATTGATTTAACAAGAAGGGTAATCGCATTAGTTATATCGATTGCAATTCTTTACATACATTTCTGATCTCAACTACTTCTACATCCTCCAGGTCTACCGACTTATTCTTCGTGTTAGGATATAATAGATTTGCGTATAGAGAAATTGTTTTTTGATTCATAGCTAGTCTATTTAGTTACATAATAAAGAGAGACTCAGTTATCCTGAACTTGTTCAGACACATTTTTTTTATATGAATTTATTTCGGACTATTACCTCTCGCTGTGTTATTATGTATATTTAACAACAATTCTGAGAAACCCAGTAATTACTTATTCCTAACATTTAAAACAGACGAATGTTTAATAGGAGACTTTAAAAACAGTCAAATATTAACTATAAATTTTTTCTTTGTTGACAGATACCTATAAAAAAATTAAAAATACCGCTGTCGTTCACTGTGGTTATATGGTATAACGTTCGTAATGTGTCATTAACCAATATGAGGCCTCATCCCGCAGTGGCAAGCGTTGTCTACTTTTTCGTCAATACTAACAGCCTCAGCTTAATTAAGAGATAAAAATCAGTAGCCGTTGGATGTTTTATGTCAATTGGCACACAAATTAAATGTCAAACAACTCTACAGGGGGTGTTACTTACAAAAATCCCGTTGCATTATTAACGAACCTTTGTGAATATCTACAAGGTGTTTCAAAGAAAAAAAATAAAACTACTCTTTAACGTAATTCGAGTTAGGTGCTTTTTGAGTTTTCTTCTTAGTTCCATTTTAAATTTGGCGATATATTTTTCTCCAGGTGTTTCCAAAATATACGGTATACATACTTTCAATTTTAAACTTAATTAATATTAATTCATTGACATCGTTTCCAAAATATGGTGCAAGCTGTCTCACTGAGGAGTGAGTCGGAAATCGAGAAATCCTACCTGTGGCGGGTTTTATTTTTTTAAACCTTATCTGATCGTGCATAAACACGAGAAAGGGATCGAGGATTGCTTTTAGGTATAATTCAGTGCCTAGCGGGGCGTTAGCCCGAGGAGCAGTAGTTTCCTATAGCGATTATGTAATATCCTTGCTATTAAGGAACTACTTTGATAACCGCTTGGCGGTTTGGTAGTTCCTTTCTCGATTTCCGACTTATATGTTACTGACATAGATCGTATCGATAAAGATGTATACCCCACAAATTTCATTCGGCATTTGTCCTGGATCGGCGTACCGTGTACGGCACAGATGAGAACTAATAAGTTCGAAACAGCTGTATGTCATTCGGTTCCAATCCGGGACAAGTGTCGAATCCTACCTGTGGCGGGTTTTATTTTTTGAAATGGTTATAATGTTTATAATGCTCATAGTTTAGGTTCATGTTATGAGAGGTCACGACTCACAATTACCCTCTACTAAGACACGAAGTCCTTCCCCTTTAATTAAATAAGGGTTATATTAATGTTTAATAAAATCAAGGCAGCCTTGATTGGTAGGTTTCGGGACAATTAATTAACTGTAACGAATTAATTAATCAAGTAATCAATTACAACCTAAAGAGATATTCTCTAGAGAATGCTGTTTAACCAGAGCAAATATAGTAAAACAATTAGTACATAGGATGGCGACCTAATGATAATACTACTACTCAGGTTTCCGCTTTGGCTTAATTAGATTTTGGTGATGGTAAAACGCACATTGCGACGTATATATTTTCGAGATTTTTGGAAATTCGAGATTTTCGAGATTTTTGGAAATTCGGTATCCTGTTTTTATTGCTTCATCGAGATTCCAACTATCTACTAGAAATAATTTTAGGTTAATCACGGTATTCAATAATAACCCTAATAAATAATGATAATAAATAAAATAATGAAAAGTAAAAGAATTTAACTTTTTGAAATTTATTTCCTCAAATTTATTCTAAATTTATTCATATGTCTTTATGTTGTAACTACGCATATACGGACGTCCTTCTCCTAAAGCTTTACGAGTGCGGAAGAAGAAGTTACACATAGAGATAAGGACAATCAAATTCGTACTCAAGAATAGGTACGAAACTCTTTTTGTTGGAAATCGAGCCCAAACACACAATGGCATTTTCAATAATAAGCTCAGTCTGCCACCAAAGACCATATTGCGAATGGCATTGTTGCAGATAGCTCTATAGGAGGAAACAACCAATCCCTCCATCTATGTTGCTGACGCTACAGGAATTGAAGGATTCTCATTACCTTGGAGTTAAGCATTGAAATAAATGCACTATATTATTCATATGCTGAGGCATATATGATATTTTATAATCGTAATAAAAGTAATTTACTGATTTCTTTCAAATTTTATGTGTACAAGCTCGTCAATAGTATGAAAAAGTGTGCGATTCTATATGCATGCATAGAAGAAACAGTGAGGCAGCTTTCGAAGGGAAAAGGATGCACTTTATGCACGCCCAGATCGAACTGTGTGTACATTTACATTGCACATACACCACTCTGAAAAGATCTCAATGCGACTGAGTAAAGACCAGGCTATTTACTGCGCACCTTGTGGGCGGTCCGATATCGCGGTTTTGAGACTTGTTCCTATTATTGACGAGCTGTAGATGATATACAATTGAATGAAGTTAATTCGTTACGGTTTACTATGAAATCGTGAACGAAAAGAAAGAAATGAATAAGTGAAAGAAATGCATAACGAACTTACATTTGATATTAACTTTCAATGCATTTTTATATCTCTATAATTATTGCTTCAGTCAATCTTATAGTTACAGACATTTAAATATTTAACTAAATAAACGTTTGATAATAAACGTTTAACTTCATTTTGAATGGCTAAAACTAGTATCGCCATTAATTTCGATAAAACCAAATAAAATTCCTTCGGCTATGGGACGCACAGCAAAACCGAAAATGGCGAGGAGCTTTTAATGATGCAATAAAATTGCAGAGCATTTAATTAAAACCGTCGAAAACGGACATTACGGTCATTGAAAATATAATTAAAGCAATAAAACCACTGAAATAATACTCACCCGGTACATAATTGCCATTAATTTTATCGTCTAAATGAAAACGTAGAACACGAAATACAATGTCAAAACTCTGTTCCCCATTTTTATGACGAAATGATACGCACTATTAAAAGTATTAAGATGCCACACACGGAGGACCCGTATGTCGCCTACTGTTTTGTCGAGATTTTATTAAAATGTGAAAATATTTTATCGTGGGGTGAAAGTCTTCTAGGTATTTAATTATGTTAACGTTCTAGACTAATAGAGGCATCATATAGGGGACCCAGTCCTAAAGAAATTTTGAAGGAAATGTATATTATAAATTCAGATGATATCTACCTGTGCAAAAGGGTATATTGACAAAGAGAAGCATGAAAATTATCTTATTTTTTGACAAGTGCCATTCAAACTGACTATTAAACTATCTCGTTCCTTTGACAAATATTATACGATGTAGAAATATTTTTTTTTATATTTTATAAACAATATTAAGAGTTATATATTATTGCTGCAAATCTTCAGTGGGTATTGTTTTTCTACAAAAAAAAATCCATAATTATAATATGCAAGTCATTAACTTAGATTGAAATTTAAAGAATATTCCAAATATGATGTTTCACTCGTTGCTGTGAATTTTATTCTAACTACTATATTTACATCATATATAAAGAAATCATGACCAGCTAATAAAAAGAAAGTAACGCACAAAACACTGAAACATGATACTAAACTCAATGTATGTTTCGCTAATCAAATTTTCATTGTTTGGAGATGATTAAAATTGTTTTAATCATCTAAAAATACATTAAATATATTAGAAATACATTGTAAAGATACATAATTAATTAAACAGAATTAAGATAAAATAAAATGATAAACTAAATGACAATTAAAAGAACTCTAATTTATTTTCAAAAATTGAGTTACTTAAAAGTAAAGTAGTTATTACCTGATGATGTCATCTTGAATGGTCAAACGTAGGTGTGTCAACTATAATGTTTTTGTATTTTGTGAAAAATTGGTCTCCTGTTTCTTGTTGTTATATTGAATGTTGTTTTAGAAGCTAATTGTGGTTGGTCAGAGTGGGTGTTGTAGCATATTTTCAATATATATCTCCCGCCCAGAGAGCCTCGGCCCAATATTTGGGGGATTATCTAGTTTGTGGTATGATGTTTTAATATTCCAGAAAAAATCTCCAGATAAAATACTGGAGTAACATTAACTTAGTTTTCCACAAAACACCAAAACACTATACACTACACTCGACGCGCATTTCGCCAACAAAGTTGGCATCATCTGGAGATGATTAAAGCTAATCTTATGCTAACAATGTATCCCATTTATACCTAAATTATTGCTGTGGCTGAGTGAGTCCTGACCATCACGGCTGCGGCTCAGTAAGTCGTAAATAACTAACCAATAAAGTGGGTTATGTAGAATAGGCTCTCTATCACTATTCATATTATTTTTACATTTTTGAATTTCTAAACTTTCAAATGTAGCCAGCCGTTTAGCATGTGTTACATTCCTTATTAATCTTAAGTTGCTAATATCTTATGGTTGTTCAGCATGTTGGGCAATACTACAATATTTGAGATGCACCATGTGCTCTTTCAACCTGGTTTCAATAGATGGTCTAGTCTGTCCAACGTACCTTTGATTACAGCCGTTACAGCTGATTTCGTAAATCCCCGATCTGTTATTTATGTTAATTTTATCTTTTGGATTGCTTAAAAGTTCTTTTAATTTACTTTTTGACGAATGAACCACCGTCATCCCTATATCTTTAAAAATCACGCTAATACCGCGAGTGAATTGAGGATCCTAAGGAATAGATACATGTTTTTCTGGATTTTCCCTTTTAATTTGAAAAGTCGAGGAATTTCGAAGTGTTTAAATCTACGTTTCCTTATCATTTCTTCAACTGTACCAACAGAATATCCATTATACTCAGCTATATCTTTGATTAACGCTTTTTCTTTTTCAAATCAATCTTTGAGAGAGAAGCTTAGTAGGCGCTGGACTAGAAAATTGAGGCTCGCCATTTTGTTTTACAGATAAAATGTATGCTTAATACGTTTTCCCTTGATATATCTATAGAATTTGCAGGACTTAATCTAAGATAAATTTAAAAGATTTTCTATGTATATATGTATTTTTTAGTAGTCAAACATAATATTTCAGATATTGAATTTCATAATCCTTTATATATGATAACTTTACGTCATTGCATGACTTCAAGAAAATGTTTTTAGTGGAAAGGAAGATAGGTTCTAAGCTAAATAGATCTTTTGTGTAAAATAATTAAGATTATACAATTAGTGTCCATTCCAGAAATAGATTGGTTTCATTTAGAAAGAATAGAGGTTTTATGAAGGGAAAATAGAACATATTTGAGCTTATATTCTTGGTACGTTTTTTTAGTAAACTTGAAATTATCACATTTTGTACTTTATACTACAATTTTGTTATATTCCTTTGTATAATTTATGTATAATTTTACAATTTATATATTAAACTTTTATTTTACATTTTATATTTATTTCTGAAGTTAATTGAATGATTTATTGAGTGAATAGAATGATATGAATTGATTTATCACATTCTACTGATTTACTGGAAATAAATATATTGTTATATTATTATTATTATTATATCTACGTTTAATTTGTTGAAACTGCAAATATAAAATTAAAGAATACAGTCTCTGAAACGAGATTTGTTTTGTTATATCAGCCTGGCATTTAATTCTAAGAATAAAATTACGTGGTGTTAGAGATTTTATGGTTTTAAATATCGTTAAGAAGAATTAATTTTTGGTTACATTATTTTTTTTATTTGGCATATTTCAAAAGGTTATTTTAAAAAATTCCAAGCTTTCTTGGCAATATAAAAAATATACATTAAGTGGGCTTCTAGGTTTAACTTTAGATAGAAGCCAAATGACTGTGAAATAAAAATTAGATAAAAAAAGTACCTACGACTCATATGCATGTAATAGATAGTCATATGAATAATCAGTAATACAGATTTTTAATGTCAGGCCGAATTAGATTTGTGACAAATATTAGCGTTACTTTATTATTTTGCACAGCTATACATAGCTAGCAATCAGACTTTTTTTAATACAATTTACGTTATATTTCTAAAGGGCGTAACAATCGGAAAAGCAGATCTACATTAAAAATTGTTATATTCTTTGATATACTTCTATAATCTCAATATAGGTAACTGTTTGTAAAAGACAATAAATGGCTAGAATTGAAAAACGAAATTTGAATATTTAAATTATCATTTTTACCGCAAAATTATTAAAGTTAAAATTAACTTGTGCAATTGGTTCATTTATAAAAAAAAACATATAATTATCTAGTAGTGTAAATTTATGAAGGCTGTCAAATGTCATAAATAAAATTTGTATCTACAATTAACACACTCCCGTTGCCTATCGAGCTAATTATCATAAATTATTAATTTGGGGTACGTGGACAACTAGTTTGATTTGCATACTAACTATGCTTTGAAAATGTCTAGAAACACGCCGTCATTTGAAGTCGCACATACGAAGTTTATGCAAATAACTTATCAATATACTATCGTTGCTATATAGATATGCGGAGGTCGTTGATTTTAATTAAATAAACCAGCAGGGTATAATAATAATAAAAAAGACGTAAAGCTCTTTTCTAAAATCTCCCATCAAGAACTGCTAAATTTGTTTATAAATAAATTTAGTGGCTGCTAATAAATTGTTATAAATACAGTGCGACTCAAAGAAAAATTACAAAGCTAGTCTCGTTAATATTTCAATAACTTTAACAATTACGAAAATAAACTGCTATTATGCCTAGATTGAATATGAATTGCATTAAAATATTTATTACACTTATAAAATTAACCCCTCGTGTGTCATAAATTTATTATATACTGATATTAATAGTAAAAGATAGAGTGGTAGAATGATAGTAAAAGATAGAGTGGATTTCGGGATTAAAGTACAGGGACAGAAACTAAAAATGCTGAGATTCGCGGATGATATAGCAGTATTAGCATCTAGTAAAGAGGAATTAGGATCAGCATTGAACGAAATGGAGGCAGTGTTGATAGAGGAATACGGAATGAGGGTGAATAAAAACAAAACTAATGTGTTAGTGTGCAGAGGACCCGAGAGCAGAGCAAAAACGAAAGTACAAATTAATAATGAAAGATTGGAGGAAGTTAAAGACTTCACTTATTTAGGAAGTAAAATAAATTGGGATGGAAGAAGCGATAAAGACATAAAATAAAGAATAGCGCAGAATCGAGTAGCTTTTAACAAAAAGAAAGCACTTTTATGCTCGGGGGTAATAAACTTAGAAACAGGGAAGAGATTTTTTGAAAATATATGTATGGAGCACGACACTATACGGTTGCGAAACCTGAACGGTAGGGGAAGCAAGTAGGAAGAAATTAGAAGCTCTTGAGATGTGGTGTTACCGAAGAATGATGAAAATACCATGGACTGATAGGGTTAGAAACGAAGAAGTATTAGAGAAAGTCGGCGAGAAAAGTAGTATGTGGAAAAACATAAAGAAGAGAAGAGATAGAATGGTAGGCCACTTGCTGAGACATTGGGGAATAGTCCGGGATATTTTGGAGGCAGAAATAAGAGTGAAGAAAGGCAGAGGTAGGCCGAGATTAGACTACTGCTCGCAAATAGTAAGGGATGTAGGTTGTAGCACAATTAGCGAAATGCGTAGGTTAGCACAAGATAGGAGAAGCTGGAGGTTATCGTCCAACCAGTCTTAGGACTGATGACCTCATGATGATGATATTAGTTAAGAAAATCTGACTGACGAAAAGCACAAACAAGTAAAATCAAAACAAAATAGTGGTTATCCTTGCAAAAGTCATTTTCAACCAAAAATTCAGATAATGAGTATTCAAGACCAAATTGAGTTACTATTTTCTTTTTTCCTATCAAAATGTATTACATATTCTTTATTTATAAGTAAAGGCTTTAGTATAGCATAAGCTTGATTAATCTTATATAAAATAAAAAAATAGTACGCGAACCTTTAAATTATATCATCAACGATAAAGAAGTGTCACTAACCTGGATATTAGATCCACTGTATCATGAAAACATATAAGGCGTTGTAGAAAATTATTTTTTAATATAAATTTAAATCTTATGCGATGTTATGAGCAATCTCCTAACTGACAATTTTCCAAAAGTCAGTAATCTATGATTATGCATTAGCTGTAGTGGCCTCGTCATTAAATTCATAATAATTACTTTCCAAGGAGATGAGTAAGTTATATGACCTTACTCCTTGAGACCTTATGGCACCCTTTCCACCTTGAGCATAAGGAAAGGGTGCCATAAGGTCTCATTAAATGAGAGATGATAGACAGGAAAAATCCTAAGTTAGTGGGACAACTAGCTCTAGGAATAATTTTCCGTAATATATTCTTTGTTCGTAGTAGTTAAACCAGTTGGTGGATTTTTGCTCGTGTTCATTTTATCAACTTTTTGAAGAATTTCATTATATTTTGTGTGAAAGTAAATGAAATCTCACTCTTGGTGCACACTGAAGGAGAAGTAATTGTTGCACGGCGGTCATGTTGTATGGGTGTAAACGTAATGTCCTTTTTTAATGCCTCATTACGCATTCCAAATAATTTCAACAAAGAGGTCTATTTAAATGTAAGTATTGATTGTGAGTGAAGAGATAAAAAAGTATTTACAATCAAACATGTTTGAGTGTTAACTTCAAACTAATGTAAATATCATCAACAAATAAAAATAAACGTTAAGATCAAAACGAAATTACTTGTTTGAAATAACAACTTTCGTACAAATTTATTCAGCCAGTTTGACCACAACACGTTTTTTGTTGAGTGTTATTTACAAACAACATTCTCAGTTAAAGTACTTGGCCTCCCAGTTGATTTTTCGTTGCAAATGTGATTTTTAGTTTCGAATATCTTGGTGTACTTTGAATGCTTTACTAAGGTATCAATAGATAATTTTCAGTTCATTCAGAAAATTCAGTCATAACTTGTTCTGTATATGATTGCTTAGAATACGTATAAGCTCCATCTGCCCTTTGCATTCCTCTTTCAAAATAGGCTGTTAATATATTGGTCGAGAATAAAACCCATTGTAATTACATACTATTGCGATCTTTGTAATCCACCAAAGAACGGTAGTTAAGGCAAACTGTTAAAATCTTGGTATTTTATGAAAATTTTACTTTGGATTAAAAAAATTATTCACTGAAGTACAACCAATTGAGAAACAATAAAATAACTACCTAAAAGGAGTCAACTAGCTACATGGCTTTTAAATTGGATGCACTGTTAAACTTTTAGAATTATTTCGCGTAATATGTAAGTAACAGAAATACAATAAATGAAAACGTTCATCATCTTGTCTAATTATCTCGCGAACAAGTACCAATGTAGATTTTTTTTAAGACCGAGAGTTTTTCGGAAGCGACAAGATTTGTATTACTCGAAGAAAGTATGGGATAGAAAGTTTTTGGGAGAAAGAATTCTAATTGTTTCCTGATGATTAGGAACTTCATAATTGGGATTTTTATAGATGTGGATACTTCTTACCTCACTTAAAAGAAATAATTTGGTCGATGTTATCAATGGGAGATATATTAAAGGCAGAGGTTTAAAATAGATTAAGTTTGAAAATACGTATTAGATCTCGTAGAGGGATTGGATAATGATTTTAATCAAACCTCATGCTTTTAATTTAAAATAAGTACATTGCAATACTAAGAAACGCCATCGACTGCATCGTGGTCAGTTTTCAATAACTTGTGTTTAGATTGATTCCAATTTATATAATAGAACATTCACAACAGTTTTGATTCTCTATCCTCAAAGCTAAATTTAGTGCTAGTATTTTTATTATAGCACAGAGCTTTCGTAAAATAATAACTAAATTCGTTAGAAATTCAAGAACTAATTTTTGGGAAAATCATCCTGATCGATAACCCATTAGCCTCGGTAACCCATTAAACAATAGCTAAAGCATGGTTAGCTAAATCTAAATACTGCGAATTTGTGTATGCGTGTGATATTAAATCTAGTCGACCTTGACCATCAGACGATAATCAGCTTAATATTTTCTTGAAAATGCAAGAAAACCATCACCCAACAATCAACCAATTGTCTTCTGATTTCAATGTGGCAGCGTCTACACTATACAAAATTCTGAAAAGGGAATGCACCATCCTTATAAGATATGCCTGTAGCAACGCATTAAAACTGGCGCATTAGTAAGGATAATGAGTGTCCCTTGATAGCTCAGCGGTCAGAGCAACCAACCGGAAATATGGTTTATTTCGATACAATTAACGGAATGTGGCCGCGTTCATCATTCCTACGACCCCCGGACTATAGGGCGATGGATAGGACGGGAATCGAATCAGCGAATTTGAGATGTAAGGGAGGTTCGATGTACTGGAACGAATCACGTCGGGGTCACGACTTTGGCGATAGCAAGGATAAAAGTGCACGCCTTGACCGGGAATCGAACCCGGCTCTCCCAATTTCCGGTTGGTTGCTCTGACCACTGAGCTATTGAGGGACACTCATTATCCTTGCTAATACGCCAGTTTTAACGCGTCGCTACATGCCTTATCCATGAGCTGTCTGACGATGACTTTGGTCGGCAAAATCAATACTGCGAGTAGATGCAACAGAACAGTTATGCAGCAATGATAATAATTTCGTAAAGACACTTTTTCCAACGAGTCTACATTTCTTTTTAAATAGCCATATCAATAAGCAAATCAGCTGTTATTGGGCTACCTAGAATCTCAGATAGATGATGCAGTATCACTTTCAAAATACCCAGATATTCAAATTATCCAATAACTTTATATCCAGATGTAGAGGAACCTGGATCTTTCGAGAAATGATCTCTAGCCAGACCGTTAGACTCCTAGATTATTTTTTATGGGGATTCTTAAACAGCAAAGTATACGTTATTAGGCTGGAGAATTTAGAAGATTTAAAAGCAAAGATTCATCACCAAATACAACGTATACCTTATTAAATTGTTGGTAGTGTTAAGTGTTATCAATAGTTATAGCTACTATCAGGCAGCCAAGGATGTATAATTTGAACATTTAATTTAGATGATTTTTTAAATAATTATTGCCATTAAATATCGTGTTTCCAAATTACAAAATAGCTTTTTTTCTTCGTTGAAATCACCCTGTTGTTCCCTTTCGTTGAAACGACCCTGTAAATATTAATTATGTTCAAACAAATGAAGTGTCCGAGGATTATTCTTAAAAGAATTATTTCTTGAATTTTTAATAAATGTATTAATTATTTTAAGAAAGTACTGTATTTCCGTCTACACTACACTGACTTTTTTAAACTAAGAGACGTAAACAAAGAAATAAATACTTTATTGTACCATCAAATATCAATATTGGCAACCTATATCATTTGCCTATAGAAGCAATCTATTTGACTGCGATGTAATTTGTTTCATCGGTAATATAGATATAATACAATTTTACGAGCTGTTGTAGAAACATCTAACATTATGGAAACCGTATACTAATATCCAATTTCAACCTACACGAATTCTCTACAGCTTGAAACAAAATACCTGCGGAAATGTTCATGGTGTCTAAAGAAACGTTTTGAGCATAGTCGACAGCTAAAATTTACAATTTACAATTTACGAGCTAAATTGTTGTCACATAAGACAACAATTTAGCTCGTAAAATATATTATATGTTTACAAATTAACATTTTAACAACGATAGTAAAAATAGTATTATTAAGGCTTTCATAAACTATCCAGATGTCAATCTTCGAAGTGAAGCTGCGACATTCGATACGTATTTTCGTATTCGGTAGCTAAGGTCACGTCTAGCATAAAATTGCATTTAAAGGAGACATTCGATAGGAGTCTCATAGGAATGTGGTTACTTTTTTCATATATAAGGTGATCGATATGCGTCAATCTACGTAGTTTCTAATCCAAACTTCATTCGGCGCATTAACATATTACTAACATTTTTTTACCTGCCAATTTTTCGAAGATAATTTAATGTAATTAATTGATCGTTGAAAAATATTATCCTAATGGCCGATCGAGAACTATATCTTTAATAGTGTCTAATTTGCTACTTGTATGCTGATAGGTTTCCAGTCGTGAAAATGAACATATCGCTAAATCAATGTGCAATTCTTTGTTAAATAAATTTACATAAGCAACTATTACATGCCAGAGAATACCTACAAATGTATTATATTTGTTAACAGTGTTTAAAAAATATATTAACATTTATTTATAGCAAATAACGTCTGATCTAATTCACTCAGTGGATACAAATCCTTATAATTTCACGAATTTTGTATGTCATTTATATGAAATATACAGGGTGTCAATTACTAAAGCACCCTACGAAGTAAAGAATGTAATTAACACCCTTCTGCCTCCTCCTTCGGCTAATAACAACACTATACTTAAGTAAAACTACAGAACTAAGGAGATTATACTCTAACCTATCTGCAGATGTCTTATATAATAAGGACTAAACAAATTAGGTCAAAACAGCTATTCTCCTGGCTATATGCCAAATGCCGAGCGCTGAATTACATGACTACATTACGAAAAAATTTGCCGTATTTTATCTAACAGAGTTAGCACTAAAATACAGCGATTCAGATTGTTTCAAAACCACAAGGAAGATGCAAAGTGTCACCTATCTCAGGATATCGTTAAGTGCAGACCGGCTTCGACATTATCTTGGGTCTCGTCAGTGTAGTGTAAACGAGTATACCTTTGACAGATGAAAAATTTTGCATTATACTTATACTTGAGTATGTTACTATGAATGAATATACGATGATGGTTAACATCAGATATATAATAAGTAGGTTATGGTACCTCAAGCGTTGTCACAAGGTATCAAACTTAGCAATATTGAAAATGGCAGACTTTATGTACGAAGACTACGCATAACTATGCTGTTGGTTAGGGTTTATGTAATGAAAATAGTGTAGCTGCATGACAGCTATGAATATTTCTAGGACTAGTTTTATGCTTAGATTGATTTACTCGGTGTTTTAGATGATACTATTTGTTTATCTCGGGTTAAAACAGTTCAACAAAAGCAAAAATGCAAGGCCTTTACCGATTTTAAACACACTAGGATTTCGAAGCTCATAGTCTTATGCCTATATTTTAAAATATTAGAGGTGTCTACAACAGGTGTCTACATGTTTAAAAAAAAGTGTCTATAGCTTGTCAAGAATATTAAATTAACATTCCATATATATTCGTGGATATTCACTCTGCAAAAGTCTGAGTAAAAACCAAGCTATTTACTGTGCACCTCGTGGGCGGTCCGATATCGCAGTTTTGAGATTTTGTTCTAGTCTCGACAAGATGTACTTCATTCTAAGTCACTCTAACTGAATAAGTACTATTAAAATAAGACACTAGCGTAAAGTTTTACTTTCCACAGGCCAAGGAAAATCTGTCGGGATTTGTGGAAGACATTAGTGAAGAACCTAACAAGGTTGACCTGACCCAATAAATGTATTATTATAATAAATAATGACTAGCCTAAAGTTCAAGTCGACATGAATATTAGTGGAATAATATCCAGAAATAATTTATTACAAAGAAGGAAGAAAAACTAAAAGTGTACGGTAACTTAGATCACAAATTTTGTCTAATATTATTGCCAGTATTATCGTATCGTAGACGTATTTAGCCTCCAGAAAAATTATGGGTGATTGAAACTCTTTTATCTCATTAATTTCTAATGTTTTGCATAATATCTTAATAATATTTTATCTTGATAGGGCGTATGTATGAAGTTAAATCGAAAGTCAAAGTAAAATTAAAAGTCATTAAGATTTTGCATCAAGTGTATGATTTGTGAAATAACCCCAATTTAGTTTTAATTATAGCTGACATAATAAGGAACTTATTGCCTTGTCATATTTATTTTTAAATTGATAGACTAGGCACAAAAATTAAGAGATATAAGAAAAATCGTAAATCTTTATGTGATTTTCAGAGGGCTGTAATTTGGAGAAAAATAGTCGTAGAGCAATTAAAATGAACAGTTTTAAAACCTTAAAACGGACTTTTCAGCATGTAGAACATCTCTATCTCGAAATTGAGTGACAGAGAAAAAATAAACCAACACATAAATGCAGAGTATGTGCTTTATGCGACAGTTTTACTTTTTTCAAATAGTTCAGTCTCGTGCTTTCTCATGACCCATGGACAGGGTGGCGTGTGTCCCATCCACCTCAAAATCAATAGACGTCATCTGGTAGACGTCTCTAATCAGAATCAGTCGAAACCTGATCGATCCGACACGATTTAATTGAGTGATCGTGCTAACAAACATATTTCTCAAATAGTCCACCATTGTGCTTTCTCATGACCCATGAATAGGATAGAGTCTATTTTATCCACCTCAAAATCAATAGGTGTCGTCTGGAAGATGTCCCTGATCCGAATCAGTCAAAACCCGTTCGATCCAACATGACTTCGTTGAGTTATCGTGTTAACAGAAAAATTTCTCAAATAGTCCACCGTCGGTCGTGCTTTCTTATGACCCATGGATAGGGTGGGCTGTGTCCTATCCACCTCAAAATCAATAGGTGTCATCTGGGAGATGTTCCCGATCATAATCAGTCAAAACCCGATCGATCCAACGCGATTTAGTTGCATTATCGTATTAACAAAACAAATCTCTCAAATACTCGTAGTCCACCATCGTGCTTTCTCATGACCCATGGACAGGATGGGGTGTGTCCTATCCACCTCAAAATCAATAGATGTCGTCTGGGTGACGTCCCCGATCAGGATTAGTCAAAACTCGATCGATCCGATACGATTTAGTTGAGTTATCGTGCTAACAAAACCCAGGGGAGGGAGTGGTGTGTGCTATCCACCTCAAAATCAATAGGTGTCATCTGGGAGACGTCCCCGATCAAAATCAGTCAAGACCCGATTGATCCAACACGATTTAGTTATCGTGTTAACCGAGAAATGCCGACGACAACAACGACACACACACACACAGCAAAACATTTTTAGAAACCATTTTTTTGTGTTTAGGCAGAAAAATGAAAAAGATACCCAATAAAATTTTGTTTTTTCACTTTTTCTTTACACGATTATTTTACTTTTTCGCTTATAGTGAAGTGCGGAAAAGTAAAAACATCTTATTGCAGCTCCACGATATGATTTTTTAAAATTGATTGGCGACTATTTTTCTCCAAGTTATAGGCGACTAGTTTTCTCCAATATATATATATATATATATATATATATATATATATATATATATATATATATATATATATATATATATATATTCTCTCTTTGAAAATCACCTAAACATTTACGATTTTTTACGGCCTTTAATTCTTGTGCCTAGTGTATATTTAACTACAAACTAGATCCATTAACTTTTTAAATTTTGTGAAATTCTCTAGAAAGGGTACTAATTCCTTCTGAATGTCCATTATATGTGTTAATTTTTTTTGGGTGGGTAACTTTGTTATTTCAAATGGGAATCTAATTTTTTTATTTTTATAAGTGTAAGCATAATATCTTGTAAAAATTATCAAATTGAACATTTTGGTCTGTTCAGTATGAAACGAAAAGCTTTAGTAATGGCAAAATTATAAAAGTTAAATCTAATAATGGTATTATAAATACCATAATAACCTAAAAAATAATTTTCTGTGTTCATAGATTATAAGTAACTTTAAATGCTCTATGATGTAAGTCCATGGGAATAATTGTTTAATAACATCTCATATCTAAAAGGCAAATTATCCAAATTTTCAATAATTTCCTTGAACTGATTATTTTAGACACGTTGTGAAAATAGTTTGCTTTTCACTTCACTTCGATTACTATTTTTATTTTCTTCATTGAAATATTAACCCAGTTGAACCTACTGTTCCGTAAAAGGCACATTTAGAAAAATCTGCTATAAATTGCTTATTCCGCTACTGATGTGTAAATGGAAGTGTTGGTGTGTAGGACATAGTTTTTGTAAGAGTTAAAAACTCTTAAACTAAATCATAACATTACTGGTGTTATTAGTGTGTTCACAACAAAAAGTTATTTTGGAAGATTTTATCGGCGTAGAAGATCCTTGAAGTATATGGGACTAAGTATAGTTTTTTATTTAGTTTTTTGTAACTCATCATTATAATTTTAAGTAAAAATACTAAGTAATATGTATGTATTACCTATAAAATCTTAGCCTAATATTTATTAGTCATCTGTATACAAATATTCTAGTGTTCCGTTAAAGGAACAGTAGGATAATTTACATATAAATTACCAAACTGATTTATAATATCACTTAATATTTTTTTATCATATATTATCATATATCTTGTTATAGATACAGACTCAAACCACTGAAGTTACATGAAGTGTTTGATGAACTTGAAGATCCCGAACGAATTTCAGTTCGTCTTCAAGAAATAATTATATTTCCACCGTAAAACTTTAACAAAGCCGTTATAGATGAGGACTCAGGGGAAAATATAATTCGTAACGTAATTCTAAACAACCTCCCCGGAAATCAGTTGAGAACTGAAGCCGCTCTCTTATTTGATCTGGAAAATTCTGAGGAGAGTTGAGATAGCGATAACTTACTGTTGTCAAGTTTTGTGAGAGAGAAGGCAAAACAATGGAATATTAGTAAAACGAATAGAAGGAAACGTGTAGTCACTTGGTCTGATAAACTGAAAAATAATTTCCCAAATTGAACAAATGAGGTAACTCTCAAAAATAATGTCACCCCTCATCTAATGCTCTAACAACTTTCCCAATAAGAAAAGTCAAGAGGTATTCTTGGGCCGAAAAAAGCATGTAAATATTGATCAGGCATACTTAGTACACAAATATAATGAGAATATGGGTGGGAATATGGATGGCGACCCATATATTAGTCTAAATAGAACATCTAGACATGAAAAGATGTGGTATTGTCCTCTACTTATACATTGTGTAGATATGGCCATTCAAAATTCTTGGCAGCTCCACAGGCAAAATTTGGGTAAATCGGACAAACTGGCTTTTAGAAGGAATGTTGCTACGGCACTGCTTGAGAGCTATCGGAAGACACAAAACGTGAACCTTCAAAACCACCTAGTAACTTACATGGGCATTCTAAATATGACAGGTTAGATCATATAATGTTGTACCAAGAAAACTAAATAAAATATAGAATTTGCCGCAAAAATTCATTTCTCAAATGTCAAAAGTGTAACGTAGCCCTTCATCCAAAACAGTGGTTTATCAGTTATCACACACCCACGTAAAAGTTTAAATATAGATTCATAAGTACTTAGCTGTTTATTGTCCTACCGTTTCTTTAAAAGAATGCCACAAAACAAAAAACTGTAAAAAATGTTTTCACAATTTCTCTTAAAAAACTTTTCTTAACATAAAATGAGCCACAAATTTATATAAAAACTTTTGAAATTTAAAGGTGCATAATTTTAGGTTCTTCTGGGTTAACTAATAATATTCTGACTATATACTTTTTAATGATTTATCACTGTATGAAAACTTTATCACAAGTCTAAACTATAAATCCGTATGAAGTGCTCTTTTATTAAATTGGCTTTGAATAATGTATGTTTACCAAAATAGTGAATAAATTTCATTTCCCCACTGCATGTGGCGCTGCTATTATTTAAAAAAATGACATTAATGAGGCAAACGCGTGAGTTAAAGAATGCCGAACGGGCAGCGTAACTCTAAAGAATTATTGACATTTTGTTTAAACAAACATCAGGTTTTTTTCGTCATACCTCGCGCTGTTTCTAATGATTTTCTATTAACAGTCAAAACGTCGGGCTTCCAGTGACACTTAATGTATGCATTCCCATTTTTAATTTTTTTATATCGCAGTGTATGTTGTTAGACACCAGTTGATATTTTTTATTTGTTTAATATGTAAATCGAATCTGGTTATCCACGTGCTACAAATTAATAACGTATGTTAATTCGCCATAAAGCTATTGGCTGTTAAAGGTATGCTCATTATTCAGATATTTTTATTTTATCAACCGAAATGCGATAAATTCTACATATAATTTCTTTAAGTATAATTAATTCTATATAACTAAAGACAGTTTTAGTTTTTTTCGTACCCATCTTATTTATTTTTTCTTATATCATATCCACTTTAATATTCTATTGCTATTAATTTTGATCAATTTAAAATAGAAAATTTATTTAAAAAAATGTTGGAATTCCAAGTACTATGTTTTGTTACATACTTACGGCGTATACAGTGTCTGCGAAAAAAATGTGAAAGAAGTAGATGTAATGTGTATTATTTAATTTCTTTGTCGAATTAAATTTCACCTGTAGTTCATTTTATTTAAGAAGCAAATGAAATAACCATCAACAAATGTTTAAAACTCAGAAAAGTCTATTGAACATTATATCACTAACATAAATTCTGTGATCGAGGTGAATCAAGTTTTTAAAACTTTCTTTCTATATTAATATATTGCAGAGTTTTGCTAGTCATAGTAGACTGAATACGTTTTAAAAAATACCTAGTAACAATGACAGCTTCTGGACATTCAATTTCATATCAAAATGCGTTACATTTTGCACCAGTTACAAATTGGACAAATAAGAAAATAATATAGACAAGAAATTATTATTCATTACAAATGTTAATAACATAATTTTATACATTAAATAAACAATTTTAAAACCCAAAACGGACTTTTCCGCACGTAGAACATCTCGAAATTCAGTGTCCGAGAAAAAGTAAATCAACATATAAATGTAAAATATGTGTTTTATGCGACAGTTTTACTTTTTTCAAATAGTACACCATCGTGCTTTCTCATGACCTATGGACAGGGTGGGGTGTGTCCTATCCACATCAAAATCAATATATGTCGTCTGGTAGACGTACCTAATCAGAATCAGTCGAAACTCGATCGATCCGACACGATTTAATTGAGTGATCATGCTAACAAAAGAAATTTCTCAAATAATCCACCATTGTGCTTTCTCATGACCCATGAACATGGTAGAGCATGTTCTATCCATCTCAAAATCAATATGTGTCGTCTGGGAGACGTTCCCGATCAGAATCAGCCAAAACCCGATCGACCCAACACGATTTAGTTGAGTTATCGTTCTAACAGCGAATTTTATTAATGCCGACAACAACGACAATGACAACGACGACACACACACACACGAAATAGTTTTAAAACCATTTTTTTGTTGTTAGGCCGAAAAACGAAAAATAAACGCTAGAAAAATAAATTTTTTTACACGATTACATTACTTTTCCGTGTATAGTGGAGTGCGGAAAGTAAAATATTACCTCCAGACATTTCCGTAAATGTAATAAATATTACTGAAACAGTCAGAAGTTGTAGTCAATTCCACATCATTGCCTAAACTTGGTTCTTCTATTTTGGCTTTACTTTCCTGAGAGCCTAAAAAATAAATAGCAAGTACACTCTTTAGATATTGGTAATTTAAGGAATACAGAAATTTATTTAGAATTACTCCTAAAATGTTAATGATTAGAATATTTACCATGTTTGTAAGTAATAAAGAAACATAGATGATCAGCATGTTTTTGTTACAAGGAAAGAGAGAAAAAGTCAATAAATTGAAAGTTAAACACTTGCAGATTTAATACATTCCTAAGTACTAACTTCATGCTTGTAGTTTAATCCAAGTTCGAAATTAGCTTTTTATCAAGCTTATTACAATTCACTGACATTCTTCACTAAACATTAATTAATTCTTTTAAACTACGGTCTTGGGGTTAATTCTATCCTCAAAATTCTGTATATATATTTCGAAAAATAATTTAGAACATATTTATATGCCCTCATACATTTGTAAATATATTTTGATGAAATTCTTCGATGATACAATTAGATCCATAATAAATTTCCTAGTTTGTAGAAACCCATTATAATCAAGATATAACCTCCACGTACTGTTAACCTATTATATGGATGTGATTTGTTTACCACAGTTTTTATTGGAGACATTAAAATTAATGGATAAAAAATGCAAAACATTGAAATAATTTGTTTGATATACAGAGTTAGTAAAAACTATGTGTTCATCCAAATACCAGTAATTATTAATTATATAATTAGCTTTGCCCAAAAAATCATATACGTTATTCCAGTAGTAGAAACTGTAATTTGCCAAATTTTCGATATCGGAGGTGCACAGTAAATAGCCTGCTCTTTACTCAGTCGAATTGAGGCCTTTACAGAGTGAATATCGATGAATATATATTGAATGTAAATGTACAGAGTTTTTCTATGCATACCTAGAGAATCTCACACTTTTTTTCTATTCTTGACGAGCTATACTATTACATAGTCAATGCAAGTTTCAGGAAAATTTGGCATTATTAAAAATTTCAAAAAAAAAATAAATCCCGCCACAGGTAGGATTCGACATCTGTCCCGGATTGGTACCGAACGACATCGAACTTATTAGTTTTCATCAGTGCCGTACACGGTACGCCGATCCAGGACAAATGCCGAATGAACTCTATGGGGTATACATCCTTATCGATACGATCTCTGTCAGTAACATATAAGTCGGAAATCGAGAAAGGAACCACCAAACCGCCAAGCGGTTATCAAAATAGTTCCCGAATAGCAAAGCTATCACATAATCGCTCTAGGAAATAATGCCGAATGGCATTGAATTATACCTAAAAGCGATCCTCGACCCCTTTCACGTGTTTCTGCACGATCAGATAAGGTTAAAAAAAAACCGCCACAGGTAGGATTCGACATCTGTCCCGGATTGCCGTTTGTCGTTCGGTTCCAATCCGGGACAGATGTCGAATCCTATCTGTGGCAGGTTTTATTTTTTTGAAACCTTATCTGATCATGCAGAAACACGAAAAAGGGGTCGAGGATCGCTTCTAGGTATAATTCAATGCCTGGCGGGGCTTTAGACCGAGAAGCAGTTGTTTCCTAGACCGATTATGTAATAGTTTTGCTATTCTGGAACTACATTGATAACCGCTTGGCGGTTTGGTGGTTAGTTTCTCGATTTCCGACTTATATGTTACTGATTATTAAAAATGGTGGTATTTTGCAGCATAAGGATTTTACCTCAAGTACTCAAGTAAAACAGAAACTTTAAATTTTAGATATTGAAAATGCGTAGAAGAAACTCTTGATAACATGCAGGAACTACTTAAAGACACCTTAAAGACAATATTGTCAATATAATTAAAAATTATATTAAAAAGTAAATATTTTATAAATTGAATGATACTGGATGCTCAATTAATGACAACAATGTGGTAGAAAAGCTTTCAACTTTTTTCACGTATACCAAAAAAAATATATGAAGGTCATCATCAGTTCATCGTTCATACACCTTACCTATTAGCAAAAAAGCAACCTTGATGTTTTTCTATTCAACACTGATTTATGGGAGTTATTAAATTTTAATATTAAGTTATTACCAAAGTGTCTATCATAAATACTTTAATAAAATCTCGTTCACACAATATCACTTATCAAAGATATTATACAAAGTTAAAGAATAATAATATTTAATTAGAAGTGGTTTTAATTTGCCTGACACATATTGTACCACTAGAAAATTAAATAATGACCTCTAATATATTCCAGTTCTTCATTTTACTTTTACGACGACCACCATTTTTGAAAATATACTGCGTTCCTCTTTGACTTTAATTTGACTTTAGTACATACTTCGTAATTTACAATTACTTTATTAGTTACAGTTTTATTACTTCCAATTCGCAGAAATACATTTTTCTTATTTATTTCGAAACATCGTATGTGTATCGCAGTCTAATAATCAGCTACACGTAAGGGCAGTAAAATAACTTTAAAAATGCAATCAGAAGCACCTGAACGTGAATTACTGGTACCCGTTATAATCAATTATGTTTTACTACTTCTTGTAGCTTCTAACTTGTTAAATGAACTTGTGTGATATCCGGTAGATTTTATGTATACTGAGTCTTAAAAATGGGGAATGAAAAACAAAACAGAAACATTTATGGTTAATTTCGTGGAGATATTTATCCCATAATATCCTATAATAGTTCGTATTAGAATTTGTAAACTGACAAGAGACAGATCCAAATTAATTTATTACTTTGATATAAAATGTAATTCATAATATTGTAGCTTATTTTTAACTGATGATCCCGCTGTATTTACTGTTATGATATTTAAGGGTATAATCTCTGAACAGATATACAGATGAGTTGTGGGAGTTATAAGTAATACATTCTAATGCAAAAAAATATTGTTCTGCTGCCTTCATAAACGCAACGCAAGCATTCAATAAAGTATGGAATCCTGAATTACTATATAAATTAAAATAAACATTAGATACACCTTATTATAAAAAAAAAACATTGTGTGGTTTTATGAAACCACGATGCAAGTGAAATTTTTTTTCGGATTGTAGGCATTTAACTGAAAATTTTCGGAAAATTATTCGATTTAGGGTATTAAAATCGCGTTTTTAATCTTAATTTAATAATCGTAAAATGGGAATGATAATGGGAAATCAATAGTAGACAAGATATCCAACTATAAATTTTAATTTCAATTTGCGTATTAGAGTACGAAATACATAACAAATACAATCATTCAGATGATAGACGCATGTTAAAAACTGAGACCAATATTTATTTAAATCATTGAATCATGTTGAACTTCAATTATTCTATCAATAACTTCATCTTTGCCTTGAGTCTCACAGTCTATAAATGTATCTAATATTTTATGATAACTAAAATGAGTAAACAATGACTTACATCCTATTTTTGAATGTATCTAGAAAAAACCGCATCGATCGTAGTACCATATCTCGTGGTTGGTATATTTCTATCATTTTTCATTTCAAGATTAAATACTTCTCTCAAGTATTCAGTAAGTGAAGCAGATTCCTCTTTCTTAAAATCTGTATTGAAATCACCAGATAAAATAACAGGCATTCGCGAATATATTTCCCGAGAACGGAAAATTTGTGCCGAAGACGTAGCAAATGGAGCTAGATGAAAACCAAGAAAATCCATGATATCATCTATTCTTTGATTGACTTTAATATAAACTGACGCGATTACAAGTTTTCTGTTGTCATCAAGTTGACAAATAGCTGCACAAAAATCTCCCACAGCAGATTCGGAAGTAGTTGCTTGACCAATACTCATGTTATTTATGTATGCTTGCATTTCCGACTGAACACTCAATGAACTGTCATTGTTTTGTAATATAGCTACTCCACCATATCGAGAATTAATATGTTTCTGTCGACTCACACAATGGAAATTGGGAATATTTATCTGTTCAGTATTTTTGAAATTAATTTCGGATAAAACAAGGGTGTTGATTGATCCCCCGTTGACCGGTATATTTGACTCACTAGCTGTATCGTTGTCCATTACGATCAAGTAAACAACAATATTTACATCAATACACTGATCAAAATACACAAATACCGCGGAGCACTTGCACGAATGAGTGAGAATATAAATGCTACACGGTCAGCTGATGCGAACCATGGGCGCCGCCACATTGGCCTTGGCTGCTCTGCCGAGCGCCTTTCATTTTACCCCTACTCCGCGGCCGACTGTAAAGCGACATGCGATAGAGGGACGAAAAAATTTGAGGCGATGGAAAAAATGTTTCACTTTAAAAATTTACGATCTTATCTTAACAATAGATACCTACTTCGATGTCAAGTATAGGAAAGAATGAACTAACATGTGCTCTATTCGGTCAGGAGTTCCACAGGGGAACGTCCTGGGACTTGTCCTATACCAACTCTTTATAAACGGTTTATCTACTATTTCAGACTCATTTACTGCTATCTTCGCTGATGATACCACGGCTATGACTACAAATGTAGTGCCAAGATATGCAACTTGAGGAAGCTATCCATAGTATTCAGTGAGTGAATGACGAAATGGAGAATAAGAGGCAAAGAGTCAAGATCTCAACAGATAACTTTAACTCTGAAGATAGAATGTTTCTTTTTTCAGAGTAAAAGTTATGTATAGAGATAAGTGATACATTACAAGTTATAATTTTAATATGTATATACAATTAAAACAATAGATAGTAGTCTTGACTATGACACGATGGCCAAAGAGAGCTTTGAAGTTTATACCATACAATAGGAGAAGAAGAGGAAGACCGACAACACAATGGATAGAAGGAATTAGAAAAAATATGAGAGATCGAGCAATCAGAGATGATGACTGGAGGGATACAAGGAAATAGCGATCGAAATGCGGGATGCGGCACAGGCTGTAGGACCCCCGCTAAAAAAAAAAAAAAAAGATAGTAGTCTTTGCTTATTGCTTTTGGGCAGACTTTAAATAGAACAGGAGTGAACAAAAAGTGTAAAGCCCCTAATCATGTAATTTGAAGGAGAATTAAATAACGCTATTGCTGGTTTGAACCTTAATGCACCAGGGTACCTGCCTTATCCACGAGCCACTACGAATCCCTAAAAGTCAGAGATTTTTTGCTCTACAACACCCAATGACTCAAACTCAAATAATTAAAGGCTATCAGAACGGATGTACTATCGTGGATATGCCAATAGTTTTTCGATTAATTCCCTCATTACTAATTCACCGGATTGCCTATAATGCTTCTGAAATCTTATGTGGAGGAATTTTAGTATACTGCGTTAGGTGCGCCGAAGTTTAGTATCCCACTGACACTAAGTTTTAAATATTCGGAAAATATCCCTCTCATAGATGGATATTTAGTAAATACCCACATATTCCACAGACTTCCTGTACGTAGTCTCAAAGCCACCCTCCAAGCATTCTCTCTTATGCAGAAATTAGCAGCTATAGTACCCTAAGCACCTGTTCAGGCTGCCGTGGATGTAGTTCCCATCACACTAATAATAAGAGGTGCGTTCAAGTTCTAAGGTCTCCGATTTTATTTCTCACAAATTAATCAAACAAAAAATTTTAAACTTCTGTCACTTATCAACGTAATCTCCCTGCAGACATACGCATTTTTCACAACGTCGACGCTATGATTCCATGGCCGCTGCGAACGCTTCTTTAGGAGTCTGTTTTGACCACTGGAAACCACTTATGCAATAGCGGCACGACTAGTGAATGTGCAACCACGGAGAGTGTTTTTCATCATTGGTAAAAACCACAAATAGCTAGGAGCCACGTCCGGTGAGTAGGAAGCATGAAAAACTACTTCAAAGTTGTTTTCAAGAAGAAACTGCTGTGTCGCGTACGCTCGATGAGCTGGTGCATTCCTCATCATCATTAGGTCATCAGTCCTAAGACTGGTTGGACGCTAACCTCCAGCTTCTCTTATCTTGTGCTAACCTACGCATTTCGCTAATTGTGCTACAACCTACATCCCTTACTATTTGCGAGCAGTAGTCTAATCTAGGCCTACCTGTGCCTTTCCTCACTCCTATTTCTGCCTCCAAAATATTGCGGACTATTCCCCCATGTCTCAGCAAGTGGCCTACCATTCTATCTCTTCTCTTCTTTAAGTTTTTCCACATACTTCTTTTCCCGCCGACTTTCTCCAATACTTCTTCGTTTCTAACCCTATCAGTCCATGGTATTTTCATCATTTTTCGGTAACACCACATCTCAAAAGCTTCTAATTTCTTCCTACTTGCTTCCCCTACCGTCCAGGTTTCGCAGCTGTATACATCCGTGCTCCATACATATGTTTTCAAAAATCTCTTCCTTGTTTCTAAGTTTATTATCCCCGAGCATAAAAGTGCTTTCTTTTTGTTAAAAGCTACTCGACCCTGCGCTATTCTTTGTTTTATGTCTTTATCGCTTCTTCCATCCCAGTTTATTTTACTTCCTAAATAAATGAAGTCTTTAACTTCCTCCAATCTTTCATTATTAATTTGTACTTTCGTTTTTGCTCTGCTCTCGCGCCCTCTGCACACTAACACTTTAGTTTTATTTTTATTCACCCTCATTCCGTATTCCTCTGTCAACACTGCCTCCATTTCGTTCAATGCTGATTCTCATTCCTCCTTACTAGATGCTAATACTGCTATATCATCCGCGAATCTCAGCATTTTTAGTTTCTGTCCCTGTACTTTAATCCCGAAATCCACTCTATCTTTTACCACATTAATCGCCTCTTCGATGTACAGATTAAAAATTAGTGGTGATAGCGTACATCCTTGTCTTACTCCTTTCCTAATACCTACTTCCCTTTTTTCCCCTTCTACTTCTATAACAGCAGTTTGCTCTGTGTATAGATTGTGTACTACTCTCCTATCTCTATACTTCATTCCCGCGCTCTTTAGTATCTCGAACATTTTTTCCCATCTTACGTTATCAAAAGCTTTTTCTAAATCTACAAATCCTATATAAGCGTTCGTTCCTTTTTCTATTGTTTTCTCTAACATTACTCTTAGCGCCAGAATAGCTTCGCGAGTTCCCCTATTTCGCCTAAACCCGAATTGGTCTTCTCCTAGTATTTCCTCCGCTCTATTTTCTATCCTCTTCTGCACTATTCTAATTAAGATTTTTGACGCATGGGAAGTTAGGCTAATCGTTCTAGTGCATTGTCCTGATAAAAAAGCACACGTGAAGCCTTGTCCAGCCGTCTCTGTAGCAGTGCTGGAAGGCGTTTGTTCTTCAAAACATGTCGACAAGATGCACTTGTCACCGTAGTGCCCTATGAAACGCAATAAGTAAGGATTACTCCATCGCTGTCCCAAAAAAAATGGCCACCATCATTTTGTCAGCATTGGCGCTTAACCAAAATTTTCTTGATGTCCGTGAGTCTCTGTGATTCCATTGAGATGACTGGCACTTCGTTTCAGGATTGAAAAACGGGATCCATGTCTCATTCATTGTCACAATTGATGAAAAGAAAGTTCCATTTATGCCTTCATCATGTGTCAACATCGCCTGTTAAATTGCCATGAGCGCAGCTTTGTGGTCGCCTGACAGCATTCGTGCCTCCCACTTGGAGGACACATTTCCACATTTTCAGGTCCTCATGCAGGAATGTGTGGACAGGTCCCATGGAAATTTCAATTTTGGAGGTGATGGCTTTTACACTCACTTAGCGATCCTCCAAAACAACTTTCTCAACTCGGGCCACCATGTTGTGAGATAGGCTGGTGCGAGGCCGAGCCTGTTTTGGTTCGTTATCACACGACGTTCCGCCTTCTTTGAACTGTCTGACTCACGAACGTACATTTATCACATTCATGACACCATCGCTATATGTCTCAGTCAACTGGCGATGAATTTCAATGGATATCGCACCACGCAACTACTCGCTGTTCTTGTAACGAAAATTACAAACGTTTAAGTGTCAAGAACACTCCTCACTCTCACCGTCACCGCTAAAGGATCTGTGTGCCCTACAGTGCTGCCATCTTTGTCACGTATTCACAGAGACTTCACACGTATAGTAAACTAAACCGCATGTGTATATCTGCTCTCAGTCATGAAACAAAAAATCGGAGACCTTAGAACTTGAACGCACCTCATAGTGTCTGTCATTTGCTAGGGTTACAATAATAATAAATCAAACTCTAGCACTTTGGATTTCTATTTATCTTAAGTCAATTACATTGTTGACATTTTTTGAAACCTTATCTGATCGTGCAGAAACACGAGAAGGGGGTCGAGGATCGCTTTTAGGTATGATTCAATGCCTGGCGGGGCTTTAGCCCGAGGAGTAGTTATTTCCTATAGCGATTATGTAACAGCTTTGCTATTCGGGAACTACTTTGATAACCGCTTGGCGGTTTGGTGATTGCTTTCTCGATTTCCGACTTATATGTTACTGATTCATAGAAGTAGTAAAAATTATAATCGTAGTATGCGGAATAGTCAGTAAATTAACAAAATAATTAAAGGTGCTATTCACTTAATGACTGTTAACTTTTCAACTACTGCTTGATGTATTTAAACGATTGTCTTTCAGTACATATAGTATGTAATATTAGATAATCTCACTACTGTAATTGTAAATGTTTAATACCATTAATAATACCATTACTACTTAATTAATACTACTATTATTAATTTTACTTGCGATTTTTGTATTCAATGTGAACCTTCATCATAAGTTTGTGAGTAATAAACCATACAATATTTTAAACAAAAACTCGACATATGGCAAGATATATTTTATTGATCGGCGACCAAAATAGCCTACAAAGAAGATAATTTAATAGAGAGAATTTATAATGCCAAATTGTCCTAATTAATTCAAGATGATGGAGACGTCCCACAGAAGTATTCACATTATATCCCATAAAGTATAATGGCTAAAAGAATCATCAGCGCGAAATACAATAAGCAGAAATGATATATCATCGTCGGGCACCCGGAGTGGATGCAATTTACATTTCCTAAAATCCTCGAATAATTCCGACAAAACACAAAAAGCCGTCGATCACATTTCGATTGTTCTTTGTCGGCGAATTGGACGTACAGAAGAGATGCGCCGTTGATGTGCAACTGTCAACCCATTCGCATATCGCCAGGTAACGTCGGTTATAAATTCATCGTCGTTGTAACAATTAAATGTTGTCGTGTTTATTGCGATGGGCCCTGATCAATTATTAAGAGCAATGTGAGGAATATTCCAAGTCACTCGTTGAAGAAAATGTAAAAAAAGAGAGAGACAATTTATCGGATACAAAAGTAAAATTAGGAACTCCTGGATTTAAGTAATATTTATATTTTTTTAACAACACGAAATAGTACTGGGAAGTGGCTGACACCTTAGATGCATCAACAAAAACAGGAGACGAATTTTCCAGAAAATTGTTTCGCCAACCAAGTCGGCATAGTCGGGAGTGATTGTAACTGTAATTGTCTCCCCTAATGCCAACTTGCCAATTGAGGGGCCTGGAAGTAAAAGCGTTCAAGTGCACATTTTTAAATAAATGGTCTAAATGTAGAATACCACACCTAAAGTATACCCCAACTTGGAGGTAAAATGATTCAAGCACATTTCATGTCCCCTGGCGACATTTCTTGTAGTAGTCTTTAAAAATGTATAAAAATATTCACTAATAAAGTATTTGGTAAAAGGATTCAAGTGCTCTGGAACCATTTTACTTACTTCTAAAGTGTTGACAGCTTGTTTTAATGTTTGACGCACATACGATCAACGTTTGACCTGTGTTAATGTGTTTTCAGTTAAATTTTCTTAGTTAAAATCACATATTTGCAGTGTTCGTACTGTTCGTTCGTAATAAGCAAAATTAGAAGCGGTAAAGGAATCCTATTATAGGTTCATTTTCAATACGGAATTCAATTTAATGGTCCACAAGCCCTATAGTGACACCTGTAGTCGTTGTGACAATCTACAAAATCTAATAAAACACTCTACAAATGAAGACGTGATTAAAAATACCAAGCGAGACCTCGAACTACACCAAAGAAAAGCCCAGAAAGCAACAGAAGCCAAAAAAGCTGATATTGCTGAAAATAAAAATTCTAAAAATACTGCTGTAATATGTTATGACTTGCAACAGGTATTGCCGACGCCGTTGTTAACCACTTCTAAAGTCTTTTATCTTCGCCAATTATGGACGTATCATTTCTGTGTCTTTGACTTACTGGCTGGAAAAAGTCATATATTTAATGGAACGAAACTATTGCATCTAGGGGTTCACGGGAGATAGACTCATGCTTAATAAAATTTATTCAAGGTCTCCCATCAACAGTAACGAAGATTTTTGCATACAGCGACTCGTGTGGAGGACAGAATAAAAATAAAAGCATTTCTAAACTATTTAGTTTTATTGTTCAAGCCACAAAAAATATAACTGAAATTCGCCATAAATTCCTTGAACCCGGCCACACTTACATGGAGTGTGACCGTAGTTTTGGACTAATTGAGAAGAAGAAAAGGCAAATCCCTCCAGTTTTTATCCCAACAGATTGGGAGACTGTAATAAGACGCACATCGTCCAAATTTATTGTGTATTATATGAACAAAGATGATTTTTATTCTTTTTCGCCGTTTAATGAAATTATGAACGATCCTAAAAAAAAGTACTGATGGTCACCCCTTAAAATGGAGAGAAATTTGTTGGTTTGCTCATTACAAAAGTGAAAGACTATCGTTTAGATACAAAAGTACTCTAAACGTTGATGTAGAGCTTGACAGTTGCATGATTGCCCAACCTTACAAGTTGGGCGTCCACCTTTTAAGTTTTCAATGCTCAAGCCTTTGAATGCAACTTGAATAAAAATTAAAACCGCCAAGTACAAAAATTTGCTTACCTTATTGGCTTACATTCCGCCAATTCACCACACCTTTTATGAAAGCATAAGGCACGATGGAGAAGCACCAACAAAAAATAGAAAAAAGAAACAAACCCAGACCATGACATTGAGCCCAAAAGAGCCTGATCTAAATCAACCCCAACTATGACCAGCCGATTCAGATGAAGAAAATGATGAAGACAGCATCGTAATATTAGATTCTGATTACGAATAAAATTTTTTTTATAAAAGTTACTTACATGTTTAGAAATAAATTTTATAGTACAGTAATTAGTACAGTAATTGCACTTGAATCATTTTACCAATAAATTTTTTTAACATCAATAATGGTTCAAGTGTATTTTTGCAAAAATAAAAATAAAAAAGCAAAATATAAAAAAATATTTTCTCTTGGTAATGTTTTTTCATCTTTAAATAAAACTAAAATATTAATACGGTTTTCTAAACTTATTTCTGGAATTTTGAAATTCAAGTTAACTTTAAAGCCATTTATCTCAGACCTACCAAAAATGTACTTAAACCATTTTACTTCCAGGCCCCTCAATTGATCTTTTGATTTTAACACGGAATAGTAACAATCAAACGAAGGAAGATCTGAAGAGAGTTTCAATAGTCGACATTTACTTTGACGTACATTTTGCTTTTAAGTTTAATACAATGAAAGATTTTATACTTAACTCGAAAAAATATAACATTTATCTTCTAGGACAAGAGGAAAATATAAATTTTGTCTTGTGTAGCTGGTACAAATTCAGTAAGACTCTGGAGTTGGACGGGAAAGCAATATTTTAGCGTTTTATTAACTTTTTCACTAAAGGTTAGCATCTCCATGCTTATAAAGTGCAATTGATTCAACAAATTCTGCCAGAGAGAGTTCATAAATTCGATCATTGAACAACAAGGAGTGAATGCCGATTTTGTGGACAAGATCATCTTCAACGACGAGGCCCATTTTTACCTTGATGGCTTCGTTAATAGGCAAAACTGCCGCATTTGAGGCTCAAAAAATCCACAAATGATTCATGCGAAACAAATACATCCTCAACGTGTTACTGTTTGGTGTGCATTGTAGTCTGAAAGAATCAGTGGACCATTTACTTTGAAAGTGAGGCAAGTAATGCATTAGTAGTAATGGTGAACGCTATCGTGATGTAATAACCCAGTTATTTTCACCTCAATTGGAAGATATTGCTCTTGAAGACATGTGTGGGAAGACATTCAACAGGGCGGTGCCACTTGCCATACCACCTGTGAAACATTGACGGCTTACATGAGTCTTTTCCTGGTCATGTTGTTTCCCATTTTGGTGACCAGAATTGGCCGCTATGATCTTGCGATTTAACACCTATTGACGTTCCTTTATAGAGTTTCTGAAGTCTCACTTTTACGCCAATAAGCCCGCGGTCGCCTGAGCATTGAAGGCCGAAATTGAACGCTCCTTCAACAAAATACTTCCGCATTTATGCAAAACCGTTATTTCGCCAGAAGAGTACTCGTGTACCACCAAAGCCGTGGTGACCATGTGTTATGTCATGCATAATTCCCAAATATCTACATTATAAATCCATAAATATTTCAATACTTTGCTACAGAAAACCATGTCTTATTTTAAATTTATATCTTGCGCTGTTATTGTAACACGTTTTATCATACTTTTTGGAGAACTATCAATGAAAGACAATATTGAGGCCCTTAAAGTTGTAATTCAAGCAGAAAATGTAACTCCTTAATATATTTCACCAATCTTATACAAGTACTAAAATATTTCATGAACCGTCTTAACTACTAACAAAAGTTTCTTACGTTTACAAGTAAATAATCTTAATATTATCTAATTTATGCATTTATTTCTTTATTATATCTACAGAAGATGACATCCTAATAATAAAAGGATGCTAATAATATCTTTACTGGATATGGTAGACTTGTTCTTCCTGAAAACATTTTTGTATCTACATATTTCTAGATTTTGTATGATTTTGTTTGGTGTATGGTAAAATAAAATAAATGCTATGCATATATGAATCTTAAATTTTTGGAATGATTCTGAATTGGCAAGAAAGATAGTCTACATAGAACATAACATATTTTGCGCCCAATACACGAAATTATATCTGATATTCTTTTTAATAATTTTGAAATAGGTGCAATAAATATCACATTATCTTGTGATATCAATGGACATGAATGACGACATTCTCGAACCACCTTCAGCCATAAATGACATACTTCAATTGAATTTGATGACTCATCTAAACGTTCTTACACACGCACGTTTATAATTGCTTCGAAGTCAAACTTGATATATTTTAATAGTCACATCATCGTCGAACTTTCAATAAACAACTGCAGTCTAACGGTAAATCGCATTTCATAGAAACAATACCTAAATGGCCCTCTAATATATCTTCCCCTTTCGACCATTTATCGATGACTTTGCTGAAACGAAAGTTGGCATTTTGATTCTCAATAAAGACAAAGGTGATTTGCAGTTTAGTTAGCGGTATCGCTGCGATGGCTATTATGTGCGGCCATCTGCCTACGTTGAAAGACTGATTAATTTAAGAGTGTGCCAAACGCGTGGTGGATGCCTTTCAGTTTGGCCTCTTAATTTACGATAGACGTCGAATTTGGAAATGTCTTAACCGAATCGAATACCTAGGTGGTGTTAGTGAAGGTATTCATGTGATTTTATATTTTTTTCTTAACTATTCCTTTGGTGTAGTTAATTTAACGAATATGATTATGGTATTCCCAATAGAAGAGTGTACCATTGAATAATTTTATGAGAATTGCCCATGCTACAAACATGGTGTAACGTGTATGCGAAATGAGTAACATAAATCATATTGGAATACACTTGTTTAGGTTTATTGAACTCATTTTTGTTTCACTTTAATATGAACGCATATTATTTCATGCAAATTTATCTCGTATATCCTCGTCCTCTGTAATATTGATCAAAATATATTTGCATAGCAATCCTCTGTAAAAAAAGGAAGTATTTTCCTACTTATTTTTTTAAATTTAATATTATTTAATTAGTAAGTTAACAACAAATGAGGTCAAGCAGCAACACAAAAATCAAAATACTTATTTATGAAAACCTTAAAACAAGCAAGAGCGATAAAAATGTGTTTAAACTAGTGACAACTGAATATTCGGACAACATAAAGGAACTGCCAAAGAATGAAACAAGATAAGGCAAGTAGACTGCGTCAACAATACTGCAGGGATTACAAGAGATGTCAGTTTATTTTGCAGTTAATTTCTTATGGTATTGAATGAATCACTGTATTTATCAAGCAATATGGTATGTGGTATCTCTACAAATTCGTGATTTAGTGCTTAAAAATTATTGCCACAATATAACAATACGCGAAGAGGCGGATGAACTTAATATTCCTAAAACTACAGTGTGGAATCTAATTAAGCATTACGGAGAAACCGTAAGTATTCTAGATAAAAAAGGTAAAAGTCCTGGTTGTCCAATAATACTTTCTGATAGGAATAAGAGAATATTAGCAAAAATACGGAATAAAGGCCTAAGAAGTACAGTTACGGATGAATAGAATCACGAAACTGGATAAAATTTATCAAGGAAATGTTGTCGCAAGTGGATACATAAATGTGGACTAAAGTTTTATAAGGTTAAATTACAGGTAACAATTTAAAAGTGTATTTTAAAAACTTTTATTTGTCCTAATTTTGGGTAATTTTTATTAATGAAACTATAAATGGTCGCTCACTTTCATAAAAGAGTTGTACACAAGCTATTCGTTGTTGAACTGTTAATTGAGTCATATTAGCGTTGCATTATTTGTAGATGACAGCCGTTAAATATTGATGCCCTATCTTTGACAGAACACAAACGCGTGGTGACGTGGCGCGCATTTCAAATTCTATAGTTCCAATTGAGACACACTATAGTAAATAACAGGTCCTATCTATTCCAACAAATTCAAGGACATGGAAATAAGATAATATATAAGAAAACGATTATTAATAACTTAGAGTACGCTATACAACCATAATAATATAAAATTGGTTTTTCAAATACAGTAAAAACCTTTACTAAAAATGATTGCGATGCGGTTAAGGATTTTTCAACCATTGAAGAATCAATGCTCACTATAATGTTCCATATAATACCATGTAGAAGATGTATCTTTTTTCATGTAACATGTAAATTTGTGTCTTATGTAACATCTATTTCATATATTTTATATAACATCTTTATCTTGCAATTAAATTCGTTAAATATAATGCATTTGTAAAGGCTTTGTAGATAATTAAATATTAATTACTAAGGTTACACCAGAATGAGTCTACACCAGAATGAGTCAGTCGTGGAGTCAAGTTTCTTGTTCGTTATGTAACTACCACAATATCCAATGTAATACTTATGTAGTGGGAATATCGGAAGATTCGATATACAGGGTGAGTCGGGAGGAACGGACCAAACTCCAGGAGTGTATTGTACGCGTGAAAATAATGTACAAAAACTGAAATGTTGTTATCCGATTTTTATTTGTTTTCAAGTTATAGCGTAATTAAAAATGTTTATCTAGTACGCCATGTTCGAGGTTTAGAAACATTTGATAACTTTGTTGTTTTGACAATATGTCAGTGTATTGTGACAGTGATTTAAGGTTTATTTTGGAGTTTGAACGATTAAAGTATTACAAAATGCCACACGCGTATTCAAACTTAGAATATGCAAATATGGTGTTTGTTTATGGTTTTTGTGATGAGAATGCTAGAGCTGCTTTGAATAATATCGTCAACGATTTCTACATCACAGACATTCTAATAAAAATGTATTTATTAGTGTTTCCAACAAACTGTGCGAGACCGGAAAGGTTCTCAGTGTTAGAAACGCAACATCTGAACGAGCTACTCGACAAGATTTAAAAGAGGTAGAAGATATTCTGGATGTAGTAGCAGAAGATGCAACGACCAGCTCACGAAGAATTAGTATTCAATTGGGAATTCCACAAATAAGAGTAATAAACACACTCCACCAGCAAGGCTTACATCCATACCATGTACAAAAAGTACAGCACGTACAACCGGAAGATTATCATAACGTATGGAATTTTGTCGGTGGATAAATAAGAATCCTTGTGTTGTATGGTGCATACTTTTTACAGATGAAGCAACATTTACCCATGACGGCATTAATAATACTCACAACTGTCATGTATGGTCAGATGAAAATCGCCACGCAACAGTCGAAAGTAACTTTCAACATAAGTTTTCGGTAAACGTGTGGTGTGGTATGGTCGATGGTTATTTAATTGGCCCTTTCATTTTGGAGAATCTCTTCACAGGAGACAACTCCTTAAATTTTTTACAAAATTAATTACACGGACTACTAGAGGATGTTCCTATAAACATCAGAATGCAAATCTACTATCAGCACAATGGAGCTCCTGCACATTTCGCTCGTCAGGTCAAGGAACATTTGGACGAAAGGTGTCCAGAGCGTTGGATTGGTCGCGGTGGTCCTATTCTGTACATGCCTCCAAGATCTTCAGATCTCACAGCACTAGATTATTGTTTATGGGGCTGGCTCAAAGATGAAGTGTATAAATTAAAAGTGGACACTCGCGATGCACTAATTCAACGTATTAGAAATGCTGCAGCCGATCTTAAACAAAGACGTGACTCAATCAGGAGAGCTGCAGGCGCCCTTCATAGAAGGTGAATGGCGGTATTTTTGAACATTTATAACGCTATGATGACCAAAACGTTAATGTATGAAATTTTGTTTATTTTTAATTACGTTATAACTTGAAAACAAATAAAAATTGGAAAAAAATAACATTTGAGTTTTTTTACATTGTTTTCACGCGTACAATACACTCCTGGAGTTTGATCCGTTCCTCCCGACTCACCCTGTAGAAATCAAATTTGTAATTTAACTAACTCTTAGCCAACTCCACGTTTGTTTAGAACACATTGAAGATCGCTAGTTAATAGTAATATTGATATTATGTAGTAAATAAGTGAATTATGTAGTATGTGTTTATATTTAATTGATAATGTAACTATAGTTGATGGAGAAAAGAAATTGTTTTATGAAATTATACATATATTTTTTCTAAAATAAATATTGAACGATTATGTACATATATCAGCTTGAAACCTTTTAAATACTAACACGACAAATATTTACTTTATGATTATATTAACACTATTGGTACTATGGAAGTAATTTTTGGGATAAAGGCATAGACGTCTTTCATCTTTTAAATGTTCCATTTTCTATCAAATATTTTTACACACTCGGTGAGCACAGACATCGTCTACCGGCACCGGCATAAAACGAGTAATAAAGTTCAGGGCATGCACTCCCTGCGTTCATTTCCCGCTTTTTTATGGACCGCGGGGTAGTTTTACTAGTTGAACCAGCGGGATGCGTGGCGGCAAGGGGGTGAAAGTGGCTCCCGGCCGGCAGCTGCTGACACCTGGAGCACCGGCGACCCCCTGCCGCCCCGCCCTGGGCTCGGGCGACCACCAAAATCAAAGTCGTAACGCATGCAAATGCACTTGATTGAAATACACTTGAATTGTTTGATATAATAGAGCAGGTCTATTTGTTCGCGTAGGCAACTATATATTATGGGCGGGATTGTTATCGAATTTTTTGGTTGTTGTAACGCTAACGATTGTTGACGCTTCTCTTTCTTTTATTTTAATTTTTTTGTTAATTCTTTATTCGACCATTATCACTTAAGTATATTTTAATATATGTATTTCATAATTAAACATATGCTTGTTAGATTTTTCAATTCGGATTTAATTTTCAGACACTCTGTATATGAAGTGATATATTAATATTGCCAGAAAATTATATAACAGACTCTGATAGAAATAATAAAATAAGTGCCATGAACAATTATACCCTGTATAATTGTTTATGTTCTCGGACACGCTTGGCATTCAGATACAGGACGTTTTTGTTTTGAAATAATTTTTAATAATAATTATTATTTCAAGAGACTTTTGTCTGATTTCATTAAAATTTGACACATTTTTTTAATTAACCACTTACATTAAACCATTTGTTTTTGTTATTATATTTCGCTTATTTATTCCAGGGGTGTTTCAGAAGGCAGGAGTTCTGATATTTCTTTTATAGAGTAACAAAAAAGTTATACACTTGGTAACTTTTTTGGTCCTTGAATTTCCGTTGTATCTGGCATCATTCTTGAGACGAAAAATAAATAACATTATAAATATTTATAATTTTTTCAAGTTAATATTAATTAATTTAAATTTCACTTAAGTAACTTCATTATGCAGTCATAAGAATTATTGATACATTGGGTTATATTTATATTTTTGAATAAAACTTATGAAGTGTTTAAATCAATAAAGTATAATTTTTCTCTTTAATAATAAATTTTCGCAACTTTAAATGCTTATGTGAATCACGCAATTGTTCTCAAAAGACTGAAGAATGAGAAATAATTTTGGTACATAATAACCCTGATTTAAAATTATGAACAAATGAAACTTGCTAAAATGGATGAACTTCGTAGAAAATTAATAGAAAAATGCCCGGGAGTTTTAAAATGTATTACACTGGTAAACAAACAAATATTGAATAAACGTAAGAATATAGACTTTTAGGGTAAGTTGTCTTTATGACACAACAGTATGTTTCGGGTGCGTTTGAGACAAAACAAAAATTGTGCGAGAAATGGTGCAGTGACCGGTTATGCAGTTATTGAAATAACATACATATCAAGTCAAATGTCTGGCATATGTGATTACTGGAGTTGATAGATTTTTGGTTAAGTGGGTTATGGGGTTTAAGAGTTTGGGTTTTCAGATTACAACTTCATTCTTAGAGTTATATGTGTTTAATAGCTGAAATTATGAGTTTCTTGAGGTTATGGCAAAATCCTGACGTGATGGGGTTAAATAGACCTTGGATTTGGTTTCAGCGACCCCAAAAGCATATGGTAAACATAGTCAGACCCCCAGATGAGGATTTTTTTATGTGGCTGTGTAATAAGACAACTTTTGTAAAATATTACCCTAAATTTAAGGACCGCTCAGTTCATCGAACTGTTAAGCTCTTAATGTAAGTGTGCTAACCAATGCTGGTAGACAATTTATTGTAAGGCATTAAATATGAAACTATTCACCTATTACGTTCGTAGAAATTGTGAGTGGAATGGAAGTTAAACAAAAAATATGAACTGAGTACTAGACAAACTTACACAACATTTAGTTTGTTGGGCAGTAAATTATATCCAACTCACGTAAGTATTGAATATATCGAGGTATCCCCACAGGTTTTATATCGACGTTCGACAAATATTCTCATTAATAAAGTAAACTTAGTGCTAACTGTTTATTAATGACGTAACTACAAATTTTGAGTCCCAAAGATTAACTGTTGGACCCCCTCCTGCGATTTTGATATTGGGACATATTTTATACGCCAGGCAGCTGGATTTATTACAGGTTCAACGATTTACTGTACATTTTTGTCGTGTTAATAATATTATAACCACCTAAAATACTGGATAACAATTAATTGCCATTACGTGCCTCGACACAATTACTAAGAATTGATCTACAGACCGGTTTTACATGGATAATTTGCCTAATTCGACTGAACCAATAAACCAATAATGCTAGTTTATCTTTATAGTTAATTTTAATGTTATTAAAGCGGCTTTAACTAAATAAATGCTGGGAGTAGATACATAAATTAATATCGAATTGTATTTCGTAATCGTATAACAAATTCCGAAGTTGTCTTGTACAAGATGACAACTATAAACCAAAGAAGTCGAACATTTCATAAAATAAACAACACGGACATTTCTCAATATAATGTTGGACAAATTATCCTGATCCTCAAACCTGGGAAACCAGGAGGGGAAGTATCATTATATACGCTCATCAGCCTATTGCCCATCATTTCTAAACTATTTTATTATTTAAATTAAAATCAAACCTACCTTCATCCATTTACCTAGTCTTGAACTCGTATTTGATACATGCTATACTGTCAGTAGTACCTCAAGGTAACGTACTAGGGTTTGTCCTCTGTCCAATTTGTACTGTTGATCTGTCTACCACCCCAGGAACATTCACAGCTACCTTAGCAGACGACATATCAGATACAGCAATAAGTAAAGTATCCGGATACGCATCCAATAAACTTCAGAATGTCCTTGATAATATCCAGGTATGATAAATAAGAGTGAGTGAATCTAAGCCACAGCACATAACGTTTTATCCCAAGAAGAGAATTCTGAATCATGCCTGTCGAATGCATCTAACTTATGATCAAATTATTCCACGCTGAGAGCAACATAGTTCCAAAGAAGATAATTTAAATTATATTCAAAATATGTCGAAATTAAGTGTTTTCCTGAAACCTCAAGGTGACATCTTTAAACCAATGAAGTCAAAGGTTTTGTTAAATCAATAACTTGAAACGTTTATTACTCAAGCACCAGATCATATATATTTAATGCATAAGGTACTTTTAAAATGTGACAATTTTAAAGTTACCTAGATATTTATGTAATTTCTACTTTTTAGATTGCCTTAATATTTGGTATTGCTAGTGTATGTCACCATGATGAACTGTATTAGTTAAGATTGAATGACAGTAGGTTTGGGATTTGAGCTTCTAATTACAATACCGGATAATAAAATGAAGATCATTTGTGATAAATGAACCTTGTATGCTATTGTATAGAAAATATGTTACATATCTTTCAGAAGAGTGACCATTTTTCTTTAAATATTCAAGGAAATTATAAGGAAATAGGAAAAGTTGTGGGAAAGTAGGAAGGAATACATCAGTTTGGAGAAATACCTCAGATTGTCGCAAAATTTTTAAATTTGCCAGATGCCGATACATATAGAGGACGAATTGATCCGTTGATTACCTGTTACATTTTCACTTTATGCTGGGGTAGTTTTAACTGTTTTAAAGAGGCGTTGGAGATGGAAGCCTTAGATGTTCCCAAAGGATATAGAGAGGAATCTTTTACTAGTAAAGTACACGTGCAAGTTAAAATATCCACCCTTAAATAGAGGGAAAATAGACATAGGAAATAGAGATATTTGCTAATAATAGTATTGACGAACTGCATTTTAAATAGAGAAAATTTTATTTTGTGACACCTGAAACGTTCATTATCACACACTGTACTCATAAAAAGTCCGACTAATTACTTATTTGCATGTTTGTGTAGTTTTCATAAACATAACACATTTAAAATATTTTCTTTAACTACAAATAATATTTTAATAGTCCTGTATATACATATTTGAACATATTTGAAGGAAGGGATCTTATCATTGTCAGTAGTTTAGATACGTCTCGTCAGATACATCAAAAGTGGATTTAAATATACACATTAATATATTAAAAAGAAAAACATTTAATCTAGCCAGCACATTTTGGAAAATGTTTAAAAGAAAGGGGGAAAGAATAATTGAATGAAAAGAATGTATTTAGTGTAGAATGGCTTCAAAACGTGCTCTTCTAGAAAAACGCGTAATGGTATAACTGTAACATCATACCGATTGAAATATTTAAACTACATATGTTACTGCCAAGAATTTACATATTATCAGGCTCTACTTTCGGCTCCAAATGTTATGACTCTTGTACTAACTAATTTTGTCTAATTAAGATTTATGTTAGCATCAGTAGTAAACGAAAAATTGTCACGTGCTTTCCTCTGGTCGCAGGTGCTCGGGTTAATGATCTCCCATAGACAAATTTCTGCTATTAAAACTAGTGATTAAGAAACAAAAAAAAATGTTACAGGCCACAAGTTGTAGGTACTAGTATTTTTTTTGCACGATGAGTAAAGCGAAATACAAACAACTGTATTGAACAAGAAAAATTACTAGGCACAGTAGATATTAATTTGTATTGTTTTCGATAATATATCTCATAGTCTAAGTTATATGATTATGTGGAAAATATTTCGATCAGTTTCATTTAATCAATTATACGCAATTTGTGCTTTAATTTTTTCCATACAACCGAAATTGTTTTTATATCGCATTTATCTTTATGTGGCTTAATTTATTTATTTCTAAATGCATGAAAATTGAACTAATTGTGAATATTCCTATGCAAGGCATATGATAAATTTGTAGGATGATCAACAATACCCTCAAATATTTATTCACCCAACTAATGTCCTCTAAAAAAATCTAAATATGTTAAACATGATAAATATGATAAAGATATAAATATATTTAATAAAAATGAATCCGAAAAAAATATGTTGTCCATTTATAACAGTATGCAGCCAAAATTTTTGAGTTCCGAAGATTTTTGCTAATTTTCTTACATTTGCTTCTATTGAAGCCCTTAAATATGTGCCTGATCAAAATGTATTTTAATTCATTCATCCGAAACCTTTATCTATTTGGTATCTTGAAAATGAATTGGTTGAATGCCAACTTTAATGTTAAGACAACAATTATTTTAAGAAACAAAACACTAAAATAAAATGTTATATTTTATGATAATAATATAATGCTAAATAAAGTATTATCATTAATTGTACTTACCTACTTTCTCAAGTATTATGAATGAGTCTAAAAATGAATGAATTGCTGGCTTGTTACAATACGATTTTCAGGTTATTTGAAAATTTGTAACTCATATCCTAGCTCGATTCGAAAGTTCAAATTTTCAGAGATTTTAAGAATATAATAAATCAATTTTTGTGAAAGTTTCAAATAATTCGAAATTCAAAGAAAAAAATTGAAACTAATTGAAAATAGCTATTTCTTGAAAATCAATTAAATTTGACAAGTCAAAAATTACACTATCTGTGTCATATTTCTTACGATCTCTGTTTACCTCATTTACCTATAAAATGAATTTTTATTCTATATACCTATTATCTTTTGATAACGTAAGATGGGAAAAAATGTTCGAGATACTAAAGAGCGCGGGAATGAAGTATAGAGATAGGAGAGTAGTACACAATCTATACATAGAGCAAACTGCTGTTATAGAAGTAGAAGGGGAAGAAAGGGAAGTAGGTATTAGGAAAGGAGTAAGACAAGGATGTACGCTATCACCACTAATTTTTAATCTGTACATCGAAGAGGCGATTAATGTGGTAAAAGATAGAGTGGATTTCGGGATTAAAGTACAGGGACAGAAACTAAAAATGCTGAGATTCGCGGATGATATAGCAGTATTAGCATCCAGTAAGGAGGAACTAGAATCAGCATTGAACGAAATGGAGGCAGTGTTGACAGAGGAATACGGAATGAGGGTGAATAAAAACAAAACTAAAGTGTTAGTATGCAGAGGGCGCGAGAGCAGAGCAAAAACGAAAGTACAAATTAATAATGAAAGATTGGAGGAAGTTAAAGACTTCACTTATTTAGGAAGTAAAATAAATTGGGATGGAAGAAGCGATAAAGACATAAAACAAAGAATAGCGCAGGGTCGAGTAGCTTTTAACAAAAAGAAAGCACTTTTATGCTCGGGGGTAATAAACTTAGAAACAAGGAAGAGATTTTTGAAAACATATGTATGGAGCACGGCACTTTACGGCTGCGAAACCTGGACGGTAGGGGAAGCAAGTAGGAAGAAATGAGAAGCTTTTGAAATGTGGTGTTACCGAAGAATGATGAAAATACCATGGACTGATAGGGTTAGAAACGAAGAAGTATTGGAGAAAGTCGGCGAGAAAAGGAGTATGTGGAAAAACTTAAAGAAGAGAAGAGATAGAATGGTAGGCCACTTGCTGAGACATGGGGGAATAGTCCGCGATATTTTGGAGGCAGAAATAGGAGTGAAGAAAGGCAGAGGTAGGCCTAGATTAGACTACTGCTCGCAAATAGTAAGGGATGTAGGTTGTAGCACAATTAGCGAAATGCGTAGGTTAACACAAGATAGGAGAAGCTGGAGGTTAGCGTCCAACCAGTCTTAGGACTGATGACCTAATGATGATACCTATTATAAAGTAGTAATTACACTTTATTTAATTTTGTATCTATTATTTAGACGTATTTTTCATTATTCATATTATAACAGGATATTTCTCGTTACCAAAATGATTGAAATTCGTTAATTAATACCGGACAACCTTATAATCTTATAAGCATCGTAAACATTTAATGGCTAGCGATAAAAATAGAAGATAAAATACTCCCTGCTCCAGTTACTATTTTAACAGCCAAAGAAGTTAAATGCTAGAATTTATGGGACGACGGCATGAAATTTAAGGCAAACTTTTCGCATTTACAACTATCCTCGAAGCCGCAAAGGTGGTCCGAACGTGAATGATGACATGTCCGAGTGTTTAAAGTCAATGTTTTACAACTAGTTGGATTGTGAGTCTCGTTAGCAAACGAGACAAAAGTTACTTTGAAGAGGAACATTTTCATACATTCTTGTCTCTGGGCCCTCTATCTTGCACATCACAGATCTCTGACAGATAAATGACTGTAGTGCATGGGCGTCGGCGGCATATTTTTAGGGATTATTATTATACAACAACCCCTAAAATAGTAAAATTGCAATTACAAAAATGTTAAGAAAAGTTCATTTAGTATTCTTTGTAGGTCAAAAGCATCTAAATTATATTATCATGCGTATAGGAGACTTTATTATCACTCATGATCATTGACAATTTTAATTAATTTCTTTAAAGAATTGATCGAGGAAGCCGTTACTCTGTGATAGTTCATAATTCCGACGCAATTGAGCAAAACAACTACTAAGTTTTATACCATTATATTTACACAAAATCGTGACTGCAGTTTTGACAGTTTTTATGTCATTTTCAAAACATTCTTAGTTGAATCATCGTTTTGGAAATGACATAAAAATTGTCGAAACTACAGTCACGATTTTTTGTAAATATAGTGATATAAAACTTAGTAGTTATTTTACTCAAATGCGTCGTAATTTCTTTTAAACTAATGAAAATACAAAACTTTCATTAAACATAAATGCAAAGCCAACTAGATTTTTTATTTATTATTTAGTTTTAGGTATTGTAAATATTATACGATTTTTAAATGTTTTTTTAAACATTGAAGTTTCATATATTAACAAATTTTCAAAATGTTGATACCACAAATTATGAAAAATAACTCTTTTTAATAAAACGATAATACCCACCCCAAAATATATTTGAAAAAAAAGAGTTGTTATATGAAAATAATTTTTTGAAATATTGGGTGGAAATGGCTACTAAGAAATATTTTTTTTATCAGAAGCAGAAAAAATTGAAAAGCAATTTATAAGTTATAGCCACATTGTCTGGTTTTACAAAATTAAATAAAGAATAACAAAGAAACATCCCATTATACGTAAAATGGTTAAGTGATTCCAGCAATACCTATAAGTATAGTGTATTCTAATTAAAAATCAAACTAGGATCCAATCCAAAGTTAGGATTATTCCAAAACTGTGTGTTATCTGTTATAACTTCTCCCTTTTTTATTTTTTATCAGACACAAAAAATTTACCCACAATCTGTTGTCATCTTGTATATAAATAAATTATACTTTTGCTCGTTTTTGTAATTCTTTTAAATATAGAATGTAAATGGGCCTATATAACATTAAATTTAAAAATTATTACAAATTTGTATGCATTCAAAAATAATATTGTTATAAAATAGAGTATTTATGAAGTTAAAACCTTTCATATCGTTAAAATGTGAATAATTCGCATGCTTTGTCACGTCCAATGTCTACATTTTATAATACATGTTCTCCATTGACGCAGTCTCCTTAATAACACGTAAATTTAAAAATATCTTGACACAACCGACACTGTCTATAAACATAAAAAATTATTTGTAGCTTCCAGTGAAATGTTCAAGAAATATATCGAATAAATAAGAATTGTGTTGCCGATAAAACTAGTTTTTTAATGTAATGCGAAAAAAATTGGTTTTCGTTTATTATATCAGCCCAAAAATAAAATTAGGGGGTTATTAATATATTTTAAGCGACAAGTGATGGATATAAATATATTAATACTAATTCGAGTTTATTATAATAAATATGAATTATTTTTCTATTTCACCGGTCAAATATAGACACCGGACAGGTATTTATAATAAATGGAAATACATAGATATTCACTATAATAGCACAAAATCGCCAATAAGTTTAGAAATTTACAGTTTCACTTACTGTTCATCAAGAATGGGAAAAAGTGTGAGATTTTCTAGACATACGTAGAAGAAAGAAAGAGGCAGCATTTGGAGGGAAAAGAATGCCCTCTGCAAAGGTCTCATTTCCACCGAGTAAAAAGCATGCTATTTACTACACACCTCGTGAGCGGTCCGATATCTCAGTTTTGAGACTTGTTCCTATTCTTGTTGAGTTGTACACCAGTTATACGAATGAGTGCACTGTTGAGAATCTGATAAAACTTTACCACTTTCAATGACGTGAAAATGGTGCAAAATTTCACTATTTCTGGTATAAAACTTAACACCAATATAATTGGTAAAATCTTACACCACCATAATTATAAATTTTTATACATTTCAGGTATAAAATAAGTATAGGGTAAAGCTGGCTATTGTGCCCCACCATTCGAAAAATTGAAATAAAAGATGGTATTATTTAGAATATGTTTATTAAAGTAATTAGTCTTAACCAATGACTCAATTTGCATAACAGAAACTAGAAAAATTTCTAAAATGTAATTAAGATAGCTTAACAATTTCTTAAAATATAGGGTGAGGCTCATTTCACGGATACATAAGTCTTATGTGCTCCAGTAAAGCCTCTCATTTTTTTCTCTTTTTTCCCTTATTTTTGCCACCCTAATAGTTGCATTTCTCTAAAAAGTTTGTGCAATCTTCATGTAACGAGCCAGAACACTGCAAGCACTGAATCCAGTCACTTTTCTTCTTCGCATGATAGCAAGACTCATGACATTCTACACAAGTGTTGTTGTTTTTATCGGAACATTCATCAATAGATTCGCTGAGCTGTAACTCTTTTTCACTTTCCGATGAAGAAGACACTTTTGAAAAATTTCTCTTACGTTTTCATGGTACGGTAATAAGCTTTTTCTCTTGCGACTTCTTTTTTTCTTTAGAAGAAAAGGAAGAAGAGGTTAGATTTAGATTTAAACTTTAAAAATGTAAAAAAACGTGAAGCCAATACTTTAACTTGGCGTGAAAACAGATACAAAACAAATTCACACTGTCGTACATACCCTTTAATCACTTTTTATCACTTAAACAAATAAAAGCCGACACTGTGTTGTTACATCGCAGCCATACTTGTGTCCCTGACCCGTTCGCATCAAATTAGCGCCAAGTTCAAAATGCATCTGTTAGTGTCGCGAGTGGGCACTTTATCGACTGGGGTACGTTTCCCTGATTTACCCTATATATACATACATATATATATATATATATATATATATATATATATATATATATATATATATATATATATACTTACTCACCACGGAATGAGGGTGAATAAGAACAAAACTAAAGTGTTAGTGTGCAGAAGGCGCGCGAGCAGAGGAAACGAAAGTACAAATTAATAATGAAAGATTCGAGGAAGTTAAATACTTCACTTATACTTAGGAAGTAAAATAAATTGGGATGGAAGAAGCGATAAAGACATAAAACAAAGAATAGCGCAGGGTCGAGTAGCTTTTAACAAAAAGAAAGAACTTTTATGCTCGGGGGTAATAAACTTAGAAACAAGGAAGAGATTTTTGAAAACATATGTATGGAGTACGGCACTATAGGGTTGCGAAACCTGGACGGTAGGGGAAGCAAGTAGGAAGAAATTAGAAGCTTTTGAGATGTGGTGTTACCGAAGAATGATGAAAATACCATGGACTGATAGGGTTAGAAACGAAGAAGTATTGGAGAAAGTCGGCTAGAAAAGAAGTATGTGGAAAAACATAAAGAAGAGAAGAGATAGAATGGTAGGCCACTTGCTGAGACTTGGGGGAATAGTCCGCGATATTTTGGAGGCAGAAATAGGAGTGAAGAAAGGCAGAGGTAGGCCTAGATTAGACTACTGCTCGCAAATAGTAAGGGATGTAGGTTATAGCACAATTAGCGAAATGAGTAGGTTAGCACAAGATAGGAGAAGCTGGAAGTTAGCCTCCAACCAGTCTTAGGACTGATGACCTAATGATGATGATATATTTACTTATATAAGTACACCACAATTACACAACGGTTCACGAATTTATACATATTTTCTACACTTGCACATACACATAATATACACCAATATTTCATTAGTGCAATAAAGAAATTAACTCTGTATATAGAAAAGAAAGAAAAGAAGAGCCTTTCATTTTCATTCATTGTACAACATGGACTATAAAAGGTGTAAAATTGAAATAATGCTTACACCAAAAAGCAGTGAAGTTTACACCAGATTTCGTATTAATTTTACTCCATTACTGGTATGAAAATTCACACCGGTGAAAATGGTTCATTATGTCACGGCCTGACGGTGTTTATATCACACAAAACTGGTGTGTCTCTATATGTGTCCCGATTTATGTGAAATTAATGTAAAATTTTGCATTTCAGTGTACAAACACAAAATATATCTCAGTGCTCACTTTGGGACAAAACGTATTCGTAAAAACTCAAAACTACTGGACTATTTGTAATATAACACTAGAACGATAAATGCACAGACTCGTATCTGTTGTTCATTAAGTAACCATCATATATCATAAGGCTTCCTGACTTTTATATCATACATTTCGGAAACCTCGATTCCAAAATTTCGACTGGTCAGGATCTGCTGTAAAAATCCAAAATTTTATAAACAAAAAATATAGCATTATTTGCATACCAAAGAATAAATAATACGCTCAATATTTTCAATACATTTCATTCACAACAATCAACATTAACTTTCTAGATTCAATAATCCGATGCAATGAAGCTGGAATTATTGAACACTTAATAAAATGAAATAAAATATCTAAACTCTTACCTACCTTACTCACTGCTCACACTATGCACATACGCTTATGCTATATACTAATAACAGAAACAGATACATACCAAACCTGCCAGGACTGTCTGTCAACCTAGTTACAGGTCGTCAATAATAGAAAAAAATTTGAGATTCTCTATGATGCCTAGAAGAAAGAGTGAGGCAGCATTCGGAAGGAAAGGGATGCACTTTACGCGCGGCCAGGTCAAACTCTGTATACATTCACATTCAAAACTATTTCACCTCAACTGAGCAGCAATGCATCATATGCTTTTGCAATTCACACAAAAGAAAAATATGCTATTGTTTCTTATTTATTTCGTAATATCAAGCTGGGATTTATATATTTATTTAGAAAGAAATGTAAAGAATGAGATGATATTCACTCTGAAAAGGTATCAATGCGACTGAGTAAAAACCAGGCTATTTACTGCGCACCTCGTGGGCGGTCAGATATCGCAGTTTGAGACTTATTCCTATCCTTGACAACCTGTACGCCAAACATTGAATAGAACGTATGAAAATAAAACAATTAACGTCCACTTAAAATGTAAATGATTAGTAAGTATACATAACTCATAAAATAATTATTCAGAATGTTGTTTTTGTAATTATATATTAAATATTATAGTTGTTTCTTTAAAACCGAAACGTACGATTAGAAACTTTATTGTTTATTTAAATGATCGAAATCTACCAAAAAATACGTTTATAATATTGTTAATTTTATAATAATGTTAGTTACATATTTAGTTTTACTATTAGTTATTTATCATGTAACTAAACCAAAATTAATAGGAAACGATATCTGTTTTTATTTCACCCTCATGGATGGCATCATTATACTCTACTGTATTTTGCAAATTTCCTTAGCTGACATGTATAAAATACATAAAATGGTCATAAATAAAAGAAAATGCCAAAAACATCTGTTTTTACTTTAAAATATAAGTTCCACATTTGAATCCTCTACCTTATTCAGGTAGGACCTAAGTGGTTCGATTTCACAGATAAGACGAACTACTGTTTGATCAAATCAAAGTGTAGATCGCCTCGTCGATTTTCGTTACATTATTACGACATTTTTAAAAACCGAACTATTTGGTAATTGGCTGCATTTTGGCAGAATATCTAGATAATCTTGAAAACCATAAATAATTATTAACGAGCCTTAATATTACTTTAACAAGACCCATTATCTATGAAATCACGCACATTTTTTCCTATTCCAGAAGAGATCAAGAAATGGATATCTAAATTCTCTAATTGTACAAAACAGTACGGAAAAATGGTCAACACGTGTGAGTACGGCATCCATGAATTTTCTCCGTATGTGGTCCGCACTTTCGGCTTGTGGTATTCCACAAATTTGATTTTATAATTGATTGGAATGGTAGCTATTAGAATATCTACTCTATAAGTTCCGTTGACATTCACATTTAAAGTGACTGTTTAAAACTAAGTATTTTAATGTGTATATTGACCTAGAGTAATAGAAGATTCACTTAGTTTTATGGAGAAATGTATATCCTCGTAAAAGAAATGAGAAATATTAATAGTTAAACATAATGTCAGTCAGATTATAACACCATTTTAATCTAAGATGAGAAGTATATTAGGGAATTTCTCAAATACCGGGTGTTCTAGAAAATACGAAAAGGAAATGTGTATTGGTGGATAAAAAATTCAGAACCGGTTTAATGAATCTAATCAAACACTTATAAATAGAGCGCAAAATAATTTGAGGCATAATAGTAGTATTGCATATTTGCATATATATATATATATATATATATATATATATATATATATATATATATATATATATATATATATATATACTATAGCATAATAGTATTGAAAAACTTCCTGTTAAGAGCAGCATTATCAAAAGCCGATCATCAGTGAAAGATGTGCATCATCAGGTACACTTGTTGTTTCCACGAAATTGTTCCACAATTGTTTCTTCGAAACTTGGTCTTAATGAAAGAATGTTTTTATATTAAGAGAGCAACCGTTAGACATCTAATGACGTAATATTTGCATAACTATAATAATGTTTGACATTTTGTAATGGATCTGTAGACGCATAATCACTATAAACTTGTCTTAATCCGGTAAAATGTTAAGCTTAAGCTGTGTTACCAGTATCAGCTGTGTTAATAGTATGGAAGAATGGTCAACACGTGTGAGTATAGCATCCATTATTTGCAGCCATTCCACCAATGACAACGAAGGATTTCTTAATTCTTCTATTGCACCACTTTGCAATATATTTCTTCTATTGCATCCATTATAATTGTTATGAACAATTTGTAAATGTACTTCAGTATGAGCATCTTGATTTAGCTTGACTTTCTTTAATATCAGTTGCTTCTTTAGAAGGAAATTGTAAACCTAGAGACTATTATTTTTGCGGGAATTTTCAAAATAATAAAATATTGCTCTGTAAGCATGTTCCCCAGAGTTAAGAATCGGCTATGTTGATTCAGAGCTGTTAGGACACTGTCTGTCAAATTCCCGAATACGTTGATTTGAGATACACTGCTTTTGTATGTCAAATTAATCTATTCACTGCTCATCAATAATAGATAAGTGTGAGATTGTCTAAGTATCCGTAGAGGATAGAGTGAGGCAGCATTCGGAGAGAAATGGATGCACTTTACGCGCAGCCAGATATGAACTCTGTGTACATATATATTCATCGATATTCACTCTGCAAAGGTCTCAATGCGACTGGGTAAAGACCAGGCTATTTACTACGCACCTCGTAGGCAATCCTTGTTCTTATTTTTGATGAGCTGCACTTCTGGATAGCAATTTCGAATGAATTCTACACAAATATATAACGCATGAAATTTACATTTGACATGGAAGTTATTTTTGTTATAATTGTTAAAACTTCAAACGCCATGTTTATAAAACTGAAGATATTTAGTAAGTATACTTTTTTTTTCTACAACCGATATTTTAACACATCTGTGTATGAACATTTCCATTGAAATTAACTACTTTTAATACTATAGTGTATCAGGATACAAAAGTAACATACATTTTTCTTTGAAGATATTTCAAAAGAAAGTTATCAAAGGGATAAGAATAAAAGCTAAAGTAAGCAAAATCGTTTTTAGTTTTTTAACTAGTTTGTAGTACCTACAACTCTGTTATTTTCTGATTAGTTAATGACACTTTTCTTCGTAAGTAATTAGAAATGTGTAATAATGAACCAGGTAGCAGTTTAACCCATTGTGGACAATCTATTTGTGTAACAGAAACATTTTTCTTGGTCATCAGCTCTGGTTTGTCGAACTTCCTTCTCCACAAATGTTGCTATCATCTTTCGTTGAACAATAACTTAATTTTAGAATGATTTCAAAATTTTCTACGTTTCAATAAGTATCTCTTTTACTAACATCTATATTTTACATTTCGCTAGAGCTCCTTGTATCTGTTCTTTTATCATTTTTCTCAGATTTACTAATATATTATTTGTCTTAACTCAATTTGAATGACTCCCTCTGACTATTTTAAAACAGGACAACGTTATTTTATAGCATTCCTTGACTTATTTATTTTATAGTAATACTTGTATAGAAAAGTAGCCAGTCAAACCTATTCAAATACCATTGGAGGAAAATGTACACAGTGAAAATTTACGAATGTCTAAACACAATAGAAATAATTTTATTATTAAGCATAAAAATACCTGCACAATTTATTTTTTTAACTCTGAGCGGCAGTCTTTATACAAAATAGAATTGGGTGTTGAACATAAATGCTTTCGACAATTAATTGTATCTCCATCTAAAAAATCCTAATTAAAAATAATAAATGCTTCTGAAAAATCCTTTTGTATTAGCCCAGCTTTTATCAACCCCTCTCGGTATCTTATAACTTCAATCTCCGACACCCCATTTTAATTTGAAACCGAAAATATACTTCACAGAAAAATCCTTTGAATTTCTTGTTCATTTTGTAGGGCCTGCTACCGAACACTTTATCGGGAATTTCTATCAGGCAGCCTTACCTAATTTAGACCAGATTATCGAAATTTTTTTAAAACGTTTGACCAATGTGAAATATCCCGTGCGTATCGGAGAGATCGGGATAAATTTCAGTTCGTGTGTTAGTTATTGAGAACTGACTATGACGAAGAAGAGTATCGACTACGGCAGATCTTTTAGATTGGTATCGATGCCTTGTGACCTTATCAGATGGAAGGAACATGATATGGTCTGCTGGAAGCCATGTAATACATAATATCTTTGCTTACTGGCTTTTTTTCAATTCCACCTATGCAATGTTAGTGTACAATTTGGCTACCAATTACTAAGTAATAGTTGAATATTATTACTCAATAGAGAAGGGGATAATTAATTTTTTATGAAAATATACAGCAACCCTAAAAGTTTTTGCCCAATGGAAAACATTACTTTGAGTTTTGTTCATTTTCTTTTATTTATGTTTTAAATCTCCTTCCGAACATCAAGTAATGATAACTAAATAAGTTAGTTTATGTGAAGATCTTTAAGATAAACTATTTAGGTTGATGGAAGAAAATACTAAGTTGTTATAGATAATACCAAAAGTACTGAGAGTATAGAAAAATAATTCTGTGTGCAACAGTTTTAGAACTCGTATTACGACGATAGCAAGGATAAAGAGTGCCTTGACCGGGAATCGAACCCGGCTCTCCCAATTTCCGGTTGGTTGCTCTGACCGCTGAGCTATCGAGGCGCACTCATTATCCTTGCTAATGCGCCAGTTTTAACGCGTCGCTACAGTACTCCCCCCCTAGAGACATGGTTTGTCTCGATACAATTAACGGAATGTGACCGCGTTCGCCATTCTTACGAACCGTTGTTCGGTAACCCCGGGACTATAGGGCAATGGATAGGCCCGGGACTATAGGGCGATGGATAGGATGGGAATCGAATCCGCGAATTTGAGATGTAAGGGAGGTTGGATGTACTGGAACGAATCACATCACGTCGGGGTCACCGCTTTGGCGATAGCAAGGATAAAGAGTGCTTCATGCCTTGACCGGGAATCGAACCCGGGTCTCCCAATTTCCAGTTGGTTGCTCTGACCGCTGATCTATCGAGGTACACTCATTATCCTTGCTAATGCGCCAGTTTTAACGCGTCGCTACAATATGAATGATCTGTTTAACATCACAACTAATAGCGAAATTGTTAGTTTTGCAGACAACACAGCTGTCTTCTACGGAAGTACTAATTGGCTCAACTTAAAACAATAATTTTGATCATAAACTGTATAAAAACTTTCTTTATACCCTTCCCTTGTTACACTGATAGAAGACCAGACCAGAGAATACAATAAACAACAAATTAACAAAAATGTATTATACATAAATGCTGTGATGAATAAAATTAACTGTCTTGAATGTCTATGTTAATATATAAAGGAGGGGGATATTAATAGTAAAACCAAATCCATATCAAAGTTATGCTATATACTGTTTGTTTCACTTCAAATGAAGACACCTGTATATTTTCGTAGGTACTTTCTTTGAAATTCATATTTGAGCTTTAGTATAGTTGTAGTCCTATATAAATCATATATTTTGAAGTAACTAAATTCTAAATTTAAATAACAAACTAAGATAATGGCAGCCCCCCAAATGGAGCTCATTCCCTATATTTTGCTTGGCGTTGAAGATATGGAAAAAGTTATTAGAAAAAGTCGTTCAGTTGTCCTGTTTGTGCCCTACCATCAAATTTCATTATTAAATTCGTTCATTTTTAGTTTTTTCAATATTAGTTCAGACACTCACACACACACGCACACACACACACACATACACACACACACATACACACACACACACACACACACACACACACACACACATACACACATACACACACACACACACACACAAAAGTAATTTTGGTTCTCAATTTAATAGGATGCCATGGAAATGGAAAAAATATTGATCTGAAGTGTCTATTTTGACAAAACATACATTTTAATAGAAAATAAGACAAACAATTAACTTTTGGTAATTGAAATAAGTAAAAAAACAACAATTTAAACTGACAACCAGTTTTTGAGATTACTCATAATGAATTACTCATTATACATAAATAAAAATTTTGTTTAATTTTCAGATGTAGCCTCTCTCAACTGATTCTCGTTCAATTTGAATACATTTCTCAATTATTTTACGATTATGACTGCCTACTCCTTTTAGCTCTGGAAAGCTGATTTCGCGACAGGCTCTTATTTTAGCACAAAGTTCTATTCGAGATCTGGGTATTATTTTATAAACTTTATTCTTCATTGTTCCCCAAACATAAAAATCTAACGGTGTACTATCGATCTAGGAGCCCAGAGTTCAAGAGGACAATTTCTCTCTGTCCAGTTCATTGGAAAATGTTCATTCAACCACCGACGAATAATTATGGAAGTATGGATTGACGCACCATCTTGCTGTAAAATCTCCTGTCGCATATTAAGACGAATATTTTTAATTGCATCCCATAATTCCATATTGAAAAAAAATTACAAAACGCTCAGAATTTAACATATTATTAAAGAAAAAGGGACCAATTATTCTGTCTCTTAAAATTCTACACCATACGTTAACTCTCTCTAAATACTACTATTCTTTACAATGAATAATCCAATGAGAATTCTCTGTAGCTCAGTATGTACAGTTTTGAGATGATACCACTCCAATAGTGGTAGCCTCATCAGTAAAAAAAAACAAAATCAGTAAAAAAGAATTATAAAAATTCAGGCCGTCTAAACAATTTCCCTAGCTCCAATGTCACTATTCTAACCTTTTATTTTCATGACCTTTTCTCAAAGTATGTAGATTTTTGGTTTTAAGGCTTAATTCTACTACGACTGAAACATCTTCCAATTTTCTCCTTATCGATGTTAAGTTGAGACGCTAGATCTCGTACGCTCAGCCTTGGATTCGCTTGATTTCCTACTAAGATTATTTTCAGGATGCAGATGTATTCGACGATGTTGATCATTCTGAGATATTTTAATGACGCTGCCAGTTTCATTGAGGAGGGCATTTATCGCGGCTACAGTTCCATGATTAAGGGCGATTCATAAAGGGTGTTTTCGGTTAAATTCTGCAGCTATTTCTCTGTTATTACGAGCTCCATCACCAAATAACCTTAATGGGCCGTATTCATAAAAACGATTAATATCCTCCTAAGCATAAGGTAAAAGTATAAAATTATGATATAAAGTAAAATGTAGAAGTATAAGCCTTTCCTTCTTTCCGTATTCATAATGACAACCTTATATTTGCGAAGATTCCTTCAAGCACCAGTAAAGGTTAACCCGTCTGAGGCCTGAGCGACATGTTACAATGTGTTCTAACATGTTCTGATGTGATATCCCCGCTTCCTTCACTTGGACTTCCTTGTGTTATTAGAATTAAAAAAAAATTCACACGAAATTTTATTTTATTTTCCAAAATTGTAATTTCGTAAATATGTAATTGATTTAACAAGACATGTAAAATGCACCACTTGTAAACTTCATATTACTAAAATTGTTAATTACAATACTCTGATTTCTTCTAATTTATTATCCTTGATGGTCAAGAGGTAGTTCATTATCATTGCTGTCATTGTTTTCTTCATCTCCTTCTGGTGCCTCTTCAGCTAGTTCGAAATTAGGATCACCTAAAGTTTTTGCAACGTTATGGAGTACAACACAGGAACTATTATTTTTGGTACATTTTCCAATTTCATGCGACAAACGTACTGTAAGATATAATAGGAAACTAGCGTTTCAGTTGGCCAAAACATCGTTCGATTATTACTCTCCCTTCTTTAAAAAGCTTATTATAATTTAACACAGCACCAGAAGTAGGATTTCTAAATGCAGCCATGAGGCATGGATTTATCATATATCTGTCATTTATTATTTCTACTCGTAAATTGTAATCCCACTTGTGAATTTTTCCATATACTCGGGTCATGTACAGATCCAGGCCAACTAATGTCGATGCTAGTGAGTATTTCACTGGCATCACAAGTGGCTTGAACATTCAGAGTAGGCTTACCTTTTCAATTGATGTATTCATCTCCATTAAGTTTTGGCTTAATTTTTGTGCCTATGTGGGTACAATCAATACCACCAACTTATATTTGCTTTGCCATAACTGTTTTACCTCAGTTCCAGTTAATGCATTTATTTTAATGCGCAATTACGCTGTCAACTGCTGCATTCACAGTCCGAGATACTGTAGCTTGACTAACACCAAGTTTTTGACCAATACCTTTTTGATAGCCAGGGTAGATACTTTCATTCTATGAACAGATGAGAAAACACCTCCACGAGTTTCCTCATTTGTACCTAAAAATCGGTTCGGAAGCCACTCCTATATTTCTTTCTTCAACACGGTGTAATCCTTTAAATTCACGAACAAGTGTAGGTAAGCGAGACTTGTAATGTTTAACGTCCCTCACATCCACAACATCTACTATCGCGCTGAAAATCGGACAAAACAACATATCACTACAGAGCTGAGTCTGCCATTGATCAAACTCAGCATTTTTAGAAGATATGCTTTTTGTTGAAAGTAAAAGTTCAAGATTATGTATACTTTTTTACTTTTATATGAGTATAAGGATATGCTTGTACTCTATAAGTATAAGTATAAGGTTCTGCTTAAAATTATTATGAATACAAGCAGAAACATTTCCTTTATATTTTGCAAGTATAAATATCCTTCTCTTAATGAATTCGGCCCATATTATTTTGATTCTTTTTTCTTTAAATGCATACGAATTTTACGATTCCAAATTAGGACTTTACACAATATAACTCAAAGTTTTGTCATATTGACATTTAATTTAATTATTGCAAAAACTAAAAACTGGGAATTTCGTAATGAAATTTGATGTTAGAAAACTTAGTTAAGTTCTGAACAACTCTTTCTAATAGCTTCGATATCTTCAACGCGAAGCACATGTCTCAGTTTGTTGTTTAAATTGAAGTTGGTTGCCTCAAAGACAAAGCTCAAATCTGGATTTCAAAAATGACGAAAACATTTGAAGAGTGCAGGGGAAGAACGATTATTGTAACATGTATTACATTTTACAGAATAAACAAAATAAAGTTTACAGAGTGATTTCCATGATTTCATGTACTGAAGGGCACTCATTTCAGTGCCAGATAGTTATTCGTTTATTTATCTCATAGTATTAGTGTCTTAAAATTTTTTTATGGGATACATTAAATTTACAGTAAGAAGTCCACTTTTAACTACAAATTTTACTTTGTAAGAATGGTCACAGTTCAGGACTGTGATCGTTATTGAATGTGAATATTCAGATAATATTCATTTAACAGGAGAAATAATAAAGTAAAGAAGTAACAAAGAAGAAGGTTTCTCATATTTTATTGAAAAAGAGAAATATAACATATAACGGAAAGTCATTTAACAAATTAAAAACGAAATACAAATCAACAGTATATTAATTTCATCTTTTTGTGCCTTTAGCCTAGCCTGTTGTTTACGTTTGTAGAAGGTGAAAGCTTTCACTTTGTGCAGATTTACGTTAAAGTGCAATTGTTTCAACTTTTGTCTAATTTCATTAAGTTGTTCTCCACTGTTGGCATGTAATATATCAGTTTGGTATTTTTCCTCATCTACTTTGTGTTTATCACATGTGCTACATGTGTCGCTCCTAGTATATCCAAACGATACATTGAATTTAGTTGAAAAAATTTCTCTACATTTTTCATAAGATAGAGGATTTTCTGTATATGTTGAAGAATACATGTCATGTAACTTTCTAATATTTAACTCTTGTGGCAAATACATTTTGCTCGTACTCTTATTCTAGTATATTTCCGAGCAACTATACTTTTGCTCGCAACTATATGCTTTCCTCATTGATCTGGCTTTGGTCCCCAGTAAATAACAGCGCCTTTTTAGTTATTTGACCCCTTCGATTAGTTATCCCATGTAGTGATAAGAACGCTTTATAACATATTTGTATATCAGAAGCTTCTCCATTCGTAATTACTCTAGCGCGATATTCATAGGAACTACTATTAAAACGAGCTTCATATTCTGGTTTTCAGTTTCGTTTTCGCTATACTGGGAGCACAGAAATTAATCCAATAAGATAACTATTCTGGTCATTGTAGGTATCATACTGGTTGAAACTATTAATCAGCACACCTCTTTCTTCCTGACTAATATTCTCAAGGCACTTCAAATGCAAGCACTGACAACTGTTACCTATAGTATGTCCCTCTACTCTTAGTTTTTTAGAAGCGTCTGTTACACGACCAGTTATTGGTCGTTTTTTAGTTGATATGTTCCTTGTCTACATGACCTCAGTATCACTATCTTCATTATATTCCATTTTCAAATAGATGACATGCTCTTTTACTTTTAACACGCCAAAGCAAACACTGAATATACTGGATAAGCAAAACTGACAGTCACTGACATCAGTGACAGTTTACAACCACTCTCGCGTACGGACTGTTTTACATACTCGACGAAGTGGACTCGCATTGTATAGCTTTTAAGCTTTATTCTTCTAATGCAACTGTGCTTGTTTTTAAGCTGGGGCGAATATACTCAGAGACAGTTTAGTGGTATAGCTAAGCGATGGCCCTACTATATAAATTCTGATGAAAAATGGACTGTGATTGTCTTTCTCCTGTACTCTTCATTTGTGTGTCTTCATTTTAAATGAGCCACATAGTGTAAAATTGCATTCAATAAAAAAATCTATTTCTTCTTTGCAAAGAAACTTTTCCTAAATAAGAAATATTGCAGACTAAGTTCGCGATCATTTTAAGGTAGAACGCTACAACTTTCTTTTTCACAAATAAACTGTTATCTCGATGTACTGATGGACCATTTTAATATTTTTATTATTTTTTACCTGGGTAGCATTCAATTAAAAATTACCCACGGCAATATCAAATAACAATATATTGCAGGTACGATATAACGTATTCCATTGGACGATTTTTGTTTTTATTCGATCTTATAATTATTCACCCCAGCAGATAATTTTGGGGCACGTGGAGTGCGGCAGCCGTACAATTTGGCGGTAGGTGGGGCCAAGTACGTTCGCCGGACTAGTTAGTTGTGTATACATCGGAGGTATTTGACCCTTTTATGCTGACATTCACCTTGTAATTAGAAGGAGTGAGTAATTGTTGTCGTTATTCGTGCCGTAGATAAGTAATCGGAATTAATTAGTGCCGATACTGATTTCGTTTCAGGCCAGAATACCGGATAAATATTGTTAGAGTTCTTGAACAACTAGTGAAATTTGTAAACAAGGCACGCTGGAGTGCATATCTGACTCGTACAAATATCTACGAGATGCTTAAGAGCGATTAAGGAATATTTCGAAAACGGGAATTTAATTAGAAACCATTCAGGCGAAATGGAATATTGTCATGTGTTCGGCAACTGGATAATCTGATTTTGTATTGTGATCTCTTAAAATGCGTACCAATAACCCAATATACATACACTTGTAATATAAATTGAAATATGAGATGTCGCCTATAAATACACAGTGGGTTATTTGAAGAACATAAATGCCAATCAAGATGGTTGCGATTATATAAATTAACCATTCACTATTACAATACGAAGGTAGTCCTAGAAGTACTCGACCTGACGTATAGATGGCGGTTTTTTTGTGGGGACGTAGCCGGCGCTTGCGCTGACCGGACAAGAGGCCTCCAGAATCAGTGTTCCACCTACCTCAGCACCGCTCTCGCATCTCCTTAAGGTAGGAGTCAATCTTCTGCACGATGTTCAAAACTACCACTCTTCTTCGACCTACGTCCCCTCTCCGTTTCCACGATTAGGAGTTCGGGCAAAGCTTACGCCCCTTCTCTTCTTTCTTCCTCAAAATATTCCCAATCATCCTCTACGCGCACACCCACATCCTCACGCACTCCATCATCTCGCGTATAAGCTCCCTCACACTCTCCGGCTATCCCGCCCGCACCAAACCCTCCTCCCTCTCATCCAACCACCTCGGGCACCTGAGCAACATGTGCTCAGGGCCATCCCTTTCTTTACAATACATACATTCGTCCCCATCCACCTTCTCTATCCCCCGCGGATACTGCCTAAAACATCCATGCCCCGACAGCGCTTGCGTGAGATAAAAACCCACGCCCCCACATTCGGGATCACCCTATGGGTCCATCTCCCTTTGGGAGAACCATGCCACTGCATTTGCCATGCAGCAAGCAGCCGTGTTCTGGTCTCCCGCCTACTCATGCCCTCACGCATATCCATCCTTTCCCTGGCTAAAAGGATCACGGGAGGCATCCCCGCACTCACCAGCGCCACCTCCCTCGTCATTGTTCTGTACACGCTCGCAACCTTTAGCGCCATCCACCTCTGCGTCTTGCAAATCAGGGCCCTGGCACACTCCCTGAGTAGCGCCTTTCCCCACACCGGCATCGCGTAGAATAGATGGCGGTTGTTGTTTAAAAAGTGACAATGGTAGAAAGTAGAAACCTTGTAAAACTTAATTTTGAAGTTTTGACGACGCTGCGTTGTTTAGTATTTGATTGGCAGCCACCAATAATGAACGGAACTCTCATGGAATTCGTAAACATGGAAAAAATTGGTCATCATTATGTGTATGTGATACAATACTGTAATTTGAAAGGCCTCAGTCCAACCTATATCAAACCGAAGTTAGATTCTACTCTGGAGGAGTCTGATCCTTCGTGTACAACAGTAAAATATTAGGTGGCAGAGTTTTAACAATGCCGTACGAGCGAGCTGACAAGACGAACATCGCAGTGGTCGACTAAATGAGTGACCACGCCAGAAATGGTATTTAAGAAAATCCACAAAATTGTATTGGATGACCATCGGCTGAAAGTGGACGAGCTATCCAGATGGTAGGCATTTCAAAAAGTGTTGTACATCACATATTCACTGAAAATTTTAACGTGAAATAGCTGTACGTTAGAGAGGTGCCGCGACTACTCACAATGGAACAAAAACAGCCTCGTGAGAATGTTTAATAAATCACAATTCTCTTGAACCTCCAAACTATTAGTTCTTTTTTATTCTCTATAAGAGCGAAATTTTGATCATTAGGTAGGAAAAAGTGGCTTCTTATAGAAAAAAATATGAGAAATAACATAAAAGACTGAAATAACAAGACATTAATCTCGTTGCACGGTTAACTATCACTACCTAGTTCTGAAATTTCAGAAAAAAACTGCCAAAGTCAGCTGACATGTTGTTTTCAAGATTAGTCGCTGTTGAGATTAGGCTGTTTTTGCTAAAAAGTCCGTAATTTAATATCGCTATATTTCACTGACTTTGGTAGTTTTTGCCACAAGAATTTACAGATGAATATATTCCCTCTGCATTGGGTAAGTATCAATAGCTAAAAAAAGATAAAAAGTTATATTAGTTGTTTTTGATAAGAACCCTTCAATTGATAAAGACCATGCGGATACGTGGGTACTTTACATACAGTTACGCTGGTTAAGTATCTTCCGATGCTCCGTATTCCCCGAGTCTCCTACATGACGTCCTACGTACACCAAAGCGCATGTTTCAATTTGATGTATTACGTACGAAAAGATAAGTGCCTGAAATCACTCCAAAAATAAATGCTAATTTGCTTGGGATTTTTTCGAAATGAATTGCGAACGTCAGCCGTGGTGACACATAAATATTCTGATAAAACTGAACCCGTTTTCTTCGAGATTAATATTAATACGATGTCTGCAAAAATATGCGTTGGGGAAATGCGGACCGTGAATAATATTAATTCCGAGAGATACGAAACTAGAGAAGAGCTCGTTGAGGTAAGCGGCAGTTTATTATTATTCATACACGAAATGTAATTACTTTGTTTTCTCACGCCTATAACGTGGATACGTTTGCCAGTGTTATTAAGCGGTATCATTAATTTATTCATTAATGATATATTTGCGATATGTTTAAGTAGCATTTATTATTTATCAAATATAGTTAGAGATGTCGTTGTTCCTAAGTGTGTATGGTTGTAATCTGGTACGGGTTGTATCAAGAGGGAAGAGAATTATAGGAAATTTTATGCTACCAGATGACGATTGAAAGGATAAAATTTTGACCTGGAAAACTCTTGTGCAAGCCTAAGATATGAAGTCTCTTAATTTGCATGATATATGACTATGAGAGCTGTGGTTGGTAACCATATGATGTCATATCTTGTTGACGGAAGCTTGTTAGAGTAAGTAAGGAATTATGTACATATATATGAAACCAAATAGTGGCTTTCTAAGACTTAATGAAAGCTTTTCGTCTACGTGCAAAGTTGGTTAGTGCGAAATTCCACACTGGAAGATAGTACCTCTTAATATTATTCTAAAAAGCGAACACTTGAGAAAGGATTAGATCAAGAGGTAAGTACTAGTACAGAATTTCTACAGTATTCTAACTCATTCATAGAAGAAAATTACAAGAGACCAGTTTTGCATAACTACAAGATTCACAGGATCGCACTAATAGGCAAGTACTAGTATCGAGATTTAATCATCTCCCAATGATGCCACTTTGATTGGTAAAACGTGCGTCGAGAAACGTGTAATCCTTCGGTGTTCGTGGAAAACTGATCGCCTGTTTTTTTTTTGCTGCATCGAGGGTTTCAGCTCATTTCCAGGTATTCTAGGATCATTCCAAGGATTTAACAATCTAATTACAGACAAGTTCAAATTAGATATAGGTGTAGTCTGTGCTAATACTGTTATATGCTTTACCTATTCTTACAAAATAGTCTGTTCTTAACACAGGGATTGGATAACTTGAAAAAACTGTTATTTTCATCTGAATCCCTAGTCGTATAGAAATTTACGTATTGACGTTATTTAATATACTTCACAATAGGTACTAGTCACATAAATAGTAGTAGTAAAGTCCTTCATGCAATAGAGCACAATGTAGTTAGCTACATTGACCAAGATGTAGCATGTAGCTAGAGCATGACCTAGTTAGAGAGTCAGTGCCTATATAAAAAGTTAAAAAAACCAATTTAAAAAAAAAGTAACTTAACTAAAAATTAAGAAACAAATGTTTTTTACAACAATTTAAAACTTATTTGTTGTTCAGTTTAATGTAATTAAGAAATTATTGTGTATTATGTAATTATTATTAATTGTTTTATATAATTTTGAAGTCGGTTCCAAGCTATCTCATAAAAAACCAGGAGATACAATTGTTTGCTAATGATAAGTAATATATATGGTGTAGATTATTTTTCATAAATTTTACAATAAACAAATATATTACTGAAGGAGAAATTTTGCCCAAATAGAACATATGTTGCTGACTAACAATAAGATTATTGTCGTTTTATAGCAAAAACGTATTAGTTTAGTTCAAGGTAAATTTAGTACATTTACCTTGAACAACTCAAGGTCAAATAAATGAGTAATAATATATTAAATAAACTGTTGTTCAGTGTAGATCTAAAACAAATCTACGTTTGTGTATTATGCACGAGTATATTTCCTTGATCACAGAACTTTTATAACGTATGTATATCAGTTTTGTTACTTACATCTTATATACAAAAAACTATTGATAGGCCCTAAATATTTAAACAGTAGATTACACTTTTTAAACAATATGATCATGTTTTTTTACATTGAATGAATAGCTTCATAACGGCAGAGGTATAGCCACTGCGGGGCGGTATTTTTTATATTTTTAAATAACGAATAAATAACCTGTTATCATGTGATAATCTAATGCAAACAAAAGAATTTGGTGAATAGTTTATAGACTTGCCAAGATATGCAAAGGAAATGGAGCCATATGCATTCAAATATGCACAATTAACAGTCGAAATTAATTATTATTTATATATCGAGAAATGTTTCTTGTCATCGTTGTCTTACTGTTTTGTCTTTGGCCATTATAATTCGGTCTTTTAATGTTTTAATAACAACAATTTATTAAATAAATATCATCTGCATCTGCTGTTGATTATTGAAATGGCAGGTATTTTTGTTTGTGCAGATGATATCTAAGTAATAACGTTTCTTAAGCAATTTCATAAATTGCAACAAATGGACTAACCAAAAAATAGATGGGCTGGAAAAAAGATTACAAATGTGCTTCGTCTGCATCCATTGAAGTGCTACAAAATAAACAAAGGAAAACAACTAACCGATAAAATTACTAGAGGCAACAATTATTTCCCGATGATAAATATAGTAAGGTTATTTGCCATAAATTTTACAATGAACAAGTATATTCCCAATGGAGAAATTTTGCCTAAATAGAACATGTTTTGTTAACTAACAATAAGATAACAGTCATTTTATAGTAAAATTCACGTCTCTATACAGGATGATTTAGGTTTTATATTTTGAAGATTTTAATTAAATTTTGCATACCTGTCGATTAGATCAAACTAGATAAAATTAACTTTGCAACTACCCTTCCATATTTACACTTTAACAGTCTAAGTACCCATCCTCAAATGAAAACTCCCCTTTCTTCTTTAATACCTCAAAAATTGCAAGAAGTTAAGAAAATATATTTTGTGTGTTAACTAAAATTTTATCAAAAAAAAAAACCTCTAATGAAAATGAGAATAGAAAGTGGTTTTCATAAAACCATTTAGAAAAACAGTTGTTTTCAAAGATTCAGTTATCCGAAAACAAACATTGTCCACCAATTGAACAGAAATAGCATATACTAATACACATGTCCGTGATATACCTTAATTTTTTTATTTCTGTGTCGAAAGAGCTGATATGATGAACTCATTATCAAAATCAGGAAATTGCAAAAAATCAGAAAAAAATAATATTTACATTTGCTTCGAATAATTTCATCATAACAAATTTGCTGCAGTATTGTACTTAAACATAAAAAATAACCATTATATCAGTTTCACAATTAGAAAATTTTCGTCATGTCAAGACTTTCAATTATTAATTTTAATTTTTAAAATTTAAATAAGCGCCCCATATTTGAAGGAAATGTAGCAAAAAGCAATCCACAATATAATAAATTTCATGAAAAATCGGCATATGTTAAAATATGTAGGAGGTTCAATTTCAAAATTGGAAATTGATTGCGGTTTCACTGGAAGTGGTATTTTTACATAGCACATATGTGAAGATAAGCCTATTTACTCCTCATATGTGAGTTTTATATTTGTGAATTTTATTCCAGTTTAAGGAGAATGGAAGTCTGAAACATGATCTCATTGACACCTGGTCAAATAATAAAAATAAACAGCTTTTTTAAATAAATAATTTTTGAAGAGTATACATTAATATTAAAACATAGTACTATAGAAGACTGTAAGCAAGTAGTATAAGAATAATATCGATTACGATTCGGAGTTAAAATACGTATAAAACATTAACAAAATGACTGATATCAATAACATTTGTCAATAATTGTCTTAGGCTTACATTATTATATTTGATAGAGTAAGGTTAGTCTATTTAAATTAGAACACATTGTATGCAATGGCAATCTTATTAGTATATTATCTAGCCATAGGTAATTTAAACATATTAAATTGTCTAGAGGAGGATCAGGGTACACTAAAATATAATCCAGCAAGACAAAAATAGTCTATTTGATTATGTAAGAACTTTTAGCTATGTCCGGGTTAACATAAATATGAATGTAAGGATGTCATTTTAAAAATGTTAAGCGAGATCTGTTAATTATAGTCTCTTTCGGGATATATTCCATAAACTCTAAAATATCAAAATTTTATAAACTTTCCTCACTCCAACTCCAATTGAAATTTTTGACTATGATAATGCGTATACAAAATATTTGATGCATACTCCAACTTAGTACGAATTATATATTATTTTTATTGAATTGATATTTTAAAGATTTTTGCAGCTTCCTATGATGAATGCTAAGATGTTTAGTGAAGACGACACAGTCTCATTAATATATTCATTGAATGAAAATTTATTGTCAAATATTACATCTAAATCCTTGGCAGAAATCTGCAAAAAATTACTTCTCTTTTATTTTATATGAGCATTCGATAGGATACCTTCTGAGAGTAATGCTCATAGATTTACATTTTCCCGAATTCAAATTTAATCTATTTTTAACTGACTTCAAAAAAAGGCGGAGGTTCCCAATTCGTCTGTATATACATATATATTATTTTATGTATATTCGCGTACAACTTTTATATTTATGAACCCATTTTAATTACATGTTTTCTTGCATTGGGTTCAGTATAGCTATAAGGTGGTCCCGTCTTAATTTCATTGGAACTGGATCTTGGATTCCGAAGAACACAACGGAACTCCTTATTTAAGTAGCCATCATTTTCTCATATATATATATATATATATATATATATATATATATATATATATATATATATATATATATATATATATATTAAGGGTGCCCGCAGAGCACCATTAATAGATCTACCCATCACTGAAAATTGTAAAATAATAAGTTTACAAAAAAGCGACTTCAAAAAAAAAGTAACAACTAAAAAGCAAGAAATAAATGTTTTCTACAATTTAATACTTATTTGTTGTTTTGCTTAATGTAGTTAAGAAATTATTGTTTATTATGTAATTATTATTAATCATTTTATATAATTTTGAAGTCGGTGCCATACAATATTAGTAATGCGAATGCTGGCCCTCGGCAATTTTAAATGTAAACTCGTTATAGTAGCAAGGTATATATTTTTTTATGTTTTACTCGGCACCGACTTAAGAATTATATAAAACAATTAATAATAATTACATAATAAGCAATAAATTCTTAATTACATTAAACGGAACAACAAATAAGTATTAAATTGTTGTAGAAAACATTTATTTCTTACTCTTTAATTGTTACTTTTTTTAAGTCGGTTTTTTTTAAACTTATTATCTTTGCACAAAATCGTATTTTAGTAAATTGGTTCTGACTGATGGTTAACTGATCTGAAGTCGTCTGCTAATCTGTAGTATGAAATTATAGTCACTATAATTTCATACTACTCTAGTCACTAGTTACGCTAGTGATCTTAACAAATACTAAACATTTCATAACATAAATAAATATGTAAGATTGGTTTAACATTTGGTTACGTAATTACTCGAGGGAAATTAAAACACAGTATTACTATACTTAAAAATAACAAAATGATCTTTATTATTTGCTTCCTGACCATTTTCATGTTTCGTTAACTTTATACATATGTATATACAACAAAACTAGACCAAATACCAAAATTTCATTACCTTCGCGACCAAACATCCTACACTACTTTACTCTTTACTTCCCTACTCTAAAAGGGTGGTACCGGAATCCTTTCAGATAGCGTCAAAAATGAGTGGGGTAGTTTTCATAAGTGCTTCCAGCATTAGAGGTTCCACTTTAATCTAACGCTAACGTTTTTTAGCCGTAGGTCTATTGCCATTGAAATAAAGAATACTATCATTATAAACGCAATGACAATAGGCTTAATGCACAATGCCTAGCTAGCGCACGTGAAATGACAAAGCTCGGAAACCACCCCTAATCCAACAAGTATAACTAGAAACACACATGCAGCATTTCACAATACCTTCACTGTATAACCGGCACACGTTCCGCGACTTTTATCGTCATACCAGGGGTTCTAAATTATAGAGCGGTGATCCACGGGGTGGTAGGGTTTGTATGAGGGATATTTACGTATATTTTTCGAAAATTATGTGAAATTTGAGAATTTGTCATTCGAGTACATGTAATATAATATAATGTGGATAATAATTAAAAACAATTTGTCGATATCAGCTACGTTTGAAATTACTTTTAAGTGTCAGGTTTATCTAAATAATTATTTAATAATTATGAAAATACATTATGTTGAATTTAGGGTAGAGCAGTTTAAATTTGGATGTTATAATTATTCAAAATGTTGATATTATAATTACAATTACATACATGCCAAATTGAAAATGAAATATAGGGTGTTTCATTTGGAACTATGGGATGTGATTTGTGAATAAAACTGATAATATTTAACAAAATGAGGTTTTTTATTCTTCAACATAAGATGGAGACGATGCGACTACAAATGGAAAAAGAATATCGTCCATATGGCCACCTCGACTCATCTGGCATGATGTGATTCACTTAGCAAAATTGTCTATTACACAGGCACATAAATCTGGCTCTATTTTTCGAGTAACACGTTGAATGTTTAGTTGAGGGTTGAGGCCATTGATTATTGATGGCTGGGTGGCGTACACTTTTCCCTTCACATAATTCCAAAGAAATAACTTAAGTGGTTTTAAATCACATGATCTTGCAGGCCAATTGATGTCAGCATTCCACGAGACAACACGATTAGGATATTTGGTATGCAACAATGTTATGGTTGCACGTGCTATATGACATGTTGCATCGTATTGCTGAAACCATATGTTTTTTTAATCGAAATCATCAATTTGGTACAAAAAAATTGTTTAACATGTCACGATAGCGGTCCCCATCTACTATGATAGTATTGTCAGCTCAATTCTCAAAGAAGTATGATCCAATTAATCCACCACTCCAAAAAGCGCACTAAACCGTGCATCTCTGTGAATGTATTTCTTTTTTGTGAACAGCATGTAGATTCTCTGCACCCAAATTCGACAATTTTGTTTGCAGACGTATCCGTCAGAATGAAAATATGCTGAACAAAATTTTATTGCAAAAATCAGCATCACCTTCTTTCTAAAAAATTTAAAAAATCGAAAATCTGTAAATTTGTAAGTCTATTTTTGGTTTTATTGATTCCAAATTGCCTCCTCTAACACCCTTTCTAAAATTCAATATTATCTTTCTAATACTCTGCCTAGAATACTTACCAAACTTATAGGAAAAAAATAGATGTAGAAGTTCTATCTGATAAAATGTAGACGTGAAAATTATAGATAGGGATCATTAATGAGCAGAAACATAGTTGAGAAAAATTATAAGTCAACAAGAATCGGAGAAATATAAACTAATTTTAATGAAGCTAGAAAACAAGCAGATAAAATAGACAGAAATGAAAAATGAAAGAGTGAGAATAATTGATATGTAAAGTGGAATAAATCTTTAGAGTAGTTGATCCACTATGTTGCTGAAAAACGTTAGACTAATATTATTCTTCTTCTTTCTTCTAAGTAGGTCAACGACATGTTTCTCTTCGATGAATATCATCGGTACTATGAGCTGTTTATCTATTTTTACAGAGGATAGGCAGCTAATCTGGCCCTCTAACCCTCCTCTTTCTTCCGGGCTTGGGACCGGCAACAGTACTACTGGGCTACTCAATCCACCCAGCAGTACTGCAGGCTGAAAACTTAGACTAATATAAATCTCAAAAAGACATGAAGACTGAGAATGACAATGGAATGTTTTCGATTTTTTGGGATAGATGATGTTCAAAATCTACGGAATTATCAGTGTAATACAGTAGTATTTACTTCAGTCATAGCAGGAGATAAACTACTATCTTGCTTTAGTGTCACCGTGGACAAGTATTCACAGATTAAATATTACATCGATATAGTTCACTATAACACATTCTGCCGCGATAAACATGGCAAAGTTATTTGTTGTAAATGATAGATGATGTAGTAAAACATCGAAGTACGATTAAATTCTCGAATATTCAGCACGTCATCTTGTAAGCTCAAAGTAGTTTATCAAATTGTTCTCAAATTTTCAGCGTGAAGTCAGCTGGATTGTAACTATGTTCCCCACCGTGTTCTTTCCGGATGAAAAGGCAACGTAGAACACAATTATACTCATATATATTGACTCACTTGGAATTGCACTTAAAAACTATTAACATATTAAGTTATCAGGGAATATGCATTTACGGCCTTTAATACATATTTGCGAATAGTAAAAGGTGGTTCAACCAAAACGCACGATGTTAATTGTAAATAAAACAAAAAGTTTTCAGAGAATTATCTTAATGTTTTTTATTACGATAGAAGGATCTATGACAATTATGTGTGAAACAAAATATCGGCCAAATGCTCGCCACGGCTTCGGTGGCATACCTCTATCCGATGGTCCATATTTTCAATGACTCTGAGATATAATTGAGGTTCAATGTCGTTAATGTGCCGAATTATCTCATCCTTTAGCTCTTGAATTGTTCCTGGCTTATTGACGTATATTTTTTCTTTTAAATATCCCCAAAGAAAGAAGTCCAATGGTGTCAAATCACATGATCGTGGCGGCCAATTAACATCGCCACGACGTGAGATAACACGGCCATTGAATCTCTCGCGCAAAAGTGCCATTGTCTCGTTGGCTGTGTGGCAAGTGGCACCATCCTGTTGGAACCACATATCGTCCAGGTCCATATCCTCCATTTTTGGCCACAAGAAGTCCGTTATCATCTTGCGATAGCGAAGACCATTCACGGTAACTGCTCGGCCGACCTCATTTTCGAAGAAGTACGGCCCGATGACGCCGCCAGCCCATAAACCGCACTAAACAGTCACTTTTTGTGGATGCATCGGCTTTTCAACAATCACTCGTGGATTCTCATTTGCCCAAATACGGCAATTCTGCTTGTTAACGAATCCACTGAGGTGAAAGTGTGCCTCGTCGCTGAAGACGATTTTCTTTGTAAAGTCACCCATTCACTTTTGTCTGTTCAACCAACCATTCGGCGTATTGACGACGCTTGAAATGGTCAGTAGGCTTCAGCTCTTGAGTCAATTGAATCTTGTAAGAGTGTAAATTCAAATCTTTATTCAAAATTCGCATCAGTGATGTTCGTGAGATGTTCAATTGTTGGGCACAATGACGAGTCGAGGTTGACGGCTCTTCTGCTAAACTATCGCGAACAACAGCAATGTTTTCCGCAGAACGAACTGGGCGAGCATGCACAGGTGTTTTCACATATCCTACAGACCCAGTTTGCTGAAATTTGCGCACACTTCTCCCGATTGTGGACACATTTGGTCGATTATGCTGACCAAAAAAGTCACGAAGTGCACGAAATGCATTTTGATTTGAACGCCCATTTTCGTAAAAGGCTTCAACAATCTTAACGCGCTGCTTAATTGTGTACCTCTCCATGGTTGAATTTGTCAAAGACTGAAACAAAGAAATGTCAAATTAAGTTGGGCAAAAAACTTGACGTTAGGGTGTGACTCACAATTAATATCGTGCATTATGGTTGGACCACCCTTTACAATAAACTTCATAATAAATGAGATGAATTGAACTTCTTCACTGCGTGACTGATACTCGCAGCACAGTTCACTTCTTGCAACATCAAATATTCTTCAGTAACGTCTTCTTTCATGTTACATGTTATAGCAAAGTAAAGATATGTATACCTTTTATTATTTTAGTGGTTGAAACATTTTTGGAACCCCTGGCTACTCCTAAACCCTACACCACCTTACCGTCGCATTCGGCTAGTTAATTTAGCATATGCGTGTACCAAATCAAGTTTCAATCATTATTTTTGTTATCTCAACCCACACCCCTTCTATCGGACTTGCCACCCCGCTGCACATGCATAAATTCAGCATGTGTGTACGCACTGTCAGTTCCACCCCACACCCTACAGACATGATTATTATTATTCATTCCAAGCGATGCAGAGTCATTTAGAAATCAGTAAGGGTAGCTGATCATTCCATTTGAATGAGTGCCCACGTGGCTCATGTCACATGAAGGCCGATATAGGGCATAGTTTTTATTGAATAGAGTAATTGGCGACACGCGTGTCTCGAGTTCTCGTGTGGACGTTGGCACAATGGAAAATTGTCGTTTTAAAATACGACTTGTAATGCAATCTGTAAGATAATCTGTCCAGAAAGGATTTAGCTGTAACGTATTTTCACAGTTTGACACATTTGCGTATATACCCTATATACATTGTAAGACAAGCACAACATACAATTTGTTTAATGGATCTTTGCCCGTGTATCAATTTAGTGACGACACACGGATCACATGCTACACCACTCGCAATTTTTACTAATATGCTACAATTATCAGCACATATGTCTAGCGACATATGTTTCAATCAACTACGTACGGCGTAGACATAGTTAATAATTTGCCGAACAAAATGCAATTATGAAGTCACGTCTTATTTTTGTTGTATAATTTGATTCATTGGCGTCTCAATATTCTTGTAAAATTTATTTCACTTTGGTTTTAAAATAACCTAAACTAAATCTGTAACAAATATACACTCATACATATTTTGCTGGAAATATCACTTCCATTGAATGTTTTTGTGGAGAACCATTTAATCTGTCTATGTCATAGGTTGACGGATTTGTATTGTACTAACTGTTATCCTAAAATAACAGTTAGATTGAAGATGATGGTGGAATATTTCAATAGGATAATGCACCTATTCATTCTGCAAGGTCCACAAAAAACTGATTTCAACAGTATGGAATCGACCTTACGCCATGGCCAGCATGTCCTAATTTTAAACCGATAGAAAATCTATGGGGGATTATGGCAAGAACAGTATACAATCCTACGAAGCCCTCAGTTGAAAATGTTGAACTGAAGCATCGAATTGTAACTGCCTGAAATGAAATTCCAGAGGAAAGTTTAAACAATTTAATAAATAGTATGAGCATTCGCTCATTAAATGTAATAGGAAATAAAGGTAAATGGACCATGTCTTTTTATGTCCGTATCGACAAAACGTTTTTTTGAGAAAGAAAATCGATGGGCAGTATAGTAAAAAAATTTTGGAACTTTGAACCACTTTATGAGAATACAGATTCTGTATTGTAGGATGGCTCATGAAGGTTGATTGTATAATGAAAATAACCTACTTAAAATAAAATGTTTCAGCTATTACCTTTCCGCACTCCACTATAAGCGGAAAAGTAATGTAGTCGTGTAAAGAGAAAGTGAAAACACTAAATTTCTTTTTGGGTTTATTTTTCGTTTTTTTGGCCTAAGACAAAGAAAATGGTTTTTAAAATTTTTTTGCTGTGTGTGTGTCGTCGTTGTCGTCGGTATTTATTCTTGTTAGCACGATAACTCAACTAAATCGTATCGGATCGATCGGGTTTTGACTGATTCTGATTGGGGACGTCTTCCAGACGACACCTATTGATTTTGAGGTTGATAGCACTCACCACCCCCTCCCTTGGGTCTACTTGAGATTTTTTTTTTTTTAGCACGATAATTCAATTAAATCGTGTCGAATCGATCGGGTTTTGACTGATTCTGATTGGGGACGTCTCCTAGATGACACCTATTGACTTTGAGGCGTATAGAACACACTCTACCATGTTCATGGGTCATGAGGAAGCGAAATGGTGGACTATTTGAGAAATTTGTTTGTTAGCACGATCACTCAATTAAATCGTGTTGGATCGTTCGGATTTCGACTAATTCTGATTAGAGACGTCTACCAGACGACATCTATTGATTTTGAGGTGGATAGGATACACCCCACCCTGTCCATGGGTCATAAGAAAGCACGAGGGTGAACTATTTGAAAAAAGTAAAACTGCCGCATAAAACACATATTCTGCACTTATGTGTTAGTTTATTTTTTCTCGACCACTCAATTTCGAGATAAAGATGTTGTACGCGTGGAAAAGTCCGTTTTAAGGTTTTAAAACTGTTTATTTTTTACACAAGATAAACTTAATTTGAATTCAAAATAAAAAGCTAGTGCTGGTATACTGATAGACAGTAATTTATTACCGTCGTTGTCATATATATGACTGTACAAATTCGGCAAATGTTAAAAGTCAATAAAAATTATGTTGAACATGAAGTATTGCCTTATTTAAAAATACCACAAATCTTGAATATTTATTTTTATTCTTGTCCCATAATATGTTATTATATGCATAATTAGCTTACACATGATTTACATATATATTGTTTTTTGCAAACTATGAACTATTGAAATAATAGCAATTATATTTTTTACACCCTATATGTTCAGTGATAAAAAAATATATGTATGTATGTAGGTGACTATACTGATAGCAAGTAATGACTATAAAGGAAACAGCTGTTTAATAGTACTGTGTTACTTAATACTACCATTTGTAACAGTCCTGTATATGAATAATTTTAGAGATAAATTGTTTCCTCACCCGGGTATTAAAGCTGCCTACAGTGAGTGCCTCATCAGTGATGTTACTTGAGGGTAATTCAGTCGAGATATCGTTACTTGACTTGAGATATTTAAAACACTGTAGGTACAAGCAATTCAGTTTACCTTAACTGTCATGCCTGACTACTAGTTTTAATCGTTGTAAGTTTATATTATATAAATTATTATAATTTATACATAATTGCTTACATACGGCGCATCCAAATGGACAACTATACTGATTGTTAACGTGCCTAGCTCATGTGTATAAACGTGAATAACTATTACATATTAATCGAATACTGCCTTTCTTTTTAAAATCATTTTTCCTAAAATGATATATAATTGAAATAATATCTGAAATGGATTTTCTTATTAGTGAAGCGGCTCTAGTTTTGACTCTGATAAATCTAAGAATATTAAGATAAATTTCCAGATTTCTATTACAGCATCGACGACACTGAAAAAAAAATAGTATAATGAATAAAATTACCCTAACCGCTTATTAACATCCACATCACTACCAAGTTACTGGGACGGGTTAAATGTCAAAGAAAAGTTATACCTAACCTCTTCACCTCTCGCGGATAATAAACCACTGGTTTACCGTCCGTAATCACCTCCTGCCAGGATTTCCTTCATGGTCACTCACACTATTTTATTATCCATTAATTCAGCTCGAAATTATGGTCGTAAATTATGATCGCTCATTATTCTTATACCACTTTATCATTAAAATGAAGATTTAAGGCGAATAAGAAACGTATTTTAATAACTTTTGGCTGTAATTCCAGTAAGTAATGCAACGATCATATTGTAATACACTTCTGGTCAGATTAATTGGAGGACTTAATAACTGCAATGGCGTCTGTAAAAGTAAATATCATGACGACCTTATGATCGTAACTTTTTTAATGTAAGAACATACTGTTGTTACAAGCAACTCACTGTTTTCAGTTATTTTTAGTTATGATACACATGAAACTACAAGTTTCAATTATGATACTATCCTTAAAATGCTTTTTTTCACAGTGACTGTTAATAAGTAAGCAATACAGCTAACAAAATTGCAGTTTTAATTTACTGATAGGCAACTTATTTAATTATTTATTAATAAGAATAGACTGGAACACATTATATACGGTTTTATAATAGCTGTAAATCGTTATCTATAGAAAATTAGGAAAGGTGGTTATCTTAAAAATGTAGATAGTACAAATACAAAAAAAAAAATGTAAGTACAAATAGGGGACAGGTATAGGGGTGAATTATATAACCGTAAATAACGTTCGGGATTTGTTTATTTACTCAATAGTGATAGCTACTAAAGGTATTAAATTTGAGAAGGTCGAAACATTTTTAAAGCATGACGATTAAGAAATGCTTAAACACGTTCAAGAACCATTCAAAAATAATCATTATCATCATGAGGCCTAAGACTGGTTGGACGCTAACCTCCAGCTTCTCCTATCTTGTGCTAACCTACTCATTTCGCTAATTATGCTACAACCTACATCCCTTACTATTTGCGAGCAGTAGTCTAATCTAGGCCTACCTCTGCCTTTCTTCACTCCTACTTCTGCCTTAAAATATCGCGGACTATTCCCCCATGTCTCAGCAAGTGACCTACCATTCTATATCTTCTCTTCTTTATGTTTTTCCACATACTTCTTTTTTCACCGACTTTCTCTAATACTTCTTCGTTTCTAACCCTATCAGTCCACGGTATTTTCATCATTCTTCGGTAACAGCATATCCCAAAAGCTTCTAATTTCTTCCTACTTGCTTCCCCTACCGTCCAGATTTCGCAACCGTATAGTGCCGTGCTCCATACATACGTTTTCAAAAATATCTTCTTTGTTTCTAAGTTTATTATCCCCGAGCATAAATGTGCTTTCTTTTTGTTAAAAGCTACTCGACCCTGCGTTATTCTTTGTTTTACATCTTTATCGGTTTTTCCATCCCAATTTATTTTCTTTCCTAAATAAGTGAAGTCTTTAACTTCCTCCAATCTTTCATTATTATTTTGTACTTTCGTTTTTGCTCTACTCTCGCACCCTCTGCACACTAACACTTTAGTTTTGTTTTTATTTACCCTCATTCTGTATTCCTCTGTCAACACTGCCTCCATTTTATTCAACGCTGATTCTAATTCCTCCTTACTAGATGCTAATACTGCTATATCATCCGCGAATCTCAGCATTTTTAGTTTCTGTCCCTGTACTTTAATCCCGGAATCCACTCTATCTTTTACCACATTAATCGCCTCTTCGATGTACAAATTAAAAATTAGTGGTGATAGTATATCGTTGTCTTACTCTTTTCCTAATACCAACTTCCCTTCTTTCCTCTTCTACTTCTATAACAGCAGCTTGCTCTTTGTATAGATTGTGTACTACTCTCCTATCTCTATACTTCATTCCCGCGCTCTTTAGTATCTCGAACATTTTTTCCCATCTTACATCATCAAAAGTTTTTTCTAAATCTACAAATCCTATATAAGCGCTATCTCCTTTTTCTATTGTTTTCTCTAACATTACTCTTAGTGCCAGAATAGCTTCGCGAGTCCCCTATTTCGCCTAAACCCGAATTGGTTTTCTCTTAGTATTTCCTCCGCTCTATTTTCCATCCTCTTCTGCACTATTCTGGTTAAGATTTTTGACGCGTGGGCAGTTAGGTTAATCGTTCTAAAGTTCTCGCATTTGTCGGCTCCTCTCTTTTTCGGTATAGTAACGATAATGTTCCTCTTATAATCCTCCGGCATCTCACCCGTTTCGTATATGTATTTTACATCCTATTCAAACATCCTATTTACTACTTTCTGTCCCGCACATTTAAATATTTCCACTTGTATTTTATCTACACCCGGCGCTTTATTGTTCTTTAGCCCCCTTAGTGCTATTTCAAATTCCTCTCTCAATATAGGTTTTCCCACATCTTCTCTATCGATGCATTCTTCCTTTCATATCTCTCCTTATTCTTGACCCTCGTATAAATTTCTTAAGTACTGCTTCCATCTATCCACTTTCTCCTCTCTTCCGATCAGTATGTCCCCCGATTGACTCCTAACGTTTTTACTTATTGGTCCTATATCCCTGAAGTTCCTCTTAATTATTTTGTATCATCGGTCTTACCTACTTGGAGCTTATCTTCTACTTTTTTGCATTTATCCTCTATCCATTGTTATTTCGCTTTTCTACAATTTCTAATGATTTCCCACTTTATTGACTTATAAGTCTTCAGTCCTTCCTCGTCTCGTCTGTTTGTTTACAAAAATAATAGTGAATTTTATTTTCAGAAAATATATATAATGAATATGGGATATAGAATGAATATAAACACCATTTACTTTCTACAGATTTCTAACACTATTAATTTTAAAAATGTTTGTAGAGAATATTAAATGTTAAAGTTTTACTTCTAAAAACTATTACCACTATTATTGTGATGCGTGAAAACTTATTCGATTTGATTTATCTTTAAATTAATTTAGATGAAATATGCATCATTTTTCAAAGTGAATATGCAGTGTTTAGCACAATATTTGCAAATAGAAACCAGAATCAAGATGTGCTGAACAAATTTTTGTTATTCTTTTATTTGGTTATTATTTTGTTCATTAATAAATGAAAATACATTAACTATATTAAATAAAAAGTACCTATTAAATATAGTTTATTTTGTGAACAAAATATGTGAGAGATAAAAATTATAATTACTCTTTAAATAGTGTATAATGTCAACAGCATATTATGCTCTTACTTTTCATTAGTTGCTTATTTTTTCTTTGGGATTTATGATGAGATCACGGAAAAAAATATATTGAAGTCTGTGGACCTTTTGAAAGGCAAGCGAGAATTTGAAAAAAAAATTCTGATGGTATTCTTATGTTTATTTAAAATTGTTAAATGTAAACATTTTTGAATTCAAGATCTGAAAACTAGAAAATCATAGATTGAATTTTCTTTTTTTAAAATTACTCTGTAATCTGCCCTTTGAATATCACCTAAAAATTAAAATTTGTTTTATGTCCCTCAAGTTTTTTGCCTAGTGTAGACTGTTTTGTATATCTAGAGGGTATTTCATACGGCCCAATATTTACTTGTGGCTTTCGCACATGTTTATTATATACTTTAATGATTAAAAATTCACTTATTTTCCATAATTGCCAAATAAAAAACATGCAAAATTGGTCCGCAGTTAAAATTTTAAAAATAAATCAGATTTATCACGCAACTGGACGGAAGTCCGTAATAGGGGAAAGAACTCTCTGTTTATTACTCTTTCTTGGTGTAATACGAATACGCGTAATTACATAGGTCGGCTCATGAAACTAAAAAATGTATGTAAGAAAACTAATACTTATATATTTTTTAAATAGAAAATAAAAAATGTACTGTTTCTGTTACTTGTTATCTTTACAAATAAGGCACAAATACTGCTTCGTCTAACAACGTACCGCTCAGAGTTATTCGTAGTCTGAATAAGATAGTATTTTAGACATTAATTCTACTTTCTTGTTAGATCACATTAAAATAACTGGTACTTGAATGTTGTATTCCACCGTTTCACTCCCAACTAACTCAACTTTGGAATTTCAAATTGTGTCCTCTATTATATGACTCGTGATTCTAAGAAGCTTAGTTGGGTTAAACATGTTCCTATGGTCTGGATTTGAAGCTTAGCTCTAGTAGCAACAATGTAGGACGGAATAAATAGATGGTCCTCTTATTTCTTCTCCAATTTTTTTTAATGATTATTTCATCCCCAGTTGGTTTTGTTATGGAAAGTACTGACGTACTTTCAATAACATTGCAATAACGCCCACAGACTTACAAAAATAGTGAGGTGTTGAGGTTGAGTACTATTGATGCACAACAGTATCGGCCTTTTGCGACAAGATTTCTGAAATTTAAGGTATTAATGAATTTAATAACATCAACTTTGGACTGTTTAAAGAACAATATATTTGTTATTAAATTAAAACTAAAATTTAATGGCAGTATAAAACAGTATAAAAATGTAACGTATAAAAAAAGTGTATAAAAAATAGAGAAAATGACTACGACAAAGTTGTGAAGTAAAATTAATTATCATCAATTTCATACCAAAAATAACATTGTAGCTTTGGCGTTAGCAAGGATAAAAGTGAATTTTGCCTCGACCGGGAATCGAACCTGGCTCTCCCAATTTCCGGTTAGTTACTCTGACCGCTGAGCTATCGAGGCACACTCATTATCCTTGCTAATGCGCCAGTTTAATGCGTCACTACAGTACTCCCTCCCTAGAGACATGGTTTGTCTCGATACAATTTAACGTAATGTGACCGTGTTCGCCATTCTTACGAACCGTTGTTCGGTAACCCCCGGGACTATAGGGCGATGGATAGGACGGGAATCTAATCCGCGAATTTGAGATGTAAGGGAGGTTGCATATACTGGAATGAATCACATCACGTCGTGGTCACCACTTTGGCGTTAGCAAGGATAAAAGTGCATTTTGCCTCGACCGGGAATCGAACCCGGCTCTCCCAATTTCCGGTTAGTTACTCTGATCGCTGAGCTATCGAGGCACACTCATTCTCCTTGCTAATGCGCCAGTTTAATGCGTCACTACAGTAGCCTAACGCGCAAAATCTATGGGGTAAATTGAAGGCGACTACATCAAAATTATCCCATTTCTCGAGGAATTTTAATCATGTTCTAATTCTAATACTCTAGGGTTTATTAGCACTAAACTTGCAGCGAATAATTTACATTAAAATGTATATATTCTTTTGTAGCTTTTAAGGGCTGTAACTTTGTAGAGATGCATTTTTGTATATAGCTAAATTGGATCAAAGCGACTTGCTTAAACCTCTCGCTACTGCTATATGATTTTGGCTATGTCATATAGATTTACCCTATATAATTAAATTATCGTTAATGCAATAATAACCATTATAATTATATGAATAAATTTGGTGTATGCGGTACTAATGATATAATTTTAATAACTAAATATGTATATATACTAAAGCTCTTCTCGTCAAACTGGACATTTATTAGTTTACTTTGGAAGCCGACTACCAAGAATGTTTATTTTAAACCAGTGTACATGCATTAAAAAGTGATTATGTTATATCTTAAAAGGATCAAAGGTGTTAGACAAATCCTAATTAACACGATTCAGACTTAGATAAATACTAAGCGCCTTACGGCTTTTAAGTAATGAAATGAACATCTTCCATATGAGGATCTGCAAAAACCGCCGCCTTATTAGATGCTTAAAATAATGGTACCATTATTTTAATATCTAGAAAAAGACAGCTGTAGTTCGGTACCTAAAACAGTTTCAATATTGACAGCAAAAGTTTTATACATTAAAGGCGGTTTATACTCGATGGTAAATTTTACTTTGTTACAATACTGTTTTGCACATTGATCGATACATCAATATTTAATAAAAAACATTCTGATTAATGGATTTATTTTACTGTTATTTACTGTAACTCAATCGATAGTCAAATATAACATATCGAATATAACACTTCAAAAACCCCAGACTATAATGAATAGAATGTTGTTAGTTGTTATTTCATTTCATTTTCCTTTATACATAACCTTAGACTCATACCTATTCCAATGTTCCTTTAACAACGGAATTCCTTTGGAAACAAATTCTGGTGCAGCAGCTTGCCACATAGCCATACGTTTTTGAATGCCATGAATCCGTTTGCAGACGATATTTGAATACGATGGGCATTTAGGTCAGTTGCTTAGAATTGAAGGTAGCCTCTCGTAGAGGTGACTGCAACAGTGTCATTCGTAGTGGGTGGACTGGAGGCGGACGCAGTCCGTGGAGATGGAGTCGGCTCAGGATTTGAGGTGACATTGTATGTTTGTGTATCTGTCCTCGTCTATATATGTAACCTTTCCTTTTGCAACCCCAGGTTGTCGGGGAGGGAAGTCACATTCTGTGCGTGTAAACTTTAAACTTTCTTATTAAATGCGTTCAGTAATTTCTGATTTTTTTTTAAAGATTGGGCGTAGGTGAAAAGAAAACAATCTCCTTCTTAATCTTATAAATTCAATTTTTAGTATTTCGTTATTAAAATTTATTAAGTTTTGTACATGGTTGCGTAAAAATCTCTCTTTTCCATAAGTTTCTCCTAGAGTACTGTTTTAAAATTCTGAATTATGTTTTTTATGTTAATTATGTTAATTAGTTATGTATTATTTTTTGGTGCCAAAAAAAGACTAGGAGAGGGTAATAATTAGTTATTATCTATCTTCAGAACATAAAGATGTTATTTCAGAATGTAATGTCGGCAACGTTTTTCGACCTGCTTGAGAAAGTTTTCATCTGGGGAGCATTTATTGTATGCTAAGATCATATAAATTATGTTCACAAACAGCATAATGCTATTAGTTCTATATATTACATATACAAGTACGTACATTAAAGGTCGTTATTCTCAGTACTAGGCAATATACCACTATGATTTGGTTCTACTCGAAGAAAACATTTTCTCTATGGTGCCACTTCATGAAATTTCTTCTGAACATAATCCTTTTTAATTCAAAGGAAATGGTATAATTTGTATGTCATTTTTCAATTGTTATATATATTATTCTAGATGTACCTACTTTTTGATTGATAGTCGCTATAAATGCAGATACGTAGGGGTTTTTTTTATCTTTTTGCGAAAATTTTAGATTTACTTCTGATGCCTATTGTAATAAAATGAGAATATCTTGATTTCAACATAGCATGGCTTTTTTGAAGAAGAGTCTGATCTTCTGTTAATATAAGATAACCTTAAAATATCCACAAGTACAAGAGACATGACGAAATGGTTGTTTAGGTAATACTGGTGTCTACTATTACTTCCACGGCCTGTCTTTCGAAAATATCAGTTTTCCAGAACTTCGCCAAAATAACTTAAAATCTCAAAAATAATTCACTTTAAGGCTAGAATGTAAATATCAAGATCTCTTCTATCTATGAAATTTATTACAGGGTATTTTTAAATCGAAATTTTTAAAGGCAAAAATATATTTGGAGATGTTGCAAAATACTCTAGAGTGAGTCTAGAGTGAATATAATGACCGATATTATTAGGAAGTATTTATATCTTGTGTCTGTCTTTGTGTACAATAGAGTGATCTATTTGGGTTCCAGATCTAATGCTTTTAAATTTATTTTGACGGGGCTACATAAAAAGGCATATGCTGTGCAACCCGCTAAAACGAGAGTTTGGAGTAGAGAATTACTGAAGAATGTAACCTAATTTCTGCATAAACGGTTGAACGAGTGAGAGAAAAGTTTGATAACACGATGTTGTTTTGTTAGCAAAAGAGAGGAAGGAACATTTTGGTAATATTTTTTAATTTCTTTAAAGATATCTGGAAACATTTTATTTTCATTAGTTTGTTTTTGTGAAATAAATTTATTGTTTTCTATGACCCTAACATTCTCATGAAAACAGCTAAATAATTTTTGAGGTGATTTGTACCAAGATAAAACTAATTCTTAGTTTTTAGAGGTAGACACTATCTGAAAAGTTTGATGGTATGCCAATATTAAATGTTATCGTTTGTTTTTAATTATTTAAATATATATGTCCACTTAAAAACGTTTGAATATATACCTATTTAGAGCAGCCTGCTCATGCCCCTCATACGTTGTCGTGATTTAAAAATAATTTTCAAAATGACGAACCAACGCCATCTTTGATGATTATATCACTATTTATCAACTAAAACATTTTATTTGACTTTTATTTGACTCTTTAATGTAGGACTGACAGTTTTCGTTCTTTTAGGTCTGTCAATTTCTAATCTCCTAATCTTCTAATAAGTTATAGGGCACGAAGGGAGTTTTGACTATACAAAATTATTATTAATATAACTGTATAATAATTAAAATATTATACAGTTATTAATATAACTGTATACTATCTTTAAGTATAAATACTTCAATTAAAATTGTTCATTACGTCATCAGACTACAGTAAGTTGAATGACTTATAGTCTTATCTTGAGACTACATTAAATCGGACGACAAATATGTTGTAAGTGTTTGTATGAGATAATATTTAGTTAGATTTTCATTTTAATATGTTGTACAAACGGTTGTCGAAAGACAAAAATCAAACTTACCGCCATGAAAAATCGCTTTGGTTTAACTCAACTTGGGAGGTACTAATTATAGTCTACACCTTTCTTTTAAAAAAGGATCGTTGGCGTTACAATTCCCAAGGCGGCCGCTACTAACTTGAAATGATTCAATTTTCAGTAATTATGGGGCAAGGAAAATTGAAAATTAGTCATGTTTGTTTATGGCAGCTTTATTCATCTTCCTAATTTTAAATCTATTAACCAAACACAGAAGAATTTTTTACACATCAAACTAAATTACACTTGTGGAGATTAGAAATGACCACGTTCAGATTTCGTTCGATACTGATGCCCTCCTCGTTTACGCATTTTTTTACGGAATGTAAAATGTTCGTTAATTGCGTTTTGAACTCGACCACGATTATGGGTATTTGTAAGTGAATGTGTCTTATTTTACTCGATATGCATATATTCATGTAGCTGCTTTCTCTTTCCAGCGGATTAAGGTACTGACAGAAATTTATTACGACGTTAGTTACCCTCTCGAGCTTCAAAATGTTGGATTTAATGTTATGAAGTATGTTAACGTCGTTTTGATGGGGTAGGCATTCCAAAGCATTATTTCTATTGTATATTTTTCTAATTTCAAGGTCTCGTTGGTAGACACAATTCCTTGTGAATACATATCCCCCCTTGCTTGACTTGTACTCATTTAACACCTTCTTTAGGCTTTTAATTCTCTTATTGTTTTCCGTTTTTACGTCCATAATTATGTTTCTTAGTAACTCTTGGGCATTAGATTGTCTCTCATTTAGATCTCTGTATGCCTCTGATAATTCTTCTCGCAAGTTCTGTACTTCTATTATATATTTCTCTGCTACTGGCGAGGAGCAACTGCCCTTTCCCTAAAAGTAAATGTTTTTGGTATTGTATTAAATACATTTGTTTGCTTAATTATATAGTTATTAAATTAGTCACGAAAATTGCTATACTACACGCTCTTTTTACTTTTTCGCGCTCCACTATACGCGAAAAACTAAAAAAAAAATTTCTAGGGTTTATTTTTCGCTTTTCGGTATAAACAAAATGGTTTTTAAACCATTCTAACTGTTCTAACTGTTTCTGATCGTAAGCGTCTCCCAAATAATACCTATTGATTTTGAGGTGAATAGGACACACTCTACCATGTTCATGGGTCATGAGAAAGCACAATGGTGGACTATTTGAGAATTTGTTTTTGTTAACACAATCACTCAATTAAATCGTGTGGGATCGATCGGGTTTGGACTGATTCTGATTAAGGACGTCTACCAGACGACATCTATTGATTTTGAGGTGGATAGGACACACACCCACCCTACCTATGGGTTATGAGAGAGCACGACGGTGGATTATTTGAGAAAAATTGAAAATTAAAACTGTTTATTGAATGATAGAGATTGTCCTGTATTGTACCTGCAGCGCACTGAAAAGAGTAGTGTATCTAGAAGATTGATAGAATTGTCCATTTGCAGTGTACTATATATATTTCTGTATGTTTTATCCATCTTTATTTTTTAAATAATACGAGCTAATAGTAAGAGAAATATGCGTGTCTAATGTCTATCTTATATAATTGTTGTTAAGTGGGGAAGAGTGACAACTTTCATGCAAATATCTTCTGATTATGTGTCTTTTAAGGGGAAAGGCCACTGTGAAAATTTGAATTTTTTTCTTTGAAGTATATATTTTAAAAAATATTTACGTAAAACTTTAAATTAAAATTCTGAAAATTGACTGATTTACGGTCACTTTAGTGAGAGGAGGTAGCGCGATCGTCCTTGCCAAAAATGACTACAAAAAAAAATCAAAAATGGCAAGGACGACACTGTAGATGCTAATGAAGAACCATTATATGGCCAGAGACTAGATGGTTTAATGTAAGTATCAATATTTTAGGAAATACATAACTTTATATCCAAGAAGCAAAACGCAATGAGAACTTTAAACGCGCTTTTCTCGAAACAACTTTTTTCGACCTTGCGGCAACAAATACCGACAAACATTTGAAAATACTCGAAAACGAATGAGCTGATTTTCAATTTCTTTTATATTTGTAATTACAGTGGCTAAGTCTGTACGTAGCCGATTAAAACCATTTTTAATTACTATTTTTACAAACTGCTTGAATAAAAAATTGCCTTAAGAACAAAAAAATCAATCCGTCACCATTTTGTAAATAATCAAAGAAAAATATACAGCTACGGACAACGATAGCTACATTCGTATAGATATTGATAAAATTTTGTTTTTTATTGTATAATAACCCTTCACTGAGATATCAATGCCACGATGGAGGGAAAATTTTCTTAGTCGTCAAGTCAAGGCCCATATCTTTGTTAATATCTAAAAATTTCTTAATAAAAATTTATATAAAACAAGGTTAATATACACTTAATAAACTAGCAAGAATGCGATCCCTTTATTAATGGGTTATCATTGTCAAAAAATCTTAAAAATCGGTTATTTTTTCGGCCGTTACAGTGACCTGTCCCCTTAATGGTTTTAACAAAAAAGCAATAGTTAACTTTCAAGACAGCACGGGAAAATGTCTTTAACTGATTGAAATAAACATAAATGTGTGATCTTATATCAAAATAATAAAAAGTGTGGATGCTATTTTCTTTTACAATTAGTGGTGTCTATTAGTATTCTCTAAATTGTTTTTGAAATGTGGGTTACTGAGTGTTGATAATACACTTTCGTTTTATCCAGTCTCATGAACATTTATAGAAAATATGTTTATATTATCATCTGACACAAATTTTGGATGAAAATTTCGGAAATAATTAAGAAAATATAACTTTCATAAATAATTCACTTAAATTGCTACTTCGGTTGAGCTTAAACTAAATATATATATATATATATATATATATATATATATATATATATATATATATATATATATATATATATATATATATATATATACACTGCTAAAAATTTGCCATAGTAAAACTTAATCATTTTTTATGTTGTGAAATTGGTGTAAAATTTCACAATGTGTGGTATAAAACCTAATACCAGTTTAGTTAGTAAAATGTTACACTATAATAATTATAAACTTTTACATTTTATGTATACAACTAATATTAATACACAAAATCAGCATCCATGTAATCTCTTCACGTTGACACTCCTAAGCAAAAATTAATTGTGTTGGCCAAGTCTATTAAAATTTTTGCCGAGACTGAGTCACTGGATAATTTCACCAAATAATTATTATGTATACACACCTAACCTATTTGTATTTGACGATAATGAAGTAAACAAAATAATATAAATGCATGTTTTGTATCTGGAATTTCTTATTTATTGTCTGCTTATTATTTAATAACAATAATATATAAGTTTCACCAAGAATACGACTGAATTTGTATTTTCAGCGATATAACTACAAAGAGAAAAATAGAAATCTAGATTGCCGGCTTGGATTAAATCGGGCGTGTGTTCGATTCCCATATAAGTTGGTTGAGTTTATCTGTGTGTGTTCGCGGGAATTTTGGGGGTGAGGTAGAAGAGTAGCTCTGAGCTAAACCTATCTCCCGTAAAAACAAAGGTGAACAAAAATGAGTTACATTAGCCACAATTTAACATATTTACGTTGAATAAATGATGGTCAAATAAACGCGTTTCATTCATCACAAGTAAACTATTCTCTCAGTGTACAATTTAAGTCGTCTACTGAATGCCAATTTTTTTACCAGAAGTAACAGATTAATTAATTTTAGAACATTTATATTTATTTCGTTTCTCTGTATCTTATATATAAAAATTGCAGAAACCTTTACAGTAAATATAATTTCGATTAAAATAATGATAATTATTTACATTTCATTTCATCATACATATAAAATTATTCCTACTTACTTGCAATTGACTCAGCTGAAAAGCGTAATACAATATGAGTATGACCACTCTCATGTTTACTATTGCCCCCCTTAACTTCTGTCAGATCTTTAATAAGATCATTCATATTTGTTTATAGAACTTATGTTTATAAACTATCAAAATTCGCATTAATATTTATTATCCATAAAAGTTATATCGTGCTATCATAAGATTTAATTAAACATTACAATAAATATAAGTAGTTTGTGGAAAAAGTATAATATTTATTTATTATACATTTACTGTATTTAATATTTAATTAATAGATAAACCAGTATAAAATAAATACAATAAATAAATCATTTGTATACGATAGTCGCTAATATGAAAAGTAGGTCAGTTTGTCATCTACAATACTATACAATTAGTTAAAATATCAACGATTCAATCGCCTATCATGGTAAAATTTAGGGCTAAAGCAAGTTATGTTGCTATGGTGTTTATTGTGAAATGTAATGGAAATTATGATGATGCAAAATTAATTTTTTAAATTTCCTTCTCAATATACAGTACAATTATAGTCCTTCACATTATACGTCACAATAGACTGTTTAAGCTACTATCTCGTGGGTGATGTAATAAAATAAAACTGGTGGGGTAGTTTTAAATTTGATTTTCGATTGTCTATTGTCTATTCTATTGTCTATTTCTAGTTGTGACAACGAATATGCCACAATGAATGAAATATTAATGAAGAATGTTACCTTTGATAAGCTTATCGTACCATGAATGTTTATAGAGAAAGAGGTCAATTAATATTTCTGGAAATATATTTTTATTATGTACTAAAGCACACTTAAAAGTCAAAGTCGTACATGTCTATAAAGATACCATCACAACACTGACTTAGTTTTCCACAAAACACTAAAACACTATACGCTACACTCGACGCGCGTTTCGCCAGCGAAGTTGGCATCATCTAGAGATGATTAAAACCGATTTAAATTTTTCGATATTATTTGAAGTGCGTGAAGATTTTAATTTTAATTTTTAAGTTTAAGAAATTTTAATGTGAATGAAATTTTAAAATACTGATCGATGTTTGCAGGCCTTTAGAAACCAAATATCTGCTCATATTAATCTAATCTTAGCCCTAACTTTATGATAGAGATTCAGTTCCGTTGACCGTGAAGCCATCTTAATACTGGATTAGGTTGGAATCTTTGGTGTGAAGATAATACTGACTTAGTTTCCACATCATCTCCAGATGATGCCAACTTTGTTGAAGAAACGCGCGTCCAGTGTAGTGTATTATACGAGTAGTGTCTTGGTGTTTTGTGGAAAACTAAGCCATATCTTCACACCAAAGGTTGCAGCCTAATCCAGTAAAAAGACACCATTCTCGTTTTTAAGTCCCTTTGGGTTAATTTTTTTATATTTTAAGTCTATAAAAGCAATTAATAATAAACATTAAAGATATTCTCGTACATTTTATATATACGTATACACTTACATTCGTAATTAAATCAATGTTCAGTTAACTTATTAACTAGTTTCTCATTAACTAACTCATTAACTATTCAGTTAATTCATTAACTCATTAACTCGGTTAAACGCGGTTAATGGAAACCAAATTAATTATGTCTTAATCGAAATGGACATTTAGGCATAGAGAAATAGATTTTCTTCATCTAAATCTTGACGCTGGTTAGATGCTATGGAGTCATAGAGGTTATACATGTACATACAGACGAGGACAGATACACATATGCTCATGGAGAGAAGTCAGTCTCTCCCTACTGGGACTCGAATCCAAGGATATAATGACACTCCCAATACTGAGTCCAGTCTACTATTATGGACCACCATACGAATGATATTATTGCAAGAATCTCTATAGGCGAATACAATAGGGTACCCATCCATATTTTAGACGCGGAGCAAGCCTTTGATTATCATTAACTCACTGTTGACCAGTTATCTGAATGCCCACTGTATCATACAATTCTCGGACTTCCATAGTAAAATTCTGATTTGTATTTGTGTTTTGATTGAATTTTTGATATACGATATCTAACAAGAAAATAAGGAATAATTCAAAATATTCATAAATAAAGAGTAAAGGGGATGCTGAAAATATAAAAAATTGTGAAAACATTTATTTCTATAATATTCTTTTATATTTTTGCCGGGAATAGTCCCTCTGTAGACTCCTACAGTAATCGGCCATCATGTGACGATCCCACTGCCTTGATACCTGTCTTCCATTATTTTTATATCCTGATTAAAGCATTCACCTTGTTCCTTGCTATAATCTCCTAAGTTAGAAGGAAATTTGTCTAAATGACTATGCAAAAAATGTAATTTAATGCTCATGCTCCCAATTTTTCAAAACGTTTTAGCATCTTATGTACTAGTTCTTGGTAGTTATTTGCTTTGTGATCGTTCAAATTTTGATTACAGATACATAACTAAACCGTGCATCAGATTTTATCATACAACGGTCATAAATCTGTTAAAATTTGGATCTTTTACCAGTTTTAGAACTTTAGGACCATAAAGTATTCCTACTTTTAATTTCTAGAGTACTAGAGTACTCATGAGCAGATCTTAAATTTGTAGCAACATTTCTCTTTTCTTCCCCAGTGTTATAAATAGGATAGCCAGATATACATATTACCCATGAGTATTTATCTACTGTTACGAGAACATTGCAGTTCTCGTAAAAGGACTGTAGTGCCTGCAGAGCCAACCCTGCCTGCGTTTTGGAGAAATATTATTGAATTTTTGAAGTGAATACTTCTTTGGCGGCGTTCTGATCTTTGACGAGAATGGAGAGTGAATTGGAAAAAATGTAACATTTCGAGACTTCGTTACAAGAGAGAAAAAAGATATAACGTAGAGAGAATGAAAAAGAGAGCTATATATTTGGTATACCTAAAACACAGGCTTCGTTACAAGACAGAGTACACAGATATATAACATAGAGAGAAAGAGAAAGAGAGTTATACATCATATATATCAGTTTAGGCTATCCGCATCTCACTTTTGTGCGGTCCTTCGTCTTTAATGCCCACTCAGACGCTAAGTCCAAGGTCTAAGTTGCTTGAAGGGGGATAGTTTAGGAAGCATCGTACGATCAAGAGAGAGAGCCACGTATTCATTGAATACTAGGCAATAGAAGAAAATATAGTATGACGCGCATGTGCGCAAGTACGTACAACTCTGACTCCACATTGGAGTGGAGCAAGAGAGAGCGATATAAACTTAGTACAAAGCAATAGAATAGGATAGATAGATTGTCGCGCATGCGCGCGTTATAGATGTACGCGTCCAGACGCTACATATTAACAGCTGAAGCAACACGCGTGTGTACCGAATATTTATCATTGTGTTTTGTAATTATTTACGTTATTTACATCTGTGTTCTGTGATTATTTGATAATACCCTTGAACCGTTTAACTTGTTAAAATCTAGAAGATATAATATATTTCATTCACCGCTCCCTACTGGTTTATAGCCACACAGATGCAAACGCACTTGGAAGAGGCGAAGACAAAATCTCTTTGATTCTCGGGGTAGATTTCAGTGTAAATTTCGGATCCAATGATTCTTTGACGTTGATTAACTTTCATCGAGAAACATTTGGTCTGCTCATAAACAAAAATCCCAAAGAATCAATAACAAAATCCGGAACAACAATAGATGCAATTTTTACACGTTATATAGAAAATATCGAATCACGAACATAAATTTCATATTTTAGTTATCACAAACCAATCATATCAGTATTACCAATTGAACCACCAGCCGATGATAGTGTAGATAATGAATAAACCGAATATTTTTTACACAAATTTTATATTGTTATATTTCTTTTGAAATTATCCCTCTCCCTTTCTCCCTCTCTCTCTCTCTCTTTCAATCTCTCACTCTTAATCTCTCTCATTCTCTATTCTAAAGAAGTATTCACTTCTATCACGTGTACTGTGCTGCACATGATATTTTTTATTATGTTTTCTTATCATGATATGATTTCGAATTTATTTTGAGAATAGATAAATGAATAACGTCAAGAGCGTAAAGCTATTTTTGTATAAAACGTGTTGGAGTCAACAAAATAAAGTATTATTTCAAATAACATTATTATTTGATCCATGTTCAAATTCAGGTGGAAGAGTAACTCTGAACTAAAGATCTGTCCCATTGACAAAAATACAATTAAATAAATATAAATAAATAAATAAATACAAATTTAGACCTATTCGTATATAGATTTCGATGCACATGTACTTTCGCATTTATTATCGTCGACATAAGCAACAGGCGATGTCAATTTTCAGGTCGGTTAGCCATGTGTTCTGTTGCTTATCGAACCCCACTGTTCAGAACCTGTAACTTGTAACGTTTTTCTCATCTGGTGGTTAAGTAATTATTTGCATTTATCGGCATGGGGGTTTTAATTATGATTCCAGTACAAGTTGGGGCTGAATTCTGTCGTAAAAATATTACTTTGTGTCTTTGAAAAGCTCAACGAAGATGTTATGCGAAATTGGATTATGAAAAACATTGCAATTAGTAGTGAATAGTAATAACAAAGTAAAGAATCCAATTACTAGTCTCAGATCTCGATTTTTGTGTTAATTATAAGATCAGATATTCGGTTAATTTAATTAAGAATAAAAAAATCTGAAGTGAATTTAGCTGTACAGTGTGTTTAAATTCTTATGTTTAATAGCCTAATTATTGTTCTAATACTATCCTAAACAATATATTTTCATATGTTTTCATATTCATATGACAGGATCATTTTTAAAATAAGAAATCTAATGATGATCAAGAAAAGACCAAAGAGAAGAAGAGAGAGTATATGAAGAGAGTAAAATTTATTTTCAAAATTAATCTAGATGTCTATGACGTATTAGTATTACGCACAGAATTGTGAAATATTATCGTACATAATTAACCTTTTTTGTATTTCTTACCGTTTTCAGTAGATCTCTTATCTCGGAGACAGTGTATATAACAGTGTTAATTTCTTCGGAAAATATTATGTATGCCGTCAGTTAACTGAATGTATCTAACTAAATTAAATAGACATAGTAATTCTAAACATATTATAGTTGTTAATTTTTTGAAATACGTCTCAAATAAGAAACAACAAAAATAATTAAGGGACTTCTTTTTTAAACTTTAAACACTTAGTTGAGCAATAAAAGTATACGTAAAACAAGAAAAGCAAGCAATATTTTGAAGCAAAAAAATGTAGTTAAAAATAACGAGCCCATATTTAAAATAAGAAACGTGACGATGGCCAAGAAAAATGGAAACGTTATATAAGACAGTAAAATGTACTATCTAGAATTTGGCGTTTTCGAATATTTTCAAAACTAATCCAGATATCCGTGAGGTATTAGTACTTGAGATAGAATTGTGAAACAATAACGTGATTAACTTTTTTGTATTTATGATCATTTCTGAGGTTTTTATAGTGGCCCTCCTCTTATCTTCTTCAGCAAACATTATGTACCTATCGCGTTAACTACCTAAATATCTCTAACTAAATTAAATATATATATATATATATATATATATATATATATATATATATATATATATATATATATATATATATATATATATATTTATATATATAGTAATTTTACATATATTATAGTTGTTATTTTTTTGTAATATGTACATTTTTCAAAATATCTTTCAAATAGGAAACAAAAAAGCAATTTTAGAGCCTTCTTCTTGATGCGACATCAATTTAAAAGGGTTATTTTTGAATGAATACTTGCAGCAAAAATATACATAAGTTTTCGTATTTAATTATATAAATCTGTCACTTATTATAGGCATTAACTTACATCTAGAGTATACATTTAAGCAAAAGAGCCGAATCGCCGGCGTATATCAAGAAGTAATGTAATTTTAAAAGATTTTTAATAACATTATTTAGGTATGTAAATCTGAATGCCAATAAATGTGATAATTGATGGGAACTCTGTAATTATGAAAATGGCTTCACTTAATATGTCAAATTGAACAGATATTCATGAGTGGGTCCTTTTGATGTGGGGTGGTCAAACGGTCTAATTATTAGATGGAGACTAGTCGGCTTACCATTATCGTTATATTTAGAGGTATACGTGATACCAGCTCAAATTATCGCACATTAGCATGAATAAAATTTAAATTAATGATATATGTGAAGCCTTAGATATTAAAGTGATCTCTAATAACAATGCTCATGTTGAATATATAACGTTATTTAACAATTCTCTCGTTATTATGATAACCAAATTAAGTTTTGTTATAAATTTGTTTATACGAGGCGTTTACGGTCAATTCCAAATATTTTTTATAGAAGGTAGATCTTGGCAAAATAACTCGATTAAGAAAAAGCTGTCTTATTGTAAATAGAGGTCGTTTAGACATGACAAAATATTTTCACTCACATACATACAAAACCATTTAAGAACCACTGACATATTGAAGTCAGTTCGTAAAAGTCCTGCAGCCTGACATTTCTTATACCAAGGTGACCAAATTTAACAGTTTAATTCAACATTTCGAAATATACGTTTTTTATGTGGATACAAGGGATTCATCCGCAAAGATGATAAAAAGTGAATGTTTGGGAAGTAATAATTGGAATTCTAGTACCACACTTCTTCAGGGCAACTGTTAATGAAGATGCGTAGTTTTGCACGATTCAAATTCTTTCCGTTTTGTTCTCACATGATGATGAACCCAATTTGGTCCACAACGTATTTCATTTCAGCAAGATGGAGCTCCAGCACATTATGCTGAAAATGCTAGAAGATTTTTGAACAAAGCGTTTTCAAACAGATGAATAGACGGGCCAGGAGCAGTAGCGGGTTGATGGAGAGGAGTTGAAATTGCTACAAGTGTTGTTTAGAGAATAAAATTCGACCAATTGAAGGAGTTTCTCCAAAAACACTCATGTTGATTTGATTTTCTTATTTCAACTTTAGAGGCATAGTATATACAGCAGTTCAGTGACTAGAAGTAATTCGCCACCTTAACTATTTGTCAATACACGAATATAAAAATCATCAATTTTACACCAACAACACTAAAGAATATACAGATGGTTTTTGCTCTCTTGGGCGAATGTGGGCAGCCATAACTCATATAATGATTCAGATCATTGTTTTATAGTGTATTAATTATTTTAGTATATGTACTATGGTAATAAGATGACTAATAGCGAAACGTTAGAAAAAAAACTTTTCTATTTTATTTTAATTGACGGAAATCCTAGGATATAAACGAATATGCTTATCTATTTTTAATTTCATAATATAAAACCAGATTACGAACTTGTGAGACATTAAGAGATATGGTCAGTAAAAACTTAATATATACAATATGATTTATACAGGAGATTACAGGGTCTTTCTTTGTAAAATAAGAAACCTGCGATGTTGGTAACACTTGTCGAATTACTGTACCTCATATATACCTGGTGCATAAGTCATCATAACAATTGATTAATCAATTACCAGTGTTTATTTACACTGAGTTACGAAAAGACGGAATTAGTATCGCCTTGGTTTCAACATTTCCTAATACCGTTCAAGTATTTTCATGATTAGGAGTTCCAAACAAAACATACAGTGTGATCTATAATAATTGAAAATACTCATATATAATATATATATATATATATATATATATATATATATATATATATATATATATATATATATATATATATAATAACAGATTTTAAAGAAGTATTTTTTAAAGGACAGACTATCAAAAATGTTGTTATCATTATATTAATAATCTATTAGATCATTAATAATCTTGGATTAGATTTTGAGAGGAGATTGGAACTTTTATTACAGTAACAAAAAATAGGAGATCAACTTTCCACAAACATGCCTGGCTCGTATTTCGTTAAGTAATGTGGCATCATGAGGAGATAGTTAAAACTGAGTTTTGAGTTTGGTCATCTTCCGATTATACCAACTTGGTTGGTGAAACGCACGTTTAGAGACGTATCATAATCTGCCACTGTTTGCAGAATGAAAGAGTAAATGAATAAATCTTAATTTTTTAGACCGACAGATTTAGAAATAATATATTATATTAACGTGTATGATCCTTGACGATTACTTCTTCTGAAAATTTTCTTTATATGACCTAGGAATGACAGAATGTTTTTATATGACCTTTCTTCACTAGGCACAAAAATTAAGAGTTGGAAAAAAGTCATAAATTTTTAGGTAATTTTCAAAGGCCTGCAACTCAGATCAAAATAGTCCCAGAGCAATTTTAAAAAAGTAAATTGAAGCTTTAAGTTTCTGGTTTCAGATCTTGAGTTTAAAATTTTTTACCATTAGCAGTTTTTCAGAAAATCATCGGAAAAAAATTTCCAAATTTTTGCTGGCTTTCAAAAGGTTCAATTAATTTTTTTTCAGTTATTTCATCATAAAGATTTTTTAGATAATTTTAGTCTCTTTAATTTGAGCGGTAAAAGCTGAGTTATCATCGTTCAAAGCAATGAAGTCAGTTTTGACTTTGGTAATTAATTACTCGGTAAATAATGATTATACAAAAAATTCAGGTAGGATTTTTGGTCATTGGTTTTTGATAAAAGAAATTCCGTACGATAATGCTGATTGAAAAAAATTTAAAGAATTGTGTATTTAGGTATACTCGCTTAACTTGGCGTAACTTTGCAAATAATGGATAGATAAGGGTGTTGACTGTTTTTACCAACATCAAAGTATCTCAAAGAAACCCTGAGAATTTCAAACTTGTGCGGTTTTCTTTTTCATTGTTTTCGGCGTGATTGAATTTGTCGTTTTTGCTAACAATAAATTTAAGAATCATTTTTCATTAATTTTTATTAATGTTACAAATATTTTTATAGCAACAATTCATTTTTCTTTCATCAAAAAATGTTAATTAATGTAAGAAACAAATGAAACAAAAATTTTCAAGAAAAAGTCAAAACTAACATTATTTACGTTGAACGATAATATCTCAGCGACAAATCATCGCACAAGGCTTTTAGTAGCTCAAATTAGAGAGGATAAAATTATTTAAAAACAATTTCCTAATGAAATAACCGAAAAAAAATTTAACTTTTTGAAAGGTAAGCAACAATTTGTAATTTTTTTTCCGATGATTTTGTTATGATTACTCAAAAATTCCTAATGATAAAAAATATTGAACAAGATCTGAAAACTGGAAATTTGGAACTTCAATTTGCTTGTGTTAAAATTGCTCTGCGACTTTTCCCCCAAGTTTTTCATTTGAATATCGGCTAAAAATTTAAGATTTTTTTACATCCCTTAATTTTGTGTTTAGTGTATTTTTAACGTTGTTTCAGATGTGGCCTCAATTTATTATAATCAAGTGGATTGTTACAGGGAAAATATCTTTCTGTGGGGTGGTCTCTTGTTAAGTATAAACTAATTATCACTACTCTAATGTCTTTGGTATGTATATCGTCTGAACTTAGTTGTCTATTGCATTCCATTGGGTGTTCACCTTTATGACAATTTACTTGTTTCTTAAGAAATTTTAATACTTGAATCTAATAAAACTAGAACATTGGCTATTAAAACCATCGACTATCAATAATCAAATGTTACGATTTTTCAGACAAACACAATACAGAAGTAATTATAAAATATGCTGACGTCAATCATTAATTTGTCAATAAGTATTTTTTATTAAATTTTATTAAATTAGAAATTTCTACTTGAAATATATCTAAAGATAGTAATACAGTTATATCTCCAGATGAAGGGAATTGATCATAAAATTTTCCATGATTCATATTGAAACGAAATTATATTATTTAAAATCTGTGATGATTAACACATTTTCTCAGAGATGATTTTGTTAATTGTCATATTGTACATGAAACAAAGTCCATATGAACAAAGTATAGAATAAAATTCTAGTACTTTAAATAGAAAGGTCGAGTGGATTTCAATCTATCTATATTTACAAATAATTGTAAAAGTTATATAAACTGTTGCAAGTATGATTTTTCAAACTATTGTTTAAGATAACGAGTTTTAAGAGACGGGAAGGTGACAAAGTAGTAAGATTTAAAGATGTTCAAAGAACTGCTATGTGTACTTGTTTTAAATGGTGTGTTGTTTCAGGTAAGGTGTATTTTGTTATTAATTTTATAGTTCTTATAATATAGTGAACATAAGGTGTCTTATGTGCAGAATCCATAACCCAAAATTCACCTACAATCACCTGTTAGTTTATACAGATATTGCGACTTGATTGTCATATATAGATACAATCCATCTTCGAATGTCATCTACGTTTTATATATATTCTTGCAGTTCATATGAATACATTATAAGATATTCCCATACTCAGATTGGTTTTATCCCCTGAAGATGACGTACTTTGTCGAAATTAGGCTTTTGAATAGACTACTTGAAAATCAGTATATACTAGGCACAAAAATTAAGGGGTGTAAAAAAATTCTAAAGTTTTAGGAGATTTTCAAGGGCCGTAACTTGGATAAAAAATGGTCGCAAGAGCAATTAAAAAAAAAATTAAAACTTTTAAAAAAGTTTTGGTTTTTAAATCTTGAGTTCAAAATTTTTACCATCAGTAGTTTTTGAGTTATCATAAGAAAACTATCGTTACAATGTTGCCAAATTTGTACTTTGCCTTTCAAAGGGTCCACGGACTTCAATAAAATTTTTTCAGTAATTTCATCATACAGCTTTCTTAAATAATTTTACCCTCTTTAGTTTGATTGGTTTAAAAGCTTTGTACAATCATTTTTCAATTATCCCCGTTCAATTACCAAGTTATCGTCGTTTAAAACAAATAACTCAGTCTTTTTTCTTACAGTAGTTAACATTTATGATAAAAGAATATGGATAATTGATAAAAAACATTTTCAACATCAAAAAATTAATAAAAAATGAAAAATCCATTCTTAAATTGATTTTTAGCAAAAACAACAAATTCAATCCGAACACAATCGTAGCACTTTAAAATTTTCGAGGTTTCTTTGGAATACTTTGAGGTTGAAAGGAAATTCTCAATATCCTTAGTCTATTCATTATTTGCAAAGTTATGCGAAGTTAAGCGAATATCCCTAAATACCCAATTTTTCAATTAACATTTTTGCACCGAATTGTTTTTTTATCAAAAACCAATAACTACAACTTGTATAGAATACTTTGCAGTTTTTAAAACCATACTTGAATGTTCTATGCCATCATTATTTGCCGAATAATTAATCACCAAAATCAAAACTGACTTTTTTGTTTTGAACGACGATAACTCTCTAAATGTCTAAGGCTCTTACGTAGCTCAAATTAAATAAGATGAAATATCTAAAAAACATTGCGATAAAATCATTCAAAAACATTTATTGAAGTTCGTCGAACTTTTAAAAAGCAAGCAAAAATTTGGTATTTTTTTCCGGTGATTTACTTATAATTACTCAAAAACTGTTGATGGTAAAAATTTTTGAATTGACAACTAAAAACTTGGAGCTCCAATTTGTTAAAAATTTCTCTACGACTATTTTTGTCCAAGTTACAATCCTTTGAAATGCATCTAAACATTTTGTATTTTTTAATATAATTTAATTTTTGTATCTAGTTATATGAAATGTTATTAAAGAAGGAAAATGGAGTCAAATTGTTATCATTCGTAGAAACGGAACAAGAGCATATTTTTTTGCATCAAAAGAATGTTTTCTCATTTTCTATAAAGCGTTGTCTTACACAATCTCTATGTCGATGTACTCAAAAAACATACTAACAAGACATCGCAAACAACCTCATAATAGTTATATATTGAAAAATAAAAAAATACTCTATATAATTGAGTTAATTATATCTAATCGACTATTTCGCTTTTGAAATACTTACACAATTAACAAATATAATATATAAAAGATCCTGAGGGATAAAAACATTTTTAATGAGTTGCTTTGCATACACAAAATAATCAGCATAAAGAAATGATGCAGCAAACGGTATGGAGAAATCTAACTGTAACGTTTTCACCATCTAAAAGTAATACGTTGTGTGTCCGCTTCGTAGACATCTCTCTTAATTCCACAATATAACGACAACATTTGGAATAAATTTAATGTAATTATTCTGATGACAGTCGATCGATAGATTTTTATTTCGATAGACACGAAATACCTTCCAAAGTTACTAATTTTTAAGCATTGATCATTATCAGTACATCTGTAGTAAATTTTAATGAGAGATTGATACGGATTTTCCAAATATGGCACAACTATTCGGTTTGCGAATGAATATTAATGTAACTAAGAGAAATAAATTGAGAGTCTCCTAGTTTATCAGTTATCTTAAGTACTAATTAACAGAGAATTTTAGTATTGAATAAGTTAAAATGGATGAATTAAATATGTGTTAGAAACGTGGTATAACTAATCACACAACAGGATCTATATAGGAACATAGCTAGAATATGAGGTTTTGTCCATGTTATGGTAAATTAATCAGAATCCAGCATATCAATATCAAGTTCTTTAAATGCAATGCTTGCATATTAGCAAATTCTATCAAGAAACATAACAATTGTTTGGTAGCCATTTAGTTCATCTAGGGTAAGATTCATCTAATGTGTATATACATATAATACAAAGATGTTTTGATACAGATTAATTCAACTAATCAATTTTCCTTTAATATCAAAATGGCGGCATGAAATAGAGGTTATTGTGAGAAAATGATAATAAAAGACAAAGTGAACAATAGACAGTCCAGAATTGGTGTAAGGAGCTGTCTAAGACTTCAAAATATGTCTTAGTAAACAAAAATTTTACTGTTAACAATTCGGAATAATACTACACTTTGTATTGTACTATAAAACTGTAACATTCCGCCGATCTCAGCCGATCTGTGAGATCCGGCAATTACTTTTCCCTTTGCCCTTTCGTGTGTATTACGAATATTAACTCGAACTCCCTCATAGCTTCCTAGCTCCAAACCACTCTTCTCGATATGGTGTCGATTTTTTTAGTGTATTCCCTGGCCTTGAATGGACCGTCAGAATATGTCAGATATATTGCGTCTGATTACGTCATTATTTTAACTTTTATATTTTGTTAGATTTCTTTCATTATTTAAATTAATAATATTATTTGGGATCTCTATACTTACCTATTCTAGCTTTTTATGGTATTATTATTCAAAATTAACACATTTTGGTGATAAATTAGTGGGTTATACTAAATATCGTTATAGACAATGTGGCGTTTATTTTTGTTTGGAACAAGCTAGAATGATGAAGAGGATTTATAATTCTTTACACTTAAAATAGGCAGTTATTTATGAATTTTCTTTGTAATTCACATCCAATACTTTTTTATATAATAACTTTATGACTTTTACATGAGAAAATAGATGGTTTGTTTTCTGTATTCAAAATATTGTTCAATACTAATTTATGTGTATGGTTTGCCCTTAAAACAAAAAAAAAACGTTATTGCCAAATTGCCAAGTTTTTTTTTGTTCTCCTATAAAAATATTCATAATTTTTACAACATGAAATGAGTTCCTTTATGTAAATTTTATTATTGCGATTAAATACTAGTGTAAAATATTTATTATTGTATTGTATTAATTAAAATAAGCGTTTAGTTGTGTCTACATCTAACTAAAATCTAAATTGTGTAAGATTTGGTATAAGATCTGTCAGATGCACTGCGCCCGAATCTATTTGGATTTAGACTGCGTCCGACTGCTTAACTGCTTGAGTTAACTGATGCTTCAAGTAACATACTTAAAGATATGTTTGAAGAATCCTCATTTAGAGATGGAAATAAATTGCTAAAATGTTCTGTTTTAAAAATTATTACCAAAGATGCAACTAATATAGCTTTTTTGATTATTCGTAGTTTCCCAACTAACGTCATACTACTTATAAATTATAATTTTTTTTTTATTTTCAGGTGAACGAAGCGGCACCTAGTGCCATCGTAATAGCACAATACACGCCGAAAATCGCAGCATTGGCAATAAAAATAGCTAACACAGTCAAATATGGATATAGGGCTATAGAAAACGGTGAAAATCTCATCAACACCTTAGTCGACTTTTCCCAAAATACCGTCAACAAAGAGTTAAATGAACTAACTGAATTAATAAAAAAGAAGGAAGCGGATGCTAAGAAGGACAACAAAGATATCACTTCCTGTGTAACAAAAGAGAAAAATAACGTCCAAAAAGTCGATGTAAAGGCTCTAGACGAATGTAGAGATGTTAGTCACATAGAAAATTTAAAAGTTAATTTAACACAAATGACGCAGGAGGAAATATCCTTAACTGTAGCAGTAAATATTTGCATTATTAAGAATCCAATCCTGGGTTCTAAGCTCAAGGTGTGTTTCGACGAAAAAATCAACAACGTTGAAAATAAAATCACTCAGTTTAACAATGTTATAAACTACACTATACAAAAGGCTCAAGGAGAATCTTTCAAATGTATTAATAGAGGTATAAAGACATTGGATGCGGAAATAGAAAATGTTTCGACAGAATTCAAAACTTGCACAGAAGCAACAGCTTTTTAATAAAGGTGTCTTAATTTAGATCATTTTATTCTGCTGATGTAGTAGTGATTAATATTTATTAATTTATGTATGTAGTTTTTATTTAGTTATTAGTTACATTAGGGTTACATCAATTATAAAATGACCCAGATGAAAGTGAAAAAGATTTTTTTAAATTATACAATGTAAACTATTATATGTAACATTATAAAACAATAAATAAATGTACTATTTTTACCTAAAATAATTACAAATATCTATTTTTGGTCATCCGTACAGTATTTAAAATATGTTATAACAATGTTTTAAATACCTTATAATCTGTAAGGTATTTAAAACATGTTATAATTTTATTAACGCATAAGTGATTTTTATTTTTGAAAATAAATTGTTGAGAATATGATCTAGTTTTTAAATGATATATATATGCTGTTATGTTTTGAATTTATTTTTGAAGTAATAACTTCTTATGGGAGAGTAAACCGCTTCGTTACGTAACGCGTTAAAGCGCCAGTCTGTCTGGCTTCCCTTTCTCTCACGCATACGGCAGCGGTAGGCAGGCTCCTCCTCTCTCACTCTAACCCACAGCGCTAGCCGTATTTCGGACAGACGCTTCCCCCTCTCTCGCACGATCTCGAGCTCTATCTCCTCCTCTCTGCGGGCTTTCGCTGTCTACATCTACGTGCATGTGTGCGTCGCTGCTGCTGCGGGGCCACCTCTATGATTTAGTAATTAGTAAATTCAGTAATTTTACAGCACATCATAGTAAGAAAATAATTATACACGTTCTGATAAACATAATTAAAAAAAAATTATTATAAAATTCCGTTAATTTTAACTGGAGATTTTAATGTTAATTTTGCTGCTGATCGAGCTAAAAATTTAGTATCGTTCCTACAATCAAAATTACAATTAAAAATGATTCATAAGCCAGAGGGTATGCAAGGTGATAGCAAGATGTCTAGATGACATACAATGTAAAAATTTCGTTGCTTATTATAGCTGCCATAAGCCAATTGTCACTTTTATAGGATTAAATAATGATACTAATAATGTACATACACAAAATTCTAATGTACATATTCAAGAATTGTAACTAAGAATAAAATATATTTTATAATCAATAAAAGATTTAATTAATAAATAACCTTTCCCTACATTAATCATATTAATATACATAAAATTTAAGTAATAACCTAAGCTTTTCTCAAGTTAAACAATTTCAATATCAAATAGTTCAACTTAGATTAGTTTAAGTTATCACTTCTGTCGGGCGTCCTGTGACGCACACGTTCTTTTATTTTATTTCAATAATCCCTTTATTGAGCCTATATACAGCTTGTCAGGAATGGGAAAAAGTGTGAGATTCTCTATGATGCGTAGAAGAAAGAGTGAGGCAGTATTCGCAGGGAAAAGGATACAATTTACGCGCGGCCAGATTGAACTCTGTGTACATTAAATACATACTCGATATCCACTCTGAAAAGGTATCAATGCGACTGAGTAAAAACGAGGCTGTTTACTGCGTACCTTGTGGGTGGTTCGATATCGCAGTTTTGAGATTCATTCCTATTCTTGGCAAGCTTGTATGGGTATAGAGTCTGGTCTACCTACGTAAACTTTTCTTATGACTGACTCTACTGACACTAGTTTAGACGACATGGTGTCCATTCCATAAAACTTATTCTATTAACTCATCAATTTGGGAATAAGTCGAGTAGTTATATCTTAAATCCAGTGAAAAAAATAGGTGTCATCTTATTGAAACCAAATATGATACACAGGTCTTACACGGGTTTCCTAATTTAGAATCATGGTTGTCAGAATTGGAGTAAGGTTAAATCACAAATATTTACAATTTAAATTAAGAATGTTTCGATTGCCATATTATTCCCCATATTATTCGTAAAAAATGTAATGCCCAGCCCAAATGGTGCTGCTATAAGTAAAAAATAGAAGAGAGAAGGGATTGTTGTTGAAAGAAAGAATTGGATGAGTTGGTTGAGAAATCTACAAGTTCATTAAAAATTTTTCCGTATAAATTATCCACTGACAATAATTTTGTTATAATGTAAAATAAAATTACTAAAGCTTCAACGATTCTTTACTTCAACAGTTGCCTCCTAGTGGTTACCAAAGGAGTGGGAGAGCCGATTCGATCACCATTGTAATTTTTATAATGGATATATTTACAATTATTTACAATTGTGATGAAATAGATAAATTCCTTAAACTTTTTCCACTACGACGATACCCTATAATCCAGCAAGAACCTAGGACTGGTAATGCTATTGTAAACAAGCTGATGCTTTGGTAGTTATTGATTAATGGAAATACGAACGAAAGAGTTTTGCTATTACGATTTATAATCAAATATCGAAGAATGTTATTTAGAAACATTCTAGAGAAGTGCCACGGTGAAATATTATACATTGGTTATCTTGAACACTCTTTATTATCACAAAAATTTACTAAAACAAATTGTTATCAAAAAAGTTTAATGCATGTACATGCGCATGCACCTATATGCGCATGCACCTATATGCGCATAAACCTATATGCGCATATACCAATATGCGCATACTCCTATGTGCCCATACACCTATATGCGCATACACTTATATGCTCATATGTCTTTATATAGTAGAATTATTTTATGAAGATCAAGTCGGCAATAAATTGTGCGACAAAGACAGATGTCTGACTGAATAAGAGACACAGACCTGCCTATAAATCATTTGCACGCGTAAAATTATTTTATTGCATTCGCGTGGGAGAAGGTAAGCTATAGTAAGCTATACATTGCTCTTTGTCGTACGGTTTATTGTCGACTTGCTCTTCATAAAATAATTCTACTATACCCAAACACCTATATGCGCATACACTTATATGCGCATACGCCTATATGCGTATATACATAGGTATATGCGCATGCACATACGCCTCTAGGGTGAATGCACAATACATATAATTGTATGGGCAAATAGGCGTTGTCATTTTTAATTGATGTAACCCTAATGTAACTAATGACTAAATAAAAACTGAATACATAAATTAATAAATATTAGTCACTACTACATTGGGAAAATTAATAATCTATGTTAAAAAGCCTTTATTAAAAAGCTGTTGTTTCTGTACAAGTTTTGAGTTCTGTTAAAACATTCTCTATTTCTCCATCCAATGCCCTTATATCTCTATTAATACACTCGAAGGTTTCTCCTTGAGCATTTTGTATAGTATCGTATATACATTGTTAAACTGAGTGATTTAATCTTCAATGTTGACAAGGCAGATATTTACTGCTACAGTTAAAGATAGTTCCTTCTACGTTATTTGTGTTAAAATGTTTTTAAATTTTCTGTCACTTACATCTTTGTATGTATCTAAAGTCTTTACATCAATTTTTTGGACGTTAGTTTTCTCTTCTGTTACACAGAAAGTAATATCTTTATTGTCCTTCTTAGCATTTGATTAGTTCTTTTCTATTAATTCATTTAGTTCATTGAACCCTTGGTTGACGGTATTTTGAGAAAATTCGACTAAGGTATGAATGAGATTTTCATCAATGTATTAAATATTGTATTAACAAAAAAATATCATTGGCAATTATGGTTGTATGACAATGAGTTATATATTCTGAATCATCTACAATGCGTCCCACGTGTTTAAAATCTACACAGGTCTTACAAATTATTGTTGACAGGCCGTTAGATTATTTACAAAAAATGTGGTCAAGACCCAATGGTCACTAAAGATTTCCGTCGATAATTTTATTCAGCAGTCTACACATTTGAAAGCTACCTCTCGTTTTATTCTATTATCTTTTATTGCGAGATTTCCGATATATTTCTTTTGCTTTGAATGTGCGTGAGATAGAGTCGCATGTACTTTCTTAGGCGGCAATGGGTGCCATTGTCGTGCATCCGAAATATGTGTATTCAAGTGGCCAGAATAATGCATTTTCCTCAAATGTCATCAGTTATGTAAGATGTTAAGATATACGGCTAGATTTGGGATTATTCCTTTTTTGTCAGGTCGACCGAACTAGGGAATTATGAGACATATTTTGGACCGACACCAAAAATTCTTTATTTGTTTTCTTTATACCTTGATATACCCTCTTTCTAAACTCATATTAGATATTCTCGTATTAGATATAACTCGATATTAGAAACAATAATATTATAAAATCCGATATACAGTGTATTTTAAGCTGAGGTTACCCTTGAAGATGATTTATGATTTCAACAGGACAAAACCCCACTATATTTTATTTTTATATTTTGTTTATATTCGTATATTCATATCAAGAAAAATATAGGAATATCTAAGAAAAAGAAACAATTACAGGAACAACAAAACACAAGCATTAAGTATTAAATAAAAAATATTTACTAAACGAAAATACGCTCAATACGGTAAGTAGGTTGATTTCAGACAGTTTTCGTATAGTAATATTTCATACAAATATACATATCGTACTAATAACTTAAATATCTGGAGACACAAAATTTTTATTTAGCAAAATTCATGATTCTGCGTGTGAAGTTCTTTGTCTTAGTTATTCCTATACTTACTTATTTAAGTAAATTTTGTGGATATTATAGAACGTTGGGTGGGTACTCAACGCTGGTTGACATATTGATTTATAATTATATTATTATAGTCTGCTTAGTCTATACCCTATTTTCTTTAGAAATGAACAATTTTAGAAGAATAACCAATCATTAAACATAAATAAATCTAAAGTTTGTTACACCTTAAACAGGCAATCACTAAGATATGTCTGTTCTACTTCTTTGTATCATAATAGTAATGCAGTATTGTCCAACAGAAGAATCCATTTACAGGACAGAGTGCGGAATACATGTATAACTAAAAACAAATGTAACTCTAAGTAACATTAAACATAAATAAGTAATAAATAATGGAGTACTAAGGATCAGATTATGGATACTTAATTTCCTTTTTATGGTTCTCACTTTTCTTCAATTATTTTCTTTAAATAAACTGAACAATTATGGTCATATATAAAATGATTTACACCAATATCTATTTTTCATTTATGTTTAGCATCAATACAATTTAAACATTTAAAAGTATGGTCTACGTAGGATTAAGTAGAATGGTCTGATGCAGTACACTTTAAATATTTATCTGGATTTAACAATTATCAGCGTGATGGTCAAAACTACCATATTTGAAACACCTGAAAACGCCTATTTGAAGACTGTACACTTAGCTCAGTCAATAAAAATGGAATTTTGTTACATAGTTTTTTTTAAATGTTTCTGGATCACACTGAATGATAGCCATAAATTTAGTTTTCATCTTTTTTTTAACTTTTACTTGCAGTTCACATTCATCATTTAAAATTAAAGTATTTTGCTTTCTTGTTAGGTTAAGTAATTCATCACCATCCATATTTTCCTCTATATATTTACGACTTTAATATCATCATCATTAGGTCATCAGTCCTAAGACTGGTTGGATGCTAACCTCCAGCTTCTCCTATCTTGTGCTAACCTACGCATTTCGCTAATTGTGCTACATCCTACATCCCTTACTATTTGCGAGCAGTAGTCTAATCTAGGCCTACCTCTGCCTTTCTTCACTCCCATTTCTGCCTCCAAAATATCGCGGACTATTCCCCCATGTCTCAGCAAGTGGCCTACCATTCTATCTCTTCTCTTCTTTAAGTTTTTCCACATACTTCTTTTCTCGCCGACTTTCTCCAATACTTCTTCGTTTCTAACTCTATCAGTCCATGGTATTTTCATCATTCTTCGGTAACACAACATCTCAAAAGCTTCTAATTTCTTCCTACTTGCTTCCCCTACCGTCCAGGTTTCGCATCCGTATAGTGCCGTGCTCCATACATATGTTTTCAAAAATATCTTCCTTGTTTCTAAGTTTATTACCCCCGAGCATAAAAGTGTTTTATTTTTGTTAAAAGCTACTCGACCTTGCGCTATTCTTTGTTTTATGTCTTTATCGCTTCTTCCATCCCAATTTATTTTACTTCCTAAATAAGTGAAGTCTTTAACTTCCTCCAATCTTTCATTATTAATTTGTATTTTCGTTTTTGCTCTGCTCTCGCGCCCTCTGCACACTAACACTTTAGTTTTGTTTTTATTCACCCTCATTCCGTATTCCTCTGTCAACACTGCCGCCATTTCGTTCAATGCTGATTCTAATTCCTCATTACTAGATGCTAATACTGCTATATCATCCGCGAATCTCAGCATTTTTAGTTTCTGTCCCTGTACTTTAATCCCGAAATCCACTCTATCTTTTACCACATTAATCGCCTCTTCGATGTACAGATTAAAAATTAGTGGTGATAGCGTACATCCTTGTCTTACTCCTTTCCTAATACCTACTTCCCTTTTTTTTCCCTTCTACTTCTATAACAGCAGTTTGCTCTGTGTATAGATTGTGTACTACTCTCCTATCTCTATACTTCATTCCCACGCTCTTTAGTATCTCGAACATTTTTTCCCATCTTACGTTATCAAAAGCTTTTTCTAAATTTACAAATCCTAGATAAGCGTTCTTTCCTTTTTCTATTGTTTTCTTTAACATTACTCTTAGCGCCAGGATAGCTTCGCGAGTTCCCCTATTTCGCCTAAAACCGAATTGGTCTTCTTCTAGTATTTCCTTCGCTCTATTTTCCATCCTCTTCTGCACTATTCTAGTTATGATTTTTGACGCATGGGAAGTTAGGCTAATCGTTCTAAAGTTCTCGCATTTGTCGGCTCCTCTCTTTTTCGGTATAGTAATATAGACTTTAATATAAGGATTGTTTAAATTCGAAGCCTTGATTTAATAATTTTTATACAGTTTCTTTTCTGCAGCTTTCTTTGTAATTTATTTTTCTTTATTAGTTTTACATTTTACTATAACTCCTCCTTGTTTAATATTCTTTAGTTCTCTCATTCCGACTTCCAAGTTCGCTGGTTTCAAACTTTTCTGTATAGCCTCTTTTAGCCTTTTTACTTTCTTAATTAGTTTTCAGTTTTATGACCACTACTTCCTCGGTAACAGCATCGGCGAAATTTTTACGGGTTCTTGGCTAAGTATCATATACAGCGTCATTATTAGATGGAATAATATTTTTAAGATCACCTATTTCTTTTACTACATAGGACTGTAGATTCGCAAAATCTCTAGAAACCTTTGTAGCAAAGTCAATATAAACTACGTAATATTCACAAGACTATTTAATACCATTACAATTAATAATTGCACGAAAACGTCTACCTATTATATTATGACATTCAGGATGTAAAAATTTGAGCACAGTCCTGAACATTTTAAATTATCTCTGTTGTCTGCTATTTTCTTATCACTTTTAAAACAAACTAAACTTGCTATATTGGTAATATCTTATTCAAGTTTGATATTTGTTCTAGATACACTCCCCAGACCTGTACAGGAGTGTATTGCTACAAAAAGTTCATCGAATCACTTTTTACGACTTGATATCTATGAGAAGTTTAATAACTAGCCCAATTTCTCGATCACCTCAATCAAAATTGCTTAATCAAAGCCAATTTTCTGTTCAACACAGAGTTCACATTTTCTCTACATTTTGGTAAGTTCTTCACTGTTAAATCTTTATAGTTCTTCACAATTTAACAAAAGCAAGTAGCACTCACTACCTTATTCTCCAAACTTTCTCATTATATTAAGAATCCTTAATTAATTTAGATCTCATTTATAGAATGTACATTATTTCAATACGTTGTCATAATTCATATAGTTTTTAATAATCATGGTGATTATTATAATTTCTCTAATACCTGTTGAGTGGATTAATTAGTTAATAATCCCTAGAATAGAAACACTAGAAGTCTACACTTTATTTTACCAGAAGTGATTACTGGAAATGATCGTTCTTGGCTCTCGTCCTTTAGCTCAATAGTTAAATGGGAGTGAAGAGACTTTAGACGCGAACTGTATACTGATAATAACCAGGTTGCGGTTTATTTCTGCCATTAAAATCTAAGACTAATAAAACTTACACTTTACGCATGTGTCCTTCTCGTTGCTTTTATTACAGTTAATGTTTATAGCAAGGAATTAAGCCCGCGTTCGATCTAAACATTTTTATTATTATTTTCACTACCTGGGAGTTTCAGTTTAATGAATATGGACGCTCTGTGAGAGCCTTTGAGTATTTATTGAATTGTTGTACAAGTTTTACATGAACTTTAAGGCAAAATTTATTGCCGCTTCTAAATTAAGATGTTGCTCTTGATTAAGTTCGGACTTCTGACGATGAATATAAATACAGTCCTAAAAGTCAATAATTAATGTGGATAGAGGCTTGATCTCGACTTTAATGCCGTTATGGTAAACAATTGTTTTGTAATTTCGTTTAAGGTCTCGTTTTATTTTTACAGCCTTAAGTAGCTGTGACTTATTTATCGGTGTGGAGATCGTGGGATAAAATAATTACAAGGAACATTTGTTTTAAGGAATTGGGCCAGCTTCCAGTTTTACATACATTTAAAAATTTTCACATACTCGTACAATATGTGTGATACATATAGTTTAAAATATATGTCGTGATTCTACGTAACCTTTGTACGTATGACCTTTGTCATACGTAATTAAAATTATTAAATAATTAATTATTTCTGCAGTTAATTAATTAATTGATCAATTAAATAATTGATTTCGTTTAATTAATTGGTAATTAATTAATAAAATAATTGTTTATTTATTTATTTATCTATTTATTTATTTATTTATTCAGTTATTTTATATTTTAATATTTTCTACATGAATACGGGAGATTGCCCTCATATTATGGGTCACGCTGTAAGCAGCTACGCATGTTATATTAATTTATATTATATGTAATATTTATCCAATTAACATTCAAATCCGAGTTGGTTCGGTAAAGCATCTACAACATTGTGATTTTAAAACGTCTGCATAAAAATATTAGGACGCTTTTATTTTTAAAATAACCTAACGGAGGCTCTAAGGACTACCCGTCATGAATATAAAAGTTGCGGAGAGCTCATTGAGGGTGTGGTTATATTTTTATTGATCTTCCCTAAAAATATTGCGCTTTTTTCTTTAAAAAATTCGTAACGTTTCTACAAAAAAATAGGACAGTTTTGTCTCTAGGATAACTTAGCAGAGGCTCTAAGGATTGGTTGCTGTGAATATACAGATTGCGGAATTAAGGGTGTAATGAATTTTTCAAATTATCTTCCCTAAAAATCTTGTGCTTTTTTCATACAAAAATTCGTAACGTCTCTAGAAAAAATATTAGGTTAGTATTATTTTTAAAATAAATTAATAGAGGCTCTAAGGACTATTCATCGTTAATATTTATATTATAATTGTAGAGATCCCAGTAAGGGAGTGGTTATTTTTTTATTTGTCTTCCCCAGAAATATTGTGCTTTTTTCTCTAACAAATTTGTAGCGTCTATACAAAATGGATGGTTTTGTTTTCAAAATAACTTAATAAAGGCTCTAAGGATTGGCTGGTATCAATATACAGATTGTGGGAAGCCCAGTAAGGGTGTAATAAAATTTTCAAGTTATTTTCCCTAAAAATCTTGTGCTTTTTTCATAAAAATGTTGTAACGTCTGTACAAAAAATATTAGGACGGCATTATTTTTACAATAACTTAACCGAGGATCTAAAGACTAACCGTCGTGAAAATAAAGATTGTGGAGAGCCCACTAAGGGGTTGGTTATTTTTTTATTTGTTCCCTAAAAATATTGTGCTTTTTTCTCTAAAAAAATCATAGTGTTTCTACAAGAAAATAGTACGGTTCTGTTTTGAGAATAACAATAGAGGCTCTAAAGATTGGCTATTGTGAATATACAGATTACGGAGAGCTCAAAAGATTTTTGAGCTCTCCGTAATCTGTAATCTCCGTAATCTGATATCTTGCGCTTTTTTCATAAAACCAATTCTAACGTCTGTATAAAAATATTGGAACGACATTATATTTAGAATAACTTAACAGAGGCTCTAAGGACTAGCCATCGCGGATATAAAGATTGTGGTCCACTAAGGGTATCGTAATTTTTTTAATTTTTCTTCACTAAAAATGTAATTTTTCCTCTAAAAAATTCGTGGCGTCTCTATAAAAAATTAAAAAGGACGATTTTGTATTTAGAATAACTCGACAGACTCTAAGAATTGGCTGTTGTGATTATTCAGATGGTAGGGAACCTGCTAAGCGTTCTTTGATTTTTTTAAATTGTCTTACCTAAAAATCTTATACCTTTTCTATAAAAAAATTCATTACGTCCTTATAAAAAATATTAGGACCATATTATTTTTAGAATAACTTAAGGGAGGCTCTAAGGACTAGCCGTCGTGGATACAAAGAGAGCCCATTAAGCGTTTTGTTATTTTTTGCCCTAAAATTATGATGCTTTCTAGAATAATTCTACGGTTTTCTTTATAGACTAACATAATAAAGATTCTAAGAATTGCCTGTTGTGAATGTATATATTGTGGAGAACTCACCAACACTTTTTTCCAAGAATAAATTGAGAATACATATGTCCTCATTTTTGAGTAATTACTTTTTACTTTTCATATAGAATGTAACCCTTATTATTTCTTCCCCTTCCACTTCCATTTCTCTTCTTACTATAAGACAGTAACTGCAACTCCTGTCTAATTTTTTGACAATCAGCTGTCGAGGACAACACAAGGCTATTTATTACACGAATGTTAATACATTGAAAAAAATAACCCACCGAAGATATCAAATTACAAAATCATCGTTCACGTAGGTAGCCGCAATATACGTTAAGATTTTACGACCCCCAGTGGACCTGCATTTTGTATAATTATTAAAAACATCATCCAAGTCAACAGTTACTATTAAACTAATAGACAAGTCATTCGTCAAAAATTTCCTTTTACCAACGTTTCATTCACATTATGTCACGCTGTGAGTCGCATTCGGCTACAAGATTTTTAAAATGACACAACTTTTTATGACATTCCGAAAATACTTTATCGGCGTTGCTCTTGGTCGAATTTCAAGTTGAACGGTTAGGAAAAAATATATATAAAATTACTATAACATGTTCTTGGGCGTAGTACCCTGAGCTGTGGCGCAGAACCCGATCCGGGGCCGAATGAGTGATGGTCTCGATTCAAACGATTGACAAGGTCTTAAGAAGAAGTGATCTTTCAGAGACTACTGCCTATGAGTGGTGTTCACGCACAGGGAAACGTTAATGATTTATGTTTTCGTCTTAATAGATTTTTTTTGTATGGTAATGCTTTTAATTGCACGGAATTCATTAGCTTTTTCTTTTATTCCTCGGTTATTAATTACATATTCGATTTTTCGGCCCCTTTCTACTCCAGAGGGAATCGACTTCTCGAGAAGCGAAAAGGTAAAGTCATTTATTAACACAAGATCTTCATGATAACGATAAAACTTGGCATTCAAATATGATAATATTTAATCCGCATTTTATTTATATGTCATATACGAGGCTTAATCAAAAAGTACGGTGAGCGAATTTTTATAGCAGAAACTGCTGATACAAAGAATATCATAGAATGTTGAAATCAGATTTTAGTGATAATGTGGTGACTCTGAAGGCTTTTTACAAGCGATATGACCGATTTAAGCGCGAAAATGAGTCGCTTGAAAACGAGCAACGGTCGAGACGTCCTTTAACCACAAAAACAGATGAAAGCATTGCGAAAGTGCAAATTACGAATATTACAATGGTGAACTACAATGTTTTGCGGTATGCACTAAACGATATATGGAGAACGAGACCAGAAAATGGGTCATTGGCTTCCTCCTTCATCACGATAACGCTTCCTGCCACACCTTCTGATCCGTCAGTTTTTTTTTTTACTGAAAAACAGATTTAGCACCATGCGACTTTTCGCTCATCCCAAATAGCAAATCCGTACTAAAAGGAAAATGTTTCGGAAAGGAAAACACCATTCGCGACATTGAGAGGGCCACGACGGAGTAGCTGCAGGCCCTTCCGAAAGAAGCCTTCCAGAAATGCTACCAATCATGGAAACAACTTTGGGATAATGGCGTCGCTAGCCAAGGACATTACTTTCAAGGAAATCAAATTTGAAGTAAGCTTATTAATTTGTTCTTAATAAAATGATTCACTGTACTTTTTAATCATAACTCGTATGTATAAGGATTTATGGGCTATATTAGGTTAAAAATTATTTCAAAAATGAAAGCAACTGCATCGAATTGCATTGTTTGCATGTAATAATAAATAAACATACTGAGCATAAATAATAATTCATTAATGCCACGTAACAACAGATACATGTAATAATTGCAATAATTGTTATATTATATTTATAACAGAATATTTAAAAATCGCTCCATAAACATACAGAATAATCAAGGCATTAAAATATGTCCTACAATTATATAAGAAAATTAATTTGACACAGAACACTAACAAAAAATCTCAACATCCTCATGTCTCATTATCATTATAAAAAAACTTAAATACAAAAATTGAAGTGAAAGGTAAAACAGCAAAAAATTAAGTTAAGTACACATCATGATACAAAAGTAAAAATGATGTATTGATATAGCACCCTGTATATTTTTTGTTTTATTTAACTGTTATTTGCGTCCTTTAAGTGATTTCCTGATTATGAATTGATTTCCTGATTTTAGCGGTTTAGAGGGGTGTATATCCTGATTTAGGGGAATTCATAGGAATAGCTGTAATACTTTATCGGATATCATATTGATTGCTAAATATAAGATACCAACCCTCGCCTAACGTTTCTTTGAAATCATATTAGGATTTTTTCCTTTTTCCAATGATCTATGAGTTACTACTGAATGTGCGACTTTTTCTTTACACATTGTCTTATGGTCTATGCAGTGAAAAAAAATTATAATAGGTGTATTTAAATACACACTGTAACGATCACTACCTTGTTAGATTACAGCTCTTATGGAGAAATATTTTGCACTCCATTATCTTTATAAAGATAAGTGATGGGAAATTTAACAAAATACGTAATTATGAAACTCTTATATATACTCGTACATTCCCATTTCTTGGGTTCACCCATCTTTCTTTAATATTAATCAATTATATATAAGGTACCTTCACTTACGCAGAATAAGAATAAGCCACCGCTCTCTGCCACACCCTGTGCTACCACATACATAAATACCTACGAAAGTAAATGAAAATAAATACCAGTTGCAACTTGGTGCGAGGCATGAACTGGGCATATATTTAATTTGACAATAACTTCTCAGTTGTTAAGTTATAATGCAGTATTAACGGACAAGTTAATGTAGCTTCAAAAATTATTAATGCCTGTTCATAACGCATCCTGGATGGTAATTTATATTATCGAGCACCTGAGTTAAGCAGTAATTTAAATGATGGAAATTTCAGATAGCGAACGAGGTTTGTTGTAACTGTCCGGAATTGCGAGACACCGGAGAAGAGATACTGATTCTTGATCTATAGGGATGGTTTTTCCGTCATCTTTTACTTTTCCGCACTCCATTATACGCGGAAAAGTAATGTAATCGTGTAAAAAAAAATGTTTTTCTAGGGTTTATTTTTCGTTTTTCGGCCTAAAAACCAAAAAGAATAAACAGATTTAAAGCCTTAAAACGGATATTTCCGCACGTAGAACATCTCTACTTCGAAAGTGAGTGAATAAACCAACACATAAATGCAGAATAATGTGTTTTATGCGACAGCTTTACTTTTTTCAAATAGTCCACCATCGTGCTTTCTCATGACCCATGGACAGGGTAGGGTGTGTCTTATCCACCTCAAAATCAATAGATGTCGTTTGGTAAACGTCCCTAATCAGATTGAGTAGAAACCCGATCGATCCGACACGATTTAATTGAGTGATTGTGTTAACAAAAAAATATCAACCATCAACCTATCCACCTCAAAATCAATAGGTGTCGTCTGGGAGACGTCTCCAATCAGAATCAGTCAGAACCCGATCGATCCGACACGATTTAGTTGTTATCGTGCTAACAAGAATAAATGCCGACGACAACGACAATGACACACACACACACACAGCAAAACATTTTTAAAAACCATTTTTTTTTGGTTTCTAGGCCGAGAAACGAAAAAAAATTTTGTTTTTCCAATTTTTCATTACATGACTACATTACCTTTCCGCGTACAGTGGAGTGTGGAAAAGTAAAAATGATTTTTAAACCATTTTGTGTGTGTGTCGTTCTCGTTGTCGTCGTCATTTATTCTCATTAGCACGATCAACTAAATAGTGTCGGATCGATCGGGTTTTGCCTGATTCTGATCTAGGACGTCTCCCAGATGACATATATTGATATTGAGGTGGATAGGGCACACCCCACCCTAACCATGGGTCATGAGAAAGCAGGATGGTGGATTATTTGAGAAATTTCTTTGTTAACACGATAACTCAACTAAATCGTGTCGGATCGATTGGGTATTGGCTGATTCTGATCGAGGATGTCTCCCAGACGACACATATTGATTTTGAGGTGGATAGAACCTACCACTCTACCATGTTCATGGGTTATGAGAAAGCACAATGATGGACTATTTGAGAAATTGTTTTTGTTAGCCCGATCACTCAATTAAATCGTGTCGGATGGACCGGATTTCGACTGATTCTGATTAGGGATGTCTATCAGATGACATCTATTGATTTTGAGGCGGATAGGACGCACCTCACCCCATATATGGGTCATGAGAAAGCACGATGGTAGACTATTTGAGAAAAATTGAAAAAAGTAAATCTGGCACATATTAAACACATATTAAACACATATTTTGCATTTAAGTGTTGGTTTATTTATTCTTTGATTGACTTTCAGGTCAATTAGCTGACGCGGGACTAATAAGTGCAGCACTTTGTTCCGTTGCAATTATATTAATGGGTGACCTATCACATTCTTCTATAGATGTAGCTACAATAATTGCATTGGTACTATGATATGAGGTGGCGCACTAGATTCAGTATAGGGACTGTCATTATGTACTTGTGTTGGAGTCCAAAGCACAGGGTTTGGCACCTCCCACTGACCATGGTATCTTTTTTTGTCTCTATATAACGTTTTTATCCACAGCCGGAGGCTTTAGGGGAAGGAGGTAAAAAAATTAGGTAAGATTTAAGTCTGTAAAGTTATTTATAAACTATTTCTAGTATCTCAATATTAAATAAACAGTTTTAAAACCTTAAATCGGACATTTCCGCACGCAGAACATCTCTATCTCGAAATTGAGTGGCCGAGAAAAAATAAACCAACAATAAGTGCAGAATATGTGTTTTATGCGACAGTTTTACTTTTTTCAAATAGTCCACCATCGTGCTTCCTCATAACCCATGAACAGAGTGGGATGTATCCTATCCACCTCAAAATGAATGATCCCTCACCAATGATCCACCAATAAAAATTCACCTCAATAGATGTAGTCTGGTAGACGTCTCTAATCAGAATCAGTGGAAATTCAATCGATCTGACACGATTTAATTGAGTGATCGTGCTAACAAAAAAAATTTCTCAAGTAGTCCACCATTGTGCTTTCTCATGACCCATGAACATGGTAGAGGGTGTTCTATCCATCTCAAAATCAATAACTGCCGTCTGGAAGACGTCTCCGATCAGACTCAGTCAAAACCCAATCGATCTGTCACGATTTCGTTGAGTTATCGTGCTAACAAGAAATTTTATTAATGTCGACGACATAGACAACGAGACACACACACACACACACAATGGTTTAAAAACCATTTCTACTTTTCTGCACTCCACCATACGCGGAAATGTAATGTAATCGTGTAAAGAAAAATTGAAAAAATTAATTTTCCATTTGGTTTATTTCTCGTTTTTGTCCTAAAAACAAAAAAAAGTAGTTTTTAAAATTTTTTAGCTGTGTGTGTGTCGTTGTCGTCGTTGTCGTTGGGTTTCGACTGATTCTCATTAGTGACGTCTACCAGACGACATCTATTGATTTTGAGGTGGATAGGTTGATGGTTGATATTTTTTTGTTAACACAATCACTCAATTAAATCGTGTCGGATCGATCGGGTTTCTACTCAATCTGATTAGGGACGTTTACCAAACGACATCTATTGATTTTGAGGTGGATAAGACACACCCCATCCTGTCCATGGATCATGAGAAAGCACGATGGTGGACTATTAGATTCTGCATTTATGTGTTGGTTTATTTTTTCTCGGCCACTCAATTTCGAGATAGAGATGTGCTACGTGCGGAAAAGTTCGTTTTAAAGTTTTAAGACTGTTTATTTTTATGGTTTTTAGGCCGAGAAACGAAAAATAAACGCTAGAAATAATATGTTTTTACACGAGTACATTACTTTTCCGCATATAGTGGAGTGCAGAAAAGTAAAAAACGAAATAACTATTTAATTACATATGCAATTTCAGTTTTTTAATTAGAGTTTTATTAATTAGAAACAGGACAATTATTGCAAATTTTTAAAGAGTGCGTTGAAACCACAGTAAAGTAACCAGCTATAAAATTTAAATTAAAAATGAATTTACCCTAAATGTGCCAGATTGAATTCAATTAATGCTGCAAAAATGTTCTACTACTGTTTTTTTTAAGTGAACGGGTAGAAACAACACCCTGAGAATTAGTACTACCCCCAAATCCACCAGTATTTCAGGCCCTTTTATTAAAACGTCATGATCTACGTAGTCAAATGCCCTGCTGAGCCGATAAACATTCCAGCGGAACCCTTGGCAGCATAGATATATTCAATTTGTAGAATTCATGTACAGTTGACATAGTTGTATGTTTCGTTCGAAAACCATGTTGTGGGGCCAACGCACTTAATTTTTTTAAATAATTACTCACGTTTCCCACGTGACACATCAATATTTCAAGAGACATAATGTCAGAATGTGGTGTTCACTGTTGCTAAACAGAATTTTTTAAATTGTTACTAGGAACACCCTATTGCAAGAGGTTGTGATATTATTTTATCCCCAAATAAATTTGTTGTTAGAATACTAACAAGGAACAATTAGTTTGATGAAAGCATGCTTCGATGTGTTTTTCGTACAAAAAAGAAGGTCTAATATTTCATTAGATTCGTAAAGCAATGTATTGTATAAAATTTTGATGAATGGTAATATCTGGATTCTTCAACAATAGTAAATATTTTCCAGCACAAGAGGAAATACACATATATAATAGTAGGTATAGTTTATTTCATCGCAATTTGCCAAATAAATCTCGAAACATACCGTGGCTTATTTTTATGGCTAGGCTCAGGTCGACTGTTCCGTTTATCGGTATGATAAGAGAGTTTTTCATTTTGGCAAATAGCAATGAAATGAATAGTAAATACGCTAGGTATAAAAATTAAGGAATGTAAAAAAAAATCCACAATTTTTAGACGATTTTCAAAGGGCTGTAACTTGAAGAAAAAAAGTCGCAGAGTAATTTTTAAAAAAGCAAATTAAGCTTCAAAATTCTAATTTTTAGATCAAACTTCAAAGTTCAAGTTTTTACCATCAACCGTTTTTGAGTAATCATAAGAAAACCATCGGGAAAAAAATCCAAATTATTGTTTGGTTTTCAAAATATGCATGGACTTCAATAATTTGTTTTAAGTGATTTCATCATAAAACTTTTTTAGATGATTTTATTCTCGTTAACTTGAGCGATCTAAAATCCTTGTGCGATGATTTTTTGCTGAGTTATCATGGTTCAAAGCAAGAAAGTCTGTATTGACTATTTTTAAAACATTTTTTTAATTTTCTTTTAAAATAATTAATATTTTTTGAGATATGTATATCGCTACTAAATATGGATTAAAAAAATACGAATTATTATTAAAGACATTTTCAACCTCGAAGAATGAACAAAAAATTAAAGATTCATCTTTGAATTGATCTTTAGCAAAAACTACAAATTCAATTAATCCGAATAAATCAATTAATCACAATAAAAATACCGCAGCGTTTTAAAATGTTCAGGGTTTCTTTGTTTCGAGGTTTTTCAGGGTTTCAAATCAAATAAAAACAAAATTCAAATAGAAAGTAAATTTATTCCATTAATTGATTCAGTTTTCTAAATATAGTTGAATAAGAATTTGAAAGACCTGTAAGAGGATATATTATATAATAGGGGTGCAATTTAAAACTGGGGTACTTGGGGGTACGGAGGTAAAACCTAAACTACAACTAAAACTAATTTTAAACTTCCCATTCGATATCTAATTTACATGTTTTTGTCTAGACCTCATTTTCTTTGCTAAGAGAAATAACGAGGGTCGTTAGTTTTTAAATGGAAGCACTGTATGTATATTTCGTACATGAAATGAGTCTGCGGCATTATTACCACAGCCACAGCTCAAATTTACGACCGTACATAATCCATAAAACTTTTACTTTTTTGCCACATTGTTTTCCATCTAGAGTATGGTGTCCCTTTGAGGCACAATCGTTTTCTTGTTATAATTTAATAATTATTATTCATCATCTGGCATATAAAGGTGAATACTTCGCGAACTATATGGTATATTTTTATGACGCGTGTTGGATTTTCATTTGCATTCGGCTTATTAAATGCTTACAGCTACACTACCATACTTTCCAATGGCAAGAAGGTTGATGTCATAAAATTTGTAAAGATTAAGTTTAAAATACTATAATAAATTACGACTTGAAAGATAGATATGCACACTTTAAAATTGGGAAACTGCTTTTCTCTATTTTTTCCTATTATTTAAGTGTATCGTATCTCTAAAATTATCCCATTCTTACGATAACACTTAAACTATATAGAAACTAACTATACAATTTTCTATAAATATAGAATATATTTTCCAAAATATATTCTATATTTTCTATTAAGAAGAACCTTGAGTGAACTAAAAAAGAATTAATGGGAATGTGTCCATTAAGAAATGATATATCTGTTATATTCTTAATTAATTTGAATGTATAGTTTATTTCATCGTTATTTGTCAAATAAAAAATCCCAAACGGCTCTTATCTCATACCATGGCTTGCTTTTATGGCTAGGCTCAGGTAGACCGTTTCGTTTATCGCCAAGATAAGAGATTATCCACATATTGGGTAATAATATTCTATTTCTCGTTGTGGTGCTAAATTTGGTACTGGTGCTTATAAACTGGTACTAATTAGAATAAAAAAAATTATATAATAATATTGCACACCCACATCACCCGATTTGACACCATTAGGTTTTTTTATTTATTTGGATGAATAAGAAATATTAAAGCGTATGTAACAGTGTAAGCTGTTACATGCGCCATCTTACTGAAAATAACTATTTTGCAGTTTATCGTCATGAAGTTTTTCTATAAGAGATTCTAGATCATTTTCTTTAATATCGTTTATGTAAGTACAACATGTATGACTGGCTTAATACCCCAAGTGGGAGGATCAATCCCTTATAACTTTTTGATTCTCCTACATATTTATGCCCATTTCTTTCACTATCTGGCTTCATTATTTGAGTTTCTACTCCGATTTGGTCCACCTCGCTATTCAATTATTGTATCCAAGTTGATCTTAGTCTACGTCTACGTTTCTTATTGGCCGATTCCCATCCCATTACGCTTATGACATCTTCTCGGGTCACTCCTCACACATGTTCCAGCCATCTTCGTCTTTGATCTTTAATTATTCCTGTAATAATCTCTGTTTTTAATTTGTCTTCTATTTCCAAATTGCTTCTTCTATATCCAATTGGGCCTAATATTATTTTACTGTCAACAACTTTCATTGTTTCTTTTTCTTTTTTTCTTATCGTTATTGTCTGTGCTGCGTAGGTAAGTATGGATATTATTATGTTTTCATTTCCACTAAAGTGAAATCATCAGTAAAACACATTCTGCTCAAAAAATCATCATTAATCAACTTATTATGGAACCAGTGACATAAAATCTCTCGTTTCTCAAGGTTAAGGGGATTTGTAAACCCTTATCCAAGTTGTAAGAAGAATAAATGCGACAGAGTATTTCCAACAGTTTTTATTTCGGTGACTACATCCAAGCTGAGCATTGAGAATAAATTTATCGTCTTCTACAGAGGAAACTGTTTCATAGCCTTAAGCGTTATCAATGACATTGTATGTATAGCTTGTCTCAGTTGGAATTATAGGATTTGAATTGCGGGCCATTTGTGTCTGTCAAAGATAGGGCGTCAATATGTAACGACTGTTACCTACAAACTATACGACGTCAACATGCCGCGATTAACAGTTCAACAATGAATGGTTTGTGTACAACTCTTTTATGAAAGTGAGCGATTAGTTACAGTTGCTTTAAGTTGCATTAAGAACAATTCGCAGAAGATTCGGATAAAATGAAGAGCCTACAGAGTTAACAGTTCACAATTTAATCAAGAAATTTGAAGAGTTGGGTTTTCTTAATGATAAGGCAATACGTCATCGTCCAGATGAAAATATTGCTGCAGTGAGAGAAAATGCACGGGAGTATCTAAACACATGAATTCGACGTCGTGTACAACAATTCAACCTGTCAAAACATCCACAGAGATGCACGTTTGGTGCACTCTTTGGAGTGATGGAGTACATGGACCATACTTCTTTGAACATAGAGTTAGTAATACTATAACAGTAAATGGAAAATGCTATCGTGAGACGTGAGAGGTACCATGGTTTGTAGAAGACAGTTGTTAAATATTGACGCCCTAGGTTTGACAGAACACAAATAGCGCGATACTCATATCCTACAGTTCCAACTGAGACACCCTATACAAAATGCGAATTTCTTTATTAAGAAATCGCAAATTCCGTTACTACATAATTGAGAGTCAATTGATCTTTAGTGTATTTGCTTCCCAGCGTTAGTGATAGCTAAACTTTTGTTAAATAACACTTTTTGACGTCCTAACAATTTTATAGGCATTTTGAGTATTCGAAAACTTACATATATTAACAGAATATATCGATGAAAAAGTCAAGAACCTTTATACGTCCTTTATTATGTTAGTTCTTATTATGAACCTGAATTCTTGCCTACATTTTAAAATACTATCTTATTTTGCCTCAGTTCTTGGTTTCCTTACGCACACCCGTAATTATAATTTGAAGGAGAAATTCTAATTAAGGATCACGATTAAATACGTGTACCGAGTAAATGAACAGATATGCCATCGTAAATACAGTACGAATAGCGAGCCCAGTAGGATAGTTTACAGTACGGATTTATTCTTAATTAAGAAATAAATTGTATTTTAATTGTAATTATAGATCGTGGAAGCCCTGTAAAATATATCACTGTTGAGATAAACAAAACGAGAAGAATATAATGCGATAACTGTAATACGGCCCGTCTATCCGTTTGATTAAAATTTGCGATACCGATCTTAGATTAGATAAACGAAATGCTGTGTAATTACAGAATACTGAGCTTCTGTGGGGAGGGTGTATTATTTATAATAATCACTTATGAATGAGATCGAACTCATTGTTTATATAATAACATATTATTGGGCGTGCAAATGTTTTGTTAGTTTTTTAACGAACAATATAATGGATTGGTCTGGGCTGAATTCGTAATTATATAATCTTCGTATAAGTTTTTTAAGCTGGAAGTATGAACACCACGTATTCAAGTAGTTATCTTCAATCTTTGATATAAGTGCAAAAGAACACTGTGGTTACAATACTGTTGTTAACGGTATAACAATGGCTGCCGGGTGGGCAAATTTATTTATTTATTGCCCAACAGATAAAATACAATTACAGAACAAATATAAACAATTAAACATATAAAACTATAGTATGTCTGAACAGAAGAACGAAAATAACATTAAAAATTAACAGTGTAAGAAGCACAAGCATAAATGTATAAATAGATGAAAAAATAGTATCAATGAAAATTAAATGTATAGATTTAATTATTATTAGCTATAAAAATTAAGTTAGAAACAACAATAATTTCTGAGAATCTACTTTAATTAATATCACATATATTTGAGATTTTATTGAAATTATTGCACATAACATATATTGGCGAGACGAAGAACATTAGTCCTAGGCATTTTACAATAAAACGCATGAGTTCGTTCACTCTAGTCCCTTAATCCACGCACGTTTTCGTAATAACGTGTGAATTCTGTTGTGGCTGTTTTTGGATTGTTGGGCTCTTTTAATTTAAAGCGATAATTTTTTGGAACGGCTTGTCTTTTTCCCGTGAGCAATTCCAATCCCTGTTCGAGTCCTGTGCCCTTGTGTCAGTGCTGCGTTCGTTTTCCCCACAACTTTGCCCGAATTGGGTAGCAGCGCAGCGGAAGTGTGTGGTAGAGACGTTGATAGACCAGAATAATAACATATTGTACACGTTCAGAACAAGGTGCCGGTTACCGATGTTATCACATCACGTACCAAAAAAAAAAAAGAAGCATACACGGAACATTATTCCAAGTAAGTCTATTTGCCAATCCCTATCCTCCCGCTACGCAGGCGGTCCTTCGCCTATATCGGTACAGCAGGAATTCAAACCATAACGCTTCTATTATCACCCAACAAATCCCTTAAGTTGAAAGTTCTCCCTACAATTATACACTGAATTTTAATGGAATATCTTCGATATGACGTGGGTACCTTGTTTTCTCATAAAAAACGTACTTGACCAGAGACATAATGCGGTTTCATAAAATCCGTGTTTCTTAAGGAAGTGTTCACTAGGAGTAGGGTAAACATTGGTAGGATAAGAACGGGATTCTATAGCTACTTCCTGATTGAGACCCAAGATTGCGACCCGACCTAATTTTAGCTAATGATTGGAGATCATCATCAAGATATTTCTTCTCCATGTCAATTCCAAGCCCCATAAAACCGAAATGAATATCCGTATTTCGACTTTGAACTAACGCTCTTATTATCCTCGTAATCATCATCATCATGTTGGCGCTACAGCCCTTAATGGGCCTTGGCCTGCTCCAGGACCTCTTTTCATTCGTTTCTATCTAGTGCTTTCTTCTCCATCCTCTCACAGCAATGGTTCTTAGGTCCTCTTCCACGTCGTCTAGGTATCGTAGTCTGGGTCTTCCTCTACGTCGTTGCCCTGTTGGGCTTTGGAACATACATATTCTTGCAGGATCTCCCGGATCCATTCTAAATACATGTCCAACCCATCTCAAGGGACTAGGTTTAATTGATTTTACAATATGGGGGTCTTTATAGAGTCTGTACAGTTCAAAGTTGTAGCGTCTTCTCCAAACCCCGTTATCGTTTACCAACCCATATATTTTACGTAGAACTTTTCGTTCAAAACATCCCAGCAGCTTTTCACTATTTTTTGTTAGGGTCCATGTCTCAGACCCATACATCAATACCGGGCGTATGCGTTTTATACAATTTACATTTTGTTTGTCGAGATATGTTTCTTGATCTAAGTTGTGAGGCCAGCCCAGAGAAATACCCATTTGCTAGGAGTATACTGTGTTTTATTTCTGCTGTGACATCATTTTGGGTATTTACTATTGAGCCTAAGTAAATGAATTCGTCAACAGCCTCTATTTGCGCTTGATCAACTTGCAATATCCTCTTTTGTACTGGCTGCAGTGTACGCATATACATATTTGGTTTTATTGGTGTTCACTACCAAATCAATTTCTCTTGCTGCTGCATTATCCTCGTAATAGGTACATCATGTAATTTTGTTTTTGAAATGCAGACAGAATTTGTTAGACCATTTCAAGTATTAAGTCACATAGTAAATATAATAGACACAGAATGAAAATAGGAATTTTAATGATGATAATCCGATATTGAGCACTGTATAAATACCGCCGATATTTCGTTAGGAGTAAAGTATTAAACCAAACATTGAGATGTTTTAGTCCTAACGCCCACAAATAAAGACATCACTTTATCCGCAATAAAACTATAATGGCTGTATAGGCGTTGTAATTTTTTTTACTGGTTAGTAATTAATTCATTGCCGAGTTAAATATCGTCTCGTTGGTGGTACCCACCAACGGCATTAAACAGATCTAAATTATAGGCACCACTTTAAATAAATGCCAATGTTTAACGGATTTATGCCTACTTGGATTGCAATTCAAATCAGTTGGTCGCTACCGAGCACATGGAATAAAACAGCCGTGATTGGGCATAAACAATGCCTGCTTGATTAGGGAATAAATACTTAACGTTGCGATCCGGATACGAGATCATGGTGGTCCAAATCGCCGAGACAATTCAATTAAATCTGGATTACTTCTTATTCCTTCTGGGAATCTTCATTCGGCGGAGAGAGACGACGGCTAATAAGTTTATTTGGCGGTTATTATGGCTTCGAACCGTCTCTAAATTGACAGGAATGGGACATGATTATAATCTGGTACGTATATTATGAAAATAAATCAGTATGAGAGTAGGTACATGCATTCATATACGAGGTGTAGCCACAAAATAACGAGACTGATGATGTAAAACTATTTATTTTAAATGTATACATCTTTAATTATTATCTCCTTCAATGTACACCCCTCTTCTATCCCTATACCGCTCCATGTGAATTTTCCATTGTTCAAAACATTGCTGGAAGTCTTCTTCTGTGAGCTCGCTCATGACGCGTGCAGCTTTTTATTTCACAGCTTTAACAGCCTGAAATATTGTTCCTCTTAATGCAGATTTGACACTGGGAAACAGATAAATGTCACACGGTGTCAGGTCAGGCGAATAAGGCGGATAGTCTACGAATATTTTCAGTACAAATATTTTCACGAGCTTCTTTTTGTTTGATTGTGAGAATATTTGGCACCATTTTCGCACACACACTTTTTTCTTGTTAAAACTATTATGTAAAATTTGCCTTACGAATACTTTGTCAATTCCTATAACTTCAGATATTACACGAATAGGTAACCGACGGTCGTATTGGATCAGATTACCGACTTTTTCAATATATGTATTCGTTTTTGACGTGGAAGGGGGTCCCGGGCGTGCGTTTTCTTCAACCTCTTCTCGGCCATCTGGGAAACGCTTAAACTACTCAAAAACCCATGCACGTGATAAAAATGTATTGCCATATACATCTTTTAATAAATGATAAGTTTCAGTAGCGATTTTCCAAGTTTAATATGAAATTTCACGACAATTCGTTGGTTTATTAAAACACTTATCGCTTTTCTGGCAAAACAAAAAACAGGTCTTATACAAACGAAGGCCATGGCGTGATTAATATGTCTATAGACACGGAATGGACAATAATTGAAAGAGAAGGCTTTATGCTATACAGCTGTTGGTTGTACGACTTTGGTCCATGCGTAGTGCGTCTGTAATAGCATCAGTCTGTAGTAGCATCAATCTGTAGTAGCATCAGTTATTCTATAGCGACACCTCGTATACCTTAAATTGTGAAATACTCAGGACAAATCAATCAAAATGAGCTGATCTCGATTTCATATATATATATATATATATATATATATATATATATATATATATATATATATATATATATATATATATATATATATATATTACTTGTTTATCAACGTTTTTGTTTTGGATTACAGTACAAATTTGTAAATTATTAACATTTACCCCATATTTGACAGAGACGTCTATATTAATTAACTATATATCGTATAATATTTAAAACAGATAAATATTTTAAATACCAAAATTGATAGTCTCTTGTATTGACCCACAAGAATAATAAGAAGATAAAATGAAAATCATGTAATCGTATGTACCGGGTTAGTCACCTAAAATTGACCCCCCCTTATTTCTCTTAATTTCAATCGAATCGAAAAATTCAAAAAAGGATTTTACATGACATTTTAAAAAATTTTTGAATATTTAAACAAATTTTCAAAAACTCTGAAAATTTAAAGGGGGCGAACACCCTGAATTTTTTTACTTAAAAAAGTTATCCACGGTTTTCTGATCACAAGAATATATAATTGTTGTATCTTGGTAAGTATAGTTCTTGAGATATTCATACAAATATATAGTCACATTACAGGAATAAGTTTAAAAGACCATAAATCAGGAGAGCTATGAACCAAAATGATTTAAAGAAACAATAATGCTTCGTTTGACAGTTATGTTATGTTTGACTTATGTTTGATTGTTATATTATTAATACGCTTTAAGTTAAGTTTTAATACACTTGTTAATATATCTAATATATTGATATGGGATATTCATTAGTCGAAAGGAAAGAAATATTAGAAATTTACTTAACCAGCAATAAAAACAAATATATAGCTAAAGGAGAATGTGCAAGAAAATATCCTGAAAGACGCGTTCCCTCCGAGAACACTTTCTCTAATATTTATCTCAAGTTTTGGGACAGCGATTCCTTAAAAGATAAGAAACGAGAAAGAAAGAAGCCCAAAACAGGAGAAGATATGGAAATGGACGTTTTACTTTTTTTTACCGAACACCCCAATAAATCTACTAATGCTGCTGCAGAAGAATTTAATATTTCTCAAGCAAGTATAAGACGTATATTAAAACGTCACAAATATAAGCCTTATAGTATTTTGCCAGTTCAGCTTTTAACTGAAAATAACTTTGCCGACAGAAGAGATTTTTGTAGAGAGATGATTGAGAGAGCAGAAAATGACAATAATGTTTTTAAAAAACTTATTTTGAACCGATGAAAGTAGCCTTTCAACGGCTGGACTTTTTCATAGGAAAAATGCACATTATTGGGCGCCCGCAAATCCACATATTATAAAAAAGATAAAAACCCAAGGATATAATACAGTAAATGTGTGGTGCGGTATTCATCAAAATACAATTGTGGGTCCCGTATTCATTAATGGGTCTTTGAATGAAGTTCAGTATTTGAATATTCTTCGGGGTGAAGTACAGGACTATTTAGATAATATTCCCCTTGCAACCAGGAATTCTGTTATTTGGCAACAGGATGGCGCTCCTCCACACTCTGTAGGGAGCGTAACGGAATATTTAAATGACAAATATCTATTTTGGATAGGAAGATACGGTCCTATACATTGACCTGCTAATAGCCCAGACTTGAGACCTTTGGACTTCTTTTTGTGGGGAACGCTAAAACAAAACATATACGAAAATTCGGTATATAATAACTCGGATGAGTTGAAGGACTGTATCATTCAATAAATAGAAAATTTGCGGCAAAATGTTCATTTATTTGAAAACGTTAGAAATGAATTTATTAAAAGATGCCAACTGTGCCTCGATAGAAACGGAGGATACGTGGAGAACATATAGATATGTTTAATTTTAATAAAGTTCATTGGTTTCATGTTATTTATTGTTGCGCATTGTTTTTTTTATCATTATTTCGTTATTTATATTTTGTGTTCATTAAACTTTGTTGTTGTCATTTTAATAAAGGTTTATTTGTTTATTATAATTATTATGTGTTGCCGCATCAAAGAATTTTCATACTTTTTTTCTTAAAAAACAAGATGTGTCGTTATATCTCAAAAACATAGCTCTCCTGATTTATGGTCTTATGCCAAACTTATTCCTGTGATGTGACTTTATATTTGTATGAATATCTCAAGAACTATACTTACCAAGATATAACAATTATATATATTTTTGTGATCAGAAAACTGCGGGTAACTTTTTTAAGTAAAAAATACAGGATGTTCCATTTATATAAAATAAAAAATTGTTCGCCCCCTTGCAATTTGCAGAGTTATTGAAAATTTGTTTGAATATTCAAAAAATTTATAAAAGATCATGTAAAATCCTTGCTTGAATTTTTCGATTCGATTGAAATTAAGAGAAATAAAGGGGGGGTCAATTTTAGGTGACTAACCCTGTACTTGACTTTATGACAATCTAAAATAAACAAACTGAAAAATAAGAATAAAACATAAAATAGGCGTATATTCAACTGATGCAAATTTGATAAAATTATATTCCTTTTTATCTTAATTCTGACTGTGCCACCGACATGCTCCTATTGTGGTATTAAGTAGGTAAGTTATTGACGAAATACTCTTTTATGTATATACGAGAAACAGCATTTAAACAATTTACTTCGATGAGATGACATGGAATTTTTTTTCTATTTGTCTTAAATCTCTACTGTTAGTGCTACTTCGCCACATTAACTTATTATATAAAGCCAAGTGTATCGGTTTTTATAAAATTGGTAGTGCGGTTGCAAAATATCTTACGCAGGCGTTCTGAATTTTTTGTAAACGATTCTCATCCCCCTGTGTCAGACAGGGTCCGAATACAATACCTGTATAATACAAATGAGTTAGAACTATGGTTTTATTAAGCAAAATTTGAACTTTTTTGTCAAAATACTTTTTAAAATAATACAGATGTTTTAAGGAGGAAAATACATACATATGTTATTAAATTGGCTAGAAAATTTCAATGAGAATCAATCGAAATCGTGAGTTTTTATACAAGACTAGTTGAAGCGATTACTTCATCATTAATTTTAATATTTAACTCATCCGTGATGTGAAGTTGATGTGGTGTACGAAAAACGATATTTCTGGTACATCACGACATTTTTCTTTTATTAGCATTTATAATTAATGTATTTTTAATCTCTATTCAAAAATAGTTTTTAATAGATGCTGTGCTGGTTTAGATGCTGCGAATGTATCAGAGGGTACGTGTAAAAAAGTGTACACTATCTGTATGTCATCAGCGTATATATGTAGTTTGCATTCTAAGGGATTTTTTCTAAATATCTACAGAAACAATATTAAATAGAGGTGGCCCCAGTACATAGCCTTATGGAACTCTCATCTCAGGTTATTTCATGTGTCATTAATCCTAGAAAATTGATATCTACCCGAAAGGTAGTTTTGAAACCAATAAAGGAAGTAATATAAATGTCTTGCAGTTATATAAAAAATGATTAAAGTAAGTCATATAAAATAATTGTTACGTAAGTATAAATTTGATGAAAATGAGTACGTTTCATTGATTGCTCTACATATTCCATCCACATATTACGTCCATATTATTAATCTGACTATTTGTAACTATTTCCCATTAAAGATGGCTATTTACGTACATTACAAGTACCCGTAAGTGTTAATTCAATACATAGTAATACAATAGCATGTCAAATTGATGTAATAATTCCTATGGTACTTAAGGTTTCAAGGGAAAAATATTTAAAATGCGAGTGTTAAGTAATTTACTCAGCAGGCATCTGAAATCACATTCAGATGATTGTTTCTCTGAAGCGAATTGATGGAATTTAAAAGTTTGCTCCAGTTTGATGGACAACTATAATATTCTTAATATGAAGTGCTAGAGAATAGTATATATTCGAAATTATGTTGTACGATGTAATATTTTCTCATAGAAGGTCTCAAGTTATTAAGTGCCAACATGGAGTTATTAAGGGCAGATCGATGTAACGAATTTAGTATGTATTGTAAGATTTTGGTAAGCTTTCAACAGTATAGACCATGGTATTTTACTTAAATAGCTAAGCAACTTTGGATTGTCAGACAGCTTTATTGTTTTTTTTTAAATTACATTTAGATAGTATAAAACTAACGGGTCAGTATCATGGTTTTAGTTCTATCGAAATACTTGCAACATGGAGTGTTCCACAAGGGACTATCCTGGGACCCTATCTATTTATCATGCTTACAAATTATATATTTAGTGTATAGAATGTTGTTGTATGGATGACTGTAAATTACTTCATCAGACTTTGCTTCAAAATGATATTAACAACTTAAATACATGGCGTGAGACTAATCTATTACCACTCAATATGAATGAAATTTACTATCCTTTACTTATAAAATGTCTCATATTACTTAAGATTATAATATTAATAACATTACTTTAAACAAAGTTAGTGAATTTAGAGACTCAGGAGTGATCTTGGACTGCAGATTCATTTCCATGAACCAAGTAAATAATGTAATAAACTTACATTATTTACGTGGTTGGAATACGAGGTGGAATGATTACAACATTCTTGGATTGATTATAAGAAGCTTTAAATGGTTTACAATTCCTCATATGTTTTTGGCGATAGCAAGGATAAAGAGTGCATTGCCTTGACCGGAAATCGAACCCGGGTTTCCCAATTTCCGGTTGGTTGCTCTGACCGCTGAGCTATCGAGGCACACTCATTATCCTTGCTAATGCGCCAGTTTAACGCGTCGCTACAGTACTCCCTCCCTAGAGACATGGTTTGTCTCGATACAATTTAACGGAATGTGACCGCGTTCGCCATTCTTACGAACCGTTGTTCGGTAACCCCCGGACTATAGGGCGATGGATAGGGCGGGAATCAAATCCGCGAATTTGAGATGTAAGGGAGGTTCGAAGTACTGGAACGAATCACGTCGGGGTCACCACTTTGGCGATAGCAAGGATAAAGTGTGCTTATGCCTTGACCGGGAATCGAACCCGGCTCTCCCAATTGCCGGTTGGTTGCTCTGACCGTTGAGCTATCGAGGCACACTCATTATTCCCGCTAATGCGCCAGTTTAACGCGTCACTACACGTTAAAACAACCATTGGATGCTTTTGTGAAATCTAAGTTAGAATATGAATCCGTTATATGGAATCCATATTATAATGTTCATATAAGTAACCTAGAAAGAGTTCAGGGGAATTCTTAAAATATGTGAGTTTTTGGATGGAGTTTATCCAGTTAGAGGTATTCTATACGAAAGTTTATTGACCAGATTCAAAATTCAACTCTTAGAAGTCCGAAGGAAGTATTTAGGCGTTATATTTTTGTATAAATCAATAAATAATTTTATTGACTGTTCACACTTGTTATCACAAATTAACTTAGAATAATATTTTGCATATTATTCTTCGTTTCTTCTACCTGTTCCTTTTATTAACCGTCTCATTTTCAATCACCAGCTAACTCAGTTTTAATAGACCTTTGTACCAAGAGTTACTCTTAGAATTAATTTACATATTTTATAAGCTAATATACCTTTAAGTTTAGATAGATGCTTGTATATATTAATGCCGATTTGTCTACTTCGATTATTGTAGACTAAAATTTTCAAGGATATTCACGTGTGGTTTGAGGAGTGTACTTATCCAAACCTTTCGTCGTTTATCGGTTGTGGCATCTCCAGTCATGAAGTAATTGTAACTGGTGACATCACTGAAGTCCCTACATACGTCATCAGTTATGAATACGTCACTATTGAAGATGCCCTCAGCCCTCAACGGCAAACCAGTTGAAGAAGCACAGCTCTTTGAACTACAGCATATTAGCTCGAAAAATGTTAGTGTACAAGTAAGCAATATCGGCCATGAAAGTCTAGAGAAACTAGAGATTTACATGAATGAGACTACAAATCATAACTTATGAATATATGAAGAAGTATATATTAAACATTAGTACTAAGAAATGGAGATATATGGAGGCACAATAGATCTAGAACTATGAAATTTTTCCAAACTTACTTTTGGTAGGTACATGTTGTGGTACATACATGGTGTAAGTGCATTAACACAAGTATTTATGGTACTTGCATGAAATCGACACCGACATTATGAAAAGATTAATAAAGCTTGAACCTGTCCATACCAATGAATAGATCCTGATAGCAATTCTTATATGACACTTCAGGTTAAATAAATATCTCTACATAATGTTTATATTGGCAGTGGTACGTGTTGAGACTGTTATCTTAAGGATTGATCTGTGCAACATATTGTAATGAGCTGCCCTGCGCTCTCAACGAAAAAGCAAACTATGTTGGGAAATTATTGTTAGAAAATGGTCGGTTTACGTTCACTACCACTGGGTACTCTTTTTCAATAGATTCATAGAGCGAGATTGCTGAAATAGTAAATTTTCTATAAAATGACGGTTCAGATGGAGGTAATACAATAGGTCCGACATGATATCCTGTGTGCATGTGGACTCTGTTTACGAACTTCCTTTATATAATCCAAGCATTGTATGGTAAAGTTTTTGTAATTAGCACCATTGTAGCGTCAATTTCACGGGTCAAAATATCAACATTTTTTGTAATTGTCTTACCATAAATCAGTCGCCTAGATGCAAAACCCGACAAGTCACCCTTTCCTCAAAAATGAGATTGTTATGACAATAGATTAAAAATGTAAATGCCGATATAGTCCAAGGGAATTTTTACAACAAATACCAATAATTCAAAAGTAATTTGAGTTTAAAATTTCATCTCAGATTCAAAACCCGAGATATCCCTTGCGGTCTTAGACGCAAAGGCAGACATTTACAATGAACCAATACGAGCTAAATATTTCATCACGTGATGCAGTTTAATTTATAGATTTTATCATATAGACATGTGTGTGACGGATGTAGGGCACAAAACAAAAATTCTACTATCATTGGTATGTTGAGTCATTGGTTACAACTTCAAGCTCCTCCACATGTAGAGAAAATAGAGTTGCTCTTTCCGGTTGTTGGACATTCTTATATTCCCCCCGATCGCGTTTTTGGTCAAATTGAAAAAATCTATAAGAAAATGGAAGTTGTTAATTCAAAAAAGTACATCAGTATTATCAAAAAGTTGTCTACTGTTCACGAAATTGGAGAAGACTTTGTAATTAGGGATTGGAGACGTGAAACTCAAAATGTTTAAAAAAAACTAGGATACTTTAAATTTCAACCTTCAATAAGGATAATCATTGTTAAAAAAAATACTTATCTTTAATTAACACACCTCTTGTAAGCCGCGAAGCATTTTACATGAATGAAAATATTATGAGAACATTCAAAAGATTATATAAAAGAGGAGAAACATTTCGCAAATGGGACAAAAGGAATTGAAAATTGGAGTTTTGATTAATAAAGACATGAAAAAAGTATAAAGAAACTATCAGAGAAACACTATGGGAAGGAATGGGAAAAAGATGCCTTAATTTTTTTCGAGAAGATTTCCAAAATGTTTCAGATGGAGGACAAGCAGTCGCAGAAGAGGGTAACTGCGAAGAAAAACCAATTCATTTTGGTATTTGAAATTTTTTATGGTGTTGTTCGATAATAATGAGAAATAAAATTTATTTTCAAAAGTTACACACATTTTTTTAAATATTTCAAACATAATTAGGCGTCAAAATCGACATGTCCATTTTATTTCCCAATTTTGAGGGTCATATGGATGCTTCTGATTTTTAAACTATGATTTGTTATCATTTAAAGACAATAATAACCCATTTTACGAAATTTAGTCACTGCATTCAATTGAATAAAAATGTTACAAGTTTTTTTTTTTTTTATTATCTCATATTATGTTTGTCTGGACTTGCATCTTGTCGCCTAGATCAGGTTTTGCATCTAGGCGACTGAAATATTATCCTATTAATATTCCAAAGCAAATTTGAGTTTCAACATATCAAACTTCCTTCTGTCTAATTCACGTTATTATTATGGTTATATATTAATTAGGGCCCTATTTGTAACGATTGTGGATCACAGTATAACGCCTTTCAAGAAGCTATTTCATTTCAATTTCATATATTATGCACATACACTGAATATAAAATGAAACTTGGACGCCTCTCCATTTAGTCACGACAACACACCCGCCCAATAATTTCAGCTTGCTGCCTTCATTAATCCGCTTTGTTATTATTGTTCGTCCACTTTGAGAATATTTAATAAAAGTTTATCGGGCCGGGAGCGACGTGGCGTAGCATTTTGCCGTTGATGCTCCGTAAGAAAATTAATAATTAAAGGTTGTTATAGAACGCTTCGAGTTTGTATATCATTTTACCGATTTAACTGTATTTATTCACAATGCAAGCGAGGTGTTTTGCAGGCGGTGTACCCATCTCGTTTGTTCGTCTGATTGAACTCTTGACATGGCATTTTGTGCCTGGACGTTTCATCGAAAGGTAGTATTGTTTGTTTCTTTGTTTATAGTGTAAGCATTCAAGGAAGATTCTTATACTTACGTTTGTATATGGATCTTCTAAATACATTGGTTATACATAATTGTTTCATATTTCAGTAACGTAAATGTATTTTGCTGTACTTTATATTTTACTGTTACCTGTACAGGGTCCGGGATATGTGTATGATGTTTTTTAAATGAGTATTACTGTTCAGAGGGGATGCTAATATTTTCGGAATGGTTGGTGTCTGAAGGTCAGGAGATGCCGTTTCAGTCGCAATAGAGCTGTGAGCACTCGTGTACCGTGCTTTTGTTTGCAACACATCCATAGAGATCTACCGTTTTGTCGTTGCTACGTAATGCAAGTTCCGAAATCATTTCAATGTTGGAAGGCATGATAGTGTCCCTACTCGCAACACGATTTTGAACTGGTGAATAACCTCCATACAACTAAATCTTTGGGACCTGGAAGACCTCCGTGACTACAGCCTACAGTAAAACCACCAAGACTTTCCAAAATGTGGAAAGAGTTCGTGCAGCAGTGGAAGCCCATCCACGCCTATCAGCTGTACGGCATGCTCGCGCGCTGCCTAGTAGGCCAGTATGGCGAAAAAACCTCCACTGCTACTCGTATAAAATCATGGTGGTTCAGAAACTCGTCAAAATTTCATCAATCGTTGTTTTATTCGTTCCGTCGTCCAACTCAGTTACCAATTTAAATTTGAAGAGGCTTTCACCCAGTTCTATAATAAATTGTTTAGCCCTCAGTCAGATTCTTCTATTCATTTATTCCTTTTCGATACATCCACGAGTGTGAATACACCAGTTTTGTCTGAGATAGATGATTCCTACTCAAAAGCTCACTTATATAAAGATGAATTGGATGTCGGAAGGAATAAAATAACGATTGATTAATTTAATCCATTTTATACGAATACAATTTATTTCCTACTGAGGTTTACACTCGCAGAAACTGTTGAAATTGCTTGCATATGATATTGTACTGATAACGAATGACGAGGCTCATTTCCATTTGTTAGGTACTGTGAATAAACAGAATTTCCGATATTGGTCGTAGGAAGATTCACGTAAACTCCATGAACAACCACTTCATTTGGATTGAGTTACTGTGTTGTGTATAGTAGCTCGGTTTGGCATCATCGGTCCTTATTTTTGTAGAGAAGACGAACGCATGGTGGCTCCCAGTACACACTGTTATGTTACGATGCTGCGAATTTTTTATTCCTGCTCTGAAAAGGCGTAACATAAACATGGACACAGTTTATTTTCAGCAAAATTGGGCTACTTTCCACAGTAGTAGGGAGATTATGGTCCTCTTGAGGCAAGATTTTCCTGGGCGCCTCACTTCCCTCTGGGGCGATATCGAGTGACCTCAACGATCGCCGGACCTATTGCCCTGCGATTATTTCTTGTGAGAGGATACCTCATAGCCAGAGTTTTCATTGGGAAACCATGTACCCTTGCCGAACGTGCTGCTGCAATAACAAGGGAAATTGAAGTTATTTCAGCCGAAGTGGTACAACGGTGGATTAAACAATTTTTCTACTCGTTTATGGAAGTGATTTAAGAAAATGGGTACCATTTAGATGACGTTATTTTTCATTTCTAATTATTGTTCTCTAATGTTATTCATATTATAACAAAATGGTATATTGCAACAAATATTTTGAAGAAATAAAAGATTTCTTTCGTTGAAAAATAATAGTTTAATTTGGAAAATTGTCATACATCTGTGCCGGATCCTGTATATTAGTTTTAATTCATATGGTTTGTTACTTCAAAAACATAAATACTTATAATGATTGTTTTAGATTCATTCAAACTATATTCACGACTTTCTGCACTTACTACATGCAAATATGTAAAACTTTAAATGCAAAATTTGCAAAAATGATGCAAAATTTCATTATTTAAACCTGTATAATCAATATAATTTTAAACCATTATAATTATAAACTTTAATGTATTTGCGGTGCATTCAAGTAAATGTATTACAATGTAATATATTTTACACCGTATGGTCTCTCGATGTAACTGTACACAGTATACGCTGTGCATGATTTGCCTAATTCAATTACTAATCAACCATATCATGGATCAAATATTACTAGTCATGGGCAAGTTTATTTAAAGTGATTATATTTCTTAAGAGGACTTTATTGAATTGGTATGTACCTTCTTGCAATATACAATTAAATAAATACATGTTAACATTTAAAATAAGTTAAGTATTATTATTTAAATTCAACTCATTGCCTTCAGTACAAACTAAATCCTCTTTTCATCAGTTATGTATATTTGTTCAAACATGGAGTCATGTGCTTATTCGTGATTTATAATTTATCAACTTATACCTAGCTGGTGTTATTTACGGTAAGAAGTAAACGACAACAGTGATGAACAGGTCTATTACATATAATTATCTATAAACCTGATTAATCTATTAAATTTTAACAAAATCACTGAAGGATTATATTGAACTGGTATGTATTAATTCAACATTTGAATTAATAAAGATGATACTTGTGTTTTACCAAAATGAAACAAACAAAATATTCTAAACGAATACACTATATCTGTCAATTCATCTATTGTCTATCTATTAATAATATATTAATATTTACAAGAATTTATTCGATAAAAATTGCTTAAATTATTTTTTATTTATTTTTGGCACAAACTAAATTATTGGTACATTTATTACCTACTAAGCTATAAGAATGATGCAAAATGTATATCTTATATTGAATTAAGTTTACAGCGAACAGCTGTTTGAGCAACACCATGAAGGTGTATCAGTAATACTAAAAGGTTGTATCACCACGTTGTACTGATTTTAGTCTGTTACTGGCATGCAAATTTACAACAGATAGCAAAATGCTCATTTCACACCAAACTGGCATGTCTCTATATACATTTCATTTGGTGTGAAATTTTATATTACATTTCATATAGTGTACAGAACAATTTCTTAAATTGTTTCAGAACAATTTTCTAAATTGTTCTGTATTATATAACTAGTAGAGTTTGAAGTTAGACTCTTTTTCTCATAATTATTTTATCATATTACCATAAAATTAATATAATAAAATTTTCTATATTATGTAACAACTATTATGGCTAATAAATTGATTTATTTGTGATTTATATCAGACAAACACATTATAACATGCAGTATATCACATTTGTTAAACTAAAATAAAAAAGAAAAATTTATTTGAGGTAAATTTTTAACTTAACAAAGAATTACTGAAGCGCTTCGTTTACAAACACCAGCGGAATTATCATCACGTGAAAAGGGATGACCGTAGGTGGTGGTTTATAACATGATGGGGTTTTCGACCGAAGCGACAAGAGTATCCCAGGGGTAACGTATCGATCACGTACTTTTTTCAACCCTAATTATGAAAGAAATGGGAGTCGTACATCAAAATAACCGTCTGTGAAGAAAAATGTTAACGTAAGACAAGTTATATAAAAATAAGGATTACATAGAAGTACGTGTAAACAATTTGTTACCAATTAATCCCCTATTTGACAAATGTCATATGTTTTTAAGAGACGGGGTATACTTTTTTATCATGAAACCCTTATCCACAATAAATGAGTTACATAAATCAGTCAGTTAAATTACCGAAAATAACTTTTTTATTTCAGTGTTGTGAATACACATTAATCAGTATTATTCAAGTAATATTTTAGGAAAATGGTTTGTTACTCGCTCGTGTCACAACTCTTATAAATTTAATGTAACTATAATTATTCTATCATGATTGATAAAAAATATTCTTGATTTTTATACGATGAAATGCCTGCAACATATTGGTGGTCTCTGAAAATCAATAAGGGAAACATGCCAAGTTTTATTCTCATTTTCTAAATTTATAAAAGCCAATATTAGCAACCGAAACATTTGAATTGCAGTTTTCATAAAACATATTTATACTGAAGCTTAGTTGTCTATTATTAAAATCGGTAATTAATTGTGTGTTAATATACAGGATGTTTGGTACTTCCGTAGAAAGTTGTAAATACGTAGTGATAAAGCAGTAGTTTAAGAACTTTTTTTCACTGTATTAAGATATAAACTCTATATAAGGATCAGTGACGCTCAGGATTTTTAAAATAGGTGGGCACAAACTGGTAAAAAAAATTTTTTGGGTTGGGCACATATTTATTTCAGATGTGTGTTGGGGGGGGGGGTATTCATTATCACTACATCTGCATAAGTGTACTAATTATACAATTATATAGCACCAAATAACAATATAACGATATAAACATATTAACATATACACAATCTACAACAGAAATTATTAGTGCATTAGGTAATAAGTTAAAATATTAATGAATTTATTTCAACATCAATTTTCTGGGATGTTTTATTGCAAATTTCTCCACAATCATATCCAAATCCAAGCTTTTAGCTATTTTCTTACCTCTATATTTACTACAGCCAAATTACTTAATCTCTCGTGTTTAATTTTATTTCTTAAACGGTTTTTTAACCTTTTCAGACGTGAAAAGGTGCTTTCACATGCCGTACTTGATACAGGAATTATGATACATATTGAACATAATTTATAAATTTCATTGAATGCCAATTTGTCTTTATTCAGCATGTCGGATAGCTGTAAAATATTGTTGATTTTTACACTTTGTTCGATTTAAAATTTTCAAATACCTAGTTGTAGTAAAAATTTTATATTTATATTTTGTTTCAAATTATAATTTTGTACTTAGTAAATTTTGTTACTACTCACCCAGGCTCCCCCCTGTCGCCGTCACTGATAAGGATATACTAAGTTGATATAAGATATAAGAGTTAATATAATAGGATACAAGGGTATACCGAGTTGACCAGTGTTTATTTATGATATGGAGTTCATCGCAACTATGTGAGATACGAAACTAAGATGGTAAATATTCTGAATTGACAAAAAATAGAATAATAAAGTTCATAAGTAAAATATCTTTTTTTATTGTCCGGCTTTGAGATATTCAATGTAGTCAACCAAGTTTTGTCAGGGTACCGACCAAAAGATATTTTGCCATTGTCACATCGTTAAATTATTTTTCTTGACAAGAATATTAAGGTGAAATGATTACTCTAATACGAAAAACAGAGGTGATATAGGTAAAACTCATCAACATTATTTGGAATATGATACTGGTCTAAATACTTCAGGTCCGGTAGAGAATAGATAAGAAATGAATACATTTGATAGCTAGTTCACCATATTAAAATTTTAATAAACTAAGTATCAGTAATTGGTGTAATTAGTTTCGAATATTTTGCTTGATAATTTAAATATGACAAAAAATTGTTTACTGCATGTATATTATAAAAAACTTGTTCTCAAATACATTTGGATATATTTAAATACTGGTGGAAATATTCTGGTGGGAAAATGTTTAGGTTAGGGTTCTAAGAGAGTAATATTGATAATGTAAAGGGTCTTTCAATAATGACGTTTGATTTTACTCATATCACTAAAGGAAGAAGTCTAAAAGCGTTAAATCGCACAATCTCGGTGGCTAGTTTAGTGGCCCTCAAATCTCTCGCGCAGAATGTCCATCGTGGTATGCGCTGTATATCACGTAGCGCCATCCTGTTAGAACCACATGTCGTCGGTATCCATATCATCCAGTTTAGGCCACAAGAAGT